>OY978468.1:15228596-16591596 GCA_963854805.1 Plagodis dolabraria | reverse complement strand
AGGTAAACGAAGCAGGAGGCTTAAGTCACCCCACACCACGCTAGCCGTGGACTTTTGCAACATACGGGGTCTCCGTTCTAACCTGAACGATGTCCACTACCATCTGGAGACTGCTAAGCCGGCCTTGCTCTTTTTGACCGAAACACAGATATGCTCTCCGGCAGACACTTCATTCCTCACGTACCCTGGGTACAAACTGGAACATTCCTTTTTGCCGCGGGCGGGGGTGTGTCTTTACGTCAGAGAGGATATCTGTGCTCGTCGTCTCAGCAGCCTTGAAGGACGGGGCCTATCTGACATTTGGTTGCGCGTAGACTGCGATGACCATCCGCGTATCTACGCGTGCCTTTATAGGTCCCATATCAACGGTAATGCCGAAATAGATCGATTCGTGGAGCACCTACAGATGGCTACAGATTCCGTGCTTGAGCAGATCCCCACCGCAGAGATCGTGATACTTGGCGATTTCAACGCCCACCACGCCACATGGCTCGGTTCGCGCACCACCGATCATGCGGGGAGATCTGTTCACGACTTCGCTTTAGCGTATGATCTGACACAACTGGTCACCTCGCCTACGCGAATCCCAGATGTGGATGATCATACACCTTCCCTGTTGGACCTTCTGCTGACCTCTCACCCGGACAACTACACAGTATCCGTTAACGCTCCCCTCGGATCGTCGGACCACTGCCTGATCCGGAGTTCAGTGCCGGTTACACGCCCAACTCGACCCCGTTTTGTAGGTTGTCGTCGCGTGTGGCACTATAGGTCAGCAGATTGGGACGGGATGCGGTCCTTTTTTGCATCCTACCCATGGGGGCAAGTTTGCTTCTTGCCGGATGATCCAGATGTCACTGCTGACTATGTTGCTGATGTGGTGCTTCAGGGTATGGAACTCTTTATTCCATATTCTACAGTGCCCATCGGTGGCAGGTCACAGTCCTGGTTTGGTCGCTCTTGTAAAATGGCCTCTGGCCATAAACGAGAGCGTTACCAAGCTTGGGCCGATTCAGTGGCATCTAAGGATTTAAATACCAGCGATCTCAAAAAGAAATATAACTTTGCCTCCAGGTCCTTCAAAAGAGTAATCGCAAGAGCGAAGTCGGAGCATATCGGCAGAATTGGCGAGAGATTAGCCCGCCTTCCTTCGGGAACACGTTCGTTCTGGTCTCTTGCCAGGGCTGTCCAGGGGAATTTTTGTCAGTCATCCCTACCGCCCCTGCATAGAGAGAATGACACACTGGCCCACACCGCAAAGGAGAAGGCCGATCTTCTGGGCTCTCTCTTTGCGTCTAACTCGACTTTGGATGACCAAGGGAACTCACCACCGACTATACAACGGTGTGATACTTCGATGCCGGATATTATTTTCCGGCAATGTGCAGTACGTAAAGCACTGTTCTCCTTGGACATTCATAAGTCGAGTGGGCCAGATGGCATCCCTCCGATAGTGCTGCGGACTTGTGCTCCAGAGTTGACACCCGGTTCTAACGCGTCTTTTCCGGCTCTGCTACTCATCAGGCGTTGTCCCGAAAACATGGAAGACGGCTTTGGTGCACCCGATCCCTAAAAAAGGTGACCGCTCAGATCCGTCCAATTACCGCCCTATAGCCATAACGTCTCTGTTCTCCAAGATAATGGAATCCATTATCAACAACCAGCTCCTGCAGTATCTAGAGGAGCACCAGCTGATTAACGATCGCCAGTACGGTTTTCGTCGTGGTCGCTCAGCTGGTGATCTTTTAGTATATCTTACGCACCGATGGGTGGAGGTGGTGGATTCCAAGGGTGAGGCGTTGGCGGCTAGTTTGGACATAGCGAAGGCCTTTGATCGGGTGTGGCATAAAGCGCTTCTATCGAAGCTTCCTTCCTATGGGCTTCCCGAGAAATTGTGCGAATGGATCTCCAGTTTTTTGGCAGATCGGAGCATTAAGGTCGTTGTCGACGGTGCATGCTCCGACTTAAAGCCGATTAATGCTGGCGTTCCGCAAGGCTGTGTGCTATCTCCGACTCTGTTTCTCTTGCACATCAATGACATGCTGCAACTCAGCGATATTCATTGTTATGCAGATGACAGTACCGGAGATGCCTCATACACCGGCCGCGCTAAAATTTCTCGAGAAAACGTTGTCGAGAGTCGGAACAAACTTGTGTCTTCAGTCGAGACCATGTTGTCAAATGTTTCGAATGGGGACAATTGAACTTAGTCCAATTTAACCCCAAGAAGACACAAGTTTGTGCGTTTACCGCCAAGATATCCCCCTTTGTCGTATCCCTCCGTTTTGAAGACACTCCCCTTGCTACCTCAGCCAGCATCAGAGTACTTGGCGTCGACATATCGAACGTCATTCAATTTCGCTGTCACTTGGAAGATAAGGCTAAGTTAGCCTCTAAGAAGCTTGGTGTGCTCGGAAAGGCGAGGCGGTACTTCACGTCGGCCCATCGCCTGCAACTTTATAAGGCTCAGGTTCGACCTCACATGGAGTACTGCTCTCACCTCTGGGCGGGAGCTCCCCAGTACCAGCTTCTTCCATTTGACCGCATTCAACGCAGAGCGACTCGAATCGTCGACGATCAAGTTCTCTCCGGTCGGCTCGACCCTTTGGCTTTGCGTAGAGATGTTGGATCACTCTGCATCTTTTACCGCATATATCACGGGGAGTGTTCTGAGGAACTGTTCGATTTACTACCTGCAGCTCAATTTCGCCACCGGACTTCCCGACAAAGCATGATGTTTCATCAATTTCATGTCGACGTCTGGCAGTCCACAACCTTGCGATTTTCACGGCATTTTTTACCTCGCACTGCCATATTATGGAACCAGCTGCCTGGTGAAGTATTTCCGAACAGTTACGACTTAGGAACCTTCAAGAAGAGAGCATATTCCCTCCTTAAAGGCCGGCAACGCATCCTCGAGACCTCTGGTGTTGCGGATGTTTGTGGGCGACGGTGATCACTTACCATCAGGTGAGCCGCCTGCTCGTATGCCCTCCTATGCCATAAAAAAAAAAAAAAAAATTAAGGGTATATTTTAGCCGAACGCCCCCATACAAACGCAGTTCCAATCTCATTTTAATAATAGCGAATAAAACTCAATGATTTTTACCTACGTAATCACTACCCTAATATCTAGGTTTGTGGTGCATCAGATTTTCATTAAATTATACAGTTTTGAAATTACACTAGTTATAAACTCGTAATTTCAGATAAAAGAAAGAACCAACTTTAAGAACCTCTTTCAAGAAATATAAGCATGTTTTTAATATTTCTATTGCACCAGAAACATGGGGAATATAATGAACTTTCTATAATGGGAAGTTATTTATACATGTGTACTATACTTTTTAAATAAATCTGGAGCTACGAATAACTGGCTCAAACTCCTAAAAACGAGTGCTATATACTAAACGCTGTATAATAAAAAAAATATTATTAGTCCAAAAGAAAAAGGATTAAAGCCAGAAACGATAGGTCTAATAATACACTATATTTACATGCGAGTTTTTTTTTAATAACAAGTTGAGTTTATATAAAAGTTCACACTTTGGCTGGCGGGTATATGTCCTTAACGGTCATGAACAGCCAGATTACCTATGTGGTGCATAATGGCTAGCTAACTTAGCAGAAGTGTAAAATACACAAATAATCAAGGTTAAAATTAAAACTTCAATAATTTATTTCTTATAAACTATTGATTTCTGTAATATAACATTTCGTATGTTTATTCAAGAAACTATATCTATCTGTGACAAAAGAATGATGGTACATTGTGGTGTATACCACTACTAAAGACGAGCCTATAATGAATAATCGTTTCAACAAATCGTGAAAATTAAAACTTCCGTGTCAACATATTTCGTGTACCTACTACGAAACACTGATCAATTCAATGGAGATATAACAGTCCTATATGGAGTTGAGTTCTCATTTTACAATAGGTATAGCAAAGATTGTAAAATGAGAAATCTATCTCGGACTGAACAATTTTCAACTAAAGCTGAGAAAAGTTTGTCGTAGGTATCTACTACGTAGTATTAATAAATAGCCTAATGTTCTATGCCTGAACTCAATTATTTTTACTATATTCACCGAGGTATGAAAACAGCATACATACGATTTGTTAAGTTTGTTCATAAGGACTTCTTATACAAATTGTATTAAAAATCTTAAATAGGGTAAAATTATTACCTTAGTTATAGTTTCCACTAGCTTTCCGGGCGCGGCTCCGCCCGCGCGTATGTCAGTTATCGCGCAAAAACATTAACCTCTTTTTGCGCGGTCGGATAAAAACTATCCTATGTTTTTTTCTGGGTCTCAAACTATCTCCATACCAAATTTCATTCAAATCAGTCCAGTAGTTTTGGCGTGAAAGCGTAACAGACAGACAGAGTTACTTTCGCATTTATAATATAACTGATTAGTATAGTATAGCAGTGAATACAGAAGAAAGAACTAGTTGCGTAACGCGTTTTGTTTCATTTTAGTTTATTAAAATACAATCAATTTTTTAAATATAAATTGTGGCAGTTAAAATTCAAATATTGCAATTTGTGATGTTCAAAGAACACAAGATTGTACCGACTTCGACAACTTATTTTACACTTTTCAGTGTTGAAGTCGGTTCCATGTTTTGGTGTTTTTGATGTTTATGTATTTGATGTACATGATTTTCATTGAATTCCTAATGTCAGTGACATCTATCAGCAAATAGTAGTACTTCAAATTGTATTACTCTTACATTTCAGTATTTGAGTACAGTAGCATCTAGCGGCCAAGGGCAGTACTAGAAAGAAACGCACTGGCAGCAATTCTGTTATACACTCACTAAATATAGTAACTTACAATATCTAATTTTAGTTTTAGGAATCTTAAATGTTACTCTGCTGTGACCTCGAACTAAATTTAAAATAGCAAAATAACAATCCTGAATTGAATTCACTTTGCCGCTACTTAACGCTAGATAGCGCCCCATAAAAGTTGTTTTATAAGACTTTTTCGTCTTTTTTGGAACGTGTTTGATGATGGTCAGTAATGATGTGGTCGAAGACTTTGTTCAGGCTAACCTAGAATTAGTGACAATAGCTCATACCCTATTTAAACACACCTGCCACTCATCCGAGTAATACGTATGGTAATAAGTATGACATGATTTTCTAAATCTTTACTTGCCTACAAAGTTTTTCTATAATTATGCTCTAAAATGACCGAAAAATACAATCCTTTCCGAAGATAGAGTTGTGGAGAGAAGCAACCACATAGCTGCATACTTCATACAACTTAGAAAGCTGTAATTAAGATAAAGCGGCAAAATAAATTAATTGCAGAACATTACAGCTACAGTCAAAACCAATTTCGATGGTGATTAATTTTAGGTTATATGGTCTATGATTTCACCTAATCTGCCTAAATTATGGTACAACAGAATAGCAAAACTGCACATTTTACTAATTTTAGTAACTTTAATAATTTTAGAGCTAATTAACTGTACTATGGTGCCACCAGAATAAGGAATGTTCAATTGATATACCTATATATATCTAATTTTACTAAATTTTAGTTAATTTGTGTCAACGGAATTGCAACCACTAGCAATTTTTATTTTGGTCTGAACGCTGCGCGCGGACCCGTAGTTTCTATTGCTACGAGCTACGCAGTTCACGTGAGCCATTGATGCTACATACTTCGTGTACTACCACGTAGGTACTACAAAGCACTGAACTATAAAGTGACAAAAGTTCTCGAAAAACTTGATGATATTTTTTGTCAAACGTATTAGGTTTAGATCAAAGTGATAAAACAAAACTAATTGTTAAATTTAGAGCCCATAAGAGGTGTACAGTATTTTTTCAATAACCCTGTATGTAAATGAAAGCTAGTTATAAACCTATATACGCATAACTTACCTGCCGCGGCTCCGCCCATGCGTATGTCTCTTATAGCGCAAAAACATTAGCCTCTTTTTGCGCAGTTGGATAAAAACTATCCAATATCCTTACACGGGTTTCAAACCATTTCCATACCAAATTTCATCCAAATCTGTTCAGTTGGTTGTAAGTTTATTCGTTGCATACAGAAATACAAAAAAAGCCAATCTTTCCTCTTTATAATACTGGAGTAGATGTAGATGTATAAATATTATCATATGACTATCATGTACATCAAACAAAAGTCCATCAATGGACTCGTACCACAGATTACCCCCAATACAGTAATAGGAGGTAATCTGTGACTCGTACCTATCCCACTCACCACCCGGTCGTGGAAGTCAGGGCACGCAGTTTCCCATGTCATTGACATGGGCAGTCACCGTCCACAAATCTCAAGGATAGACATTGGAAAGGTCATTGTCGATTATCAGTGACAAAGGCTTGCCGGCACGGTGAACGTATGTAAACGTGTAGAACTGTAGAGGATCTTATGTTCGATTTCGATAGCAGTTTCGACGTTGAAAGACTTAAAAAAATCAAAAATATGAAAGCTATAGCCACTAATACTAGAAGAAGAAATTAGATTACTAAATTACTATACGATACTAGATATCCTTTCGGTTGTACCTATCCTACGGGCACAAATGATTAAATAATGAATATCAATGTTATTTACATTCTTAAGTAGATAATAATAATAAAGCTGTCATCACACTAATATGTACAAACAAAAAACTTCATCAAAAACTATAAATAATATAAAAAATAGACAAAGATGATTCAAATAATTAAGCATAATAAATAATCTAGATATTTATTTTATGTATATATTTAATGTGCTGAAAGGCCGTTGCTTATATTATGTCCAATGTTAAGTAATCACATTATTGTATTAACATTTAACAGTAAATTATGTATAACAGTCTGTCTGTCATATCTCCGCGAAATTATGGTAGCAAGAGTTGCTTGTCGAGATATCGCGAGCCCAGTTCGGTTCGAACTACTAGGTTTTACAGTTAGCAACTTATCACTGGTGCTGGTGACCGAGTTGATCAACTGCAGTAGTGGTGTGCACCGGTTCTCAAAAAACCGGATAATCACCGGTTGGGATAGGTACCGGAGACTAATCGGTGTTTCTCTTAACTACCGGTTTATCGATAATTAGGTTGGTAAACATTTCTGAATTTTAATTTAATCTCACCTCATTCATACTATAAATGCGTTTTGCTTCTATTAACCTACACGGCAAACCATTATTACTACTAGGAGCTCTCCTCCTTTTACGCTACCCAAGAAAAACACTTGTTGGTAGGTAAGTATTTTGATGACAATCGCATCTGTACAAACCGGCTAGCCGGTTGGTGGTCAATAGTCGTGTTTACAAATTTACCATAAAATCTGCGTAAGTCTAATTTTCATAATGCAAACAGTTTGCGTAAGGATGGATCCTTGGCTATACGAGAAAAAAACTATATTTTTCTGAGATATCATAAAGTATTTTTAATATTTTTATCAAATCTAAAACCAGCTCTAATTACATTTTGGCGCCAAAATATTACGTCATTTAATAATAATCTCGTAACTACTTTTACAGTAATGAACCTAGAAAGCTGTAAATTTGCATATACATGCATACAGAACAATTCAATAACTACGTTAAAATAAATTTTAAGGATAAGCATTGAAAAGTTTTTTTTGTATTTATTTTTATTTGTCCCTCTTGTGTGTCGCGAACGGATTTCCGGTCGTCTGAAAAAAAGGTTTAGTGTGAAGCTTGTATTAATCCGATCGTTATTATTCAATCGTTGTTAGTAAGCTAGTATCCTTGGCAATACAACTCAAAAACCACATCACGTTACGGTAACGAAAAGTTATAAAAATCGTGAAATGAAAATAAATATCTTTCACTCGATACATTTTGCCGCGCAAACACTCGCCGATGGAAATTTACGTAATAAATAATCTCGTAAGTACTTTTAAACTACTAAACCTAAATATCTGAAATAATTCAGGTGTATAGATAACATATAAATAATCATATCAAAAGAAGAAACAAAGTAATTATATAATAGGAGTTATAGTTTTTGAAAAAAAAAAAATTGCGCTACCATAGCGTTTTCCCGCCAAAATTCTTTAAAAAAAATTGCGTTTTAATCTCGTTACTACTTTTGAAATATTTATCTTAACAATCTATAATAATTCATGGCTAAAGAACTATAGTAAATATTCATATTATAAGAAAAAAAAAAGTTTTAGGTGGAATAGTTACAGAAAAAAAAATAAGAAAAAAAATAATCGCTGTTTTCCGCCATTTTCGGCGTCTGTTCAAATCCCTTTTCCTGTAAAATTTTCTATACAAAGGTCTATTTTCATTTCTTTTCCCGTAAATCGAATATGATGAGGATTGCATTGGTACCAAGAAAATTATATGTTGATTAGAGATTACATAAAAAAAACTCGATTTTAAAACAAAAACCGTCAAAATCTGTAAAAAATATATTTACATTTCGCTGTTTGATCCACTCAAACTAAATGGATGAAAATGTTATTTTTGTATGGTATAGGTGATATATTAGGGTATGGGGATATTAGGGTGTCATGTTAAGGTAATAGAAAACAACTTAGTACTAAAAAAACGTCGACAGTTTACTATTGTTGCGCCATATCCGATCTACAGATTCAATAGATGAGGGGTAATATTGTGTATATTGACTATCCGGATAATAACCGGAGAAACACCGGTTATTCAATAAAATCTCCGCAAAATCTCCGGAGGCTGAAATTGCCTCCGGTACACACCTCTAAACTGCAGTATCCTATCCTACTGGCATGGTACTAGCCGTGATATGCAATGCAACACCGCACAGCTCCATCGTAGACAGCCTAGACATAGACAAGACTGGATTACAAATAACAACGTGTCGTCACTGATATTAGTGATCTATAGATGGACACGCAATCAAAAACTGTCTTTGTTAATTTACGTTATACTATAATTAAGTTACGCTATAGGGTTTGTTCGCATACTATTGAATTCATTCAAATAACGCTTCCGCGAGCTAACTTTTTTAGTGCCGCCATCTATACATAGGTTAGTGCATCCTGAAGTAAAGTCTTAACAGAGGGCGCTCTAGTCAATAGGCAGATCGCTTCCCATACAAACGTAGTTCCATCATATTGTACCAAGTGTTAAAACTATGTGAAATTATGCATGTTTAAAACAAAAGTACGTGAAGTAAGAGGCGACTAAGGGAAAAATACAGGAAGGTGGGCAGCAGCGCCTTCTTAAGAACTGCAAACTTGCACTGCTATCCCCAAGACGCCTGCCAAGCGTGGGGATTATGGCAAATACCCCCTTAATAGGGGAGGCTGTTTAAGCTAATTATGCTTCGTCTTCGTCTTGGCTAGACGAAGCATAATTAGCTTAAACAGCCTCCCCTATTAAGGGGGTATTTGCCATAATCCCCACGCTTGGCAGGCGTCTTGGGGATAGCAGTGCAAGTTTGCAGTTCTTAAGAAGGCGCTGCTGCCCACCTTCCTGTATTTTTCCCTTAGTCGCCTCTTACGAGTTACGACACCCACGGGATGATATGGGGAGGTGCAATTATAACCCGGCACCCCACGGGGTTCAGACCACATCCGCGTTTAGGCTGCGTTTTCACCAGAGATGTGCAATGGAAATGTGTCGTGCGAGGATGCCTAGCTATGCTGTGAAAATGTGTGGGGGTTTCCACCAAAGCTGTGCGATGAAAATGTGCCTACGAGGATATGTAGCGGAGCTGTGAAAATGCGCACATCCTTCTCAACACACATTCCTCGCGACACATCCCTCGCACACATCCCTCGTACACATCCATCGCCAAATCCCGCGCTTGTTTTGTATGCGCAAAAATCTAGTTCCGCTGAGCCGTTTCCACCAGAGCTGTGCTGACCGAGGCGAGGTAAATGAAGCGATTCTATTGGTACAAACACACTACGCATCCTCGCACATCTCTGGTGGAAACGCAGCCTTAGACCACAAAATTTGTCTTGACTGAAAGTTTGCAGGAGGAGTTCCATCGTATTTTATGTATATATACCAAGTGTTAGAAAAGTTTGATTTACCTAAACTCAATTAATTTTCCTTTATTCACCGAGGGATGAAACACTCATTATGATTTGTGGACTTCTTGTTTTAATATTTGTAAAATATAATGTGTGACTTCCCCATTTTATTACTTGAGAACAATAGCATCTAGCGGATAAAGGCAGTACTAGAAGGAACCACAGTGATCATTTTTATTTTTAAATGTTCTACCCATTGGCGGGTAGCAGACTATAATGAAATGTCGCTGGATTTGAGCGAAGAAGAAGAAACAAAATATTACAGACAGCGGAGTTGTTATATAAGAATACTACCATCTACTGGCTTTAATTGGGATAAAAGGTTATTGAGACGTTGTTTTTGAAAAAACTACCTACTAGTACAAAAGTAGTTTTGTCGTATTTTAAATAGGTACCACGTGTTCAAACTCGGTGACATATTGTATACTTACATATTGCTAAGCCCAGTGTTTCGATTTATTATTTATTTTCGCTCGTTCCACTACGATCCCGTATTTTAGTCCCCCAGGGGACTGTACAACACTCACTATTCCACTACAGTACCCTATTCAGGGGACTCAACTAGTAACACCACATGCAATTCCACTTCGATCCCCTATGCTTTCTTCTATGCTCAGGATTCAACTAGTACTAGAAAATGCAATTCTATTACAGTAAAATGGCGAGCGTAATCTCAATCAAAAATATTCTCTAAAGACGTCTTTTTTCTGACATATGTCAAAGTGACAGTTTATGTCAGATAGACAGGTGTGATTTGTGACCGGTGTCAAAGCGACAGTTGATGTCGTATTTTATGTACTTAATTACTTTTCGTTTTAGTGACATCTGTCATTTTTTTATTTATCCCAAATGTCAAAATAACAATTCCCATACAACATGACTTTTTGAATTATTTATGAAAATACTTAATTTTACGGAAATCTGGAAAATCAGAAGCATAGGTCAAGGACAATAATATATGCAAAGTTTCACCGAGTTTGAACACTTAGTATTTAAATATGACGACTGTACACGAATGTTGTATGCAAAGCGCCACGAGCACTCTACTCTTAACAGCTGTGAGTCTTGGGGTGACAGGCGCAGTGCGGTTCATAACATGTGACAAGTTATAGGCAGAAGTTGCCACTTGGCTTGGTATATAATTGTCCTTTAAACTTATATAATTGTCGTTTCAAAACAGAATTGAAATAAAACTCTTTTTTTTTTAATAAAAAATGTATTACTTCTCAAGAGGATTGCACACAAATACATCATGTCTCAAGAGAGCAGCAGGTATGATGCATCATTTTTCAAAAGGGTAGTAAACAGACTGACGCCATTGCTTCACGGGGATGGTGCGGTAGTTCTTGTCGTAGCCCTTCAGCAGGTTCTTCTCCTCCTCGGTGAGGTGGAAGTCGAAGACGGCGATGTTCTCCTCCACGCGACTCTTCGTCGTGGACTTGGGGATCGGGATCACTCCTAGCTCTGTCTGAAAAACAGAACAATTTTTTTGTAGCAGTAGAACTCTTTGTAGACAGGTTTGATCTGGGAAGTACTGTCATTGAAATGGGTATGTCTACCGCCAAGCAGTAATGTTCACATTACTGTGTTCCGGTTTGGAGGGTTTACGTGTCGGAGAAATTACAGTCACATGAGACGATCAACGCTTCTCGGAATGATTCAGGTTGCTATGCAACATATAAAATAACTGAATGATAAAAATGACAGTTAACATGCAGCGCGTTTCAAGCTTTAAGAGCGCACCGAGCTTTTTAGGCGCGTCGCGTGTGTGTGCGTAAGTAAGGCACGCCAACAGCATCCGTCCCCGTCCGACGGCCGAAGAATTACTAAAGCGGATAGGGACAAACCATCGCGGCTCTGACTAAAATGGGCGGAACATGCGTGAATTTGAGTATTTCCTTCGTATAGTAAAAACAAATACCTATTTGAAAAATGTAATGTGTATACGTTATAGAAAACATGTTGTTTTTTTATTTTACAAATACGGATGACTCTCCGTTAAGTATTTACGCCGTACTAAGGGTTTATTTAGTTTTTTAGATGCAACTTTGGATTTTTTTTCTATCGAGAAAAGTTTAAGTAATCTTGTTTCCAAAGTGTATGATTTATTGAATGAATCCTTAAATATAATATATATTTATTACATAACTCAAAATTAAGATACAGCAAGGGATCAAACGAACCACAATTACGTATCGCTGCCTCGGTGCAGTCTTAACCTACGGATAGGCTAAATCGATGACTGTGAAACGCAAAGATAGTGTTTTTTTTATTAAATATGTTCTGGGTAGTAAAACCGGAACTTACTCGAACATTCTGAAACAGGCCCTAAATGTATTAAATTTATTGTAGGTACTTAAGAAATCAATATTATAGAAAAAAAATATAACATGTTTTGAGATCTATTAAAATATTACTTATATCCTTGAGCATCGAGTATATAAATTGCAGTACCTAGTTTAATGAGATTTTCTGCATCATGATAGCATTATTTCGTAGTTTCTGGGTCTTAACTCATGGAACTAAAAGCCTCTGCAGGTATCAGGCGTAATTGTTCACTTGTCATTATTCTATCTTAATTTTTTATTACATACAGTTAAATACTTTTTTCACATTAAGCACACAAAGACTTCATATGATAAGTACCAAACTCTTTGAAGTTGTATAAATACTTACGATATATTGGAGCGTTATCTGTGGCACCGTCTTGTTGTACTTGTTAGCGATGTTGACGAGCTCGGGAGTGTCCACTCGCGGCAGGGGTGCGTCCTCAGCCGCCTGTCCAATTACACAAAACAATTATTGCATCTAAGTCCTCAAAATAGAATCAGACCTGATTTAAAAAAACAATCTTCGCTGATAATCAAAATAATATACTTAAAATGTTGAATCCTTGGCTACATTTCCAACATATTATTATACTGCCTTGCTTATAAAAATAACCCACTTATCACTGTTTAACAAGTGACTGGCTAATCACTCATCAACCAGTGCATAAATATATCTTACTTAGTAAGGTTAAATAAGGCCTAATTGGTAACTTAATGAAGCATTAAAACTTATGTCAACATTGTTTGTGAAATTAAGTTTCGTTGTGTTATGGAACTAAATACGTATGTCCTCATAAACGGCACTTTTATTATTCAAAAAAATCGTCAATCGATCAATAAACTTACGCCCGCTTGCACGCATAGTCGTATTAAATAAATAAAGAGTATACTCGAGGATAGAAGAGGATAGATTTTTGAAGCAGTGATAGCTCAGTGGCTTTGGGTATGAACTGCCGCGCAGCAGGTCCATGGTTCGAATCCCGCCGCGGGCTTGAGCTTCACCGCATGGTGGAAGGGCATTTTATGTATGCCCGCCTGGCTAGCGACCACCCTCAAGTAGAAAATCTGTCGCTAAGCACCTAACGGTGTGTTCCGGCAGCTGTCCTTGAGAGCCAAAGTAATTCTAGGTTAAGCCTGCTAACACCTTCGACCACATCATCACTTACCATCACGTGAGATTGTGGTCAAAGGCTTACCTAAGAGCAATAAAAAAAAAATAGTTTATTAAAATGTTAACTATCAATATGCCTTGTAATGCTAAAAAATATACTGAGTTAACGAACCTGCAGCGCAAGTACCGAACTTACCGATCGCTAAATTTGACATTACAATCGTCTAAATTCGATAAAACGATGTTTGCAAACATCGATATAACCCGTTTTATCGAATTTAGACGATTGTAATGTCAAATTTAGCGATCGGTAAGTTCGGTACTTGCGCTGCTGAAAATTCCTTTTTTTGCCGGAAGAATGAAATTTCTTTTTGCTTCCTTTGCTACTCTACTGAAGATTAAAGAATAGATAAGAAACTCAACTCACGTCATCTTTTTTAAACTACATTACAATGTATATGTGCTTTGTTGTATGTCTTTTATTGTATGACAGCTGACCGTTTTTGTATATTAACCGTATTGTATCTCATGTCATGAGTTTTTGTGTGTAAAAGAATGGAAATGTAGTTCATTATTTTTTATATATTTTCGCTCTCATTACAGTGATGCATAATCTGCTTATATGATCGATTCTAACTCGCCTACAATAGAGGTCACCATCGGCAATGTTGCAAATCACCATTAAATCACCACCTTACCATACCATATACCTTATTTAACTAGCGAGTGAAGCGAGCCTTAACACTATCCCACAACCTGATCACTTTGTGGTACACTTTACTGAAAAACTATCACGCCTATAGATTTGTGCTTTAACATAGTGATTTAACTTCATATCTACATGTTTTATCTATAAAAAAAACATAATTATGTAACAATTAAAAACAAACTTTCTTTTGGATAAAATGTTATTGTACTACTATCGCCATCTGTTAGAAAACCAAAGAGTTTTACATTTCTGCAACAGAACTAAACTTAATAGGTACTCAAATACATCGTAGTGTATTTATATAATACTAGAATCAGGTTATAATATAACGCGAGCCCTCGCAAAGCTCAGCTTTTGCTAGTTGTATGTAAAATAAAAACCACTCAACTGATTACGTTACAAAATAATAAAATTACGAAAGGCAAATATTACATGTTCGGTATTCGAACGCGCTATCCACCCCTATAGCCGGGGTATGCTCTAACTAATAACTCTAATTTGTCCTCTCTATTTTGTGTAATCCGCGAAGCATGCGTTATTGCAGAAATAAAAATATTAAAACCACTCAATTGATTTGGATAAAATTTATATCTGAAGTACAAGGAGGTATACTGCAAAGACTACAATATGTATACTGTACCCAAAAGAAAAATCATCAAAATTAGATGATTTTGCATAAGTAATGCGGGCTAACACATAAATGGGATGGCATCGATTTCAGAACTTTCCTCCTTTTTTTTTAAGTTGGTAAATAAGTTACATAATTATTCTAATCTAAAGACACATCTCAAAGTTGACATCAGCTATAAGCTATAATAAACTATATAACTAATGATAATGTTGGAATTACTCATTACAAGAAATGTCTTGGGAAGGAACAGGAGCCCAAACTAGGTTGATCCTGTGCTATGCCACTCCTGGCCCCCCACCTCGAAACTCTTTACTTAATATTAGTTTTCACAAAAACTATTACGTAGGTACTAAAATATATTAAAACAATTATGTACATACTAGAATACTTGTGAAGGAGCATATCAATATAATATTGAACACTAAAACTAAAAACTTGGTTAGTAGATTTGTTATAACTAAAAATGTAGTAGATACACTTCCCGCGTATCCGTAACCAGCATCTCAAAACTTACATGGCGTATTATCCTCATAACATGGTTTGTTTGATCTTTGTATAAATTATTTAAAAAAGATTTTGGAATAATTAGACTATTAAATTCTTAACACACATGAGAATGTTATAAAACATTAAATTCTAAACGGATTATCTTTTGTTTTTTATATATGGGCAAGTGATGTTCCTATGGACGCATGTACCTGTGGACACAATCGATTCCGGCGAAACTAGCAAACTTAAAATTGTAACATGAAGGAGATCGTTTTTTTTTTTTTATTCCTGATGGGTTAGCCTTTGACCACTATCTCACCTGATGGTAAGTGATGATGTGGTCGAAGATGTTGTTCAGGCTAACCTAGAATACTGGCTCTCAAGGATAGCTGCCGGAACACACCGTTAGGTGCTTGGCGACAGATTTTCTACTTAAGGGTGTTAGCTAGCCAGGCGGGCATTCGCAAAATGCCCTACCACCATGCAGTACCCTACCATCGTACAGCTTTGTCTATGGTTGGCAGTTTTGACGTGTCGCCATCTTTGTTTTCTGTGTAGTTGTTGATGTGCCGGCTTGTAAAGATTTTAACGCCAAAAAGTAAGTAATTTTGTTTATTTAAATAAGTTATACCGTGGAAATATAAACGATATCTATTTGATAGTATTTTCACTATGATCTGTGTTGTTTATATCATATTTAGTAATTTTTTCCTTGTCTAAAATTTGTTTTATCGTCGAACCTAGGACAGTTTTGTTTTTTATGTCGGAATTTGTACCTATGGACAAAATATGTCTGTACCTGTGGACTGTCTACAAGTACAAAAGTGTCATTGTGTTTACTAACAAAGTCTAATCCGCTGTTACGTTTATTTTTTTCAGTGCCTCGCAGTAAAATTGGTTTAAAAAGGAAGGAAATATGCCTCGATACACTCACAGCAGCCGTAAAAGAAGCAAAAAGTGGCAACTCGATAAGGAAAGTAGCTGAAAAGTACAAAATACCTAAGTCAACAATTTTTAAATACTTGAAGTTACATAAAAGTATTGATTTAAGGAATAATATTCAGCTTTTGAAGAATGACGTAAGATAGGTATTTGACCCGGAAGAAGAAATTTTGCTGTGCAAATATTTAAGAAAAGCTGCATTTCTACACATGGGTTTAAATACAAAACAATGTAGAGAGCTGGCTTACCAATATGCTGTTTCTAAACGGAAAACAAATCTGCCTGCTAACTGGGAAACGCACAAAATGGCAGGAACCAGGTGGCTCCGTAATTTTCAACTTCGATTCCCGCAATTATCTCTTCGCAAACCTGAGCCAACGAGCATAGCGAGAGCAACTAGCTTTAACAGAGCAAACGTGAATGATTTCTTCAACAACTTAGAATCGGTCATGACACGATACGACTTTCTACCAGGATCCATTTATAATGTTGATGAGACTGGGATCTCCACTGTTCACAAACCATAAGCATTGGCATACGTATTGGCTCCCAAAGAGATTTGTCAGCTAGGGAAGATGACTTCAGGAGAATGAGGAGTGCATACCACAATGACAGGCTGCATAAATGCTGTTGGAAACGCTGTACCTCCTGTGTTCGTATTCCCACGAGTTTTCTACAAAGACAACATGTTGAAAGGAGCTCCACCTGGTTCTTTGGGTGTGGCTAATCAATCAGGGTGGTCAACAGAACCAATTTTTAAAAAGTTCCTGGATCACTTTATTGCATTCGCTAAACCAATAAAACAAAATTCAGTTCTCTTAATAATGGACAATCACGAAACTCATATTGAGATAATTGACAAAGCCAGAGAGCATGGAATTGTTTTATTGACTTTGGCTCCACAGACGTCCAATCATTTGCAACCACTAGATAGAACTGTATTTGGGCCATTTAAAGCCAATACAGCCAAGCAGCCGATAGATGGATGCTCAATCATCCTGGTAAACCTATTACCGTTTATGACGTAGCAGATATAGCTAGCGAACCATATAGAGTCTTGTTTACACCAAAAAACATTGTAGAGGTTTGAGGTATTTATCCATACAATAGAAACATATTTTCAGATGAACATTTTTTAAGCTCATATGTAACTGATCGTCCAGATCCAAGTCAAAACGCAATTGAAAACCGGTTCGAAAATCAAGAACGGCCCAATAATGGAGTCACTGGAACTGATCAAGAAACATTGACGGTTAATTTGGATTTACAACAACCGGTTGACCAGATTTTCAGCCAAACCTACCCAAATAACTCGATTCAAAAATAACTTTTTGGAGGTTCTGTCATTCAGGTCATCCCAGAACCACTTTCGCCAATCCAGAAAGAAGAATGGCTGATACCAGAACAACCTTTATTCCGAACTCCACTGAAGATTATAGATCTACAAATTACACCCGAAACCGTCCGCCCATTAGAAAAAGCTGGTCCGCGAAAGGGTACTCCACGTGGAAGAAAGCCTTGAAGAACCAGAATATTGACTGACACGCTAGAAAAAGATGAAATTTTAAGTGAATCATTAAAAAAAGCTGTAAAGAAGAAAATAGCAGGCCACAAACAAGAGACAAGAGAAAATCTGCAAAAGCTGTTCAAAAAACAATAACTACCAAAGTTTTTCCACAATCTGTTTCCTCCAATGTTGACGCTAGTTAGTCTAAAGGTCAACCAACTCTGCTGGCTAATAATCTTTTTGAACCAGGTCCTAATGCCAACTTCGAAACCAACGCGCTTTCGAATGAGAAGCCTGAAATATCCATCGAAAAAAAGATTAAAATAATTCAACACGAGAAGTTCTTGTATTTAAGATGTATAAAGTGTAAAAATTATTCCAAAGACAAAAACCAAATGCTTAAATGTAGTTTCTGCAATCATAGTTATCATATTTGGTGTTCCGAAGTCACACAGAGAAAACTTTGAGTCTGATGATGAGGGTGAAAGTTTCGTTTGCGTGGCATGCTTCGTATTAAACAATGATGAAGATAGCGATGAGTCTACTTGAAACTTGTATGCAGAGTGTTGTATTGCGTACAAATACGTATAATAGAGTATGTTTAGGTTTGTTTGAAGTTGTTTTCAAAAACCTTTAAATGTTGTTTTTCTTTTTTATTGTATAATTAATGTGAATCGTCCCTAGGTACAACACTGTCCCAAGGTACAATCTTAGTGTACATAGGTACAATCGTCTGCTGAACCTGTGGACAAAAATGGTGTTTTTAAAAAAAGTTGATTATTTTTGTTAATATATGTCATAGTGAGACTAGAGTTTTAGTGTAAGAATGACTGATTGTTATATGATATAAGCAATGTTAAAAATTAAAATAAACTTTTTTCAAATCAAACATAAAAAATGTTTTATTCTACAATCTGGAAAGTGTCCACATGTTCTGCACTTGCCCCTACCTATAGTATATTATAGGTCCGACATCGATCTTAAGACGCTGTTTTTGACAGATGTCCATACATTTCTTATTTATTTATTTCAAATTAGAACCGCATTTACACACGACTTGCACTAATGATATATAGATATAATACAATAATAAAATGTCAAAAATAAAAAATAATTATAAACAGATGTCAAAAATATTTAAATGAAAAATTATAGAAAATAAATAATCAACTGAGAATATACAATCAAAATAAATATTCACGTCATATTGCACTGGTTATAGACGAAATTGTCTTTTCTTTTTCGAAGTAGTCTCACAGTAACTTAATCTCTCCATCAAGATATCTTGCCACTTGCTGTCAAAGAGATCAAATTCAGGTTTTGCTTCGACAAGAGCATTGAGCGCAGCAAGGGATCGCGGTATCGGGGAAAATGCGTGTGCTACAGTTCTACACTTCGGCACAGTCAGCAGTTTATGCATCCTGCGCCGATTGTAACTGTCGGGGACGAACAAATGACAAAGCTGAAGATTTGGTGCGTCAATTTGCCCTCGCAAAATTTTGCACATAATCTTTAGCTGGTCATGGGATCTCCTAACTTTAAGTGAGTTGTACCCTAGGGCACCGAGCAGGAAATCCGTAGGATACATAAAAGGATAGTACCCATATTTACGTTTGTATAAGTATCTGAGGAAGGCCTTTTGAATTTTTTCCAACATTAAGGTGTATTTGTCTTCATGCGGATGCCACACACAAGCACTGGCCTCAAGCTTACTCCTGACTAGAGCGTTGAATATTAACTTGATAACCTCGATGTTCTGAAAGTCACGAGAGTTCCGCAGCACAAACCCTAATCTACGGAAAGATTCTTTCGCGACAATAGTGATATGATCGTTAAAGGTGAGAGTTTTGTCAAATGTGACACCCAGATCTTTAATTGTAGTAGATCGCGATATAATAGTTTGATCTAGTTTATAATGGAACTCAATTAGGCGTTGCATTCGGCCAAACGTCATCTCATAGCATTTAGAGACATTGAACTCCATTTTGTTTTTGACACTCCATTCACAAATAGCGTCTATATCTTCTTGTAGCCTTAAACAGTCCTCTATCGTATTGATTTCTTGAAATAATTTCAAGTCGTCAGCATACAACAGACATTGCGAGTGCTTAACGACTGCAGGGAGATCATTAATCATGATTATAAAAAACGTCAAAACTGCATCTCTCAAGTACATGCGTCAGAAAGCTAAGTATTAATACCAGACCTTGGTGTAGAAGAGCGATCCGAAGGGCGTGTAGCCGGTGACGGTGATGTTCTGAGTGCGGCAGTACGCCAGCAGCGACGGCTGCTGCAGGTTCAGGTTTATCTGAAAACGGGATGATGTTACCAACTGTCCAGGAGATTTGTGTTTAGTGCAGGTTTGGGCAACGTTGGAAAAAACACAAATGTATCTTTGCAATCAATTCTGATGGTCATACAAAAGGTTAAATTGCACAAAAACGAAAAAATAAATGAAAAAAATAATATACTTAGTTGTACTTAAGGCGGGAACTCACGACTATGAAGAGAAATGCAAGTTTTAAACAGTTCATGGAAGTCGCGAGTTTAAAATTATATGGCCCGTATTAACTTAAAAAGATAATCGACATGGTGCAGTTAATTCTATAAGTAACCATATATACATTAAAAAAATTGCGTCTACCGTTTATTCATCTTATTATCAGTACTTAATATTATAAATGCGAAAGTAACTCTGTCTGTCTGTCTGTCTGTCTGTCTGTCTGTCTGTCTGTTACGCTTTCACGCCAAAACTACTGGACCGATTTGAATGAAATTTGGTATGGAGATAGTTTGAGACCCGGGAAAAAACATAGGATAGTTTTTATCCGACTGCGCAAAAAGAGGTTAATGTTTTCGCGCGATAACCGACATACGCGCGGGCGGAGCCGCGCCCTGAAAGCTAGTAATTTATATCTTTGTAAGACTTCTGCGAATTAGACGACTTGTTGCAAGGACAACTGAAAAAAATTTGCCACAATTTAATGTCCAATGCATATTAAAGTATAAGCAAAAAGGTTGGTATATTATATCTAGAAAAAAAATAGAGAACATATATGAAAGTTAAAGTAAAAATATGATTTTATGAAATGCTTGATTTATATAATTTGTTAAATATATTTTTTATCTTTATAATAAGTAAAACACTTCCATCATCCACTTAACGATCAGTCTTTGAGAGATAGTTCGTGAAAATAGATTCAAGCGTTACTTTACGGAAATGATATATAATAATAACAAATACCTACTTATTTTAAAAATATTTTAAGACACATTGACTTAATATGTTAATAAACCCCTTAAAATATAAAAATATATGATTCCGCCTAATTTTCCTCCTAAGCCGACGCGACGAGACGCCACAAACACCGCGCAGCCAAACCGGTAATTTTCGACGCGTTTCGCTTGTACACGTAGCATCCTCAGGAAATCTTGACTCTACGAGCACACAATCGAGAAACTCGGCACGTTGGCTTAGCAGGAAAATTAGGCGAAACTGTCACAAGATATATTTTTAAGTGTTTTATTAACATATTAATTAAATGCTTTCTTAAAATATGTTTGTATAATTAAAGATGTAATTTGATTGTTTCTTCTATGCGGTTCCCTTTCTAGATTGAGCATGATCAACTCCTACCAAAGTTTGACCAAATAATCAAATTCCAAACAGGTGAAATATAACTAGTCAAAGGATAAAATATCAGTTTTATAAAAACAAGAAATTTAAACTCAATGTACCTAATAATATAATCCTATTCTTATCATTTTAACAGAACTGGCAAATACCAACATTACCTAACGGTAAGTATACCTTCCGAAGTCTTTCAAAAGTAAGAAAAGCTTGAGGTACGGATCTTTGTCAATATATACACAGCCGCATATTATGCAGTGTGATTTTAGCATTCATTTTAACGAACCTACTAACCAACTAGACCGAGTAATAAAAAACCTAGGCGGATGACGACGCGGTGCGCAGTAGTGTGCGAATATGCAATGCAGGGCGAGGCGGCAGCGGCGACGCGCGACGACCCACTGTAGAATAAGCCCGTCCGGACGAAGCTGCCCATGTACTTACTTGTAGCTTTGCACCTAAAGTGCGGAGTGCGCCGCGCCAGGGGGCCAACTCCCACCTTTGACGAAACCATCATAAAAGAATAGCGTTTTGTTTCATGCTTAAAATAACAATTCGCAGACACGAACTATCTCCGACCCACAATCGCGACAAGCAATATTGGTTTGATCCTGCTTAAAGAATGAATGAAATAAGTATCACGAATGTGTAAGCGAGATACAATATGTTTATAATATAGCGTTATCCCGCTCGCACTGATCCGAACTACGATGTTATGGAACGGTTTTACAATAGTTTTACGACATTTTTTTGTATGCTTCACAAAAACTATCTGAAACTTTTTATACTTTCAGTCATCAAATAATTTAGCTGCATTTATTTTAAAGAATAATAGAAATAAAAACATTGTACGTAATTTACACATTTTTTAAACCCATTTCTATCGTAAAATAATCAGAATCAAGTTTAAATCCGTTGCTAGAAAGTAACTTTTTTAAGATGGATAAACATGGCGGATTTGTCGTTGGAACAGTAATGCTTCGTATTAAATGTCATGTCAGAGTTCGCGAAATGAGTGAACTATTTGTTGTGCGTCATCAAAGCGCCGAGCGATTCCTTTACCGGTAGTAAGCCTGCTTAATTGACGTGAAGGTAAACAATTTTGCAGTAAGATCAAGTTATTATTACTATAAGAGGTGAGAGTTGGCCCCCTGGCCTGATATTACATAGATACATATAAAACTATTTGTTCAATAAACAAAAAGCTGATGCTATGAAAGGACATTTTTAAGAAATGTCAAACCTAAAAATAAACTATTTTATTTTTCTATTTAATTTTTTTTTGTAATTTAGCATATCTATGATTTATTTGTTTTTGTTTTTAATTCACTTCATGCCTTGTGGTAATGTTATAAAATTTTTGCAGTCTCGTCATAAGTTCTTTAATTCTACTAAACTATAAATATGTTGGCATATACCTACTATAAACTCCTTACCCTACTCTCTACTTTATTTTTATTCCTGTTTTCTTTTATTATATAATGTGTTATATGTTTTTAATGTTAAGTATTTTTTTTTAAATAAATTTTTTTATCACAATTTATAGTAGTTTATGCAACTGTCATATAATAGAGGGTATTAAAACATGAGTGTAGTTTTTTGAAACGAGCCGCAGGCGAGTTTCAAAATAAAATTACACGAGTGTTTTAATACCTAATTATATGCAGTTGCATACACTACTTTATTTAATCTCATGGCTATAGGTAGCTACAATCAATAAAATGCAATATAAAAACCAGCTCGTTGCGCGCACAGCGCGCTCACCATAGATTATAAGTACTTAAATTGAATTGAAACCTCCTTGGTCGGGACACTTTGTACTTTAATAATTAAAAAATTGTTTTAGAGCATTGTTTTGTTCGGAGAATAATGCTTTAATTTAACTTTTTAATTTTCTTAAAGAAGTATGTATATAAAATATGCCAATAAAAATCCGTATTTAATTTCATAATTAGAATATTACCGAATGAGATTATATAAAGTATATTTAAGCACCCAATTGTTGAGCTACATATATAAGTTTTTGTATACATATTTTATTTTGTGTGTCTGTGCGTCACCAAAGGTTCAGAGCTGAAAATCAGCGCTGGGGATTCGTCCACAGCATTATGCTGAGCCCTGACCTTTTCTGGCAGCACTGCATATTACAGCACCGGTGCTGTTAATGCATAATGTTATGTTAACATATTTTAATTTATCGCTGTTTATATTGCTGTTGTACGCAGTTCTGTCTGGAATAAATATTTTTCTTTCTTTCTTTCTATATAAAACTTTGAGATATGCACAACCTGCGTATCCAGCAGACTAGAGTAGAATTTGAATATCCTAAGGGCCCCGAGTCGAAGTACTGTTCTGGTTATACTACGGTGATATACCAGTGATTTGAATAAAAAAGAAAGAATAATTTCAACGATGTCATTTCTTTTACAGAGGTTTTCTTCACTCTGTCATTATGTTTTTTTTTTTATGCATGATAGGTTAGCCTTTGACCACTATCTCACCTGATGTTAAGTGATAATGTGGTCGAAGATGTTGTACAGGCTAACCTAGAATTACTGGCTCCCAAGAACAGCTGCCGGAACACACCGTTAGGTGCTTGGCGACAGATTTTCTACTTGAGGGTGGTAGCTAGCCAGGCGGGCATTCGCAAAGTGCCCTACCACCATGCTGTAACGACTGCCATCCTAAGACAACAACCGGGACCGCGTGCCCTCCGAAGCACGGAAGCGCTCAGTAGTAATGTCACCAACGGTCACCCATCCAACTCCTGACCGCAGCGGACGTTGCTTAACTTTGCTGATCGATTCAGAATGGCTAAGCAAACTTCAAAAATGTGTTGTGTCAATGTTTGTGTTGTCTTACCTCCACCTGTAGGACCTGGGGCTTCACAGGACTGTGCGACACCAAGCGCTCCAGCTGCTTCTCATTGAAGTTGGACACGCCGATGGACCTGGCGAGGCCCAGGCTCTGAGCTTCGATCATGCCCTGCCAGGTGTTTAGGTAGTCCTCCTCGGACAGAGTAAAATCAGCCTGGGAAAGAACAGTAACACTTTGAACAAGAGTCTACGATCAACAATTTTTTTTAAATTATGACCAAAACTGAACCCTAAAATACTATTTGCAGTAATTTTCCGCGTAGCGTCTGCTCCATATCATTATTCATAGGTCTGACCAGACGGCATTTTCAAGAATGTAAAAAAAACTGCTCCAAAGAGACAAACGTAACCCGTCTGTTTTTCAAAATTCTGTTCAATATGCATCTTATATAGATATAACACGTTTTTGTGACGCCAAAACGCACACCGAGGTGATCATTATATGAAAATTATAGTAATTGAATTATAGATTTGCTACGTTACAATTAATTGAAGCAATGATGGCCGAGCGGTAATAGCTATGGAGTGCAGTGCCACAGGTTCATGGTTCGAACCCTACCGCCGCGCCGCGCCGCGCCGGGTTTAACCTCAACGCATGGTGGAAGAGCATTTTGCGAATGCTCAAAGTATGGAGATAGTTTGAGACCCGGGGAAGGACATAGGATAGTTTTTATCCAACTGCGCAAAAAGAGGTTAATGGTTTTGCGCAATAACCGACATTCGCGCGTGCCGAGCTAGTAACCTATAACGAAACATATCTAAAATGTCGCCAAAAATTAAAACCTCTCACCGGCACAGCATTTTGTATTATATTAGTTATTTGCAGTGCAAGTGTGCAAGTGAGAGGTATGATTATTGTTTTACAATTTGTTATTGACATTCATAAGAGCGTCGTAAACGCCAAAACTGAATATACGATTATGAGTTTTACTGTCTGACGAATATGATTGTCAACTTACGTTCAATGCAATCGGCCAGTGTATGAGGTATAGGTCCACGTAATCAAGATTCAATTTCGCGAGGGATTCCCGCAAGGCTGGTACCACCGCGTCTTTGGCGTGCTTGTCGTTCCATAGCTGTAGGTGTTACAGAAAATGGGAGGTTAATACTTAATTAAAACTTTATTTAACACAGATGTCTAATGACTAATGACAGATGTCTAAGTAGCAGTAGAACTACAAATTTACGAGGATAAATTATAGTCATGTGTTGGATTCGAACCGGGGTATGCTCTGACCGACTGAGCTAAAATGACAATGGTTAATAACCCTAATAAGCACTGTGAAGCGCTCGTAGCGAAGTTTGCTTAGCCATTCTGAATCGATCAGCAAAGTTAAGCAACGTCCGCTGCGGTCAGGAGTTGGATGGGTGACCGCTGGTGACATTACTACTGAGCGCTTCCGTGCTTCGGAGGGCACGTTAAGCCGCCGGTCCCAGTTGTTGTCTTAGGATGGCAGTCGTTACAGCATGGTGGTAGGGCACTTTGCGAATGCCCGCCTGGCTAGCTACCACCCTCAAGTTGAAAATCTGTCGCCAAGCAGCTGTCCTTGAGAGCCAGTAATTCTAAGTTAAGCCTGTACAACATCTTCGACCACATCATCACTTACCATCAGGTGAGATAATGGTCAAAGGCTAACCTATCAGGCATAAAAAAAAACGCAGAAATGTTCACATTACTGTGTTCCGATTTAAAGGTGCTGGTGAAATTACAGGCACATGAGTCTTAACAACTTTATGTCCCAGGATGATGTCATTTGTGACGAACTGCATCTGTTAGGCAGAGGTTACAGTTTATCACCAGATGGGCATAGTGCTCGAACCGTCACAAACACATAAAAAAACATAATTGCGTCTGTAAATAATAAATTATTTCATCAATGACCCGCGGGCTCCAGCGAAGGCTAATTGTATCAGAAAAGGTGAAGGAAGTAATATATATACAATAATTTTACATACTGGGTAATGTATTTATCTATCTCGAATTAATACACTAGCTACAAAAACATGGTAATAAATAATTGATTATACGAGAGAGAGAGCCTATCACTTATATTACAGGCAACAGGACGTGCGTATCACGACATTGCCATTAAATTAAGCGCAGGCGTCTATACTTTCAACACCTTTTAATGTATATCTCTGTCATTTTGTAAAATTGCCAAAACTGAATCGACTATTCTTTTTTATGGAGTTATCAAACCTGCAGTGCAAGTGCCGCAGTATGGCTCGTTAATTTATCGAATCGCTATATCGATAAATTTGACGAATCGTAACGCCTATTGCAAGCATGGTACTGTTGTCGATAATTCTTATCGACGTCTTACGATCGTGAAATTGTGGACCATATGTCGATTATTACGATATGGCAACTTCGAAATTAGACTGTTTTTGCACAGATTATTAAAACTGATCATTCATTACGGATATGGGTTTTCCTAAAAATAATTACAATTAAAACATTTTTTAGATAAAACAGATAATTATATGTGATGATGGACGTGACGGAACGATCTCTCACCTTTGTTGTGACGAATAGCTCTTCCCGTTTGACAACGCCATCGGCTATCTTCTTGTTGATAGCCTTGCCGACCTGGAATTGAAAATATGTTTCATTATCCGAAATGCTTTTCTTATGTCTCCTACAACCTTTGTTACTAATGTAATGTAATCTAAGAAACTGAATTCCACAATTCTTTTAATTGTTATATCATCATGAAACTTGGCAATCGCGTGTAATTCTACAATGAGCGACAAGGATATGGTGCTTGATAATCTTGCCTTTGCACCTCGAGTTTCTTGGCCGTTTTTATCGAAGTGGCTTTAAACCCTTTTTGCTGAACGCGGCAATAGAATATTCTTATAGTAAAGTTATCAAATTGACCTCCAAAATTTGATAAATCACTATAATCACTTTGAATTTGCCATAGTACTGTTCTGATGAGTTAGAAAGTGAGTAACAGAAACTTAAAATGGCTACTGAACCTGCCGAGTTCGGACTCATTGGATTGGTACTAAGTTTACCTACAGTATGCTACCGTTTTCGACCACGTCATCGCTTACCGACAAGTTAAGAAATGCTCAAAGATAACCTAATAATATACATTCGAATGTATATGAGGATGCATAGACATATGACACTTATTTGGTTAGTCAACCGTAACACCACTGGATCACGACATTTAAAACAGAAGTGGCCAACAACCGGAAAGCTGACGTAAATACATTATATGTTAAAAAACTTTGCTTCAAGCATATTTTACACGTAATTTGTATAACGAGGGAAATATACGAGCCTGAAGTCTTCGATCTCACAATTGAACGCTAATTCCACCTTCTCACATTGTAATTTTCGTATTAACGCCTCCCAAGCGAATCAGCTTTCAAAACTACACCGAAAGGGTTTTCTTTTCCTACGTCTGGGATTCAAACCCATGTCCATCCATCCCTGCCCCTGGGACATGTTCTTCCAATTGAGCTCTCGCTGTGAGTGAGTCATAATTCAAAATTATCCCTTCGTTACTATTGTTCCGTCTTAAGGTCTTATAGAAAAACCTTTCGTTGTGATTTTGTAAGGTGATTGCACCTGTTTAGATTATTCTTTCTGGTAGGAGGTTGCGACTTATTAGTTTCCAATGAGACGTACGAGATCGCGAAACGGTATATAAGGAACACTACATTTATTACGACATAGGGTCTTCAATTGTTTGGCTAATGAAAATGAAGGAATACCTTGCCTACTTTTTTCGTTCATCGAACATCCGCTTCGTGGATAACTGAAAGATGAAAGACTACTTTGTCAGCTTACCTGTGGTTCAGTGTTGTAAATGAAAGCTGTATCAATGTGCCGGTACCCAGCATCTATCGCCCATTCCACCGCCTGTTCCACTTCATTGCCCTTTAGCTGCGCTCTCTCTCCCTGGAACACTCAATCGCATTACTAATCAGGAAGCTAAATCTTCGGAGCGACTCAGAATTTATATCCTTCATTGGATCATTGTGAATGCCGACTTAAGCCAAAGCCGCAGGATGCCACTACAAACTTCGAAGTTCGAAGTATAGTTGGATCTGTGACAGTGTGTGGAGTGCCACAGGGCAGTATGCTGAGGCCCATATTATTTTCAGTCTATATTATTGATGTTCCCCATGCCATCAATCATTCGATGGCCATATTAGCCGTTGGTCATATACTACCATATTATTCAACGATAACAAAACCAGTGATCGTGAAAGTTAGATTTACCACTCTTGTAGAATTGATTGGCTACGCCGAAATAACCTTAAAATAAATGTAGACATATTTTTTTTTTGCATTAACATGTACTTTTAGTGTATCGTGGAAGTCACATGAAGTTTAGAAATAAACCAATTGCCATATACATTAAACTCAGTAGTTTAATCGATTATGATAAAATCTATATGGGACCTCTTCTAATGTATGACTTACCGAATAAAAAATGTATCATCAAAATCAATTCCTTATTGGCGGATAAATATAGATATACTACATTACAAAGAAGAGGAATCCAAAATATACAACTTATAGCTAAAGGAATACTTACACTCAGTTTGAATATACCATAACACTGCTTTTCAGTGAATTCTTGATGCTAAGATGTTTTTATAATGATGTCATAAAATTACTTACCGATTTTTTAACGAATTATAACTCTCGGAATGAGCTCGCTACCTATAAAGGTAGCATTATAGGTTTGTGAAAGCACTTCTTACGATCAGATGAAGTATTGTAGTCTGGTTGATGGTTTAGGCATCCGGAGCGAAATCAGAGGACGCGGGTTCGATTCCCGCCCTGGCCAACAAATTTTGTGCTCCAATAATTTGTAAAATGTGATTTTCGCTTAGCATACGATGGTGCTTGTAATCATATTTAGAAATATATTACTTACAGCTTTAGTTAAACCAAGCCAAGTGCCGAGTCCCAGCCGGGGCATGTCCTTCCCATTGCTAAGCTTCAGTGCCGGCACTACTCCTGAACTTGTCACACTCTGAAACAAATGAGATTTAACTTATACATATACATAAAAATCACGCCTCTTTCCCGTTGGGGTAGGCAGAGACCACAGATTTCCACCTACTACGATCCTTACATATCTCTTTCACTTCATATACACTCATCAATCCTTTCATACATGAACGTTGGTTTAGGGTACTCCTTATCTGGCCTTTTTTCCTAGATCTTCCCCTTCCACTTTCGTTCACTTGTCCCACGTATACCTGTTCAGTCATTCTCATTTCATTCATTCTCTCCACATGTCCAAACCATCTCAACATACCTTTCTCGATTTTTGTCACCACATCCTCATTCACACCACATCGTTCCCTTTTCACACTATTCCTTATCTAGTCACTCCGTTTGACTCCAATCATACTTTTCAAATCTCAATGCTCTCATCTCCACTGCATTTATTCTACTTTCATGCTTTTTCTGCCATATCCAACTTTCACTCCCATACATTAGTGTCGGAAAAAACACTCCGCCGTGAACAGCCAGACGAGCCTACTTAGACACCTTTTGACTGTTCATTTATATTATTATGAGATATAACTCGGTTTAATAAAGAAACGAAACTAAAATGGCGTCACTAATCGTTACGCACGCAATTTCAGTAGAACTAGAACTCTTTGTGAGAGTTCGTCTGGGGAAGTACTGCCACTATATCTATTTCTAGCGCCAAGCAGTAATGTTCGCATTACTGTGTTCCGGTTTGAAGGGTATGAGTGCCAGTGAAATTACAGGCACAGGAGGCTTAACAACATTACGTCTCAGGGTAAGGGACGCAGTGCAGTTCACCAATTGTGACGAACTGCAATTGTTACTAGGTAGGCGTTTTGCTTGTTCCAACATGTTAACAAAAAAAATTTGATGTTATGAAGTGACACCAATTTACAGGTTATACGAATACCTAAGAAGTATAAATGCTATGCCATGTTATTGCAGTGGCGTAGCATGAATACTTTGTACCGGGGGACGCAGCACAATCACCTATGACGTGAATATAATACTAAATTCTAATTACAATTCTAAATTACGAACTATATAAACTGGATAATTTATTATTTCATATTTGGTAAATGTACAAACCATACGAATCAGATAAAAAAGAAATGTTATTCAGAATCTATAAATGCAAATGCTTACTAGTCTATAACTATGAACGAGTTACACAAAAGTAAACCAAAACGTGTTTTGCCGATATCTTTCTTACGGACCCGATATTTGATGATTTGAACATCGACAAATAGTAGGTAGGTAGCGCAGTAGATACGGCGCCGAGAGACAGGATTCGTTTCCCGCAAGAAACTGTACTTTAAAATATTTTCTTTTTTTAAATTTAAAAACACAATGTGGGAATGCATTGACAACGATAAAACACATTCCATTTAAATAGGTATGTATACAGCTAAGTAATGTCAATTTATGTCTACAGAGTAAAATCGTTGAGTGTTGCAGATCATTCGGTGGCTGCCGCAAGCCCGTGCAGTGGAGTGAGGTTAGTTTAGCAAAACAAATATATAAAATTTGAAATAGAATTGACTTCCCATATGCATATCTTTTTGTGGAAACATAAGAGTTTAGTGAGAGAGAGTCAATGTGTACCTAACGGGCTACGAAGATAAAATACCAGAAGAACCATTGAAACTGCAATTTTATACCGCGATGCCCAAAACGCCTGCCAAGCGTGGGGATTACGCCAAACTTCCCCTAATGGAGGAGGCATATGTTTAACAGTGAGCACTATAGGTATTGCTGTTGATGTACCTTGTAAACCTGTAGCCAAAACTTGAATATTTTTTATGTTATTTGAGATATAGTTTTTGTTGCAAACAATTTATATGGAAGTAATTCTTACAAACTGGTTACCTACGTACCGGGTTTCGTTCTTGGTAGATAACTGGTTGTGTTGAAATAAAAAAATAACTATACCTGATCGTAAAGACCTCACAATACTTTTATTCTACTGTACCTATAGTCTGAGGACCCCATTCCCGTGGAATAAAGGAAGGGCGATAATGTTGTTTTATTAAAAAGCTCAAACTGGCAAAATTCCTAGTGAGAAACCGTCTGGGTGTGTGTCATCGCCTTCGAGGCAATAGTATATATATTCCTTTGTTCTGAGTTAGTTATAATTAAAAATCCAATACACAACACGTTTGTTTCATAAATTTACCACAACATGGAGAATTATTATCTTATGCATACTGAATATTAAAATTAAAGGAAATAACACAGCTGGAGACATGACAATAGAAATAGAATTAACAAAACATCATTCATATTTTTATTCAATTCGTGATTTGTATGGCAGATCAAACAAGACGATGCAGTTTAGCCATTTTTTTTCACTTCAAAGTTTGCATTGCACCATACTTTAATATTAACTTCAAAAAAGCAAACGTTGAAGAACACACATTTCGTATATAGGGGCACTCCGATTACGTTTTTAATCTTTGTATTGAGATATATTATCTACATTAATAATATAAAGAGGAAAGATTCAGATTTTTGTATGCAACGAATAAACTTAAAAATTACGGGACCACTTTGTATGAAATATGGCACGGAAATAGTTTGAGACCCAGGGAAGGACATAAGATACTTTTTGTCCAACTGCGCTTAGAGAGTTAATGGTTTTATGCGATAACCGACATACCTATGCGCGGGCGAAGCCGCTGCCGGAAAGCAGTCCGTCGGACACAGAGTAGGCATATTCTCCAACAAGTATCGATAAGAAAAATACGATGATGTAAAAAAAACGTGATAAACTCACATTCGCCAAAACAGCAACAGTAAACACTGGTAACCACAAACCCATAACTTAGACCGTAAATTGAGAGTAAGATTAAATATGTAGTATATATTATTACAACTAAACTTGACCGGATTGCGACACAAATCGATTCAAAATGCCGGCTCAACAACGCTGTCCAAGCTCGTAGCTCCGCAAGGTTTTTTGTTTATACTTAGAGATAAGGTAAATGTATAGATAAGAATCTACGAACGAAAGAAAGGGCTCTCTTCTTTCCAAATCATTACTTCCATTTTAATAATATAATATATAATTCCATTTAATAATATTCCATTTAAAAAGAAAGAGATTTTTTTTATTCCTGATATGTTAGCCTTTGACCACTATCTCACCTGATGTTAAGTGATGATGTGGCCGAAGATGTTGTTCAGGCTAACCTAGAATTACTGGCTCTCAAGGACAACTAACGGAACACACCTTTAGGTGCTTGGCGACAGATTTTATACTTGAGGGTGGTAGCTAACCAGGCGGGCATTTGCAAAATACCCTAACATGATATAAAGACTGCCATCCTAAAACAACAACCAGGATCGACGGCTTAACGTGCCCTCCGAACCACGGAAGCGCTCAGTAGTAATGTCACCAGCGGTCACGCATCCAAGTCATGGCCGAGGTGGACGTTGCTTAATTTTGCTGATTCATAACGGCTAAGCTAACTTAGCTACGAGCGCTCTTCTTTGTTCTCACGCACAAGCTGCTTTACAAAGGAATAACTATAGAATCGATGAAAAATCTGACACCAAAACACACTAATATAATATAAGTATTTTATATATCTACGTTTTGTATTATGTACTCAAATCACACTAATACAAGTTATACTTACTTACATAACTAATATTAGTATAAAAAAATTTATACTTACGTGAGTTGATATGTTTGTTTTGTCAAATAAAAAGTCAAATTTGGCTCTTTAGGTCCTAGATGAGCACGTAGGTTTACTTTTTTATCTCGGTTTATTGCTACTTATATCTCGCCAATTCAGAGCAATTATATGTACATATCTACCGCCAAGCAGTAATGTTCGCAGTACTGTGTTCTGCTTTGAAAGGTATGGGTGCCAGTGAAGTTACTTGTGTCACAGGGTGATAGGCGCAGTACAGTTCGCCATTAGTGAGGAATTGCACTGCGCCCATCACAATATACAGATATACCCTACACAGACACACCACCACACCCCCCCTTGCACACAAACAATCATACAAACAAACACAGCCTCATACATTCTTCACAATCAACAGACGCTCCGAGTTAAAAAAATCTATCTTATGAAAGAGCAGGGCCTCCTAATATTTCTTACATTATTACCTTTATTATTATATTATCAATTCGTCACTAGTACCGAACTGCATCTGTTTTAGAGAGCGGTTACCGCTTAACACCAGTTGGGCCTCGTGCTTGTGACATCACAATAGCAAAAAAAAAAAGTATATTACCTAAGTATTTATATAAAATTATAATATTGAAATCTTCGAATGAAACTGTTTCCCCTTTTTAATAGTACTTGCCTATTTTCGCTCGCTTTGCAATATCACATCTATAACTCACAGCCTCTATCGATTTTGTAATAACCAATTATTATGTCAAACAGGTTTTATCGCAAAATGACCAAATTATCAAGAACTATGCTTTCAAATCCACATCATAAAACCAAGGTTCATGTTTATATTGTCATTTATAACCATAGTGACCAGTTTAAGCAGATCTAGGTTGTACATACTGTGCTTGATCGATGTAGAGTTGAAGTTTTATTGGACATGGAAAAGTAGAGAACACTTTGGTATACGCTTTGATAGAAAATGTTATTGTCTTGTAATCTAGCTTTTAGATTTGTTTGCAAGTCGGTTACTAACCTTGGTTTACAAAGTTTAAAAATCATTGAATCACAAATTGCTTATTTTTACCTGAGTATGTACAATTTTATAGGTATTTAGAACCAATCGATAAAAGCATCCGGGATGTCATTGTCTATTGAGTACCAATATATATTTTTTATGTATCAAAATAAAAATAAAGAAATGGAGGGCCGCCGTCCATTCTTTTAAGTTACAGGTTACAAAGTTGAAATATTTATACTTGCTGAAGGTTTCGTAATAGCTCCCTTTTAAGGCGCTGTAATTAGACAAATTGTGCATTTTTGAAAGTAAGAAAAAAGTACTTTAGAACAATTTATGACATCCATTATTTTATATATGTTTCTTCGATCCTTCCTTCAGATTAATGGCAAAGCAAAACACAATAGCTTAAAATTTTCTCGATACAATATTTAATTTAAAACTGTACCTTTTTGAACTTTACGTGGATATATTTGGATAACTACTGTGCATATCAAAATGGGACTTACACAATATGGTAGGTAATGAAATTTGCTAAATATTTGGCAAAGATTTTCTTGATACGACTCATAAATATAATATAAGACCCATTATATAATAATCCAGGGATCAGCCTAAATGTCAGCGTATTTGCTTTAGTCGAGTTAGCAACACTGCGCGTCGGCCGCTAATCAGTACTACCGTGACCACTGTCAACGTAGGACGCGTGTTTGACTTTCTCAGCAGAGATTCGTATAAATATCAGTTATTTTTTTTATCAAAGTACTATTATTATAATAATAAAATTGTTTTATTGTGTTATTCAAGTCAAATAGGTTACTACCATGGGTAACCACAGTAAAAAAGTTGTGAAAAAGAGAGAATGGATACGAGACTTCAAGTTCAAAGAGAAAAACTGAAAAAATAAGGGAACAAATCCGGTAAGTACACACACACCTTCATAATCTTCAGTATCGCGGAACAAGTGGACCTATTTTGTTGTGATCTGAGCGAATTTACAAAAGTCGCATTACATGTTCTGTGTAACAGGAATTAAGAATTAGATACCAAAAAAAAATTATATATATATATATTAAATGTGTATAAGTAGCTACTCTATTGTATTGGGTGTGTACCTGTAAAGATAGATGTATGTATGGAAATAAATAAATAAAATAAAATTACCTAACTAGGTTACTATTTGTTTTTTTTTATATAAATTCTAATCTCGAAAAAGGTCTTGCGAGTTGTTGCCAGTGCTTATGAAATTATTGTATGGTCTTATGATGGAGGTAATTATATTTCAGTGTACTCTGTATTTTGGTGGACATTTTTATTTATTTATATCTAGATCTCTACCTACAACAATTCGATAAGGCTGAGCTATACATTTCTTACCGGTAAGAATCTGCTTTGAAGATTTGAGAAAACTAAACTGGTGTAAATATACCATATATACCCACTTACTTCCATGACAAACCATAAATATATTCATAATACACCTGAGCGAACTAATGTTTGCCGAGTAGATACCGACCTATTCGCTGAATCAAAATAATTATGCCTGCATTGTTGGCAATGCTACTTATAGAATTGTAATGTTTATAACTAAACAGAACTTTGCTTTTTTTTTACTATTCTAATATGCATTGGCATCTTTCGATCAAGTCCTCGCAGAGCCATAATAAGCCACTGTGTACAAGTGCACTAATTACCTCTTTTGTTGATGATCCGCGTGCTAAGTTACATATCAAAGATTGTTCCTGTGTTACGTACCTAGCGTTTTTGACGTTTTGCTCGTCGTCACGACGATATACATACCTAATTACCTAAATTAATAAAATCTAGTGGGCACGGTCAATAATATACTTTCCATTAGTAATTTACTTATTAACCTGATTACATTTTATTATTATTTCTTATTTTTTACTTATTTTAATAATACTATTTATTATTTTTCAGATTTAATGCTTCTAGGGACGACAGGTCTGGGGCATCAACATCACTGACTACTCCAACAGCAGTTCACGTCTCAATGCCTGATGAAGCTACTCAGCTACCAAGTTATCTATTATTTGTGTTTATCTAGGGATTGTGAAATTTCGGGATTTACAAGAAAACCGGGATTGCAATAATAGTCCCGGGATTTTTGATAATTATTATAAAATGTGATAACTTTTCTGACTGTTTACACTACTATAAAACGAATGAAATGATGTTTGTTTGTTTTGATCTAATGAAAGAGGTTTATAAACGCCTTTGATAAATTGTTAGGCTTAGACTGGAAATAGGACAAATAGTACGATATATCATGGTTGTATCCAGGTATCACATAGGTGTAGTGATGCTAGTTGTATTATGCTATAAATATCTTTGTGATGATTACTTGAACTATAAATTAAGCAATTTTTTTTCAGTTGTTCAATACAAAGTACCGTACAATGTCAAGAAGTCATAAATATGTCTAAGTGAGTAATCGTGTTTATTATTATTTTGTAAAAATGTATTTCGGTGAAGCAACTATGTTTTTTTCCAGTGAAGCAAGCAAAAATAATACACAATATCGAATGGAATATCAAGAAGATATTAACGTACCAATGTAAGCACGTTTTATCTGAGTTTCAAGAAGTGCTATGTTTTTCACTCGTATCTTGTACACTGAGAAAAAAAATAGGTAACGCAACCCTAATATTTAACCTAATATTAGGGTTTGGTCGGACAACGTAACGTGTCTAGTATCTACGACCGAGTGCGCTAGGTAGGTACTACGTGTTCTTTGTTTTACTTACTTACTGGGTAAATATTAACGTTACTCTCTAAGGTAACGTTTACCTATTAATAGGGTGTCCGACCATTAACGTAACGTTAGGTTAAATATGTAATACCGAATAATTAGGTATGAATAGAATACCTACTAAAGTTTACCGATACCTTACGACTAACGTTAAAAATACGTACCAAAACGTCAAACGTTACCATTGATAGCAGATTAAATTTATATAATATATAGGTTAGAATTACTGAATGTATTTTGTATCACTGACCGAGTATGATGAATTAAAAATACCTGTTGTGTGTTATCAAATAGTTTAATGTAACCTATACTGTTACGCAATAATACGTAATTCTAACCATATCGATTAGGCTGCGGTTAATTTGGTAATACGTAATTGCACCATGGATTCGGCTAGATCGACCTAGCTAATAGATTGTAGTAAAGTAGTGTGTTTGTAATTATTACCTAATAAATGCTTTTAAAAAAACCCACTCGACAGGTCATCTGTACCTTTTGAAAGAATGCAATTAGCCGTATCAAAAGGTTAAGTATACGCGAAATAGTTGGTAGGAGTTACTTTTTTATTATGATACAACAATATTATTAATGAGTAATTGTAAACAAATTACATACGCAAGTAATACGTAGTTGTGCGTAAATGATACCCACTTAGACGGTCTCAAGTACCTTAAGGGCTTGTTGTAGTTATTTTAAACATTTTTTAAAATCTGTAACTCAAATAGCACTGAAAATTTAGATTAAATAAAATCATTTACATAAAGTTGAACATACTCTCCAGGAACGTATGAAGCCGAAAACGTGATTATGAACAATTTCTTCGATAAAAAAAATTATCAAACATGACACCATTTCGGTTTTTAAATGACTGGAACTAAAAGATACTATCATCAAACCATGTGGAAATTATACCAATAGATAGAGCTTGTTATTTATTAATTACGTATGAAGCCACATTTTCTAATTCAGCTATAGTTTTTTAACAAGAAAAAAAAACTACAAATCTAACGATTCAAGCTCTCACGCACTCCGTTTAGTGCCCGCCTAGGCGTCATCGAGGTAGGACGCGTGTCGTTTTCTCCAACAAAATTCTGCCGGTCAATTACGTGCTAGAAATAAGTTAAAAAAATTATTAAAAATGCAAAGTACGATGGAGTTGAACAGCCAACAGCGGCAGTCAACATGTATGTTCTCCCTAAATAAAAAAAAAACTTTCTCGATGGCATTGTTTTCACGCGCCATAGTAAAAAAGCATAGTATGGTTTTGGAAACAGATTATAGCTGTCTGAATCGGGAGATCACGAGAGCATTAGAAGGCCGCTTGATAAAGATTACCGCTTGGCTACCCACATAATAAAATTAACCGATGCAACTACCGATAAGTTTGTGTATTTTCGTAATATGAAATATTATTTCAATCAAAATATTCTACTGTAATATATATTATAAAACTTGGCCTGGTTAGATATCACCCTCGAGAAGAAAATCTGTCGCCAAGCACTTATCGGTGTGTACCGCTATGTGTCCTTGAGGACCATTAATTTGCATGGTGGTAGGGCATAATGCGAATACGCGCCTGGCTAGCTACCACCCTCGAGCAGAAAATCTGTCGCCAAGCACTTTTCAGTGTGTACCGCTATGTGTCCTTAAGAACCATTAATTTTGCATTGTGGCAGGGCATCTTGCGAATGAGTGCCTGGCTATCTACTTCGCTCAAGTTGAAAATCTGTCGCCAAGCACTTATCAGTGTGTACCGCTATGTGTCCTTGTCCTTGAGAACCAGAAATTTAGTGAATAAAGTTACTCTGATTTGGTTGAAAATTGATATCAAGGTTGTGTTGGGCGTCATGATTCCCAAAATGGACTTATTTTTACACGACTGCCTAAAAAAGGAGAGTTATGTTTTCAGGGTTCATGTATGTATGTGTGTGAGTTTCTTTATTCCACCATAAATATATCGTTAGATTCCTCTTGATAACCCAAGTGACACTAGGTAAATAAAAAAAAATAAAAAACAAACTGGCGGATTTTAGACCCAATATTGTGAGGTAAAAAAAAAAATTTTCTTCCAAACCCATCGAGTGGGGTATCAGAATGAAGACCTTTATAAAACAATTTCATAAATATATATTACATTGCAGTTTTAATTTCAATGTAACGATAAATCGCTTAGCGAAAATAAATAACTTGCAGTCAATACTTGTTTCGATATCATCTGCCCACTGAATAAAGTAACTCCGATTTGGCTGAAAAATTATACCTAGGTTTTTCTGGAAGTCCTTATGCCAAATTTGGAATAAATATTTCGATGACGCCTGCCAAGGGAAGAATGTTACTCCGATTTGGCTGAAAATTGGTATCAAGGTTGTGCTAGGCATCATTATTCCCAACATGGACTTATTGTTTCAATATCATCTGCCATGTGAAAAATTTACTCCGATTTGGCTGAAAATTGATACCTAGGTTTTTCTGGACTTCCTTACTCCAAACTTGGAATTTATTCGTCGATGACGTCTGCAAAGTGAAGAAAGATACATCGATTTAGCTACCAATCGGTATCTGGGTTGTTCTAGTCGTTCTTATTCTGAATTTGTTATTTATTATTCGATGTCATCTGCCAAGTAAAAAGGGTCCTCCGATTTGACTGAAATTCAAAATCTAAATTGTTCTGGACGTCATTATTCTAAATTTGGAATTTAATTTTTAATGACGTCTGCCAAGTAAAAAAATTACTCCAATATGGCTGAATATCGATACCTAGGTTGCTTTGGGCGTTTTTATTCTGAATTTGGAATTCGTTTTACGAAGACGTCTGCCAAGTGAAAGAAGGTTTCCAATTTGGCTGCAAAATGATTTGGCTGAAAAATTAAAATTCTAAATTTGAATCGGTCAAGTTGAAATTTTTTGTTTACTTTGCAGACGACGTTGAAAAATAAATGCAAATCCGGAATAATGACGCCCAAGTTAACCAAGTTATCGATATTAAGCCAAATCGGACTAACTCTCTTCATTTGGTAGACGACTTCGAAAAATAAATTTCAAATTTGATATACAGACATCCAGAAAAACCTAGATATCGATTTTCAGCCAAATCGAAGTAACTTTCTTCACTTGGCAAACGACATCGAAAAATAAATTCCAAATTCGGAATGAAGACTTCAAAAACAATCTAGATTACGAATTTCAGCCAAATCGGAGTAATTTTCTTCACTTGACAGGCGTCATCGAAAAATTCATTCCAAATTTTGAATAAAGACGTCCAGAAAAACCTAGACGTCGATTTTCAGCCAAATCGAAGTAACATTCATCACTTGGCAGATGACATCGAAAAATAAATTTCAAATTTGAAATACAGACGTCCAGAAAAATCGAGATTTCCATTTTCAGCCAAATCAGAGTAACTTTATTCACTTGGCAGACGTCATCGACAAATAAATTCCTAATTCGGAATGAAGACGTCAAGAACAAACTAGATTATGAATTTCAGCCAAATCGGAGTAACTTTCTTCACTTGGCAGGCGTCATCGAAAAATGAATTCCAAAGAGGATTGTCCATTTTCGGCTCTGCGTGAACAAGGTGCCCGCAAAAAAGTAAATATGCCAATAAATCAGATTGTATTTAAAATTAATTTCTGGGCTTTACTTTTGTATCAACTTAAACCTATTCAAAATAATTATTAAAAGTATTTATCTGATAATATCCGCACATACATCGATCTTTCATAATACAGTGTTGCCAGCAACTAAATACGGAAAAGAAATATGAAGTTTTTGTGAAATATGACTTTGTAATGATTGTAACTAGACCCAAACGTGACTGTTGTTACTTGACTCGACTATTTAGTTACATATTCAACACGATTCAACTAAATTGACGAACGAGTGTACAAACAACACTAGTCCATCCATAGAAAAAAAAAGTGTGAAGAAATCAAATGATTTCGCTGTCACCTATGTCATGTCAATGTCATTCATTTCATTCTGCTTTTCCGGTGTTGTGATTAACAGATCTCGCTCGTTTGATATATTTGCGTTTTCGTTTTCCTAATGGATTTCGGTGGTTCTTCCTCCCTGGCCCCGTAATGGACACCTTAATGGAACCGCTTCTCCTCACAATCACGATGACTTCAGCTCGTCTACGAACATTGATACTTCTCCTCATGATGGCCTGCCTTGAATACCGTCTCCCGAGCCAGGGAAGGGAATCAATAAAACAATATTGCTGCAATTGCATTGTGGGCCGAAGGACAGTGGCTTCGTTCATAATTTGGTTTTTGAGCTTGGCAAGGTATCAGGAAGATCTAAATCCACCTGCCCAGTTTTTAGATAACATACTGTTAATTTATGATAATAAGTAAATTATAAAGAAAAATAATAAATAAGTGTTTTGTTCCAATAGCTATTTAAGTAGACCGTGGTGAGCAAGGGCTTATCTGACATCCTGATACAATAAATTTATGATATGATTATTTTAACAGGTATAAGCTATTAACCTATATCATATTCAAAATTCAATTCAAAATCATTTATTCAATTTAGGCGTCTACGACGCTCTTATGAAGGTCAATTACAAACTTTAATATTGAAATATTCTACATTGTACTGCCACGTTAAGCAAAAAAAATTTATAGAGCCACTGCGAGAAGAACGGGCAAGAAACTCGGGGCCATTCTTTTAAACGTCTGTTTACAATTTGTTATAAACAATATAATACAATTATTACAATATTTGTTTAAATTACGTAGGAGACAGGTGATGGCTTGGCAGAGGTGGAATTTTCCAAGCATTTTTGTCGTTTAAGTAATCACAAACTGTGTAGTAGGATTTCTTAATCAAAATGTTTTTCACGAGTAATTTGAATTTTCCCTCTGTGAGCATTGTAATATGTTCGGGAATTTTATTATAAAACCGCACACAATTACCTAAAAAGGACCTTTTATTTGTCTTTGCTAATCTAAAACACGGTACCGTTAATTTATATTTGTTCCTAGTGTTGTAATTGTGGTTGTCACTGTTTAATTTAAATTTACTCAAATTTTTCCGAACATACATAATATTTTCAAATATATACAGACTCGGTAAAGTTAATATATCAATTTCTTTAAAAAGATCCCTTAGAGATTCCATAGGATCCATTTCATATATGGCTCGAATTGCACGCTTTTGTAAGATAAAGATTGTTTCCATCTCAGCAGCAGCTCCCCACAGCAATACACCATACGACATAATACTGTGGAAGTACGCGAAATAAACTAGCCGTGCAGTAGCTACGTCTGTTAACTGTCTTATCTTACAAACTGAATATGCAGCAGAACTAAGTCTTCCGGCTAGATCATGTATATGTGGATCCCACTGTAAAGTTGAGTCCACTTTGATTCCCAGAAAGACTGTCGCTTTGTCAATAGATAGTTTATCTAAGCCAAGCTTAATGTTTGGTTCAACATAAGGAACATTTGGTAAAGAAAACTTTAAACATTTGGTCTTTTTTGAATTTAAGAGAAGATTATTAGCGGTGAACCATTCAGAGATCATAGATAACACATTATTTACATGAATGAGTTCACTATCTTTCCTATCTACTTTAAAAATCAGAGAGGTATCATCGGCGAATAAAACAATATTGCAGAAATCTTTGACCATGCAAGGCAGATCATTAATATACGCTAGGAACAGAAAAGGTCCCAAAATTGATTCCTGCGGTACACCTATTTTTACCAAAGACCCGGAAGAAGTATTGCCATTTATTCCAACCATCTGTAGCCTGTTTGACAGATAAGACTCTATTAGATTCAAAGCTTTTCCACGAATACCATAGTGTGAAAGCTTACGAATCAGAGTGCAGTGTTCTACACAGTCGAATGCCTTGGAAAGATCACAAAATACGCCAATAGCATCATGTGAACTCTCCCAGGCTTCAAGTATATGTGACATCAATTGAACACCTGCATCTGTAGTGGATCTGCTCTTAGTAAAACCAAACTGATTCTCATTCAATATATTATGCTCATTATAATGAGATAAAAGTTGTTTGAGCATAATTTTTTCGAATACTTTACTCAGAACAGGTAAGATGGAAATAGGTCTATAATTGCAAGGGTCAGATGCAGCCCCCGACTTCAAAATTGGAGTGATTTTACATAGTTTCATTAAGTCGGGGAAATTTCCTCTATCGACACAAAGATTGAATATTGTTACTAAGTATGGTGCGATAATGCAAATTATAGACTCTGCCACTTTAACTGACATACCCCACAAGTCTTCAGTACTCTTTATGTTTAAACTTTTGAATGTCTTTATAATTTCAAAATTTGTCGTGTATCTAAAAGAAAAGTCCGGTGTTTTGCAGGGAAAATTATGTTTTAATAGGGCTTCTGCTACATTGGGACAAGAATCCAATGATTTAGTGACTTCTAGGGGTAAGTTAGAAAAAAAAAATTCAAATATATTCGCCACTTGTATTGGATCAGAGATTTGATTTTTATTAATAGTTAAGACATATCTTGAATCTCTAGGTTTATTTTTACCAGTCTCAATATTTATAGTCTTCCAAATGGTTTTTATTTTATTTTTAGACTTGCTAATTTTACCTCTAATAAAAAGAGATTTAGCACACAAGCAAACAGACTTAAAAGTTTTTGAATAGTTCCTAACATAATCATGAAACTGCTTGCAAGATGTTAAATTTTTCCTGCGATAAAGATCAAACAAATAATCTCTACTTTTTCGAATACCTCTAGTTGCCCAATCACCAAACTTCAATTTTCCATTTATTTGTTTCTTTATTTTTGGACAAACTTTTTGAAACTCAATATTTACTAAAGAAAATAAGTTATTGTAGATGTCATTCGGGTCACAGTGAGAAAAACTTGTTATGCCAAGCTTAGCTTCTATATTGGTACCAAGAGTTTCTAGCCTACTGGTTGTTAACGGCCTATGTTCAACTTCATACCTCTCTGTTTCTCTATTTCCATCAAATTTTATCGCAAGGCCCTCATGATCAGACCTAACACCTTTCAATATTAACTTTTCTTTAATCTTACAGTTTGAGTATATATTGTCTATACAGGTAGATGAAGTGTCTGTTATCCTAGTGGGCTCACAGAACAGAAACTTCAAATTAAATGACTTAAATAATGAAATAAGATCAGTCTTATTTTTAGAATTCATTAAAATATCTTTATTAAAATCACCACATATAAATATGGGTTTTCTGCATTTAGAGATTTTCTGCAGTATACTTTCCATAGTGGATAAAAATTCTGCAAAATTTTGAGCATGACCTTGATCTGTAGTTGGTCGATATACACACAACACAAGATGCCTGTCCACCTCCACACAAGCAACTTCACAGACACGTTCAACAGAACATCTGACTAAGTCATGGCGTTCTTTAAATTTTAAGTTATTTTTTACAAGAATAATACACCCTCCTCCTTCTGCAGATGATCTGTTAAACGCACTGCCTACACTAAAATTCTTAACATTAAATAACATTGTATCAGCTCTTAGCCATGTTTCAGTAAAGCATAATATATCAAAAGGATATTTATCTAAGAGCATTTCAATTTCAAGTATTTTGCCAGAGAAGCGATTTATATTTTGGTAGTACAGTGCTATGTCAAAACTATTTATACCTATAGTGTCTGTTCATTGTAGGCCAAAAGGTCCATACAAGTGGACAATGCCCTTTGGAATAAAAACGTCCAGAAAAACCAAGACGTCGATTTGCAGCCAAATCGAAGTAACTTTCTTCACTTGGCAGACGAAATCGAAAAATAAATTTCAAATTTGAAATACAGTCGTCCAGAAAAACCAAGATTTCCATTTACAGCCAAAAATCGATATATGGGTTTTTCTGGACGTCCTTATTTCAAATTTGGAATTTATTTTTCGATGACGTCTGCAAAATGATTAAAGTAACTCCGATTTGGCTGAAAATATGGGTTTTAATTAACATTTGATTTTCCGGAATAATGACGCCCAGCACAACCTAGATATCAATTTTCAGCCAAAGCGGACTAACTTTCTTCACTTGGCAGACGACATTGCAGAAATAAAATTGGGAATAATGACACCCAGCACAACCTAGATGTCGTCAGCCAAATCAGAGTAACTTTCTTCACTTGGCTGACGACTACGAAAAATCAATTCCAAATTCAGAATGAGAACGTCCAGAACAACCTAAATTTTCATTTTCAGCTAAATAGAAGTAACTTTTGTCACTTGGCAGACGTTATCGTTATACGAATTCCGAATTTGGAATAATAACGTATACAACAACCTAGATATCAATTTTTAGCCAAATCGGAGTACTTTTATTCACTTGGCAGATGACATTGAAAAAATAAATCCATATTGGGAATAATGACGCCCAGCACAACCTAGATATCGATTTTCAGCCAAATCGGAGTAACTTTCTTCACTGGGCAGATGACATCAAAAAATAAATTCCAAATTCGGAATAAAGACGTCCAGAACAACCTAGATTTTGAATTTCAGCCAAATCGGAGTAACTTTCCTCACTTGGATTACGTTGAAAAATTAATTCCAGGAATAAACCCCTCCAGAAAAACATAGGTAGGTACACTAATCATTGAAAAGTATGCAATAACTTGTTAAAGACGGTACCATGCTTATCTAAAATACTCTATTTTCAACTTGGGCAAGTTATTTTATACCAACTATACATATACTCTACAGGCGACCACATACCAGTATGCATTTTTTCAGCTACCTTACTCATATTGGTAACAAAAATAATAAAATAAATAAAGTCTAGTGTATTATTCATCTTTTGTTTCGGTAAACGTTCTACACAATATATCAAAATTTCAGGTTTGTTACTCATTCCATTTACGAGCTAAAGACCAATGACTTACGGACGGACATACAGACAGAACTCGGGCACTCATAAATACGGCTCCGTTTTGCGTTTTGGGCTCGGAACCCTAAAAACAATGTATCCGAACAAAATCTAATAAAAGTAGGTACTTAGTGTGAAACGAATATTTTTATTCTATAAGCGAATAAAAATTTTCACCAGAACAAAATAATTATTTAGATGCAGTTCTGGATTTAGTAGCTACGATACCTACCTACAGTTGATCAACTTTTTAAGTTACACTGTGACGCTAATAGCGTGCGGCTGGGGACATCGAGCGAGCGACGTGAGTCCTGACGCGCGCTGTGCGACTAGAGCGCAACGCTGCGTAGTGTCAATAGCCCGCAACTCTCGGACGCTAAATTTACCTACTGATTGACTAAAAAAGGGCCTTAACATATGTGTTGTTCTAATCTAATTGGAATGCTTTTAGTTAAGCGCTAACCAGTTCTTAGGTTATTGTGAACAAGGCAATGGGGCTCTGCAATATTCTGTATACGTTTTGGTTACCTAATAAAATGTTTCAACGACGTCATGGCTACCATACTATAGGTTCAAGGTACTTAATGTAAAAGGTATTAGTAACTATCTACTAGGTTGTATCAGAATATTGAATTATTTACGGTAACGAACTATGTGCGTACCGGTTACGTTACCTGAACGGTGAACAAAACCTTGTTGATAGGTTTATGTACCTTTTTAATAAGTAGTTGTAAACTAATTGATAAGTGTGCGGTCAAATGACTGGTATGTTATTGTAACCAGATATTCGGTTGTAACCGTTTAATTAGTAGTTAACGATAAGTAGAGATAATCTACTGTTAGGTATAATATATGTAATAAAAAAAATTGTGCAGACCTATTTGACCAGTGAAATATATCTAGTCAGTAAGTTATGGGTACCCAGTTTTATGTTAGGTAACCAACAATCGAGCAAAAATCATAATTATTTTTCACTCAAGTAGTGAACTTAATTACAAAGTTACAGATTTACGAGAGGAAAAGTTATCTATTATAGTCATGCGATAAATAAAGTGCAAGGTTTGCGTACAATATGGTTTTTGCATAATGTTTGTTAACTAAAATAGTTGAGGATACCCGTAACCCACAGACTAGGCTTTATCACGATAATCAATTAGGTCCAAAAACTTATTTACTAGTTTATATTATTCCTACAACAGACTTATCGTTAACTGTTAATTAAATTACATCAACGGAATAGCTGATTATTATAATACACAAATCACCGCACAATTCTCAATAAAAAAATATACATATGAAAAAGGTCCTTAATCTGAACTTAATTAATTTATAGAGACTGAGAAACAGATTTGTACACATAGTTCAACTTTTTTTTTTACACAGTACATAGTGTATATCGTATATCTATAATTACAAAACTACCAACTTGCTACCTTTAAGGTTGTTATTTCTATTGATGTGACAAATACAGAATGCATCGATAAGGAACAATAAACGGAATAGATCACAATTAATATATATTTATTTGTTTCTAATTTCATTGCTTTAGAACTAATCATTACAAAAAAACACAAAAATTTAAATACGATAATAAGTTAACCAGTCAAATTTAAAAAACAAATTAACTCATTTTTCTAGCCTATTGAATTTATTTTTATGGATAGGAACTATCTAATGATTGAAAAGCCGGGCATCAATCAAAATAATTCTTGCCGTCAGTCAAACTTACAATCTTTTTTTTTTTTTTATTATTATTGCTGATAGGTAAGCCTTTGACCACAATCTCACCTGATGGTAAGTGATGATGTTGTCGAAGGTGATAGCAGGCTTAACCTAGAATTACTGGCTCTCAAGGACAGCTGCCGGAACACACCGTTAGGTGCTTGGCGACAGATTTTTAACTTGAGGGTGGTCGCTAGACAGGCGGGCATTCGCAAAAATGCCCTACCACCATGCGGTGAAGCTCAAGCCCACGGCGGGATTCGAACCATGGACCTGCTGCGCGGCAGTCCATAGCCAAAGCCACTGAGCCATCACTGCTTCAATCATTACACTAATGCTTACAATCGATAAGTAAGTATAATATCAAATACAATATTAAAATTTTTAATAATATAAACAGCGAATTATTCAGGAACAATGCGACTACAATCACTGGTGTTGATACTGGTGGTACTTTTCCGCCAGTGGAAAATAAATATGGCAGCAAGCAGGGCAGCCGTCAATTTGTTGTTTTCATTGTCTGTAAAATTAAATAAATACCACGGTAACGATTACTTGCACAGAAAAGTATAATTCAGAAGACTTTAATAAAAAGATTACGACGGCAATAATTTAGATACAACACGGGTGTTTGAGCGTGAACTTACTATGAGTCGATATCGCTATCGACTTCACACTGAAGCGTGACGCGACCGCGGCGGACGTACCACACTCAAAATCCTGAGGAAGGCTTCCGGTAGAAGCCGAAACATTGTCGATAGCGATATCGACTCATAGTAAGTTCACGCTCAAACACCCGTGTTTTTCATATATTAGATATAAATATGAGCGTAAGTTTTTATAATATGTTATATACAACAATAATTCTCTGGTAAAATAATGGATACTAACAACATTTTTATACAGCTAATAGGCTAGATCTTGACGGCACTGCCCGGGAACCATTTGTAGGGTATTGAAATAAAGGTACTTGGACCCTTGGACGAAGGTGACTCATCCGCCAAAAAACCTAAGATGTTTATCATATATGTATTCAATAATGAAAGAGACTAAGTAGTTAAATCTATGTATGTACGTATACACAGATAGACCATGAGCTGGAATAAAACAGGATAATATTTATGACACCATTGATACAACAAGTGAAAGGTTCCAGTATTCAAGTTAGGTAAAAACACAGTACTATAAGCATGAAAATATACAATAACAATACATTCCTGCGTAAAAGACGCTATTGTATAAGTTTCAGTTCGTTTTTAATATACATATAGGTACCTACACAGGAACTAAGAATAAAATGTTATGTGGGTGTACCCAAAGCTAGATTCTTAAATTGTAATTTAGGTATACCTATACACCAAGAAATATGCCTAACTACTGCGAGTATGAATCATACCATTACGTTACAAGTACTTTATAAGAAACTAATGTTAGGTAAACGTATGTAACAATTAGGCAAATTCATCATCATGTCTTCGTAGTAATTGTATCCTTTTTGATGAAAATTTAGCGGAATCATAGAAAGGACCGACTACAAATTTGAAACATTTTATATAACTAACCGCATTCGTCGCTAGCTGGTAGCTAAATCCAACAAGTAGTAAGTAGTAGGTTAGGTATAACTAGAAGTTCCAGTTCAGTTGTATGCATCAAAAAAACTGTTAACTATAAAACCTGATTGGTAATCAATGGCAATCGCCATCTTAATTGAAAATGTGAAAAGCAACGAAACACCTATGCCAAACTTCCAACTGAAATTAAATAGATGAAAATAATTCTCACTTACCAGTAAATCTTTTAATTATGTCATCAGGCATCTCAAAATCTTTTAGTAGTTCTTCCATGGAACATAACACTATCAAACCACAATTCATTAATTTATTCGTCCGTGACTCCGATGGATTTTACTTTGTCGAAACGAATGAAATCAGAAATGAAGTGCGTGTACCTGCGCCGCGCTTTCTAGTCTATAGTGTTACCAGATGTTTATGTGAAATTTCCTCCTATTTTTTTTCAATATAACCCCAAATATTAGCATTTTGAAAATAAAACTGAAAGAGTTTTCATTTTTACTATAGAAAGAATACAAAACAAAATATAGTCTTATCATTTTAAACAAACATAGCTTCAACTATCAAGGCCATTATGTAATAAGTACCTATATTAAGTATATATTTTTCTACAACCCGTTTTTGAATGATCGCATATAATTTTCTGTTGCAATCAACTATTCTACCACCGCCGATACAATTTGAAAATAAGTCGTCGGCATAATAGGTCGCTGCGCGCTTAATTTAATAGTGCTATGTTATAAAAACTTAAAATTAGGTTTTTTAATGTTATTGTAAAATATTTTTATAACCTTATAATGTTTCCTTGGCAAAAACCAATTCGTACGCTGAGACTTCTTAGTTTTTTCTAGTTTGATCATCTATTCCATTGTGGTTTTCAGCTCTCATAATTATTTCAATGTAAAGAAAAACTTACAATTTAGCAACATTATCTTTAAATGTAAGCAATATTTAACAATAAGCAACCCTGGCAACACACCTGAATGGCAGAGGGGAGTAACGACGTGAAGTATAAAATTAGGTATATCTATAAATGGCGGCCTTTGGGACACAGTTGAAGAATGTTCCGTTGTGTTCTGTTATTTTATTATTTATTCTTATGCTCTTGGTAAAGTTTTGAAGACCTACAGTACCAGTATAGATAGTATTAACTGCGTATTAGGATACTTAATAATACTTCAAAAGAACCTAATCAATTTCATTAATACGTTTCAGTAACCGCTTTATTGATGCAACGTACGTAACGGTTTGGTTGTAGCTACTATTTATTTGGTCGTATTAGTTGCGATAGTTGTAAGTTTAAGTACCTAAATTTATAAGATAACTAACAAAAATATGTACATTTAGCACACGGAGAGATGATACTACATTATAATAAATTGTACATATTATGGCTACGTGAGGATATGAACCTTGAGTTGAGACGTAGGTACCTAGCTGATTTTACTTATGACTCGTGCAAGCATTTACATTTCTTTGTGTGTAACGTAAGTATCAGGATACTGCTTACATTATTTACCCAAAAAATGCCTTGCTAAACAGTTCTTCCTTTATAGTAAAGCTAATGGCAATCTTCATGAGTGGCCTTCATCTAGCAGGTAATCAATAATAAAAAGCTAAAACAGGCTGAAGATAACAACAGGTATACTTGCTTACTCAATTTCAAATATAACTCACACATATCATAATATACATACGCTTATATGTATTAATAATATACATATAATATTTATATGAATATATATAATTATTACACCACACAGCAATTAAGCAATATCACAGTTTATAATGAAAAGTGGTAGGTATATGGACTGATAGAACTTTTTTATTTGGTCCTATGTCTCACGTCGTAATGAGACGGGTAGAGGATTAGACAGGCAGATTGAATAGTGAAAGCAGACTAATTCAATAATTATCGAGACTTAATTATATATGGACCTAGCTAATTTTAGCTCTCGGTAACGTTCTGATTAGGTATAGTTACCTAACAATGCTTCAAAAGAACCTAATCGATTTGATTAGTGCGTAAATACTTTGTTCTAATCGCATTATTGGTGCAAGTTACGTAACGAGTAGGGAACCAGTAACTATTTATTAGGTTGTATCAGTTGCTATATTGAGCTGATATATAAATTAAATTATAATAGGTACTTCAGATAACAAAGAAACATAAGAATTCACACTCTTTATTGTTCTGCGGGGTACAACGTGACGGGGACTGGTTGCAAAACAAAGCGATGCTATAATCATATTATCTTTGCCACCCCACGAACCCTGTACCTGCCTATTATAGTATACCTAGGATCCTACTATTAAGATATATGAATGGGAAAATAAGACCGCAGGGTAGGTTAGTTATGGATATAGGCTGTTAGGAAGGTTCGTGTTGGCCGAGTAACATCCACACATAGAACTTATGTACCTATGACACGAGTAGGTAGCAGTCGCTGTTTTGGTTTGTTCGTATCAGAATAGTAACGACTATTTGATATCCTGGGTAGGTGGTAGTGGCCATAGTAGTTAGGTGAATTATAGTCATGTTAGGTTCAAAAACTTAAAATTTATTTAAAGAAACTGAATATGTAGTTGTATGTCACCACATGTAGGTATTTTTTTATTCATGCTTAGTAACAGAGAGTTGAAAAAAATCTTAGCTTAGTAACAGTCGTTTCTTTTACCTTTTGTAATTTTGTCAAGAATACGTTTAAGTGAACATTTACAGTAAGTACGGTAAATTTTACATACCTAGTACCATAGTATATGTGTACACCTAACTGTATGTTACCATTATACAGGTGCATACCTACCTGCTAAACAGATGGCTATTATTACGGTAAATGCTACGAGGTTTCAAAACTGCGAGCAATAAGGTAGGTACATCTACCTACCTATTTTGAACTGGTCAGATAGGTTCATCGTGTTTTAAAAAATAATAGAGTTATTTTTACCTAGATTTGCTTTCAACATTGATGTAATATATTAGGTGTCTGTGTCGGCGTCGGTGTCTGTGCCGGCGTCGGTGTCTGTGTCGGCGTCGGTGTCTGTGTCGGCGTCGGTATCTGTGTCGGCGTCGGTGTCTGTGTCAGCGTCGGTGTCTGTGTCGGCGTTGGTGTCTGTGTCGGCGTCGGTGTCTGTGCCGGCGTCGGTGTCTGTGTCGGCGTCGGTGTCTGTGCCGGCGTCGGTGTCTGTGTCGGCGTCGGTGTCTGTGCCGGCGTCGGTGTCTGTGCCAGCGTCGGTGTCTGTGTCGGCGTCGGTGTCTGTGCCGGCGTCGGTGTCTGTGTCGGCGTCGGTGTCTGTGCCGGCGTCGGTGTCTGTGCCGGCGTCAGTGTCTGTGCCGGCGTCGGTGTCTTTGCCGGCGTCGGTGTCTGTGTCAGCGTCGGTGTCTGTGTCGGCGTCGGTGTCTGTGCCGGCGTCGGTGTCTGTGTCAGCGTCGGTGACTGTTTCGGCGTCGGTGTCTGTGTCGGCGTCGGTGTCTGTGCCGGCGTCGGTGTCTGTGTCAGCGTCGGTGTCTGTGTCGGCGTCGGTGTCTGTGTCTGCGTCGGTGTCTGTGTCGGCGTCGGTGTCTGTGCCGGCGTCGGTGTCTGTGTCAGCGTCGGTGTCTGTGTCGGCGTTGGTGTCTGTGTCGGAGTCGGTGTCTGTGTCAGCGTCGGTGACTGTTTCGGCGTCGGTGTCTGTGCCAGCGTCGGTGTCTGTGTCGGCATCAGTGTCTGTGCCGGCGTCGGTGTCTGTGTCGGCGTCGGTGTCTGTGCCGGCGTCGGTGTCTGTGCCGGCGTCGGTGTCTGTGCCGGCGTCAGTGTCTGTGCCGGCGTCGGAGTCTTTGCCGGCGTCGGTGTCTGTGTCAGCGTCGGTGTCTGTGTCGGCGTCAGTGTCTGTGCCGGTGTCGGTGTCTGTGTCAGCGTCGGTGACTGTTTCGGCGTCGGTGTCTGTGCCAGCGTCGGTGTCTGTGTCGGCGTCGGTGTCTGTGTCGGAGTCGGTGTCTGTGTCAGCGTCGGTGACTGTTTCGGCGTCGGTGTCTGTGCCAGCGTCGGTGTCTGTGTCGGCATCAGTGTCTGTGCCGGCGTCGGTGTCTGTGTCGGCGTCGGTGTCTGTGCCGGCGTCGGTGTCTGTGCCGGCGTCGGTGTCTGTGCCGGCGTCAGTGTCTGTGCCGGCGTCGGAGTCTTTGCCGGCGTCGGTGTCTGTGTCAGCGTCGGTGTCTGTGTCGGCGTCAGTGTCTGTGCCGGTGTCGGTGTCTGTGTCAGCGTCGGTGACTGTTTCGGCGTCGGTGTCTGTGCCAGCGTCGGTGTCTGTGTCGGCGTCGGTGTCTGTGCCGGCGTCGGTGTCTGTGTCGGCGTCGGTGTCTGTGTCGGCGTCGGTGTCTGTGTCGGCGTCGGTGTCTGTGTCGGCGTCGGTGTCTGTGTCGGCGTCAGTGTCTGTGTCGGCGTCGTTGTCTGTGCCGGCGTCGGTGTCTGTGTCGGTGTCGGTGTCTGTGCCGGCGTCGGTGTCTGTGCCAGCGTCGGTGTCTGTGTCGGCGTCGGTGTCTGTGCCGGCGTCGGTGTCTGTGCCGGCGTCGGTGTCTGTGTCGGCGTCGGTGTCTGTGTCGGCGTCGGTGTCTGTGTCAGCGTCGGTGTCTGTGTCGGCGTTGGTGTCTGTGTCGGCGTCGGTGTCTGTGCCGGCGTCGGTGTCTGTGTCAGCGTCGGCGACTGTTTCGGCGTCGGTGTCTGTGCCGGCGTCGGTGTCTGTGCCAGCGTCGGTGTCTGTGTCGGCGTCGGTGTCTGTGCCGGCGTCGGTGTCTGTGTCGGCGTCGGTGTCTGTGCCGGCGTCGGTGTCTGTGCCGGCGTCAGTGTCTGTGCCGGCGTCGGTGTCTTTGCCGGCGTCGGTGTCTGTGTCAGCGTCGGTGTCTGTGTCGGCGTCGGTGTCTGTGCCGGCGTCGGTGTCTGTGTCAGCGTCGGTGACTGTTTCGGCGTCGGTGTCTGTGTCGGCGTCGGTGTCTGTGCCGGCGTCGGTGTCCGTGTCGGCGTTGATGTCTGTGTCGGAGTCGGTGTCTGTGTCAGCGTCGGTGACTGTTTCGGCGTCGGTGTCTGTGTCAGCGTCGGTGTCTGTGCCGGCGTCGGTGTCTGTGTCGGCGTCGGTGTCTGTGTCGGCGTCGGTGTCTGTGTCGGCGTCGGTGTCTGTGTCAGCGTCGGTGTCTGTGTCGGCGTTGGTGTCTGTGTCGGAGTCGGTGTCTGTGTCAGCGTCGGTGACTGTTTCGGCGTCGGTGTCTGTGCCAGCGTCGGTGTCTGTGTCGGCATCAGTGTCTGTGCCGGCGTCGGTGTCTGTGTCGGCGTCGATGTCTGTGCCGGCGTCAGTGTCTGTGCCGGCGTCGGTGTCTGTGCCGGCGTCGGTGTCTGTGTCGGCGTCGGTGTCTGTGCCGGCGTCGGTGTCTGTGCCGGCGTCGGTGTCTGTGCCGGCGTCGGTGTCTGTGCCAGCGTCGGTGTCTGTGTCGGCGTCGGTGTCTGTGCCGGCGTCGGTGTCTGTGTCGGCGTCGGTGTCTGTGCCGGCGTCGGTGTCTGTGTCGGCGTCGGTGTCTGTGCCGGCGTCGGTGTCTGTGTCGGCGTCGGTGTCTGTGTCGGCGTCGGTGTCTGTGTCTGCGTCGGTGTCTGTGTCGGTGTCTGTGCCGGCGTCGGTGTCTGTGTCAGCGTCGGTGTCTGTGTCGGCGTCGGTGTCTGTGTCTGCGTCGGTGTCTGTGTCTGTGTCAGCGTCGGTGACTGTTTCGGCGTCGGTGTCTGTGTCGGCGTCGGTGTCTGTGTCTGCGTCGGTGTCTGTGTCTGTGTCAGCGTCGGTGTCTGTGCCGGCGTCGGTGTCTGTGCCAGCGTCGGTGTCTGTGTCGGCGTCGGTGTCTGTGTCGGCGTCGGTGTCTGTGTCGGCGTCGGTGTCTGTGTCTGCGTCGGTGTCTGTGTCGGTGTCTGTGCCGGCGTCGGTGTCTGTGTCAGCGTCGGTGTCTGTGTCGGCGTCGGTGTCTGTGTCTGCGTCGGTGTCTGTGTCTGTGTCAGCGTCGGTGACTGTTTCGGCGTCGGTGTCTGTGCCAGCGTCGGTGTCTGTGTCGGCGTCGGTGTCTGTGCCGGCGTCGGTGTCTGTGTCGGCGTCGGTGTCTGTGTCGGCGTCGGTGTCTGTGTCGGCGTCGGTGTCTGTGTCGGCGTCGGTGTCTGTGTCGGCGTCGGTGTCTGTGTCTGCGTCGGTGTCTGTGTCTGTGTCAGCGTCGGTGACTGTTTCGGCGTCGGTGTCTGTGCCAGCGTCGGTGTCTGTGTCGGCGTCGGTGTCTGTGCCGGCGTCGGTGTCTGTGTCGGCGTCGGTGTCTGTGTCGGCGTCGGTGTCTGTGTCGGCGTCGGTGTCTGTGTCGGCGTCGGTGTCTGTGTCGGCGTCGGTGTCTGTGTCGGCGTCGGTGTCTGTGCCGGCGTCGGTGTCTGTGTCAGCGTCGGTGTCTGTGTCGGCGTCGGTGTCTGTGTCTGCGTCGGTGTCTGTGTCGGCGTCGGTGTCTGTGCCGGCGTCGGTGTCTGTGCCAGCGTCGGTGTCTGTGTCGGCGTCGGTGTCTGTGCCGGCGTCGGTGTCTGTGTCGGCGTCGGTGTCTGTGCCGGCGTCGGTGTCTGTGCCGGCGTCAGTGTCTGTGCCGGCGTCGGTGTCTTTGCCGGCGTCGGTGTCTGTGTCAGCGTCGGTGTCTGTGTCGGCGTCGGTGTCTGTGTCGGCGTCGGTGTCTGTGTCGGCGTCGGTGTCTGTGTCGGCGTCGGTGTCTGTGTCGGCGTCGGTGTCTGTGCCGGCGTCGGTGTCTGTGCCGGCGTCAGTGTCTGTGCCGGCGTCGGTGTCTTTGCCGGCGTCGGTGTCTGTGTCGGCGTCGGTGTCTGTGCCGGCGTCGGTGTCTGTGTCGGCGTCGGTGTCTGTGTCGGCGTCGGTGTCTGTGTCGGCGTCGGTGTCTGTGTCGGCGTCGGTGTCTGTGTCGGCGTCGGTGTCTGTGTCTGCGTCGGTGTCTGTGTCTGTGTCAGCGTCGGTGACTGTTTCGGCGTCGGTGTCTGTGCCAGCGTCGGTGTCTGTGTCGGCGTCGGTGTCTGTGCCGGCGTCGGTGTCTGTGTCGGCGTCGGTGTCTGTGTCGGCGTCGGTGTCTGTGTCGGCGTCGGTGTCTGTGTCGGCGTCGGTGTTTGTGTCGGCGTCGGTGTCTGTGTCGGCGTCGGTGTCTGTGCCGGCGTCGGTGTCTGTGTCAGCGTCGGTGTCTGTGTCGGTGTCTGTGTCTGCGTCGGTGTCTGTGTCGGCGTCGGTGTCTGTGCCGGCGTCGGTGTCTGTGCCAGCGTCGGTGTCTGTGTCGGCGTCGGTGTCTGTGCCGGCGTCGGTGTCTGTGTCGGCGTCGGTGTCTGTGCCGGCGTCGGTGTCTGTGCCGGCGTCAGTGTCTGTGCCGGCGTCGGTGTCTTTGCCGGCGTCGGTGTCTGTGTCAGCGTCGGTGTCTGTGTCGGCGTCGGTGTCTGTGCCGGCGTCGGTGTCTGTGTCAGCGTCGGTGACTGTTTCGGCGTCGGTGTCTGTGTCGGCGTCAGTGTCTGTGTCGGCGTCGGTGTCTGTGCCGGCGTCGGTGTCTGTGTCAGCGTCGGTGTCTGTGTCGGCGTCGGTGACTGTGTCTGCGTCGGTGTCTGTGTCGGCGTCGGTGTCTGTGCCGGCGTCGGTGTCTGTGTCAGCGTCGGTGTCTGTGTCGGCGTTGGTGTCTGTGTCGGAGTCGGTGTCTGTGTCAGCGTCGGTGACTGTTTCGGCGTCGGTGTCTGTGCCAGCGTCGGTGTCTGTGTCGGCATCAGTGTCTGTGCCGGCGTCGGTGTCTGTGTCGGCGTCGGTGTCTGTGCCGGCGTCGGTGTCTGTGCCGGCGTCAGTGTCTGTGCCGGCGTCGGTGTCTTTGCCGGCGTCGGTGTCTGTGTCAGCGTCGGTGTCTGTGTCGGCGTCGGTGTCTGTGCCGGTGTCGGTGTCTGTGTCAGCGTCGGTGACTGTTTCGGCGTCGGTGTCTGTGCCAGCATCGGTGTATGTGTCGGCGTCGGTGTCTGTGCCGGCGTCGGTGTCTGTGTCAGCGTCGGTGACTGTGTCGGCGTCGGTGTCTGTGCCGGCGTCGGTATCTGAGTCAGCGTCGGTGTCTGTGCCGGCGTCGGTGTCTGTGTCGGCGTCGGTGTCTGTGTCGCGTCGGTGTCTGTGCCGGCGTCGGTGTCTGTGTCAGCGTCGGTGTCTGTGTCGGCGTCGGTGTCTGTGCCGGCAATAAGATAATATTGGCTTTAAAATTGTTTAAAGCAACTGATATGTTCGTTTGATTGTACCTAATTATTATGTTACATAGCATCAACTTAATATTAGGTGTTTTTAAGTCATGTATATTTTCTGAGTGTAAAATTTACCAAATTTGATTAGTTTAACGTACTTTTACGATTAGGTAACGGCTCATTAACTTAGCGATTAGGTAAAAAAAAAGGTATGTGTGACCTAAAGTAGGTGAAATACACCTGGTATTTGTTCCTACCTAACGCTGCACGTGGTGCTTACCTATCGCCAGGTAAATATATTACCTTTTGCTACGTTCAGACAAACTAAGTTAGTTAAAATCAAACAATTTTTTGCATTACCTACAGAATTAGGTTTTGAGTTACCTAATTTTTTTCTCAGTGTATGTGTGTTTGCTTGTACATTTCTTTATCACATCGTATCTTCCAAATGGTTGGATGGATTTCTACAGTTAAAAGTTGAAAGTGAAGTGGAGTGGAAAAGGAACGACTCAAAACTGAGATCGTAGAAAAAATTACCTATTTTGGGAACAAAAATGAAAGATTTTTTTTTACAATTTTACATGGTATGTCTTTTACCGGAAATAGTTGACTCTGGTAAAACTCGCGGTATGCCCCTGAGAGAAATATTGCCCTTAGCTCATCCTCCTAACCCTATTTACAATTTATCTGAATATGACGAATCGTCAATAGGCATAGAAGATGAAACATAAATTGAACCGAGACGACTTAATTTTAAAGATTGTCAATTAGAATATTTGGATTTCAGTATGCCTTTTTTATTTTTTAATAAGAAATAACTAATTGATAATTATATGTTATATAATAAGAAATAATTGAAATTGATAATCATATGTATTTAAGGTGCAATGTAGGTATTAGGTTTTTATGTAATAAAAACTTGAATCCCGGGATCCCGGTATTTAAATTATGAATGAAATCTGAGAAAAATATCCAGTCTATTCTATTTCAGATACTTATACTACCTACTTAAATGTTTTTCAACCATTAAAGATGTTTTATCGAGTGTGTAGGAGAAGTAAGACCTCTTTCATCGTCACAGTTTATAACTAGGATTTTTTGACCGTTTTCACTGTAAACGGTTCTCGCTTTGCACTGCGAAGCGCGTACATTTCCAAACACTCCTTGAATTTTTTAACAAAAATAAGAACTGTCTTCTACACTGGAAAGTGTGAAATAATTTGTTGGTGTCGGTACAATGCTGGTTCAAAAGTACCTATTATCTCAATATTGTGCTCACGGTACCGACTTTGACAAGTTATTTCACACTTTACAGTGTTGAAGTCGGTTCCATTTTTTCACCCATTACTTATGGTAATACTTATGGTATTTATTGTCATTTACCGTCAACTATGAAATCATCAAGATATTGTAACACTTTACAGTTATTTGACTGTAACTCAAAAACCACTTGATCAATGTTGATGAAATTGTAATGGGAGCACCTTTAAAGTATACCCTACTGAGTAAAAAAGAATCATCACGATTGGAGGATTTAATAAAAGTAATGCATATAGTCTATAGATATAGTCGAAACTGTCATTGGAATAATCAAACTTTTATATTTGAGTAAAAAACACGTTATTTTTTAGTGTACGAGTGTTGAGATTATTATAGTTATACTATTCATAAAAAATATTTCAGACTTATCTTCCATAATAAAATTTTGAGATGCAAAAAATTCTGGCAAATTTTATAGAAGAAAAAAAGCGTTACTATAGAGTTATGCTTTTTTCTATATAATTTGGTACTACGTAAGTTCTCAGACAGATACTTGGGTATCCAACAAGTATGTGAAGTGAAATTGAAATAACTTGTCGAAGTCGTTACCACCAGCACATTATTGATGTTATATTTTTGAACAGAAGCGAGGTTTCGACATCAACAAGTTATTGCACTATGTTCAAATTTAAAAAAAAACGTTTTAGAAAAAAATGGATAATAAATAATGGATATCAGTAATGAGTAAGAACCACTCATTTATGTAACGGTTGGAAGAATATTGGTGAAAAAAGATAACCGAGGTCCTGGAATAAAAGAAGCGCTCCCTCAGTAAATTCTCATATGTTCCTGAGAGAGCAAGCATAATTCGAATTCTAGGGTTGAATTCCGGGTTCTCGGGTGAAGTCGCGAGCAGAAGCTTGTAAGCTTACATAATAAAAAATCACATTTCAAACAGCAGAATTAAAAACTTATAATTCCGCACATATCAGTTTTTACCCGCGCACGCGACGCCACAACGGCATTTTTCGACAACTCTCCACAGCGTTTTTACCTATTATTTGGGAACTCGGAGCGCCTTAATAGGTAAAAACAAAAATATTTTTTTGAATTCCTTAGTAGTAACGAATTGGCACATCTTATTTTCGTGAAAATATGACCAATTCCATACGTAACAAATACGTGTTGAAAATTTTAAAACCCTAAATTGCAACAAAAAGTCGTAGCCGCCAGGCAGAACGCGAATTGAGATTGTACGAGGGCATTATTTAATTAATGTTTTGTTATATTTACTGAGCTGAATGAGGCCTTTGTCCAACAGCGAACGTTTTGGCTATGTGATGTATATGTGATAGACCACAATATATCTGTACAATGTACAACACATACTTAAGTACATAGATAACAACTGAAAGGCTCGACTCATAACGTACTCGTAGTTTAGAAGCTGTGATCACGATTTTTTTACAGTTTGTTGCGATGCGGTATCTTAATAAACTGAGGCATAATTCACACTTCACCGGATTTTTTAAATATAGATCTAACACGTTTTAGCTAAATCTTTTTTATGTTATTATAGGTTTCAGAACAAGTAGTAACCTGTGCCCATAACCGTTCTATAACAGATGCATGTAATCACAAGTGACGATAACCATATAAAATAGCATCACAAAAAAATATTAAGTATAATGTGCCTGTAATTTCACCGGCACCCGTACCCAGGCCACAGTGATGCGAACATTTCTGCTTTGCTGTAGAAATAAAAGAAATCTCAAGTGGATGAAGTATGAAACATACTTTACAATATTTATATTCACTCACATATATTCTTGTGTTGTTAGAAATTATTGTACGCTTCTTTATGTTATTGTGACAGAACAAGCTCGAGGCCCATCTGATGTTAAGCGGACTAACCTCTGCCTATAACAGACACATTTCGTCACTGTGCCCGTCACCTTGAGACATAGTTGTTAAGTCTCATGTGCCTGTAATTTCACTGGTTATCAAGGACTGCAGCCGGAACACACCGTTAGGTGCTTGGTGACAGATTTTTTTCTTGAGGGTGGTCGCTAGCCAGGCGGGCATTCGCAAGTTGCCCTTCCACCACGCGGTAAAGCTCAAGCCTGCGGCGGGATTCGAACCATGGACGCTGCGCGGCAGTCCATAGCCAATGCCATTGAGCCATAACTGCTTCAAAACCTACCAAATATGAATGGAAAAAGGGAATGAAGATGAACGATGATGATGCTACCCAAATTATTTCAATTTAATACATACATGAGCCTTCTTGGTATCCATTGTAGACACTACCTGTCAATAAACAGAAATATTGTGTAAGGTTGCTGACAAAAACATCACAACGATTTGTATAAACTAGTTTAAACCATAAGCAGTGGGACCAGTTTTGATTTTTTATCTGTTTTAATTTTAGGGCACCGCACACCCAAACGGCAAAAACAAGTCTGTTTCTTCATCCGTTCAGACGTTGACTCACAAAGGCGTACCACCCGTAGGGAGGATGTACTCAATTCGACTGTATTTTTTATGCTTGTTACCTTTTGCTTTATGCTAACTTTTAACAGATGGGCGAACCGATTTTGATAATTCTTTTTATAGCGTTCAAACGCTGATTATCGTGTGGTCCCATTTAAATTTCATCAAAATCGGTAAAGCAGTTTTTGATTTAAACTCCAATAACTGAAAAGTGTTTTCCTATCTTGAGGATATAGTCATTGACAGTAAATGACAGTGGATCCCGTAAGTAGTAACGGCCACTAAAACGGGTCATTTTTTTACTAAAAAGTGGAACTGCAACTTTAAAAATGTGAAATAACTTGTCGAAGTCGGTACGGTGATAGATAATAGTTACTTTTGAACTATCATGATAACGAATTGCACTTCGCCCTGAGACCTTATTTGTGACACATGAGGCTTTATCTCATGTGCCTGTAATTTTACTAGGTCTCAAAGGACTGTTATAAATTACTAATAGTTATAATAGCTGTTATAAATCTGATATTAAGTTTAAGTTGGTTTATTGATGCGTAACCGAAGATTATATTACCGAACGGTGTGATCCGGAAGCTGTACTTGTGAGCCAGTAACAACATTTTCGAGCACATCGTCATCCGATTAGATTTATTTTGATAAATTGATGAATTTTTAGCTGATCGATCATTAAAATAAAATAGCGACATAAAGATAAAATAGCGGTGCCAGGTTTTAGATTACCAAAGACAAATAAAAGATCCTTCTTAAGTAATTGTGTGCGGTTTTATAATAAAATTCCCAAACATTTTACAACGCTCACAGAAGGGAAATTCAAGTTGCACGTGAAATACTGATTAAGAAATCCTACTACACAGTTTGTACATAGACCCGTCAGCCAAAGCGTAAACCTATTTATAAACTCAACTTGTTATTAAAAAAACCTCGCATGTAAATATTGCGTATCATTAGACCTATCGTTTCCGGTTTGAATCCTTTTTTTGGACTAATAATTACAAAGTTTAGTATATAGCACTTGTTTTTAAGAGTTTGAGCGCGTTATTCGAGCGTATTTCGTAGTTACACATTTATTTAAAAAATATAGTACATACGTATAAATAACTTCCCATTATAGAAAGTTCGTTATATTCCCCATGTTTGTGGTGCAAAAGATATATTAAAAACATGCTTATTTTCTTAAAATTGGGTCTTTCTTCTATCTGAAATTACGAGTTTTTGAACTAGTGTAATTTCAAAACTGTATAATTTAATGAAAATCTGATGCACCACAAACCTAGATATTAGGGTAGTCATCAAAAAATCATTGAGTTTTATTCGCTATTATTAAAATGAGATTGGAACTGCGTTTGTATGGGGGCGTTCGTCTAAAATATACCCTTAAACGACAACAATGCCTGGACAATTCCGCCTCTGTCAAGCTATCGCCTGTCACCTATATTGTAATAATTTTATTATATAGTAAGTAAGCATGTAACACATTGTTAAAAGACGTTTAAAAGAATGACCCCGAGTTTCTTGTCCAGTCTTCTCGCAGTAGCTCTATACAATTTTTGTTTGCTGAACGTGGCAGTGCAAATTAGAATATTTCAATATTAAAATTTGTAATTGAGCTTCATAAGAGCGTCGTAAACGCCTAAATTGAATAAATGATTTTGACTTTTGATTGACTTATATGACATCTAATTCACGGCCTATGTTTACTTATATTAAATAACTATGTTGAATGTTATTAAATATGTAGTTTTTTTGTAGGTGTCTTGATGTATTTTATTAATATATTTAATTAATGCGATCAATACATATTGAAATGTATAATTCATCAAATATTTATTTGTACCATTATATGTAAATTGAATAATGATATCTAATGTACCATTTATCTTTTTGTTTTTTGACTGCGGTTGTATTTAGTTTCCAATTATTTTAATTCATATGTACCTATTTTTCACTGACATGTAAACCGAATTTGCACACCCATTAAGGGTAGAATATAGTGGACATATTTCATAATAATAATTCTAAGATCTATGTATCTAATCTACTTATATTCTTGCAAATAAATGAATTTGAATTGAATTTAAATTTGATTACTCCAAGTCTAAAATATTAGCTCCAAGTGTAACCTATTAGCTTTAAAGAAAATGCAGCCAAATGTGAATTACAATATACCAAGGATCCCGAAATAATGGTAATGTTTCTTTTTTGTCATATAATACGTAGAATTAATACTTTGGTAGCACGGAACCCTCATTGCAGGTGTCCTACTTAAACTTGGCTGATTTTCGTTGTCATTATGACATTGATTTTATTTCTTATGCTTATTTATTCCATATAAATGACTTTCAATTCACCCAACGATGTAACTCATACCAAAAATGGCCCTTTTTAGGGTTTCGTAACCATAGAGCGAAACCGAGCCGTATGAATGTCTACACGTTTGTCTGTCCGTCTGTATGTCTCGAGCTTGTAACAGAATTAATATATAGGATATTTTATGTGGAAATTTCTAGTTATGTTATTGTGACAGAACAAGCTCGAGGTCCACCTGATATTAAGCGGACTAACCTCTGCCTATAACAGATGCATTTCGTCACAAGTCACGAATTGCACTGCGCCCGTCACCTTGAGACATAGTTATTAAGTCTCATGTGCTTGTAATTTCGCTGGCTCTCAAGGACTGCTGCCGGAACAGAGCATTAGGTGCTTGGCGACAGATTTTCTACTTGAAAGTGGTCACTAGAAAAAAAAAATTTTAATAATAAATACATATCGCTTTAGAAATTCAATTTAACGTATTTAGGGCGGGTCCCGAACTTGTATAGTTAGCCAAAATAGTTATTTTTCGTACCTAGCGTTTGTGCTGTTCTCGTCAAGACCTCATTGGTCATTTAGTTCAGTACAACGCACTGTAGAGGCGCTGATCATATAATAATATAGTATCGCCGCTGTGCCGGTGGGAGTGGCGTGTGTTAGGTTATTATCGTTACGGAATTTCTGGATTCGGTCTCCACGCACAAGGCCCGCGATAGAAGCTATGCAATAGCTTAAAAAGCAGACCAATTGAGAACCTCCTCCTTTTTTGGAAGTCGGTTAAAAATAAATTTGTTCGCGTTGGATCCCGCACAACTAAATAATAAATCAAAAACAGGCTCGTGTCGATTGGTGTGAAAAATGTTAAATAAATACAACCGTGGTTCGTCAAAAGCTGTTTATAAGATCTACACTGGTGATGAACCTTGTATGCTTATAACCCCGAAACGGAACAACAGTCGACGGTGTCGGCATATATTGGTGATGGTGTTCCAAAATGAACTGAATCCAAGAAAAGTTGTTCGTAAAAAAGGAATTACAAGCAAATGGTAGGTAACCTGTTTGGTTGATAGAAATGGACATGTAGCTATAATGGCAATAGAGATTCGATAACAGTTCATTCTGATTGGTACAACACATTTAGTTAGCCAGAAGTCTTCGAAGAATACGAATAAACTACAACCTGTAACGCAGAATCATTCTTCACAATGACAATGCTAACTGTCACACGTCTGCCGAAACAACTCAGTAATTTGGAAGGTCAAAAGATCGAATCGTTGGGTCATCCGTCGTACAGCCCCAATTTGGCATCCATGCAAGGACTTCTATATAATTCCAAGCTTGAAGAATAAAATCTGTCGCCAAGCACCAGACACACCACAGCGTGTTTCAACAGTAGTCCAGTTGAGATCCAGTAAAATTACAGGCACATGATGAGACTTAGCAATTACCTATATGATTTAGATTATATTGTAGTTATTAGTTTACTGTTTTAGATTATAATATAGCCTAATTCGCTTTAATATCACTTATGTACACCCCCGACATAGTTCCTGTATTTCCTTTCCATACAAGGGTTGCCTGGAAGAGATCGCTATTAGTGATAAGGCCGCCCATTGTGACACTTTAGTCTAAGTTTTTTGTTTGTGAGAATTAAATTTGTATGTTATAGTCTCAGGATGACGGGCGCAGTGCAGTTCATCATGTGACGAAATGCATCTGTTACATCAGGATGTGCCTCGAGCTTGTTTCGTCACATATCACATAAAAAAAATAGGTAAGCTACCTATTTAATTAGATAATTCTCTATAAATATATATCTATAATAATTATAAACAAATTGTAACTTTATCTCTTTCTGTTCTTACATAGGTCAAAACAGTCAAGGTAGCAAGTTTTTCTTGATTATGTATATAAACATAAGGCATATGTATTACGTAGTTTTTTTATGCCTTATATATAAGTGATGATGTGGTCGAAGATGTTGTTCAGACTAGACCAGAATTACTGGCAATACTGTACGTCCACTAAACCAAATTAGAACTATTGATGATACCGGATCCAGTGGTCATTCGGAGTCAGGGTGAAAGCTCCATCACATCATGTATTAGTTCTGTTGTGTGGACCTATTCAGTTGTCTTAAAAAAAACAACTTATGACACACACACACTTATTTTACTGGAAAAAAATAAAATTATTAAATTTACAAGAGGACTTACAAGTTCCCGCAACTCACTTTTGCTGCTAATTTGGGCAGAGGTTCCACCTGAAGAGTATACTAGTCAGAGTCACAAGACTCAGTAGTCTTGTGACTCCTGGATTTATCACAATAATTCTGAGCGCTTAATTTTGGAAGCCACAGTTTATATAGAGAAAATACTGCTGACAACGCGTAAATAGGTTTGTGAGGAATTCGGGCCTGCGTCAGCCATATACAGGACTCTTTTGATGGACACGTATGAAAAACACTACAAAATTCCGGAGGATGTAGGTGTTTCGTCTTCCGGACCAGACATATTTCTATACTCCAAAAATCTAAAACGCATAGTACTTATAGAACTTACTGTGCCGTGGGAAACGAACATACCTAAAGACCACACAATAAAAACAAACAAATATTATGACCTAACAAATGAATTAACCAAAAACGGTAATGTGGTTCATTTATATGCTGTAGAAGTTGGAGCAAGGGGTATACCAGCGAAATCCCTATATAACCTACTTAAAGACCTTGGCCTGCCAAGAACAACCGTTACTTCCATCCTAGAACGTGCATCTAAGGCGGCATTAGTAGGATCTTACCAAATTTGGTTAGGTAGAGGAGGAGGCTTGAGCGGGAAGCATTGATATATCATAAAGAGGCCTCTTAACCCTGCACCTGGGTTGCAAGCCCCAGGCCCCTCTAGCCTCTTCCTCTGCAACGCTATGGACCCGGCACCCGCACGGTGAATCCATGGAATGCTAAGTAATTCGTCTCATCATTAATTGACAGCCCGGAGAGACGGGATGACGCTGGAAAGACAGATGACGTTGGAAAGACAACTGACTGCTGGAAAGACAGACGAGGGCTATGGCCTAGCAAGCCAAGCCCGGGAATTATAAAGCTAAAAGTACACATAAAAAAATACCCCTGGGACAGTCCGAGAGGGGGGGCGAAAGAACTGTCCACCAAATGATTCCCACGACGACCATGGCGATAATACGGACTTGAAATGCCCTACGTGCGGGAAAATTTACAAGAGACGAGCCTGGTACTTAAAGCATTTAAAGACACATGATGGTGGGGAAGCACGACAGCCGTCGATAAGTTCTTCAACAATCACTGCCGATAGAGTTGACCCTCACATATCCCAAGGTGAGCCATTGGGTGATAGCTACCAGGAGTCCATTAACATCCGGACACGTCTTAGCATCCCTTCCCTTAAACAGTCAACTTGGAAAGTACATGACCAAAACTTGGGCAATCATTCTAAAACACCCAGGACCAAAACAAGATTTAAACTGCCAAGTAGATACTTTCCAGAATACTATTTATGACTACTTTTTCGAGCACTATCCACCACTAACGAATTATGCTCATCACAATAAAGAAAATACTTTTGAGTTGAAAATGCGGAGAAAGAAAAGAGAGTTAATAAAACAACTTAGGAATGCTAAGACCATGGGCGATAACCATCTAAGTCATCAACTGTCCAGGGCATTAAGATCAATTCTTAAATTAATTCAAGGAATATCACTACAAATAACAGAACATCGCGATAACTTGAATAGAGCAAAACATGAAGTTAATTTTGATAAAAACCCTTTTCAATACTCAAGAAACATTTTCAATGAACAAGGTGGAAAGCTTCTCTTGACCAATGAACAGATTCACGACCACTTCAAAAGCACATACGAAGTTCCCAAGCATGGGAGTTCATATGAGGATCCCACAAACCAAAGGCCACATGATCCTCATGTTGAGTTTAACATCACCTCACCCACTATGGAGGAAATAAGCAATCAGTTGAAAAGGAAAACATCTAAATCAGCTCCAGGTCCTGATGGTATCCCATATATAGTGTATAAAAAGTGTACATCGGTTCGTAAACATCCCCTAAATATCTTCACTAAGATCTGGTCAAGCAAGCAAATACCAGTGGCATTCGGAAAAGCAATTTTTGTCCTCATACCAAAAAAAGACGAAGTAGCTCATCCAAAAGATACTAGGCCGATTGCACTAACAAACACAATATCCAAAATATTTTTCTCAATTTTACAAACTAGAATGACACATTTTATGATAAATAACAAGTATTTCAGGCCCAATCACCAGAAAGGGTTTCTGCCTGGAATCTCTGGATGCCTGGAATACAATACTCTACTAGCGGAAAGTTTAAAAGATGGCAAAACATACGAAAGACAAATAACGGTGTGCTGGATAAATTTAGAGAATGCATTTGGTTCTGTGCAGCACAAACTGCTGATGTTCGCATTGAAATGGTATAACTTTCCACTTGTGATCAGCGACATCATCGCATCATATTACTCCCAATTAAAATTTGTTATATCGTCTAAAAAGGGACACACTAACACATTGCAATACAATGTGGGTTTGTTCCAAGGTTGTTGCTTGTCACCAAAAGCATTTAATATAGTAATTAATATTTTAATTGACAAGCTAATTAGTCATGAAAAAAAGTGGGGCTATCGGTTTAAGATCAATAACAGATACACAGAGTCCATCTTAGCTTTTGCCGACGACCTTGCAATTCTGACACATAACCCAATACAATGTCAGGAACTTCTACGAGAAGTGGATGAGTTCTGTGCGTGGACTAAAGGGTTGAGAACAAAACCAAGTAAATGCCACTGTCTGTGTCTGGGTAGACGGAATACCTAATTTACCTCTTACGACCCGGGACTATTGATAGGAGGAGAATGTGATTCCACAATTGCTGAAGCTGTGCCATTTAAATTGCTTGGTAGAAAGATAGATCACAAAGGACGCACACCATCTTTAGACGCAGTTGTTGATAGCTTTCTAAAAGACCTTAGTATGGTAGACCAACAACCACTAAGTAACATTAAAAAGGCTTAGATATACGACAGCTACTTGACATCACGTCTGACTTGTCCTTTTCTAGTATACGACATTAATAAATCCCTTTTAACAAAGCTGGATATAAACGTCATAAGGACATTGAAGTCATGGTTGGGGCTTGCACTTTCGGCAGACCCATCTACATTATTTAGGGATCAAACTAATTTTGGAATGAAATTTAAAAAACCATCCGAGCTCTATAAACACCTCAGAATTACCAAAACGCACATCTTATCAAAATCTCAGGATGATATAGTCGCATCTCTCCCAAAAGACAAAATTGCCCCCGACCTTGATTCGAGGCTTCAATTCCACAAACAATTTATGATAGGTGCTCAGTCTAGCAAAGCGGGTTTTGGGTCGAAAAAGAAAGTTGAGGACAAAGACATTGTAAAATCTTTTCTACAACAAGACGAAAATGATAGCTATAAAGTACATATTACTATAATTACATACACATGCAATGAGCTTAGAAATGCAAGGCGAATGGCACCATAGGTGAATTTTGTATCCCTCTGGCGTTAAAGTGGCGTACCTTGATATACGATTGGTCACCTGCCTTATTGAATTTTTATTTAAACGCCTTTCAGATGACCCTCCCAGACCTAAGTAATTTAGTAAGATGGGAGAAAACCACCGAAAAGTCTTGCGGCATTTGTCGGGAGGCGATAGGTACAGCAAGGCACTTACTGGTAGGATGCAAGGTGCTTCTTGATAAGGGTCATTATTCACGTCGCCATGATAGAGTCCTCGAAATCATACGAGAAGCGGTGAGTCTCTCGGTAGCTAGAGCAAAAAAAGGTTTGGCCATGAACAAACGACACGTAGATTTTGTAAAAGAAGGGTCATCTACAAAATCTAAATCCAAGCCTTACTCCATCATAGGTGCACCTTCCGATTGGACTATTTTGATGGACACGTATGAAAAACACTACAAAATTCCTGAGGATGTTGGTGTTTCGTCTTCCAGACCAGACATATTTCTATACTCCAAAAATCTAAATCGCATAGTACTTATAGAACTTACTGTGCCATGGGAAACGAACATACCTAAAGACCACACAATAAAAACAAACAAATATTATGACCTATACAAATGAATTAACCAAAAACGGTTATGTGGTTAATTTATATGCTGTAGAAGTTGGAGCAAGGGGTATACCAGCGAAATCCCTATTATAACCTACTTAAAGACCTTGGCCTGCCAAGAACAACCGTTAGTTCCATCCTAGAACGTGCATCTAAGGCGGCATTAGTAGGATCTTACCGAATTTGGTTAGGTAGAGGAGGAGGCTTGAGCGGGAAGGGGAGCATTGTTATATCATAAAGAGGCCTCTTAACCCTGCACCTGGGTTGCAAGCCCCAGGCCCCTCTAGCCTCTTCCTCTGCAACGCTATGGACCCGGCACCCGCACGGTGAATCCATGGAATGCTAAGTAATTCGTCTCTCTCAGTGTAACAGTTAGATTTTGTAATATTAGTTCGATAAAGATCAATTTGTTACCACCAAATATGCATTAAAAATAAATTATAAATTTTCATAGTATTAACGGTTCACTATTTTGGCGATAATGGCTTACACGCTACGAATATTCGTAGCTTACACATAAAAGATAGATATATACTGACAGGAGCTTCTTTGTTATGATATTTCCGTTATGCATTTTGTACGTGTGATACTAAAGATTTTTACAGCTTGCTCCAGAATAGGTCGCCTACGGCAAAATTTTTTCCTACTTACAATCCGCAGAGCAAGCCTAAAAAAAATTAAAATATTTAAATTTACTTGTCCCTCTCGATAAGGTGTTGATATATAGTTATATTTATATAATTAGGTACCTAAAGGTTAAAGGTAGGAAAAAGCACTGATGATTATACTTACAAAACTCTATAAACATTAATCCCAGCCACGCTGCGCTGTTCCAGTACTCTTCAGTGGACTCCACGATACTTATGACGACAAAGTCCTTCGACCGCACTGAAGCGAGTTTTATTAGCGCCCACCTTCATATACCTTACTATCTTTTTGAGTTGTTTGACTTTAAATTTAGTTATGTAATTAAATAAAAAGTATGTCAGTACTATTATGATGGTTAGGTTAGTTGCAGTACAACAGGTATGAGCCTGTGTGGGCATGATGCAGTCCGTTTTGCAGTTTGAAGGCGGTCTGGGAGGTGATTGGGAGCAAGGCATCTTTCTAAGGTTAAGGTTCGATGTTGAAGAATAAAAGGTCTTTGGACTTGGGGGATTTTAAGTTAAGTTGAATGCGTATTACCCGGATTTTTCTTTAGATATTCCGAGTATGATCTAGGTGTTACATCGGGGGTAGATTTTCGTCAGATGACAATTTCAGTTTAGACTTCAAGGCACTGATTTTCATATCCAAGTCTCGTTATTAGTGAGAATATATTTTGGGAACTATTTGGATTAGCATAAGTACCTAATATCTTTTTTTGGCAGATTATGACAGATTTTTGAGGAGCTGAGAACGATCTGTGCTTCACATTTCAGGATTCTTTTTCAAATAACATCTTCTGATTTTGTTGGCTATACTTCTTCAAAATACAGGTAGGTACTAAATCGTTATTTGGTCATAGGAATATTGTATGTAGTGCCAGAACATATTTGATGTACTCGTATGTGCATCCATTTATTTCCCGAATGGATGCATTATGTTCAGCTTTTGTAGTTTTACATCACGTTTTAATGTCGTAGTATATTATTGTACCATGGATAATATCAAATTTTTTATTGAATTTTGCGAGTGTTTTGAAAAGTTACTCTATAGTCTATGGAACTGTCACAACTGTCATTATTGTAGTCTATGGAATTTGTGTAGAGAATTTGTCTAGGAGGAAGTATCTATGATGGAGTAGCTATGCGCGTATACCCGATAGAGACAGAGTATAAATACCTCATATTGCAGAATTGCCAGTGTCCCAAAACATTACCCAAATTACAATGAAGCTTTTAGAAAAAATATTGCCGCGCCTACTGAAAAAAATTGAATTTGCATGGTACTTGCTTAAGGTGGACTGGACCATTCAATTTGTTATATCGGGGAAATCAAAATTTAATGTATGTTGCTAGATCGGATAACTTTATTACGTGTATTGTTTTTAAATTGCGCAAATCGTAAATTATACCCTAAAGTATTTTGGCATCATAACTTACAAATATATAATTGTTTCTTAACTGTTTTTGCAGATTAGTAGAGAAATATATGAAATCAAATACCTACATATATTATGTAAGATACAATAACAAAATACTCTAAAAAGGATCTCCGATTTGAGTAAATTAAAGAATCATATACCTACAAATGTTATTCGATCTCGCAACAAATAGAAAGACCGTTAAATTTTGAATTTCTCGCTACAGATTGAACGGTCCGACAGAAACTAGGTCAGCTAGTTTTAGAAAATTACCATGATTCTAAAACTATAGTTTAAGAATAACACATAATAACTGACAACGTACAGAATATTTTTTGGAGTTTAAAACTAAGGCATTTTTGTTAGTAAAATACATAAAATTTCGCCCACGTAGAACTTGGTTGAGCCGCAAACTCTTCGAGAGCCTCGGTAATTATAAAGCATAGTTAATGTTATTCTACTTTAAGGTATCTACATATATGTAAGTATCAAATTTCACCAAGGTCTGTCATTTAAATATGCAAACTTTTATATTGGTTAGGTGGACGTGGGACCAAAAATCTTACTTGTTAGATTAAGAGGTCCAAATAACTGTTTACCTACGTAACTTAACCCATATTGGTACTATTGGATAACTGGCTTGCGCTGTGGACTCAACCGCGCGGAATAGTTATATCGTAGTCCCCCGATAATACTCAATATCTCGGAATAAAGGTAGCCAATGTATTAATCCAGGTCCTAAGGAATCTATGTGCGAAATTTCATCGAAAATTTCGGCGATGACTGGTAACAAACTCATAAAAACCTTCGAACCTATAGGCTATAATATTTCATAGTGTGCTCTTAAAATCAAAACTTAGTAATAATGTATTTATAGCTTTATGGTATATAAAACATATACAATATGTGTTAATAACAACGAGATTCAACATTTTGGCACCACCTACGATTTCATTAACTTTGTAAATTTTAATTTCATTTAATTTGTCGTACAGATGCACGAATCCATACACGATGAAGGGCAGCTTATGTCCTTATGAAAACTGCAAATCAACATTTAATTTTTATCTTAGCAATGATGGCTCAGTGTCATTGGCTATCTGCTGCGTGGCGGTCCACTGCCGCGCAGCAGGTCCATGGTTCGAATCCCGCTGCAAGCTTGAGCTTCACCGCATGGTGGAAGGGCATTTTGCGATTGCCCGTCTGGCTAGCGACCACCCTCAAGTAGAAAAACTGTCGCCAAGCACCTAACGTTGTGTTCCGGCAGCTGTCCTTGAGAACCAGTAATTCTAGGTTAAGCCTGTTAACACCTTCGACCACATCATCACTTACCATCAGGTGAGATTGTGGTCAAAGGCTTACCTATCAGCAATAATAAAAAAAAATGCGTTAATTTTACTGCATAATTGTTCAAAAGTGGTATGTACAAAATTACCCACTTTTTTGGGAAAAATCGTCGGTAAAGAGCTGGTATTCCGAAAATTGCTATTATTCGAAAAAGTATAATTTTTGATCTGTATTCACACTCTCTTTTCTCCCTAAACAAATTTCATCATAGTAGAGCGAGACAGATACACAAAAGAACACTACTTACCTTTATGGATTATAATCTCACAATCAAGAAATAGTAAAATGTAAGATTATCAAATAATTTAACACGCAGACATTCATGTTATGATCAGAAATTCATACGATTCGCATAGACTGTGTAAGAATGGTAAAGTCATATGAAAAATAGCACTTACATGTGATACGTAATGTGTTCCATATTTCGTTTAGTTCTATTTTTACAGCCAAGAATTCAGTATTTTCAAATTTTTTTTTTTTTAATCATACATATTTTTGTTGAATTTCTTCATGTGCCTTAAATTAATAGCAATCGTTTATTTCGGATTAAGTGTGTAATACTCCTTTAATAGTTGTAGACGATATTCTGTTGCGTAATTTGGTTTCAATAATAATAATATATTATTGAAACCAAATATAATATTCATAGCAGAAAACCTTTCCACGGTGGCGCTGTACAGACTAAGTAGTAGAACAAGATTCAGACAGGCAACTTAGAAGAGCCTTTATTAGCACGGTAGTTTTCATAATGACATTTACTGTCATTTCAATATGGACTAATGAAGAAGAAGAAGTACTAAAAGTTATTGACCAAAGAGTATTATACGCTATTGCTAACAAAGTCAAAGTCAAAGTCAAAATCATTTATTCAATTTAGGCGTCTACGACGCTCTTATGAAGGTCAATTACAAATTTTAATATTGAAATATACTACATTGTACTGCCACGTTCAGCAAACAAAAGTTATAGAGCCACTGCGAGAAGAACGGGCAAGAAACTCGGGGCCATTCTTTTAAAGGTTTTTTTAAAAATGTGTTAAGTACATACTATATAATAAAATTATTACAATACTTAATTTACATTACGTAGGTGTTAGGCGCTAGCTTGGCAGAGGCGAACCAGTCCAAGCATTTTTGTCGTTTAAGTAATCACAAACTGTGTAGTAAGATTTCTTTATCAAAATATTCTTCACATGCAACTTTAATTTTCTTTCTGTGAGCGTTGTAATATGTTTGGGCAATTTATTATAAAACCGCACACAATTTCCTAAGAAGGACCTTTTATTTGTCTTTGCTAATCTAAAACCTGGCACCGCTATTTTTTCTTTATTCCTAGTGTTATAATCGTGAGTGTCACTGTTTGATTTAAATTTGCTCAAATTTTTACGAACATACATAATATTTTCAAATATATACAGACTTGGTAAAGTTAAAATATCAATTTCTTTAAAAATATCTCTCAGGGATTCCCTAGGATCCATTTCATATATGGCTCGAATTGCACGCTTTTGTAAGATAAAGATTGTCTCTATCTCAGCAGCAGCTCCCCACAGCAATATACCATAAGACATAATACTGTGGAAGTACGCGAAATAAACGAGCCTAGCAGTAGCTACGTCTGTTAGCTGTCTTATCTTACGAACTGCATATGCAGCAGAACTAAGTCTTCCAGATAGATAATGTATATGTGGATTCCACTGTAAAGTTGAATCCATTTTAATTCCCAGGAAGACTGTCGCATTGTCAAAAGAGAGTTTTTCTAGGCCAAGCTTAATGTTTGGTTCAACATAAGTAACATTTGGTAAAGAAAACTTTAAACATTTGGTCTTTTTTGAATTTAAGAGAAGATTATTAGCCGCGAACCACTTACAGATCATAGATAACACATTATTTACATGAATAAGTTCACTATCCCTCCTATCTACTTTAAAAATTAGGGAAGTGTCATCTGCGAATAAAACTATATCGCAGAAATTTTTAACCATGCAAGGCAGATCATTTATATAAGCTAGAAACAGAAAAGGTCCTAAAATTGATCCTTGCGGTACGCCTATTCTTACCAAAGACCCGGAAGAAGTATTGCCATTTATTCTAACCTTCTGTAGCCTGTCTGACAGATATGACTTTATAAGATCCAGAGCTTTTCCACGAATACCATAATGTGAAAGTTTTCGAATCAGAGTGCGGTGCTCTACACAGTCAAATGCCTTAGAAAGGTCACAGAATACGGCAATAGCATCCTGTGAACTCTCCCAGGCTTCAAGTATATGTGACATCAATTGAGCACCTGCATCTGTTGTGGATCTGCTCTTTGTGAAACCAAACTGATTCTCATTCAATATATTATGCTCATTAAAATGGGATAGAAGTTGTTTGAGCATAATTTTTTCGAATACTTTACTCAGAACAGGTAAGATAGAAATAGGTCTGTAATTGCAAGGGTCAGATGTAGCCCCCGACTTCAAAATTGGAGTGATTTTACTTTGTTTCATTAAGTCGGGGAAGTTTCCTTTATCAATACAAAGATTGAATATTGTTTTTAAATATGGTGCAATAATGCATATTATAGACTCTGCCACTTTAACTGACATACCCCACAAGTCTTCGGTGCTCTTAACATTTAAATTTTTAAATGTCTTTATTATTTCAAATATTGTTGTGTGTCTGAAAGAAAAGTCCGGTGATTTGCAGGGGAAATTATGTATTAGCAGAGTTTCTGCTACATCGGGACATGCATCAATGACTTAGTGACTTCTAGGGGTAAGTTAGAAAAAAAATTGTCAAATATATTTGCCACTTGTATTGGATCAGATATTTGATTTTTATCAACATTTAAGACATATGTAGAATCTCTAGGTTTATTTTTTCCGGTCTCAGTATTTATAGTATTCCAAATGGTTTTTATTTTATTTTTAGACTTGCTAATTTTATTTCTAATCAAAAGAGATTTAGCACACAAGCAAACAGACTTAAACATTTTTGAATAGTTCCTAACATAATCACGAAACTGCTTGCAGGATGTCAAATTCTTCCTGCGATACAGATCATACAAATAATCTCTACTTTTTCGAATACCTGTAGTTGCCCAATCACCGAACTTCAACTTTCCATTTACTTGTTTCTTTATTTTTGGACAAACTTTTTGAAACTCAGTATTTACTAGAGAGAATAAACTATTATAAATGTCATTCGGGTCACTATGAGAAAAACTTGTAATGGCAAGCTTAGCTTCTATATTGGTACTGAGTATTTCTAGCCTACTGGTTGTTAACGGCCTATGTTCAATTTCATACCTTGCAGTTTCTTTGCTTCCATCAAATCTAATTGCCAGGCCCTCATGATCAGATCTAACACCCTTCATTATTGACTTTTGTTTAGTCTTACAGTTCGAGTATATATTGTCTATACAGGTAGCTGAAGTATCTGTTATTCTAGTGGGCTCACAGAATAGAAATTTCAAATTAAATGACTTAAACAATGAAATAAGATCAGTCTTATTTTTAGATTTCAATAAAATATCTACATTAAAATCACCACATACAAATATGGGTTTTTTACATTTAGAAATTTTTAGTAGTATACTTTCCAGAGTGGCTAAGAATTCTGTAAAATTTTGAGCACGACCTTCATCTGTTGGTGGTCGATATACACACAACACAAGATGACTGTCCACCTCCACACAAGCAACTTCACAGACACGTTCAACAGAACATCTGACTAAGTCACGGCGTTCTTTAAATTTTAAGTTATTTTTTACAAGAATAATACACCCTCCTCCTTCTGCAGATGATCTGTTAAACGCACTGCCTACACTAAAATTCTTAACATTAAATAACATTGTATCAGCTCTTAGCCATGTTTCAGTAAAGCATAATATATCAAAAGGATATTTATCTAAGAGCATTTCAATTTCAAGTATTTTGCCAGAGAAGCGATTTATATTTTGGTAGTACAGTGCTATGTCAAAACACTTCCCTGTTGTCGGACTTAAAAGTTTAAACAGTTTGACTCAACATTTGTATTAGTACATGTACTAAAATCTGTATCGTCAATAGAAGACATGGTTATATTTCCTATAACCGACTCAATATTATAAGCTACCAAAGTAGCAATTAAATTCTTACATTTCTTAGGTAGGTACATCCTATCCTGAGTCAACATAAATTTAGTAATAAATTTATTACAGTCAAAAAATAAAAGTTTGTCTTTATGACGACATGTCATATTATATAAAATTGTATTTAAGCAGTCCAATAGGTCCAATGTCCCAAGCAAGGAGTATTTAAAAATTATTACTGTCAAAGTATGCTAGGTACTTAGCTCATCGCGTCGCTCGTACCTACTAGGTATCATAAAAATATTATATGTTAAAATAAAACAATGAAGTTAATGTAATTAAGTCTTGTTTTTATTTCTTATGATTGTTTCTCTTTAACACAATACAATAGGTGATTGGTATTAATTCATTTAGTCACACCTTTATCCTGAACCTTACAATAGGTTTAATCAAAACTATAAATATTTGCTTTCATATTTTACAATACCAAGAAAAAAAATTGTTCTTGCACTCAAATATAATCAGAAGGATTCAGTAGTACGTACGCAAAAACATACATAAATTTGACGCACGGAAATATGATAATATACCTAACTAATGATAATTGCGGAATAAGGTTAAGATTCAGAGATAAATCTAAGGCGTGAAATTATTCGTTTATACTTTATGGTCGTCTGGAAGACATAATTAAGTTATTTTTACACAATACATTGTAGTCGCGTGTTCATTAATCAAATATTACTTTTGATTGTAGCGCAGAATAGAAGAAAAAACACTGATGCTAGACATACAATTTTTTTAAAATTCACCAAGTGCAAGCCCGGTAGGATTCTTCTCACTCGAGGGATAGACCTAATGAACTTAATGTTTTCCAATTTTTTATAGATTCTGTCCAAAAAGCTTCATGTTTTGATGTTGCTGTTACGGCCTGTCTTAAAGGTTTTCCTTTATTTTTAACGGATAAGGTTGCTCCATTACATGAGTCGAAGAGATCATCGAAAAAGGAGACCGTTTCTGAAGTATTTCTCAGGGTACTGCTGACTTCTCTTCCATCAGCGTAATGTGCTGTGAAATGAAAATAGTTAAGTATTATTTCTAACTCAAATAATAGTAGTCTAGACGTGTTTAGACGGCTATAGTCCGAGTAGGTATAGATGTCTTTCACCCGTGTTAAGTATTTTGTTTTTCATTTCGAATATAAGGTGTGTAGTGTTATTTGATAGAAGTAGCGGGTGGATGGTAAGATTGTAGACGACCTCTCACTTGTGGGCTTACAGACAAAGACTCAGTAATTTGTTCCCGTGTTGGCGCATGTTGGTGTGGCTGGCTGCACAGCGGGAGCGAACCAATTATTGTGACCCTTTGTCGCCCAAAGGTGAGAAATAGCATCTTCCAACCGCTACTCCCATCAAATAAACACTCCACACCTTATATTCGAAATGAAAAATAATGAATATGGGGATAAAATTAGATTATTTTAAACTTACAATCAAAGGGTATGAATAGATATGTAAGTAAGGTGCTTGAGACAAACTTTCAGATAAATTATGAAACTTTCCACTTACAAAATTGTGCCGCATAAGCCAAGGCTCCTGCAACTGTTTTGCTTAGAACCCGAGTGCAGTTTTTGACCTGAAAGATTTATACCATTTTTATTATTTATTTAACTTTTTGCACTGTATCTATCTATACTATATTATATCAAACTAACTTGTTCCCACTGCTGAAACGCGAGCCTTCCTCTCAGAGAGAAGTGTGGACCATTATCCACCACGCAAGCTAACTGCGGCTTAGTGTATAGGTTAGTAGCAAGCCTTAGTATCGGAGTATCAACCAATAGTAAGTATGAGTCCTTTGTGCTGGTGTTGTTGGTGGTGGCTATGGTTTTCATTGAATGGTAGGTAGATAATTGTATTTGTAAAAATGCCTACATCACAAACAAGGACTCAATGTAAATAATAAATGAATATTAATTTTTACTAAAAACGGAACCTACTTTTAAGACTAAAAATGTGAAATAACTTCTTAAAGTCGGTGCCATGTCAGTACAAGGTATGATCTCTATTTTTTAGGCCTATAAAATAGCAGAATAGGTACTTTTGTTTTTTACCTTGCTCATCCGGAGGAAAACCCTGAATGTATATTATTATGTAGGTATTAAATAATGTTTTACAAATTGATTGACTTTGATGGTACTTGACATCTATTTATGTTGGCATATATTACTTATGCCTTTATATTATCAAGATAAATACGTAAAAAAACTTACTGGAGTCTTCAGCACGAGCAGGTACACCAGTGTCTATTTTCTGTGTCGTGAAAAGTGTGGGATATGCATATATGTGGAGGCGCATAGAACTCTTCACAAATTTCTTTTCAAAGTGCTTGTGGCACACATAACACTGCTTTAACTCTTTTGAGCTAATGCGATTAATGTTATTTTCATTTATACATTGCACCCACTTCAGAATATTATTATTGTATTTGGGAAAACGATGTAACTTAATGTCTCTTCTATTGCTTCTGCACTGCGGAACGCTGCAGATATTTTTCATTGTATGCTGGACGTACACCACTGTTTAGTAAAAATAATTAAAAATTCAATATGTTATGTCGCGTCGGAAAACCACTTATCAAATTTTCACAATAAAAATTTTCTCTATAGCTCCAGCCCGCATAAAACTTTATTTTGACATTGACATTTGATCGGTTATTGTCAGGTGGCTATATAAGTGTATGTCAAGTCTGAAAGCATAAATACCGTGGTCGCCATATTGCCGAAGTTTAGGCTATTTTTTTTCTTCTAAGAGTACAGCCCGTGGTGGCGCTGCTATGTGGTAGGTACAAAAGTTTTTTTTTACCAATTCACACAATGTGGGGAATGTTTTAGATTATCTAGTACCTATATTCGTCTCCATTTCACATGTTTCCAAAAGTCGATAATATCGGGAATTTTGTTTATGGTCAAAAGACAATTACTGCCATCTAGTGTCATTACATTTTATTACGTAGGACGTTTAGGTTATCAAAAAATGTTTGCATAGTGTAATAGGTGGCGCTTAAGAACGCTAGTTGAAAAACAGTAAAATTTAGGAATGAAACAGAACACAGGGACATCAACGGGAAAACAGCAAATCTGCTGTTAAAACAGTAGGGTTGGTAACAGTGCGTGCGGGGCAACATTACTGCATAGCGACCAATCGGTACCGATCATTTCTAAGCGACAAATTAATTAATCAATCCAATTGAATTTGGTTATGTGCATTTTGTTAATTTCCTTTATGAGTCCGAAATCAAGCGGTCACTGTAAGAGAATTACACTTTTCTACATATTTATTCATACATATATACCGTTATAAATCTGACTTATAAAATTTCATTAAAAAATCAAACAACAGAATTAAAAAAATAACTTATATTTCATTTAAAATATTGTTTAATAAATTAATTGTCAATTATTGTAAAATATATTATTGCGTCACACCTGTATCTTCCCGGAGGGGTAGATAGGCGTGGATGCTACACGTCCACTTTTCGCCAGACGTGTTTTGGTCCCATGTAACAGGAGGCGAGCCTGTTGCCAACTACGAGGTACAGATCCAGACCACAAACTGCTAAAGAACACTTTTTTGTTTGAAAATCCATTAGCTATCCATCGCGGGCATCGAATCCAAAACCTCGACAGTCCAAAGCAATGATTACGCCACCCACAGGTAGCAATGGGGCGTGACATTTCTATCCAGGCATGCAATGGCCACTTCACCAATATGGTGAAATTGAAGAAAAAAATATTTTTTCTTTATTTTCCATAATATATAAGTAATAGAGAGATCAATATTTGTCACTTCTCGGATTCCATCAGGCAAATTTTTTCTTGTAATTCTCCTGTAAAATAAATGAAAAAAACATCTTTTAGTACAAAAAGAGTTGGCGTGAAAGCATAAGGAGCAATATAAAAATACTTTATCAAAATAATGGAACCGACTTCAACGCTTAAGTGTGAAATAACTTGTTGAAGTCGGATCCTTATTTTTCACTCTGTTTAGGTGACCCTTGCTACTTACGGGATCGATTATCATTCACTCTCAATGACTGTATCATCAATATAGGTAAATATTTTTCAGTTATTGCAATGTAACTCAAAAACGGCTTGACCGATTTTGATTAAATTTTAATGGGTCTAAACGACGAGCATCTGCTTTCCAATAATAAAAGAACTATCAAAATCGGTGCACTCAGTCAAAAGTTCTGAGGTAACAAACAAAAAAAACTACGAATTGAGAACCCCTGTTTTTTGGAAGCCGGTTAAAAATAACGACAAGTGCAAAGCGACTAAGGGAAAAATACTGAAAGGTGGGAAGCAGCGCCTTCTAAAGAACTGCCTACTTACACTGCGATCCCCAAGAAAGACGTTATGTCACAAATATGTGACAGAGAGAACCAAACATAATAATAAAAATAAAATTAAAAATAAACTCTTTGAACTATACTTTACACGAATGAAATATTATAAACTAGCTTTCAAGCCGCGGCTTCGCCCACGCTTATGTCGGTTATCACGCAAAACCAATAACCTCTTTTTGCACAGTTGGATAAAAAGTATCCTATGTCCTCAAACTATTTCCAAACCAAATTTCATCCAAATCGGTCCAGTAGTTTTAAGTTTATTCGTTGCATACAAGAATACAGATCTTTCCTCTTTATAATATTAATATAGATAAATACTTACTCAAATCGTTCTCGCAATGACACCTCTTTACATGCTCTATAATAAGCGCTTTGAACGCTGCGTTCTGAGCGAGCAGTCTATCGTTGGCGTCTTTTAACTGTTTATTTTCTATAGCTTGGTGGGTCATCGTTTCTTTTAACCTGGCTCTGAAAATATTATACGTAATTTTTTTTATGCAGGCAAATGCAAGTATGCCCTCGCGTTAAGTACCTTATCGCAATAACTCTTGAAAGAAAAATCCAAAATTTCACTTTTCGTGCCCGTAAAGTTCTTGCTTACGGCCGACGTAAGCGGAATAAAACGACTTTTTGTGATTTAGTGCATAAAAGTCTGCTTTATGCACAAGTGCATAAAAGTGATACTTTATTTAAATTTGTTCAAGGAGGTTGAGTTTGTAATATATTTCATATAGGAAGTTTGCCTTGGTCTTTCTTAGTAATTTACTTCAATTGCGAAAAATTATATTGACGAAATAATGACTGAAAATGGAACATTGATTACTTACAATATTATTTATTTATTTCCTCGCAATAGAAGTGAATAACTCATAGTCAACTCAACTCGTGGATAATAGCTCAACTCGAGATTGTTTACCAAGGGAGCAAACAACTATTGTAAAGGCGAGTGTTTCTTTGAATCCAGGACGGAACGAAGAATTTTAATAAATCACAAGAATTTTAATAAGATTCTAAAGTTACATGAGTTTAAATAGTTGTTGACTCCTGAGTTGGGCACTACTTTTTATCACCCTCTATGAGAAAATAAGTCAGTGCAACTTATGAATATGATAGTAGGTTTATTTACACATAATAAGCAAAAGTAAGATATAGCCTAGAAATAGAGGCTAATGTTTATATATGGAAAATTGCGATTGGAAGTGCATCATAACAATTTTACCACTATCATCCGTTACAGTTGTCGATTTATTAACAGAATTAGAAATAGTCTCTGAAAACGTCGTCGTCTCTGAATATAGCTGTTCAATAATAAAAACGAAAGGACAAATTTTAAGTATGACTACGCCCGTAGCTCAGATAGCAATAGCATGTCCTGTCCCTAACAAAGAACAGAAACAGGTTTGAATCACGCTTGTGGTTCAAAATCCATTCTTTATAGTCTTATAAGATAATATTCTATCATAACTGTTGATTGAATTTAGTTATATGGCCCGCACTGTGTTTAGATAAAGGTGGGACGAGGAAAAATGGGTTTTGAGCTTTTCATACCCTAAAAAATACCTTATAGTTACATACCTATATCTTCTAGAAGCCGCTGATCTACTTTGAAGATCATTAACTTTACTATTTTGTCCGTATTTAGTACTTTCAACAGTTCCATTCGTACTATTTTGTGCTGATACCGTACTATGATTTTTGACAATACTTTTAGTACCATCTTCAGATGATTTTCTTTTTATAGGTTTCTTATCAAACACTTTAAGAGGTAGTTTGGGTATATAACTAGCTATACTCGCATTCACTATCGATACTGGTATAAGGGTACCGCCTGGGATACTTGGTATCACATTCGGTACCACAGGTACTAGATTATTTATAATTTTCTGCGACTCAACTTTTTCAGTTAGGACTTTTTTGAGTAAGTCTTTAGTATTTTTCGGTTTCGCTTCTTCTGCATTGACAAGTTTTATTTGCTGTCCAGAGGGTAGTTTTAAAATTACTTCATAATCTTCCTTTTTCTTTACCTCATTTGTGCGAACATCTTTTATATTGTTATCTTTTGTAACACCTTTTATGGTTCTTATATCTTTTATGATGATGTTTCTGCTATCTTTTATGCTGGTCATATCTTTTGTGTTTTTGTCATTTTTGACAGATCTCTCTGCGACATAGTCTGATGTTAGACTATCAACAACAAAATCTATAGATTTTTGACTCATAATCGGTGGTGCGTCAACTTGTAATCTGTCAAATGTATCTTTCGTTGTTGGACAGAAGACTACATCTTTTGCAGTTGGACAATAGACAGTATTTTTTGTAGCCGCACTGAAATCGGAATCCTTCGAGGTAGGGCAGAAGGCAGAGTCTTTAGCAGTTGGTAAATATATAATATCTTTATTATCACAATCTTTAGTAACAACATCTTTTGTAAAGACATTATCTTTTACAGTTGTATCTTTTATCACAGTATCTTCAATATCTTTCGTGATTTCAACGTTGCTGTGTATTTTAATGACATTATTTGTGTATGAAATTGAGTTTTTATGTAAATTATCTTTGGTTTTGGGTGTGTCTTCGTGTTTTTCAACGATTCGACTGATGGTTGTGACTTCGTTTGTGAGTTTTGATATCCGGGTCGTTTCAAATTCTTTAATGGCACCATTCTCGTCGCTTGATGACCTGAAAATTTTATAAATTGGCCATTAAATAACGTTGCAATAGTATTGATTATTTTCGTATTTTATGAATGTTTCCATAATTTTACTGGCTTCGTTTATTTGAAACTGAAATATAGCAAAAAAATAAAACTACTGCTTTCCTGCTGAATTCATAGATAAGGCCTAAGGATATATCCTTCTAATCGTCTTTTTCTCAAGTAATATTAGCAACCTTTGTGACCGGTTAGCGAGATATTGGAGTCGTGACGGCCATTTGCATCCATCTGCTCACCATGTCTCAAGTTTTCGTCAACAATGCTCACAGCTAGCCGCAGTTCAAATTGCATATTTAGAGGCTAGATTGGTGGAATGACAGAATGGTGACGAGGAACAGACCTGCTGATGGTGACGCAGCGCTGGTTGTTGGTGGTACTGAATACAGCCTCGGTACCATCCAGAAGTGGGAACATCTGTGGAGTATGCAGCTCTTCGCTTAAGGGAGTACAGCCTTGCTCCAGAGAGAGGATGCCTTGTCTGCAATGAAACATGGAAAGCTGTTAGAAGCATCAAATTCAAATTCAAAATCATTTATTCAATTTAGGCGTCTACGACGCTCTTATGAAGGTCAATTACAAATTTTAATATTGAAATATTCTACATTGTACTGCCACGTTCAGCAAAAAAAGTTTATAGAGCCACTGCGAGAAGAACGGGCAAGAAACTCGGGGCCATTCTTTTAAACGTCTGTTTACAATTTGTTATAAACAATATAATACAATTATTACAATATTTGTTTAAATTACGTAGGAGACATGTGATGGCTTGGCAGAGGTGGAATTTTCCAAGCATTTTTGTCGTTTAAGTAATCACAAACTGTGTAGTAGGATTTCTTCATCAAAATATTTTTCACGTGCAATTTGAATTTTCCTTCTGTGAGCATTGTAATATGTTCGGGAATTTTATTATACAACCGCACACAATTACCTAAAAAGGACCTTTTATTTGTCTTTGCTAATCTAAAACATGGTACCGTTAATTTATATTTGTTCCTAGTGTTGTAATGATGGTTGTCACTGTTTAATTTAAATTTACTCAAATTTTTCCGAACATACATAATATTTTCAAATATATACAGACTCGGTAAAGTTAAAATATCAATTTCTTTAAAAAGATCCCTTAGAGATTCCCTAGGATCATCCTTTCATGGGATCCTTATATGTAAAGAAAAGATAAGGTTTGCCTTCGACCTCATCGGTAGCGCGGTTTGGCCAATCAGCGACGTTATATATGACGTGATCGGAGGTGATAGAAGCGAGACGCAGGAATGTGCTCTTGCAGCGACCGGCGGCAGATATCGCAACGTTGTTATTATAAGTGTAGTGACGATACAAAAGATACAGTGAATAACAGTGAGCCCTCATCTGGAAAAAGCTTCAAGGAATTAGTACATTTAGTAATGTATTTAGATTATCTAAACAAATTACCAAGTCGAAACTTCAACGTCACTACCAGATCTCCTTAGCACTTGGCAGGTAGCATCATATATTTTGGCCTGAAGCGGTAGTGTGCACAGACTACTGTGTTTAAGAGTAAAGGTCACGTTACTGTACTGTATCAGCTGGATTGCTGAACGCAACCTCAGTCATTTTGTGAAGGGTTTGCCACAATAGCCACGCTTGAGAGACGTCTTGGGGATCGCAGTTTAAGATAGCAGTTCTTTAGATGGCGCTGCTGCCCACCTTCCTGTATTTTATACCGCCATCCCCATTCTTTAACCGGACATCCAGGGATACTCAGAAGCGCCACCGCTATATGGTAGATATTCCATTTACCCGAACAAAGCGATTTGCTTCTTCGTTTATTATACGAACCGCCAGGGTATGGAATACTCTGCCTGAGTCTGTGTTTCCGGTTAAGTACAATATGGGGGTCTTCAAAACGCGAGTGAACAGGTATCTTCTGGGTAAGCGCGCTCCATCATCGACCGCATCATCACTTAACATCAGGTGAGATAGTGGTCAAGTGCTACACAGTTCAGTATTAAAAAAATACCCTTAGTCGCCCCTTACAGCACCCTAAGTTGCAAAGGTGACATTCTAGCTAAGGTCACAGTAGCAAGTTCATATTTATTCCTAGGTAGTGTAGTAAGTGAAATTTTGAAGCGAATGAGATTAAGATGTAACGTCAAGAGCGCAATGCAGTGTCAAGAATGAGAATGGTGACACTGCAACTGTAATGTACAAGCGCTTACCATCATGCGGACGATTTTTCTAACTCATTACTTCTTAAAATATAAAAAAAACATACATAGACAAAATAACCGAGTTTTTGATAAAGTCAGGAGTCGTTAATAATAAAAAATATTTAAAAAAAAAAATTAAAAAACATTAAAATAATATATATTGTCACTAGATATATTTTTTAGGAACACATTTTTGTGCACATGGTACCGACTTCGACAAGTTATTTCAAACTTTTGGGTGTTGTAGTTGGTTCCATTTTTATTTGAAAAATTTTTTTTTCACTCTTTTTAGTGGCCATTGCTACTTACGGGATCGATTGACATTCATTGTCAACGGCTATATCATAAATAATTTCAGTTATTGGAGTGTAACTCAAAAACGGCTTGGAAAAACATACAAACGAACTAATAAAAAAATACGACTTTAAAAAAGGAGGAGGCTCTCGTCCTCCTTTTTTAGAAGTCGGTTAACAAAAGGGTACAAGTGCTATTGGTAAATCTTAATGCCAGTATTATATGAACGCAACCACACCAAGTACCCTCGGCCTATCCGTTAAAATTCCATTGACAATTAAAAAGTTATATGTAAACCCAAAAACATACTAATATATTATGACAGCTGGCCAAGTTCCTAAAATGCAGGCATCATAAATTAAGTTTTGTAGACGTTTTTCAATTTGCTGCACTAAAATGTCTGACTTTTCTTTTAACTACCATTAATATCATTAACTCAGTATGTGACTAATCCTAATTAAATGTCAAGTTACGTAAACTTAATAGCTCAAAACATTATCAAAGTGAAAATGTTGCAATAGAATGCAACATTAGGATGGTATGCCACCGGCCAAATTCCATTGGCCACGCTGTATTCAAGATTGAATTTAATTTCTAGAAGGTGGCCTGGGGAGTGTAATGTTTGGGGACCACTTATTAATTTGTCTTTATCTTGGCGTGAATAGATCTGAATTCAACCACTTTGTTATAAGGGTAGTTCTAAGCCTAAGGAGTACCATTTCAGCTGTTGACAACTTATTTATTTGACTAACTCTTATACATAATTATTATTTAGTAACCGGCTAGGACTCTGACAGCTGCGGCGCAACCGTCTCAACGCCAGTTACGTGCTGAGGCCCGCGCTCGACGCTGTGCACAATCGTGACTCCCAGATGAAGAACTTCAAATAAGTTCGAAACTGGTAGGAGCAATATCCGGTAAATATTACGCGAGTCCTAGCCGGTTACTAAATAATAATTAACTCTTATACGGTGTGCAAAATCACAGGAATATATATTTTTTTATTATTTATCTTAACTTACTTTATTAATGATAGAGAAATGATTTATTTTATAATCTATTAAGAAAAATTAGCTTATTATAAGTTATAAAGGTTTTTTGTATATATTTGATGTTAAATTAAATTTCTAGTCGAATTAAAGTATAAATACTTATTTATTTTAATTAAAAGGATGTTAAAAGTTTCATATGTTAGGCAGATAAGATAATTGATTAATATGCACATCATACATAACTTAGTCAATTAAAGAAGTGGCAAAAGCAAATATTGTCCTCCTTAGAACTGGCCTTATAACGAAGTGGTCAAATCCAGAATTATTCACACCAAGAAAAACACAAATTTAGAAGTGGTCCCCAAACGTCAAACTCAGCCTTTATTTTGTTACTAAAAAATTTGATTGTAATCATAGAAAAATTGTAGTACCGCAATTATGTATTAACATATGTTACTAACTGAAGCTGTTATTCTTAGGCCTAATTTCACCATACCATGTTTGTTTACGCTAAATCAGGCATTAGCTAATGGGTCTTTAAAAATAACAGAGCTGTTAAATCAGTCTACGTTCTATGAAGTTAACTGAATTAATCATCCATTAACAGTTGGTGGGACACTCGGTTCAGTTAACAGTCCGTTAAAAGAATTAACAAGGCGTCAAATAAATAACAGAGTATGGTGAAACTAGGCCTAAGTCGAACAGTTAATAACAGCTTTAGTGTAGCAAATGGTACTGGAGTATTTGCAGAAAAAGTCTAAATAAAAGTGATGATGTACTAACTTTGTTTCAATAGCTCTTTTGAAGCCTTCGTCAAACGGGTTGACATTCTGCAGATCCTGAAACAACCCAACTTCCTCGCAGTTCCTGATGAATCGAGTAGGAGTTGGGGTCTGGTCAGCTGGAACATGTTAAAATATTAAATATTTAAGTATATATCGTTATTGCTGCTTTAAATTTTATTATCCAGGTCCGAACTCAAGGTGGCTCTTCATAACTATTATGGAAAGTAAACATTGTTATGGCAAGCCTCAAATAACAATAAGTAGAAAATCTGTTGCCACACACCTAATAGAGTGCTCTGGCTCAAGGTTTGGACCTTGAGACCTAATACATAATAATGAAATTACAGGTACATCAGACTTAAAACCAGTATTACTCAGGTTGATGAGCGCAGTGTAATTAGTCACACGCATCTGTTTTAGGCAGAGGTTACCCCTTAACATCAAGTGAACATTGAAAGGGTTCAATCACAGCAAAGATTGAAAAAAAAATGCAACCTATACCATGGGGGTCATGAAGCAATGACAATCATATATCACTATCTCATTCACACAAATTATTTGAATTGAAATTCTAATGTAAATTTACAATGATATTTCGTAGTGCAAAATAATATTGTAAATGTAAGGTTTAAATAAGACTGAATTAAGAGATAGTAGTTGGTTGATCCTCTATACCAAGATTTCCCAACCTTCTTTTCGGCGCCCCCCCCCAGGTCTGTAAACAATACTTTCAAGCTTTCGTTATTTTTAAATATCGAGAAAAAAAATAATTACTGACACATATTTTTCAAATGTTTTGAACTAGCTCTTCAATTCGCGGTCCTGTTAGTTAATACTTTTTTAGTGGGAATTATCTTTTAGTTTTAGTTCATAACTTTTAGTCTACAGTATGTTCTTATTAGGGCAAAGTTATTTCCTTGGACCTCTTGTGCAAACCCTGATCGTGAACCTATCATAGCAGAGGTCATCTGTGTAAAGCTTGATTCAGATATTTACCTCAATAGCTGTAGCAAGCTAACCTATAATATATTGTCTATATAGCCTATAGCCTGTATATGTGTCCTAGGTATAACCTATATATTGTCACTGGATATATTTGTGTGTGTATTGTGTGAAGTGTTTTACTAAAATATTAATTGTTTTTTTAAACTAATTTTGAAATATTTGTAATTATAAAATATGGATTTCAGCAAAGTAATGCCTGAATCTATTAATTGATTCGACTTATGTAAAACTGACACATCTGATGAAGGCATCTTCAAAATAATTTAAATATTAATAAAGTTGTGAAATTAAAACACTAATGCCATGTTCTGCAAAAAGATTTACAACAACTACTAATGAACCAAAACATATTTTATAATAAAAATAATGGGTAGAAGTTAGTTTAATATCATTTGGCTTGAGTTTTATATAAAATGTGGGAGAGTAGAGGTTTGGTCCCTAATTGTAGCAATACCACTCTTATTACAAGGTAATATAAATTTTACTACCTGTATACTTGAGTTATCTATCTATCTATCTACTACCTGTAAGGATAACACACCAGGAGGTGGGCAGCAGTGATTTCTGACGAACTGATATCTCACACTGTGAACGCCCTAGATGCCTGCCAAGCTTGGGGATTATGGCAAACCCTGCCCCTCCCCATAATAGGGGAGGCTGTGTTCAGCAGTGGATAATGGGGCTGATACAATAAGTATAGTATATATTTTACAAGAAAACAATGTAAAAAATCTACCCTAAATATATGCTTGACCATAATAATGAAACGCCAATAATAGTTCATATAGCTGAGATAGAGCCATGTGTAGATTGTATCCCTCATGTTTTTGTGCTAATCAATTCAAACTTATTATCAGATTTTTTTTTTTTTTTTTTTTATTCGAAAAAAATATACAGGGTTAATGGACCAGTAACCCTGTATAGGGTAGTCATAATACATAGTTACATCAAAAAATTAATCCTCCCTTCACACACGGAGTATGGTTAGGTTACTGGTGGCCAAGCAAGGGAAGTGAGCATGCTGCATTTAAGTGTGTTATTAAATATAATTAATAAAACTGAGAGGAAGGTTTCCAAGTCATAGGAAGTAGTTCTTACAACCTCTATGAAAAATTGTTCTGTATTATATATTTCTTACCAACAAATACAGCAGCTTTCTGTTCACATCCAAACTGCAATACCATGTCATGTTTCTTGGTGTGGACGTTTAGGTGGTCTTCATTAGTGAAGGTCATGCCACAATCAGGCATCGTACATGCGAAAGGCTTCTCAGGTTCTACCATTTTCGATCACTTGGAAAACTGATCAAACTTTACAAACTTCCAGAGATATTTTGATCTGAACCGGATGAAATCTTCATTTGAATAAAATGACCTGGATCGGCAGTATTTATGTAGGTTGAAGATATCACAGAAAGGTTTAGTTTACCCCAGCTTACGTAAATCGTAAATAAATAATTCAGAAGCAGAAGTTTTGAAGAGCATTGTTTCGGAAAGATTTGATCTTTCAAGGAAGAAGTTTTATTTCATAAGTTCTTTAAAGTACTACTAAAACCAAAAGTTTACGAAGGAAGAATTTCAAATAATATTAAACATTGATGGTTTCGTACATTTAAAACAGTGTATTTACCTGCAAAACTTCTAAACAAAAATACACACCCTTTTCTAATCACAACACAAACTAGGGATGCACAGAACTAAACTGATGTGATGTGATACTATGTTAGGGATGCTCGATGATCGATTCGAAAATCGAAATAGGTCTCATCGATGATGGCATACAGAATGTAAGTAATTTAATCTTATCTTGCCACCGTATAGAAATAATATTGTGTGATTTAAGTTGATCGTAATCGGGAATTATTATTATTGACTGAGTGAGCACGTAGTGCGAGTAAGGCGTATCTTCATATAACACAAAAATGCTTTCGTATATCTGGTTGTTCTCCTCTACAGCATAGTATTATTATATTATTATGTTCTATGTCTACAGGTCTACAGGTCGCATTTCTCAACCAATTATTATCATGAAATTTTGTGGGCATGTTTGATAACTCCAAAGGATTTGTTGTCGATTCAGTTTTTGGAAGATTTTCAAAATGACGGAGATATGGGGGTTTAAGAACTTTAAAAAATCGTGTATTTGCCAAATAGAACAAAAATCAAATATATTATAAGTTTAATAGTCATATTAGTATGTTATATTATACTAATGTAAGTATAATATTGTAGATAAAAGAGCATCATAATTATAGTAGAAGCATGCGGTGTTTACCTTCAAAAGGGTCGTCACTTGGCAACGTGGCAGTACTAGTATGTCGAATATTTCAATAATAATATTTGTAATTGACCTTCATAAGAGCGTCGTGGACGCCTAAACTGAATAAATGATTTTGAATTTGACTTGTTGATATATTTATCGAAGTCTCATTTAAGTCCCACTGGTCATAGCACAAGACTGCTATGACCAGTTTGGTAAACCAAAAAAGAAAAAAAAAATTATGATATCACTTTGGCTTAACGGGAAAATTAAGTGGGATTATCACTTGATACATTTTATATAGTTTGTGTATTGCTATGATATATTTTAATTATTAATTTCTACTGTAAGCAAAAATAGCACTCACAATGAGTTCGATTATCAACGGTCACCGATGTTGAGTTACTGAAGTCGATGTCAATACATATTGATGTCATGACTGTCATGATCGATGTTTTAGAAACATCGGGCATCCCTATCACGTCCAAATGTTTTCCAGTAGTCATATTTTATCAGTCTTGTAAAATCTAGGGTGAAATGTACCAAAGCATGAAAAATTATAACACTTTCAGACAAGGATAGTTACATTATTTATGTCGTTTCTTTCATAGTACATACAGTAAGCGAGATACAGCTACAATAGGAAAATATAATATATTGTAAAATTAAATAACATCTCATGAGTTAACATAATTATATGTGTGTGTCTGTCTATAAATCAGTTTCATATATAAAGTTATTTAAATAAGAAAAATAAAAAGGGTTCCTTACAAAAATAAACTGTAAATCACTAACGAAACCTTTAATATATCTGTCTTACCTTAAGTCAAAATATATACAAAAATAACTAATTTTAAAACAAATTCATAATATCAAAAATTGCATTTCTCAGTATATTTTATTGATTCTTTTATTTCTTGTATTTTAATATATACAATACAAGAGCTTTATTGCAATAAATTAATAAAGTAATAAATACATCTCACACTAAGACACAATGTCAACTTTATGAGCCTTATTTTAAGAAAGATTAAGGTGCAACTTTGGGCTTGATAGTCCTTTCACGTTGTTAGAAAAATAGGACGTGTATCTTTCGGGTGAATAAGCATGGATTTTCACTGGGTGTGGATGATATGGTCCAGCTTCATGCACAAGTGATCTATCAAATACGGGGTAAATTGTAGATCTCTTCTTTCTCGGTGATTCTTGCATCTGCTGGGCTGGGTAGGGGTCTACGTAGCGACGTCCGCTAATATCGCTGCCATCCGCTGTCGGGTATATTATCGCTTGCTATTAATAAAATATGGGCGTTAAACTATTCCAAATTGTAACATTTTCTTAAAAAATAGTATGAATAAAAGGCATTCTATTTTCGAAAATTGTAAGCTGTATGCAAAATAAAATTATAAGAATAACGTTGGCAAGAGACTGAAGCCACATAATAATTCAAATAACAAAAAGATTATGATATATTTGCTCCTATAAATGAATAAACTTTCAATGACGTTGAGGTAGATATGTTATTATGATCCAAAATACATGGTTGATCAAGAAATAGTTTGGCCATCAAGCAAGAAATAATCTTAAAAATGGGATATTTTATGAAGGTACATTATTTTAGATTTAAAGTAAATTATCCCATTTCTAAACTTAAATTTGCCCAGAAACATTTTCAATCTACGTCAATATTATTGAAACAATTTTAGATATTATCAGGCATCGTTTCAAGCCGCAGCTTGTTCAATGCCTAATAATACCTTGCCGCGCTTGCCTGCGCCTCTGCTGTTGAAGATGCCAGGTGCTGGCTGAGCTGGATTCTCTCCACCGACTGTGTTTTGCTGGATGCCAGACATTCCTACAACAGCTGGGTTTGGCTCGTTCTGCTGTCCTTTCCATGGTCTATAAAATGTATTTAATCAAACAGGTGATATCTCTAATGAAATATTAAAAAATAAACCTGAAATATGCACAGAAGTTATTTTTACTTCAGGCAAATGTTTAATCGTTTTGAGCATAAGCGCGATCAAGTAGGTACCAACTTGTCAGGGAAGAGTTCACCGGGTTGGCCTCGTGTCTGGACGATCCTTTCACCATTAATTTCTACAACACAACGAAGTCTTGCGCAGCATGTCGGAAATTCTGTAAATGTTGAATTTAATAAATAAATATTAGTTTAGGATAAACACGTGAATTTCCAGATTGTTTGAATCCAAAAATTACAAGGCTACATATAATATGTATAAATAAGTCTATTCCCTTTGAGAGATAGCATACAGACAACCAAAAGTTATTCTTTTTGCCTGACGTTTAGTTTAGGATTCCGAACCCAAAATGCAAAACTGGACCTCATTGATGTTATTCTGCCGTCTCTCTGCTCGTAGGTCATCGGTCTCGATATTTTTTTTCCTACCCTAACATGTAAGTAATGATTGTTTAGAACTCATTGAGTATAGTACAAATATATTTAAATGCTTTTTATATACAATATTAAGAAAAAGAGGGACGTCAAAGTTGACAGGTTTAGACTATTTATATTGCAGTAGTATCTCAAAACCTTTTACAGATTTTGATTATGTACTAATGTATAATAAACTACTGTGAGTACCTGCATACTACATACCAATTTAAAATGTAGTTTTTATGATGAAAACAACCTTTCGATGGATGTCCTGACCCTAATAAAGTAAATAATATAAGTGATACAATAAATATTCTAATAATACTCACCAACATTTTCATCTTCTATATATTCGTGACATTCCAAAGCGTTTTCGGGTATTTTTGGTTTACGACACCTAGAGATAATATAGCAGCATTAATTTATAATACGTTTACTGATATTGGGTCAACGAGATAATATTTTAGTGATTATTATCAAGGGATTATCACTACTATTATGTATTCTATTTAATGATACATAAGACTCGTAAGCATCATAGTATATATTAAAAAATACTATGATACTTACAATAAAAATAATAAATTTACCCAACGGCAGCAATGAAGTATTTCCCATCACGAATTTCACATCTATATCTATGACAAGTGTAGTGATCTGACCATTCCTGCCATGGCTGATAACCTTTTCTTGAATATTTATCTACACAAGCTTGGTCTGAAAATGAAAATAGTTACCAAAGTCGTGGCTATCATTAGATTAAAAGAGTAAGATTTCTTGACATGATTAATAAACTAAACATAATTAGTAGTACTTACAGCTAACGTCCTCTGCAAAAATTGCAGGTAGCACCAAATAAACCAAGAATATTAGACTGCTCAGCTGCATTTTTATAATAAACGTTTCACCTAAAACAATTACTTTTATGATTTTCTTCGAATTTCACGTGTTGCTTTGGAGTCAAACTCGTAACTATTTTAATTCCTTCTGCGAACGACTTGAAATACTATTTTAACGGCATAATATTTATAAAACAATGAAAGGGAAGTATCTGGGAAACTGAAAAAAGTAAAATATTATGGCATGTTTGACATATTTCCGTGAAAATTTTCAACAAACAGCAAATGTATCACTGTCTTTCACAGTTTATATCTAAAGTTTACCAAAATTGACGTTTATAGAATGTACCTGAATAACTAATAGTTTTGTGAATAAAATTAATCAAATAAGTTTTAGCACATTGATTTGAAGACCTAATATATATTTACTATGGGCATTTTAATCTGTTTTCACTTTTTAAAGTTATTATACTCGTAATAAATAAGTGATTTATTATTTAAGGACGTATATTATGAAACACAGGTGATTATTTCGTTTTAAATATGATTTTCAGTTACACATAGTACAAGCTTACCCATGATTAGTAGGACGTAATTCTTACTCCGGTGATGCAAGATAGAGCGCTGTAAAACCAATAAAAGTAAAAATGTTATCGGTGTTATTGTGTTACAAAACAAAGAGTTTTCTCTGAAACGTGGTATTGTTCTTATGCTCATTCAAAAGTTCATGTAAAAGCAAGTTTCAGAGAAACCAATACTGTATCATTACAAAGACTATAATGTTTGCGTTAAAGTTAAAGATGACACCGCAATACACTAGCCACAGAATGAAGGGTTGTCACAGTATGTTTAATTTATAAAAAAATGTAGGTGTGTATCAATACCCACTTAAAATGTTAATATTATTATATATTGTGCAATGCTTAATATGAACAACTAGTCGGTGATTTGTAATACAGGCTGGAAATGTTTCTAAAAAATACTACACCGTGGAAAAAAACTTACTCAAATATCATACCATAAATGCACACAAACATTAAAAATTCGTTAATGAATTGCCCTGAAACTGTTATGTAGTTATTTTAAATGCTTTAAAGTCAGGAAGGATATACCAGCAGAATTCGTCAATATAAATAACACAGGTTTCTTTAGCAGAATTCCTCAATAAAGCGGCATTAGTAGATCTTATTCGAAATATTTTTGGTTTCGATTTAAAAACTAGACTTGACATTTTTGAAATGGATGGGATGGAATGGTAGGTAACAAATAAAATGTTTTAAAATGCATGCATATTTGATTTCAATATGCTAAATGGCTGAAGCAGTTTAACCACAGCGTTGTTTCAATTTTACGACCCTTGAATGGGAATCAGTTAGTAGAATACCCGCAATAATTCGGCTATTATTATGGATAAGATGGCAGTGAGAAGTATGATTTTGTGTAGCAAATGCTTAACTACGTTTACGTTTTTCAATTTTTTTTGTGTTTTTGGCGGAATAAGTACGAGGCCCATCTAATGTTAAAAGTTTTTTGTGCCTGTAATGTATTACCTATTTCATATTTTTCATTACATTGCTCGACGTAAATATTCAAAGCTCTATTCAAAACAAATATATTTTATCTCAAAATGTTTGTTAGGATTAGCAGATGTCGAACCTGTTAGCATATTACCAATAACCTTGTATACTATTACTATGTTTGGCTCAAAACGTTTTGGTCGTAGACTGTAAGTTTTTGATGTTATGGTTATAAATAAAAAAATAAATGGCTTTGACATGAACATATAAATTGGAGGATGCGGAATAGTTCTGATTCATCGGGTAATTATATGATTAAATGTTATAAAATCAGTACTAATATCATAAATGCGAAAGTAACTCTGTCTGTCTGTTACGCTTTCACGCCAAAAATACTGGACCGATTTGAATGAAATTTGTATGGAAATAGTTTGAGACCCGGGAAAAAACATAGGATAGTTTTTATCCACCTGCGCAAAAAGAGGTTAATGTTTTTGCGCGATAACCGACATACGCGCGGGCGAGCCGCGCCCGGAAAGCTAGTTAGGCCATACGTGGCGTGGGCAGTTTGCTCGGGCTCGGCAGCATAGTGGCATCTTGCCCTGTAGACCTTCGTTGGACGATTGAGCGATAGGTGGTAATATGATATCTCATATCACTTTCCATTTCCCTTCACACTCTCAAATTCTTAAATGTTATTGTCAGGTGAATATGATAGAGAGAGCAGAATGTCGGAGTCGGAACGGCCGTCATCGAAATCGGATCGCGATAGGAATGTCCAAAATATATCGACATATTTCGAGACAGTGCATTGACATACCGATGCATCGGCTAAAAACATTTATTACTTTTCAAACTCGAACATTTTTATAACGTTATATCACAAAGCTGTTATCAGCACTCTGACACTACATACAAACATAACGATAATAATCAAATAGATTTGATTTGATTTCATATGAATATACATCCCTAAATCGAGTAAATCTTTTCAAAACGTCTTGGATTGATTCGATGCATCGAACTGTGTACTGTAATCGAGTGACCTCGATGCATCGATGTATATCGAATATCTCTAGACCGCGGTTCGCGGGCCGTATCGTAAGGTAACGTAACTATCGAGTCCAAGATTACAGAGTCGGACTCTGATTTTAACAGTGTTGCCGTTTTAGCACATTTGGCGCTAGATCTAGGGTTGACCCTACAATTTTAGGGTCTCTAGCGCTTTATTTCTCATAACTACACGCTAAGAAATATCTAGTGGAATCGGACGCAAAACTTGATTCTAGTTATTTGCAACCCAAGATTGATAAAATATAATACTGTGGAATTAAATGGAATGGAATTAAATTCGTAAAACGTCGCGCGTCACTTCCACATTCAAATGCTCAAGTAGAACGAATCTTCATCGTTCTGAACATTGTCAAATGTGAGGGTCGCGTCGTAACCGGAAGTTTGCTGAAACAAATATCTTCGATGTAATGATAGATCAACAATTAGAAATTATAAAGCTAAGCTGCCACATGTATGACCAACCTGAAAATTTCCGCAACAGAGTTACCAAAATTATGTAATATACACACATCAAATAATTTTACTATATAGTATGTACTTAACACATTGTTAAAAAATGTTTAAAAGAATGGCCCCGAGTTTCTTGCCCGTTCTTCTCGCAGTGGCTCTATAATTTTTGTTTGCTGGACGTGGCAGTACAATGTAGTATATTTCAATATTAAAAATTGTAATTGACCTTCATAAGAGCGTCGTAGACGCCTAAATTGAATAAATGATTTTGACTTTTGACTTTGAAAATGTGCGGATCATATATATTTTGAACTTATAAAAAATATTCAATTAATATTTACCATATATTCATTGAATCCAGACTAGTTATTTAATTTAATTTCCATGTTAGTTAACAAAGAACTATATTATGTATGAATAAAGAAAAAAAAATAACAATTTGAAGAAATTTCACCTAATTTAATGTTGACAATCAAATGGCAGAAAACCTACAAATGTTGGGATTTTTGCTATGAATACATATTGTAAAATTCTATTAATGAATAATTTGTGTTTCTACCATTTACACTAATCACACAAGCACAGCGATTTGGCATGCTTAAAATCAGTTCATCAAAATCACTTTGAGGAATGGCCGACCACGTTCTCTGTAACAAGTCAAAAAGCTGTTGTGGGCAATGCACGGAATCCATACTTGGCAGAGCTCTTCTTTATAGCATCACCCGTGCATTTTCAATGGGGTTGAGGACTGACGATTGAGCAGGCTACGGCAGATCGTTGATGCTAACATCGGCCAGAGTGCGAGTTACGACTCTAGCTGTGTGTGGACGTGCACTATCGTGTAGACGAAACGAAACACCCAAACGGCTTCGCAATGAGATGATCACTTCTGGAACAATGCTCTTCGCATAAATTTCGGCAATGAGGTTGCCCCTGATCCAAATGAGATCTGTTCTTCCACCGATCCAAACACCAGCCCAAACCGTTATTGTTTGAATATGAGTGAACTTCATGACAGAATTTTGAGCGTTTTTGACGTCCAGAGCTCCTCCAAACTCGAGTACGTCTTGTATCAGGCAGGGCCGCATATCGAAACGAAACTTGTCAGAAAAGCACACGCACCGTCAGTCTTCACTCTTCTTGCGACGATACTCGAAAACGTACTTGATTCCTAGGCACTTTTAATGTGTGTAGTTGATTTGAGTAGCTAGTTTGAGTTAAAAATATGAAACATGATTTATACCTACTTATTTTTAATTTCACAAATTGTATAGAGGAATCTAGAGCATTTTAGAAACCGGTTTTTTGTAAGAGGCATTTTTGATAAATGCACTAGGCATTTTATTTTCGTTAAGCGGCAACACCATGCCGAGTATCGTAATTCGTATCGCTTCGTATCGTATCAAGGATCCGAATTCCGAACGAAAGCTAATTGAACCGATGTTGTTTGTATGGATTTTATAAATTTGTGTCAGTAACATAAAAAGAACGTAAATTAAGTGCTCAAGAAAACACAAATGAGGTGAGTATATTACATATCGTAAACATTCTTTTACTAAAACTAATTAATTAATTATTGTTTAGGGATACTGTTTGGGGGTGGTTTCGCCCATGAATGCAATTGTATTATATGTAAATATATACATTAACTATAATATCTTAAAATAAGCAGCTTATCTACTTCTTACATGCACACAACAAACATTTATTTTCTTCTGGTTAAAAATGAAGTTTATGTCATATTGTGATATTTTGTAATTTATGTGTTTTATCTGCCACTTCTATTCTAGGGAGAAGTACTTCTACCCTCAAATAATAATCAAACATGAGATTTATTTTACGCTACCAAATAAAATAAAAATCTGCCCCCAAAAAGTGCATTTATAGTACTTTGAAGTACCCTCAAAAAGTAATTGATGTGAAATGCAGTGCTGTATCAGTTGGATCTTCCACTACTAAAACTATTATCCTCTATTATGAGGGGTTTGCCGTAATCCTCATGGTTGGCAGGTGTCTTAGGAATAGCAGTGTAAGATAGCAGTTCTTCAGAAGGTGTTGCTGTCCACCTTCTGGTATTTGTTGTTGCCTCTTATGACTCCCATGGGAAGTTACGGGGCAGGAAAGAAGTAATTCTAGGTGAAAGACATACTTCTATATGTATTGACTTTGTGTTACATATGTTGAATTTAGTTGTGCTGCTACGAGAAAAATAATCATGTTAATTCCCTCTCGTAAGAGATTTAACAAATTTAGTTTGTGGACTAATATGTGGATATGAAAAAATGACCTGTAAAAAGTTTTTAAACATATTTTACTCATATTAGGTTTAGTTATCAACAGGTACAACAACAGGTAATAAGATTATTATCATCAGTTGGAATAGTTTGTCTGGTTAACATATGCCTCTGCTAAACGGAAGAATAAATTGCCATAACTTATTTGAATCCATCAACTCCCTGTGACTCTAACCTACACACACTGCTTATAAATATCTCTTACTTGGTAGTTCCCACTCAAGAACCCTGCTCCATCTGCTACCAATTTTTCAACTGATTCCTGCCCATGGGCACTTTAATTTACAAATTCTTAAGAACTATGTTGATGACTTTGCTTCTTAGATAATTTTCTCATTTGTTTTTATTTATAGCTGATTGGCTAGCCTTTGACCACTATCTCAGACTTAGAACTGGCCTAACTGGCTCTCAAAGACTGCTGCCGGAACAGGTTAGTCGACAGATTTTCTACTTGAAGGTGGTAGCTAGCCAGGCGGGTATTAGCAAAATGCCTTAATATCAAGTATTCTGGATTTTGCCATGCAAAGAACTTGAAGCACAGTTCCCTGTATAGTACTTTCTTGTGTTCAGAATATTACATTTCAATGGCATAAATCATAGTGATCACCAAATAGCATACCACTTTTGTTAGGGCTCTGCAGGATGTTGTTATGAAAATTTTCCATAATATCCCTAACGCTGCCCATCTAAGTTTGAATTTTACAATATACTTCCCAATAATTTACTACTGGTACAGGGCAACATGTATGTTTTTGTTTGCTGATGTTCGATTTAAGACTTACATGCTAACCTCTAGAGATTGAGCTTGTAAATTAGATGCAGAAGTAGATTTAATCAACAGGTGTGCGAATCTGCACAGGCTATCTTTAGAGGTTAAGAAAACCTACTTTAGTCAACAAGCATTGCACTAAGCTTTTCATGACACTCTGCCATTATTAGTATAATATAAAAGTTAAGTGATGTATTCACTGTTATAGTGATCACCAATCTGTTCCAGTCCAAGAGATTGAAAATATACTTAGATGTTTGTGAACAGTTTTGGAAGAAAGAAATTATGTCTCCTCTTGTCACACCTCTTCTGTGTTTTGGCCCCATTATTTGGCTCTCCACTGCAACATTTCTGATGATTATATCAGTATGATGAATTTGGCATGACTAGGCTAAGGTGTGAATCAAATTTGTACCCATTTTAAGGGCTGCATGCAACCACACTTCTTTGCCATGCTTCTTAGGTAGTGTCTATGAGTAGAAACATGAGCGGGACGAATTAATTAGCATTCCAGGGATTCACCGCGGAGGTGCGGGGTCCATAGCATTGCAGAGGAAGAGGCTAGAGGGGCCTGGGACTTGCAACCCAGGAGTAGGGTTAAGGGGCCCCTTTATGATATATCAATGCTCCCCTTCACTTCGAGCCTCCTCCCGTACCTAACCAAATTTGGTAAGATCAATGCCGCCTTAGATACACATTCTAGGATGGAAGTTATGGTTGTTCTTGGCAGGCCATGGCCAAAAGTAGGTGATATAGGGATTTCACTGGTATACCCGTTGCCCCAACTTCTATAGCATATAAATTAACCACATAACTGTTTTTGGTTAATTCATTTGTTAGGTCATAATATTTGTTTTTACTGTGTGGTCTTTAGGTATGTTTTTTCCCATGGCACAGTAAGTTCTATAAGTTCTATTTGTTTTCGATTTTTTGAGTATAGAAATATTTCTGGTCTGGAAGACGAAACACCAACATCCTCAGGAATTTTGTAGTGTTTTTCATATGTGTCCATCAAAAGAGTCCAATCGGGAGCTGCGCCTAAGATTGAGTAAGGCTTGTATTTAGATTCAGTAGATAACCCCAACATAAAATGACCCTTATTTAAAAAAAAAACGATGTGTCGTTTGTTCGTGCTTAAACCTTTTTTGCTCCAGCTACCGAGAGACTCGCTGTCTCTCATATGATTTCGAGGACTCTATCATGGCGATGTGAATAATGACCCCTATCAAGGAGCACCTTGCATCCTACCAATAAGTGCCTTGCTGTACCTATCGCCTCCCGACAAATACGGCAAGAATTGTCGGTGGCTTTCCCCCATCTTACGAAGTTATTTTGGTCTGGGAGGATCATCTGAAAGTCTTTTAGATAAAATTTCAATAAGGCAGGTGACCAATCGTATGTCAAGGTACGCCACTTTAACGCCAGAGGGATACAAAATTCACCTATGGTTAGCCATTCGCTTCGCATTTCTAAGCTCATTGCGTGTACTTTATAGCTATCATTTTCGTCTTGTTGTAGAAAAGATTTTAGAACGTCTTTATTCTCAACTTTCTTTTTCGACCCAAAACCCGCTTTTCTGGACTCTGTTTATACAAACTTGCTAAAGATTACTTTCTCAAAAATGGTATGTAATGTTGCCATAACATCTGCAAAAAGTATCCAGAAAGTGAACTCTATTCGAGACTTATTCTCAACTGTCCAGTAAGAAGCGAGGTTTTGAATTTGGTATCTCCTATTGTCCAGTAAGTAAGTATGTAATTTACTTAAGACTGAGATGAAGAGTGAATCTATCAGATGTGACCACTCAAGCTTGGTGATGAAATTCAATAAGCATCAGGTGTTGATGCAGTGATTACACCCAGTTTTTACCTTGTTAATAACAGAAGCATTGTGGAATATTCGATTCTATGGGGTTTCGCTTTCTACGAGTATATTCATATAGTTCAAAACTTCACTTGGCAATGTTGTTCGAAAAAGAATTAATGTTAATCCAACAAAATTCTGTAATAAAATTGTTTCCTTGAAGTTTGTGATTACTTAAACGATAAAAATGCTTGGACTGGTTCGCCTCTGTAAAAAAACGTTTAAAAGAATGGCCCTGAGTTTCTTGCCCGTTCTTCTCGCAGTGGCTCTATAATTTTTGTTTGCTGTATGTGGCAGTACAATGTAGTATATTTCAATATTAAAATTTGTAATTGACCTTCATAAGAGCGTCGTAGACGCCTAAATAGAATAAATGATTGTGACTTTGCGACAGACGGACAAAAGTACAGATGCACAGCCGGGGTTTGGTAACAGTCCCGTTTTATTTTGAGTTTTCTTTATTTGTTATCAAAATGTACCGACTTTTGATTCTACATTGGTTTCACGACAATAGGTAATATAGCTGAAAGGTAATTTTGTAATTGACCTTCATAACAGCGTCGTAGACGCCTGAATTGAATAAATGATTTTGACTTTGAAAAAAAAGTTCCAATACTGAGAATACTTCGAACTACCCTCATAGTTTGTGTGAGTTCTAGCACTATATCTACCGCAAAGCAGTAAGTTCGCATTACTGTGCTCCGGTATGAAGGGCATGTGTGCCGGTGACAATACAGACTCAAGACTTTATGCCGCAGGATGCCTGGCGTCTTTTACAGGCAAAGGTTAACCGCTCAACACCAGGGCCTCGTGTTTATTCCATCACGACAGCACAATAAAAACTTTCTTTATTCCACTTACGTGTCATAGGCAGAGTGTGCTATCTCGTACGTGTCTTTTACACGTTTTGCGGCTCAGAACCTGCTTGACTAATCCTTCTGGCGAATTGTCATTGGTAGTTCTTGAGCTACTATTCGTAGGCTTACAAGGGCGGGAAGAGGGTATAATGAACTTTGAGTTGTGACATACAGACAGGTAACAGAGTGGAGTGATTGAATACAGTTTTCTCTACCATTACAATGTACATTAAAAATCTACATTCAAAAGATAGTCTTTTGATTCTGCATCGCTCGCAGCTATTGTATTGTTCTTAACCGATCAATTAAGTTAAGCAGCGTCCGCTGCGGTCATTACTTGGATGGTTGACACGCAGTCTTGGATGTTATCTTAGGATGGTAGTCGTCATAGCATGGTTGTAGAGCATTTTGCGAATGACTGTCCAGCTAGATACCATAATAGTGTGTTCCAACAGCCTTCCTTGAGAGACTGTCATGTCGAGTTCTAAGATTCAACAATATCTTCGCCGCATCATGCTTGACGGCAACATTATTTACCATAAAATAAAAATAGTGCATACGTAGATTGGGCATTCAGAGGGTTAGTATCTCCACTCGAGAAGGGTGGCGTGCAATATTTTTGAGTGTAATTGCAACTACTACTACCTACCCAAGCGATCATATTATATATTTTGCTTTACTGTATGTACCACTTCGATGTACTATAAGCACTTACACTTACACTAATGCTCGTATAATAAATGCATCTCAAGTGAAGGGACGCCCGACGTCAACGCGGGCGTCCCGAGCTCTCCTTGAAAAAGACAACCGAATGTGGTTGAAACTATAGTCGGAGCTATCTGACTGATTCACGTGAATTATGCCGTATTATTTACTAAAATGAGTGAAAACCACGTTAGCTTTTACAAAAAAATAAAAACAATTCTCATACAAAATGACTTTTTATTTATTTTTATTTATTAAATAGGTTTGCTAACACTAGTTACACGGGTTCAAGATATTTTTATACTATCAATATGGTTTTATACTAAGTGCCCTACCAATTAAAAGCAAACACAGCATGCATTACAAACTGAAAAGTGAGTTTTACATTCGTTAGTAGATTTCTAATTATTACTAATTACTAAAAGCAAATGAGAATAGACAAAAGGTATCTTACTTACAATTAATAGTAATAAAAACAGAACATTAAGTTTTAGCCAATTCTAGGATGAATAACAATAGATAATAGTTATTTGTTATACAAGAGTGCAAAGTTGCTTTTTAACCGCGTGTTCAATTTTGATGACCGAGCAAGCGAAGGATTCTAAAATTGTATCACGAGCGCAGCGAGTGATTCAAAATTAGAATCCTGAGCGTTAGCGAGGGAATCAAAAGAGCACGAGGTGAAAAATCTTTGCACTCGAGTGCAACACGTAACTTTTCATTCCACCTCAGCGAGGAAATGACTAAATGCAAAAAAAAAACGTTTACAATCACAAGATAGGTACACTTTTATTTCAGTTTAGGTTTTTCACTTGTTTTCAAGTTTCTTGTTTTTAATATAAGGTTTAACAATGACGTGAAAAATTGCCGCGTAAAGAACCGCGTACAAAGCAAATTGAAAAAAGAACACCAAGAAGGTTTCGAGTCTGAGTTTTTAACAAATAAAAAAAAAGTTGTATGATATATTCGGCACCATAGAGGTAGCAGTAAATAGGTTTAATGTTTTTTTTTTAATTCACAAACTTAGTGCACACGATGTTCTAAATTCAATTTACTTTATCCTCTAGAGAATAAAAACGGCTTTTCCACTCAGATATTGAAGATTAAAAATACTCTTTCCGAGATGGTGGGATGAAAAATTATTAAAATTAACTTCTCTTATATATATCATAAACTATACTAACAAACGACGAAGCTTTGCAGGGCTATCAAAGATAATATCAAAATCGTCGTGTTCATTACATAGTTCACACAAACGAGGTAATGGTGAGAAAGAACCTAATACTGTGCGTCTGAGTGGTGGATACAATAAAGACACTTTATACCGGGGATATGTATGTGGAATTTTAAAGTTAATATTGAATACTTTTTGAATTTTTACTGAAAATACTTAATTTTACGGAAAACTAGCAAATCAGAAGCATAGATGCTAGACTCAAACACATACATGCAAAGTTTTACTGAGTTTGAACCTACGTTTGCATGGAGAGCGCTCAGTGCACTCTAGCCTTATTTTCTTAGCAAAGCTTGACAATTTGTCATAACTTGACAAATCAAGCGATCTCATTGATGGACACTGCACGCATCCAGTGCTGACATTTCTGGTGGAAAGGCAGCCTTACACGTTGTATACAAACGAGCCCTACACATACAAAATGTGCATCTGTAATTTACTTCGGACGGGCTTGTCGAGAGACGTGAACAGTGTGCCTATCAAATAATTATGTTAGGAACAATATCTGATTAAAAGCGTCATTCTGAAATCTCTAGTTACCAACAGAGCCCAACTGTTTGAAGCGCTCGTAGCGAAGTTTGCTTAGCCGTTCTGACTCGATCAGCAAAGTTAAGCAACGTCCGCCTCGGTCATGACTTGGATGGGTGACCGCTGTTGACATTACTACTGAGCGCTTCCGTGCTTCGGAAGGCACGTTAAGCTGTCGGTTGTTGTCTTAGGATAGCAGTCGTTATAGCAGTGGTAGGGCATTTTGCGAATGTCCACCTGGCTAGCTAACACCCTCAAGTAGAAAATGTAATGTCGCCAAGCACCTAACGTTGTGTTCCGGCAGCTGTCCTCTAGAGCCAGTAATTCTAGGTTAGCTTGAAAAACATCTTCGACCACATCATCACTTACCATCAGGTGAGAGTGGTTAACCTATCAGAAAAAAAAAAAAACTGCAGTGGTAACATTGATATCCATTCTCGTGCACTGGACATGAATAGAGCTCGAAAATTAAGGAAAACAATTCCGACCGCTGACCGTCCGAGAACTAAATTTAACACCAAAATGACCTCACCTTGGCTTACGTACTGATGGTTGCATGGATAGTTCCTTATGCATCTATTATCTTCAGATATAGTATATTTAACAAGTGCAAGTCCAGCGCACGAGTGTCAATAGAGGTCAGTGAACCGGAATTATTTCTGACATTTATAATTGACTATAATTGACATTCGCACGGGTATTTAACAAAAATTTCAAAAATTATAAATTTTAAAGTGTTTGGGACATTTTTGTAGATATTGATGTCTTCTATAAAATGTAGTTCATTACTTTCCGCAGCGTAGGTAAGCGATATAACGATTTTTTTGGTATTTATTTCGCATTTTGGTTTACAACTTTACACTATCGAAGTTTTCATACGGACCCCTAACTTTTTTGAAAATCTTCGATATCCTATGTTCGTCAGGGATAATGTTGGATTCTCAAGGTGAAACAATTTTTCAAATCGGTCCAGTAATTTCATAACCTATTCAATGCAAACAAACAAACAATCAAATCTTTCCTCTTTATTATATTAGTTTAGATAACAATCATCCAAAGTCCAACGTATGCACATAATGACCCGAAAGGTCAGTCAACAGTAAAAAAAACGTATACAGTATTTTATGTTCATTTTACATCGATAAACGAAAATGAGAACATCATCAATGTAATCGAAGCTAATTAAACACGAATATAAAAAAACGGCTAAGTGCGAGTCGGACTCGCGCACTGTGAAAATTTCGACTGTCTAGCTATCACCGTTCTTGAGATACAGCCTGGTGACAGACGGACGGACGGACAGCGAAGTTTTAGTAATAGGGTCCCGTTTTTACCCTTTGGATACGGAACCCAAATAATTATACAGGTTCTTCTTCCTCCTCCTTTTTGAAGTCGGTAAAATATGCAGACAGCTGATGTTCCAATAATAAAAAATAACAAAATCTACATAAATGAACATGTAGGTACTATTGACAATACATAGACATGCGAATATAATACCTGACTCAGAAGTGTATATTGTCCTATTGACCTACAATGCAAGGTTATTATAAAAATACGTTAAATAGGCAACTAAAGTTTGTTGATACCTAAAGTACTAATAAAGATTGAAATAAACAATTTAAAAAATGAAACCGACTTCAAATATAAAAATACTTGTTAAAAAATCAGATTTCACTTAAATTTAAATGAGACCACTTGACAAGCATTATCTTTCGAATATAAAAAAAAAACATCAAAATCGGTGCACCCTGTAAATAATTAAGCATGAGGTAGCACACACAAAAAAATACATATACATATATGGACGCGGGTTCGAATCCCGCACATGACTATAATTTTTTCTCTCGTAAATTTGTAATAAAAAAAAATACATTGGATTTTCATAAATAAATTTATTTCATCGTTTTCTGTTACAGTTGTGTTTAAAAGTTTTTTTAATTGTGATCGAACCTGCGTAATATTAGAGTCCATAATAGAAAACAGGACCCTATTATGAGACCTTTGTTATGTCACTCGGCGCATCCCTCAAAAACTATTTAGGGGCGCATCTACCATTGCCATCTTACATTGCAATCCCCAAGACGTCTGCCAAGCGTGGTGAAGGCAAGTCCCCAATGTTGAGAGAGGTCATTGTTCAGCGGTGTCCGTGCATAAGGGTCCAGCCAGATCCTATTGGCAATCAGAAAGTCAATAACAATTTCCTGACCCTCAGTCATCGAGCCAGGGACGCGTATGGACTTTATGCTGCTTAGGCCACTGCACCAACAAAGCTAAGGTTTCACTTTATTTTTTTAAAGCGGTTAGTCTAGCCTTTGACCACTATCTCACCTGATGGTAAGTGATAATGTAGTCGAAGATGTTGTTCAACCTAGAATTACTGGCTCTCAAGGACAGCTGCTGAAACTCACCGTTAGGGGCTTGGCGACAGATTTTCAGTTGACGCATAAGGTGGAGCCAGATCCTAATGGCAATCAGAAAGTAAATAACAATTTCCTGACCCTCGGTCATCGAACTAGAGACCGCGTATGCACGTGATGCTGATCATGCCACTGCGCCAACAAGTCTAAGGTTTCACATTGATTTTTTTCAATCGAACTTGCGAAGTGAAAGTGATTATAATTTGAACAATGAAGCGTCATACAACCACTTGTACCAATCAACAGGTAAGTGATCTTTAGACCTTATAAGCCTCCCATGGCTATGGCTATGGGCTATGGCGTGTTCACTTTCACCTGCCCATACGAGTACAATACAACAAGTGAAATGCAGTGAAAACTGATACTGTTCAATTGATTATGACGCATTGTCTTGTGAACGAGCCTTTGTAATCGTTTAGAGGAATGTCGGTTAGTCAAGATCGAGTCTGGTCAAAAGGTACAGTTTTATTAATAATGATACTCTGCATTTGATTCAACACTAGTCATATAATATTAATAAGAATCACAATATACGGCAGATAACATTTTCAACATTTTCATTCCAAATTAATATTTTTATGTTTGCAAATTTTGCAATGCTCTGCGGATTACATTACTTTAATATTATAGGGTTGCGTCATTATATTGTAAAATAAGTCTTGTTTGTAGTACAACTTAAGTTGAAATATAGATGTCGCTCCATCCCAATACGATGGTTAAAGTACGAAAGGAAAAATTTGATTTATTTGTCATGTTAGCTCAATTGGATTAGAGCATACCCCGGCTAAAGGGGTGGATGGACGCGTGTTCGAATCCCGCTCATGACTTAAATTTTTCCTCTCGTAAAGTAATTTCCAAAGGTTGCCTTAAGAAATCGCTTTTATAGCGATAAGACCGCCCATTGTAACAATTTAGTAAGGGTTTTTATTGTTTTATATTTAATATTTGTAACACTTATAAGTTGGTATGCAATAAAGAGTTATTGTATAATGTATTGTTAAATAAAAATTCCTAAGGAAAGTTAGTGCGATTACAATGGTCTCACAGAAAGAAAATTTAAGTTGATGTTGAACATTTTAATTAAGGAAGCCACGATAATATACGATAGCAATTGTACAGTTTGTGATTATTTAAATTACAATAATGATTTGACAATTCCGCATCTGCAAAACTATCGCCTGTCACCTCCCAAATTTAAACAATAGTTGTAATAATTAATTCATCTATTTTGTAACACATTCATAATTCATCACTTCAACAGCTACCAACTGACGATTCAACTGCAAAGTCCTTACACAATCTAAATCTAAAGTTTCAAATGCCGCGCATGTGCAGGCGAGTTGTAGTCACTTGAACATCCACACGGATGTTCAAGTTTGTTCAAGACCGCGTAGGAGTCTGCTCCCTCCTGACAGCTTTCACTTCTTAACAACTGTATGTCTCAGAGTGACGGGCAGTTCATTACTTGTGACGAATTGTATCTGTTATAGGAAGAGGTTAACGCTTAACATCAGGTGGGACCTTCGATCAGAAACACCTAGATATAGGGTCGGCGCAAAAAATACAAAATGAAACATAAAAAAAAAAGAAAAACATCTCGATAAATAACAGCGCACTTGCGGCGTGAGCTCTTATTTTGATTAGTTCGGTTGGAACCCAGCCAACGTACACACGTTATTCAAAAAGTACTAAGCATAATGCCCAAAAAAGCAATTTATCTTCCAGAGTGTCTTAACTTACCTTAATTTCGGTAAGTACATGTGAAATAAGTTATATTTTAAACTTTAATTTAATCAAAAATATTATTTTTTTAACAAAATTACCAATTTTTAACCTCCGCTGAGAATGTTTGGCTAAGGCCAAACTCGCGCCAAGGCGAATGTTTGGCCAACATTTAGTAAACAGAATATATATGCATGGAGTAGATTTGTATTGTAATAAAGTACTTTATTTGTTAGGGTGTAAGGTTGATTTCACTATGAAAGTTATTTAACCTACGTCTTTTCAGTTTGTATCGTTTTCTATGGTGAACACTCGTAATATTGAAAGGATTTGTGACTTTATTACAAGGTGCTGTCGTTGTGATTAAGTTGAACTTGAAAGCTTTTATCTCAGTTCGTTAATAAATGAATGTAGGTGTCTAAGCATATGTTTACGCGGACAGCATAGAGCTTTGATTTTGTATGTGACCCGAAATCTAGTTGTATTCCTGATCGAAGGCTGGGACCGGCACAATCACATAAGAAACGTTCCGTCTTAACTTTTACATTTGGTGTGAATAATGAAACATTACCATTGACTAATGGTATAAGCGTTGGGCTAGCAAATGTGACTGTCGATCTTGTCTCATACTGTATGTTAAGGTAGGTGATGATTCTCCATGCACTAAATGGGCCTGATGTAAGGGCCCTTTGGTGTGGGTGGCTTAGGGAGCAGATAGGAGTGCTGTGGTTTCTCTAAGCATTATATCCTTAACACTTCTACCCTAGAAACTAGGTACTTGCCCTTGCTTCTCCACCCCAGGTTGGCCAAAAAAGGCAAACCAGGAGTCAGGGACATTAATTTAGCTCCAGGACGAGTGAAGGTCCGAGGCTTTCTACAAAACACGTGGAGTTATTATTTTAAAATTTCTTTTACTGTATACTTATAATGTGGATGACATGACAGCTGACACTCACTGCCACGAAACTATCACGCGAATTTATGAAAAAAATAAAATCCTAAACCACCCTGCAAATAAAATTATAGCCTCACTATCACTCGGGGTGGTGTAAGGATTCTAATTATACCCCGTTACCCAAAATCTGTTCAGATTTATTAAGTAATGGTAGAATAAACAAACTCACATACATACATGAACCCTAAAACCATTATGGTCCTTGTGGGCAGTCGTGTAAAAAAGGAATAGGCGGGCACAGGAAAGACAAAGATGAAAGATTGCGGTTGATGACCTAAATTCTTTCTAATCCACTGCTTCCTAAGCTAGTGATTCGAAATTTGAGGGTTCCAACTTTGGGTTGAGGCCCTGTAGTTAAAGGTACGTTAATATGTTGTTTTTGTTTCAGTAATTTCAACCAGTTCCGTACGAATGAAGAGGAACTAACGTCTCCATCGTCAGACGAGAAGATGGACACCGGGTCCGAGTCGTTTAGATCTCAAGACACACCCAACTCCATCCACTCATCGGACTTTGAAGACAACCCTGATCAAAACGTCCTCCGTCTGCAAAACCCTGAAATTTTAAGAACCCCTGAAGTTTTCAAAAACATTCCAGAGGTTTTACGCCTATCCAAACCGGAACAGCTTAATGATAGCTTAATAAAGAAGATGTCCAATCTTAACATTGAATCTCCTAAAGAAGTCCGACCGAAAAACTTGGGGATAAGTCCACCTAGGTTCTGTTCCACTCTTACCTTAACAACGAATCATCCACTAATGGGTTTGGGAAGTCCAGAAGACTTTCCAGATTTGATACCGAAGAAACTCCACAAAATCGAAGACGATAAAGACTTGTCTCTTTCTAGTATAGAAGACGAAAGACCGAGTGAGACCAATGGATTTTACAGCCCACAACGGAATACTTCCAAGAATAACCTGTACTTTACGGAGAATTTTGTCACAGCTGAGTCTCACATACTCAGCAATAGTCTGGACTTACCCCCAGATGTCGCCAGAGTGGTTGTTGAGAAAAGGAAAGTTATTCCCAAATTTGAGGGTAGGGACTCAACACCTCACAGGATTTTAGTTCCAAATGTGGAAGTGAATAAGGTTGATTGTGCGATGAGAATGACTTGTCATAGCACACCAAGACTCTCGGTTCCTGATGATGAAGGGGAAGAGTTTCATTCTGTGGTAAGTTTAAAACCTTTATAGGCAAACCATATGTTGATGTAACTCGTGTTAAAGGTTGTTTGTTACTCTTTCACGCAAAAACTACTGAATGGATTTTAATGAAACTTTAAAATAATATAGCTTTCAAATCAGAATAACACATAGGATTATTATTTCCTAAAAAAAGAAAGTCCTAGTGCTTGTCCCGTCAAAAACAAAAAAAAATAAAAGTGCACGCTCAGTAGTAATGCCACTAGCGGTCACCCATCCAACTCATGACCGCGGCGTACGTTGCTTTTGGTTATCGGCTAAGCTACGAGCGCTTCATGATGGCCGCTATACAAATTGCTTCGACCCTGCTGAAGCTTTGGTCTTTCTAGAATGTTCAAGCTATAACAATGTTTCAAATACGGTGGTATTTATCAGGTAGGAGATTGGTGTGAGGCGTCGTCCCAAGTGCGCGCGATTCCAAACTTCGATCTGCCCATTGAACTCTCCAGCGCTGTGAACATGCACAATGTAAGTATAGTTCCTACCTCTATCACATAATGGCAGGGTTGGGCGGTATTTGAATTACTTGTAATTAAAATATGTAATTGAAATACCAATATGTAATTGAAATACCAATACGTAATTGAAATACCAATACGTAACTGAAATACAAATACGTATTTGGTATTTGTATTTCTATTACTTCTTTAAAATGTAATTTGTAATTCGTATTTCAAATACATTCACGACTCCGAGGTATTTTGTAATTAGTATTTCAAATACTTGAGGCTTCAGAATACATTTAACCTTAATTTAGCGATCGTGTGAGTGCGAGGCGAGTGTAATGAGGTAAAGCAGCTATTAGAGTTGGCAACAGTTTTATTCACTCTCCAACGAGAGGCTGTTCGTCAGACATTTAAAGATCTAGTGTTCATGATAGGAAGCTCTGGTTTTAATGATCAATTAATCTTGGTTTCAGCCCGTACTGGCCGAGATTACTTATTTTGTAATGTGTATTACACTTGAAAATTGCTAAAATACTGTATTTTAAACCTACTTCCAAGGAGGATTGTGCGATGAGAATGACTAGGAGAAGGTTCTCAATTCGTTTTTATTTATGTTTGTTACCTCAGAACCTCAGACTGGGTGAACCAATTTTGAAAATTCTTTTTTTGTTTGAAAGGTGATGCTTTTCGTTTGGTCCCATTTAAGTTTTATCATAAATTATAATAAATAAATTTTGTTAATTTAAAAAAGGCCTATTTTGTTTATAACTTGTGCGCTTTTGAAACAATGAAAGCCGAGCGGTGATAGGACTACCGGGCTGCAGTAGCTTGGTTCGACCCCCACCGTTGGCTTGAGCTTCACCCCTGGTACTACACTAGCTACCACCCTCAAGTAGAAAATCTGTAGCATAATACCTAACAGTGTGTTCCGGCAACAGTTCTTGAGAGCTAGTAAATTACAGGCACATGGGACTGAACAACTCAGGGTGACCGGCGCAGAGCAGTGCGTCACTTGTGACGAAATCGCATATAGGCAGAGGTTACCGCTTAACATCAGGTTGAACTTGTTCCGTAAAAGTCCTATAAAAAGAAAGAATAGACCAGAAAGTGTCACATATTAATTTTACAAATCACATTAAACGATAAAATTGTATTGCCTCGTTGGCGTGTGTGAAAAAGCGTTGCTCTGGAATCCCGAGATCCTGGGTTTGACCCCCGGGTCGGAGTTGTTGGGTTTTCTGACGAAGACACTTTTCAGATTCAGAATCAGAATCATTTATTAAAAAACTGTATAGTAAATGGTGTTATAACAATGCTTCATTGAGTCTCAACAGTGTCGTCCTTTTCGGACATACAATATTAAATTATATTATTAAACAAAGCTATCAACCATCGTGCTAGTCAAGCACGTACTAAAATTATATTTTTATCGCGTGTAAATTAGTTTACAAAAATACAAACAAATAAAATAAAATGTCAATAAATACAGATAGAAATATTATAAAAATGTCATACTACGGTTAAAAATAGTAGTTTATGTAACTGTCATATAATAGAGGGTATTAAGACATGTGTAGTTTTTTGAAACGAGCCGCAGGCGAGTTTCAAAATAAGATTACACGAGTGTTTTAATACCTAATTATATGCAGTTGCATACACTACTTTATTTAATCTCATGGCTATATTAAATATTTTTTACCTGTATTTCAACTCTCTGCGGCTATACGCTTTTCTTGATTTTTCTGGCAAAAAACTATTCGTCAGTTTCGTAGCTGTTTCTAGAATGTCAGGTGGAGTTAAATCATCAGTATCGTGGGTGTTGCTTGACATTTTTGCTACTAAAGTTTTATCCAACAAAATATTACTCAAATTCGTATGTACCGCCCAATGACAAAAGAAAGAAGAGGACATGAAGTTTATGGTCATATCGAGTGCCAAAACAGAAAGTAAAATGGCGTCGGCTCCGCCCATTTCCCAGTGTTGTTCGTGTGTGTAAATAATTGCTCATTATTTATTACTAGTTCGATTAATCGACCATAATGTCAAAATTATCACAGTAGGGAATTACATATTATTTTATCTTTTATAAAAAAGTACTCTGAGTTCTTATCTTTTGACATCCACATCCACCGAAATTGGAAGTACTTTATTACTTTACTACAAATAATTACTTGTAAATTCAAATTGAGCGCCTTAAAATAAGACAGTTGCAACTTTTAGAGATACCTAGTGCATTTCTCTATGCTTCAGAGGTTTGAGTTTGAACTGTCGAGTTGTTTGCAACCGAACGCTTACCTTATGGTTATGAAATACGTTGTAGTATGAAAAGTTGCACTCAGAATGCGCTCTCACGTAGCAGCGCCGAATTCAAAATAAGTAGGTATCAGGAGTATAAAACTCTACACTACAATTTTTAATGGGTGACAACTTGGTGGTAGTCTCAATCAAGAGGCTAAGGGGGTACCACCGCAGAGACATATTCTGACCAAAAGCAGTATTGTGCAAACGCTACTATGTTTAGGATTAAAGAGCCAAGGAGACATAACAAATTGTTCCGGAGTGACGAGGTAAGTGTAGTGTCAAGGAAGTAGATTGGCACTGTTACTGTAATAAACATATTCCGGCTCTTCTACTCATCAGGCGTTGTTGCAAAATCATGGAAGATGGTATTCGTGCACCCTATCCCTAAAAAGGTGATCGTTCAGATCCAATTAAATAATTATTATCAAGTTTTTTTTTTAATAGAATAATTGTAGCAAGACAATTCGAGAGATCAATTCTTCAAGGAGAAAATTTATCGACTGAAAACAATATGGCAAAAGTAAATGAAAATTATAAAAAATTTCGCATAATTTCAAATTTAATCAACAGGAAAGAAATCAAATATTAAATAAAAAAAGTCAATTATTTATAGAAAATTTACTTAATAATGTTTTTGAAACATCGATGTGTGTATTGAGGCGCTGCAATTAGACAAATTGTGCATTTTTGAAAGGAAAAAAATAGTACTTGAGAACAAGTTATGACTTCCATTATTTTATATTTGTTTCTTCAATTCTTCCTTCAGATTAATGGCAAAGCAAAACACAATAGCTTCAAATTTTCTCGATACAATATTTAATTTAAAACTGTACCTTTTTGAACTTTACAAGGATATATTTGGATAACTACTGTGCATATCAAAATGGAACTTACTCAATATAGTAGGTAATGAGATTGCCTAAATATTTGGAAAAGGTTTTCTTGATACGACTCATAAATATAATATAAGGCCCATTATATCATCATCCAGGGATCAGCCTAAACGTCAGCGTACGCGTCGGCCGCTAATCAGTACTACCGTGACCACTGTCAATGTAGGACGCGTGTTTGACTTTCGCAGCAGAGATTCGTACAAATATCAGTTTTTTTTTATCAAAGTACTATTATTATAATAATAAATCTGTTTTTGTTCGTGTTATTCAAGTCAAATAGGTTACTACCATGGGTAACACAGTAAAAAAGTAGTGAAAAAAGAGAGAATGGTTACGAGACTTCAAGTTCAAAGAGATAAACTGAAAAAAATAAGAAAACGAATCCAGTAAGTACATACCTTCATTAAATTACCTAACTAGATTTATAAATTTAGTTTTTTTTATATAAATCCTAATCTCGAAAAAGGTCTTGCGAGTTGTTGCTAATACTTATAAAATTATAGAATGGTCTTATGGAGGTAATTATATTTCAGTATACGCTGTATTTTGCTAGCCATTTCTATTTATTTATATCTAGATATCTACCTACAACAATTCGATAAGTTTGAGCTATACATTTCTTACCGTTAAGAATCTGTTTTGAAGATTTGAAAAAACTAAACTGGTATAAATATACCATATATCGTGGGTTGACAAGTAAAATTCACTAACTGCACTAAGTGTTCATTAGAGATAATGAGTTTTTAAATATTTTTTTACTTCAAAATTCAGTCTTGAGCATTAGGGATCTAAAATTTTGTTTGGTAATAGAATAATAGTTATTCTACACCACCATACATATAATTTGTTAAAAACATAAGTAATGTCATTGTAATTAAAAAAATGTACTTAATGATTTTTACCTGCCTTCAATTATGATCAAATTGAATTATGTGGGTATTTAATGACATAATCAACTCTGGTTTTTTTTTCAAATATGTTCGTTTATTTAAAGAAAAGTGACTGTAATCTTATTTTTGATATTTTTATGTTTGCAATAACGCATGCTCTGCGGATTACATGACAAATTTACGATAGGAAAAATGTAAGTCATGTGAGGAATTCGAACTCGCGTCCATCCACCCCTTTAGCCGGGGTATGCTCTGACCAATTGAGCTAAAATGACAATGAGTCACTAAATTTTTTCCTATCGTTCTTTAACCATCGTATTGGGATGGAGCGACATCTATAGTTCAGCTTCAAATCCCGCACATGACTTAATTTTTTCCTCTCGTAAATTTGTAATTTTGATCTTATTGTTAACCGATTTTCAAAAAAAAAGGAGGTTATAAGTTCTACCGTATGTATGTACACCGATTTCTACCACATTTGCGGACCGATTCTCAAAATTATATTCAAGGGTTTTTATTTTCAAGGGTATACCGCCGAGGTGGTCCCGTATGAATTTCATCAAAATCGGTGGAGTAGTTTATAAGTTATAGTGTATTCGCATATCTGGATTATTTAATGGTATATGCTGTTGTCGACGATGACAACTATTTTAGGCGAGTAAATGATCTTACAAGCATTATTTATCACTAAAAAGAGTAAGAAAAAAGGAACCAACTTCCAATACTGAGAAATATAGTTTTCTATGTTTTTTGACCAAAGAAATTTTATCAGCAATGGTTTTATTGCCACGCGGTTTGCGTCGTCTTAGGTGCCTATATCCATGTGGCATAATCATAGGCACCTAAGTTATTAGAAACATTAAGGGTATATTTTAGACGAACGCCCCCATACAAAACGCAGCTCCAATATCATTTTAATAATAGCGAATAAAACTCAATGATTTTTTTAACTACGTAATCACTACCCTAATATCTAGGTTTCTGGTGCATCAGATTTTCATTGAATTATACAGTTTTGAAATTACACTAGCTCAAAAACTCCTAATTTTAGATAAAAGAAAGACCCAACTTTAAGCATCTCTTTCAAGAAAAATAAGCATTTTTTTAATATTTCTATTGCACCACAAACATGGGGAATATAATGAACTTTTTATAATGGGAAGTTATTTATACATGTGTACTATATTTTAAATAAATCTGGAGCTACGAATAACTGGCTCAAACTCCTAAAAACGAGTGCATTATACTAAACGCTATATATAAAAAAAAAAAAATTATTAGTCCAAAACAAAAAGGATTTAAGGCAGAAACGATAAGTCTAATAACACACTATATTTACATGCTAGTTTTTTTTTAATAACAAGTTGAGTTTATATAAAAGTTCACGCTTTGGCTGGCGGGTATATGTCTAATAGCTGTATTAATGAATTTTACCTGCCGGTAAGTTTGGTAACATGTGTAGATAATGAGGTTTTTGCTTTTTTAGTACTTGAATACGATGACTTATTAGCTTAATGACTTTTTCTTAGCAAAGATTTAAGAAAAATAATGAACTTAGTGAAGCAAAGTCATTTTTTCCAAAAACTGTACTTAGTGAGTTTTTCTTGTCAACCCACGATATACCAACTTACTTCCAAGACAAACCATAAATATATTCATAATATACCTGGGCGAACTAATGTTTGTCGAGTAGATACCGACCTATTCGCTGAATCAAAATAATTATGCCTGCATTGTCGGCAACGCTACTTATAGAATTGTATTGTTAATACCTAAACAGAACTTTGCTATTTTTTTATTATTGTAATATGCATTGGCATCTTTCGATCAAGTCCTCGCAGAGTCATAGGTGTACCACTGTGTACAAGTGAACACAGTGGTACACTTACCTCTTTTGATGATGATCCGAGTGCTAAGTTACTTCTGGTTTTTCTTCGTGGGTAGTTCAAAAAAGCACATGTTAGAATATTTGCTAGACAAACTTATTTCAATAAAAAATATAAAAACGCAATATTATTGTAAAAAACATATGTTTATATAAATAAAAAACATAAGTACCTGCTGGGTAGTGTTATCTTCAACTAAAAATCACTTTTGCTGAAATAAACAACCACTGCATATATTGCATATAATGGAGGCTATTATGAAGTCCCAAGCTCAGTTAGAAGATCTAGTTCTGCAGAAGATGGATGCTATGCAAGCAGAGCTCAAGAAATCTCCATCTTCAAGTAATACCACTGTGCTTGCAGCAGACTTTGCTTCCTTCCACTCTTTTGTTTTGGCTGCTCTGAAATCCCTCCAGGAGCAGATAACTATTCTTGCACGAGAATCAGACAGCCAAGAGATGAGGTCCCGTCGAAAGATTGTGCTCATACATGGCATACCGGAACAGGGGCAGGAGAACACAGCAGCAATCACATTAAATACCATCACACAACAGATGAAGCTCACAGATATCACTGCTGCAGACATATCTCGCTGTCATCGAATGGGCCGTGCATCTACACCAGATAAACCAAGGCCAATTATACTGAAGCTCCGAGATTTGGCTATCCGTAATAATATATGGTTTGCCAAAGCAACTCTCAAAGGCACTGGAATAACTATTTCTGAATTTCTAACTAAGCCCAGGCACGCCGCTTTTATCACTGCTAGACAGCGGTTTGGATTGAACAAATGTTGGACGCGTGACGGATTTGTATTGGTCCTTGCACCTGATGGTTCTCGCCATCGTATTTCCAGTATCACGGAACTGAACAAGATACAAGACCCACCGGCTGCCCCGAAGAGCCCTAAGCCATCAGTGGCAAAGAATAAAGAGCTTGTGGCGGCTGTGAGGTCTAGGCGTGCTGCAGTTGTTGGTAAAAAGTGAGCTACTTTCATTTCAATGACTTTTTACTTCATATATTTTTTCTTTTTTTCTATCGCTATGAACGCTATTTTTTTGTAAACAAATTCCGTTGCTGTAGGGTAGGTGTACAAGTGTGTTATACATTATTATATGTGGCACTCTTATTTTGCTAAACATAATTTATTCTGTATATTTATAAAAGTAGGTAGAAAGTTTTGTTTTGATTTGTTCAATTTTGTTCACATCACTCACAACACGCTCCGTAGATAAACAACGCACCCACAGATTTGATATGCACCTAATACTATCCACAGAGTGTTATTGCCAGTTAGATCCATAGAGATAATAAATATGTCTATGCTCTATATCTTTTTTTTTTTTTTTTTACTATCAAATGAGTTTCGCATGGCTTGTACGTCATGTGAACTAATTGTTGGTGCCTTTTTACCTGATTTACATGTTTGATACTTATTACTTTGTGTAAAACGTTGTCACTTCCTTACGTTATTTTAGGTTAAATACATGTAACACACCCGGCAGGTATACTAAATTAAAGTACACTTTTTTAGTAATTACATATTATATGTATATTTATTTCTTTATTTAAGTAGTTTATTTTTTATACATTATAATATATTTATTTATAAAATACGCTTAATATTATTTTATTTTGTAATACATACACACTTCTTATAGATTTAATAAAATCTTAATGGTGAACAGAAAGTTCTTAAGAATCGGATTTCTGAATGTAGGGTCTTTGGGGACCAATCATGATGACTTTGTTACTGGCATGGAAAGTCATGACGTAGATATATTGGCTCTTAATGAGACTTGGCTGCGAGAAGGAGAGGGAGGTCGTGCACCCTGCGTTCCTGGGTACCGTTTACGTTATACGCCTAGACCTGTTGATGTACGTCATGGTCGAGGCGGTGGTGTTGGTTATTACATAAAGCGTGGTATTCGTGTACGTACATGGACACATCCTGTAGACCCACGCCACAGTTCGATCGAACAAATGTGGCTAACTCACACAGTTAATGGCAAAACTATCGCCATCGGTACTGCATATCGACCTCAATGGCTTGATGTTGAGTTGTTTCTCGATGCCATTACTGACACTATCAATTCGTTTTCAAATTGCGACGGATTAATTATCCTTGGAGATTTTAATATAAATATGCTAAACCTCGAGGACAATAAAACTAAAAAGCTGGTTACCATGTTAGAATGCTTGAATTTGAAACAAATAGTTACGTCACCGACGCATTTCACAGAGACAAGTCAAACTCTGATAGACATAGTTTGTACTGACATGGATTTCAAATATGTACAGGTTGAACCAGTAGGCACGCTTTATGGACATTCTTTTGTGCTAGCTGAATTTAATGTCAAGCGAGACAAAATGGTTCCTCACACATTTACATACAGACCACTGAGAGACATATGCATGGCATCGCTGAATAGAGACCTAGACCTTGTTATGTGGCAAAACATGGTAGGATTTGATAATGTTAATGAAATGACTGAAAGGTTTAATTTTATAATTATAACTTTATTTAACAAATATGCACCTCTAAAAACCTGTACTATTAAGGAGCGTAGGTATCCATGGATTACGGAGAACATTAAATTTATGATGAATTTGCGTAACGAGGCTCTGACTGCATACCGACTTACAAAGCAAGAAGGGAAGAAACAGTACTATAAAAGCCTCAAGTCACTAGTAAAACAGTCAATATATTTCGAAACTGTAGCTTATTATAAAAACAATATTAATAATAAAATAAGAAGTCCTAAAATTCTTTGGAAACACCTAAAAGAAACCTTATTACCATCAAACAAACATATCGACCTTCCTGGACACTTTAACGACCCAGAAGCTATAAACCGACATTTTTTGGATGTTCCTGGGAGACCAACTTTAACATTATCTCAACTTACTTTTTTTGAATTCCATCGGCTAAATACTAATATAACTTTCACAATACAAATCACGAACGCAAACACCATATTATCCATTATCAAAGACCTAAAATCAAATGCAGTGGGATTTGATCAGATTTCTCTTAATATGCTTTTAATGACCTTACCTCAGTCCCTTGATTCGCTAATTTCAATAATAAATACGTCAATAACCACTGCAACTTTTCCAGATATTTGGAAAACAGCTATTGTTCGCCCTTTGCCAAAAATTAACAACCCAATCCATATACAGGACCTCAGACCTATCAGCATTCTGCCATGCTTGTCGAAGGTTATGGAAAAGGTAGTCTGTAAGCAGTTGACTGAATATCTGGAAGAAAACAATATACTCCCAGAATTTCAATCAGGCTTTAGGAAGAGCAAAAGTACCACAACTGCTTTGTTAGATGTCACAGATAATATTTTGACGTCCCAGGACGAAGGTATGTGTACTTTGTTAGTTCTCCTTGATTTTTCTCGGGCATTTGACGCTATAAATTTATCACTCCTTTTATCTAAATTAAGCTTCTATGGTTTTGATCAGGCAGCGGTTTGTTGGTTTAATAGTTATCTTTGCAACCGCCGTCAGTACGTAGAAATATCACAAAACTCTAGACCTCCTCTTACTTCGAAACTTACAACGCTGCATAGAGGTGTACCACAAGGTTCTATTTTAGGACCCATTTTGTTTTCCTTATACAGCGCTGACGTAATACATTCTATAAAATACTGCAAATATCACATATATGCTGACGATATTCAGGTCTACATTTCTTTTTATCCGAAAGACCTTAGCAATGCCATAAAAAATCTTTGTGTTGATCTTGAAAATATAGCGACTTGGAGTAAAAACAATAATCTCGTGCTTAACGCGAATAAAACCAAGTTCATAATTCTGGGAAGTAAACGAAATTTAGAGTCGATACCGGTGAATGTTTCCATACCACTTATGGGTGAAGTAATCGAACGCGTTTATGAGGTTCGAAATCTGGGATTGATTGTTGATGATGGATTACGATTTGAGAAACACATAGCAAACTCTGTGCGTAATTGCTTCTTCAGACTCAGAACGTTGTACAAGTTAAGGCCCTACTTAACTGAGGAGCTCCGCATTCAGCTTGTAGAATCTCTTGTCCTTTCAAAACTGAATTATGCGGACATAGTTTATGGCCCTCGACTGCTTTCTCGAACTGAACGCTTAGTACAGCGAGTTCAGAATGCTTGTGCGAGATTTTGTTTTTCGATTCCACCCAGAAGTCACGTAACACCTTTCCTTAACCAACATCTATCATTAAAAATGAAATCTCGTCGTAAGCTACATTTGGCTTGTCTACTTTTCGGTGTGTTTAATTACCAATCCCCATCATATCTAGACAAAAAATTTAGATGGTTTGGAGAAACTAGGCAAACCTCAAGGAGACACGGATCAACACAATTGGTTATCCCAAGACATCGTACCACGGCCTTTAAAGGTGGTTTTCGGTATGCAGCCACCAGGTGCTGGAACAATTTGCCACCACCCATAAGAAATTGCAGGACGTTAAGTACTTTCAGGCTGAAGCTCAGAACTTACCTTATTAATGAGCAGAGGAGCCATGAAAATGTATTATACGATTTGTCATTTATTTAATTTATATCACTGCTTACAATTTTATTTTAGAATAGGTATAGTCACATTTATGTAATCTTAATTTCATTTATATACTATTATTGATAAAATGTTATGTACAATTTCCTACAAATAATTAATAAATATATTAAAAAAAGGATATTACAAATTATTTAAAAATGTTTTTTTTTCTATTATGTTTTTCTTTTTTACTGAAGAGCTTTTACAAGAACTACTTATCTAATTTATTTATCGTTGTTGTTGTGTTGTTGCATTTATAAAGTGCTGTGTAAATTTAATTAAGAATGTGTGTTTGTATGTATGAATATGTATTTATTGAGTTAGTATATGTATGTTTATTACTATGTATATATATATATATATATATTATTTTATTATGTATATAAATATGTTGTTCTGTTATAATTATGTCTAGTGTATGTGGTATCTATTTAGTTTTATATTTAAATAGTTTCTATTGTATTTTACTTCTTAAAATGTTAAATGCTAACATATATCTCTTTGCCTAGTATTAATTATCGATAATTACCCAATGTTTTTTGGTGTCCTTTTGCGTTTCGGGTCGCGGCTGAAAACCAGCGCTGATTGGTTACCCAATTGGCACAATGCTGAGCTGAAACCCTTTCAACACCATTTCTAAGCATCATTTATTTAGGAAAATCCGTACTTATATGATATTCTGTTCTGTGTACATATCTGTATTGTATTATTAATTGTGTGTTGAATAAATGTTTTTTCATTTTCATTTCATTTCATCAAAGATTGTTCCTGTGTTACGTACCCAGCGTTTTTGACGTTTTGCTCGTAGTCACGATGATATACATACCTAATTACCTAAATTAAAAAAATCTAGCGGGCACGGTCAATAATATACTTTCCATTAGTAATTTACTTATTTACCTGATGAAATTTTATTATTATTTCTTATTTTAATAATATTATTTATTATTTTTCTGATTTAATGCTTCTATGGACGACAGGTCTGGTGCATCAGCATCACTGACTACTCTAACAGCAGTTCACGTCTCAATACCTGATGAAGCTACTCAGCTACCAAGTTATGGGTGTCTATAAATATATTGCCTATTATTTGTGTTTATCTAGGAATTGTGAAATTTCGGGATTTTACAAGAAAACCGGGATTGCAATAATAGTCCCGGGATTTCTGATAATTATTATAAAAATTTGATTACTTTTCTGACTGCATGTTTACACTACTAGAAAACGAATGAAAGGATGTTTGTTTGTTTTGATCTAATGAAAGAGGTTTATAAACCCCTTTGATAAATTGTTAGGCTTAGATTGGAAATAGGACAAATAATACGTTGTATACAGGTATCACATAGGTGTAGTGATGCTAGTTGTATTATGCTAAAAATATCTTTGTGATGATTACTTGAACTATAAATTAAGCAGTGAGTAAACTTAGACATGTGAGTAATTGTGTTAATTATTATTTTGTAAAAATGTATTTCGGTGAAGAATGAAGTAACTATGTTTTTTTTTCAGTGAAACAAGCGAAAATAATACACAATATCGAATGGAATATCAAGAAGAGATCAAGAATATCATGAATATGACGAATCGTCAATAGGTATAGAAGATGAAACAAAAATTGAACCGCGACGACTTAATTTTTAAAGATTGTCAACAGACGTTTCCCTAACAAGCCAATTACATCAACCAGGTTGTAACAGGCAGATAGCGTTTGATGTAATATAGTGGAGCTTGTAGGAAAGTTATATAAAGAATATTTGGATTTCAGTCTCTTTTATTTTTATTCATGCCTTTTTTATTTTTTAATAAGAAATAACTAGTTGATAACTATATGTTACATTATAAGAAATAATTGAAATTGATAATTATATGTATTTAAAGTGCAATGAAGGTATTAGATATTCACGTAATAAAAATTTGAATCCCGGGATCCCGGTATTTAAATAATGAATGATACCTGAGAAAAATATCCAATCTATTCTATTTTAGATACTTATACTACCTACTTACATGTTCTTAAACCATTAAAAATGTTTTATCGAGTGTGTAGGAGAAGTAAGACCTCTTTCATCGTCACAGTTCATAACTGGGATTTTTTTGACCGTTTACACTGAGAGTAGTAAACGGTTCTCGCTTTGCACTGCGAGTTGAGACGCTAGCGCGTACATTTCCAAACACTCCTTGAATTTTTTACCAAAAATAAGAACTGTCTTCTACGCTGGAAAGTGTGAAATAGTTTGTTGATGTCGATACCATGCTCAAACCTATTATCTCAATATTGTGCTCATGGTACCGACTTTGACAAGTTATTTCACACCTTACAGTGTTGAAGTCGGTTCCATTTTTTTACCCTTTTTAGCGATCCTTGCTACTTATGGTATTTATTGTCATTTACCGTCAACTATGAAATCATTAAGATATTGTAACACTTTACAGTTATTTGACTGTAACTCAAAAACCACTTGACCAATGTTAATGAAATTGTAATGGGAGCACCTTTAAAGTATACCCTACCGAGTAAAAAAGAATCATCACGATTGGAGGATTTAATAAAAGTGATGCATGAAAATAGGAAATAGAATTAAAAAAAACACACTAATCTCATCCTTATTCCTAATCTTAAGTAAATAAGCCACGTGATATAGTCGAAACTGTAATTGGAATAATTCAACTTTTATGCTTGAGTAAAAAACACATTAGGTTTTGGTGTACAAGTGTAGAGATTATTATAGTTATACTATTCATAAAAAATATTTCAGACTTACCTTCCACATAATTCATAATACAATTTTAAGATGCAAAAAATTCTGGCAAATTTTATAGAAGAAAAAAAAACATTACTATAGAGTTATGCTTTTTTTCTATATAATTTGGTACTACGTAAGTTCTCAGATAGATACTTGGGTATCCAACAAGTATGTGAAGTCAAATTAAAATAACTTGTCGAAGTCGTTACCACCAGCGCATTATTGATGTTATATTTTTGAACAGAAGCGAGGTTTAGACTTCAACAAGTTATTGCACATTTTTAATATAAAAAAAAATCGTTTTAGAAAAAATATGGATTATAAAATATGGATATCAGAAATTAGTAACAACGCAAAATTAGTACATTTTTGTAACGGTTGGAAGAATATTGGTGAAAAAGATAACCTAGGTCCTGGAATAAAAGAAGCGCTCCCTCAGTAAATTCTCAGATGTTCCTGAGAGAGCAGACATGATTCGAATTCTAGGGTTGAATTCTGGGTTCTCGGGTGAAGTCGCGAGCAGAAGCTTGTATATAAAAAAATCACATCTCAAACAGCAGAATTAAAAACTTATAATTCCACACTTATCAGTTTTTACCCGCGCAGCAGCAGAATAGCGGCCCGATTCAACAATTAAACTACGCTACGCGACGCCACAACGGCTTTTTTCGACAACTCTCCACAGCGTTTTTACCTATAATTTAGGAACTCGGAGCGCATTAATACATATTATTAACATCGATGTATATTTTAAATGTCCATCTTTAGTTCTACTCAAAAACCAGAAACTAAGATGGCGGGTTGGCCGATGGGCATGACCAAAGTGACGTCATATGTTATTGTTGCAATTTTAGAAAGCTGTAAAAGTAATGTTGTCTCTTGTTACATTAATACAATCACATGCATGAGAGTGAAATGCATACAATTTTTTTATTTCTGTGTTGAAATGCATCGTATTTCTATAACGTACTAATATATAGGTCATATATTTCTAGTCCTCTTCTTTCTTTTGTCATTGGTACCGCCGTATAAATAGCGCCAAAATGGAAAAAGTCTGTTATTGGTCTATTGGCTCGGAACCAGCGCAGCGCGTTGCGCGCGCATCTCGCTCACCATAGATAATGTGTGCTTAAATTGAATTGAAACCTCTTTGGTCGGGACACATTGTACTTTAATAATTAAAAAATTGTTTTGTTAGGAGAACAATGCTTTAATTTAACTTTTTAATTTTCTTAAAGAAGTATGTACATAAAATATTCCAATAAAAGTCTGTATTTAATTTCATAATTAGAATATTACCGAATGAGATTATATAAATATATAAAAATGACATGATTGTTATTTTATCATCAAGATATACTTTAATTGTATAATAGCACTTAGATGTCAACAAATTAAACAGTTTCCTTTTAAATATTGTTATGTTTTCCGATTCGAGTATAGTCTTTGGCAAATTATTATACATTTTTGGACCCATACCAAATACACCTTTTTTAAACAGTGACAGTCTATGACGAGGTATACAAATTTAATTTTTATTGCGCGGTCTTTCATAAAATGTAAACAAGTTAGTGTTATTTCTTATGAATAGGGCAATTTCATAAATGTATAGGCACGGAAATGTCAAAATATAAAGTTTTATAAAATATGGCTTGCAGGAATCCGTTGATTTCAAATGACACACAGATCTAAGACATTTCTTTTGCGCCCGAAAAATGTTTTCTTGCTCTGTGCAGTTTCCCCAGAAAATAATCCCAATTTTCAGTAATCGTCTGGAGTCTGGAGTTGTCCAGTGGATGTCAATAGGCTTTCACCCTATTAAATGGGACCAAGGAACACCTCTGCCTACTCATTCGGGGAGTCCATGACATATTCGGGGAGAATGTTTTTAACTGATTTCAAAAGAAGGAAGAGTTTCTCAATTCGGCTGTACTTTTTTTGTGTGTGTTATTTCATAACATTTTACAGGGTGTACGGATTTTGATGTTTTTTTTTATATTCGAAAACTAGTGCTTGTCATGTGGTCCCATTTAAATAGGATTTATATGTCTCGATCGCGTGCTCGGTGAGTCAAGACCTCCTGAAGATGCTTCGTTTAGAAGCGAAACTAGTCGGATATACTTCCGGTTAGGCTGCGTGATGTTTGTGACGTCACGTAGGCTTGAAAGGATAATTAGGCGGAATCGTCACTAGATATATTTCAAAAATATTTTTGGTGTTTTCTAAAATATTAGTTTAATGTTGCAATATTTTTGAAGTATTTATTATTATTTCCGCAAAATAACGAATGAATATATTCATAACAGTGCGCATTTTATCATTGAAGTCGTTTTTTTGTATTTTATTTTATCTTACAAATGGTTGATGTCTTTAATATCCTATATACTATTCTTCTATATCTATCTATCTATACGTTTTGAGGAGTTGGAGTCCCCGGACGTGGTGTCGTCGTCGAGCCAGGAGGAGAAGTCGGCGTACCAAGCGTTGCTGGATCCGTACACGGGCTCCGTAGCCTTGAAGCACACGGCATCGCGGGCCAGCGCGCACTCAGCGCCGCAGCGGAGGAAAATACAACTGGTATGTTTGTTAATAACTTTGAGATTTCCTACTCGCCATCTTTATTTGTTCAACATGATGAAAAAGTAGGTTTTTGCTGCGAGTGCAGAGTTTGAAGCGCTCGTAGCGAAGTTTGCTTAGGCATTCTGAACCGATCAGCAAAGTTAAGCGACGTCCGCCGCGGTCATGACTTGGATTGGTGACCGCTGGTGACATTACTACTGAGCGTGCACGTGCTTCGGAGGGCACGTTAAGCCGTCGGTCCCGGTTGTTATCTTAGGATGCTAGTCGTTACAGCATGGTGGTAGGGCATTCTGCGAATGCCCGCCTGGCTAGCTACCACCCTCTAGTAGAAAATCTGTCGCCAAGCACATAACGGTGTGTTTCGGCAGCTGTCCTTGAGAGCCAGTTATTCTAGGTTTGCCTGAACAAAATCTTCGACCACATCATTACTTACCATTAGGTGAGATAGTGGTCAAAGACTAACCTATCATGCATTAAAAAAAAGCCCGGTGAAGCTCAAGCCCGCCGCGGGCTTGAGCTTCACCGAATGGTGGAAGAGCATTTCACCTAGGGGTAGACAGAGACCATAGATTTTCAATTGCTACAATCTTTACATATATATTTTAGGAATATACATATCCAAGTAGAAAATCTGTCGCCAAGCACCTAACGGTGTCTTCCGGCAGCTATCCTTGAGAGCCAGTGAAATTACAGGCACATGAGACTTAACAACCATGTCTCAAGGTGACGGGCGCAGTGCAATTCGTGACTTGTGACGAAATGTATATGTTATAGGCAGAAGTTAGTCCGCTTAACTTCAGGTGGGCCTCGAGCTTGTTCCGTCACAATAAAATTAAAAAAAACGTATCCTATTTTATCTCTTTTTGTTTTGTATTATAATGAGAAGGATGTGCTTGCTTTTCTGAGCATAGTTCTAAAAACGAAGCTCAAGTTTCGAATTGCCATTCTCTTCACTGTCTCTAAATTTATTTTCGATTTATACTTTTTCTTAATTACTGCTACTGCAAAGAAACCTGTCTCGCACAAGTATATATATATATATGTGTGTATCGGACAAGCATTGTTCTCGTTGACATCGTCATTAGTGGTTCCAGGTTTAATGGGCGTCATCAGGGTAAAATCCGAGCACAAAACACAAATGTCACTGTTTCGCACGATTTTAATTTAGATTTAAACAATTATTCACAATAACGTTGAAAGATAATTGTAATTAGTTCTGATATACTGAGCAGCGGATTCAAGGCACCGATCTTACTTTATCTAAAGAATATACTCTCAACAACGATCCAACTCGATCCGTTGCGTATACTCCAATCTATCTCAAAAACTGTAGGCCTCTGTCAAAACAAGATGGCGCCTCGACACCGCTCGATGCATGTACGTGCTTTGCTCTTATTGGTCATTACAATATTCATAAATTTTATCAGAAATAAGGTTTTTAGCTATACAAAAATGTAACAAATGAGATTAAATTGAAAAGAGTATTATAATAGTAATTTAGATGTAAAGAAATAATACTATGCGTTGTGTATGCAAGCAACAATCAACCCGAGTTATAACTTCCTCCGACATATATAATAATAATATCCGGCAAGAAGGCTTTTTTTTGCATGGTGGAAGGGTATTTTGCGAATGCCCGCCTGGCTAGCTAACACCCTCAAGTTGAAAATCTGTCGCCAAGCAGCTAACGGTGTGTTCCGGCAGCTGTCCTTGAGAGCCAGTTATTCTAGGTTAGTCTGAACAACATCTTCGACTACATCATCACTTACCATCAGGTGAGATAGTGGTCAAAGGCTAACCTACCAGGAATAAAAAAAAAATGGCATAATATGACAACTTCCCAAGGGCGTTAAAAAAGAGTTTGGGAAGGCCTCGTATAGATAATTAAATATGGATTTCCGCAAAGTAACGCCTCAATCTATCCATTACATTCTTACTTCGCTTGGGGACATGTATTTGAATTCGAAACATAAACAACCGATGTCCACATTTCTCATACAATAACAACAAGTCACATAGCGCGTTTAGTTCACAAGTGAATTAAATCACTTTTTGCGTACAACATGGCATTGTTTGGTTGCGTTACATTACGACAACGCCTCGGGTCGATGCTGTTTATAAACAATGAAACGAAACTGGGTTATTGTAGTGGGAGTTCAGTTCCTGGGAATATAATCACTTACTTTTTAACCGACTTAAAAAAAAACAGGTTCTCAATTCCTTTGTCCTCAATTGGTTATTTTTATGCTTAACTTTTTATAGTTTCTACAGATTTTGATGATTTTTATTACATTTGATAGCTCGTGTTTGTCACGTGGTCCCAAATTTGAGTGAGATCTGATTAATTTGAGTGATCCCTAATAATGCGTATGTAATTGGATGGTGTTCTCATTCACCTGTCGATGTAAAAAGAACAAAGAAAATGGTTACGAGGGTTTGATTTGTTAACTTTTTAGTGTATTTTTTTGTTTGAAGTCGGTTTTTTTGTTGAAATGTTGTTATTTCTATCGTAATTTCGTAGTAAAAACAGAAAAGAGCGTTAAGTGGAGATCCGTAGGAGATTCAAAGTACATACCTCAAAAGGAACAAACGGAACCTGTGTCTGTCTGTCAAGACTAATTGTGTGCGGTTTTATAATAAAATTCCCGAACATATTACAATGCTCACAGAAGGAAAATTCAAATTACACGTGAAAAACATTTTGATTAAGAAATCCTACTACACAGTTTGTGATTACTTAAACGACAAAAATGCTTGGAAAATTCCACCTCTGCCAAGCCATCACCTGTCTCCTACGTAATTTAAACAAATATTGTAATAATTGTATTATATTGTTTATAACAAATTGTAAACAGACGTTTAAAAGAATGGCCCCGAGTTTCTTGCCCGTTCTTCTCGCAGTGGCTCTATAAATTTTTTTTGCTGAACGTGGCAGTACAATGTAGAATATTTCAATATTAAAGTTTGTAATTGACCTTCATAAGAGCGTCGTAGACGCCTAAATTGAATAAATGATTTTGAATTTGAATTTGAATTTGAGACTCTTTTTCTCAGGAATGCGTGGAGTTATCAAGCTGAAATTGATATCTAATACTTAGGTCTACTGAACCTTTGGAGCTGTGAAAAAAACAAACTTCTAAGCCAACGCAGCAAATTACAGCTTTTTTCTCTTTTTTTTTCTCTTTATTAACAAAATCAGCTGTTTATGCCGCCAATTTTGGACACTCGCAAGGGACTCAAATCTACCCGTAAAATCTGAAATTTGGTGCGAAGCAATGTATTATGATAATGGAATCATTGCGAAAAGCATACATTTTTAGTGTCATCATATAATAAAAATATATTTAATAAATTTAAAAAGTTATGGATTTCATTAAGCAATAAAAATTGCGTGATTTTTACTTACATACCTACAGGTTTGTACGTTACCCTCGTCGCGCGAGTCGCCCTTGATAGGTTTTTTTTTTTCATAAAAATATATTCGAACTCTTTTCAATGATGCATAGTGCTTAGATATTATAATAGAGAGTACATAGAATAGAGCGTTTTAACTAAAATACTGTCCTCATTCGACAAGAGTTTTAATCACCATCAAATCATCCAGGTTTACAAATACTTTTTTTAATTTATTGTCAAAAATACTTTGAAAATGTGATAGAACTGGTTTAATATTCCAGCCTCCGGAAGACAGCCTGGACAGCATCAGCGCTTCGTCCATAGAGTCGGAGGAGGAGCCCCCGGAGCCCGAGGAGCCGTTACCGGAGCCCCCGCAGCCCGAGCAGGATGACGTACAGGCTATGAGTGACGATGACGACACTACTAAACGGTTAGTAAGGGATCATGTGTCTTGCATACTTCCTAAGTTATGATATCCTTTAAATTTAATATATTTTTCCTATTATGTACGCACTCACATCCACACAAATTCATACACACATACACACACACACACACCCTCTCACACGCACATACAAACACTCTCAATCACACTCATTTTTTTTTTCTTACTTATTCCTTCAATACCCATCGTAAACACACAGTTATATTATTATCTAAATACTCGTACTTACCTAGATAAATTGTAATATTAAAAATTTAAAATTTAAGTAACTTTCAAATACATTCCTTTATTTTCATTTTATTTATTTACTTTTAAGAGGTAATACACAACTTGACGTAGTTATGTACCACAATGTAATACGTAATTTGTTGTAATTGTTTAATTTTTTCTTGTCATGTTTAATATTATTGTACACTTGAAGGGTATGCAGAGCCTACAACACAAGAAATTATTTTCTTAGTGTAGGTTCTGTGCGAATAACAGACTAGGCAAACATACAAGCCATAGCTTTTTGTCACAATTTATAATATTAAGAACCTTATTTAGTTTGTAACCAAATTGTACATTATTTGTGAAATAAAAAACTATTATTATTATTATTATTATCAGCACTTTCAAGTAGTAATAATAATAGTCACTTTCAATTTAGGTATAGTCAAACGCGAACCTATAAAGCATTAAAAAAAAATTAAAAAAAGTGGGGGCTCAGTGTATGCTGGTAACTTCTACACACATAGGCATAAACCAGTGAAAATTGACCCATTTTCCTCAGTGTGGCGGATGATAGAGCACGTTTGTAGAAGTTATAAGTATTTATCAAGTTGCATTGGTCGTGGTCACGAGCGGACTGAAGACGACCAAAGCAAAACGTTAAGGTTTATAATATAATTGCGGTAAGTTGAAAATTACAGCCGAGGCGATATTGCTAGCCAACAAGAAAGCAGAGGCTGTAGTTATCAAAGCGCACGTATGTCATACGACGACGTTTCATAACATATTTGCGAGGAAATAAATAAAACTCGGACTTTCTTAAACGAATAAACCAAATTAATATTTTTGTGTTTTGTTTCAAATTGTAATATATGGTCAAAATTAATAAAATTTAAAAATTAAATGTTTATTTATTATATTTTATCTCCCAAAGTTAATTTTATTCATAAAATGTTGACCACTTTTCTGACATAAAGACTCTTTGCTAAGATTTAAAAAAGTACCGTTCGTTTTAGACGGAGCATATTGATAAACCGTGCGTTTTGCATTACAATAACGCACTAGTGCGTAATGACATTACGATATTGAAATTGTTGAAATAAGAGACCCTTTACGAGCAAATGTGTTATAAATTAGTTAATTATTATTAAATAGTAAATTATGATACAAGTGACCTAAGTTCCTCATTATACACGAGGCTGTGAGTTGCAGCCCGAGCCGTAGGCGAGGGCGTTAATCTGCCAATTGTATAATGAGCAAGTTGCTCACGAGTTTCATACGCACTTTTTCAACACCCTTGCGAGGTAAAAAATATATTGCGCAAATGCGATACAATCAACATACGAAAATTATGAAAAATAGCGCGCAAGTTTTTTTTTTACGCACGGCAAATGTATGTTGGTTGATAACTTTCTTTGTTATTGCAAATCTGTATTATCCGGTTAAATTGAAAATGCTCTGTTTACTCGCATATAATTTGCAGTTAGGTACTAACTTAACTTTGTAGGGATAATTCTTTTACACACTAGTGTGTAATATTATTATGCACGAGGGTGTTATAGTTCGGTTTATGGCCCTAAGAACTATGTAATAAAGCTTACTTTACGAGCAAGGGTGTTGAAAATAAATATACACATTTCTTAATATGAATCACAAGCACTATCGCTACCACGCTTAATATCAGGTGGGCCTCGAGCTTGTTCCGTCACAATAACAATAACATAAAAAAATATATATTTGTACTGCTATTTTGAATTAAAAGATAAATGTGACAGATTAAAAATATATACTTAAGGACACATACCCGCCAGCCAAAGCGTGAACTTTTATATAAACTCAACTTGTTATTAAGGCGATCCTGGCCAAAAAACGCCATACAAGAATTAACTTTTCTCAAAGAAAAAACTCGGTTATTAAACTGAAAAAAATATATGTTATTTTTAAGCATATTCTTGAGTTAATTCATAAATCTGATCCACATAATAAATAACTTCACTCGATAGAAAAAAATCCTAAAGTTACCTCTATTTCGAATTTAAAAACGATTTTTGACTCCCTTTTTACCAATCTTTAATTTTAAATTATTTTTTTATACATTACTTATCAATAAAAGTAATTAAATCATAAATAAAAATGTAAAAAAGTTATCATGTTAATTTTATATGATTTTTTAACATGAATTCATGGCATCAGAGCTCGCTCACTTGACCGCCAGTGCGCTCGCAGAGCTCGTCGACGTAGGACCTGTGTCAATTTTTTCGATCTACGCAGCGCCACACAGAACAGGATCAAAATGAATATCAAACAACAAAATAAAACATGCTCTGGGCTAACTTTCGACTCGTTACGCTTATCTTGATGACTTCCTGATTGACGGTGAATGACAATTGATTTCGTAAGTAGTGAAAGTTAGTATCGTGAAGGTTAATATGTGTGTTAATATTAAGAAAAGGGCTGTTTTTTTTACAAATAAATGGAACTTTGAAATAACTTGTCGAACTCGGTACTGTGATAGTTCCAAAGTACCTATTATCACAGTAGCGCAAAATATTCTTCGAAAGGTTATTTTGTACTTTTGGGTGTTGAAGTCGGTTCCATTTTTTGGTAAAAAAAATTATTTTTGAATCTTTTTAGTTACCCTTGCTACTTACGGGATCGATTGTCATTCATTGTCAACGACTATATCATCAAGATAGGTCAATATGTTTCAGTTATTGGAGTGTAACTCAAAAACGACTTGAACGATTTTGATAAAATTTAAATGAGACTAGACGACAAGCATCAGCTTTCAAACAAAAAAGAATTTTTGAAATCGGTTCACACAGTCAAGAGTTGCGGAGGTAACAAACGTAAAAAAAACAGACGAATTGAGAACCTCCTCCTTTTTTGGAAGTCAGTTAAAAAAGGGGGAGGTCCTCAATTTGTCCGTTTTTTTTTTACCGAACCGATTTTGATGATTTATTTGATTTGAATGTTGATGATTGTCGTGTGATTTTATTTAAATTTCATCAAAATCGATCTAGCCGTTTTTTGAGTTACACTCCAATAACTGAAAGGTTTTTTCCTATCTTGATGATATAGTCATTGCCAATGAATGACAATCGGTCCCGCAAGTAGCAACGGACACTAAAACGGGTGAGAATTTTTATTTATCAAACCTACTTCAACACCCAAAAGTGTGAAATAACTCTTCGAAGTCGGGACCATGTGCACAATATTGTGATAATAGGTACTTTTGAACTATCACAGTACCGACTTCAACAAGTTATTTCGCACTTTTGAGTGTTGAAGTCAAGCCCATTTTTCGGTAAAAAAAAAATATTGAATTTAGTATTGAATTTGTTAGTAAATTTGAGTCGTCTTTTTTATGATTATAGAAATAATAAGTGACATTAAGCGATTTTTAAAACTGGATGGATATAAATTAAATTATAAGTAAAAACATAAATCTGGCTGAATGGAAACTCATGTCACGTCACGACCATGATATGCGATGTCACACCCGTGACTTGAACTAGTTTTTTGATAACTTTCTAGGTTCAATAAGCTTGCTAAAATGCAATGAAATTATTGTTTTTATTTCTAGTTTTAGCCAAATGCCTAGTATTTCGTACCCAGGGTCTAAGATAATGAAGTTAATAATCAAAGCCCAGTGTATGGGTATACACTGGGCTTTGAGTATTAACTTCATTACCATATATAATCAAATCTGTACTTTATAATTTTTACGATAGATTTACTCCACCCTTTTTTAATTATTATATGATAATAATAATATATATATTATAAATTCAAAAGGTAGTATGTGTATTAGCTTCTTAACCGACTTCAAAAAAGGAGGAGGTTTTCAATTCGTCTATTTATTTTAAATGTTTGTTACCTCAGAACTTTTTACTGATAAACCGATTTATATGATTCTTTTTATATTTGAATGTTTGTCGTATGGTCCTATTTAAATTTCATCAAAATTGGTCAAGCCGTTTTTTAAGCCGTCGGCCCCGGTTGTTGTCTCACGATGGCAGTAGTATCAGCATGGTAGTAGGGCGTTTTGCATTTTGAATGCCCGCCTGGCTAGCTACCACCCTTAAGAAGAAAATCTGTCGCCAAGCACCTAACGGTGTGTTCCGGCAGCTGTCCTTGAGAGTTCTAGGAGTAATTCTAGGGTAACCTGAACAACATCCTAGACCACATCTTTAATAACCATCAAGTGAGATAGTAGTCCAAGGCTAGCCTATCAATAATTATAAAAAAAACATGCATTTATTAATACTCGTAGTAGAATGATACACAAAGTTGTCAGTGACTATGATTAAATGAAATCATCAACATTCATTTTAGCACCTTTGTGGCAAGCCCGCAGTAGCCACTTAATCGATCATTAATTATGTATTACTGATAATTAATTAACCTCAGTCACAAACGAGATGCCCTGAGTCTGCCATAATGAACACTGCATCTATTAGGATACTACTAGTCATAACAAGCGCTCTAGGCGCACGCCTATTAGTAAGGTACATATCGGACGAACTCAAAAATTTTGCTCTATTTTAGCGAACACGTTTTAGGTGCCCACCCCACCAACTTAAGCATAGTGAGGGGTAACCAACTCCAACTTCTTTAACAAATATTTGTAGTTCACGACCGTGTAGAATTAGTTTCACTCGTCTGTGGAAACCGCGGTGTAGTTGTACTCTTATCTGTTTTTTAGTTACACTCCAATAACTGAAAGGTTTTTTCCTATCTTGATGATATAGTTATTGCTAATTAATGACAATCGAATCCGCAAGTAGCAAGGGACACTAAAATGGGGGAATTTTTTTTACCCCAAAAATTGAACCGACTTTAACACTCAAGGGTGTGAAATAACTTGTTGAAGTCAGGACCATGCGCACAATATTGTAATAATATGTACTTTTGACCTATCATGGTACCGACTTCAACAAGTTATTTTGCACCTTTGAGTGCTGAATTCAAGCCCATTTTTCGCCAAAAATTTGCTTAACACCGCTGAATGGATTTAGATGATATATCATAAAACGTATTCTAATTTTTATCTCGATTTTCCGAACGGTTCCTGAAGGATCAGGAAAACCAATTTTGATGAATGGAATCTAGATATGTTGTAATTGATTGTTTGAAACTATATCTAACTCGTGTAGCTTTTAACGCAATTTGCGAACCATATACTATTAATATGTACACAATGGTTAAATTAAGGTTAGTAAATTGTTATCACTATTGTTAGGTCCAATGCCAAAAAATATGAGTTCAATTTATTCTGTTGTATCTCTTTATACTTGTTATCTGGGGAATCCTCAACTCAACTGTAATAAAATATATATTTAGATTTTTTTTATGTATATCACACATAAAAACTCTTTACATTTTCGCAAGCTCCAATGAGCTTGCGAAAATGTAATAATATTTTTCTAGGTTCAATAACCTAGAAAAATATTAAAATACTAGTTCAAAGTCTCGGGTGTGACATTGAGTACCATAGTCGTGACGTAACATGAGTTTCCATACAGCCAGATTTACGTTTTTACTTATAATTCAATTACTATCCATCTAGTATTAAAAATCACTTAATGTTACATATTACTTCTATAGTTATAAAAAAATACTACTTAAATTTACTAACAAATCCAATACTAATGCAATTTCTCAATATAAAAAAATGTTTACCGAAAAATGAAACCGACATCAACACTCCAAAGTGTGAAATAACTTGTTGAAGTCGGTGCCATAATAGTTCAAAAGTACCTAGTATAACAATATTTTGCGCATGAAACCGACTTCGACAAGTTATTTCACACTTGAGTGTTGAAGTTGGTTCCATTTTTTGTTAAAAAAATTAAACTCTTTTAAGTGATTCTTGCTACTTACTGGATCGATTGTCATTCACTGTCAAAGACTATAATATCATCAAGATAGGAAAATATTTTTCAGTTATTGGAGTGTCATTCATGATACTTGTCGTTCAATTTCATTTAAAAATCAAACGACAAGTATCAGCTTTAATAAAAAAAGAATTATCAAAATCGGTTCATCCAGTCAAAAGTTCTGAGGTAACACACATAATAAAAAATATAGACTAATTGCGAACCTCCTACTTTTTGAAGTCGGTTCAGAAGCTAACACACATACTAACTAACTGAGTTTATTATAAATATGTTAAAAACCTTATCTTACAATTTTCATAAACTACTTTTATATAGTAACTTAAAATTCATTTATTAATTTTTAATTCCAAATAACATTTTGATTTATAACAGTGCGCGTATAGACACATTATATCTAAATATAGTATCTGTTGCCCTGTTTTATGACTTAATTTTTTTTAGTTTTACGGGATATGGTTCTACTGTATCTTCAATAATGGACACTATCTGGCAAATTTTATTTTTATTTCTGGCCAATTTGCTAGAAGGCAAATATCTGCCTGAAGATGATTGCCTTAATGAGCGATGATTATGAAGTAAGATTTGTACTCATTGACTTTGAATTGAGCACTAGCAGTACAGGACAGCTTTATGAAATTTTTTACAATGGGGCTCCTGTCACAACCAAGACAATTGATACATATTTTTAGTTTCAAAAATGCTCTCTATAAGCGCTCAACTTAACAAGTATCGTTTTGGATAATATCTTTTTTATTAAACTTGCAAAACAGTTCATTGGAATGAGCTTAAATTATATCAAAAATATTGTGAAATTTGGTTTTATTTTAAACGCGAGATATAATTCTTTGAGATTTGTTATTATGTTGAATACATGGTCTGAAAATAATAATTTAAAAAAACTTAACTAAAACTAAACGATTCTGTCTCGACCATGGGCCACTCGCCACAACCGTGGTTCTATGAAAACCACGGTTGTGACGTCCATGGATGTGAAATGTTCGCACCGTGCTATAACTACAAAGATTAAACAAAAGTAGCCATCTTAAAACAATCACTAGATTAATTGTTATTAAACACACCAAATTAATAAAAATCTGCGAAGACATATTCATAAATACATATTTTAAGAGCCACGGTCTTGACAGCATAAGGGTACTCGTTTTACAAAATAACTAATATCAAACTTATTTTTACGCAGCTATATCACTCGACGCCATTAATTAATAGGACAACTGTGACAGACAGACTTGTTACTGAATTCTGGGAATCTCACATGACATGGTTGTGACATTTAATGTGTTCTTTTAATGAAGTTTATGTATATATATATTTATTTAAAATATAATAATATTACCAAATTACCATTTATGAATAGGTGCATTAAACGGCTTTCTCTATAATCAGTACTAATATTATAAATGCGAAAGTAACTCTGTCTGTCTGTTAGGCTTTCACGCCAAAACTACTGGACTGATTTGAATGAAATTTGGTATGGAAATAGTTTGAGACCCGGGAAAAACATGGGATAGTTTGTATCCAACTGCGCAAAAAGAGGTTAATGTTTTTGCGCGATAACCGACAAACGCGCGGGCGGAGCCGCGCCTGGAAAGCTAGTAAAAATATAATAGAACCTTAATATATTAATTTAATGTAGTTCTCACAAATAAAAATGTTTTTCTTAAGAATGATAATTTACCCATCTAAAATAACCGTAGGTACACAATAAACTGTATAGATATATAAACACTACTGTACTGATCGAACCCCTACAAGACCCGATTATTTTTCCGGCGTATGTACCAATACACGACAAATGTTAATTCCATTCTAAAATGTCATACTGACGTGATCTCCGCTACGTAGGTAGGACTGTACTGTACCTTACCTGGAGAGCTAAAAGCGTGCACGCGGCGCATCGCACACAACTCTGTGTCGCGTAAATGAATACGTCGCGCTCGCATAAAATACCTAATGTCCGTGGAAAGCCTCGCCTTAATAAAAAACTCGCATGTAAATATAGTGTATTATTAGGCCTATCGTTTCTGGCTTAAATCCTTTTTCTTTTGGACTAATTTTTTTTTATTTTATTATATAGCGTTTAGTATATAGCACTCGTTTTTAGGAGTTTGCGCCAATTATTCGTAGCTCCAGATTTATTTGAAAAGTATAGTACACATGTATAAATAACTTCCCAATATAGAAAGTTCATTATATTCCCCATGTTTGTGGTGCAATAGAAATATTAAATACATGCTTATTTTTCTTGAAAGAGATGCTTAAAGTTGGGTCTTTCTATTATCTAAAATTACGAGTTTTTGAGCCTGTGTAACTTCAAAACTGTATAATTTAATGAAAATCTGATGCACCACAAACCTAGATATTAGGGTAGTGATTCCGTAGGTAAAAAATCATTGAGTTTTATTCGCTATTATTAAAATGAGATAGGAGCTGCGTTTTAATAATAATAAATAATAAATAAAATTCATTTATTTCAGATATAAATCCATATTGTACACGTTAAATTAGCATTTGAAAATAAAAATTTTAAGATTTTGAATTACATCACATGTCATACATATTATAATTCTTATCTATAGTTAGACATATTTTAATATATACATTAATGTCAATAATAAAAATACAATAATTTAAAGAACAAAAACAAAGAAATTGAAACATTTAGGTGTTGCCTCATCTTAACTTATATTTTGGCTTCGATCCGGAGTGCTCAATATGCAACCTGGTCCAGTGCTGCATTATTGAGCAATCCAGATCCATTCTGGAGGCAATCAGCTGCAAGTGGCTGTTGGAACTGTCCCGCACGCGGTGAATCAGGGAGGCAACACGTTTGCGCACTATAGCCCCAAAACTTTCTAGACGTGCATCTGCAAACATCCCCGATGCGCTACACCATGTGGGCAGCCCCACCAGCGATCTGTAGGCATTATTATACTGTATGCGCAGGGTGTTGTGCGAGTTTTTTGTATAACATCCCCACAGGTTGCACGTGTAAAAAGACTGGCAATACGCCCTGAAAAGCGTTGCTTTTACCAGTTCCGTACACCGTGCAAACCTGCGAGCCAGCATATTTGCTCTAATACACAACGCCCTGCGCTCTCTTTCCATGTCAACGTCATCTGCGAGCGACTCAGTAACCCAATGTCCCAGATATTTAAAAGTGGATACTACTTTAAGGCCATATCCATTGAGCTCTATAGGTGGTACTGTGTATGTTTTTGAGCCCGATTTAAAAACCATAAGCTCACTTTTAGTGGCATTATATCTGAGACCATGAGCCTCTGCGTATCGCTCGCAGATGGCGATGAGCTTCTTGAGGGCTCTGACTGGTGGGCCCAGCAGGACCATGTCGTCCGCATAGCTGATATTGTTCACAAACACTCCATCAACCGAGCAGCCGACACCGGCACCGCTGAGCTCACGAATCAGACTATCCATGTACAGGTTGAAGAGGACGGGAGACGTTAGTCCTCCCTGTCTGACACCACATTGCAACCAGTACACTTCCGATAGCGACCCTGACCATTTCACTACATTGTCCTGATTACCATACCAGAATTTCAGCAGTTGAATAAGCTCCACTGGGAGGTCCGTATCTTCCGCCAACTTCTGCCAAAGCCTGTCATACGCTACCAGATCAAAAGCCTTAGATAAATCTAGGAAACAGGCGTAAACAGGCGTGCTCCTGCTGGTATAGTACTGGACAGTGTGCTTGAGACTCAATATAGCTGCTTCAGTCGAAAGCCCGGGTCTAAACCCAAACTGAGCATCATGCAACTTAACATGCTGGCTCAACTGAATCTCAATCACTCCGTCCAGCACCTTGGCAATAACCGTTGCGAGTGATATGGGTCTATAATTACATATACTGGACACGTCCCCCGTCTTATTTTTGGTAATCGGAACCACTAAAGTCTTCATCAGCGCCTCGGGCAGGTATGAGTGACCGATACAGAGGGTGAAGAACATAGCGAGCACCCTCGGCAGATGAAACCCTGCATGCTGCAGGTGTTCAATGCTTAGTGAGTCATGGCCTGGGGATTTTCCTCGCTTCATGTCCTTCACCACTTTTGCCACCTGCTTCGCAGTAATTTGCATTATTGGTTCACCCTGACGCTCACCGCAAATCGCATCAGTTTCGGTATCACTCAAAGCCAAAGAAGACTCCACTATAAAATGATCTCTGAACATGTTGGCAATCCGGTCAGTGTCGCTAATGCCCTCAATACTTACGGGAACGCTCGGCCGTGGAGTCAGCTTGTTTGTCTCTTTCCAAAATTGCTTAAAATTCTTAGCGTTGTGCTGTGTCGCTAGTATATCCATCATAATCTGAGTATCATTGTTTTTGCACCATTTTAACTTACTTTTAAAAACTTTCCGCGTTTTTTTCATTTCATCAAAAATACGACCTTTTCTAGGCTTACCGTAGTCAACCCATTCCTGAAAGCGCAGCCGAGCTTCCCTATGTGCCTCTTTACAATGCTTGTTCCAGCCAGTGACATTTCTTTTCTTTTGTCCAACTTTACTACAACGTTTTGAACATTTCGATGCAGCATCTTTCAAAAAACCTACTATTGTGGAATACATTTTATCAAGAAGAGTCCTATGTTCTAAATTGCTACACGCTACATCTGCACACATATGAAGCTCTGCAGGGAAATTCACTTCACGCAATTTGGACGAGCATAGTTGCCAATACTGCTTAATTTGAGCCTCATCCCTCTCTCCCCAGACAGCATCGTCTAGTACGGAGCTTCTTTGCTCGACTTTGGGCACAACAATGTCTAGGTTACACGTCAGTTCCAGAGCAAAATGGTCCGACCATGACATCTCGTATATGATGTTCGCGTGCAAAATGGATTTTTTTGCTACCTCAGTCGTGATCACGTGATCCAGCCATGACGTAGAACCGTGCGCGTCACTCAAATATGTATAAGAGCACGAGTCGATAGATATTCAATGTCTGCGCACACCCATCCCTCTTCAGCACAAAAGCTTAAAAGCTCCCTACCAAACGGGGCACCCGGGTGAGCATTAAAATCGCCTAGGATATACACTGCTTCTACATTACTCGTTTCTACAATAGCACTAATCTTACTTAAAGTCTCTAAAAAAGTTTCAAAATTTTCCGCACTATCCGTAGGCATGTACACCGACATAACTAAAAATTCTCGACTATCTAACACTACTTTAACCGCTACAATACGCTCACTAGTACAATCGATAATCGAAACCGTGCGAAATACACTCTTACGCCACAACAGAGCGACTCCACCGTACGGTCTCCCTTTTAAGTATTCCTGACGACGTATCGACCGCTGATTTACCAAAATATGCAAAATCCTGATCAATCTCGCCTAAGTAGGGAATATCCTCAGGAAGCAACCACGTCTCCTGCAACGCTATGAAATCTGAAGTTTGGCACAGTTTTCTTATATATCCTACTGAGCTTTTGACAGAGTGACAGTTAAAGCATACAAATTTGGTATTATTTATTTTTACGTTTGTTGTCTGATCCATTTATTTTATTTTGTATGGGGGCATTCGTCTAAAATATACCCTTAACAAAATATGTATTGGACAAAGCCCAATATAATTGTCGAGTTAAATTTACCTACAAATATTGTACAATTACTGTATTATTTTATTTCAGGAGGCTTTGAAACCTCGAGAACGGTTTGAATTAAATACATAATTGAAATGAATACAATCCCCAAATAAGAAAATAAAGGAAAAGGTTGTTTGTCTGAAAATTAAATCTAAAAAAGGACAATCTATAAACACGACAATTTCAATTAAAAGTATGTGGGGCCTAAAAACACTAGGCACATACAAACTTGACGCGACCAATCGGATGCGATCGTTTCTCGTTCTCGATCGTTCAAATAAATTAACCTATCCAATTGAATTTGGAAGATTTCGGAAGATTGTGTTTTGTTAATTTTGAACTATATGAGTTCGAAATCGAAGCGGTAACTGTATGAGAGTTAGGTACACTTCTTTACATATAATCATGCTTAACGGAACACGTTGAATTAACTTCCGGTTGGGCTTCGTGGGTATCATAAATCTTAATATTAAACGTTTTCTTAAAATATTTTGTGAATTTTTGACATTGATTTATTTATTTCAACTGTGAGGGTTTTATTTCGGGTATTTTTAAACGTTTTATTTTGATATTTATTTATTTTAATATTGGCATATTTATTTTAATATTATAGAAATTGTGAGGCGAATTTTATTGTAATTGTTATATAATTTTTACTGTATAGAATGTACGTTGTTGTTATAGGTCTAAATCCACCAACACAATAAGCTACACAAGCGAGCCCATCCCCGAGTACTCTTTGGACGAGGAGCTCTGCAACGAGCGGCGCTGGCTCTCCGTGCACACACGCGCCTGCGATGTCAAGGTATCAAACACTCTACACACTTACACAGTTGAAGCAGTGATGGCTCAGTGGCATTGACTATGTACTGCGCGCAGCAGGTCCATGGTTCGAATCCCTCAAGTAGAAAATCTGTCGCCTCTGTCGGTTTTTGAAATAAACTGTATATGATGGTTTTTGAAACTAACTGTATATGATGGTTTTTGAAATAAACTGTATATGATGGTTTTTGAAACTAACTGTATATGATGGTTTTTGAAATAAACTGTATATGATGGTTTTTGAAACTTTTTTTTTTATGCCTGATAGGTTAGCCTTTGACCACTATCTCACCTGATGGTAAGTGATGATGTGGTCGAAGATGTTGTTCAGGCTAACCTAGAATTATTGGCTCTCAAGGACAGCTGCCGGAACACACCGTTAGGTGCTTGGCGACAGATTTTCAACTTGAGGGTGGTAGCTAGCCAGGCGGGGATTTGCAAAGTGCCCTACCACCATGCTGTAACGACTGTCATCCTAAGACAACAACCGGGACCGACGGCTTAACGTGCCCTCCGAAGCAAGGAAGCGCTCAGTAGTAGTGTCACCAGCGGTCACCCATCCAAGTCATGACCGCGGCGGACGTTGCTTAACTTTGCTGATCGATTCAGAATGGCTAAACAAACTTCGCTACGAGCGCTTCAAGTAATGTACTACGTTATAATGAAACTAACTGTATATGATGGCTTTTGAAATAAACTGTATATGATGGTTTTCGAAACTAACTGTATACAATGGTTTTTGAAATAAATTGTATATGATGGTTTTCGAAACTAACTGTATACTATGGTTTTTGAAATAAACTGTATATGATGGTTTTCGAAACTTACTGTATACAATGGTTTTTGAAATAAACTGTATATGATGGTTTTTGAAATAAACTGTATATGATGGTTTTGAAACTAACTGTATGCAATGGTTTTTGAAACGAACTGTATATGATGGTTTTTGAAACTAACTGTATACGATGGTTTTTGAAATAAACTGTTTTTGATTGAAGTCGGTTTTTTTTGCTAAAATTTGTTATTATTTACTTTTTTTGTGATGTAGGTGATCGAGCCGTACAAGAGAGTGCTGTCCCACGGCGGATATTCCCGCGCGGGCGCCGCACTGATCGTGTTCAGCGCGTGCCACCTGCCGGACAACGCGCGGCACGACTACACGTACGTCATGGACAATCTCTTCTTGTGAGTATCCGACGCGAGGGACCATCCCAACTGTACCCACCTCTGTTCTACTATCAAGGTCTACCTGACCACCGCTAGGACTTTAATGATAATAACAACGTTTATTGATATAAAAACAGTTTACAATTGCGATACAGTATACAAGTGTGATGACATTTCTGCACAAATTTTCCAATATTCTTCTCGTAGCGTGAATAATTATGCTCACATACAAATAATGTCTAAGTCTAGCTACAGAGTATGTTTTATTAAAGAAAATGTAATCAAATAAAAATGTTGTTTTATGGAAAAAAAAAAAAAAAAAAAGTCTAGCTACAAAAAAAACTATCTTAAAAAGAAATCTTTTCTGGGACAAAAAAATAAGTGACTTGAAATTAATTTAAATATTACTACAAAAATTAAGAAGGCTTAGATCAGACATGTCAAACATGCGGCCCTCAGGGCATTTGCCTGCGGCCCGATCCAATTTTAAGAATAGCCTCTTGATGCGGCCCATATTTGTGATAATATATTGATTATCGACAACAACTTGGACGTGCTGCCACTTGCTCTTGAACATTTTCGACGTAACAGTGTTTTAACGAAGTGCACAGTGTAAAAAGTGTTTTCTATCGCAAATTCAAAGGGTTTTTTATCTGGAGAGCTAATTTTCAAGTTCTAACAATCACGTAAATATCATAAAACTCAATCCAAATTCGTGAATAATATCAAAACATACCCACATTTTTATACTTTTATTTACTTACGACGACGCCAGGGAATTTGCGCCTGATATATTTCATTGGCAAAACATAAGAAAATATATTGCTTTAACGATTACCAGTTATCATATCAGTAACATCCTCCTCGAGTCGTAGCTCACTGCTGAGCGTCGTGATGTCCCCGACCATCTGTTTGTTCACTACATAGCTGTTTCCACCTCCCTCGATCGTTGGCGTGGCTCAGAGCATCTGTGATCGTAGTGTTCAGTATTTTAGATATTTGATCGGACCATCGTGTTGGACTACGTCCCCTGGGTCGTTTTCCTTCCATCTTCCCTGTGACTATTAGTTTCTCCAAGTTGTCGGAGGGTTTTCGTGCTATGTGGCCGAAGTATTGCAGCACTCTTTTGAGGCAGATGCTCGACAACCTTTGTTTTATGTTCAGCTCTTTGAGGATCGAGATGTTTGTCCTACGGGCCGTCCACGGTATGCGTAACATTCGCCGCCAGCACCACATTTCAAAGGCATCGATACGTCGTCGGTCTGCCATTTTTATGGTCCACGACTCTGCTCCATACAAAAAGATGGGAAAGACCAAAGTTCTGACAGTGTAGGTTTTAGTTCTCTTAAGTATATTTCGATCCCTCCACACCTTTTCGAGCTGGGTCATAGCCGATTTTGCCATTCCAATGCGTCGTCTGATTTCTCCTTCTGTACCACCTTTGTTGGATATGCTTGATCCCAAGTATACAAATTCGTCAACTATGTCGTACTGGGAAAGATGGTGGACGTCTTGAAGTGCTCTGGATCTATCAACGACCATTATCTTGGTTTTGGCTTGATTGATGTTAAGGCCCATTCCGCGACTGACTGACTCAAGGCGGTTTAGCATGTCAACCATTTCCGATCCAGTTTTAGCCACTAGGGTAGTGTCATCGGCATAGCGTAGATTTGAAATTTTAAGACCGCCTATAGTGAGACCACCTTCCCAATCTTCGAGCGCTTTACGCATAATGTACTCTCCGTAGATATTGAATAGTATTGGGGAGATGATGCAACCTTGCCTGACTCCTTTCTCAAATCTAAACTTGCTGGATCTTGCAGTGTTGACTTTGACCGTGCCATGACTTGTATCGTAGAGGTTTTTAATAAGTGAGATGAGGTGTAGTGGAACTCCCATTACTGCCAGTACATGCCATAGATGCTGCCAGCTTACACAGTCGAAGGCTTTTTGATAGTCGATAAAGCACAAAACAGCTGGGGTGTTAAATTCATAACATTTTTCGACTATGAGTCTGACATTGAGGATTTGCTCTCGAGTTCCTTTTCCTTTGACAAAACCCGCCTGTACTTGTGGTATTTGCCAATCCAGAAAGTGCCGCAGTCTACTATTAATAATATGTAGTAGAACCTTGCTTGTGTGTGAGATCAAAGCAATTGTCCTGTAGTTCTCGCATCTTTTTGTGGATCCTTTTTTATGTACAAGCACGATGGAAGAATGGGACCAATCTTTTGGCCAAGTCATAGATCTCCAAATGCAGTTACAAAGTTCTGTTAATCTTTGTGTTCCTCTCTCACCTAACGCTTTTAGGGATTCAGCTGTACAAAGATCTGTACCGGAAGCTTTGTTGCATTTTAGATGCCGTATTGCATTGATTACTTCGGATTGCAGTATATCTGGCTCAACATCTACGTCTCTACAATTGAGGTTGCCTAGGGTACTTCCTGCTCCTGTGTTATCTGCACGATAAAGCTTTTCACAGTACTTCCTCCATCGCTCTGCAACCTTTGTGACTTCATAGAGTAACTCACCATTTTCGCCTTCTAGCATCCAAGACTGGGTCTTAAATTGTCTAGTTATCTGTTTTATTTTCTTGAAGAAGTCCGCAGTTTGATACTTTTGCGCGTGTTTTTCTACTTCAGCACAGATCTTATATAAATGGTGGTTTTTGTCCCATCTGCATAGTCTTTGTATCTCAGCATTGAGGCTTCTGTACGCTTCTTTATCGGCATCGGTTAGCAAACCGCGCGCCTTGAGTTGTTGCCTGCATTCAATGACGTCCCATGTTTCCTCACTTATCCATTTCTTCCTCTTTTGGTGTGGTTTTCTCTGTTTGGCAATAGCTTCGACAGCATCTATCATTTCCACTTTAAAAGTCTGCCATTGGTGTTCTATATTGTTAAGTTGGCTTTGAGGTACGCAAGAGAATGCTTTTTCCGTAATGTCTTTAAATAATTCTGTTTCCCCGTTTCTGAGTCTCAACGTGGGTTTTTCCTGCTTTTTAGGGGTTTTAAAGCGCATTCTTATCTCTGCGATAACTAGTTGGTGGTCAGTGTTACAGTCCGCGCCAGGAAATGTCTTACAATTGATGACACATGATCGCCAGCGTTGATCAATAGTGATAAAATCTATTTGGTTGCGAAAACGGTCCCCTGGAGATTTCCATGTGTATAATCGTCGGGGGTGGTTTTTAAAACAAGTGTTGGTAATAGTGAGTCTGTTTCCAATGCAAAATTCTAGTAATCTCTCACCCCTCTCGTTCCGATATCCCAAGCCGTATTTACCTACTACCTGCCTAATGTGATCATCGCCTGTGGTGTCACCAACTTTAGCATTCCAGTCTCCCTGAACAAGCAGCATCTCCCGGCGGGGCAGTCCTTTTAAAGTGTCTTCTAGTACTTCGTAAAAACCGTCTATGTCACTTTCCGAGGATTGAGCAGTTGGGGCGTACACCTGGATGATATTCAGTACCATGGGCTTGCAATCTATTTTTATTGTCATGATTCGGTCATTTATTGGCTTGTATCCAAGAACATATTTATCATATTTCCTGGGAATTATGACCGCCACACCGTTATTGCTTTTTTCTTCATTTCCTGAGCAATAAATTGTATTACCTTCGGTAGTATGATAGTGACCAGATTTTCTCAGATGTGTCTCAGAAAGGCCCAAAATAGCCACATTGTGTCGTTCCATTTCTCTTTCTACAATGCTCAGTTTCCCGTCTTCTAGGAGACCCCTTACGTTCCAGTGTGCAACACGATGTGGAAGGCGGGTTGTAAATCTCTTTTGTTGGGTATCAGTAGCATTTGCTGCCGTCTGGGCCTGATGCCGAACCCTGGCGGAGCCTTCGGTAACCAACTTCACACTCGAAGACCCGGGTATCATCGAGCGCCGGGTGTCAATCGGATCGTCCGACCTCGCATATCCGTGTATCGTACTAGTCATCATGAGGTCGGGACATTCTCTAGGGAGAATTAGTCGTAGTGGTTTCCCCTTGCCTTCTACGCCGGGATGTTAAGATGTCTTTTAGTCCATCAAGGTCCCCGTAACCACTCCTGACTAGGTTGCCCCATCAGAGTCGGGTTATCATGTCCGCCGCCCGTTGCTCGGCGTTGTCAGCTCGTTTAGCACCACCCAGAGGACACGTGCAGGGTAGTTGAAGGTATCTCCTGCGGACGCGAGCGACTCCATCCTCCTATCAGTAACATACGAGTGACCAAGTTCGGATTCAGACTCATCCATCATCATGGGTACTTGTGAAGGATGTCAAAATCAGCTGACTGCTACTGATAAGATATTATGCTGTCGCTGCCATAAGGGATTTCACTTTCGCTGTGTAAATATAACTAAAGAAAACTTTAGTAAACTTTCTAAGTCAAGCAAATCAAATTGGAAATGTCCAGAGTGTAAATCTGGACCTCGTAATGACCATACACCTGTTCATTCATTTTCAACGAATAGGACAACTGAGACCTCTCCTATGGAGGAAGAGCTCTATCAGGGAGGCGCCCCTGCGCCACAAGTGCAACTCTCTGTCATGCAGTTCAATGACTTGACGGACACAATTCTGAGAAAACTCAATGAAAACATAGAAAAAACTATAGAAAAATCTGTGAAGAAAATCATACAGGATGAAATAACAAAAATTGAAACTAAATTCGATTCAAAGTTTGACGCACTTAGTGACTTCCATGAGGCCATAAATTTCATGTCTGCTAAATACGATGTCCTGACAGATCTTGTAGAGCAGAGACAGGTAGAGATTAAGACGCTACAAAATGATAATAGGAGGCTTGATGAGGAGGTCAAGAGTTTGCAAGCAAGATTGAATTCTATGGAACAGCACTCAAGAGATTGTAATATTGAAATTCAATGTGTTCCTGAACACCGGTCGGAGAATCTCGCCACCTTAATGTCACAAATGGCAAAAATAATTTCTTGTCCCCTGGAAGACAATGATGTACTTTATTGTTCCAGAGTAGCAAAGCTCAACCCGCAATCTACTAGACCCAAGTCTATAATTGTGCGCCTGCCCTCTCCCCGCATTCGTGATCGATTCTTGGCGTCTTACGTAAAATTTAACAAGACAAATCCAACGGAAAAGTTGAATACTTCTCATATTGGTATTGCAGGCGATTTAAAACAGCAGATCTATATACAAGAACACCTTTCGCCCGCCAACAAGGAGCTTCACAGCAAGGCCAGAATCATTGCTAGGGAGAAAAGTTACAAGTTTGTATGGATCAGAAACGGAAGAATATTCATACGAAAAAATGAGACGTCACCTGCATTATGGGTCAAAAATACGGACTTTCTTAGCACCGTAGATTAGTAACTAATGTTAAGCAACTTAGTATCTATACTGCTATCTTTCATAATGGATTCGATAAGTATATATTATCAAAATGTGCGTAGCATAAAAGGTAAGCTACATAAACTCTATCTGGCCAGTTTGAATTGTAATTATGACGTAATTGTACTTACAGAGACATGGCTTAGTGGAGATTTTGCCGATTCAGAGATTTTAAACCACAATTATATTATCTATAGGACTGATCGTAGTGCTAAGAATAGTACCAAACATCTAGGTGGAGGTGTACTAATTGCCGTAGCAAAAAGGATACACTCCTCAATTATGGACTGTACTCGGTTGAACAACGAGATAATCTGGGTGTGTATTAATATTGCTCCAACAAAAAATATTTATGTATGTGCAGTTTATCTCCCATCACCTGCTACACCATCTAGACTTGAATCTATAGTCGATGAGATCAACGTCACGATGTGTGACCTCCATGACAGGAACGTTATTCTACTAGGAGATTTTAATTTGCCTGGCATAAAATGGGTTCCTAATAACACTTTTAATGGTGAATATATTCCTTTGCAACCAACACAGTTTAATTTTAATATGGGGCAAACTTTAATTGATTTCATGTCACTTAATTACTTGACACAATTTAACCACGTGTTTAATCACTTAGGAAAAACACTTGATCTCGTTTTGTCTAATATGTCTAAAGTTAAGGTATCAAGAGAAGATTACGCTATTTCCAAAGTTGACATATATCATCCGCCTCTAATTATCGATATTGAGATTGATTCCCTTACATCACTTAAGCCTAAACCTTATTATAAACTTAACTTTAATAAAGCTAATTACACAGATATTGAAAAGTACATAAACGACATAAATTGGAACACAATACTCAACGATGACCTGACCGTGGATGAAATGACAAATATTTTTCAAGAAAAAATTTAATATATTATTAATATTTTCATACCCAAAACTTCATACAAGAAGGGAAAGTATCCGTCATGGTATTCAATCGCATTAATCAAAATTATCAAAGAGAAGGAGAAATTCAGAAATAAATATCAAATTTATAAAAATTCAAGAGATTTAAATTCGTTTCAGTTATTAAGGCAGAGAAGTCACAGTATTATTGACCGGGATTATTCAAATTATATTAAAAAAATCGAAAATTCATTACTCAATAATAATAACGTAAAATCATTTTGGTCATTTATTAGAAACAAAAAAAAATCTAAAATTTCAATTCCAAGCAAAATGTACTTAGGTAATACTACAGCAACAAACCCTAAAGATATTTGTAATCTCTTTATGCGTCAATTTTCGTCTGTGTATCTCCCTCAAAGTTCAGATGAGTACAAAGTAGATATACTTGTACAAAGTACAAACAACATTACCAACATATCATTACCTAGAATCTCAATTAAGCGGGCTCTTGAAAACCTTGCTGTTAACAAAAGTGCAGGCCCCGATCTTATACCACCGTACTTTATACGTAATTGTGCCCATTCTTTGAGCTATCCTCTTTCCATAATTTATAATAAATCTCTTAATACCGGAACTTTTCCAGCCTCTTGGAAAAATGCTAATGTAATTCCTATCCCAAAAACAACTAAAATTAACGATATAAGTCAATACAGGCCTATCTCCATCTTACCGTGTTTTGCTAAAGTGTTAGAGAGCTTAGTCTGTCCAGTCCTTAACTTTCATTTAAAAGAACTTCTCATTGAACAGCAGCATGGGTTCCAAAAGGGCAAATCCACTCTGTCCAACTTAATACTTTACAGCGATTATTTATCATCCAATGTCGATCACGGCAAGCAAATTGACGTCATATATACAGATATAAGTAAAGCATTTGACAGAGTGAATCACAATATTCTTATAACTAAACTTTCATCTCTTGGTATTAGTGGTACCTTGCTGAAATGGCTAAGTAGCTACCTGACAAATAGGGTTCAAAAAGTTATCGTGTCGGGATATGAATCAGAGGAGTTTATAGTGCCCTCTGGAGTTCCACAGGGGTCACACTTGGGTCCAATTTTGTTTCTAGTTTTTATTAATGATTTACCAATGTCTTTCAACTTTGTTCATTACTCATTGTTTGCTGATGACTTGAAAATTTATCATACAATAGATAACATTGATGATTGGGGTAAGTTACAATGTGATTTAAATGCTTTTAATACTTGGTGCCAAACAAACAAACTCCCACTAAATATCAGTAAATGTAAACATATAAAATTTTCTAAGAAACGTAATATTATCCAAAGTCAGTACACTTTAGATGGTCTATTATTGGAGGAAGTAGCTGAAATAAGGGACCTGGGGGTAATTTTCGATAAAAAATTATCTTTCATACCGCACTATAATTATATTATAAAGAAGGCAAATAGAGCTCTTGGTTTTATTTGGCGGAACAGCAAAAAATTTAAGAGCCCTACCGTGAAAACAACGTTATTTAAGTCTTTTGTTCGTAGCCACTTAGAGTATTGCCCTAGTATTTGGAATCCCCACTATGATTGTCATACACAAAGAATTGAACGAATTCAAAAGCGGTTTTTATATTTTATGACTAGATGGTTAGGCAAGAGAAGGGAGCTAACAGATTATGAAAAAAGATTAAAGTACTTTAAATTAACAAACATGGCCAATAGACGGAGTGTAGCTGATCTCGCCTTTTTGTACAAATTGTTAAATGGTCACATAAATATCCCTGGTATCTTAGCATTAATTAAATTTGTCATCCCAAGGCCTTCTTTTCGGCCCCACACATATAATTTTATTGATACGAAAGGTCACAGAACAAAATTGGGTAAATATAGCCCGCTAATGAGAATGGGTCGGCTGAGTAATCAACTCTGGCTGGAACATAAAATAGATATTCTGAAGCGATCCCTTATTTCTTTTAAAAAAAGGGCCACTGAGGCTCTTACCCACTATGGAGAGTAGTTTTTAAGTTTCTTCAAAATTATATTTTTATTTTTATACTGTAATTACTTATTATATAGTCGGAGCGTAGTGGTAGACAACCATATTATTATGTATAATATTCATGCTGTGTTTACCTTTAATTGGATTGTTACATACGACTCTCAACCACAATAGCATGTTATTTAAGTTTTTATAAACTGTATCAGTCTGTTGGTAGACCAATAAAAAAAAAAAAAAAAAAAAAAATATTTCAAGAAAGCGCTATAAGCTGGGAACGATCGCCACGCGTCTACTGACGCTGCCTCCGCGCGGGCGGTGGGTCATGTGAGCAATTATTTTCCCTAATGAAAGGAAACAAATCTCCTGCGATATCGCGACGCGACTGACCACACTTGGATGCAGTTTTAAAACTAACTTTATTTAAAGACATAAGATGTCAAATTCCTGGAAAAAGATAGTGATAGTAGATTGTAAAAAGATTTCCCTGCTATTATATTACTACCCTCTATTACCCCTCCTGAACTGGGTAAACTGGGTATGTCCTAAAACTGCATCCAGAACTACCGTAGGATGAACACCAGTGTCCTCTCAATTAACGCTGGTGAGCATTCTGCGATCCCCAACCCGCCTGCCAAGCGTGGGGATTATAGCAAACCTTTAATTTGATGGGGATTTCAAACAACGTCGAGCAGTGAATGTATGTATTCTGATTGATGATGATGAACTCTCTATATATATATGATTTTTTTTTCATTATGGTTGAGTTTTGCGGCCCACTGACTTTAAGATCCTTATGCATTTGGTCCACCAATGACTTTGAGTTTTACATGCCTGGCTTAGATGAATAAAAAAATTAAGAATGGATAGATGAGTTCCAAAATTAAGGCCTAGATGACTTCAAAACATGGGAAGACCTATATGAGATCAACATCAAGAACACCCATAGCAGATCAAAAATTAAAGCCTTGATATTATTCAAATTAATGTAGCACAAAATAGTATGCCCTGGGCGGGAATCGAACCCGCGTCCTCCGATTTCGCGCCGGATGCATAAACCACTCGGCGTGTTACTTAAGGTCTTGAGTTCAAATTAAGAAGGCCTATATGAGTTTAAATTAAGAAGGTCTAGATGAGTTCAAATGAAGAAGGCCTACATGAGTTTAAATTAAGAAGGCCTAGATGAGTTCAAATGAAGAAGACCTATATGAGTTCAAATGAAGAAGACCTATATGAGTTAAAAACGGTGTTAGTGAGAAATGTAAGTTTAGTATAACATTTCAGGTATGTGATCTGGTCCCTGGAGCGGCTGGTGACGGAGGAGTATATCCTGGTGTACCTGCACGGCAGCGCGGGCCGGCGGCGCATGCCGGCCTTCCACTGGCTGCACGAGTGCTATAAACTTATCGACAGGAGGTAACTTACTACTCACATGCAGCGCGGCCCGACGGCGAGGGTGTAAACCAGCAGAGTGTATAATGAGCAAGTTGCTCACGAGTTTCATACGCACTTTTTCAACACCCTTGCGAGGAAAAAAAATTATGTTGCACAAATGCGATACAAACAACATACAAAAATTATGTAAAATAGCGCGCTTTTTTTTTTTTTGCGCGTGGCAAATTGTTGTGGTTGTTTACATATACTTAGCCTTAAACCTCTTTGTTGTTACAAATCTGTATTACCCGGTTAAATTGAAAATGTTCTGTTTACTCGCATATAATTTACAGTTAGGTACTAACTTAACTTTGTTAGGGATAATTCTATTACGCACTAGTGTGTAATATTATAATGCACGAAGGTGTTATAATACAGTTTATGGCCCTAAGAACGATATAATAAAGCTCACTTTACGTGCAAGGGTGTTGAAATGTGGTTTATTGCATTCATGAGTACATAAGGTGACACAGACATAAGAGCATACATGAAACCCATTTGGGTATAGCTATATTACCATGATCGACATGGTATCATTGATAGACATTTTTTTTTCTGCGCGGGTAGGAGAGTGTAAAACATCAATCAAATTTTGTCTGAGTTAATTTATTATAAAATAATAAGTAAATCTTCTCCTATATGTCTAAATTGTATGTATAATTAAAATCTAGTACAAAATATCTGTCAGTGGGTGTTATCCTTATCACAAAGTCATAAAAACACATAATTAAAGTGAGATATACAGGTATTGATTACACACACATTTATTTCAACATGGAGGCAGTGCAACAGTCAATGGCCCAACTCCAGCAGTTATTTATGCAGCAGATGGATGCTTATGAAGGTGAGCTTCAAGTTGCAACTCCTTCAACCAATGTAAGCAACTTGGCATCAGAGTTTACTGCATTCCGCTCCTTTATTATGACAGCTATTCAATGCCTTCAAGATCAGGTGGGCATGCTTGTACATCAGCAGGATTCGATGGAAATGCGTAGTCGTCGTAAGATCAACTCTAAGATGTTGGACGAAAGACGGTTTCGTGTTCATATCGGGTGCTGACGGAATAAGACATCGTATCAGCTCTCTTGTAGAGCTCGAAAAGATTGGTGGTTCGGAAGCGCCGATTACAGTGCACGGTGTTCCCAAGGAGACGATAGCTACATCCAAGCCGAGACGAGCTGCTTCCAAAAAGCGATGACATGCCTGCTTCTATTTCTCGAGTGTATAATTACAACACAATTTTGTTTACAAAATGGTTTGTTCGAGTTTGTGTACCCTCTACTTATGTCTCCGAATTTTAAGTTAATATGTAGCTTTAGACCACATTATGCATTATTCACTGAACTTATCTTGAAATAATTTTACTACCTACTACTCGTATCAGTTTTGATTTGACACTTTCAATTTGTTTTGACGTTGACGTTATTATTTTAACTTCACATCAAACCATAGAGTTTATCACTATAGTTTATTCCGTTCAAACCTGGTGACATAATTATCATAAATGTGGATCAGGATGTCAATTCACTCATATTGTGTATTAAATATTATATGGTAACTTAAAATATAATATGTGTATATTATATTTGATGTGGTTAGTTTATGTCTATGTGTTAGTATTTTTTTTTTTTTAATCTTTTTCTTCCCTGGGTAAAAACGAAAATGTGTACGTGTGTATAGTGTGTTTTTGTATTTTTTGAATTACTGATATCCAACTGGCAGGTGGAGAGTTATAAAAAACCTCTTTTATATTTTATCTATCTATCTATCTATATATATATATATTTACATTATTATTTATATGTATAAATAGTATTTATTATTTTATTATATAATATTTATATCTCATATTACAAACTATGTTAAACTTATTTAACAATGCAGATAATACTGATAGTGAAGAGTATTTGTCATTGTCTTCTAACAGTTCCCTCAGTGACCAGAGTTTCGAAGGCATCCCAACGCTCAACGATACTCTCGACGCACAGTTTTCTGATGTACCGAAAAATTTTAACGTGATTCATATCAACGCGCAGAGTATTCCGGCACATTATCCCGATATGCAGGCATCTCTAGATCACAAAAATATTCACGCCATAATAGTCTCCGAAACATGGTTCAAGCCGTGCTTACCCTCTATATCGTACTCCTTGCCCGGCTTTAACCTTATCCGAAATTATCGTACTGACAGCCGTGGGGGTGGGGTGGCTTTTTACCTTAGATCACATATTCCTTTCTCAGTAGTCAGCACCTCATCCCAGCCGCCTACATCAAATGCCGGTGAGCATCTTTTTGTGGAAGTCCTTCTTTCACATAATAAAATCTTACTCGGAGCCTATTATAGCAGTTCTTCTTGTAATAATTACTTTTCATCTTTTGAACAAATACTTGAAGATCTTACCCCTTCATATATCCATACCATTATCATGGGTGATTTCAATACCTGTCTTCTCAAACGGGATTGTCGTAGATCCTCACTTGAAGCTGTCGTTAATTCCTGCAACATGCATATTCTGCCTCTAAATGCTACTCATCACTCCCCAAATTACACTCCTTCACTTCTTGACTTGATTATAGTATCATCCACCCTGCATGTTGCGAAGCACGGTCAATGTTCCGCCGATGCCTTCTCATATCATGATCTGATATTCCTATCTTATAAAATTCGTCCTCCTAAAGCAAAACCTAAAGTCATACTTCAGCGCAATTTTAGTGGCATGGACCAGGTTGCATTTCTTCATGATGACCAAGTAGTCGACTGGTCTCCGGTATATAATGCAGCGACTGTGAATGACCAAGTTGCTATTTTCAACTCCTTATTAACACAGTTGTATGATAAGCATGCCCCTCTGCGAGCTATAAAATTAAAACACCTTCCAGCTCCTTGGCTAACCAATGACATAAAAGTGTTAATGCATAAAAAAGCAGTCACTAAAAGTAAATACAAGCGTCAACCAAGTGATGAAAATAAAGCTGTGTATGTTAAATCTCGCAATCGCTGCAATATGGTGTTTAGGGATGCTTTACGCCACCATGTTCACAAGTCTGTCGCTAACGAGGACCCTGCCAAAGTTTGGAAATTTCTCAGGTCATTGGGCATAGGTAAATCACGACAAGAGTCTATTCCTAATGATTTAAATATCAATTCTCTCAACCAACATTTCTCTTCGTCATCTGATATTAACATCTCAGATAAAAACAATACCTTACGTTATCTTTCAACTTTACCGACTCCCGATCATTCTCCATTTATTTTTAATCAACTATCCGCTTGTGATGTTAAGAAGAGCGTAATTTCGATCACTTCCAATGCTGTTGGTGTTGATGGCATAAGTCGTAACATGGTTATGCCCATCTTAGATGTTATACTTCCTGTTCTCTGTCACATTTTTAATAACTCTGTCTCTGATGGAGTATTTCCCTCAATTTGGAAAGACGCTCAAATTATTCCCTTGGCTAAAAAATCAAACCCTAAATGTTATTCCGATTATCGACCCATTTCTATCCCTCCATTCCTGTCAAAAGTTTTCGAGCGTCTTATCTACAACCAAATTAGCAAATTCTTATCTAGTCACAATCTCTTAAACCCTTTTCAATCTGGCTTTCGACCTGGGTGTTACCGCCATACTTGTGTTTAACGCATTTTTGTTTGCATTAGGTTCGTCAAATAGCTATCACTTTCTTTCATATGACATATTGGCCAATTGAGCGATCTCCTGTCTCTTTTCCCCCTCCAATCCAGTGTCTACCACGATGCACCTAACGCCGCGGAGGCAGTTGCCCTTGAAAGACAGTCTCAATGACGATCTACCGCTGACCGCATCCCAGTGGATATATTTAATTTAACCTACCGCAAGAACGTGAACGTATAATGGATTTATTGAACATCTTATTGTGAAAGTTGAAGTGTGAAATTATCAATGTTTCTGTGCTGCGCAGCCAGGACTTCCAGTGCGTGAGGTGAAGGAGCCTGCTGAACTATCTAGAAGGTGCGTGGTTTTCCATACTTCCTCTTACCTTACGATCGCTCATGGCCAGGATATGTCTGTACATTTGTGGAATTGTTCTTGTAATCAGTGACCTAGCGAATTAACAAAAAAAAGATACAGTCCACTTAAATTATTAACGCCATAAAGCCTTCGGGCACATAACGCTTCCCGCTAGCGGTCATATAAATTTTTGGCCGCTTCATTTTGGTCCTTCGAGCCGGATTCATACGATATCCTTTATAAGACTAAAATCATTTTAGTCCATTCTCACTAGATTGTAATCTCAATTTCATCATTGTATATAATTTTCTTGGTTTCATACATAAATATCCTTTATAAAACTAAAAATCACCACGTAATTCTCACGTCACGAACCTACCCTCGTTCGCCACTTAAAAAATGATCGATATTTCACTAAACCGCTCCGCCCTTATAAGTGTTTGCCTTTAGAGAATAATATACATTTACTTTCCCGCCCTTAAGGTACATACATTTATAAGTGTTATATATATATACATATATTTATTTATATCCATATCGTAGTTCACGTACTCATTTATAACGTAATACCGCGCCATTAAAATATCATAGTATAAATTACTTTCTTACTTTACTCTTACGCGACTGACTGTCTTATTTACCATTGTATTTAGATACTACTTAGGCCTGCCTACAATAATTGTTGCATATAAAATCAAGCATAATGCCTCGCGAAGTCAAAGTAGCTTCTCCTTGTAGTCCGCGTTTAACTATCCTACAAGCAAAGCGAAATGCTCTGTTTGAACGTATTAATACGGTTTATAATCAGGCTAAAAATGCACATATTTCGGAAGAAAATAGAGAATTATTTTTAAGTTCTTGCGTAACGATTGAAGAGACACGCATGAGTTTTCAAAACATCCTCGATAGTTACAATGAAACACTTCTCGAACTTGACCCCGATGCGACACCTTCTTATCAAGGTTACGCGTCCTTCGAAGATCTTTATTGTTATATCAAGCAGATCATGTCGAAGTTCAAGCCCGCGCCCGCGTCAGAGCATTCCACTTCGCACAACAAAGCTAAACCTAGACTTCCAAATATTGAACTAATGCACTTTGATGGTGATAGAAAAAATTGGCCATTATTTCACGCTAGTTTTGACGCGACAGTACATAGTAATGCATCGTTAACAGACGCTGACAAGTTGTACTATCTAATAGGTAAATTGTCACCGACCGCCCAGTCTACGTTTGCTGGTATAATTCCGAATGCCGAAAATTATAATGTAATTTACCAAACGCTTTTAGATAAATACCAAGATATCAGGCTATTAGGTTCTAGCTATTTAGATCAGGCACTTAACCTCAAATTAAATGGTTCTCCGTCTGCATCTAACTTCAAATTGTTTATAGACAAGTATGTGGTCGCTATTAACTCGCTGAAAACGTTAAAAATAGACGATCTGTTGGACTTTGTATTGCTACATATAGCGCTGTATAAGTTTGATACAGAAACTATACGCGCGTTTGAAATGTACTCCCGAGATAAGAGGCTGCCGACACTCGAGGAATTTATTGAGTTTATTAAAAGGCAGTATCGTATCTTTGAGCATACACAACCCGCCGTAGCATCCGCAGTAAACAATACTATAAAGTCTAGTTCGAAGCCTTCCGCTAAGACGAACCGCCCGCCGAATCCACAGTCATACGTCACTTGTTCGGCTCCTGATAAATGTTCATTGTGTAATTATGCGCCTCATGATCATTACTATAAATGTACAGCGTTCGAAAAACTTACGCCTAGTGAAAGGTTTAAATTTATAAAAAATAATAACGCGTGTGTGAACTGCACTAGTCGCACCCATAAAACTATTAATTGTTCATCGAAGTTAAAGTGTCGTGTGTGTTCTCAGCGACATCATTCTATGCTACATTTTAATATCAAACCGCGTTCGAAATTCGAACCCGCAACCCCTTCCGCGAGTGCAGAGCACACGATCTCCACACCGCATTTGTCCGTTCCGGCTAACAGCGAGTCGCGTCAGCCAATGCAGCTGCGCAGCGATCTCTCGCTATGCACGACGTCCATCGCCGCCTCGCCGCCCGCGCGCACTGAGTCTTTGACGGATAACCGGCGATGTATAGCCACCCGTTCAACGGTACTTCTAGCGACTGCTCAAGTTATAGTTTGCGATGCTAATAATAGACCGCAAGTTATACGTTGTTTACTCGACAGCGCGTCTCAGAGTAATTTCGTTACTTATGAATGTTGTCAGCGCCTTGGCTTATTAAATAGTATAACGCCTTCACAGATCACCGTAAGGGGAATTGGGGGTTCCGAAAAAAGCGTTAAGGGTTCCGTACGTTTTAAAATAAGCTCACAATATAATTCGAACATTAATTTTGATATTGACTCGCTCGTTATCGACCGCATAAGCGATTCTCTGCCATCGGTCGAGATTGATAAGGCTGTGTTTACGCACCTCGAGTCACTCCCGCTCGCCGACAAGGACTTCGCGGTGCCCGGGCCAATCGATTGTCTGGTTGGAGCGTCGATCTTCGCACATATGCTGCTACCTGGAGTAGTCCATGGCAGTAATAATAATGTACCGCCCGCGATTCAGACTGTGTTAGGTTTTGTGATTATGGGTTCCGCGCCTACGTCACAGATCGTTCACAATAGTCTTTCAACTTTGTGTTGTGCCATCGAACTAAAACCGATGGACATGCTCTTCAAGCGATTTTGGGAGCTTGAAGAGATATCCGCGCCGGCCGTTCTTAATCCTGACGAATTCGAGTGCGAAGAATTTTTCCGCGCTACCACTGTTCGTGACAGCAGTGGTAGGTATGTTGTCGCCTTACCTTTTCGTGATGACGTAAATTTATTAGGCGATTCGTACTGTTGTGTGGACCTATTCAGTTGTCTTAAAAAAAAACAACTTATGGACACACACACATTTATTTTATTAAAAAAAATATAAAATTATTTATATACACTTGACTTTGAAGTTCCCGCAACTCACTTTTAACTACTAATTTGGGCAGAGGTTCCACCTGAAGGGTATACTGGTACTGAGTCTGGTGACTCCTGGAGTTATCACAATAAATCTGAGCACTTAATTTTGGAAGCCACCGTTTATATAGAGAAAAATACTGCTGACACCGCGTAAATAGGTTTGTGAGGGATTCGGGCCTAGGTCAGCAATATATTAGGTGTAACACCTTCCTCCTTTAGAACGGAACATCCGAAATTAAGGATAGGATGTGAGTAGAAAATAAGTTATAGAAATAGTTATAAAGAAATCATTAAGACGTTATAGTAAGGGACTTGTGAGATGCAAGGACTTTACAATAGAATTTATATTTAAAGGAATTAGATTTAGGAAATAAGAATAGCATTAAAAACAATTGAGTCATTAACATAGTAATTATCATTAGGTATTTAGACTTAACTACAACAATAATCAAAACACACATTAGCAGAAATAAAACAATAATATCAAATTACACGTTATCATTTTAAACACAAGTGACTGTATAAAGTTAGAACTTATACATTTAAAACTAAGAAAGTTGCATAGAATAGGAACTTGGAAAATATTTCAAGTTTGCAAAGATTTAGAATTTTTTTACTTAAGAAAATAGTAAGTTATTGTATAAAGAATTAGTAATATCATAATTAACAATTATTAAGTATTAGGTATAGTATATTAGTGTATAAAGTAGCACATTATAGAAATACGACATAGCATTAGGATTTAGAAACTTTATTAGATATAGAAAATAACGTAAAGATAGGAATATAAAACATCAATTAAAATCAAGGTTTCTCCTCAGAGTTCTTGGTGAAGATGATGATTCGGAAGTTAGTTCGAGATCTGACATCTCGATGCTCGTTTTGCTTTTAACCCGAGTGTTAGATTTAGTATTACAGTGGTTGTATATTTGAACACAACAGCCACTTTTGGCACTAGTATTACAGAAACAGCAATACACCTTATACATTAAAAAAGAAAATACTGAGACGGAAAGAAGAGTTGTTAAAATGCTAAAATAGTAGCCATAAGTAATATGGTATGGTTGGTTCTCTATTTTATTTAATTCGTCGACACTTTGCTCAAGGTTATGAGAGGCATATTGTAATGAATCTAGGTTTATCTGGGATAACTTAATAGGAGTTAGTAGATGGATGCTCTTATTGAGTTTTTCTTTTGAGCAGCAGTCATCTTCTATTATGTTAAAATTAGGTGTCGGTAAATGAATTTGGACTTCGTATTCATGTGACGGAATAAACTGTAATAGTTTATGATAAACTTTACAGTTTTTAGGAATTGAAAGGATTCCAGAACCAACAATATCATAATCATTAATGGAATCTGTACATTTAGAAGTTATTTTTGTGATATCTGACTGAACGTAGAGCCATCTGTTATTACTTATCTTCTGCCAGATATCAATGTTACCTATTACTATCTTAAAATTACACGAACTAGGAATAGTATTTATGTGTTACGTTAAAATTGTCACTTCGCACATTTCATTAGACACACTTGAATATATATTTTTCATTATGCACAAATAGTATTCGTTTGGTATCACTTTGCACTCACTTAGGTTGTCCAGCGGAGAATACAATAGCTTATCATTAGTTATTGCCAAATATTTAGTACTTGGTGTTATCATTGCAAATGAGTTCGGCTTATTTATGTCATGAGGAGTTGGTAGAGCATAAATGTGAAGAAGATTGTATTCAGTAATGAAACTAAAGGAATTTTAATTACAAATACTAATTTATCATCGTTCACAAAAGATGCGACGTCTGCGATGTCTAAAAGCGTGTGAATATTATTAATGGAAATTGGGATTGGGAAGTTAGGATGAACATTGACGTTAGAAGATAGTTCATGAAAAAGTTGAATGGGACTTAGAATAGAAGGATGAACGATATTAATTTTACCAAATAAGATAGAGTCAATTAGATCTTTAATATTAGAGTTAAGAATCATCAGAGAACTTTCAAGAGCGCTGAAAGTTATAGCCATGTGAGTATTTACCTCTAGACGGTTAGTACTATCAGATATAGTTTCTAGGATTTTATTAAGTTTTTCCATGTTTTCGTTAAGATGCATTTCATTATCATTAAGTCGCTTTATGGTTTGGTTAAATGTAGTAATGGTAGAAGATATGACATGGATATTATTTTTCATAAGACCAGCTAAATGTCGTTGGTCATCTTGGACATTATTTATTGCGTCTGTGAATGCCTTGGCGTCGTCTTCGTCCAAGGATCCAAACAGTTGCTTTAAAATAGGACCGCCGAAGCCAAACCAGGCGGCTCTTTTAAATCTAGAAGTGTTAGTTGATGTTAAATGAGATAGTGAATGGAAGTTGTTATTGACATTGGTAAGCATGATTTCTAGAGGAGCTAGGACATTGTTACAGTCTATGCGCATTTGGTAAGAAGGATAGTTAGAGCAAATAGTTTTAGAATGATCTAGGATTAGTTTAAGATTGTTGATGTGCGGATTGAAATATGATATATCAGAAAATGTTAAGATATTGTAGAAATCATTGTAGAACTTGACTGTGCCAATAGGATCATAGTAGATACCGGGACTGTTGATGATTGGTGTGGTAAGATTTGGTATGGAGAGGGCCATGACTGTTATTCCTGGCACGATGGCCCTGGAACAGAATGATGAGCAAGTTTGACTTCGTCGAAATGGTAGCGAACATGTTTTCTATTAATGAGGACTGTGACATTATGATTGCTGTGAACTTTGATTATTTGATATGGACCTTTCCAGATGGGTGACAAAGCCTTACGCAATCTGTGATGGCATTTCACGTAAACCATTTCTCCAACATCGTAAGATACGGTGCGAGACCGTTTGTCATAGTATACTTTTGACCTTTCTTTACTACGAAGAAGATTTTCACGAGCTAGTTTATGCGTCATGGTAAGCTTATGTTTGAGATTTCTTATGTAGTCAGGGTATGTAACGTCAGGGGAGATGTCATAGATAGAACTTGGAATGTGGGGCTTACAGCCGAAGAGTAACTCATGAGGAGTGAAGTTAGTCGATGAATGGACACATGAATTATATGAGACTAATGCTGTGGGAAGATACTTGTGCCAATCGTTTTGACTCTCGTTGACATAGGATTTGAGATACTCTTTAAGAGTAGAATGGCTTCTTTCAAGAGCACCATTCGTTTGGGGATGGTATGGAGTAGAAAAGAGATGTTTGATCTTAAATAAAGTAGTAATTTGTTTGTAGACTTCGGCTATGAAATGAACACCTTGGTCGGAGAGTAACGTTTTGGGAATACCGAAGTGAGAAATGAATTTGATGAGACAGTTAGATGTCTGTTCAGCTGTCGATTGTGTGATGGGATAGGCCATTGAATATTTTGTCAGGTCGTCTTGGAAAGTAACAATATATCTATAATTTTCCGGACCAGATTCAGGTAGAGGACCTACGATGTCTGTGGCTATCCGCTGTAGAGGCTCATAGGATGTAGAAGTTATTTCCATTGGAGCTCGATTTGCTAATCTGAGAGCTTTGTTCTGTTGACAGTAGGAGCAATGCTTAACATAAGATTCTATTTCAGATCTCATGTTTTTCCAGAAATAGAGTTCTTTTAATTTGTTGTACATTCGAGCAGTACCAACGTGACCACCTACTGGAGTGTCATGATTGTCTTTAAGTATGATTGGGACTTCAGTTGGTGTAGGGTATAGTATCTGGTTATGGTAAATATTTATTTTGATCTGTGTCTTATTAAAGAGGTAGGCTATCATTTCATATATTAGAGGAAATTTCAGTTTGTCAAATGGGTTTTCGAAGTCAGATATTGCAAATTCTTTAACGTCAGGGTAGTAGATAATGAGTTGATTGCGTAATTCTTTCAGAACTGCAAACACATCTTTGTAAGAGGCAGATTCAAAGTGGTGAACCTTTGTAAAGAGATGGAAAAATGTTTTGTTTTTGGCCGTTGAAACTTTAATATGATGTAATTCTTTTTCCGACTGCATAAAACTTTCTTTGTCATTTATGAAGGATAGAATGTCTTCACAATAAAAGTTGGATTCGTCAAGATCAATAGAGCTTGGGTAAGCAATAGTGGTACATGTAGTCTTTAAGAGACTTTGGTTATGTTCCACGATTTGAGTGTCAAAATTGATTAAAAATACCGGACTAGAACGGGACTTGAGGAAAGAGTCATAGGTTAAGTTTACGGTAAGGTCAATGTCAAGATCGTCAATAGCGTTAATAGGAGGGCGAGATAGTCCATCGGCATTGGAGTTTATTTTGCCTGGTTTGTAGATTATTTCATAATCGAATTCTTCCAGTTTCAATCGCCAGCGGACGAGTTTACTACTGGGATCCTTGCAATTAAATAGCCAGACAAGAGGACGATGGTCAGTAACAATTTTAAACTTTCTGCCATAGAGATAAGGTCTGAAAGTCTTGACACCGAAGATAATACCTAATAGTTCTTTTTCTGTGGTGCTGTAGTTTCCTTCAGCACTATTTAGAGTGCGAGATGCGTATGCGATAGGAAGGTCTTTTCCTATTTCGCCTTGCGAGAGGACGCAGCCTAAAGCGTAATTTGATGCATCGGTAGTAAGGATGAATTCCTTGGAAAAGTCAGGGTATTGTAGGATAGGAGCATTAGTTAATAAGGATTTGAGTGTCTCAAACGCTTGCGTTTGAGCGTCAGACCAAATGAATTCAGCGTCTTTCTTTAGAAGAGAAGTTAAAGGTTTTGTAATTTTCGAAAAGTCTTTAATGAATTTTCGATAATAGCCGACTAGGCCGAGGAAAGCTTTAATATTTTTTGGATTCTTGGGAGTAGGATAAGAGACAACAGCTTTGACTTTGTCTGGATTGGGAGAGACACCTTTATCAGTGATGATATGACCAAGATAAGCAACTTCGCGACGTAAAAACTCGCACTTATCAGGTTGCAATTTGAGATTATGAGCACTTTTGAAGACTAGTCTGAGTTTTTCTATGTGAGAGGACAGATCGTGGCTATAAATTATGACGTCATCAAGATAAATAAAGCAGTGCAGGCCTTGTAGACCTGATAAGACTGTATTCATCAGTCTTTGGAAGGTTGCAGGGGCATTTTTTAATCCAAAAGGCATCCGGGTATATTGAAAATGTCCGTTTGGTACAGAAAAAGCAGCAGAGTCAGCGTCACTCATTTTAATTTGGTGGAAGCCAGAAGCTAAATCGAGGGTTGAGAAGTACTTGCTGTGTCCCAGTTGGTCAAGGATTTCAGTTATATTCGGGATAGGATATGCATCACCTATTGTAATGTCATTGAGCTTCCTATAGTCAATGACAATACGCCATTTCTTTTGGCCAGAAGCATCTTGCTTCTTTGGAACTACCCAAATGGGAGAAGACCAGGGAGAATTAGAAGGCTGGATAATTTTCTGTTCAAGCATTTTAGATATTTGCTTGTTAACTTCGTCTTTATGAACTTCAGGGTATCTATAAGTCTTAGTCTGGATTGGTTGTGAACTAGTAGTTTTGATTGAATGTTCCAAAGTGTTAGTATGAGTCAAGAGGTCACCGTCAAGATGGAAGAGATCAGAGTATTCGGTGCATAGATTATGTAATTCTCGTGTTTCTTCGTCATTAAGGTGAGAAGATCTGATCTGTTCTTTAACTCTTCTGAGTCTGTCAGGAGTCTGAGATGGCGGTGAAATATGATTGATCTGAGTTTCGTCAGGGAAATCACATGGATTAAGTTCAACACACAATGATTTAATATTTACGTCAGAGTCAGTAGTGTTGAGAATAGAGACATTTACATGATTATTGGGTTTAACAGAGACAAGGCAACTCGATACAAAGACGCCTGTTTGTATTTCAAATTTATCTATAAAACCGATTGAGACTTTAGGGTTAGCAACGTTGCATTCAATAATCGTTTCAGAACGTGCAGGTATGTTATATTCTGGTTTAGTAAAATGAATGGGTAGACTATATTCTCCTATTTTGAGAAGACTTGATTCATAGTCGATGGTAGCATTTTTCGATTTTAGAAAGTCATTGCCAATGATTCCATCGAAGTTTATTTCAACAGAGTCTGGTATAAGATTAAAATCAGCAAGCATAGTGTGATCTGAGAAGGCAATATCAAATTTAAATTGACCAAAGCTTTCGGTATATTCGGAGTTCTTATCGATGCCTTTGAACTTGATCTTCTTTGATTCTAGTTCAGGCATAGTTTGTAGAGAAGATTCTTTTAGCAGTGATATAGCAGCACCAGAGTCAACAAGGAGCACTAGTTGCTTATCTGCATAGCAAGATTTGACATAAACATGAGGCAAATGAATTTTATTATTATAGTTAATTTCATAAACAGTTTGGTAGTGATTTTCACATTCGGGCTTAGGAGTTGCGTCTGATTTTTTAGAATGTTGACGCTTTGAACGTGATTTCGAATACTTTGCCTTTGATTTATTTGAAGATTTTCGTAGTGATTGAGTTGTTTGAGTTCTGTGAGACGATTGAAGTGGTTGAGTTAGGGATTGAGACAATTGAACTGGAGATTAAGTTGGTTGAGACGATGGAGTCTGAGATTGAGTCAATAGAGGCGATTGAGTCGATAGAGTCGAGTGATTCAGGGATTGAGCCGATGGAGACGATTGAGTCGATGGTGACAATTGAATCGGTAGAGACGATTGAGTTAAGGATTGAGGCGATTGAGTCGATGGACACGATTGAGTCGATAGAGACGATTGAGTCGATAGAGACGATTGATTTGATAGAGACAACTGGTTTAAGGATTGAGGCGATTGAGTCGATTGAGTCGATTGAGTCGATAGAGACGATTGAGGCAGGGATTGAGACGATAGAGACGATTGGTTTGATAGAGACAATTGGTTTAAGGATTGAGGCGATTGAGTCGATTGAGTCGGTTGAGTCGATAGAGGCGATTGAGACAGGGATTGAGTCGATAGAGACAGAGATTGAGACGATAGAGACGATTTAGTAGATGGAGTCAACTTAGTAGTGGTCGAACCATAAGATAGAGTCGGTTTAGTATAGGATTGAGACAGTCTAGCATAAGATTGAGCCGGCTTAGTATTGGATTGAGTTACATTAGTATAGGATTGAGTCGGTTTGGTCAAGGATTGAGTCAGGCTAGAATAAGATTGAGTCGGCTTAGTATTGGATCGAGTCGATTTAATAAACGATTGAGTCAGGCTAGCATAAGATTGAGTCGGCTTAGCAAAAGATTGAGTCGGCTTAGCAAAGGATTGAGTCGGCTTAGCAAAGGATTGAGTCGGCTTAGCAAAGGATTGAGTCGGTTCAGTATACGATTGAGTCGATTTAGCAAAAGATTGATTAAAATAATCATCTCTGAAAGAAACATGTTTATTAGTTTTAGCAGACACAGAGGACATAGAAATAAAACCATGTAACTTATCGAAAATAACGTCGGTTTGTGTAGAAGATTCCGTACGACGTTGAACCGGAATCATATTAAGTTTAAATTATGATCAGATTCGGAGTCAGACATTTCATCATAAAAATGAACCCTATTATTAGACTTAGGAATGTTTGGTTCGCCTTGTAGGCGTGCATTATTGTTATATTGGCGCTTACGACATCGATATATCGTGGCCAATATTTTTACAATATCTACAAATAATAGTATTAGAATGCGGAGCTTGTGGTATAGTAGATGTCGACGGCCTTTGCTGCGGTTCAGGTATAGAGTGAATAGGACGCCTGTTCAGGAAGCAACTCCTTTCGGAATGTCCTGTTTTACCACAAGTCCTGCATTTATGAGACCTTGGTTCAGTAGTCCTTGACGAAGATTGCATATAGTTATGTAACTTTTCTTCTTGGATGGCTAGATCTATAGCTTCGTGTAAATTCGAAGGGTTACGACATCTTACGATGGTGGAGATATGGCTCGGAAGACTTAACAGAAAGGTGTGTAAGGCTAGGTCTTCAGTGTTGGCAATGCGACCTTTCATTTCGCTCGGATCTCGGGTTGAATGGGCAATGTCAGTTTGTAAACGAGTCAGACAAGTTTCTAATCGCAGGCTGTACTGCGAAACGGTTTCTGAAGACTTGGGCTTACAGTTTTGGAGGTCCAATAACAGGTGGTCCCTGTGTTTGGTTTCTCCAAAGGTAGACTTCAAAAACAGTTTCAATTCTGACCAATTTTCAAAGACTTTAAGCGAACATGCCAACTCGGCTTTGCCTTCTAATTGAGATATAATAAATTTAAAAAGCAAATCCGTTTGCGAAGATGATGCTAAATTGATCGCATTATCGCAGTTTTTAATGAACGGTGATAGCTTATGTAGGTCTCCGTTAAATGGTTTAATAAATTTCATTAAAATATTAAACTGAATTTCTTCCGACATCTCTGCTTTGTAAAGTTTGTTAGAGTTGTTAGGAAGAGCCATATTTGCAATGATAATACACTATAAGTACACGAAATAGCAATAAAATAATAATAAGATATTGTATTAGAATTTAGCACTTACAGGAAAGTCAGCGGCAGTATGTAGGTCGACATTCAACACGTTCCTGCGCGTCAGCGTTTTGTGGCGCGTGCGGCCGGCGCTAGCGGTTATTCACCTTGGCTCGGCTGCGACTCCTGGGTCTTCAACTAGGCTATCGGCTTGGTACTCGGTAGTGAACCAAGTGTTTCAGCTCGACAGCAGGCAGCTTGGCTCAGCGGCTGGTTGAGAACCAGACTATGTAGAACCTGGCAGCAGGAAATGTTGGTTCAATATGGTACTCGGGTAGTAAACCCCGGGTATGGTGGAACTCCGGCAGTAGTGGTGGTGCAGGTAGAGGTGCAGTGCCAGGCAGAGAGCCTCAGCACGGGCAGTACTTCGTCTTCTTTAAGTCAATATGGCCAGCGCAGCAGGGTGCAACCGGTCCTCGTGAAGGGCAGGGCGGCAGTATGCAGGCGATGACCAGTGCGGCGAAACCAAAGAAATTGGTCTCAGCCACTCTCGTGCAGTAGGACGACCTCGTCAGGTAGGGCGGCCAAGGGACTAGATCCCATTTAATTCTGACACCAAAATGTTGTGTGGACCTATTCAGTTGTCTTAAAAAAAAACAACTTATGGACACACACACATTTATTTTATTAAAAAAAATATAAAATTATTTATATACACTTGACTTTGAAGTTCCCGCAACTCACTTTTAACTACTAATTTGGGCAGAGGTTCCACCTGAAGGGTATACTGGTACTGAGTCTGGTGACTCCTGGAGTTATCACAATAAATCTGAGCACTTAATTTTGGAAGCCACCGTTTATATAGAGAAAAATACTGCTGACACCGCGTAAATAGGTTTGTGAGGGATTCGGGCCTAGGTCAGCAATATATTAGGTGTAACAGTACGTTGCCGCGCTTAGGCGACTTAACTGTTTAGAGCGAAAACTTGATGCGTCACTCAAATCCCGCGCCGCCTACAATAATGTGATACGCGATTATATAGATAAGAGCTACCTTAGCCCCGTTGATGTGGCAACTGATGACGTCACCCTTCCTTCGTATACGATTCCTCATCACGGTGTGGTGCGAGAAGACAAAACGTCGACCAAACTTCGCTGCGTTTTGGACGCCAGCTGTAAGTCATCGTCTGGTCACTCGCTTAATGATCTTCTCCACGCTGGTGCTAATCTACAAGGAGACTTGTTTAGCATTTTAATTAATTTTCGCTTATTTGAGGTAACGCTATCGGCTGATTGTCGTCAGATGTTTATGCAAATAGGAGTGCGCGAACCAGATCGTAGGTATCAGCGAATTTTATATCCATTCAGTATGGAGGATCCAATTACTGTGTACGAATTTAACCGCGTGTGTTTCGGTTTAAAATCTAGTCCGTTTCACGCATTGCGCGTTGTACGCCAGTTGGTCGCCGATGAAGGTGACAAGTTCCCCGCCGCCGCCGCTGCTGCTTCTTCATGTCTTTACATGGATGACATCGTAGTCTCAGTCATGAGTAGGAAGCAAGCTATCGCGCTTAGTAGCGAGCTGATTCAGCTATTCGGAATGGGTCAATTTGATCTCGTTAAATGGACAAGCAATTCCGATGCTGTACTCGCTCACATACCCGATACGCATAAAGAACCCCGCGACAAAATATTTGACGATTCTGTTCCGCATAAAATTCTAGGACTTTACTGGGATAGGACTTGTGATAGTTTTCGGTTTGTGGTCGCCGCCCCTGACGATAATTGCACCAAGCGCACGATATTGTCAGCGATCGCCAGACTGTGGGACATCATGGGCTTTGTCGCACCAGCCACTTTATACGCCAAGCTTCTTATCAAAGAGCTTTGGCTTTCAAAGTGTGATTGGGATGCCGAACCTCCCCCACATATTGTCAATAATTGGTTACAGTTTTGTAAAGAGCTTCCCTTGCTCAACAAACTGTGCATTCCGCGACATTTGGGTATTATAGAGAATTGCGACATTAACGTCATAGGTTTCGGAGATGCAAGCGAACGCGCATATGGCTGTGTGGTCTACTAACAAATCCGCATTGGCTCAAAATACACTGTGCAACTAGTCTGTGCAAAGTCCAAAGTGTCACCAATTAAGGTGGTTTCCATTGCCCGCTTGGTACTTTGCGCAGCGGTTTTATTGTCACAGCTGCTTCGGAAGGTCTTAGATATTATAACCCCGCGCTATACTGTTAGCAATGTCTTCGCATTTAGCGATTCCAAAGTGACGCTTTGCTGGATAAACGCGCCCGCGTATCGTTGGCAGACTTTTATCGCCAATCGTGTCGTAAAAGTGACAGATAATATTCCCGCGAGTCGTTTCTTTCACGTTTCTGGTGCCGATAACCCCGCGGACTGCTTATCGCGTGGTCTTACCCCGAGTAAGTTAGTCGAACACCCCTTGTGGCTTACTGGCCCACCTTGGATCACTCGTGATCCAAGCGAATGGCCCTTAAATAAATTGGACTCTAATGACTACGCTGAGGCGCCTGAGCAACGTGCTCAGGTGCACGTCACCACTAGTCCAGAGCAATCCCCGCTGTACGCGCTCGCGCATCGAATGTCGTCCTACCCTAAATTGTTACGGGCGATACTGTACGTTTACCGCTTCATGAAATTACTACCCCGTGGTAGTTTTATAACCGCCGCAGACTTAGAGTATGCAGAACATAAATTAACACGCGCCGTGCAAAATGTTCATTTCTCGCACGATAAATCTAATTTAACTAAAAATGAACCTTGTTCACCCGCTTTAAACAAGCTTAGGCCATTCTTAGACAATAACGGTCTTATCCGTGTCGGAGGTCGCTTGTCACATTCTTCCGAGGATTACACGCTCAAGCATCCTTATATTTTACCGCGCCGCGATCCAGTTGTTGACTTGATCGTTGATCATTATCACGTCAAGCACTTGCATGCTGGACCAGAGCTTCTGATGTCTTTGTTAAGGCACAGGTTCTGGATTTTAGCTGCAAGGCGCATCATACGCAATCGTATTCACAAATGCAACACGTGTTTTAGATTAAAACCGCGCCCATTATTCCCGCTCATGGCTGATCTACCCAGTCATCGCGTAAATCAAGTAGACAAAGCCTTTTCACATGTCGGATGTGACTATGCAGGCCCTATCCAATACACGCCCACGCGTGGTAGGGGGGTAAAGAGCCGTAAAGCATGGCTTTGCGTCTTTTCCTGTCTCTCTACCCGCTCGACCCATATTGAAATTACGACAGATTTGTCCACTTCTAGTTTCCTAAATGCGTTTAAACGCTTCCTGTCTAGGCGTGGACCTGTCAAATGCATGTACTCTGATAACGGGACTTGTTTTGTTGGAACGCGCTCGTATCTCCGCGACTTGTATAAATTCTTAGACGAATTACGCCCGCATCTAGAAGTAGAGTTAGCCGAAAATCGTATTGAGTGGAAATTCATTCCACCTGCTTCTCCACACTGGGGAGGTTGTTGGGAAAGCATGGTAAAGATTATTAAAACGCATTTGTTCAAAGTCATAGGACAACAGATCCTATCGTATGAGGAGCTTCTCACTATCCTCACGCAGATTGAAGCTCTCATTAATTCGCGCCCGCTGACTACTATGAGTAGTGATCCCGCAGAGCCTTCAGCACTTACACCGGCACACTTTTTGCATACCTTGCCACTTTCTTCGCTTCCCGCGCCTGAAATTGAGTCTTCAGACTTACTTCAGAGACATAACCTAATAGATAGTATGGTACAGTCATTTTGGAAGCGCTGGCGTGCTGAATATTTACACCAACTGCAGACGCGAGCGAAGTGGAATGTTCCTTCGGTTCCTATAAAGGAAGGAACGGTTGTCATTGTCAAAACTGACAATGCTCCGCCCTTTGCTTGGCCACTAGGTGTCGTGGAAAGAGTTTATCCGTCTCAGGATGGCGCTACTCGCGTTGTCACTATAAAAACTGCAAAGGGGAGCTACCTTCGCCCGGTAGTTAAATTATGTCCTCTACCCAATCAATAGGTTTAAGTATTTACTCATAGTTTATATTATCGCATATGTTATTATATTACCGCATACGTTATTATATTACCGCTTACTCAACCACATTACATTTGTTATATATTTATCCCGCTCAGTAAAACTTATAATTTCTTTTAAAGGCAACCCTTTAAGGCCGGGGGAAATGTTACCGCCATACTTGTGTTTAACGCATTTTTGTTTGCATTAGGTTCGTCAAATAGCTATCACTTTCTTTCATATGACATATTGGCCAATTGAGCGATCTCCTGTCTCTTTTCCCCCTCCAATCCAGTGTCTACCACGATGCACCTAACGCCGCGGAGGCAGTTGCCCTTGAAAGACAGTCTCAATGACGATCTACCGCTGACCGCATCCCAGTGGATATATTTAATTTAACCTACCGCAAGAACGTGAACGTATAATGGATTTATTGAACATCTTATTGTGAAAGTTGAAGTGTGAAATTATCAATGTTTCTGTGCTGCGCAGCCAGGACTTCCAGTGCGTGAGGTGAAGGAGCCTGCTGAACTATCTAGAAGGTGCGTGGTTTTCCATACTTCCTCTTACCTTACGATCGCTCATGGCCAGGATATGTCTGTACATTTGTGGAATTGTTCTTGTAATCAGTGACCTAGCGAATTAACAAAAAAAAAGATACAGTCCACTTAAATTATTAACGCCATAAAGCCTTCGGGCACATAACGCTTCCCGCTAGCGGTCATATAAATTTTTGGCCGCTTCACTGGGCATAGCACTGTAACTACTCTCATCAAAATTACTGATGATATCCGTCTTGGAATGGACCAACTTACCGTATTAACTCTATTAGATTTTAGCAACGCCTTTAACACTGTTAATTTTGACATTCTTCTTGCTCTCCTTCGCTCAATTAACATTTCTCCAACGGTAGTTGATTGGTTTCACAGTTATCTGTACGGGCGCAGGCAGCGTGTTCGCCTTGAAGATAAATACTCTTTGTGGTGTAACACGTCAGCAGGCGTCCCGCAAGGTGGCGTCTTATCTCCTTTATTGTTTGCTTTGTTTATTAATTCCATTTCTCACAACCTCACTTCTTCCTACCACCTATATGCAGACGATCTACAGATTTATTCTAAGGCACCAGTGAATAAACTATCTGAAGCAATTCAGACTGTTAATGCTGATCTTGATCGTATAGCTAAATGGAGCAATTCTTTTGGGTTACAAGTAAATCCCATTAAGACACAAACAATAGTAATTGGTAGCTCAAGATTGCTGTCTACAATATACTGGACATTACTTCCTCAAGTTTTCTTTGGTGGTATTGCTATTCCCTTTAGTAGCTCTGTAAAGAATCTTGGAATAACAATGAATCGCTATATGAGGTGGGATCAACGGCTACAAATCACCAGTCGCAAGCTATTTGCCGCAGCAGGATCCTTAAAAAGGTTGCGCAACTTTCTTCCAACAGCCACTAAAATTGCATTAGCTCAATCTCTTTTACTTCCTATTCTTGACTACGCTGATGCCTGCTATCTAGATCTCACGGAGGAACAGCTAGATAAACTTGAGCGTCTTCAAAATTTTTGCATTGGATTCATATTTGGTTTACGCAAATATGATCACGTATCTCAGTTTCGTTCTAAGCTCAATTGGCTGAATATACGTTTTCGCTGGAATGCTCATATTCTCAGTCTCCTTTACAATATATTGTTCAGTCCTACATCCCCGCGCTATCTCAAGGAACGCTTCGATTTCCTTCACTGTTCTTCATACACGTTAAGGTCATCAGAAAATCTCACACTTGAAATCCATCCTCATACGAGTTCGTTTTATAGCAAATCCTTCACTATTCAGGCTGCCCTCTTGTGGAATTCGCTTCCTGTATCAATCAGACAAGCACCGACTCTCAATATGTTCAAGGATCAAGTTAAAAGGTTTATTTGTCCAATTAATTTTGCACTATATTTTTGTCAATTTCTATGCTATATATGAGATAATATTATAATATGTACTATATTTTTATATAATTTATAGGTATATGTATATATCATTATCTATTTATGTATGTTGCTATGTATATGTTTATATGTATATATATTATATATATGTTTATAATTGTATTTGTTTAATTATTATAAAAACCTATATGTATGCTATTTTTTATATATTTGTTTAGAAATTACACTAAAATACTTAAAAAACATATCTAGTGACAATTTCGCCTAATCTTCCTGTTAGGCCTCCGTGACGTCATGTGCACCTCCCCATATCATCCCATGGGTGTCGTAAGAGGCGTCTAAGGGAAAGATACTGGAAGGTGGGCAGCAGCGCCTTCTAAAGAACTGTTAACTTACACTGCGATCCCCAAGCCACCTGCCAAGCGTGGGGATTATGGCAAATACCCCCTTAATAGGGGAGGCTGTGTTCAGCAGTGGACGATCTGGCTGATACAGTACAGTAATGTTTTCTTTAAGTTTAGCATAGCAACACCGGGGGTACCGGGCTAGCATGGCACTGTGGGGGTCGTAAGGGGCGACGCAGGGCAAAAGACTAGAAGGTGGACCAGAAGAAGCGCTTTCTGAAGAACTGCCACCTTAAATTGCGATTCCCAAGCGACGCCTGCTAAGCGAGGGCATTATGGGAAACCGCCATCATCAGTAAATCAAGGCTTATAAATGCGTACGGCTTACCAACCAACAGCATCTGTTTCCCGATAGATATAAAATTGGTGACTCTCTACGTGACGGTACAATGAAGAATATTTCAATAATAAAATTTGTAATTGACCTTCATAAGAGCGTCGTAGACGCCTAAATTGAATAAATGATTTTGAATTGGAATAGAATTTGATTGGTCATCAAAGTGAAAAATAATTGTATACAGGCTACACAGGATTACTGGTTCTCAAGGAAAACTGCCAGAACCACCGTAAAGTGCTTAGCTACGGATTTTCTAATTGAGGATGGTAGGTAGCCAGGCGGGCATTCGGAAAATGCCCTACGCTATAATAACTGCCATTCTAAGACAACACCCGGAACCGATTACTTACGCTAGTTTTTCTCTCTTAAATGGTGTGAATGGGGATGTAATGTCAAAAATCGAGATAGGTATGTTAAAAGAGAAAGGTTTGGACATGTGGAGAGATTGAATGATATGAGAATGACTAAACAGGTATACGTGGGACAAGTGAACGGAAGTGTTGGAAGTGGAAGACCTAGACAAACGTTCCGAAATCAGATCGAATACGTTCTGAAAAAAGGCCAGGTCAGGAGTACCCAAAACCGACGCTTATGTTGGAAAAGGATTGATGAGTGTAGATGAAGGGAAAGAAATATGCAAGGATCGTAGTAAGTGGAAATCTGGTCTCTGCCTAACCCAACGGGAAAGAGGCGTGCTGTTGTGTCATGAGATTTTTGAAGCAGTGATGGCTCAGTGGCATTGGCTATGGACTGCCGCGCAGTAGGTCCATGGTTTGAATCCCGCCGAGGGCTTGAGCTTCACCGCATGGTGGAAGGGCATTTTCCAAATGCCCGCCTGGCTAGCGACCACCCTCAAGTAGAAAATCTATCGCCAAGCACCTAACAGTGTGTTCCGGCAGCAGTCCTTGAGAGCCAGTGAGAGACATGAGACTCAACAACTATGTCTCAAGGCGACGGGCGCAGTGCAATTCGTGACTTGTGACGAAATGCATCTGTTATAGGCAGAGGTTAGTCCGCTTAATATCGGGTGGGCCTCGAGCTTGTTCCGTTACAAACTTTTGTATCTGTTAAACTGTTTAGAAATCAATGTCTGTTATACGCTCAATAGAAATACATCTTCAAATGTAGATAGATAGATGGATAGAAAACTCTTTATTGTTACACCACTTTAGAAATATAAAAGTTTACACATTAAATTATAATAACATAGTGTTACAATGGGCGGCCTTATCACTAAAAGTGATCTCTACCAGGCAACCTTAGGATGGAGTTGAACGAATAAAACAATAGAGGCGGGTGTAGTCCAAATACATAATCAAATTTCATAAAAAACATTTTAAAATAAAACGTATTTTAGTGTAATTTCTAAACAAATATATAAAAAATGGCATACATATAGGTTTTTATAATAATTAAACAAATACAATTATAAACATATATATAATATATATACATATAAACATATACATAGCAACATACATAAATAGATAATGATATATACATATACCTATAAATTATATAAAAATCTATTTATGTATGTTGCTATGTATATGTTTATATGTATATATATTATATATATGTTTATAATTGTATTTGTTTAATTATTATAAAAACCTATATGTATGCTATTTTTTATATATTTGTTTAGAAATTACACTAAAATACGTTTTATTTTAAAATGTTTTTTATGAAATTTGATTATGTATTTGGACTACACCCGCCTCTATTGTTTTATTCGTTCAACTCCATCCTAAGGTTGCCTGGTAGAGATCACTTTTAGTGATAAGGCCGCCCATTGTAACACTATGTTATTATAATTTAATGTGTAAACTTTTATATTTCTAAAGTGGTGTAACAATAAAGAGTTTTCTATCCATCTATCTATCTACATTTGAAGATGTATTTCTATTGAGCGTATAACAGACATTGATTTCTAAACAGTTTAACAGATACAAAAGTTTGTAACGGAACAAGCTCGAGGCCCACCCGATATTAAGCGGACTAACCTCTGCCTATAACAGATGCATTTCGTCACAAGTCACGAATTGCACTGCGCCCGTCGCCTTGAGACATAGTTGTTGAGTCTCATGTCTCTCACTGGCTCTCAAGGACTGCTGCCGGAACACACTGTTAGGTGCTTGGCGATAGATTTTCTACTTGAGGGTGGTCGCTAGCCAGGCGGGCATTTGGAAAATGCCCTTCCACCATGCGGTGAAGCTCAAGCCCTCGGCGGGATTCAAACCATGGACCTACTGCGCGGCAGTCCATAGCCAATGCCACTGAGCCATCACTGCTTCAAAAATCTCATGACACAACAGCACGCCTCTTTCCCGTTGGGTTAGGCAGAGACCAGATTTCCACTTACTACGATCCTTGCATATTTCTTTCCCTTCATCTACACTCATCAATCCTTTTCCAACATAAGCGTCGGTTTTGGGTACTCCTGACCTGGCCTTTTTTCAGAACGTATTCGATCTGATTTCGGAACGTTTGTCTAGGTCTTCCACTTCCAACACTTCCGTTCACTTGTCCCACGTATACCTGTTTAGTCATTCTCATATCATTCAATCTCTCCACATGTCCAAACCTTTCTCTTTTAACATACCTATCTCGATTTTTGACATTACATCCCCATTCACACCATTTAAGAGAGAAAAACTAGCGTAAGTAATCGGTTCCGGGTGTTGTCTTAGAATGGCAGTTATTATAGCGTAGGGCATTTTCCGAATGCCCGCCTGGCTACCTACCATCCTCAATTAGAAAATCCGTAGCTAAGCACTTTACGGTGGTTCTGGCAGTTTTCCTTGAGAACCAGTAATCCTGTGTAGCCTGTATACAATTATTTTTCACTTTGATGACCAATCAAATTCTATTCCAATTCAAAATCATTTATTCAATTTAGGCGTCTACGACGCTCTTATGAAGGTCAATTACAAATTTTATTATTGAAATATTCTTCATTGTACCGTCACGTAGAGAGTCACCAATTTTATATCTATCGGGAAACAGATGCTGTTGGTTGGTAAGCCGTACGCATTTATAAGCCTTGATTTACTGATGATGGCGGTTTCCCATAATGCCCTCGCTTAGCAGGCGTCGCTTGGGAATCGCAATTTAAGGTGGCAGTTCTTCAGAAAGCGCTTCTTCTGGTCCACCTTCTAGTCTTTTGCCCTGCGTCGCCCCTTACGACCCCCACAGTGCCATGCTAGCCCGGTACCCCCGGTGTTGCTATGCTAAACTTAAAGAAAACATTACTGTACTGTATCAGCCAGATCGTCCACTGCTGAACACAGCCTCCCCTATTAAGGGGGTATTTGCCATAATCCCCACGCTTGGCAGGTGGCTTGGGGATCGCAGTGTAAGTTAACAGTTCTTTAGAAGGCGCTGCTGCCCACCTTCCAGTATCTTTCCCTTAGACGCCTCTTACGACACCCATGGGATGATATGGGGAGGTGCACATGACGTCACGGAGGCCTAACAGGAAGATTAGGCGAAATTGTCACTAGATATGTTTTTTAAGTATTATATTTTAATTTTTTCTTTTAATATTTGTTATTATTGAATATATTATATTGTTTCAGATTAAGAAAAAGTCTGAAACACTTGTACCTGGTCCATCCTACGTTCTGGCTGAAGTCCTTCGTGTTCATCACCAAGCCCTTTGTCAGGTATATATTACTAAATCTCAGAGGAATTAAAAATAAAACACATTTTCACCTTTCATGCTCGTAAAGTTCTTGTTTATGCCCGATTTAAGCGGACGTAAACTGCTTTTTGTGCGCTAGTGCATAGAAGTGTGTAATTTATTTAATGTAGTATGTTGGGGTCTTTTATAACGCCTGTAGGTCTTGGTATTATTAAAGACCCATATATACTTTTTTTCGAAAAATTTACACTAAAATAGAATATTGTTAAAATGTCAGTTTAAGTTTTAGATATATTATTTACAATAACATTATTTTATTTTTTTAAATATGATTACTATAGCGTGCTAAACGTAAATCATATTTTACAAATTATTTGGCTAGAAATAGGGTGCCCAGGTGGCCGAGTGGTGTAGGCATCCGGTGCGAAATCGGAGGGTTCGTTTCCCGCCCGGGGCGTACAATTTTGTGCTCCAATAATTTGTAAAATATTATTTTATTTCCTTGCGATTAAAGTGCAAAGCTTTCTTTTTCTTGGATTGTGACGGAACAAGCACAATGCCCACCTGATGTTAAGCGGACTAAAACCTCTGCCTATGACAAATTTCGTCACAAGTCACGAATTGCACTGGCTCTCAAAGACTGCTGTCGGAACACACTGTTAGGTGCTTGGCAATAGATTTTCTACTTGTGGGTGGTAGCTAGCCAAGCGAGCAATCGCAAAATGCTCTTCCACCATGCGGTGAAGCTCAAGACTGCGCGGCGGTGGGGATTGAACCATGGTCCTGCGGCGCGGCAGTCCATAGCTATTACCGCTCCACTATGATTGCTTGAAAAGCTGAGTGTATAACAACTTAATTTTATCCTCGACTTTAATATCCGCTCTCGCCTTTGGCTTGAGCTGTCAAACGTTGCAGCTACGTTGGCGTGTTTTATGCACACCTACTCTTAATTCGTCGAAGTTTCAAACTTCAGTTTTCGGGTCGTAAACACGTACCGGCTTATTTTTGTTTAACTTTGTTTGTATAGATATTATATAGACATAGAATTGCAAGCATTTGCCTGTGTAGATGAATAACATATTTTTAAATTCATAATTATTAATAAATTAATTACATATTTTTATATAATCGGATTCGTATGGTTTGTACATTTTCCAAATATGAACTTATAATCTATTCGTTTGCTTCTAAGTAGTCAAAGTCGAGAGTTCTAATTATGCAGAAAGAACACAAATACTAATGAGGATATAAAAACCTATGAAAAACAAAGAAATTAATGTAAATTTTAAATAAGTATGTAACTTGTATTTTCGAGAACACTAGCGACACCTCTCGCTGATCCATAACTACATAGTGCTCTCTGACTCATACCATCTGAAAATGTTCTTTAATTTCCTTACCTTAAGACTTAAAACTGATTGAGCAATCATAGCGTTCTCAGAGTATTATGGGAGATTCCATAGCGGGACACGATTTGTGATGAAAGATGCGGCCCGATCATAGACTATATCAGACAACGAACTTCGTACCGCAAATTAGATTTTCGTTGTCTAAAGTGTCGCTCGTAACACGAAAAACGAAACTTCGTTGAATTGTACAATTAAACATTATGTATCTAATCAAACTATTACTTTCATTTTCAGCTCGAAGTTTTTAAAAAAGATGTCCTACGTGAACAGCTTAGAAGAGCTGCTGGAGAAAGTTCCGGTCGACCCAAATGCCATACCGGAAGTAGTGAAAAAGTATGAGGCTACCAAAAAGAGATAGGATAATTATATTATTTCAGCAACATATTATTAAGAAAACCTAAATATTTTTGCCGTCACTCATCAGAATCTATATTGAACAACATCTGTGCATCCGCGAAAAGGTTATACAATACATTATTTTCCTTAAGTAACAACTGAAGGGACAATGTTGTCGGTTATCAAAAATGCCCCATAACTCGGAACAGTTTCCGACGCGTCTTCTTTCGAAACTTGTATATCCTAACTTAAAATTTTGAAAAAATATTATTCTTTTATTAATATAAATAATAATTAATCTTAAATATTAAATGTGCAGTTCTTGCTAACATTAAATCATTAGGTGAAATGTCCCATTCTACTGTTACATTTCTAATGGTTAATAATTTTATTGGTTTTTACAATGAAAAAGATGTGAATTGAAATAAATGTGATTTTTGGTTAAATCATTCTAAGGAAGGACTGATAACCGTGCGCAATGGCGAAAATATCGTTATAACTGAAAAAAATAAATGTTATAAAAAATTATCAATGAAATAATGTCATAAACTGCTGCATTACAGACAATTTTAATAGTTATTGCTTAATGACTATTACCTATTATTTATATAAACGCACGCCGATACTAGAAGTAAAAACAACCATGTCAATAATTCCGTTATATTTATATCAACGTAATTCCTTCCTTAGATTTTTCGTGGTATTTTGTATGTTTTATTTATAGATAAAAATGATGGCTTCCTTTTTCGTTGCTGAAAAGGTCACTCATACTTGTTAACAAATTATAATTTTAAAATACAAATAAATATAATATAATAAAAAAAAACAAATACAGCCATTCGGAATTGACATTAACTATTTCCAAATCTACAAGTACCTTAAAAAAATTTGTAAATATTTATTAATAAAAACCAAATTATTTTTGTCTTAATCCTGAAGTCCAAATCTTATTTACTACATATATTTTTGTGATAGAAATATATTTGATTTATTAAATTGATTATTTACATAGAAAAAATTATAAGAAGTATAATCATAATGATAATGACACAATTCGACCATTCCATGTGTGAGTAAATATATAAAATTATTATGGTCCATGAAATCAAAAGCTTATTATTTATTCAATTTAAAGTGGTATAAAAAATATCTATTCAATGATGCTTAAAAGTTAACAGGTCTTGCTACAAAACAATCTATTCGCGAAAATGGGCATCTATAGGTAAAACAAGTTTTTTTAACTGTCGTAAACTCCACCAGTGGGGAAAAGTTGGTGAATGCCCACCAACTTTTACACAACAATACTCCTAGCTGAAGCACGAATTTTTCAAAAACCCTCAGGTCCAGAAATTGTCTAAATGTTGTTTTCTTATCATATTGAATATATCAAACATTGAATCGTGAAAAGTTGTGTTACATCAAATCACATCTGACTTAACAATTGTATCTCAGAGTGAAAGGCGCAGTGCAATTCGTCACTAATGCGAAATGTATCTGTTATATGCAGACGTTACCGCTTAACATCCGGCGGGCCTCGTGCATCCAGTGTCACAATTCCGTAAGAAAATAAAACTAAAAAAAATGCATCGACTGAAGAAGCACAAAATTTGGCACATAACGAACAAAAAATCAAACGTTGTACGTGCTGATATAAGCATTGATTGTGGGTGTGTGTTATTTACAAAATCAAAATTATGCTACAAACTCAACTTATTAACAATTATTCAACGCAATGAAAATCGTACAATTTAATAAATTCAACATTTTGTCAGTTAAATATTATACAATTCAACGTTTTGACAGTTCAACATTACACAATTTAACGTTTTGACAGTTCCACATTATACAATTCAACGTTTTGACAGTTCCACATTATATAATTCAACGTTTTGATGTAGTCAACATTATACAATTCAACGTTTTGATGTAGTCAACATTATACAATTCAACGTTTTGACAGTTCCACATTATATAATTCAACGTTTTGATGTAGTCAACATTATACAATTCAAAATTTTGACAGTTCCACATTATATAACTCAACGTTTTGATGTAGTCAACATTATAGAATTCAACGTTTTGACAGTTCCACATTATATAATTCAACGCTTTGATGTAGTCAACATTATACAATTCAACGTTTTGACAGTTCCACGTTATATAATTCAATGTTTTGATGTAGTCAACATTATCAACATTTTGATGTAATCAACATTATACAATTCAACGTTTTGACAATTCCACAATATACAATTTAACGTTTTGACAGTTCACCATAATACGATTCTATGTTTTGATGTAATCAACATTATAAGAATTCAACATTATGGCAAATTCAACTTTCTGGGCCTGAATGGAAGAAAACGTATCGTATAGTTTACATTAATGATAGGATTGTTGTTTAATATTAAATGTGTTCTTCCTGTTTTTGCATCACGCTACGTGCCGCGGGATTGGCGTGTATTCTTCTGCCACTTTGTTCTATTACTCAATATCTCAGTAATAAATCTTTCTTATACATATACTGTGCAATCAATCCATACCTTCTATTTTCTCCCTCTGCATCTATCTCGGACCACATTAATATACCTACCAGATTCTCAATGATCCTAGATCGTTTCATTTAAATTTAGAACCTAATATATTGTTTTTATTAATGTCATTGTTCGATAAACAATTACTTGATACACCTAAAAATTAATAGATGCAGCGCAATCTTCCATTCATTTCTTTATTAAACAAAAATATTAATCTAGAGTAATCTTTCGACAAGATCGCCTTTCTTTCTTGACGGTTAGCACCTCGTATTCTCAACTTAATTAGTTGTGTGATACCCAACAGATAAACTTAAAAACTCTTGTTTAAAAAAACTAGCTACATTCAATATAACAACTATTTTGGTTACCAGATTCCTGTAACAAACATACAGAGCCCTCTGTGCAAAAGTTTAGTGATCAACCGCATATAAACTAAATACAAACTATCATTTATCCTGTACTAAGTCAACTATACAATTACGTTTTGGCAAATTATTCGTGCTACAGAACTTCTTAAAAAAAACCTTTGGATCATAAGAAAAAACAAGGCTAGTGCCCAGCCCTGAAAAGACTTGTTTTAAATATTTGATGAAGTTTAATTGCCTGTAATGAATTGCGTAAAAATAATTTATAGATTAACTTAATCGCAAATATAAAGATATTCCAGTGTTGTTTCTGCACAAATTGAAGAAAACACTCGTTCAGTTTTCCATTTGTGACCATATTATATTATGTAGAGCCATTATGTACTCCCTGTGATATAAAAGTTCTAAGCAATACAACAGACACTAAAGTATTTAAATAAGTATCACTATTTAATTAAATGGAGCGATTCCAAAACCCTCGAAGCATTTATTAGTGTCAATTTGTTAGACCAACAAAACTTAATACTTGATCTTGGCAGATATCCAGGCTAGCATGCAAAATGCGGCGATGATGATCATTTTAAAATCGACTCAAAAAAAGAGGAGGTTCTCAAACCGGTTATATTTTATTTTTGTATGTTACTCCATATATCCGTCATATATTTCGTCATGTTACCGAGTTCGAAAAATATTTTTTATTCCAAATCGAATCTTATTCGAAATTTCATCAACGTCGGTTTAGTTGTTGGGTCTAAATCAATATAGATAACTGAAATGGAATACCAATATAAATAATAATAAAAAATGCATTTGATGCTTTTCAAAGGAAGTCGATGCTTTTAAATAATTATTATTTATTTAAATTTCTCTATTTTTACAATATGTAAAATCTTGAACTATATAATATTATACAATGTTATTAATAATAAGAGCAAAAAAAGAATAAAAATCCTTTAAGTGTGATAAGGCAGACCGAACACTGAAAATTAGATTTATGACGGCGGCCATTTTAAATTGAAAGTCCGTTCAGAAATATATACCGATTTGATAACCTCCTTGTTTTGCCAAGTCGGTGAAAATAATCAAAATATAAGTAGATACTTTGATGGTTCTTGAATTGCTCAGTATTTTTACTAATAAGTGCTTTTGGTGTGATTTGATAGCTTTGTTATGTAGTTTAGGTTTTATGCCAAAATGTGAACATGTAGTAATAAAAAACCTGCATATTTAGTAAAAAAAGGTTAAACTTTAACTCGCAGTATATTATATATATGATTAAATTTCCGGTTAGTATGAACAGACTCCAAAAATTGCACATAATAACAATCTTATTTTTTTCGTTTTTATTGTTGCCATGATTCCAATAAACTAAGTTAGATTTTAAGTAAAAAATTAAGTATTTTTTAAGTTTAACTTTTATATTTTTGATTTACATAAGAAACGTAATTTTAGTTGGTACAACGAATTAATATTAAATACTTAGACACGTTGATCTTGATCGAATTTAGAATCTTCATTATATACAGTATGTAACTAGATGAACAATAAGCTAACTTTTTCTCGCGCTACTTTTTTACTCCACAAAATCTTAATTAGGAAAATAATTTGGATTTTTATACAAAATTTGGGCTAGCTCTTTAAAATCTTAAGGTTAAACTGGCCGGGCACTTATCCATAGTCGATGGGTGATCACTATTTTAGTTTTAAGGACTGGACCTAAGCATGAAATTGAATGTTTTTTTCATTATCTTGTCTAAAATCGACACCAATTTATAAAAAAAATACTAATTTTAAACTTATCAGACTCGAAAATTTACATAAGTGTTACAAAGCTCATAACTTTCTTTTTACACAATTGTCTTTTTACAAATATGTTACGATGCTTGCCTTGATGATGAAGAGACGAATCTAAATCATGCTTAGTTCTGGACCTTACACCCCAAATAAGGGAGTTATGACCCTTCCACGTTTGTATGTAGAAGTGACGCGATCAGTTCAAGCTTAATGTATAAAGCCCTTCCATAATAATACACCTCTTTGGAATAAATAAAAAATCTTTGCACCTGCAGCACCCTAAAGCAATTTACCTTTGATATACTTTGGAATTATTTACATTCTGAAAATTAACCTGTAACAAACAAATGCCGATGTGAAGACATCAGCTATTAAGACCTCTCTTTTTTGGATATAAAATATCGTGTGAAAATGATCCCGCCCTTATCTCAATATTGTTTAAGTACCTGCCATTATTTTTAAAATTAGTTTTCTTTAAAAGCATACACACACGGGTGCGGTTAATGCGGTGAATTCTTAATCCTATCTGGAAAAAAACAACAACAAAAATTTTTTTTCAGTCCTTAAATAATAACTGCTTTTAAAGAATAGTGACTGTGTAGTTTTTAGGTCTTAAAAGAACTTGAAATTCATATGAAATTCAACTTTTATCAACTGCACCTGTGTGGGTAAGACTTAAGGCCAGTATTTTTTCGAATTTATTCTTATATTATGAATTAGAGAATGTGTTTTGGAATCTCTAAATAGCTTTAAATTAACCTTCCTAAGTATTATCTTATGACCGATCGAAACTAAATTAAACCTAAATATTAGGTACTATAATTTGATCTGAATATTGTATCTTGGTGTTCATAAAAGCATTTATGGTGCAATGCACTCGCACTATTTTTTTCCTTTTCCTATCTTCTTACTTCAATCAATAATTCTATCCAAAATTGTCTAGGTTCCAAACCAAAAAGCAACACAGGTGCTAGAATTCCGTGCGCCACTAGGTTTATTGAATGCATATGCCCTCTTGGGCTTGTACTTTGACGAATGGGAGCGCTGCGAATGGCGACTCCCCGCCTGTGTTGCTTTTTTTTCAAACATACATTTTATATGCTGTTATTACTCTGTGATAAGATCCATACCAAGGCTCGTATTAATAAATATATCCCAAACTCGAGATCGACCTTAAGATTTCAGTTTAGGCGTTTAATGTATAGAATATCTGTCAAAAACTGCACTTTGAGATGCATATAATACGAGACTTTACAGAACACATTATGGTAATCAGGCTGGTAACAGAACCTTCCTATTTTCCAAGGATTTATAGCACTTCAACAAAACGCTATTTAAACTGATTATATTTACATAGCAAACAAGCTCAGCTTACTACAAAGCAGCGAATTTTGATGTTAAAATGTTTACATGTAGCTTTAAATAAATGATAATACTAGATAAATATATGGTATGTAATTTCAATATAGAGACATTTCAGCTATAGATTTTCTTACGTACAGTTATGTTCATAAGTGCAATAGCAACACGCGATGAAGAAAAATTTAATATCCGCTAAAGTGCGCTGTGCAGCCGATGACAAAATGCGTTTTAACAGTTCGTTTTATTAATGTTATTTTCCAGTTCAAAGTAATATTGAATAATAGTAGTATATTATATTTATTTATTCCATTTAAAAGACACAACGAATGTCTTTGTGGCTATTAAACACGACTTGTCAAACGCATTCTGTCGGTGGCTGCCGGACCTTAGATAGGAGGTGAATTTAAACGATGCTTATAGTTATGTGAACATTTGTAGCATGACAATAAACCTAGCGGATTTACAATGGCTTTGATGGGTTTATTTTATGGAAGTGATGAATTTCTTTATCGGACATTACTGCCATAGAAATAAAGTCTAAAAGTAAACAAAAAAAATCTACGAAAGTACGCCATCATCATCGAAATTACTATTAACCAATATCCCAAAGCGTTCGTTTTATATATATGATACTATGTTCTCTATCTAATCTGTTGGTAGATGATAAATCACTGCACAATGTATATGCGACTTCAGTGTCATTTTATTTTTGGTCGTTATTGCACTTATGATCGCGTCTGTACTCTAAGAATGATCAGTGTATTTTGTAAATTAAATAATTATGTATATTGGTGCTTAGGTTCATGTGTGTGTGTGTGAGTGAGTAGATATGTGTAGGAGAATAGCGGTGGTGTGATAGTAAGTTTAATCGAAAACTTCAATAAATGCTTAGCAAGCAAAAATCAAAGAACTGGGGTATTTACAATCTTGTCGCTTCTAAAATATGGTAGGTGTTGAAATAACCCTTGGCTTGCCAGGATAATCCTTTTTATGCAAGTACTTTAAGTTACAGCGGCAAGAATGTTTTATTTCATAATTTCTATTGTTTCCAGGAATTAAAACTTAATTTCAAAAAATGTAGTTGAAGATCTGTATTGGTATATATATTTTAACCGACTTCTAAAAAAGAAGGAGGATCTAAATTGGTCTGTAGTTTTTTTAAGTAAATTACCTCCTATTAACTGGGAGAACCGATTTTGAAAATTATTTTTGTTTGAAAGCTGATGCTTGTCGTTTGGTCCCATTTAAAATTCATCAAAATCGATCAAGCCGTTTTTGAATTAAGTACCTATCTTGCTGATATATTCGTTGATAATGAATGACAACCGATCCCGTAAGTAGCAAGGGTCACTGAGAAGAGTGAAATAAATGGAACCTACTTCAACGCCTAAGTGTGAAATAACTTGTCGAAGTCGGTACGACGCGCACAATATTGTTATAATAGGTACTATTGATCATGGTACCGACTTCAACAAGTTATTACACACTTTTGGGTGTTGATGTCCGTTCCATTTTTGGTAAACATTTATATTTCATTTATTTATACCACGCAAGCCAAGAGCTTATTAATATTTTCAATCATCTCGTTGTACAACAAAAAAAAACACCTTACAATGACATACCGATTCAAAAACTTCTTCTGCTAATGTTAAGTATTTTTTGAAGTTCTCTAAGTAATATATAAAATGCCCTTAGCTTAAGCACAAGCCGTATATGATAAGCACTGTTCAAGTACAATATTATTATTATTTACTGTCAAGTTCTTGGGCGATACGTATCTATGTATTATTCAATGTACTGGAGTTGAAGGGCCTGTTTCAGAATGTTCGAGTAAGTTCCGGTTTTACTACCCAGAACATATTCATTAAACAAAACATTATCTTTGCGTTTCACAGTCATCGATTTAGCCTATCCATCGGTTAAAGCTTGAAACGCGCTGCATGTTAACTGTCATTTTTATCATTCGGTTATTTTATGCGTTGCATAGCAACCCGAAACTTTATTAGGACACTCTGAAACGGACCCTAAATGAATTTAAGCATTGTAAATTATCATAAAAACATGTGAGCTATGTTGTTTTTTTTAACTTAAATTGGATTTCACGTTAATACGGGTTTCATACAATGTATTTCAACACACTTGCATATAAATAAAATATTAAGTTCGGCTGATATTTAAAACAAAAAGTTAATTTTAAAAAGCACTAGTGCAATAATGTAAACTCTACTTGTGCTTTACAACAAGTGCCGTAATTTGAAGTAAAAAGTATCGGTGTTTCTAACAAAATCTGTAAGTATTAAAGCATTAATGCGGTTATGTGAAAAGCATTAAGTAGTGCGGTAATTTGAAGTAAAAATCACTAGTGTGATAGTATAACTAGAAATCACTAGTGCGGTAAAGTGAAGTTGAACGCACTAATGCGATAATATAACTTGAAAGCACTGGTGCAGTAATGTGAAGTAAAAATCACTAGTGCTATAATAGAACTTAAAAGTACTAGTGCGGTAATTTGAAGTAAACGCACTAGAGCGATAATATAACTTAAAGCACTAGTATGATTTTATAACTTAAAAAGCACTAGTGCGGTAATTTGAAGAAAAACGCACTAGTGCGGTATATTAACGTACATAGCTAGTGTTTTACAAGCTACGTTATGAACTTAATTCGGTGTAACAACAGCCAGTTTACGAGCAAATGTGTTGAAAATAATATATTTCTTTATTCGCCAAATTAACGCACTTTACCGAAAGCGTTATCGCCATAAAACTTGACGGTATAGAAGCGTTGTATCAATGTCGTATCGTATTTTATATGTAATAAAACAGTTTTGTATAATGTTTATTGCGTAACAAATTTCTAGAATATTTTTGCACTTGTAACCATTATTTTTATACGATCTCTATACTTGACGCTACGCAGCGTCTTTTACTAATGTTTATGTATATAATTTCACGAAGACGCGTCACGCGCTTCATTCGGTTCTAATGGGATGCACGGAGAGCACGTATGCTGTTCAGTATCGGGTCTTAAATATTTATAATATTATTTAAATGGTCAAGGTTCTACATACCAATTTGTTTAGGGTAATAGAAAACGAGACCCTATTGCCAAATGAATAAAGAAAGGAATAGAATGAAAGCTACGATAACTTTGCCCGTTTACCGAGCTGGTTCAAACCGGTTCTGTAACCGAGCGGGCACCGCTGTGACCGCTGCAACCCGTGCGTCGCGTCGTGTCAGTGACTAGTTACACACATAGATGTGCGTGTAGTGGTGAAGCTTTCATTCTGTAATTTATTTACACCTTTAAAGAGCTGTCTCTTTGGAGCTGTATCTTTGGAACCGTAATAGGTAGCCGATTGAAATTTTCACAGAATGTTTTAGTATGGCGGATTGCTAACTAACAAGTAATAAGAATAATAGCAAAAAAGGGGATTCGATATATTAGAAACGTATTTTTTCATGTTTTTGTTTATGCTGTCTTAAAATCAAAGATACGTGGTGATACGAACTAGCGTTAAACTTGGTATGCTTATAGTCCAATATCTACCATATGTACCTAATCATAATTTCGCATTAACGAGTTTTCGCTTATGTAGGACTACGGCGGGGCGCGTCTTCGTGAAATGCCCGGTACTGAATGTCATTATGGTTTTGGAACTAATTGGAACTAGAAAAATATTTTGTTGTTTATTATGCCATATGTATCTAAGTTTAAAAATGTTATAAGAAGGTAAAGTCTCTGTAAGCAATAAAGGTTATTTTTGTCTACAAATAATATGAAAATTGTAGGCTTATTGCTTTGGCACTTGAATATTGTAAACCACTAAATTGTTTGCATTCATTTTGCGAATGATACAAAATGTTTATGTAAGTATTCCTATTTTTTATTATCTATTACACGCAATGAATACATAAAGTAGTTTTATTGTCCTTTTCAGGAACGGTTTTTCATTGCAAAATTACAAATTTACGAGCGGAAAAATATAGTCATGTGCGGGATTCGAGCCTGCGCAATCTACCCCTGAAGCCGGGGTATGCTCTGACCATTTAAGCTAACATGACATATGACTCATAACTCTATTTTTTTGCTCGTTCTTTAACCGTCTTATGGGGATGGAGCGACAATAAATGTAATCCGCAGAGCATGCGTTATTGCAAGAAAATCAAAACTGTTTTTTAGTTATACATTGCAATTTTCGCATTAACGCCTAAGAACTACGCCTGTTCACCTTCACCACGGTAGCCCCAATTGGCAGAACATGTGCCGGTCCGAGGGACGGATGGCCGCGGGTTCGAATCCTGATCGTGGTTAAAAGTTTTGGTACAATAAAGTTGTTATACAATTAGTCAAGTTCAGCATGTTTCACCAATAATTGGCATACAAAAATTAATTATACAATAAGAATATATTACAGTTGCAAACAGAAAAAATATATATCATAGAATCAAATGTAATTGAATTAAATAAAATAATATGAATGTCAAGGAATTATAAAGATAAAAGATGTCAGAACCATAATATCGCAATGTATTAGTCACTATTAGTCAAAGAATATAATTTAATATACACATCAAAACAAAAAAATATAATTCAATTCAACTGCATGAAGTAGGTATTTTAGAATAAAATGAAATTGTCACATTTTTAAATTTCATTAGTTCTTTGATTGTATAGAAACAGTTTTCATTTTATTATATTTATATGGGAGCTCCCTGACTGCCATGGAAATTTTGTTAAGAATTTAAATGCACATGACACTACAATTTCGTGTGCACTGCGCCCACCACCCTGAGTCTGCGCTCATCAACCTCAGACCGAAAGATGTGTTAAGTCCCATGTGCTTTTAATTTCACCGGCACCCATACTCTTCGAACTGGCACACAGTAATGCGATCATTACTGCTTGGCGGTAGAAATAGGTATGGTTCAAAGTCAAAATCATTTATTTAATTTAGGCGTCTACGACGCTCTTATGAAGGTCAATTACAAATTTTAATATTGAAATATTCTACATTGTACTGCCACGTTAAGCTAAAAAAATTATAGAGCCACTGCGAGAAGAACGGGCAAGAAACTCGGGGCCATTCTTTTAAACGTTTTTTAACAATGAGTTAAGTACATACTATATAGTAAAATTATTACAATACTTAATTTACATTACGTAGGTGTTAGGCGCTAGCTTGGCAGAGGTGAACCAGCCCAAGCATTTTTGTCGTTTAAGTAATCACAAACTGTGTAGTAAGATTTCTTTATCAAAATGTTCTTCACGTGCAACTTGAATTTTCTTTCTGTGAGTGTTGTAATATGTTTGGGCAATATATTATAAAAAACCGCACACAATTTCCTAAGAAGGACCTTTTATTTGTCTTTGCTAATCTAAAACCTGTCACCGCTATTTTATCTTTATTCCTAATCGTGATTGTCACTGTTTGATTTAAATTTGCTCAAATTTTTACGAACATACATAATATTTTCAAATATATACAGACTTGGTAAAGTTAAAATATTAATTTCTTTAAAAAGATCTCTCAGGGATTCCCTAGGATCCATTTCATATATGGCTCGAATTGCACGCTTTTGTAAGATGAAGATTGTCTCTATCTCAGCTGTAATGTCGTGGGGTTCGCAGGGAGCGCGTTTGTAGAGAAACGTCCAATTAATTCAATATTCTATTTATTACTGTCTCAAATCACATTCACACACGTACTTTAATAGTAACTATAGATTACGTCTACATATACACTACACAGCAGCAGCTCCCCACAGCAATACAGCATATGCCATAATACTGTGGAAGTACGCGAAATAAACGAGCCTAGCAGTAGCTACGTCTGTTAGCTGTCTTATCTTACGAACTGCATATGCAGCAGAACTAAGTCTTCCAGATAGATCATGTACATGTGGATTCCACTGTAAAGTTGAATCCATTTTGATTCCCAGGAAGACTGTCGCATTGTCAAAAGAGAGTTTATCTAGGTTGCATTACTTCTCCCTTCTTTGATATATAAAATTTATCTTTAGAAATTTTAGTAATTTGAAACTTCCAAAAATTATGTTAATTTGAATATTATTTATTACTTTTCTAATGATCCAAATCCAATAAATAAATATTATTATTGTTATTACTTCCCCGGACGAATTTGTTATATAGGATAGTAAATGAAATCAAAATCTTACTTATAACATATTATTTTAATTTTCATTATTGAACTGCTGTACGGTTATATGCAACTTTTTATTCCTATTATATTCCAATAATAACTTCTTCTTTTTAAACTCTAGTATTTCCATCTCCAAAGCATGCTTCTCTATCTGATGCCTCATTTGTAGATCGTGCATCTCTTTCTGCCGCGCCAATTCTAATCTGTGCTTCTCTTTTTGTTGTTCCAGTTGAAACCTCAGGAGTTCCGTGTGTATATCTTCTTTTGTCTTCTTCGTTGTTTCTTCTCTTTCTGGTTTTACTGTTGTATCTGTGACGGAAAAGTGCTGGTATTAATAATAATTTATAGCTTCAGACCTTAAGAAAAAGTGGTTTTTGAATAATTTCAAAAAAAGAAGCCTGAGGGCGTGGGACGGACAGATCTCGCTTCGCATGCGCGTGAGTGGAACAGTAGTACGCAATTTAAATAGCGCGGACGATTTTATTAAAGTGAATTACAATGAAAGTCAGCTTTTGAAAAACGGAAAAAATCTTTCATCGTTGAGCATACCCCGGCTATTATAGGGGTGGATGGCGCGAGTTCTAATCCCGCACATGACTATAATTTTTCCTCGTAATTTGCTAGTCAATAAAGTTAGTAACAATGCCTTATATAAAATTTGTAACTTTGAAGAAAAAAACTACACTTTTTATTAACAGAATTATTTCTAACTTAGAAAAAAAAACTACAATTTTTATTAATCAATCATGAGTGTGTTCCGGCAGCATTTCTTGAGAACCAGTAAAATCACAGGCTCATTAGACTTAACAATTGTATCTCTCAGGATGACGGATTCGTGAAAAACGAAATGCATCTGTAGCCGTTGAAGCGTTTCGGCTGGCAGCTTGGACAAAACTAACTGTGCCTGCTCAGACTGGCCTTATTGCCTTGGCCTGCCTTAGGGCTGGAATTCTAAATGAAGCCTTGACCAAGACCTGCCAGGCCATGCCCACGGCCTGCATGAGCCGCGCACGTAGGACATTGGTGACATAGTGACTGTATCGGTTCATCTATTCCAGGGAACCACACATAAGATCTAGCTAATGATTTAGACTTCACGATACCCGTAATTATGTGGTTCGTGCAACATTTGTCCTTGCAGTTTTCTGATATCACTACCCCACATTATGCAACCTAACTCTTCGTATAATTCATTACGCCTATTGAAAAAGGGACGCAGATTGTCAATTTCACACTCTACAGGCCATCCATCACGGATAAAACCTAGCACTTTACCTAAAGTGGGATCCGCGTGGTGGAAGGGCATTTTGCGAATGCCCGCCTGGCTAGCAACCACCCTCAAGCAGAAAATCTGTCGCCAAACACCTAACGGTGTGTTCCAGCAGCTGTTCTTGAGAGCCAGTAATTCTAGGCTAAGCCTGTTAACACCTTCGACCACATCATCACTTACCATCAGGTGAGATTGTGGTCAAAGGATTACCTATCAGAAAATAAAAATCTCGCCCTGTCCCCTTTTTTATCTCGTTGTAGTCCAACAGTAGCGCACCCTGAGCAAAATGTAAGTAAGTTTATTATTTTTATTTTTTTATTTATTGAATATTCATATACGCAATCATTACAGGATTATCCTAATTCAATTGTGTATGCAACATAATTATGATTAAAGAGAAAAAAAAATATTACAATAATTTAAATTCTAAATATACCTTCACCAAATAACAAACGAATAGCAATCATTTAAATTACAAACAACGTCAAAATTAAAAGTTAAAATCTATGTCAATCATAAAAATAAGATAAATAAAGAATCATGTCCATTATTACAAATTAAAATTCATGTCAATAATGACCTACTACTAAAAAAATCATGTCAATAATTAGAAACAGCGTCCATAATTACAATACAATTAAATGTTATGTTTAATCTTAATAAATAATCAAATTTAATAAATAGGTTACAATGTCAATTACACATACTAATGTCATGACAATATCAATTAATACTTTTTAAAAAACGAAATATCGAAAATTTCAATTATTACTTTGTGTCATAACATATGTGAAATAGAGTGCATGTCTTAAATTCTGCAACTGAGCATATATATAGGTCAATTTTATGGGCAACTCGATTTAGTATGTGCGACGTACGGATCAACGGAGTCTTGGCTAACGAGTTATTTCGTGCGACGGGCACAGCCAACAGGAGTGCCCGCCGCCGCCGCGGTACTCATCATTATTAATATGTCCGGGTTTGAAACACTGCCTCGAAAGACTCTCATCATATAATATGCGAGTGCCAAATCCCTTCTCGTCTCCAACTTGTTGTTTGTTCCAGTTGTCCGTGATGGCAGCCTAGATAAACTATCAGCGGAATTGTCTGCTGTTTTTACGTATACAATTGCGTATATGTAGGCAGATAATATTATTGCCCATCTTTGCATTCGACTTGCAGTAATGGTTGGAATGCCATTATGTGGACCTAGAGGCTTATGATCCGTGCGCAAAGTAAACCAACCGCCTACCATGCAAATACTGATGAAACTTTTTCATGCAATACGATGGCTAAAGCTTCCTTGTGAATTTGTGAGTAATTTTTCTCTGCATGTTCTTTCGCCACTCGGTATCATAAAACTCACCTATAGGGTCTTCTAAAGGCTGTTCATAGTCTTCTAAACGGTTCTTGTGCTGTTCGTAGTCATCTTCAAGGTATTCCACTTTCATCACCAGCGCGTCTTTCACATCCACTTGTTCTGTCGGCTGTACCTCCACATCATCATCATCATACTTCTGCAAATAAATAAAATACTTTGCAACTGATGGGCTAGCGTTCCATTACAATAACACTTGTTGTACAACGCCATCTTTCGGATTTTGGTGATATTGTGGTATTTGATTTATTAATAGTTGTTGCATGGTGTGCCGCGGTAACGTTTACGTTCTGATATTTTTGAGATCACTTATACTTCTTCTTTACAGAACAGTTAACATATTTATAAGTTCTTTACATATTTATTCGTAAGCGTTACTGTTTTTGATATTTTTTAAGTATTTAGACAGCAATTATTTATTAAAAAAAGTTAAGATGTACAACAAACCAGTTTATTCTAAGCTACACGGCAATTAAAAAAAGCAGGTAGGTACCCAAACTGACTGCATTCTTACAGAAGATCTTTTCTGATGTAGTAATAGTATTTGTTAAAAAAAAAAATTGACACCGAAAAATGCCATTTTAATTTATTCTACATTTTTTGAAAACAATGCCATTATTTTTTTCAGACTGATATCGCAGAATGATCACATTATGAAGTCAATCTCTCATTTTGACTCTAAATAAAAAGCAACCGTTGAACATATCGCCCATCCAGATCCTCAGTAAAGAAAGAAATAATAGTTATTAGTTATACAAGAGTGCAAAGTTGCTTTTTAACCGCGTGTTCAATTTTGATGACCGAGCAAGCGAAGGATTCTAAAATTAGAATCACGAGCTCAGCGAGTGATTCAAAATTAGAATCCTGAGCGTTAGCGAGGGAATCAAAAGAGCACGAGGTGAAAAATCTTTGCACTCGAGTGCAACACGTAACTTTTCATTCCACCTGTAATTTTGAATCCTTCGCTTGCTCGGTCATCAAAATTGAACACGCGGTTAAAAAGCAACTTTGCACTCTTGTATAACAAATAACTATTACCTATTTGTGACACTAACAAAGAGGTGACACTAAAATTAAAATTCAACTACATATCAAAGTGCACACAAATTGGTCCCAAATCAGAATAATGCTGGTTGTTAGCCAGCGAAGCGCTGGTCTTCCTTTGTAACCATATTATGGTGACGTCACACACACACATACACACAACAGTTCGACAAATTGTAACGGAACAAGTTTGAAATACACCTGAATGTTAAGCGGACTAACTTCTGCCTATAACAGATGCATTTCGTCACAAGTCACGAATTGCACTGCGCCCGTCATCTTGAGACATAGTTGTTAAATCTCATGTGCCTGTAATTTCCCTGGCTATCATGGGCTGTTGTCGGAACACAACGTTAGGTGCTTGCTTCTGCTTGCGCTGACTTCTACCACATCTTCTACTCTGTCAATACGTCTTATAGAAGCAGTATTACACTTTTAAACCTTGCTCGTAAAGTGAGCTTTATTATATCGTTCTTACGGCCATTAACCGAATTATAACACCCTCGTGCATAATAATATTATACACTATAGTCTATTTTTTTTAACAAACGAGTACTGAAAATTTTACTGCGTTGCTATTGGCCCACGCAATCGACATAAAGTCCGTTCCACATGAACTCTGTAGTCACATGTAGTGACATTCGGTTGAGTCTTCGACTACCTGCGCGTCAAAAAATATTGCTTGTAACGAATCAATACTAAAGTTGCAACTTTTGAATTAGGGTAAGTAAAACAAGGATCGTTTGGAAAAAAATGCTGTAGCTAAGTCAACATATCTTCTCGTCACAAGTTTGCCGAAGTCTCACTGTGAGCTCAACCCAATTGAACTTCGTCTCAAGTAAAGGGCTATGGCAGAAAATAACAAAGTTATAAAATTTATGAAGTCCGAACTCTTTTGTTATTAGGAGTAAACTACTAAAGTGGATAGATAAAAATGGTTGTCATGTCTCCATCATGTGGTAACCAAGATAGAAACAAAAATGTACGGAGTCGACAATCATGTACAAAATATGTTGAGCAATTTATTATTGACGTATCTGCAGAAAGTTTAGCTGAAGAATGACGATATTTTTTAAGATTACAAGAATTGATGTAGAATTATTTGATTTATATGTTATAGTGCATAATATATATAACTATTACAATATTGTTTTATATCATAAACGAGAACAGTTTTTTTTACGTACATACTACGTATGAAAATTTTAATCATAAAATAATTACGTAATTTTTTCTACAGTAAATTTCAGAGGTATTCAATATGAACGGCCCTTAACAATTTCAAAAGCAGAACAAAGGCATTGACCAATGACGGCGATGACCCATCTCACTCTGTCAATATCGGAAATGTGCGAGAGACATACTCAGTACTCGTTTGTTTAAAAAAAACAGACTATAGGACATAATAGAACTATCCCTACAAAATTAAGTTAATACCTAACTGCAAACACAGCATTTTCAATGTAACCGGGTAATACAGATTTGTAACAACAAATAGGTTTAAGGCTGAATATATGTAATCAATCAATATACATTTACCGCACGCAAAAAAAAAAAAATTGCGCGCTATTTTCTATAATTTTGCGTATATTGTTTGTACCGCATTTGTGCAATATATATATAGTTTTTTTCCTCGCAAGGGTGTTGAAAAAGTACGTATGAAACTCGTGAACAACTTGCCCATGATACACTCGGCTGATGTACGCCCTCGCCTACGGCTCGGGCCGCAACCCACAGCCTCGTGTATAATGAGCAACTTAGCTCACTTGTATCATAATATACTATTATGAACGAGTTCGTCCGTGGATGTCTCCAAACCTATTTCTACCCACAAACAGTAATAATCCAAGCACCTAACGGTGTGTTCCGGCAGCAGTCCTTGAGAACCAGTGAAATTAAACAGTGAAACAGGCACATGAGGCATAACAACTATGTCTCAAGGTGACGGGCGCAGTGCAATTCGTGACTTGTGACGAAATGCTCTGTTATAGGCAGAGGTTAGTCCGCTTAACATCAGGTGGGCCTCGAGCTTGTACAACGTACAGTCAAAATTACATTTAAAAAAAATACCGGTGAAATTACAGGCACGTGAGACTTCATGTGTCAGGGTGATGGGCGCAGAGGTTACCGCTGAACACTAGTTGGGCCTCGTATAAAACGTCCGTCCGTGCCCGCGGTCGCTGAGCAACTGGCGCTTCCTCCTCTCGCACCCACTCTACATACGCAATAGAATTTCTCGATACACTTGTAAATATAAAAAAAATATATATGGAACCGATTTAAACACTCAAAAGTGTGAAATATCTTGTTTAAGTCGGTACCACGATAGTTCAAAAGTACCTATAATCACAATATTGTGCTCATGGTACCGACTTCGACAGGTTATTTCACACTTGAGTGTTGAAGTCGGTTCCATTTTTTGGATAAAAAATTTTGTTCACTCATTTTAGTGACCCTTGCTACTTACGTGATCAATTGTCATTCATTGTCAACGACTATATCATCAAGTTAGAAAAAAAAATATTTTTGAGTTATTGGACTGTAACTCAAAAACGGCTTGACTGATTTTTAAGAAATTTAAATGTCACCAAACGACAATTATTAACTTTCAAACAAAAAAATAATTATCAAAATCGGTTCAACCTCCAATTAACAAAAAAAAAACAGACGAATTGAGAACCTCCTCCTTTTTTTGAAGTCGGTTAAAAAAAGGGGAATTTTACCGTTATTTTATCTTCTTCATGAGCAGTGGTGATGATGTTCAGTATCCTGAGCTGTGTGGGCGAGAACTCCTCCAACGCGCTCTCCTTCAGGCCGCTGGCGACCTCACGTTGAGCTACCTCGTATCTGGTGCGGACTGTACTCTTCAACATTCTCCAATGCTAGACAAAAATACATTTATTTTATAATAATATATAATATATATATTTTATAATAATAAATTCCATCTTGCACTGTGATCCCCAAGCCACCTGCCAAGCGTGGGGATTATGGCAAATACCCCCTACATAGGGGAGGCTGTGTTCAGCAGTGGATGATACGGCTGATACAGTACAATAACAAATATCTTTAAAATATTTTAGAAAACATTAAATTAATATTATAGTAATACACTTAAAATATATAAAAAAATCAAGATAATCGCGCGCACGATCGAGAAAGAAATCTCCTCGAAGTGCCAAAAAATAATGCAGTCCAGATAGGCACAGATTTTTCTTAGTAAATTAAAAAACGAGACTCGAGACCCCCTGACGATGCTTCGTGTAGGAGCGAAACGCGTCGAAAATTCTTCCGGTTTGGCTGCGTGGCGTTTGTGATGTCACTTCGGCTTAACGTAATATTTTAATGTTTTTTTTTAACATTCAAAAGCAGGTGCTTTTCATGTGGTCCCATTTGAGTGAGATCTAACGAGTAGTATTTGAGTTATCCCTAATATGTGTATTACAGGCACATGAGACTAAACAACTATGTCTCAAGGTGACGGGCGCAGTGCAATTCGTCACTTGTGACGAAATGCATCTGTTATAGGCAGAGGTTAGTCCGCTTAACATGAGGTGGGCCTCGAGCTTGTTTCGTCACAGTAACATAAAAAAAATGTTGTATCTACATACCTTAAACCACCCGTGCCCAGATTTCCGTCTCGTCGGATCGACCATGTTCAGAGCCCTGCCTATCTGCTCCCAGTTCGTGAGTATCAGGTCCCAGTCGGGGCCGCCATCTCTGCTGCTGTGCGCCATTACAGGGTACCGCTCCATCAACTTCACAAGGACCTCTAACTGCTTTCTTTTTAGTATGGGCCCATTGAGCTCGTTGTCTTTTGCGCTGTCCTTTTGTGTAGGATGGATCGTTTCGATGTCATTTTCTTGGACGTTCTGTTGAATTGAATAGTATTTGAAGCGTGCGTAGCGTAGCTTGCACAGTCGTTCTTAACCAATCAGCTAAGTTAAGCAACGTCCGCCGCGGTCATGAGTTGGATGGGTGACCGCTAGTGACATTACTACTGAGCGTGAACGTGCTTCGGAGGGCACATTTTGCGAATGTCGACTTGGCTCGATTGTCGCTAGCTACCACCCTCAAGTAGGAAATCTGTCACCAAGCAACTATCGGTGTGTTCCAGTCGTCCTTGATAGCCAGTATTTCTAGATTAGCCTGATCAACATATCACTTAACATCGAGTGAGATCGTGGTCAAAAGCCAGCCTATCAGTTATGTAAAAAAAGGTTTTCACTGATTACACAAATAGTCAGTACAAGTATAAAACAGATACTGTTCAAAACTACCGGTACCAATTCTTCAGTGAAGGCTCTAGTACTCATGACACCCAGGCCTATGGTATCGGTTTTCCAAAATACCCTTTATTTCAACCTCTAATTGCATGTAATTTTTTTTAAGACGGGGAAGTGCCTTTGCTTTGTCCTTCCACCATGGAGGAGGGTGTGGCAAGTTTAATAGTGATTTTGGGATTAAGCCTTTCACCCCGTTTTTGACACCTTCCACCAGGCGCAGTGGCAAGTGCTACTTGAACAGATTTTTAGGAGATGGCATTTAGTTTGTAGCATTAAGAAGATTATATGTTAATCTTGATCATATTATCTAAGGTCAAGAAAAGTCAGAAACACGTTTCCTTAAAAATTTCTCAACAGAATACAATTGCGAAGTTGACTCTAAATTACGTTTGTAATGTAAATATTTTAATTACTTACGTATGAATTTGTATGAAAATATATCAATAAAATAGAAAACTTAATCAAGAGGGACAAGAAAAGTATTTTTTTATTTACGTTACTATTTTTGTGTTATTAAGCTTACTTTTGGATATTACCTAATCTAATCGCGATTTCACCATCGCTGCCTCATTTTCACATCCATATGGTTCGAATCCCGCCGCGGGCTTGAACTTCACCGCATGGTCGAAGAGCATTTTGTGAATGCCCTCCTGACCACCCTAAAAGAGAAAATCTGTCGCCAAGCACCTAACGGTGTTTTCCGACAGCAGTCCTTGAGAGCCAGTGAAATTAGAGGCACAATACTTTTTCTCAAGGTGACGGGCGCAGTGCAATTCGTAACTTGTGATTCGTCACATGCATCTGTCTTTGGCAGAGGTTAGTCAACTTAACATAAGGTGGGCATCGAGCTTCTTACGTCACAACATAAAAAAAAACCTACGTAGTCCGATAGTGACAACATTTCAGCATTTGACAGCGTTTTAAGTCTGGGCGCCTGTACCTTGCTCCCCCCAGACAAACCAACTCCTCCTCACCCCGTTCGGGTTACATCGGACATGGTCCTCCTTAATCCACATGGAAATGGTCCCCCAGCCTCTGACTGCACCATCACCGCAAGAAATGCCTTCCTGTAAGCGTGATATACCTACGTGATACCCTTAACGTAGTAACCTGCGATGTTCCTTCGACTTCTTCGGTAATCTGATCATCAGCAGCATCATTTTCAACAGCTTCCGTACGATCCGTTTCTTGCTCCTCACCCCAGTCTTGCGCATCTGGAGAACATTTATGAAATAAATAGAAAGAAAAAACAATCAGTACCAATTTCTACATAAAAATCACGGCCAAGTGCGAGTCGGACTCGGCCACTTACGGACACACTTTTTGTGTAATGTAGAAACTAAACAGAACTAATATAGAACATAAACTTGTGTTATACTATAGTAAAATATATTGTTACTTTGTCTTAGGTTTTCGCGATTGTTACACATAGTAATTAAACAACTTTAAACGGTTTACGTTATTTAAACCGTTTAAATACTATTTTGATTTATTGAGTATGTTAACACAAAAATCACCGACAGGACTGGATCTCGAGACGAGCGGGCGGAGCCGCGCCCGCAAAGCTGGTATATATATATAACAATTAACAATATTTTTTTAATATATTGTTGATATACTTAAGAGGATTATATAGCGCGTACATCTCCATACAAAAAGAAAAAGTTCTTTTCTACCTCTTAATTTTGCCCGATTTCGGTGATTTTCGTGTTCATGTATTGAACATATCATTGACTAGGCTTGTACGTTTTATTTATTTCAGTTTTCTAAAAGTTGTATGGAGAAGTACGCGCTATATAATCCTCTTGACTATCGGACTGCGTAGGTGTGAAAGAGAGCCAGCGATGGTGAAATTGCGATCAGTTTAGGTGAAATTCGAAAGGAAGTTTAATAACACAAAACTAGAAACGTAAATCGAAAATGTAACTATTCTTGTTACTCTTGATAAGTAAAAACATAAGATTACGATACGAGAGTATTTTAGAGTCAACTTTGCAATTTTATTCTATAGAGAATATTTGAAGGAAACGTGTTTCGGACTTGTTTTAGCCTTAGATAATGTGATAAAGATTAATATATAATTTTCTTAGTGCTCCAAACTACATACATTACGCTAAAAAGTTAGATTTCCTACGTATAGACAAGCACACAAACTTACGTATAAAAAAAGGATACATTTAAAATAATATTACCTGGTATATGGATTTTTTCGCCGTTACGAGTATATATTTTCTGAAAATACAAAGTATGTTATTAAAAAAAAGAGCAACGCAGCATGAACCTCTTCGGTTGCGTATATTTTGAAGCAATAATGGCCGAGCGGTTATAGCTATTGACTGCCGTACCGCAGTTGCACGGTTCGATCTCCACCACCGGCACCGACTTCAGTGAAGCTCATGGTGGAAGGGCAAGTAAAAAGTTTGTCGCCAAGCACCTTACAGTGTGTTCCTTGAGAGCCAGTAAAATTACAGGCACACGAGTACACGAAATGTTAGAGGTAGAGGTCAACCGGCTTCACACATGGTGGGCATCGAGCTTGTTTCATAAAAACAAAAAAGTTATCACGCACGAAGGGTTCCGTACCATTAGCTATACAACATTAGACTTCATATTTTAACCTTTTTTGTTTTAACGTGTTCGAGTCCGACGCGCACTTGGCCAAATTTTTGTATTTGTTGTTATAGCGGCAACAGAAATACATCATCTGTGAAAATTTTTACTGCCTAGCTATCACCGTCCTTGAGATACAACATGGTGACAGACGGACGGACTGACAACGAAGTCTCAGTAACAGGTCTCAGTAATTGGTGCAATATGTACCAATAAGATAAGATTCCTCTTATACTCCTCATTTTCATTGTACATATCTGGTGGATACGCAGTCTTAGACTGAGATCAGACGAGTTTAATCGTGAAGTATGCTTTCAACTGCCAAAATGTAGTACTTAACCTCCATGTTTGTATGTAGTGAAGGTTGGAACAGGCTTAAACTTAGCGAAGATGGTGAATGGTAACGCGAACCAGCTTGCAACACCTCGGCGAAGGACTGCCCGGGGAGGTTTTAATGGGTTCAAGTTCCACACAAAGGTAAAACTGACGAAAGCACCTCAAACAAAAATAAGCTTAAACCAAGGCAAGTTGAGAAAATCGACTATTTTAGCCTTACGAGTCGCGCCGTCAAGCAAGCAATGTCGTAAATTTTAATCACAGTTGACACTGTCAAGATGCTGTATATGAATACCTTCGAGAACGGAATATACTTTGGTTGCCAATGTGCGAATTCCACTCGCCGGGGAAGTAAAAGTACATGAAATATCAACTTCTTTGTGTTGATTATATTTTCGTCTATGTAAGAGATATGGAACACGACGACTTGTCGAAACCATTTTGACGTGCCGTAGAACTCATGGTGAAATCCATGCTGGTACCGCTCAAAAGCCGGGTAGAGACCGGCACCGGCTTTTGGGCAGTAGGTACAGTAACACGGAGCCCCGGCAAAGCGCTAGGCCGTATAGGCGCAGTAGCGGCACGAATGCCCCATTAAAAATTAGAAACTAAACAAATATATGATGCCCTCCGAAATGGCTGAGCCAATTTTGTTATCACTTGCTACATAAATGCCCTGATTAGGACATAGGGCACTTTTCAGTCCAATTTACTGAGTTCACGCAGTGTTACTTACCCCTCTCTTAGAAATGATCGCCAGTATTTTCTTGTCTTGTTCAGAAAAGCGAGTTCGTGTCACATTACCCGCCTTACGCCCTCGGTTATACAATAATGTTTTCGTTTTCACTTTATGTTTTAAGTTTATCCAGTACTGTAAATATATAATAAATTATTGTTGACACTTAGCTTCTTGCAAACACATAGTTGAATGTTTCAGTCCGATTAACTTACATAATACGATACAAATCAGTGTCATCAGCCATTGAACAAAGCCTGCCCCATAGAACAGCACAAAGAATTGCTATTAGTCGCTAACAACCATTGGCTACCCACGAATTTTACGATGTCGTCAGTACACCTAGGACCCTACCAACTCTACGTCTTCCTACGGTGCCCACTCGAGAACCTTTCTTCCCCATCGGTTATTAGTTCGTCTAGCAATGTGCCCCGCCCATTGCCACTTCAACTTGCTAATTCTGAAATTATGTCGGTGATTTTGGTTCTTCTGCGAATATCCACGTTCCGGATTTTATCGAGCAAAGAAACTCCGAGCATAGCTCTCTCCATAGCTCGTTGAACGACTCTGAGCTTGTCCATAAGGGCCACAGTTAAGGACCCCGTCTCTGTGCCACAAGACAACACACACTGGTTGAAGACTATGGTCTTCTGCCTTCGGCTTGCGGCACGTTCGACGAGAAAATGTCGCGTAACTTCCCGAACGCTTTCCGAGCAATCCGAGTTGGATTCGGCGACCTCTTTGACGAAATTGGACCTATCTAACTGGACAGTTTGTCACATTTAAAAGTAACAATATAAATACTCTATTTAATACTATTTACAGAACATGGCCGATGTTATCACTTGTGGCAATCTCTTCCAGACAAACTTATAATGGACAATATAAGAAAGTAGTACCTAATACTATACAAACTATATAATAGAGATATTACTTTTGCATGGTTGGGAATTTCGAAAAAACTTGCAGCCAACCCCAGGATAAAATCTACCGTCAAGCACCTAGCGGTGAGTTCTGTCAGCAGTCTTTGAGAACCAGTTTCTTAGTTGTTAGTAATTTAAGCTTGCTTACCATTTTCGATCACGTCATCAGAAATCAGAAATCAGAAATCAGATCTTTATTCACCCATTATAACAATGATCGTTATATTAGGTAAGTCAATTTACATACATTTTATCACTTTGGTACTTACAAGTTCATCATTATATAAAAAATAACATATAGGTATATTACAATAAATTTTTTTCAAAAATATGCAACTAAAAAAAAGTTAATATACCTATAAAATGCACATAACATCCCAATTACAATTATGTATAATATAGACCAATGTGATAATGTATAATAAAAAAATGGAATATAGTTAATAAATTGATAAATGTCAAAAAAATTAAAGTAATCATAAAATATGAATTGGTCAAGATATATAAGCAGAATATTTTTTTTTTTATATGTTTAATTTATTTTTAATTTAAATTCGCTCGTTGTACAAAAATGAAGAGGCAGTTAATTTCAGGGTCAAAAATTCGTTGAGGTCGTAAAACGGTTTATTTTCAAAGAAACACTTTAGTGTCTTTTTAAAGGCATGAAATTTTAATTCCGTGATTTCCGTAGGCAGTTTGTTATACATTACAATTTTTAGATATTTTCCTTGCTTTCGAACTTTAGCTAATCTAATTTTAGGCTGGTACAGTTTGTTTTTATTGCGAAGGTTATAATTATGTACGTCCTTATTTTTAGGTAAATTTTTCTTATCTTCGTGTATTTCCAACAGACTATTGTATATGTAAAGAGATACGACCGTCATAATTTTATTTTCTTTGAAGTATTCTCTAGCCGATGCACGTTTCCTTAAGGCGTTAATAATTCGTATTGCTCTTTTTTGGAGTTTTAATACTTGTTTTATTTCCGCAGCGTTACCCCAGACTGTAATGGCATATCTCAATATTGAATGAACGTAAGCGTAATAAACAGATATGAGAGTCGTTTTATTTATTAATGGTTTCAGTTTAAGCAAAGCGTAGTTGCCACTTGATATTTTTTTACATATTTTTTCGATATGCGATTTATGGCTAATAGTGTAATCAATTGTATATCCTAAAAATACATTTTCTTTGACGTTGTTATGAATATTTTTATTTTGTTTTGTTTGATATTGCATTACTACACTTTTTTCAGCATTGAGGATAATACTGTTTGCGTCAAACCACTTTTTTAGCTTATCCATTGTGTCCTGAATGCTTATTTTTAATTTTTTTTCGCATTTATCTTTTAATCCTACGTAAGTATCATCAGCAAACAAACTTATGTGTGATGAGTTTGGCATATAATTGGCTAGATCATTAATATAAATCAAGAATAATAATGGGCCCAGTATTGATCCTTGCGGAACACCGATGTTCATTATCTCAGGCACTGATTTTTGGTCATCGATGGATACAATCTGAATCCTATTATAGAGATAAGTACGCATCATATTAAGTGCATTACCTTGAAATCCATAATAATCAAGTTTAAGCAGAAGTATATCATGTCTTAGGCAATCAAACGCCTTAGATAGATCACAAAAAATGCCTGCACATTTTTGTGAGCCATCCAAAGAATCTAAAATGAAGTTTATAACCTTTCTTATTGCCATCTCAGTCGAACGACCCTTTCTGAAGCCATACTGTGCAACAGAAAACAAATTATTGTTTTCAAAATAGCCACTTATTCTTTGTTTAAGAGCAGTTTCTAATACTTTAGACAATGTTGGCAGTACACAGACAGGCCTATAGTTACCAAGGTCTGTATTATCTCCTTTTTTGTATATTGGTATTACTTTACCTACTTTTAGGACTTCGGGGAATATACCTTCATCTTAGCATGCGTTTATAACAATTAATAATAGTTCAAGTAAGTAGTCATTATTTAAAATAAGATTTTTCATAATTTTTGTACTCATGTCATAAATGTCTAATGTAGTTTTTGGCTTAAGGTTTCTAACAATCGTCTTTAGTTCTTTATAACTTACGCGAGAAAAGTTTATTGAGCTCTCTGGTTTAACAACATTATCGAGATACTTCAAGCAATGCTTTGCGTCAGTTAATATATCACTAGTTAATTTATGTGCTACACTACAAAAGAAGTCATTAAATAAATTAGCGATCTCGACACAATCCGTCACTTCTGTACCGTTCTGACTTTTTATAGATAATATTTTCTTTTTCCTTTTTATTTGATAATTTTTCCTAACTTGCTCGTTTATTATGTTCCAGGATTCTTTTATTTTATTTTTAGAGCGTGCTATTCTGTGACGATATTGTAGTCTTTTTGCTGCGATTACAGTTTTCCTGAATACTTTTTTATAAGATTTAATTTTTAGTTTCAACTGATCACTTGGGTCGTAATTTTGCAATATTTCCATTTTGTTTAGATTATTCCTTGATGTTTCAATACCCAAAGTGGTTAATTTATACTGTTTTTTGGGAATCTGTACTCTTCTTTTTGGAAAAGCAATGTTAAAGTAAAAATGTATAGCATCGTGTAAAATCTTCATTTTTGTATTAGGGTCTTTACTTGACATTATATCGGATTTGATGTTTATATAATTACCACAAAACAGATAATTAAAATAATTAAAGTTACTTTTGGTCAATGTTCTTGTAAAACAGGTTTTTGTATTGTTATTTATGTTCGTTGGAGTATCCATCAACACTAATTTAATAACATTGTGGTCTGAAAGTTTATCGCTTAAGACAAAACCTCTACAGTCACTGAAATTAACAATGAAGTTGTCTATACATGTAGAGCTAGAACCTTGAGTTCTGGTTGGTTCATTTAGCACCCACTTACATTTAAAATTGTTTAGAATTCTAATCATTTTTTTGACATTACAATCTATTTTTAAAAAGTTTAAATTGAAATCACCAGCGATTACAGCTCTTTTTCCTTCTCTACAAATTTTGTGTAACAATTTAGTTAAGATGTCGAAAAATAATGATAAGTTTTTGTCCGGTCTATAAACTGCTATTATGACTAGTTTGGAGGGTCTTAGTTCTATTGCTGAGATTTCGCAATTCATTTCAAAAGACAACTTATTTATATCTGTTCTAGCTTTAAATTCTAACTTATCTCTAACAAAAATCGCAGTTCCACCATGTTCAAAAATTAATCTGTTAAAATATGTTGCTAATTCATAGCCTTCAAGAGACATAGCTCCCACTTGATGGTCCTTACACCACGTTTCCGTTAAACACAGTACATCACAGTTGTGGCTGCTTAAAAAGTTTTCAATATCTGCGTATTTGTTATGTATGCTGCGGACGTTAGCATGAAGAATTACCTTTTCTTCATTGGATGTGGTGTTTCTAAAAAAGAAGAGTTCTGGCTTTTTGTTTCCGAGTTAATTGTTTTAGATTTAATAAAATGTAATGAGGATGACCCTTGAAAAGTTCCCTTCAATGATTTTACAAGCATCTCAGTAACGAAATTTTTAAATGTTTTAAAGCTGTGCACCTCCTTGTTGCTTATTGTACTGTTTGTCTCAATATATTTTACACGCTCATTGAAATTCGCTATGGAGGCGATTTGCCTGTTTATGTAATAAATGTCATCATTGTGCCTGCCATCGTAGCGTATTCCTGTGACTATTATATTGAATTTTCTATTAGTTTTATTTGCGATATTATTTAACAATTTCATATAAAGGTGATTGTTAATCTGTAATGTTTTGTCATATTTTGTGATAACAATTGCCACTGTGTCTTTATCATCCAGATTCTTTGTCTTTTCTTCAAAGTTTTCTAGTATTTTATAAAACCCTGCATCTGGTTTGCAATAGTTAGTTATTTCATTTAACTTGTCTATTTTGTCAACTATTTTAACAGCCATCCCTTGACCTACACTGTCTGAAAATATCAAGGTAAGTTTAGTTTTTTGATGTAAGTGTATTGTGCGCTGTCTGCCTTCATTGATATCCCACTTTGGCTCTTGAAACTGTTGTGTTGATTTAGTATCGTGCTTGTATTGTAGCTTACTTGTAATATCCTGATCTGAAATTTTATGTTTTAGCTTCAAATTTTCATTTTTTATCCTTAAATATTTTTTTTGTAAGTATTTTGTCTTTCTGCATATTTTTCGCAATTTTTTTGCCCTGTTCATTCTTGTTTTTTGTGATGTTACAGGTTTATTGTGTGTGGTCTGATCAATAGTAATGAAACATTTCTTTCCCTTATTTTTCACTAAAGTATTCTTACTCTTTTCTTCTTCTAGCCATTCCTTGAGCTGTTTTATTTCCTTGTGTAACTTATCAGTAATATCTGGTATTAATTCTGATTTATTTTGTAACGGTTTCAATGGCGTTCTGAGCATTTTATAAGTTTCATCGGCATCACATGACATTCGTTGTCTTTTTCTTTTTCTCCCTGGCAATGGACTACTTTGTCCTTCATTAAAATCAATCTTTTTATATATTTCTATGAGCTTCAGTTTTTTGTCTAGCTCCTTCGCAAGATTTTGATTTTCTAAAAGCAGGTTGTCAATTTCGTTGTGTGCTGATAATAGCTTATTTTCTAACTCATTGACCTTTTGGTAGAGGACTAGTTCTGTCTCACTTTGATCAAAAGTACGATTTGGCAGGCTCAATTGAGTTGATTCAAATATTGACGTGTCGGAGAGATTCCCCATCGAATTTGCACGTTTTTGTTGGTGCAACCTGAACGTTATGTTGTCTGAATCCATATTTACGTCCTTTTAATACAAATTATTGCAAAAATATGTTGTGCAATGGAAATAGAAAATATATAAGGAGCAAAAATAAACAACGCTTGACTGGACTTGAACTCGGTACCTTGCGTGCAGTAATCGGTTACCATTGTCTACAGCCAGCAGACCAATCTAACATGCAGAACGTATGTCAAATTTAGTAATATATGCACTGATGCTTAGTGAGGCTATTTGTATCGACTTCTTCTGTTTTGCTTAACTATCCATCGAGTATGTTGGGTACAAAGGTCACTTGTATGATAATTTAACAAAGTAGTTCTGTATTTACATATTTGAAGCTTATATATTTACATTATTATTGCATTTTTGATTTTTTAGATATTTGCACAGTACTTACATGGTGATATATAGAATGTACTCCAAAATATCGATTATGTTCTTACTTGGCAGTTGAACTGAAGTGTACGGTTTTTCCTTTTTACTAATTATTTTAGAAGGTTTCTTGTCAAGATATCAGTCTCACTTGTAGTTTAGATTACAATATAGATGTCCATGCTATTACGACATTGAATTTTGCATTATAATTGATTTATATTATTTTGTAAACACAGAGACGATATTGACACTCGAAGCGGACTCGAAGCTTGTGCTCGGTGCTTGGCAGGGAATGCCATCACTTACCATCCGGTGCGATTGTGTTCAAAGACTAGCCTATCATCAATAATATTAATTAAGTACACAAAGATTTCAGTTTGTATTATACCTAGGGATTGCAATCCGGAAAAAATAAAGATCCGGAAATCCGGCAGATACGGCATCATTAAGTATTTGCCGGATCCGGTACTAGCAATTAATAGAGCTGTTGCATGAGTAGATACTTTAAATGCATTTCGCGTGGTGTTCGGTAGTTCATAGTATTATTCGCCTCGCTCGAGTCAATAAATATGTGTTTTGTTTTATTTATTTCAATATCTGGCTTTAGTTGGTTAATCTTGTCCTCCATACACTTTATATAGCATTACATCCACTCTCAATAACGACAACAATTAAGTAATAAAGTAATAAAAAGAACCTGTTAAGGTGTTACAATAAATAACAAACTCGACTCTTGGCATCATGGATACTGAACATTCTAATAAATTCGTTATTTTCTTTACAAATTAGGATTGCTTGCTCGTGCAGACTGTTGTTGACTATGAGTAATAAGTAGGAGTCATGGATTATGTATACGTTATAATAATAAGTATTCTTAGTTGTTCACAAACTTATTCTTCTCTCCATTTAACGACAATATAACGCCATAAAATGCAAAGTCCCTTCAAGGTCTTCGAAGTATAGAGTATACACTGTATATGTTTTAATTTTGTAAACTACCAATATTAAGTACAATAACACTTGATTTACTAACAGTTAATTTTGAATCGAAAAGCGAAACATCCTTATTTAGTCAATCCGGCCGGATCCAGCCGGATTGAAGGGGATCCGGTCGGTTCCGGCCGGACTGAATATGACGCAGATTTGCAATCACTAATTATACCCAGTTTAATTCGCATTATCGTTCCTGTATATCCCTAACTCAAGGGTGTACACGGCTAGTTTATTTCGCGTACTTCCACAGTATTAAGTCATATGGTGTATTGCTGTGGGGAGCTGCTGCTGAGATAGAGTATCTTTAACTTACAAAAGCGCGCAATTCGAGTCATATATTATATGATGAAATGGATCCCAGGGAATCTGAGGGATCATACAAAAACACATATAGACATCAAGAACTATTGAGTGGGTTAGGATATTTATGTTCACAGATTTTCAATTCCACACTGAGTCAAATTTGGTCACAACTTTTTTCAAATAAACTGCTAAGAGACATTTCCGAAGGAAACCTTAAACAGTTGGGCTGTGTATCTAATGCAAATATCAAATATTCATGACCAGAGATATGCAATGTAGATATGAGCAAAGAGGCATAGCGAGCATATACCACACACTACTTCACCAGTTACTCCTCACAGAGTTAAAAGTATGCACAACGCGTTTTTTTTTTATATTTGCTAGGCTAGCCTTGGACAACTATCTCACCTGATTGTAATTGATGATGTGATCGAAGATGTTGTTCAGGCTAACCTAGAATTACCGGTTCTCAAGGATAGCTGCCAGAAAACACCATTAGGTGCTTGGCGACAGTTTTTTTACTTGAGGATGGTAGCTAGTCAGGCATTTGCAAAATGCTGATTTTGCATTAAGTACCATGCTATAACGAACGCCTTCCGAAGCAACATGTACATTACATTTTGAGCTCCAAAAAGGTTTATTAATTACTTGATTTACTGTCATATGTTATTGAAGGTAGTTTTATTTTTCTACTTTATAATTAAATAATGTGAACTAATGGTAGATTGAAATATACCATGACATACACCACTCACTTGTAATGTCTACCTAGCTGAATATAAGATCCGAAGTCAACCTGCGTTGTAATTAATATCAAGACATTATACTTACTCTTTTCCAATGGTATGGATCTTTGAATGATCCATTTGCATCAGCATTCAATTTGACAGCAAGTTGAGCCCAAAGTTTTTTTACTATGGATTTTGATTCGCACAGAGCTGATGATTGATTCAGGATTGGATGTTTTTGTATGAAATTTATGAGTGTGTCTTGTTGGAACTTAGACACTCTTGTATGCATCTGAAAATATAAATTTGTTTCGTTTATTGCTGTTGTACACATATTACTTAAAAAATACATGTAAAAAAAAAAAACTATGGTTAAAAGTCATCAATATTTGTTGGTGGAGGCTCTAATCAAAACATCAAGAGCATCGCCGGAATCTGTAGTGTGGTTTAGTATACTAACAAACCACATATAAGGAGAAAATATATATATATGTAAGTATGAACTCTCTTTAGCGTTAAGATATTTTAGACACTCTTGTATGCATCTGAAAATATTAATTTGTTTGGTTTATTCCTGTTGTACACATATTACTTAAAAATATATGTAAAAAAAAATATTTCCTATCCTTAAAAGTCATCAATATTTGTTGGTGGAGGCTCTAATCAAAACATCAAGAGCATCGCCGGAATCTGTAGTGTGGTTTAGTATACTAACAAACTACATATAAGGAGAATATATATATATATATATATATATATATATATAAGTATGAACTCTCTTTAGCGTTAAGATATTTTTTTAACATAACAACTAACACTAGGTTAACTTCCCTTAATATTGATAACATCAAATTAATATTTTAATAAAACACTTCAATAATACAAAAATATATCTAGTGACAATTTTCCTAATTTTCCTGCTAAGCCGACGTGACATCACAAACGCCACGCAGCCAAACCGGAAGATTTTTTCGACGCATTTCGCTTCTACACGAAAAATCCTCAGGAGGTCTTGACTCAAAGGTCTTGGAGTAAGACCTCATGAGGATGCTTGATTAGGCAGAATTGTCACTAGATATATTTTTGTATTTTTTTTGTGTTTTATTAAAATATTAATTTGATGTTTTCTTAAAATATTTTAAAAATATTTGTTATTATTACACTGACCTCACATTATCATTGTACAACTTCTAGAAGTTACCTCCAACACTGTTACTTTTGCATTTGCACATGCCTATTTTAGTCCAGAAATTATTTCATACTTTACAGTTGAAAGTTATGAGGTAACAAAAAAATGGTGCCTCTTTTTTAAAAATATTTTTTTCTACTCTATTTAGCTATGCTTACTGTTTACAAGATCATTTACTTGTCTAAAATACTGTTCAGCACCAAGAACATTTACAATTACCATTAAATCATCCAGGTATGAAAATAGATTTTTCAAATTGTCTTTAACTTAAAAACCATTCCACCGATTTTAATAAAACTTAAATAGGCCCCATTGTATTAAAACTGGTGGAATCAAGGAGGTATACCCTATCCAATAAATAAAGAATCATCACAATCTAAATATCTGAGTTATTGCAAAAACATGGCTGAATTGAGAACTTCCTTTGTTTTTGAAATTCAGTTAAAACCCGATTACAGTACACAGAGTAACTTATATAGAATAATTCTACATTAACTTATGAGTACAGATAGAATTTATAAATGGAAGTAGGTTTTAAAGTAGGAACAATTACTATTTGTCATGATTAATCATATTGTTGATCAACATTTATCATAGAAGCAAGATTTCTTATAGAAGCGCTCGTAGCGAAGTTTGCTTAGCTGTTCTTAACCGATCAGCTAAGTTAAGCAACATTTGCCTCGGTCATCTGAGTTGGATGAGTGACCACTGGTGACATTACTATGCTTCCGTGCTTCGGAGGGCATGTTAAGCCGTAGGTCCCGGTTGTTATCTTAGGATGGCAGTCGTTATAGCTTGGAGGTAGGGAATTTTGTGAATGCTTGCCTGGCTAGCACCCTCAAGTAGCAAATCTGTCGCCAAGCACTTAACGGTGCCTACCGAGCCAGTAATTCTAGGTTAGCCTAGTGCAGCGATTATGGAAAATGGTATTATTGGAGGAGGCCCTATTCAGCAGTGGTCAATTTTGCTGATACAGAAAAGTATTTTTATATAATGGGATTTGGACAGATAATTCAAATGGCCCACCTTATGTTGTCACTGTGTATCATCTGCCTGTAATTTTACTGGTTCTCAAGGACTGTACCCTTAGCAAGGACATTATTTCATATTAGTTGTGACAGTGACTGAAGCAAAGAGGAGTGTTATGTTTATTTGTGACAGTTCTGGTTATAAAACCTAAGCCTTAACCTGAGCCGTTGTGACCACAACAAAGCGCGAGCCAAGGGAGCAACAGCCAGCGACGCACCTGTTTTAACCGACTTCAAAACAATATAGAAGTATGTTTTTTTTTGTTACCTCATAACTTTTGACTGGGTGAAACGATTTTGACAATTCTTTTTTATTTCAATGCTGGATTTGGTCCCATTTATATTTCATCATAATCGGTCCAGCCGTTTTTGTGTTACACTCCAATAACTGAAAAATGATTTCCTATATAGATGATACGAGTCAGTGATTCACAGTGATTCACAATCGATCCCGTAAATAGCAATAGGTAAATAGCAAACTAATTTTATTTTAATTACTAATATAGACCTATGAATAAAGCTCTTGCATGACGAATTCATACAGGATTATAATGATCTAACCAAAATAGCTGAGACGTTCAAGTACAATTTATGAGATATATTTACCGAATGGGTATCACCAAGTGTGTTCATTTTTATGGCTGATTTTATTGCTCATAAGCCGCGCTTACAACAGCTGCATACTGTCAATTTGCATTTAACTTTCAATTCAATAGATTTCATTATCGCAGTTATTATTTTAAATAATTTATTTTTAATTAAGAGCACAACAACAAAAGCAATTAAATAGCATTTAGGGCTGCCTTCCGATACAACAAGCAAATATTGTTCGTAATATAATTTTCACTTTATAAGTATTTTAAATTTGGTACGACTACGGATGGAACATAAAAACAAAAATAACGCTGTTAAATAAGGCTGTCTTCATCCGATACACACCAAAAACGATTTTATCGATTATAGCGATTATTTCATTTCTGGGGCGCGTTCCAGTTTGTCGAGCAATATTTGCTCTAGAAGGCACCTGGAACGACCTATAAAGGTCCTTTCAAAATATGGAATTGACAGCGATGTTTTAGGTGATAAAATACAGTCTACATTTTTAATAAATGGGGCATAATACGTAATCAAGCAATGTTAACATAGTATGCCACTAATCCTTGGCTTAGCTTGTACAAAATCTATTATTTATTGTAGAATCTGTCACATTTGACAGCTGGCCAAGATTTGGCCGATTCAAAAGGTAGTAAAAATTTGGCCAGGCAGATCAAAATTTGCTCTGACAGGTCGCCCGGAACGGGTATGATCAAATCTTGACAGGATCAAATTAAGTTCGATTAGAGTGCCGGAATGGCGTATATCTGCGTTTTTTTTTTTTTTTTTTTATAGCCGTCCTCCTCCACTAGATTGTCTCCCCCGATATTTTTCGGGGACCTTTTTTAGGTTTTAGACTTGAATATTAATTTAAATTTTACGTAGACTTTCAGTTTAAGTCTATTATTAATGAGATAAAATAAAACAACTTTCATATGAAATATAGTACTCTAAGTATTTCTATTTTAGAATATCATACCTTACAAGGTAAGTCATAAATTATAAGTATACAGAAGGTATACAATATAAACTATCAGATATTGTTCATTGCTTCTTACTTCGGAGACTGACCTGTGTGATATTATTGTAATTTTTATGTATTGCCTTATGTTACTCGTACTTTTAACATTCATTTTAGTTACCTATTTTTTACAGCATATGTGCAATCGTCATAGTTCTTAAGAACTATGCGTTGCACATAATTTTTACAGATTTTATTGCAATAACACGCGATGATACTCAGTATCACCGTGTCTTATTCCTGTTAATAACATCGTGTGCCACCTTCGTACAGAAAGCAAACAGGAACGACCTGGAATCTTTTCCGGCCATCATCTTACACAGTGAGGCTTCGGTTAACTTTATACTCGTTGCAGATTCCAGGTCGCACCTGTCTGCGCCGTATTTGGGGCATTCGAGCAGCAGATGGAGAATTGTCTCGTCTTTGCTGGAGTCACAGATACATGAGGGGCTGTCTTTACACTTAAATCTATTTAAGTAAGCAGAGAACCCCCCATGCCCGGTCAGCACCTGTGTCAAAATAGGAGTCACTGGGTTTTCTTTTAAGATTTTATATGCCTCAGTAACATTTGGAAGAAATGTTTTTGTTACTTCCGCTGTTTTTCCCGACATATATCTGAGGCTCCAAGTATCAACAGTGGCTTGTCGTATTATATTTTTAACAAAGGAAACTGGACATTTATCATAGTGAGCCAAGCATTTGGTATAGAGAGCAGCCTGTTTTGCCAGCTCATCCGCTCTTTCATTGCCGGGAATTCCAGCATGTGCCTTCACCCAATACAGTTTCACGTTGCACCCCTTGGTTTTGAGACTGGCAAGATTGCGCCTTATTGCGAAGCCCAAGGGGTGGAAGGTCTCCGGGTTTTGTAACATCTCGAGAGCAGATCTCGAGTCGCTCAGCACAGCCACCGCATGTTGCTTCTCCTTCAGCAGTTGTTCTGTAGCCTGGTATAAAGCATAGAGCTCAGCTTGGAAGACTGTGCAGAACGACTCGAGTCTCATCTTTTTAGATTTAACTTCCTGCCCGTTTCTCCAGTACGTATATGCTGCTCCAACTTTGCCCTCCAACTTACTCCCGTCGGTGTAAATCTGGGTTGACGGGATATCACGTTGCTCCAGGGTGTCGGGCAGCACATCGTCGAGACAGGAGAAGGAAACCTCTTGTTCATGGGCCGGATGTTGAACTTGAAGATAACAGACCCTCTCCTCCACTACCCATTTGTCGTGAGGCGGCAGTGATGGCTTACCTCTCTTCGCTTCGTACAGCTGGGCCACTTCCTGTATACGAAGGTCCAAAGGAAGGAGCCCCGCTAACACGAGTGCAGCGTTAAGAGACACCGTCCTGTAAGCCCTGCAGATCTTTTGTGCAAAACGGCGTTGGATGGTGTTAAGCTGTTTCTGCACCATGATCTTTTTCGCTGCCGACGCCCATACGCTCGAGGCATACATAATGATGGGCTCTGTAACGGCCACGTATATCGTCCTGATGATCTCCGGGTTCAGTCCCCATTCAATCTTTGCCGTCATTGCAAGCCGCTTGTAAATGTCTGCGGCCTTACGACAGACATTTAGCACGTGTTTATTAAAGGTGAGTTTGTTGTCTATCGTAAGGCCGAGCAGCTTGATTTCTTCGACGACAGGTATTTCAAGCCCACCCATGTGCATGATAGGGGTATCAAATTGAAGCTTTTTGGTAACGACCATGGCATTCGTTTTGTGTGGCGCGAATTTAAGCTTGTTTTTGACACCCCAATCACGCACATACGCGAGAGTCTGGTTGACCTTTTCTTGAATTTTGAGGGCTGAGTGCCCGGAAAACACCAGAACGACATCGTCGGCAACTGCCTGCGTGTACACTCCCTGAGCAGCCAAGTCGTTGAGTAGCGGATCCAGCAGCAAATTCCAAAATGTTGGTCCCCCTATTGAACCTTGGACACAGCCTTTATTAGTGTTCTTGCCATAGGTACTTCCGGCATAGGTGACGACAACCCGTCTACCTTCGAAGTAGCTGTTTACGAGTCGTCTCAGGTTAAGGGGGCATTTTAGTTTGATCAGCTGGGATTTGATAGCTGGCCACCATGCACTATCAAACGCACCCTCGATATCGAGTGACACGATGACCACCATCTTTTTGCTTTTCAAGTTGGTCTGGATCTGCTCCATGAGATCGTACAGCGCATCCTCTGTACTATGTTGGGGGACAAAGCCGTACTGTCTGGGATTGGTCTTCGGGAGGATATGCCATCTGAGTCTTCTCACCATCATTTTTTCTAAGACCTTTCCCAGTACTGACAATAGTCCAATCGGTCGGTACGACTTTGCCTGGCTGTAATCGCTTTTACCAGGTTTTCTAAGCACCACTACAGCCGCCTCCTTCCAGGGCGATGGGAAACAAGACAGGGACAAGCACTTGTTGAGGATCTCCAGGAAGACGTCTTTCGCGGCTAATATTGCTCTCAGGCATATATCTGCCGTGAACCCATCTGGTCCTGGAGATTTCTTGGGGTTGAGGCCACTTATTGTCCTATTTAGTTCAGCCACAGTGAACTGTGGGTCGTCGGTATCGTCTGAAGTTGAGTCGCATAGTGTTTCCGCCAGTCGTCTAATACCTTCGTGGATCTTATGATCCTCGAAGTATATCTGCGTTTAGACCATAATGTGTCTTACCCGTCTCACACTCTAATCGAACTTAATTTGATCCTGTCAAGATTTGATCATACCCGTTCCGGGCGACCTGTCAGAGCAAATTTTGATCTGCCTGGCCAAATTTTTACTACCTTTTGAATCGGCCAAATCTCGGCCAGCTGTCAAATGTGACAGATTCTACAATAAATAATAGATTTTGTACAAGCTAAGCCAAGGATTAGTGGCATACTATGTTAATTACGTATTATCCCCCATTTATTAAAAATGTAGACTGTATTTTATCACCTGAAAACATCGCTGTCAATTCCATATTTTGAAAGGAGCTTTAAAGGTCGTTCCAGGTGCCTTAGAGCAAATATTGCTCGACCAACATTTACTGGAACGCGCCCCAGAAATCGCGCTTTTGACAGATAAGTCCAAGAAACTATTGCTTTAAATTTGACGCCACAAGCTATTTTAGTATTTTCGCGATTCAATTTCCGTTCCGTAACAACGAAGTCGCGCCAACGATGACTTATATGACGTCATCGATTAAAATGTTACATACGCCATCATGCAATTTCAACGAAAAAGTTAGTTCTCACAACAACCTACGCCTCACCTCAACCAAATGGGGAGCAAACCCTTCAGTGATATGCTATGCACTACGGGTTTAGCTTTGTGTTATTCTGCAGGAGAGTATGCGTGTCCAGGGTGGGCAAGGTCTACCCACGCTAAGGAGGTTAACTTGGAGCTAAATGAAACCTGCCGCATTGTATTGGGTTGTCTCAAACCTACTAAGGTCGGTATGCTTTATCACACTTATAACATTTGTGATAGCTCAGTGGCTTTAGCTATGGACTGCCGCGCAGCAGGTCCATGGTTTGAATCCCGCCGCGGGCTTGAGCTTCACCGCATGGTGGTAGGGCATTTTGCGAATGCTCGCCTGGCTAGCGACCACCCTCAAGAAGAAAATCAGTCGCCAAGCACCTAATAGTGTGTTCCGGCAGCTGTCCTTGAGAGCCAGCAATTCTAGGTAAAGCCTGTTAACACCTTCAACCACATCATCACTTACCATCAGGAGAGATTGTGGTCAAAGGCTTACCTACTAGCAATAATAAAAAAAAAACATGCATTTTAGTCTCCATTCCACTGAGACTTCGAACATTCAACCATCAAAAACTAATATGCACTATTCCGCCAATTTCGCATTTGTTTCCGAAAATTACCGTACCTGCAAAACGGTTGACGAACCTCACATTTTATTTAGGAACTGGCAACACCTTTACTACTGTCAAACAATTAAACTTCAAACTTGAAACTTCAATCCAAATTTTTTACAGTGACGTGACGTGAACGAAAGCGGTCGATGTCGATCGAGATGTCCTCTTTGAAATTAAATTATTTATTGTGTTTCATTTTAATATGCGTGCTTGTACGTGCAAATACTCAATCTATACACAAACGATTTGAATACAAGTATTCATTCAAGCCGCCTTACTTGGCGCAGAAAGATGGGACTGTTCCATTCTGGGAGTACGGAGGGAGTGAGTATTTCATTGTTTTTGATGACAATTTTATGTATTCATGGTTAAAATATTTTGGAGCATGTTGAACAATAACGTAGCTACATTACAATTATTGTATATTACAGAGTTAAGTTATAAAATTGTAGTAAAATGTGTATAAACATTTGTTTTCACGGCAGCTGATGGGCGACACGTCAGAGGTATCTGTCAAGCTAGAAAGAGATAACGCTACGACGTGGCCCTGTGGTTAGAAAGAGAGGTGACATTTTGTTGAACTATCATGTTTTTGGGTTCCACGACGGCATGCATTTACAGTCACGGTTAAATGTTTTTAATATGTGTGATAGGTACAGACATGGATGTAAAATGTATATCATCAATAATTAATAGAATATTGTTTCACTTTATATACTTTCATAATTTTTGTTATTTAGGGAAATTTGATTACCAGTTTGTCGAGTTCTTGTCTCGATAATGTGTAAAGTTTTGCAAAATTTTCCACAGAAGAACATATCTGATATATATTTTTTATCATATATATTTCATCCTGATTTTCCTTGGTAGTCATTATTACACTAGAGGGACTAATGGACTATTATCAAATTCAAATTAAACACTATGATTATTGAGTGACATACATCATTATTTATCAGTACTAATATTATAAATGCGAAAGTAACTCTGTCTGTCTGTCTGTCTGTTACGCTTTCACGCCAAAACTACTGGACCGATTTGAATGAAATTTGGTATGGATATAGTTTGAGACCCGGGAAAAAACATAGGATAGTTTTGTTGGATAAAAATCCAACTGCGCAAAAAGGGGTTAATGTTTTTGCGCGATAACCGACATACGCGCGGGCGGAGCCGCGCCCGGAAATCTAGTTAATAATAAAACTGGTCACAACAGACTTTGCCTTGCCCAAAAGTATATATTGCAATTGTCACCTCCTTGTTCAATTGTAAATCTAAACCATCTGAACATACTAATAAAAACAGAAATACAAATTATCTGTCTCAGTCCAGTCCTTAAGAAAGAGTTCAGTGACACACACATACCTAATAATTATAATATTATTTATAATGATATTAGGATGTAGCATCTTCTGCAGAAATGCCATATTAAAACCAGGGCTTGTTAAAAATTCAGTAAAGTGAATCAAAGACAAGCTTCTCAGTTTGTCTATGATTCACTGGGTGGCTGCCGGATATAGTGCATAATAGGGGGAAGGATTCATTCAGAGTACAGCAATATGTAAAGAGTGAGATACTGGTTTAGTGAGGCTCTTCTGCATATGTGTTTGTTTTTTTGAGTACAGAAATATATCCAGCATAGATGATAAAAATCAGTAATCTCATGTAATTTATAGCATTTTAAATCAAATACATAAAAAGAGTGTTTCAAATATATATTTTTTATTGTGTTACCCCATAATTCATAAAGGGTGTATTGATTTTGATGTTAATTTTTATATAATTATGAAAGCTGGTGCTTTTCATGTGATCCAATTTAAAGTTGAGTGAGATATGACAAGTAGTATTTGAGTTATCCGTAATTATGTATATTTTATCTTTAAAGGCTGTTATTTATTTGTTAAAAGTTTAACAATTAATTTTATTAAGCATCTATTCACAAACTATACCAAGGGTAAAGTAAGGCTTGGTTGTAAATTTAATTTATTGCTGACTCTTCTTTAACAATACCAACTTATCTTTTGTTTTTGGTCTATCTGTTTGATTCAAGAAGCTTCTCGTGTCATTTCAAGGATTCCATTGTGGCTATTTAAATAATGACCTCATCAGCAAACCCTGACTTACAACCTTATCCCAAAACTCATGCATGGGCATGAGGGTTATGTCAAAACCCTTCAAGGAGACCATTATTTTGAAATTTTCACAAACATTTTGTAACAAAACCTTATTCTCAACTTTTATTAATATTCACACTTTATCAAGCAACATTCTTCATTAAAAATTCTATTGAAACCAAAATAGGCCTTCTTACATTATTACAAAGTTCAAAATGAAGCCTCCGCAACATTTCCTTGCTTTCAAATCAACCGTAAATGTGTTAGAACTCCTATAATGATAAGCATAAAGCATATATTACTGCGAATGTTTAATAAAACAAATTTTAATTAAGCGTGAAGACTGACTCTGTTGTTTAAGCGGCAAGGTTGATTTTGCTGTACATGTTTAATTTAAAATACCCTATGTTTTGCAATATTGCTGAAAGTGAAAAATTATGGCCTCAATTGTTTTATCGAGTGAGCGATAATCAGAATTGTGTTGTAAGAGTACTTTGAACTTAATTTTAAAATCGTCTTATTGTTGCTAAGGAATCAGGAAAGCTATATAATAATTAAGCTCTTAGCATGGATAGTTTCCTATTCTGTGTGGGAGGGGATAAGTCCTAATGAAATTGCCAGGAGACATGACCATCTTCCTCCTATTTTTTACAATAAGTTAAATGATATTACAAACATAATTAAAGAAAAAGTATGGCATAGTGTAAAATTCGAAATCAATGATTGCTTAAGTAAATTGGACTATGATGAAGTGGAAGATTTATTAATAAAAATAAAAATGCAGTAAATTTACAAGATATAATCCATACATTAACTTACTTCACTACTATAGGTTTCTTCTTTCTACAAACACATTGCGCACACATCTTCATATAACACACACACAATTAATTAGTCATAATTAAAAGCATACTCATAATTATTCGAAAGAGCAGAAGTTTAAAGTAACTTTTTCAATTGTGGAACATATTAAAAATTGTAAAACAATATGCAAACTTTGGAAAACGTGGCCTTTTATATCTAAAACGATAGGCAGAGTACTAATTAATATTGTAACATCACTTAAGTTTTGCAATAAAATATATGTATTCTTCCCACATAGGGTGTATTGTGCACTTCCCCCACCAGCTAGCCTAGTCATCCTAACTCCTTAATATATCGGAGTATGGCCTTAGGTCACTGGTACAATTGATCCAGTTGCATTGTGTGAGGTCCTGAGTCAATGAAGTCAGTCCTGTTATGCAGTGATTAGGTCTTGATCCTTGATGGTGTTTCACATGATTTCTTCTGAGGCTTTGTATTGCTATAGCTGTGTAGCACGTGCTACACAGTTTCATCTCCCTGACAAGTAGATTGTACTGGCAGCTTTTCTAGATTCAACTCTTCTGTAATGTCAAGCTTTTCATTTTTCTGAACAAAATTTCACATCAAATGTTAAAATTCATGGTCTTCCTTTTATTTCTGACACTATGTTATTTAGCAAAAAATAAACCTTATGATGAAATCTTTCGATCGGTATGATAACACTGCAGGGTGTTTTTTTTTTCGTGTAACAGGTTCGTTTCCCCATTCAACCATGTAATTATTTAAATATCTATGAATGCAGTTTAAATTGTTTCTTAAATTCAAATAATGTCTTCTTTCGGTAAAATGTTCCATCTACAATATTCAATGTACTTTTCCTTTATGTGGTATTGCCGTGGGACGTCCTGTATACAGACAGGGCTCATGTTTTCCTTCGTTCTTGCTCATGCTTTATTTAATTGGTAGCAACTAAAGTGGGTCATTGAACTGACAATGGATTAGTAGTTATCCTGGAGAGATATTGGGATGGTTACCGCTGCTTTGTGGTTAATTCATCTATGCATTCAGCAGCGTTTCATTCTGGATTCCAGGGCAAAGAGTTACAGACCGATTAGGTTCTCGAAGAATTAATATATCGGATACTGAATGTTGCATGCAGATCATTTACGTATTTTTAACAATTTGTACTTGTTATGGTCAACCAGTCTCATTGAGGTACTTGCTTTCCATTAAATTCCTGATTTGATGCTTAGGTCAGACAAGGTAGTATATTTTTTATAAAAGTTATGTTTATTCGAAATCTAGATAGAAATACATAGAAAAACAGCTGCCGGAAAAAAACGTTATGTGCTTGACGAAAGATTTTCTACTTGTGGGTGGTAGCTAGCCAGGCGTCAGACTCCTCATAACAAAACGACCGGGATCGACGGTTAACGTGCCATCCGAAGCACGTGCACGCTCAGATAATGCCACTAGCGGTCACCCATCTAACTCATGACCGCGGCGGACGTTGCTTAACTTAGCTGATTGGTTTAGAACGACTCAGCAAGCTACGCTACGAGCGTTTCAGAATTCTATGTGAAAACACGAAACAAGTTGACATTACCAAAAATACGAAGTTCATTAGTTTTACTATCTACTTCAATATACGACATAAAACATCGATAAAAACCTGATCTGCACCAATAAAGATAACGAATCGCCTACTGTATAAAGATGGTTGTATTTAATGTTAAAATTATCTTATCTATGGACAGTTATACAGGAGTTTCATAATAGTTGTCCCATGCAGCACAGCTCGCGGGCGAAGTGTCTCCGTTTCAGCTAGAGCAAAAATGCTTTCGTATAGATGTTATTTCGGATGGAAAAAGATACCTTCCAGCGGGACTTGAACCCGTAATCCCGATAGTTTTCGCTTAGCACGCGTCAATGATCTTTTAAACTATACTAGTCAAAATCAAAAATGGTTCCGTCGATTTGGTGTTCAGTGTTGATCGTACATCAAGTAAATAGTCTTCGGCTATTTGGGTAGATGTCGCCAACATCAATAAGACAACAACCGGGACCGACGGCTTAACGTGCCCTACGAAGAACGGAAGCGCTCAGGGGTAATGTCACTAGGGGTCACCCATCCAACTCTTATCTTATAGTAATAATAACTTGATCTTACTGCTAAACTTTGTACCACCACGTCAATTAAGCTGGCTTACAAGCGGTAAAGGAATCTCTCGGCGCTTTGATGACGTCGCAACAAATTGTTCACCCTTTTCGCGAACTCTGACGTGACATATAATACTAAGTATTATTGTTCCAACGACAAAGCCGTCATGTTTATCCATCTTAAAAATGTTACTTTCTAGCAGCAGCGGATTTATTATTGATTTTGATTATTTTACGATACAAATGGGCTTAATTAATGTGTTAATTACGTACAATGTTTTTATTTCTATTATTCTTTAAAATAAATGCTGCAAAATTATTTGATGAGTGAAACTATAAAAAATTACAAACAGTTTTTGTGGAGCAAACAAAAAAATGTCGTAACATTATGGTAAAATCGTTCCATAACATCGTAGTTCGGAACAGTGCGAGCGGGATAACGCTATATTATAAACATATTGTATCTCGCTTGCACATCCGTGATACATATTTCATTCGTTCTTTAAGTAGGATCAAACCAATATTGCTTGACGCGATTGTGGGGCGGTGATAGTTCGTTTCTGCGAATGATTATTTTAAGCATGAAACAAAACGCTACTTTTATTATGATGGTTTCGTAAAAGGTGCAAGTTGGCCCCCTGACCGCGGCTCCCTGATGTTGCTTAACTTAGCTGATCGATTAAGAACGGCTAAGCAAACTTCACAACGAGCGCTTCGAGATCATGTTTTCGCTTAGGATGCGTCAATGCTCTTTTTAAATTGTGCTGTCGTATGTTTGTTCGTGAATGCTGTTATTCTCTACAAGTCGTATTTTTCTACCGATTCTTGTGAATTTTTGTGAGCAGGTTCGATAATTAAACGGCATTGTTTTGTCGCGTTAATTTTTGGAAATTTGTGAAGATGTAGATCCGCGGCTGTGGGCTGTATCTTTGAAACTGTAATAGGTAGCCGATTGAAGTTTTCGTGTGGCGGCTTGCTTAGTAATAATAATCAGTCAAAGTCAAAAGTTAAAGATACACGACTGCCAAAAAAGGAGTGTTATCTTCAGGGGTTCACGTATGTTATGTTTGTGAGTTTCTTTATTGCACCATATCTTCTAAACGGCTAAACCGATTTTAGAGTGTTAGAGAGATTTTACAGAGTTAGATATCTCCTGTATCTATACGTCGATTTGCATCGCACTATTATAAGTGTTGCAGTTGTTCGTTGGTAGAGTTATGTAGTTAGATAATTAAATCGCACAGTCTTCAAAATATCGCGGATGTAAATAGAAACATATAAACAAGACCGAACGCCGGCGCTCAAGAATTTGAAGCATATTCTGAATTAGACAGTCATGTCTAATATTTTTTTAACTAAAAATGGAACCGACTTCAACACTCTAGAGAGTGAAAAATTTTTTTCACCATTTTTTGTATCCCTTGCTACTTACGGGATCGATTGACATTACTGGCAAAGACACTATCATCAAGATAGGAAAAAAATATCAGTACTCGGAATGTAAATCAAAAACGGCTTGACCGATTTTGATAAAATTTTAATGGGACCACACGACAAGCATCAGTCTTCAAATAAAAAAAGAAACATCAAAATCGGTTCACCCAGTAAAAAGTTCTGAGGTAACAAACAAGTAGAGACGAATTGAGAACTTCCTCCTTTTTTCGAAGTCGGTTAAATAAGAAAACAAAAACTGATATAAACCTTTTTTTTCTACAGATGCCATAGCATCAGGTGAGAGCGTGCGTCTTGCACCTTCGCTCCGCAGCCAAAAGGGCGCAATATGGACCAAACAGCCCATCAACTTCGACTGGTGGGAGGTGGACATCATGTTCAAGATTTCAGGCCGGGGGAGGATAGGAGCTGACGGCTTGGTAAGTACATATAGCAGCGAAGTAGGCCTTGAGCCACCAGGTTGTGATTTGTGACATACAATCACCTTTGTCGTCTGTTGGCCAATCAACTTTGTTGTTTATATTTCTAAATATGATTAGAAGCACTATTGCGTGCAAAGCAAAATCATATTTTAACAAATTATTTGAGCACGAAATGTTATGCCCCGTGCGGGAATCGAACCCGCAGCCTCCGATTTCGCGCCGGATGTCTAAACCACTTGGCCACCTGAGCACGCTCTTTCGAGCCGAAATTTCGTGATCCAGTTGTATTACTTTAACCGTCATAAGGAACGATGCGCGTTCATCGACCAGACTACTAGACTTCATCTGATCGAAAGAAGTGTTTTTTCAAACACCTAACTCTCTGTATTAAGTCGCTACCCTTCTATATTTCTAAATGATTTGATTCCGCCATCCCCATTCTATAACCGGACATCCAGGGATACTCAGAAGCGCCACCGCTATATGGTGGATATTCCATTTACCCGAACGAAGCGATTTGCATCTTCTTTCATCATGCGAACTGCCAGGGTATGGAATACTCTGCCTGAGGCTGTGTTTCCGGTTAGGTACAATATGGGGGTCTTCAAGAAGTGAGTGAATAGGTATCTTCTGGGTAAGCACGCTCCATCATCGATCGCATCATCACTTAACATCAGGTGAGATAGTGGTCAAGTGCTACCCAGTTCGGAGTAAAAAATAAAAAATAAAAAATATGATTACAAGCTCCACCGCGTGCTAAGCGAAAATCATATCAAAGAAATTATTGGAGTACAAAATTGTATGCCCAAGGCGGGAATCAACATTTTATTTTTATATTTTTTATATGAAAAAAAAAATACCTCACGTAAATTTGTAATATTGTCAAGTCTTAATGGTTTGTTGTAATATTCCAGGCGTTCTGGTACACGACGCAAAAAGGCGAGTACACCGGGGAAGTGTTCGGCTCGTCGGACAGGTGGAACGGGCTCGCGGTCATCTTCGACTCGTTCGACAACGACAACAAACACAACAACCCCTACATCATGGCGGTCGTCAACGACGGCACCAAGAACTTCGACCATAAGAGGTAACAAGGTTTTAATGCGTTGTTAATAGGATTACATAGCGCGTACTTCTCCATACAAAAAGAAAAAGGTCTTTTCTACCTCTTAATATTGCACGATTTCGGTGATTTTTGTGTTTATGTATTGAACATATCATTGACTAGGCTTGTACGTTTTATTTATTTCAGTTTTCTAAATAACATTAAAGTTAGAAGAAACTTTTAAGTTTTAAAGAAAGCAGAATATGCTTTCTTTTCTTCTTTCTTTACACTTGCCGTGGTATACCCAGCAAGTCAGCGTCTGTCTTAAGAGCCCTACCGGCTTTATTCGTTGTGAAAATAGGTGCCAGCATTTTGATCACACGTCGCATCGACCAAGCGCTCTGTTAAGTTTTGGAAATTCATACATGAATACATTCAAAACATTCACTGCTAATGTTCTGCGAATATGAGGTGGTCTTCCGTCTTAGGTACTGTTATCACGCGGGCTGCTCATGATAAATGGTAAGGCTGGGTACATAACTAGGGAGAAATTTAATTGAAAGATAACTTATAGCTCGACTAAATTCGATAATAATATGATTATGTCATTTCTATATCCACAATTTATGTGTTATATTTTGCCAGTATTATACTTTACTTTATGAATTAATTACTAGTTGATTGAATAATTCGTCCTAAGTTGATTACGATCAATCAATGTCGAGATAAATAATCGCCTCGCAGATAGATTTTTAGGGTTTCGTAGGATGAAACGGGAACAAAGTTCTCGCTCGGTCAATAATAATACCAATATTTTAAAAAATCGTTATAAATCTCTATCTTCCCTCTTTGATTATTTTTGATCCTGCGGTCGATGCGTCTACGCTTTCCCTGGTGATGCTTGGTACTTATACATTTTTTTACGTTTACACGAACGAAAATTATTTTGTTGGATTAGGCAATGTGGCGTTTATGGCGTCATATCGGCATAGCAGGGAAACTGAGCACAATTGTCAGTAGACATATTTTTCTTAAAATATTTTTTAAATATTTGTTATTTGTAATAAATTTAATAATTATTACAAAATATATAACTGTTTCTGTACGGAACCCGTTGTTATTCAAAAAATTCAAAATTATATTTGTTCATTTAAAGTATATTGTTCAAATAATATTATTGTTCAAATTTGCGTGTCTACCTATCACACTGGGTATATAAATACCCGTGTCTTGATTGGTAGTTCCTTCCCCATAATATTACAGTTTTGTTCGTATGAATATCATATGGATTGTAGTGTTATTATCCTATTGCATTATATTTCCAATAAGAATTATCTAGTCGGTGGTGAGAACGCCTAAATAAACAGGCGAGCAAAGCATACTATTTAGATAGCACCTCAAACCTAGGTAAATCTGGGAGATGTATTGAAATATAAATAAACCGAAGCCTCTTAAATGTTTTGTTTGCGGAATGTACGTATGAAAGACCAAACCTGGTATGTTTTGATTAGTTAGGAATATTGAGAGAATGTCACGGCAAAGATATTCTAACGTTTTGAATGTGAAGAATGGTCTGAGATCCCACAAGCGCCTGATAAAAATGCGATGGAATAGTCGCCTCGAAAATATGTTGCTCGCGAAAAGTAAATAATAAAATCAAAATGTTTAATAATAAAGTCCTGCTTTTCCCGGCATTCTGGAAGCTGGAAAAGATCACGAGGCGATCTCTCAATAACCCATGATTACCCCTAATATATAATTATTGCATGTCTAACAGATTATTGACCATTTGAGAACAATAACAAGTTTTGTCAATGAACTTGGAAACAGTCTCTGGTTTTCAAGATATTTCCTTTTTACCGTCCAGGCTCATTATGAAATTATATTTAACACCTGTTCCTGGTCAGGTAACAATATAAATTAATTTAAGAATAATCCTCGTTTAAAAGTTGTAGTCATTTGAAAAGCTGGGTCGACCACATGATGATAATTGTCAAAATTGCAAGGGCTATTGTATATGAAAATTGAATAGATTAGTATTGGCATTTTCCTCTTTTGAATTGTATACTCAGATTAGGGTTTAGAATTTAATATTACAAAGAATACTCAATAATAAAGTGAGGTTATGAAAAAAGGAAAGAGGTAGCACATGCGAGCAAGCGAGAAGGAAGATCAAACTAACGGGTGTTACCCTGCCTCCCGCAAGCTGGTATATATACCCCTCATCCGCCGATGACAAGGAGAGACCTCGTTACTTCTTGCACGAATGTACGTGCGTATACACATTTCGCGTTCCAGAAATTAAGTGCCAAGTCAAGGCATATTGAAGATTAATTTTCATTACAAATAATATACGAGGAAAATTTAAGAGGCGTTGAGGAAACGTGTGCCGTTGGCGCCACACAGCTTCCTTCGCTGAACTTTGAGGAACGGACGCTGCTCACCAAAATGGCCGCCACGAGGCGACACGAATCCATGAGGAATTAAACGGAGCAAAAGAGAACATATTTTTGGGAAACAACGAACGGCATGCATAAAGGACGGGACCTCCCTTCGTCATAACCTAAGGTACCAAAATAATCAAATGTAGACCCCCATGTGCGCGACAAACTTCCGTATTTTCCCCGCGCGTAGTAGTAAGCAGCAGTGCTCGGCTTAAAAGGACTATAGAGTTAGACATTGTAATTTTTGGTATAATAAATAATATTTTTGTAAAGTGTAAAGATTGTTTCCATCAGCCATGCCCCCTAGCGAAGCATTCCTCTCGAATAGGTAATAGCCACCATCAGCACAAAGACGGCCTGGTCACAAGGTCTTCATATGCTGCCCGCTGACTATCCAGGACACCTTATTATAATAAATATTTGTCGTAAGTATCGCTTAATTCACATATAGTACTTCACGATACGACAATGGCGCCCGAACTTTCTTTTTAATTTTTAGCAGTAATTTTTTTGATATGGTGGCATTAAATTTTTTTTTTACGAATGCTTCGTTAGGTGTATTGCTGATGGAATAGCTTTAAGTATAAGATAGCCGAGGAAAATGCACATCTCAATTATTATAAACTTATTCAATTATACAAATACGGGTTAGGTACCAATCTTATAATTCTAATTATAATTTAATTTTTATTCATGTATGCCCTTAAATCAAATGTTTTTAATTCAATTTATTATTATTATGCGAAGATTTTATTGCGCTAGGTTTTTATTTTTTTTTGGAAAGGCATTTAGGTATAGGATTTAAATGAATGAATTTTACAATGTTATATACGTCTTCTACAATGATTTATAATTGTCAATATCTATATTTCTAGTTTTTTTTCTTTGCTTATGAATATATTGTCTAAGTTAATATGGCCTTCAACCAGAGCGACCCAATTTTTATAATGAATACAAATATAAATAACAGTGATACAGTCAACCGACCCCAACATGTCGTTAAACTGTGCTGCGACGAGAAAACGTCGTTAAATAGTTACCTAAGGTGGTAGGATTCATTAGTAATCTGTCTGGGTGTGTACCACCACCATGTTTTTTTGTCACCGTAGGGCATGGTACCCAGTCAACCGACCCCGACATGTCGTTAAACTGTGCTGCGACGAGAAAACGTCGTTAAATTATTACCCTAGATGATAGGATTCATTAGGAATCTGTCTAGGTATACACCACCACTCTGTATATTATCACTGTAGGACAAGGTACTCAGTAAAATCACATATGTTAAATATTAAAAAAACCAGTAATGCAAGTAAAAAAACAAGTCACAATTATTTCATCCCGAAGAACAAAATTTGTTCACATGTCAGAAATTTTAAAATTTGCATAACTTTTTAGTATCTAGACTATTAGGCGAGTCTAGAACCGTTTGAATTTTTGATCTAGGACTTCTACTTTTTGAATAATTAAGAAAGTTAAGTTTTTTTTGCAACAAATTTCATCACAATTTTAAATTCAAATTCTTGTTCTTACACTAAATAAGTTCTAAAATTCACTATATCAATTCAATCTTATCAAAAAATTAGCATAATTCAAAACAAATCAGTATAGTTTCTCATAAGGGTACCTCATATTTTTTTAATAACTTGCCATACTAAATCATTTTGAAGTTTCAAAAACCACACAGTAGGCGTTTTGCCGAAAATACACGTCCAAGAAGCAGCTAGGAATAACTTAATAGAACTATATTTAAAGTAAATTGAATAACTTAGTACTGTATAAACCACAACTTTCTATGTTGGGGGGTAAGTCAAATTTTAATGCCAATTAGGCAAGGTAGGGAACAAAGCAAGCGTTCCGAGCTTGTGTAAGGAAATTTTTTTGAAAGAACTGGCGATACTTAGAAAGACATTGCAGGAGTTGTATTATGTTATGGCAGAATGTTAATCTAGGTAGTCCACCAACCACAAAATTGCTAGTTTTTTTCTTAGTGCTCATCTAGCACTATTTAAGGAAGGTTTTCCTATATTAAAAAAACCACACAGCCAAGTGATATACCTATATAGGTATATAACTATGAACCTGCATTATCTACTAAAATCTACATAAGATTTAATGAAGTGTGAATAGCACTTTAGGTAAGCAATGTCTTACTGTTATGAAGCATATCTCAATAGCTTCACCCCATTCTTTAAATTCTCTAGACGATCAATATGCATGTACTATATAAGCACATGATGTTAAATTCGTTTTCTGTTTAGTTAGGTATAACTACTTGTGTAGTAGTGGAATAAGTAAATATTCAATAAAATATTTACGCACCATACTCAGTGTTCTCTTTAGTTGTAAGTAAGGTAGGTAACAATATGAACTACCTACTTTTTAATTTTCTTCCTTAAAATGTTCTTAGCTATATTTATAAAAGGTAAATAAATACTCTGGCCAGTAGAATGACCACGAACAAAGTATTTATCAACGTATTCTGATGTAGATGTTGAAAGTATGCTGCGGTCAGCAAACCAAGCAAGCAGATACTGATTATTCATGACAATTAACAAAGTTCACTTAGTGTAAACACTAGAATATTAACTAGTGATAAGCGAACTAAAAAATGGATTCTGATATGACATTCAAGAACATATACTTGAATTAATTTTCTCTTTGTTTTAGATGTGTTACTCGCGAAGTACCATCATACGTTTTTAACAAGCTCTTAGATAGCTGAAGCAATATATTATACTCTTTATTTCTTTGTAAAATAGAATAGTGCACTAATACGACATTCACTCAAGGCCATGTCTTTGAATAAGTTTTTCTTTGTTTCCGATGTGTTATTCAAGTAGTACCATCGTGTCCTTGTAAATAATGTTCATATATGAACAAGGTTAGATACATTTAAAGTACAACCTTTAGTTAAGGAAATAATAGACATAACAAAGTCTTTAGTTCTGTATTAATAACATAAACATATAAAAATAGAAAAGTAAGGTTTGATCTATAAAAATGTTACCAAAACAATTGGTCATTTTATAATATATATAGATTATAGGTAGTCATTAATATGCATACCTACTCTAGATTAAATAAGTCTTATACAGGCATAATTTCTAACTTAGGTTTATAATTAAATAACAACTAGTTTTTTTACCTCCTCAAAGTAAGGATTTTAGGATTAATATTTGCATATCAGATTGAAGTATAATAGTAAATAGTGATAAAGGCTAATAGTATTATAACTATATACAACGTTTTATAATCAAATAGTACTGATTTTTCTTTGGATTGGTTGAATAATGGACAGGAGCACATGATGGACTGAGAATGCAAGGTTAACATATAGTGTATATATGAGTGAAGCAAAGTTAGGTATTTATATGGAAGTATGATATGTATGCAAGTGAATAAGGAGTAGGTACGTAAGGCAAAGCTTTTGAAAGGTGAGGTATGGACAATGATGCATGTATAGTAGAAATATGGAGTTTAGAGTCAAGTATGCTAGGAATCTTATAATGTAATGATGAAAGAAAGGTACGTATGGAGTCTATTAAGTAAACCTGGGAAAGTTTTTGTTTAGGACTGCCGTGGCTGTAGCGTCAAACTGAGTTTTCCGCTTTTCCTGGGAAAGGGGGTATTGTAGTGTTATTATCCTATTGCATTATATTTCCAATAAGAATTATCTAGTCGGTGGTGAGAACGCCTAAATAAACAGGCGAGCAAAGCATACTATTTAGATAGCACCTCAAACCTAGGTAAATCTGGGAGATGTATTGAAATATAAATAAACCGAAGCCTCTTAAATGTTTTGTTTGCGGAATGTACGTATGAAAGACCAAACCTGGTATGTTTTGATTAGTTAGGAATATTGAGAGAATGTCACGGCAAAGATATTCTAACGTTTTGAATGTGAAGAATGGTCTGAGATCCCACAAGCGCCTGATAAAAATGCGATGGAATAGTCGCCTCGAAAATATGTTGCTCGCGAAAAGTAAATAATAAAATCAAAATGTTTAATAATAAAGTCCTGCTTTTCCCGGCATTCTGGAAGCTGGAAAAGATCACGAGGCGATCTCTCAATAACCCATGATTACCCCTAATATATAATTATTGCATGTCTAACAGATTATTGACCATTTGAGAACAATAACAAGTTTTGTCAATGAACTTGGAAACAGTCTCTGGTTTTCAAGATATTTCCTTTTTACCGTCCAGGCTCATTATGAAATTATATTTAACACCTGTTCCTGGTCAGGTAACAATATAAATTAATTTAAGAATAATCCTCGTTTAAAAGTTGTAGTCATTTGAAAAGCTGGGTCGACCACATGATGATAATTGTCAAAATTGCAAGGGCTATTGTATATGAAAATTGAATAGATTAGTATTGGCATTTTCCTCTTTTGAATTGTATACTCAGATTAGGGTTTAGAATTTAATATTACAAAGAATACTCAATAATAAAGTGAGGTTATGAAAAAAGGAAAGAGGTAGCACATGCGAGCAAGCGAGAAGGAAGATCAAACTAACGGGTGTTACCCTGCCTCCCGCAAGCTGGTATATATACCCCTCATCCGCCGATGACAAGGAGAGACCTCGTTACTTCTTGCACGAATGTACGTGCGTATACACATTTCGCGTTCCAGAAATTAAGTGCCAAGTCAAGGCATATTGAAGATTAATTTTCATTACAAATAATATACGAGGAAAATTTAAGAGGCGTTGAGGAAACGTGTGCCGTTGGCGCCACACAGCTTCCTTCGCTGAACTTTGAGGAACGGACGCTGCTCACCAAAATGGCCGCCACGAGGCGACACGAATCCATGAGGAATTAAACGGAGCAAAAGAGAACATATTTTTGGGAAACAACGAACGGCATGCATAAAGGACGGGACCTCCCTTCGTCATAACCTAAGGTACCAAAATAATCAAATGTAGACCCCCATGTGCGCGACAAACTTCCGTATTTTCCCCGCGCGTAGTAGTAAGCAGCAGTGCTCGGCTTAAAAGGACTATAGAGTTAGACATTGTAATTTTTGGTATAATAAATAATATTTTTGTAAAGTGTAAAGATTGTTTCCATCAGCCATGCCCCCTAGCGAAGCATTCCTCTCGAATAGGTAATAGCCACCATCAGCACAAAGACGGCCTGGTCACAAGGTCTTCATATGCTGCCCGCTGACTATCCAGGACACCTTATTATAATAAATATTTGTCGTAAGTATCGCTTAATTCACATATAGTACTTCACGATACGACAATGGCGCCCGAACTTTCTTTTTAATTTTTAGCAGTAATTTTTTTGATATGGTGGCATTAAAATTTTTTTTTACGAATGCTTCGTTAGGTGTATTGCTGATGGAATAGCTTTAAGTATAAGATAGCCGAGGAAAATGCACATCTCAATTATTATAAACTTATTCAATTATACAAATACGGGTTAGGTACCAATCTTATAATTCTAATTATAATTTAATTTTTATTCATGTATGCCCTTAAATCAAATGTTTTTAATTCAATTTATTATTATTATGCGAAGATTTTATTGCGCTAGGTTTTTATTTTTTTTTGGAAAGGCATTTAGGTATAGGATTTAAATGAATGAATTTTACAATGTTATATACGTCTTCTACAATGATTTATAATTGTCAATATCTATATTTCTAGTTTTTTTTCTTTGCTTATGAATATATTGTCTAAGTTAATATGGCCTTCAACCAGAGCGACCCAATTTTTATAATGAATACAAATATAAATAACAGTGATACAGTCAACCGACCCCAACATGTCGTTAAACTGTGCTGCGACGAGAAAACGTCGTTAAATAGTTACCTAAGGTGGTAGGATTCATTAGTAATCTGTCTGGGTGTGTACCACCACCATGTTTTTTTGTCACCGTAGGGCATGGTACCCAGTCAACCGACCCCGACATGTCGTTAAACTGTGCTGCGACGAGAAAACGTCGTTAAATTATTACCCTAGATGATAGGATTCATTAGGAATCTGTCTAGGTATACACCACCACTCTGTATATTATCACTGTAGGACAAGGTACTCAGTAAAATCACATATGTTAAATATTAAAAAAACCAGTAATGCAAGTAAAAAAACAAGTCACAATTATTTCATCCCGAAGAACAAAATTTGTTCACATGTCAGAAATTTTAAAATTTGCATAACTTTTTAGTATCTAGACTATTAGGCGAGTCTAGAACCGTTTGAATTTTTGATCTAGGACTTCTACTTTTTGAATAATTAAGAAAGTTAAGTTTTTTTTGCAACAAATTTCATCACAATTTTAAATTCAAATTCTTGTTCTTACACTAAATAAGTTCTAAAATTCACTATATCAATTCAATCTTATCAAAAAATTAGCATAATTCAAAACAAATCAGTATAGTTTCTCATAAGGGTACCTCATATTTTTTTAATAACTTGCCATACTAAATCATTTTGAAGTTTCAAAAACCACACAGTAGGCGTTTTGCCGAAAATACACGTCCAAGAAGCAGCTAGGAATAACTTAATAGAACTATATTTAAAGTAAATTGAATAACTTAGTACTGTATAAACCACAACTTTCTATGTTGGGGGGTAAGTCAAATTTTAATGCCAATTAGGCAAGGTAGGGAACAAAGCAAGCGTTCCGAGCTTGTGTAAGGAAATTTTTTTGAAAGAACTGGCGATACTTAGAAAGACATTGCAGGAGTTGTATTATGTTATGGCAGAATGTTAATCTAGGTAGTCCACCAACCACAAAATTGCTAGTTTTTTTCTTAGTGCTCATCTAGCACTATTTAAGGAAGGTTTTCCTATATTAAAAAAACCACACAGCCAAGTGATATACCTATATAGGTATATAACTATGAACCTGCATTATCTACTAAAATCTACATAAGATTTAATGAAGTGTGAATAGCACTTTAGGTAAGCAATGTCTTACTGTTATGAAGCATATCTCAATAGCTTCACCCCATTCTTTAAATTCTCTAGACGATCAATATGCATGTACTATATAAGCACATGATGTTAAATTCGTTTTCTGTTTAGTTAGGTATAACTACTTGTGTAGTAGTGGAATAAGTAAATATTCAATAAAATATTTACGCACCATACTCAGTGTTCTCTTTAGTTGTAAGTAAGGTAGGTAACAATATGAACTACCTACTTTTTAATTTTCTTCCTTAAAATGTTCTTAGCTATATTTATAAAAGGTAAATAAATACTCTGGCCAGTAGAATGACCACGAACAAAGTATTTATCAACGTATTCTGATGTAGATGTTGAAAGTATGCTGCGGTCAGCAAACCAAGCAAGCAGATACTGATTATTCATGACAATTAACAAAGTTCACTTAGTGTAAACACTAGAATATTAACTAGTGATAAGCGAACTAAAAAATGGATTCTGATATGACATTCAAGAACATATACTTGAATTAATTTTCTCTTTGTTTTAGATGTGTTACTCGCGAAGTACCATCATACGTTTTTAACAAGCTCTTAGATAGCTGAAGCAATATATTATACTCTTTATTTCTTTGTAAAATAGAATAGTGCACTAATACGACATTCACTCAAGGCCATGTCTTTGAATAAGTTTTTCTTTGTTTCCGATGTGTTATTCAAGTAGTACCATCGTGTCCTTGTAAATAATGTTCATATATGAACAAGGTTAGATACATTTAAAGTACAACCTTTAGTTAAGGAAATAATAGACATAACAAAGTCTTTAGTTCTGTATTAATAACATAAACATATAAAAATAGAAAAGTAAGGTTTGATCTATAAAAATGTTACCAAAACAATTGGTCATTTTATAATATATATAGATTATAGGTAGTCATTAATATGCATACCTACTCTAGATTAAATAAGTCTTATACAGGCATAATTTCTAACTTAGGTTTATAATTAAATAACAACTAGTTTTTTTACCTCCTCAAAGTAAGGATTTTAGGATTAATATTTGCATATCAGATTGAAGTATAATAGTAAATAGTGATAAAGGCTAATAGTATTATAACTATATACAACGTTTTATAATCAAATAGTACTGATTTTTCTTTGGATTGGTTGAATAATGGACAGGAGCACATGATGGACTGAGAATGCAAGGTTAACATATAGTGTATATATGAGTGAAGCAAAGTTAGGTATTTATATGGAAGTATGATATGTATGCAAGTGAATAAGGAGTAGGTACGTAAGGCAAAGCTTTTGAAAGGTGAGGTATGGACAATGATGCATGTATAGTAGAAATATGGAGTTTAGAGTCAAGTATGCTAGGAATCTTATAATGTAATGATGAAAGAAAGGTACGTATGGAGTCTATTAAGTAAACCTGGGAAAGTTTTTGTTTAGGACTGCCGTGGCTGTAGCGTCAAACTGAGTTTTCCGCTTTTCCTGGGAAAGGGGGTATTGTAGTGTTATTATCCTATTGCATTATATTTCCAATAAGAATTATCTAGTCGGTGGTGAGAACGCCTAAATAAACAGGCGAGCAAAGCATACTATTTAGATAGCACCTCAAACCTAGGTAAATCTGGGAGATGTATTGAAATATAAATAAACCGAAGCCTCTTAAATGTTTTGTTTGCGGAATGTACGTATGAAAGACCAAACCTGGTATGTTTTGATTAGTTAGGAATATTGAGAGAATGTCACGGCAAAGATATTCTAACGTTTTGAATGTGAAGAATGGTCTGAGATCCCACAAGCGCCTGATAAAAATGCGATGGAATAGTCGCCTCGAAAATATGTTGCTCGCGAAAAGTAAATAATAAAATCAAAATGTTTAATAATAAAGTCCTGCTTTTCCCGGCATTCTGGAAGCTGGAAAAGATCACGAGGCGATCTCTCAATAACCCATGATTACCCCTAATATATAATTATTGCATGTCTAACAGATTATTGACCATTTGAGAACAATAACAAGTTTTGTCAATGAACTTGGAAACAGTCTCTGGTTTTCAAGATATTTCCTTTTTACCGTCCAGGCTCATTATGAAATTATATTTAACACCTGTTCCTGGTCAGGTAACAATATAAATTAATTTAAGAATAATCCTCGTTTAAAAGTTGTAGTCATTTGAAAAGCTGGGTCGACCACATGATGATAATTGTCAAAATTGCAAGGGCTATTGTATATGAAAATTGAATAGATTAGTATTGGCATTTTCCTCTTTTGAATTGTATACTCAGATTAGGGTTTAGAATTTAATATTACAAAGAATACTCAATAATAAAGTGAGGTTATGAAAAAAGGAAAGAGGTAGCACATGCGAGCAAGCAAGAAGGAAGATCAAACTAACGGGTGTTACCCTGCCTCCCGCAAGCTGGTATATATACCCCTCATCCGCCGATGACAAGGAGAGACCTCGTTACTTCTTGCACGAATGTACGTGCGTATACACATTTCGCGTTCCAGAAATTAAGTGCCAAGTCAAGGCATATTGAAGATTAATTTTCATTACAAATAATATACGAGGAAAATTTAAGAGGCGTTGAGGAAACGTGTGCCGTTGGCGCCACACAGCTTCCTTCGCTGAACTTTGAGGAACGGACGCTGCTCACCAAAATGGCCGCCACGAGGCGACACGAATCCATGAGGAATTAAACGGAGCAAAAGAGAACATATTTTTGGGAAACAACGAACGGCATGCATAAAGGACGGGACCTCCCTTCGTCATAACCTAAGGTACCAAAATAATCAAATGTAGACCCCCATGTGCGCGACAAACTTCCGTATTTTCCCCGCGCGTAGTAGTAAGCAGCAGTGCTCGGCTTAAAAGGACTATAGAGTTAGACATTGTAATTTTTGGTATAATAAATAATATTTTTGTAAAGTGTAAAGATTGTTTCCATCAGCCATGCCCCCTAGCGAAGCATTCCTCTCGAATAGGTAATAGCCACCATCAGCACAAAGACGGCCTGGTCACAAGGTCTTCATATGCTGCCCGCTGACTATCCAGGACACCTTATTATAATAAATATTTGTCGTAAGTATCGCTTAATTCACTCCACGAACCACACAATACGACAGGATGTAATTTTCATCTATGATATTCTTCTATGAATTTATATTGGAATAATTATATATTCATAATTATTAATTAATAAATGTCTAAACCACTAATTTATTACAAATATTTCTTTCAATTTACTATAATATGTACTGTATGTGAGAGATTTTCGTTTAGCTATAAATTTTTATGCTTTTTGGAACTACGACTTTGTCCAGTAAGAAGTTTTTAATTACAATTTATAATATATATCTATCTATATATAAATGTTTTACGAGTAAATATTATAATATTTATGACTACAACTCGATTTACTATCAATTAAATACCTCCAACCATTTTCGTCAAATTAGCATAAATTTACATTCAATAAATAAACATTTTAAAAGAATCCGCGAGTCCGACTCGCACTAGGCCAACTTTTTGTATTTGTTGTTATAGCGGCAACAGAAATACATCATCTGAAAATTTCAACTGTGTAGCTATTCTAGCTATCACTGTTCTTAACGCGGCGTCTTGCGTGAGCGATCTTGATGCGAACGCGGCGCGAAATCAACAAACAGTCAATCAATACCTATTTTATGTGGCCTACTTGAACAAACGCACGTATGGTGCGGTGCGGCGCGGCGCGAAACGAAGCGAACGCGATCAGTCGGTTTGATATTTTTGGGCGGATTGGTTGCGGTGCCATCCTTGAAAAAATTACAGTAATAGAAATTTTAATTAATTCTATCCAAAAACATCCTATATTATGGGATAAAAGGAATGGCTTGCACTTTATAATTAAACGATGTGGGCAACATTCGACAACATTTCTTGAATAAGAGGGGTTGAGTCGGTAATTCTTTATACAAATTGTGAAATTCTCCATATATATACCTATATGCCTTTCTAAGAACAAAATGCTAGTTTCACTTCTCTGCCGTACACACTTCTTGAATATATGATATTTAAGAAATGAATTTTCCAATAACATTTGCTTGCGTCCGTCCATGACAATATACAGTGTTCATTGAAGGCGCGCAGCGCGGCAGCGGGGTGGTGCGGTACGATTCGCGCGCATGTAGGACAAAGCCGCCGCGCCGCGTCGCACCGCAGCGCATTGAATTCGCGTTTCACCGCATCGAATCAAATACATTTACAGTTCTGCGATATGAAATCCTAACATCTAGTATATTCATTTAATAATTTACTTAGCAATTCATTGCAATATTTTTTATTAAAATTAATTTAATATCCAATTTATATTGGTACAATATTCTCTTATTTTAATGTTATCCACACTTCCATACTAATATTATAAATGCGGAAGTAACTCTGTCTGTCTCGCTTTCACGCCAAAACCACTGGACCGATTCGGATTAAATTTCGCATGGAAATAGTTTGAGACCCGGGGAAGGACATAAGATAGTTTTTATCCAACTGCGCAAAAAGAGGTTAATGTTTTTGCGCGATAATCGATATACTCGCGGGTGGACCCGCGCCCGCGGCCGGAAAGCTAGTATTTTATAATATGTGAATGTTTACTTAATGGTTTGTTACCTTCCAGCGATGGGTTGCAGCAACAGCTGTCGGGCTGCCTGCGGGACTTCCGCAACAAGCCGTTCCCGACGAGAGCTCGCGTCGAATACTATATGAACACGCTTACCCTCTACTTCCATAATGGTAAGGCATTTTTTTAAAAACCTGGTAAGCTAGCCTATGACCACTATCTCACCTGATGGGTAGTGATGACGTTTGTTCAGGCTAACCTAAAATTACTGTGTCTCAAGGATTGTAGCCGTAACATACCGTTAGGTGCTTGGCGACAGATCACACACTAAGCACCTAACGATGTGTTCCGGCAGCAGTCCTTGAGAGCCAGTGAGATTACAAGCACATGAGACTTAAAATCTAAGTCTCAGGGTGACGGGCGCAGTGCAATTCGTGACTTGTGACGAAATGCATCTGTTATAGGCAGAGGTTAGTCCGCTTAACATCAGGTGGACCTCGAACTGGTTCCATCGTCACAATAATATAAAAAGTAAGTATAAAAATAAGTATATAAATATATTTAATCCCCGCATTCCCACTCAACGCACTGAACTCGTTTCCATTTCCGCTATCGAGACGGATAACAGATGTGTGAATTTATATAATTTATACCGACCCCACATTGGGACAAAGGTATGATAAAGATTAATATTGATCAATTTTTTTCAATTGAATTTCAGGTATGACGAACAACGAAGCGGATTACGAGCTGTGTTTCCGCGCCGAGAACGTGCAGCTCCCGCGCGGCGGGCACTTCGGGCTCTCGGCGGCCACGGGCGGGCTGGCAGACGATCACGATATCATACACATGCTCGCTAGCTCCTTGCATTCCACGCAACAGCAGTCTGGTGAGTTACATGTCAATTACCAGAATACCGGCTATACCGGAATACCGGTTATACGGAAATACCGGTTATATCGTAATATATTTGAACAAGTTGCACAGGTATATCGGAATTTATTATTATACCGTAAATATTGGGTTTCAGTCTCTGTCTTATAGCTGGATCGACTCAATATCCAGGGGTTTTGTTTGTTGGTATAGGCTGCGTTGTTTTTTCCCTTGTGTATCTTATATTAATTTTCGGTATTGCCAGTCTTATCAAGACTTGCGCGGCGGATTCTTCGGTCTATCGACTGCCAACTGGAGGCTCTCCGATGATCGCGATATCTTAATAATGATTATATATAGTCTAGTCTTCTTTGATGCTTTGTACTTAATTATTTCTGGAATCAGTTAGGACAGAATACCGCTTTTTTAGTTATATGTAATATCGGATATACCGAAAGTGACACGTACCATAATTTGTTTCCATTATTCTTGATCAATATTTTCTTTAAACTTGCTTATGTGCTTTTTATTACATTAAATGCCCTTTATACTAGCCCTATTATGTTAGTGTTGGAGTATTATTTTACATGACACAAAACAGATTAATCTGTAATTAATAAATATATATATATATATATATTTATTGAATACTTTATTATCTTTTTCAATGGATCGTGAATCTGACATAAATTTTTATTATTATTATTATTGCACAAAAAAACATATGTACTAAAGGAGGACTTCATGCTAAAAGTATATATCATTAAGTCCTTACTAGTATAAAAGTATATGTTATGTATTTTTTTGTATGATTAATTCTTCCTTTCCCAGGAGGTCAACAGATCAGCTCAGATGAACAACAGAAGTTGTCTCAAGAGTACCTGGAGTACCAGAAAAAGTTGGAGCAGCAGAAAGAAGAATACAGGAAAGAACATCCTGACGAGGTGAACAATATTTAATAATTAAAGAAGTAGCGACGTCCTGATAGGTCGAGTATTAAACTTCGCTTTGGAAGCTCGATTCGCCTGGAGTCATTTAGTTGCTAGGTTTAAAATACCAAATTTCTGAGAAAATAATGTTGTTAGCATTCTGGAATGTCGCCCACAAACATCCGCAATACCAGAGGTCTCGAGGATGCGTTGCCGGCCTTTAAGGAGGGAATATGCTCTCTTCTTGTTGGCTCCTAAGTCGTATCTGTTCGGAAATACTTCACCAGGCAGCTGGTTCCATAATATGGCAGTGCGAGGTAAAAAATGCCGTGAAAATCGCAAGGTTGTGGACTTCCAGACGTCGACATGAAATTGATGAATTTTTATTCGTAATCTTTGATTCGTGGGCTTTACCGTAGACCAGCCAAAGTGGTATCACATAATTATGGTGATTGGTTTTATTTTTGTGGGAATTTTGTGAACATACAAACTACATAGTTATATTTGATAACAATATCGAAGACTACTTTGATCTGATGTCTCAATTTGTTGTTATTTTTCATCCCACATTCATAGTTTGTTGGATAATGGCCCTTAATTATTTCTAATATTTCGATCGATTACACCGATCCGTGACTAACAAAACAACCAAATACAATAAATACTTTGCATATTTTTGTAAAGATTAAGAAATATAACTATATCCATCACTTTCTCTCCGCTAGGTGCGCGACAAGGACGGCGAGTTCGAAGATTGGTTCGAGTCGGACGGACAGCGCGAGTTCAGACAGATCGTGCAAGGAATGGGACAGATAAACGACGTATTGAGAGATTTGAACAAGAAAGTTGACGAGGTAAGATTGTATATATAAAGACTTTTTTTATAATACTGAATAATAATAGTAATACAAAACTTATGGCATAAAAAAATTACATTAGAAAACGAATAACATTTAAAAGCTGTATTGTATTACAAATTGAAAAGAAACCCAAGGACTGAATAACCTTTAAAACCGTTGTCGAGTCAATTTGTAATATCGGTTTGGGATTTACTATAAATAAATACTTATATTACCAGACATAAGTAAATATGTAATTCAACAAAAATCTATTGGTATTACCTAATGTTCCTTTGAGTAAAAACGAAATAAAGTTATTTATAAATAAATAAAAGCCGTGTTATATAAATTTAAGGTAACTTTAATACAAAGTGCATATCAAAAATACTGTTTACTATATTTTTTTAATTTTCGTCACAAATTTAGTTGGATATTTGTTTCTTTTTTTCGTATTGATTTACTGCATGTTTTTGTTTTCAGGTTATCGGAAAACAAATGAATTCTTTATCAATGTTGACGCACGTGTACAGTCAAGCGCAAGGACAGCCGATACAAGCTGGACAACAGGTCTGTTACATATATTTTGAATGTTATTTTAATCAAATTATCTTTTTCATAATATACATGTATCCTACTTACATTGAAAGAAATAAGTATAATTTCGATACCACTCTTCTCTGAAACAGCTGAAGGCATTTTGCTATACATATTGATTTATTGGATCTAAAGATGATTAGTCCCTATTTATTTTTAGTTGAACCAGATGTGTACTTAAAATAGGCGACGCCATAAGCGGAAACAAATAACGAACATAAAATAAAATCTTTTTTCCACAGGAGCAACTGATTGATCAGTTGCTCCTGTAGAAAACAGATTTTATCGATTTCAACTTGTTTAAATTTTAACATTTTTCCAGCTTAATATATTCAAATATTTTTTAAAGTTTTTATAAGACTTGCTTCGATTTATACAAAGTATCAATATGTATGTATAGTATAGTAATAATAAGATTTATTTACGCATGCTGAACGAGAATATTAAAATACTAGTAATTAAACAACTTTAAACTGTTTAAATCGCGTATAATATATTTATCTTTTTTTTTTGTCAGAATATCTGACGGTAAACCAAATAATTTCTTAATATCTCATGTGACAAATAAAACCAATGAGTCGCCCCGTGACCACGATCACTGCAAAGTGTTTGAAACGTCGGGACAAAATAATGATAAATAACCGCGATTTTAACCGTTAAAAGTTGTTTAATTACTATGTGTAACAATCGTGAAGAATACTGTTGGATCGAGAAATGATTGGGCACTAGGGGGGCGTCCATAAATTTCGTTAGATGATTTAGGGGGGGAGGGGGTCGAGTCAAATCTCATATAATCTCACGTTAGGGAGAGGGAGGGTCTCTACAAATATCACGCAATTTTTGTTCTGATTGAAACAAAAAACAATATACAATACTACGCATAATTCTCCATGGACTGAATTAGAGTAGATATTCTTTTCTTTTTATCACAGTAGCCATGATTTAAGTATTCTATTGTTAAATTTTTATTACATTTATAACTCTCAGCAATATGGATTACTAGTCTTAACTAGTCGTAAATATGGATGGGGGATGGGGGAGGGGGTTGAACAAAATCTCACGACATCTCACCAACGGGGGAGGGAGGGACAGAAAATTTAAAAAAAAACACCTCACGTAATTTATGGACGCCCCCTAGCGTGATTCTAACGCTCACCTATAGGTCACCGGCTCTGTCGATTGACCCCTACACTCAATTTTATGGTACATTCAGTAGTATGGAAACGTTTGTGTGCTAGAAAAATTCGGATTTGGCCGGTTAAATACTAAAATGTTTATGTAATAGGTGCAGGTGCCGTCGCTCCCCATCGGGCGGCACGACTGGGACGCGCTCGTCGCCAACAACCAGATCATGATCAACACTATAGCAGAGCTCAAGTGAGTTTAGTAACATCTTTGTTGTATGTAACAGTATATATTTTGTAATGTATGTATCAGTAGTATATATGTACCTACGTATATGTGGAATAGGTTCATATATATCTATATGCATTATATATGTTTATGTACTTTTAGTGGATATACAAAACTTGATTTTTATTTTAATAATGAGAAAATGTTATTTCTTTTTTCACCACCGTGTTACCTAAAATCTGATTCTGTTCATACAAAGATTGTCCGGAAGAAAGCGCTATATGCGATAAGACCGCTGATTGCTACCATAATCTAAGAATATACTATTCTAAGAAGATTGTTCTACTGTATAAAATAATGGTGTGCAATAACGAATTTTGTGTTTGTATTGTATATTATATTAATACTTAGGGCCAGAAACTCGGGCCGTTTTGTTTATATGTCTTTTATAATTTGTTCTTTTATTAGAAAATTATTACAATATTTATTACACAGGTGCTAAGAAAACTTAAGTAAAAACTATTTTCGTAGAACACAATATATTGTATTGGGCTCGAGTAAGAATCGAACCCATTTCCAGCTCGTAAAGCTGTAGAATTGGTTATGAATCCAGCCAACCGGGTGCCTAAAACACTCGGCCCCCCCCCCCCCTACGCAACAGTTTTGATATTTTGTGCTCTAGAAATAAAAGTTAATTGACGTCTTTGAGTACAACAGTATGGCTATACTGAAGAATCAATTAATAATGGTTTGGTTTTGTTCACAGAGGGTTCATAATAGAAGTGTCCCGTAAGTCGGACACGCTGCTCGCGTCGAGCGGCGCTGGCGCAGTGGCGGGCGGCGCCGCCATCAACCCGCAGTTCCTTACCGAAGTGAGGGACTCGCTGAATCAAGTCAAACAGACAGTCGCTGTCGTCGCACAAAGGTATGTAGGCATGATAACAAAAATATGAATTTAATTTATATATATTTTTATTTATCAATATATAATCGCAAAGAAGATAAAGGATATAATACCACACCCACTGTCTGTGTCTCATTGTTCGTTCAAAAACGTATTATAAAGTTCGTCATTTCTCCCTTATAAATGTGCAGCGGGAAAAGTTATATGGAATTATGAAAATCCATACCTGCCCTGGTAGCGTTCTTGATTTTTTTAGCTGCGAACATAAAAAAATACAAACTTCTAATCTCAAAAAGGTTTTATATCAAATAATTAGAAATAAGAGGTGGGTTTTTTCTTGTACTCTATTTTTAATGAAAGGTCGCCAACCTTTTTCTGCACTACGAAAAAAAAAGCGCGGCAATTTGTTATGTTTTGTGATATTGTAACAGTGCGCTTTAAATTATTCTAAATAATATTTTATAATGATGACGCCACTAGTAATAAAAAATACAGCTCAAGAATTCATAAAGAACTTACTTCCTGAGAAGTCACGGGACAGATACTACTGAAAGAAGAGAAAGTAGAGAAAAGTCATAGGTACCTAATGATTTTATTTTCCTCATAGGTGTAGTATAAAGCACTATGTATCACTCGGGAGAAAGTTATATTTCTGTTAAACTTACTTTAAACATACTTTCGAACAGAAATACATCGTTTTCTCCCCTAGATGTACAATGTACTATTAAACATTCCAGTAATATAATAAATGCGAAAGAATGTGAGTATGCGAGTGTGTATGTTTGTTTACTTCTTTACGTTGAAACGGCTGGATCAATTTGGATATGGATAGTTTAGATTTATTGACACAAAAATCTTTTAATTATTGCCTGCGCGGTTGTGCGGGAAATTGCTAGTAACTTTATATGGCAGCCTAACTGCCTCGTTGGCACAGAGGCGGTATACCATCTCGAGGTCTTGGGTTTATTACACGGTTAGACAAATCATTGGGTTTTACTAACAAATAAATTATCAGTAACAGTTGTGAGGGAACTGTATTCTTTAGATAACAATAGGCTCGCCACCTAGTGCACAAAACTAAAATGTTACAGGAGAAACGTTGCTGTTTAGACACCTCTGCACACCCCTTTGAGGAATATAGTCGAAGTGATATTTTATGTGTGTGTAGTTTGATAAAGTAGTTGCTGTTGATGCTTCTCTTCAAACTATCCGGCTCAAAGGACCAACAATGTGGGGGACGCTATGACTACCGGCGTAGTGGACTGTATCTTCTATTGGCTGGCCTTCAATGTAGTCACTGGATCCCTTTCACATATGGGGTGCTGGGGGCCAACTCCCACCTTTCATGCAATATGCAAGCGAGATACAATATGTTTATAATATAGCGTTATCCCGCTCGCACTGTTCCGAACTACGATGTTATGGAACGGTTTTACCATAGTTTTATGAATTTTTTTTGTATGTTTCACAAAAACTATCTGTAACTTTTTATACTTTCAGTCATGAAATAATTTTACTGCATTTATTTTAAAGAAGAGAAGTAGTTTTTTAGTAGAAATAAAAACATTGTAAGTAATTTACACATTAATTAAACCCATATTTATCGTAAAATAATCAAAAATCAAGTTTAAATCCGCTGCTAGAAAGTAACTTGTTTAAGATCGATAAACATGACGGATTTGTCGTTGGAACAATAATACTTTGTATTAAATGTCACGTCAGAGTTCGCGTAAAGAGTGAACTATTTGTTGTGATGTCATCAAAGCGCCGAGCGATTCCTTTACCGCTTGTAAGCCTGCTTAAGCCTGCACCGAGGCAGTAATACGAAAATGTGGTTCGTTTGATCCCTTGCTGTATCTTTGTTTCTTAATTTTGAGTTATGTAATTAATATGATATTGAGTTATATTTAAGGATTCATTCTATAAATCATACACTTTGGAAACACGATTACTTAAAATTTTCCCGATTGAAAAAAATCCAAAGTTACATAGATGTATTTTAGAAAATACGAAATGAATCCTTATTACGGCGTAAATACTTAACGGAGAGTCATCTGTATTTGAATAATAAAAAAACAATATGTTTTCTATAACGTTACATTCTATACACATTACATTTTTCAAGTAGGTATTTGTTTTTATTATACGAAGGAAATACTCAAATTCACGCATGTTCCACCCATTTTAGTCAGAGCCGCGATGCTTTGTCCCTATCCGCTTTAGTAATTCTTCGGCCGTCGGACGGGGACGGATGCTGTTGGCGTGCCTTACTTACGCACACATACGCGGTGCGCCCTTGATTGACGTGGATGTATTAAATTTAGCAGTTAGATCAAATTATAATTACTATAAGAGGTGAGAGTTGGCCCCCTGGAGTTGTTTTGAAGCTGATAAGACTGTGTATAAAGTGAAATAGTATATAAATGTATGTATTTTGTTGTAGGATATCGTCCCAGCCGCAGGTGGCGGCGCAGGGTTCGTGTCCGGAAGTGTCGTGCGTCTCGTTCTCGGCGGTGCTCACCGTCGCCGCGATGCAGCTCGCGATGATGTTCCTATACGCGTTATACAAGTATGTGTCTCTTTGATAACTTTGTGTCTATTATTCATATCATTTTTATAGTTCCTTAGCATTGAATCACAATAAATGTATGTATATGTATTAACTACATATGAAGCCCCGTGGCGTGCCGGGTTAGAATTGCACCTCCCCATGTCATCCCGTGGGTGTCGTAAAAGGCGACAGAGGGAAAAATACTAGAAGGTGGGCAGCAGCGCCTTCTAAAGAACTGCCAAGTAACACTGCGATCCTCAAGACGCCTGCCAAGCGTGGGGATTATGGCAAATAATAGGGGAAAATAGGGGAGGCTGTGTTCTGCAGTGGACGATCCGGCTGTTACAGTAACTACATATACCGGCTAGCACTCCAGTTGTTTAGTCGTTAGCTCCCACCGGTGTTCGAGTAGTAAAGATTGACGAGTGCAGTGAAGACAGTGACGTACGCGCCTCTACCCTGCCTACAAAGCCATTGCTGTAACTCACGTTGGTTTTTATGAAGGTATATATATGTAACAGAATAATGATAGAAAACAGGTATTTCATCAAAATTTCGTTAGTATGCGATCCTTTATACATGGATCTGTTATATGCAGAGGCTATCGCTTAACATTAGGTGGACCTCGTTCTTGTTCTGTAATATAATCAAATCCCCAACTAAGTTATACAAGTGTGAAGAGGCTGCAGAGTGTTTGTGGTCTGTTAGGACCGATTCATATATAACCGGTACTGATTCCATTGTCAACAAATATGGAAGACTCTTTTGCCCATAATTACTGAAGAAAAAAATAAATTTTCTTTTTTGCAATTACAAGTTGATTGGTAGAAATGTTACATTCCTAGGTAACTTCAAATTAGTTACGAGTCCAACAAATTACTAGAATAAGACGAAATCTCTTGGACATATAATCTAATGAATCGTTTTATAGAAATATAAATAAAATGTGTTTTCACACAAGACAAGAACGTTGAAGATTCTCTGCTTTTTATTACTTCGTTGACTCCGATGAAATCAAGTTGGTTGCCCAAAAATGGCAATATAAGATTATAAAAGCCAAAAGTCCCAAACTAACAATATGCACGTGTAAAACGATTGTTACTTTTGTGTTTAACGAAGTAATAGAATAATAATTATTTGTAATTATTATAATAATATTATGTGTGTTATTTTATATGTTATTAATAATAATAATATAAATTATTTGTTTTTTAGTATAAATTATTGTTAATTTAACACGGATATATTATTACTATTCCATTTAAAATAACGCATATCCATGTTTTTTTTATATTGCATTAAATACCATTAGATTCCATACAGCGATTTTGTTTTAGGAGCATTACACCGGGAAAAAGCGGTATATTAGTATATTAAAAACGGTGTATCTCTATACTGTTATTTATATATAGTTTTTTCCGGTTATGCAGTCCTTGCTTATTGCTTTATAATATCTCGTAACCATATCATTTGTTTTCTTTTTCAGGGAGAGAAAAGAGGCACAAGCAAAGAAATTCTTCTAAATAATTTTAAGTAATCAATCGGAGTGGTCGCACTGATTTTTACTTTGTATAAAAAATCTGCTCAATCTTATAGATATAAGTGTTTATAAGTAGAAAGAGATCATCGAGCTATAGTTTTATTGACAAAATACATACAAAAATATTAAAATTAACATGAAAATCTGTAAATATTACATTAATTAAAACAACAATCATTAAACAATAGCCGGAGCATCGACTTAATATGTTTTGTTGCATTATTCCACTATTTCTAAAAAATATCTAATTTGGAGTTAGCAACGTCATGTGAATCCCACAAGAAGCGCCATCTAGCGACGCTTCTGAAACCTCGTGATCAACTCCTCCCTCACGCCCGCATCCTCACTGTAGATATCCATGATTGACTTGCAACGCCATCTATCCAGAAGTCCTAGTAACCGGTAGATAATACTTAGGTTACATTAACGGCGAGTACATAAGCATTTAAGGCACAGTAGATGTTATGGAACGATCTTATAGTGTTAATGTTTTTTGTTTTGTGTTTTAGAATTACTTTTTTGTTATGATCTCAAAAGACTAAGCCAATTTCGATGTTACATCCCGACCAAAAAATAAAACTGTCACGGGTTGGCCTTTATTTATTATCAACATTAAATTTACTCTTGGGTATACTGCAAACTTCAAAGAGATTTAAATAACCATTCGGAGAAGGCCGATGGTTTTTTTTACAGATGGCTCCAGCATAGTTTCTTTTCCAAGTTTTTTATTAATACTTTTTTTTAAAGTGTATTTTGTCATATATTTCAATGACAAAATAAGCTATGCTAGCGCCACTGTATCAGTGGGCAATCCTCACAACATTAGCATAATTAATGTTATGAGGATTGCCATCATCATAAATTAACATAATATTGTTCCGAGTGCCAACCTTATTACTGTATAAATGTCTAAAAATCCTAGAATATGTGTATAGAGAGTAGAAGTAAGGAGAATCATCTGCGTACATAAAAGTGTCCGTTCAAATGCAATAAATTAGGGTGGCGCCACATTAGCATCCGGGTCATTTTAAAGGAAGCGCCAAAATCAATAAACGTACTTACTATTCACAGTTCACGAAATAAAATAACTGTAAGCTTCACGTTTTCTCATAATAATTATTTAAGGTTATATTTACTACATTCCTTTGTACTGCGCAAGTAGTTGAAATTTTCAAAAAGTAACTATAGGTGTCGCTCCATCCCCATACGATGGTTAAGGAACGAGAGGGAAAATTTGTGTTATGAAATATGATTGTCATGTTAGCTCAGTCAGTTAGAGCATACCCCGGCTACAGGGGGGGATGACTCGGATTCGAATCCCGCACATGACTATATTTTTTTAGGTTATTTTGTATTTTTGTAATAAAACTACTTTAGTCGATAACAACATTATTTTTTTAACTCGGCATACTCTGAGCATTACATTACAAAATTACAAATTCATCCCAATACTATGGTTAAAAATAAAGATAGGAAAAATTTGAGTGATGGACTCATTGTCATGTTAGCTCAATTGGATTAGAGCATACCCCGGCTATAAGGGTGGATGGACGCGGGTTCGAATCCCGCACATGACTTAAATTTTCCTCTCGTAAATTTGTAATTTCGTAATACTTCTATTCGTTTACAATTGCTACATTCATACCATACCGTTTGTCTACACCAGCGCCATTCTGGAAGGTTTTTGAACTGTTTTATAGCTTACAACTGGATACTTCTTACCATATGAGATGACTCTCCTTATATCTACCCTCCATAAATATGTGATATGTTCTGCAATATAGGGTCCTTTTAAGTCTGGTCGGTTTGTATTTACAAAAAAAACAGTGCGATTACGTCGACTCTAGAGCATTTTTTACCAATCTGAGTGTGAGCGAAATGCAGAATAAATGTACATAATATTTATATTTCTCTGTTTCTTTTTAGTACAATTATTTTCGGCAGATGTTATTTTTTTCTCTGTTCTTGTAAATTAAGAATTTATTTCGATTTTCTTTGTACTCTTTTGTTATGTATGGTGTGCGTGAGGGAAAATGAGACGGTTGTAAGTAAAGTTTATTTTTTGAGATTAAAGGTGACTTCTTTTTTAATTGTTTTTTTCTTTCCAATACTATTCCGTATGAGTAATAAACGACGCAAAGGAATAAAACTAATTAAAAACTATGCCTAGTACCATTGGATAGTAGCAGAAAGAAGTCTATGGTCTGCACCACCACATGTCCATGGTTCGATTCCCACCGCGCGCGGGCTTGAGCTTCACCGCATGGTGGAAGGGCGCGAATGCGCGCCGGTCTAGCTACCACCTACATGTAGAAAATCTGTCGCCAATCACCTAGCTGTGTACCGGCAGCAGTCCTTGGAAGCCAGTAGGTACGACAGCTGTATGTTAAGTATCATGTGCCTGACGAACTAAATGTGTTGAAGGCAGAGGTTACCTCTTAACATCAGGTGGGCGTCTTCTCTTGCTATCATCATTCCATGACAATTCCCTAAAAAAAATTAAGTGTGCTTAGCCGTTCTTAACTGATAGCTGTCATGAGTTGGATGGGTGACCGCTACAGACACTATAGTCTAGGTAATGTTAAGATAACATTACCGTGACAATAGTCAATTTTTTTAACAAACGAGTACTGAGTATGTCTCTTGCACATTTCCGATATTGACAGAGTGAGATGGATCATTGCCGTCTTTGTTCTGGTTTTGAAATTGTTAAGGCCCGTTCATATTGCATACTTGTAAAATTTACTGTAGAAAAAAATATGGTTATTATTTTATGATTTAAACTTGCATACATAGTATATTCGTACGAAAATTTTCTGTTCGCGTTTATGATATAAAACAATATTGTAATAGTATATATTTATATTATGCACTAGAACATATAAATCAAATAATTCTACTACAATTCTTGTAATCTTAAAAATTATCGTCATCCTTCTGATGAACTCTCTGCAGATAAGTCAATAATAAATTGCTCTAACATATTTCTTACATGATTGTCGACTCCGTACATATTTGTTTTTATCTTGGTTATCACATGATTGAGACATGACCACCATTTTTATCTATCCTTTTTAGCTACTTACTCCTTTTAACAAAAGAGTTCAGACTTCATACATTTTATAATTTTTGATATTTCCTGCCATAGCCCTTCACTTGAAACCAAACCAGTTCAATTGGACGTATGACGAGACGATTTGTTTACTTAGCTACAACATTGTTTTCAAAACTATCTTTGTTTTACTACTATTTCTACCCTAATTCAATTGTTGCAACTGTAGTATTGATTCGTAACAAGCAATAATTATCGACGAGCAGGCAGTCGAAGACTCAACTGAATGTACCTGTAACTTCAGAGTTACGTTGGCCAATAGCAACGCAGTAAAATTTTCAGTTCTCGTTTGTTAAAAAAAAAAGACTATAGTACTGAGCGTGCACGTGCTTCGGAGGGCATGTTAAGTCGATCTTGATTGTTGTCTTAGGATAGCAGTCGTAACAGCGTGGCAGTAGAGCATTTTGCGAATGCCCGCCTGGCTAGCGACCACCCTCAAGTTGAAAATCTGTCGCCAAGCACCTAACGGTGTGTTCCGGCAGCTGTCCTTGAGAGCCAGTCATTCTAGGTTAAGCCTGTTAACACCTTCGACCACATCATCACTTACCATCACGTGAGATTGTGGTCAAAGGCTTACCTATGAGCAATAAAAAAAAAAAAAAAACTTACCTTATATTTCTAAACATGATTACAAGCACTACCACGTGATATTTTACAAATTATTGGAGTTCAAAATGTTTTGCCCCGGGCGGGAATTGACCTCATTCCCGCGTCCTCCGATTTCGCGCTGGATGCCTAAACCGCTCGGCCACCGTGGGGGTCGGTTATTTCTGCCGAAGTTTCGTCCTCCAATTGTACTTCTTTAACCGTCATAGGGGACGGTGCGTGGCCATCAACCAGACTACTAGACTTCATCTGATCGAAAGAAGTGCTACTTCAAACACTTAACTCTCGGAATGATGTCGCTACCCTTCTATATTAACCTTTTGTACTCCAATAATATGTAAAATATAAACTTACCTTATTTTCATTCCTGTAAGATGCATAATAATTAACCAAGTAAATCTATTTTCCAATGGATTTAACAAGTAAGTAACATTTTTATGCTAAATAAATTATTATTGTTAGGTATTAGTATTATCACGACATTTATTTAATTACATAATTTTAAATTTTTTACAACATTCATATATAAAAAATAAATATTATAAAAAACTTAAAACTAGGATGCCGCCAGCAGCGGGGCAGGGCCCAAGCTACCAGCGGTTAGGACTGCAGAGAGAGGAACCTTCGGACAATGCGTGTGGTATCGAGTATCACTGCCTTCTGCATCTGACCCTTGATCCAACCGTCTAGCGAGAGTCTCTTGAGGTGTTGGTTGAGGCTCTTCGCTATTAGGCCGTTCGCCGAAACGACTATCGGGACAATGATCGTCGAGTCAACATCCCACATGGCGGTTACCTCGTGAGCCAAGTCAAGGTACTTGCTGACTTTGTCCTTCTCGGCCTTCACGAGGTTCTCGTCATGTGGGATGGTGATGTCGACAAGCACTGCCCGGCGCTGGGATCGGTCGACCACCACGATATCAGGCTTATTGCAAACAATAGTCCTGTCCGTGATGATAGAGCGGTCCCAATAGAGCAATGCACGACCATTCTCGATCCGGTGCGTACTGATAGTACGGCACCTCTGACTCAACAAGGCCGTATTGAAGGGCAAGTTGCTGGTGGATGATCCTGGCTACTTGATTGTGCCTGTGCAAATACTCGCCGTTAGCAAGATGCGAACAACCGGAAATGATATGCCTGAGTGACTCTCCGGGACGGCGGCATGCTCGACAAATGTCGACCGTACCATCCTTCAGGATATATTTCCGATATTTGTTCGTCATCATTACTTCGTCTGCAATTGCACAGGCAAAACCCTCGGTTTCTCCAAAGAGGTCTCCGAAACGTAGCCAGTTCACCGAAGCGGGTAGGTCCACATCAGGCCCTGTTAGGGCCCGGAAGAACCTCCCGTGCAGCTCCTTGCTTTTCCATACTGCCTTGCGGTCATCAGTGCTCAGCATCGTTGGTTTGCGCCAGTTATCGTTCGCCAAGGAGAGCGGTGTGAGGCTCTTGTCAACCGCCACGACATCGCGATGCATCCCGCACTCGTGGTTACGGAAATAATCCCTGAGATTGCACACTTCACGGTTATGAAGGGTCTTGGCATTTAAAAAGCCACGACCTCCCCATTTCCGTGGAATGTACAGTCTCATAACTGACGAGCGCGGGTGTAGCATGCGATGCGAAGTGAGCAGTTGACGAACTATTATTTATTAAATAATATTATTATTAAATAATAAATAATATTATTTTTTTTTTTTTTTAGTATTATTATTATTACTAAGGTTAATAAATCATTTTGGAATTATCTCGAACCCAAATAAAAAAATAACCCTGTTCATATATAATCTACGGTTATTTATTTAGGACTATGTCACACTATAGCTCCTAAAGTAATTAATTCTACTTACTTAAGTATCTACATATTAAAAAACTTGCGAACAGTAAAAAATCTTTATTACATATAAATACATATTAGAAAGGATAATAAGGGTGATCGTTATACTTGGTCTGAGGAAGAGTTCTGTAGTTTTTGTCGTAGGACTTGAGCAGAGTTTTCTCTTCTTCGGTGAAATTGAAATCGAAAATATTCAAGTTCTCTTCAATACGAGATTTAGTTAGAGACTTCGGGATCGGGATAACGCCAAGTGTCGTCTGGAAATAAGAAATAGGTTAGTATCTAGGTTAGGTTTCTTATTACTACAGTAAGTATAACTCGCGCATAACTTTATGAGCCCTGGCTGCATCCTGGCTGAGGCACCACGTATAACTTGTGCAGTAGCAAAAACTAATCGTATATTGCGCAGGTCACGTGGTGTTTCAGACTTCTCGCAGTGGCTCTATACATTTTCTTTTGCTGAACGTGGCAGTACAATGTAAAATATTTCAATATTGAAACTTGTAATTGACCTTCATCATAGCGTCGTAGACGCCTAAATTGAATAAATGATTTTGAGATAGAGCTCATAATGTTTTGCACGAGGTAAGGTAGGTAGTATATTTGTAGATAAGAACTTCCTTGGAAGGTACTCAGTAAAAAAAAGTACAAGTATAGTCTTGTACCTTTTTTTATATTTATCTCGATCAAATCAAATCAGATACCTAATTTATTTATTTGCTAGAATACATGTCAAAAGGATCTTAATATTATATAATCATCCAGATTCAATGGATTCAGTCTGCAAGACGAGTAAATGTTTATTTGAAGCTAATTTATTAATTATTATATATGTACTTAGAAAATATATATATTTATTTACGATAATCTAATAATTCATTCACACTATATAAACAATTGCTAAGAAGCCAGTTAAACATTTCTTAAATTTCCTTTCATTTAATTTCCTTATGTCCTTAGGTATGCAATTATAAATTTTTATACACATATTATAAATGTTTCTTTTATATAAATCTTTTCGGGCTAGAGGTTCATATAATAAGTTACTGAATTGGCGCGTAAATACATGGTAACGTAACACGGTAACAAAAAAATCAGGGTGTTGTTTGGCAAACTACAAATTTCTTTGATGTACATGCAAGGTAGAGGAAGTATTTTGCATGATTTAAAAAGAGCTTTACAACTGTCAAGAAACCAGGCTCTATTTATCACCCTAATACACCGTTTCTGTATTGTAAACACTCGTTCAATGTCTACTGAGTTACCCCACAATATCAAGCCGTAACTAAGATGAGACGAAACATGACCATGATATGCCACTAACGCGGCTTCAGTAAATACAGTGTGTCTGATTTTCTTTAGAGCAAACACAAAGCGCTCAATTTTCTTGCATAGTGTCAATTTGAAATTTCCAGTTAAGGTGTTTGTCACGAATAAGTCCTAAAAAAGTATAGATCCCGTCAACGTTATCAACTAATACGTTATTAAAATTGATATTAAGAGGCAGTGGCTTAGAATTGTATGATATAAATTGAATTAATTTTGTTTTATAGGGCTTTATTTACCAATTCCTGGGCTTGGCTTTTGTTAGGACACTTAATAACTATTGTAGTGTCATCTGCAAAAAATATACATTTATGGTCTGTGGCTTTTGGAAGATCATTCATATAAATTAAAATAAGGAATGGACCTAGAATACTGCCTTGGGGTACTCCAGTATTGTTAATAAATGTATTTTTTGTAAGTTTGTTGTGTGATTCTTTGACCAGTTCTGTGTACTGTTTTCTATTTTTTAATAGCTCGCTATCCAATCTTGTGCTAGACCCCGTTTGCCATAAGATTCTAATTTACTTAAAATGATAGAGTGATCAACAAAGTCAAAGGCTTTAGACATATCTAAAAAGATAAATATGACTGGAGTGCCTTCATTTATGCTTTCCGTGATAAATCTTATAAGATCAAAGCATGCAAGCGTAGTATACCTTCCTTTGCGGAAACCAAACTGTTCCTCACGTAATATACTGAATTTTTGTAGGAAACTATTTAATCGCACAAGCATTGCCTTTTCTACAATTTAAGAAAAAACTGACATAATAAACTCGTGACATAATATGTACCTATCCTGCGACAGCTGTCAGCAATGCGGTACTCTATTACTATTTATCTTACCACTGCATCACGCGAATGGACTTCTTACGTTTTGGTGATCACCATTAATTATTACTCTGTCAGCATTACATTTTAGTTACAAAAATGTTACAATGTGGTGGGCTGAAGTACGGACGCTCGGTACAAATACGGTGCGGCAATGCGCTCGCATGAGCAAATTTAACTTTTAAGTATTCTTCTTTCTTTTATTCTCTTTCTTCTTTAATTGCAAATGTCGAATTTGCAATACATTGAGGGTCTGAATTGCCGATATTCCATATCATCGATGTATCACTTACTCGCACGTTGAGCCAATACAAATTCGAAGGATAGGAGTATCGTTGCAATGGCTTTTCGGTGAATTGGACACTCTAACTAATGGCTTGTCAAAATTGTGGTACATGATATAGAATATCAGCAATTCGGAAGCATGATTTAATGACTTCGGGGAATAAGGTATCGGGCATATGACATTCGAAATGGAGTAGTAAACCCGTTTTTCTTAGATACGGGCTATTGATAACTCTGATAAGCCTAACAAGTCGATATTCAGTAATATAATGGTTAAAATTTTTGTTTCATGCACTCTTTTTAGTGACCCTTGCTACTTACGGGATCGATTGTCATTCACTGTCAACGACTGTATCATCAAGATAGAAAAATATTTTTCAGTTATTGGAGTGTAACTCAAAAACGGCTTGACCGATTTTGATGAAATTTAATGAGACTAAACGACAAGCATCAGCTTTCAAGTAAAACCTAGTCTCAAGTTCTGAGGTAACAAATATAAATAAACAGTGAATTCAGAACCTCCTCTATTTTTTTAAGTCGGTTTAAAATAACGGCTTTTCACACTTGTCGGGGTTTTGAATGTATAATGTAATTGTTCTTTTGACTTACCAAATATCTCAAAGCAACTTGAGGCACGGTTTTTCCGTACTTCTTCGCAATATCCTGCAGCGCCGGATCGTTGGCCCTCGGCGGCGGCGCTTCTCCCGACCTCTTGTTACCGAACAGAGATCCGAAGGGGGAGTACGCCATCACTGTTATATTATGCTGCTTGCAGTACGCTAGGAGTTGGGGCTGTTGGAGGTTAAAGTTTAACTGAAAAAAAAAACAATTACAATAAATAATTATTATTGAAATACTGCTTTTTTCTGTTAAGGCTAGAGTGCTCGTGGTGCTTTCCATACCACCGTAGTTTCTTTATATTTTAAATCCTACACAAATCTAATCCGTTCAAACTCGGTGACAATTTTCATGTACCTATGTCCTCGAGCCTAAAATCTACGCTTATGATTTGCCAGATTTCGGAAAAGTTAAGTATTTTTCCCATTTGTTGTACATGAATACGTCTCAAAATGGCGGGCTCCCCCCCCCCCCCCGCCGCGCGCCATATGTTCCACTCCTGTTACGCTCCTTACTTAGCGTTATAAATTCTTTGATTCTTTAGCTATCCAGTGTAGCTGCAACACTAAACTGAACCTATTTTTGAAATCATTAGTTTTTTTGAATTGCGTCCCAATGGAAACAATTTTAAAAACGTATTCACGTCAGAATCAAACAGTTTAGTATGGGAATTATTATTTTGACATTTATGGATAATAAATTGAAAAACAGGCAAACCAGAAAAATAGATATTATGCTCAGTTATATGCATTACAAAATTTCACCGAGTTTGAACACTTAGTTTTTAAAATATGGCAAAACTATGTTTGTATCAAAAGCGGTTCGTGCCTAGGTACTACTCCTAAAGAGTAGGTAAACCGGTAGTAGCCCGCCTGATTTGTATAATCAGGTGTGACCTGTGTGACGTCACTGGTCGCGTCCCTCCCCAGTACATTACCGATGCGCATGTGTACGTGTAGGGCTCGTGTGTACACTGCGTGTTAGTGTGGGTGTACCTACATGTTAATGTACATATATATAGTGCACAACTATAAATGATAAAAATAATACCGCTTGGGTGGGCAGGGCCTACAGTTGTATCTACACTCAAAGAAGATCAGGAGGCCGGGCGCGACTTCGAAACTACAAAGTACTGTTCGAGCGAATCAATACAGATTTTCATAAAGAAATCAACATATTAACTCTACCAAGTCTTTATATTCTTGTAAATATATTGTACCTATCCTCGAAAGAACTTAGGAAAGTACTTATATTGAAATTAAACTGCGACTACCACAATTATAACACCAGGAATGAAAAAAGGCCATGCCAGGTTTTAAATTAGCAACGATGTATAAAAAGTTTTTCTTAGGTAACTGTGTACGATTATATAATAAAGTTTCTAAGGATATTACAGTTTTCACAGAAAGAAAATTCAATCTGCATGTTAAAAATGTATAGATATAAAGAAGCGGTGATTATCTAGCCACCGCCAATCACCTATGTAATAAATATTGTATGAATTTTATAAAAGATATGTCACACAATGTAAAAGAGTAAAGACATACAAAAAGCAAGGCCCCGAGATTTTGGTCCGTTCTTTTCACGATGTACCTTTATTCCATTTTTGCTGAATACAGTAGAAAAAAATCGATATTTTTACAGTCAACATTTGTAACTGACCTTAATAAGAGCGTCGTATATGAAAAAATTGAATAAATGATTTTGACATTGATTCTATGGATGGCCTAGATTTTCAATTTTGAAGCGCTCGTAGCGAAGTTTGCTTAGCTGTTCTTAATCGATCAGCAAAGTTAAGCAACGTCCGCGGCGTTCATGATTTGGATGGGTGACCGCTAGTGACGTAACTACTGAGCGGTCCCGGTTGTTGTCTTACGATGGCAGTCGTTATAGCTTGGTGGTAGGGCATTTTGCGAATGCCCGCCTGACTAGCTACCACCCTCAAGTAGAAAATCTGTCGCCAAGCACGTAACGGAGTGTTCCGACTGCTGTCCTTGAGAGCCAGTAATTCTAGGTTATTCTGAACTACATCTTCGACCACATCATCACTTACCATCAGGTGAGATAGTGGTCAAAGATTAACCTATACTAAAGCATAAAAAAAATACAAACGGTAACTAGCGGTGCGGCATGGCGATTGATAAATGTATTTATTTACGGCAAGGACAATGTTTGAAGTATATTAATCAGGATCGTTAGGATAATATATGTATAATGATCGTTAGGATATAGTATAAATACAATAGTAACTGTACCTCAACTTGCAAAACTGCAGGCGCTTCAAGTCCATTTTCTAAAATCCTGTCGATCTGTTTCTCGTTAAAGTTGGACAATCCTACCGACTTCGCCAGTCCGAGTGTCTTTGCCTCCAGCATGCCACGCCAAGTCTCCAAGTAGTCAGAGTATTCGTAAGATTTGTTCGCCTGTAACACCAATATATTTGTATATTGGTATACCAATATATATACAATGTATAGCTTTGTATTGGCGATACGATAGGTTTTTATGAAAGGAGATCTTTAGTATCCTAAAAGTCCAGGAAAGTATGAGAGTAAAAGAGATAGCTATCTCAACACAACTACGCTTCAAATGATACTACTCAGCTTATACTAGCGACGAAATGTTTTAAGACATCTTTCCCATAGATGGGGCCTTCAAGCAACACGGACCTCGTCTTCCTCTTCGTCTTCGCGACGGTGGTCTGCGTTGCTCGAAGGTCATAGCAGGTCTTAGCGGCGGTGTCATTTAAAGGGCTTTGGCTTTGTCTCCATCCAGTATTACTATCATCAACAGCCATGATGTCCACTGAACTAAGACTCCCCTTATAGGGGGGGCACAATCCCCAAGAATGGCTGGTGTCTTGGGGATTGCACTGTAAGATGGTAGTTCTACAGAAAGTGCTGCTGCCCAACTCCCTTCCCTCCCTTGGACAACTCATGCAGGAAGATAAAAAGGCCGCAATTCACGGGCAGTGCCGGTTTTAGTACCACCAGCGCCCTGGGCGAGATTCTTACTGCGCCCCCAGCGAGATTAAGTGAGGCATATAGCCACTCAAATTCATGAAAAAAAGTTACGAAATAGAACTTAGTTACGAAATTCCACAGAACTCTTTTATTTAGAAACCATAGTCTATTTTTCCATTTACATTGTAAAACATTACTAAACGACCTACATTGTTTCTATTGTAAAAACAGACTAAGATTTTGAATAATCATTTACTTAACTGTTTATTTTTTTTATTGAGTGATATTAAGGTAGTCGTCAAAAGACAATTGAAAATTCAACTAAAAATTTATTTTCCGACAAGAAAGAGCCAGTAACGTCTTACTGGGTCTTTTCGGGTAGTTTCACCAGCTTGGTGTTTTTACACACGAATGCTTGTTGTGGCTCAATTTTTAGAAATCTTTAGTAGTTAAAATGTCACTTTTAAAGCATTTATTTATATATTCTTCCAAGATCAGAGATACATGTCTGCTGATTACAGAGATTTACTGACGACATTCATTTACAAAGTATATCTACCAAAGAACCAAAGAGGCTATATAGCTGAAATCTTTTATTTGTTCATGTTAATTTTCGGAGAGAAACAGTCTGTGAAGGCTAAGAGGAGGTTCTACACACTCAACTTGCATAGCATTAATAGGGATTTCAAGCAGAGTTTATTCACCATGACAGACCAAAGCTACTTTAACAACTTTAACAAGATTTTTTTTCTTTTTCTTCCTTTTTGATTAGGATATGTGTACAGCAGGCTGCGTTGCAACATCGCAGGTGCGACCGAACACGCGAACTTTCAGGTTACGACTTAGTCTTATTTGGAGATTTTCGTTATAATCAATAAGGAGAATATCTCATTGGCTGCCATTCAATTGATTTGTTAAAATGTGTAATCGAGAAATCCACAAACATCCGTTTTCATTTTCTGCTAAAAAATTAATATCTACAAAGAGGAAATAAAGTTATTCCCAATTTAATTAGCTTGGTATATCTACAATTTGTGTCGGTCCCCCCGCTTTTCAATCATGTGTACAAACCGGGATCCCAGTCGGCAGACGATAGCCAGATTTATAGAATAACCTTGAGACTTGCGAAAATCAGATTCTCATAATCAGGTTCTTGAACACAAGCATCCTGGGTTATACTAGAAAAAAAAACATATTTCTCCACGATAACGGAAACTCTTTATATACAAAAAAATTTTAGATACGTTAAATATCTTTTCTGTTAAATTTCTTTTAACACCTTTGTCGTATATATAGGCATGTAATTATTATTTCAATTGGTTTCAGATTTTATAAAAATATTTAAATCTCACATATTAATGGCTTGATCATATTTTTATGTTGAGAAATGTAAATTAAGTTTTCATATGTAAAAGATATAAAAAAAGCAAAGCCCTCCATGGGGTATGCAACTGCAACCACTTATGTCAAGGTTAGCAGATCGAATTGGCACAACCCCTTTATTTGACACGAGTATATCAACAGTAGGCTGTACTTCCACACCCATCCACTACAATAAGGCACTTTTTTATATCAAATAAATTTTACTCTAACCTGCAGCTTCGGCCACGTAGAATCTAACTATACTTTTAATTTTTGATTTGAGATTGCATTCATATTCGTGAAAGATAATCATTCTTGTTCACATTTCAATTTATATTGACTGATAACATGTATACTTATTTGAACTCATCTGGAATTTACCTCTTGTTATATATACCACGACTTTGACCTTACCTCGCCTTTTATTTTTATGAACCCCTATCTGTGCCTATCTTTATTACCCTTTACGCGAATTTCATGTGTTTGTAATAATTTTACTACAAAGAAGCAAGCCTATAACATATTATATCTAAATTAAGCTGTACTTGGCGGTAATAGCTTTATTTTATTTTAATCGTCTTTTTCTTATTCAGCATCTTCACAGCTGGAGGTCGTGTCGTAGGTCTGAAGAAGTGTTAATCGCTCGATGTACTATGCTCTTTCTTTAAGCATGTGCTTCTGTTATCAGCGGTCTTTTAAGCTTTTGGTATAGACATACTAGTGAGCTATAGGTTTCAGTCAAGACGCTTACTTGCCTGTCATTACTACATATTCAAATGATTATTTAAAACCGCATAAAAACTTATTATAGCACAAACGTACAGCACATCAACGCATCACCTATAAATCGTTTTAGGTCGATGGAAAAGTTTATCGATAAAAATGTACTACATCACTGGCTAGGATACCACTTTTTGTACCGAATAAATAAATAAAATAAGATCAAATTTTGCTAGCTATCCCAATAATTATTTTCTCGTAACCATTTTTTGTGCAGTTTTTTGTGAACTATTTTTCAATTGTCTATTCTCAGATTTTACCAAGGAACGATTTTAAAATTGAAATTATACTTGGCTGAGCTGAGACTGCACAATAACTGTACAGATATTGTCAACTGGCAACTTTCATTACCATATATCTGTCTCTCTCACTGAAAGGGATAGCTTGACAAAGTTCACAAGAAATTCAAACTTACCACTCTTTAGATAAGGTGTATTTTCAACGGTTATAAATTGGCTTATTAAAAGTTTCAATTGGGTAAAAATGGGACTAATCAGGGAATCGGATTGTTTGTAGTGAACAATAAAGATGTAATGTCACGTATCATTTACATGTGTTGAACTGGCTATACGCTCGTTTTCTAAGGAAACTGACATGACTGCCACTCGCAATAGTATTTATATCATATCTCTATGAGAGCAAGCCATGTCCACTAAAACTAATCATAATTTGTAGTCTACAGGGTTGACTGAGGTCTGGGCTAGTTGAGGGCCAGTCTCTCTTATAAAGTCCGAAACGTTGGTTTCAAGCAGGGCTTGGGTAGTCCGTGCCTTGTGACCAGGTGCCGAGTCCTGCTGGAAAACCCACGGTACATTTATGAAAATTGTATTGCTGAAAGATTTCACAACACGATCCAAAACTGTCTCTTGATACACTTTGGCTCATGTTTTCACTCCTTTTACACAAACATTCAATCTGCAACTGATGAATTCTCTCTAAATACAATCATTTCTAAAAATAAATGAATCAAATCCTGAAACCTTTTTCTTTTACTCGAGATTAACAGTTAGACATAAAACGCACAAAATCATTAGCATTTCCGAATCAAATGAGTGCGACGGCGCAGATAATTACCATTTTTCTAATATTTAGCGAAGGCAGACTCAGAAATATACATAAAACTTATATCTTGAATATTTATTTAAACCTAAAAATGTTTTGAAAATAATACTCAGAAATTGTAGGATCCAAACCTCTGATTGAAAAAAAAAAATTATGAATGCGCGCATAAGGCACATAATGCATTCGAAAACATAATTACCTAACTACTTATATAATATATTTTTCCGATATAACAAACTTAACTATATATTTGGGTAAGGCAAATAAGTATAGGCATTGTTTCAAGCGATTTAAATACAAAATAATGGTATTTATTACCAGAAAAAAATACTTTTCTGATAAGACGGTAAAATAATTCATTTCAAATGTAGTCGAACATCTGTTACTACCTACCTTACAAACGCACTGCAGTTTTCTGCAATTTTACCTGAGTTGAATATAATTAAAACTACTTTAAACTATTTAAGTATGTAAGTTGTAAATATATTCTCCAACCGTTTTCCTATTATACAAAATAGTGAAACAGGGCGGGAACCGAACCCAAGCCAAATTATTTTATGTAGGGTAGACCGGGGGCAATAGTACCACGTTGCAATAGTAACACTGTTAATATCTCTGTAAGTATTCATGCTGCATATGTGTGCGAACGTCAGACTAAGCGTCGAACAAGTTTCGGACTCGTTCACCAGTCGGCGGCGTAATCGCAGCGATACAGACGTATTGGTCGGGAGTTTATGAATTTCACCTCGTCAAAGTAAGTTTTTTCTCTCGTGTAATTAAATTATTACTCTATAGTAGTAAAAAATTTTGAATAAATATTGCTACCACACCTTTGCTAAGGTATTGAACTAAGCAATTGAGTATAATTTAGGCCTTATTGTCTGTGTTTTTATGAGTTATTATGCTAAATCTCCATAACGGCTCCTTGGAGGCAAACGTAACATGATTGTTGGGGTAAATAGTAACGTTACTATTGACCTCGTGTTACAAATGACCATTGGATAAAAAACTGACTTATAAAAGGAAGGTTTGTTAATTAAGTCATTTAAAAAAAAATATTTCAACAATTATTTTTTGTTTATTTTAGTATAATAGATAAAATACATGAGAAAGATAAAATAGATCAAATAAATGAAAAAGATTACAAAGATAAAATAGATAAAATAGATAAAATATATAAAATAGATAAAATAAAAAAATAGATAAAATAGATAAAATAGATAAAATAGATAAAATAGATAAAATAGATAAAATAGATAAAATAGATAAAATAGATAAAATAGATAAAATAGATAAAATAGATAAAATAGATAAAATAGATAAAATAGATAAAATAGATAAAATAGATAAAATAGATAAAATAGATAAAATAGATAAAATAGATAAAATAGATAAAATAGATAAAATAGATAAAATAGATAAAATAGATAAAATAGATAAAATAGATAAAATAGATAAAATAGATAAAATAGATAAAATAGATAAAATAGATAAAATAGATAAAATAGATAAAATAGATAAAATAGATAAAATAGATAAAATAGATAAAATAGATAAAATAGATAAAATAGATAAAATAGATAAAATAGATAAAATAGATAAAATAGATAAAATAGATAAAATAGATAAAATAGATAAAATAGATAAAATAGATAAAATAGATAAAATAGATAAAATAGATAAAATAGATAAAATAGATAAAATAGATAAAATAGATAAAATAGATAAAATAGATAAAATAGATAAAATAGATAAAATAGATAAAATAGATAAAATAGATAAAATAGATAAAATAGATAAAATAGATAAAATAGATAAAATAGATAAAATAGATAAAATAGATAAAATAGATAAAATAGATAAAATAGATAAAATAGATAAAATAGATAAAATAGATAAAATAGATAAAATAGATAAAATAGATAAAATAGATAAAATAGATAAAATAGATAAAATAGATAAAATAGATAAAATAGATAAAATAGATAAAATAGATAAAATAGATAATTAAACTACATGGATTTTCATTTTAATTCCAGAGAGAAGAAACAAAAAGGAGAAAAAGATCGAGGCATGTGAAAAAGAACCTTGGTGTCACAGAAAAAGGGAAAGGTAAAGGGAAAAAAGTAAACCAACATCAACTAAAAAGAAACCAAGAAGTTTAAAAGAACACGATGACGAAAGTAATGATGAAGAATGTTTTTGTATTATGTGCATGGAACCCCACAGCGCCAGTCGGTCTAATGAAACTTGGATTCAATGCACGTAATGCAAAATGTTGGCTCACGAAGAGTGTTACACCACAGGAAGTAAATTATGGTTGTCACAATTGTAAATCAGATAATTAGAATTATGTTAACCTGTGAATTGACTCAGGGTTTTTCGTGCACTTCAATCGCTTGTAGCCTGCAAATTTAATATTTCTATAATTTCATATAATTTTAGCTAAAATGAGCGCAACATTTTCAATAATATATTAATGGGGGCAATTGTACCATGGGTCAATTGTAACACCATACAAACTTCAGTTAGTTTATTATATGTATGAATATATCGAATTATATTAATGTAAGTACAAATTCTTAGCTATATAGCAGAACTGAAGCCAAAATAATTTTAGGGACAGGAATATTTAATTTTGTTTATTGTTTAGAGCTAAAACAGGGTTTATGTTCAATTTAGTTACTTTGTTACGTTAATAACATAAGATTGTTTTGAAAATTTAAGTTTCTTATAATAGGGACTGATTAATATATAATAAGTACGCAAATAAACGATAGTGCAGCTATCTCTGATTACAAAATAGTATTTTTTTAAGAATCATATTCTTTGTTACAATTGACCTGGAGTACAGTGCAATTGTAACACTGCACCTTGTATGATTCTAACCAGAGATTTGAAATACATAGATTAGTTATATCCGAACACCACTGCTCTAAAAGCTTACTAGAATTTACCTATATACATACCTACGCACATGTATATGCAGTTTGTAATGACAAGGAAAGAACGTACAAATATTATGCGTCATATCTGTTCTTAGAAAGAGATAAATAAGCAATTCGTGTTACCACCGAACCGCCATGAGACGTTCCGATCACCATTATGCTGCGATCTCTTTCACTCTCTCACACCAAACGATACACATATCTCGCTCATCCATTTCATTGAGATTAGTTCCTGAGGTAAAACAAAATGACGATATTTTCTATTTCAACAATAAAAACATTAAATACGCGTGAAATGAAACAGTTTTCGTATCTCTCACAGTGCCTGTATAATTGGTGCAGAGTCTAAAGACACAAGGAAGGCATTTTGTCCACATATTATTCCTAAAAAACACGTTTAGCGGAGATGTATTCACCGGACTCTCGGAAGTGCAAGACTGGTAGTGACTCAGGTAATTACCCTGAATTCGTCTAGTAAATATGGAGGCCATACAACTCATCTACAGGTAAAAAAATCTTAGATTCTAACTAAATTTTCACTAAGATATGTTAACATTTGAAGAAAATTAAACAAAAAACTAAGTAGGTTTTGAATATAGATTCTTGGTTACAAATACATATTTTGAAAAATATAAGTAGTTTTTGTTCAATCCACCGAAAATCAAAAAGTGTTACTATTGCCCTCGGTCTACCCTACGCCAGATGCTAAAAAATGTTAAAATTCGCTTAGCATGCGATGGTGTTTTTATCTACCTTTCCGAAACACGTAGTACATTTCATTGGTTCACGTTGATTCAAATACCTCCCTTCTACTACTACTACTAGACGACTACGCGGGGGCGTAAATGTTTAGATGCTTTCTGCAAGCCATTGAAAACATAAAACCAGGTTTAGGTATCGACCAAAAAAAAAACGTATTTTTGTGTATTAATTTAGGAAAAATAATAGCAGGAGACGCTCCTTCAGTAAAACATTGAAAAAATATAGATAATGTGTTATGTCTGTCGTCGAGGATTCCCGGTAAAATGAACAGCAGTGCTCCGACCGAACACTGCGTGTTGACACCTGAGTGGTTTTTGTTACTAGACTTAGGAAATTTACGAGTAAGTAGAACTCCGATCGAGTGAATATAAAGGGGCGCCTGCAGCGCGGCCTACCCTAACGCCGGTACTGTTCACGGGTACTATTACTTATATTCATAATATTAACATGTGTTACTTACAAACTGTCCCATAGGCCAATGTATCAGGTATAAGTCCACGTAATCCAGGTTCAGGTCGGCTAAAGATTTCCTCAACGCCGGCACCACCGCATCCCTCGCGTGGAACTCGTTCCACAGCTGGACCACAATGTATGAATTAGAATATTTTAATAAGGGTCCGTTTCAGAATGTCCTAATAAAGTTTCGGCTTGCTAACCAACACATAAAATAACTGAATGATAAAAATGACAGTTAACATGCAGCGCGTTTCATGCTTTAACTGATAGATAGGTTAAATCGATGACTGTGAAACGCAAAGATAAAGATGATCTCAAACAGGCCTTAAGCCTCATAATATTGTCATTCTTGACGTGATAGGATTACCTACAATATACTTCTATGCACGATATTGACTTGATTTAACTGGCCGGTCACGTCTCCATACAAATGACGGGTCAGGTCATTACCTTATTTGAGGTTTTAGGTCCTAAGTATGATATGAATTTATCTCTTCATTACATTTGTAAATAGTATCAAACAAAATTTCTCACTTCCAGTGAGAATCGAACCCACGTTTCCCGGTTTTACGTAACTTGTTAACCACGGGGACTTTAATTCCCACTCGAAAAGTTGAGAAATTATTTGTACTCTTAAAATGTGTGAATGTGATTTTTGCGATAGTGCTTGTATTCATATTTAGATACATAGAAGGGTAGAGACATCACTGTGAGAGTTTAGTGCTTTGTAAGGCTTACGGGCTAAATTTAGCCCATCACCAAACGGGCTACTGACATTTATATAATAGTAAAAGTATAATTTAGTATCTACAGTCTACAAGGCGATAAGCTCAATAAGAGATCTTTAGTTCCCTAAACACCCGTTATAATCATTGAGAATAACCTATACCTAATATGAATAAAATAAAAGGATAATATAAGAACCGACATAACCTTGTTATATGTTTCAAACAAAATAAGAATTGAGAAAAAAGACACCGGAGCGAACCAACTCTTTTATTTTTATTGTCTTTTAATGTCTTTAGCAGCCAAATGTTGTTTTACATTTTATTAGCATCTGGATGTGTTATGTATAGGTTAAATATAGATGACCGTGCACTGAAGCAAAAGTCATATAAGCTATGTCCACAGTCACAGACACAGTCCCTCTGACGCACGCTAGTCCAAACTGGTCAAATAACTCATCAACAGCCGGAAGACCATTGAACAAAGACCTTTATAATTGGGATGTGTTTGCCATAAGCGTCACGTTTGGAAGGTGATTTGGAGATAGCAGGGTAAGAAAGTGGTTCATCAGCTGAAGGTGCTGCTGCATACCTTCTGGTATATTTTCTCTTCGTTGCTTTTTATGACTTCCACAGGAAGATATAGGTTTTTCCTTGAGCTTATATTTTCCGGTCTAATCTACGAATTAATATGTATCTAGTTCCATTATATTCTTTTAGGTAAGAATTGGAACCTGGTTTCCATCTTAGTGGCATCTCAAACCCTTCGGTCCAGGCAGATTCTTATCAAGAATCAGGCTACCAGGAGGTCAGAATCCAATACAAAATGTACCTACTACTCGCCAAAGACGCCAAATTCTGCCCGAGCATCAAGAGAAGTAAGCAACCTACCGACCGGTAGGGGCGCGGCAAATGTTGCCCAAGCCGGTAATCAAGAAGTTTTTAAATGCTGTCACTAAAATATTATATTTTTCAAATATTTATTATTATTGACGCGTTTGGTTCAGTTTGAAGCGCTTGTGTTATCTTTCTACTTTAATCACCAGTCATCAACATCATCATATTTACTGGCTTAAGATGATTATATGAAATAATACTTACTTTAGTAGTAACAAAGATGTCTTCCCGCTTGAGTCCTGCATCCAGCTTTTTCTTCAAGGCTCTTCCGATCTGGTCTTCAATCTTGTAAGCATATGCGGTGTCGATATGTGTGTAACCAGCTTCTAGAGCCCAGGTGACTGCGTTTTCTACCTCATCCGTACCAATGTGGATGTTGCCCTGGGTTTAACACAAGATTCGAGTTATAGAAAGATAATTATAATCTTATTTAATTCAAACCAGACACAATAAAAAAAATTGGTAATAAATACACACATATAGTATGTAGAACCAAACATTGAACTTGTTCAAGTTATATTTTGCAATAGTCTTGGATATTTTGCTTTACAATGTTAGGATGTATACATACCTCTGTCAGACACTCGAACTGACATTGATTCCCGCTTTGGACTTTGCGGCTAAACTGGCTGGAAGAAAACTTGGCATCCTAAATACCTACGGTGAGGCGGTACACTATATGAGGACAGTTTCTTCATTTATATCAAGAGCAAGTTTAGTAGACCAACCTAACTAAAACCGGTCGCCAAAAAACTTCTAAGCCTCGAGCACTGCTGTGGGGAAGCATGTCTCGCCATCTTCTACCAGATATATTCCACGATCATATCCACTTCACCTCCTTTACTAGTAGTCTAGCAAAAGGATAGCGCAGTACCACTGTTGTTGTGGAAGTTCCTAAAATGAAAACGCAACGATTTTGTTCCACGTATCCGAAAACTTCATGTATAGAATACCAGAACTACATCTAAGTATCTTCAAGGCTAGGCTTCTCTTTCTTCAAGACCGATGTGCTCCATCCTCGGTCACATCGCTTATATCAACAGGTGAGAGGCCATACATAGGTCTAGTATATAACTTTTTATAATTATATATTGTAATAGGCTTGTGTTACAGTAGAGACATATGAAAAGAATGGCCTCGAGTTTCTTGCTATTTCTTCTCGTATTATATTTATCCCTTTATTAATCATTCTTGCTGAAAGTGGGTGTAGTTTTTTTTAAACTCAATCTTTATATATGATCTGCACGACAAAATGCAATAAAGGATTTTGACTTGTTAAGCAATAAGAAGGATAGGCTTATCTACCCATGATGTTCTTTGCCACACGTGATTTTCGACAAGAATACCATATTTCGAGAATTTCTTAAGAGGGCGATGCTGAACAATTAGGATCTTGAAGTGTGACAAAATATGAATTAAATAAAGTTCTATCCCAATACGTGCTGCACGAGCCAGCTACGAGCTTTTGTTTGTCCGAAGTACTCCGAAGTGCGCGAAAATAAGAGAAGATAATACTTTCCAAAAGTATGCGATAATCTGGTTTTTAAATTTTCAACACGGATTTGTTAAGGATGTCGTTGGTCACATTTTAACGAAAATTAAATGTGAAAATTCATTCAGAACACCAATAAAAAAATGTAAAACAGCTGCACTTCAGTTTTTTTTACGTATCAACCTAACAGTTCCAAAATACCCTTCGGCGCGGATGTATTTCCAAAACATATATTTTTATATATAATTTATCTGAATTACAATAATGATCCTTAGGTTCAGGAGTTCACCTCAACTGACCATAATCAGGAATAAGAGAACGGAGAGAATAAACTAAATCGATAGGTTAATTCTAATAAGGTACTTACCGTTGTGTTGTGCCCGAGCCATGTCCCAAATGCTAAAGCTGGTATAGACCTGCCGTCATTTAGCTGGATAGTCGGGACTGTTGCCTTTGCATTCTGAAATATATAACATAAGTTTATTTTGAAGCAGTGATGGCTTAGTGGCATTGGTTATGGACTGCCGCGCAGCAGGTCCATGGTTCGAATCCCGCCGCGGGCTTGAGCTTCACCGGCATTTTGCGAATTCTGTCTGAAAAATCTGTCGCCAAGCACCTAACGTGTGTCCGACAGCAGTCCTTGAGAGCTAGTGTAATTACAGGCACATGAGACTAGCTTAAAACTATGTCTCAAGGTGACGGGCGCAGAGCAATTCGTGACTTGTGATGAAACGCATCTGTTATAGGCAGATCTAATCTGATCGCTTAACATCAGGTGGGCCTCGAGCTTGTTCTGTCACAATAACATATAAAAAAACTATTAATCATATTTTATTTATATGTATCGTGCGCAGTCTGACTCCGACAAGTTATTTCACACTTTTGAGTGTTAAAGTCGGTCCCATTTTATGGAAAAAAAAATTTTGCATTCATTTAAATGAACCTTGAAATCAAGATAGGAAAATATTTTTCAGTTATTGGAGTGTAACTCAAAAACGGCTTGACCGATTTTGATGAAATTTGAATGGGCCAATAAGTCAAGCATCAGCTTTAATTTTTTTTGTTAAAATCGGTTCACCCAGTCAAAAGTTCTGAGGTAACATTCATAAAAAAGACAGACGAACTGAGAACCTCCTCCTTTTTGGAGTCGGTTAAAAAAGGAAGATTCGCACTAACATCACGACAATATAATGTGGGGAAAAATGTAACACAAGCAAAAACGAAAACTGCAAACATTTTGTCTTTTTTGAATTTAAGAGAAGATTATTAGCGGCGAACCATTCAGAGGTCATAGATAACACATTATTTACATGAATGAGTTCACTATCTATATCAACGAATAAGCATTACAATTCAACGGGGCAATGCTGCCAGCATGCTGGGCACGCTGCCAACTGGGAGTGGGCTGGAGCATTTGGACTGCCTATGAGTCTGCTATGACTTATAGGTTGTCTAAATGCTTTTATTGTAGTAGCTGTAGTGTTGTATATAATTCAAGTATTGTGTTTAATAAAGGCATACCGCCGGAAAAAAAAATAAAAAAAATAAACACAAGCATATAATGCACACAGCTACATTTTCGTTGTATATGATACGTTGTAATGAATGACAAAGACAGGAAGCAAGCATGCAGTAGACGCACATACGCACACTACTGAGAGTCAATCAGGAAACGTCGCTCAATTAAAATTGTCATGTTTTCTATCACTCCCGTTTTTATAAGTTCAATGACCCTTGTTGATAAAAAAAATGGGCATTGCGAATTAGCCCTTGATCTCTTAGGGTTCAACAGTACGTACAAGATAAGAAATTACTGTGGTTTTGATAACAGCTTCAAAACTTTTTTTCTTTTAGCTGATGGGCTAGGGTGATCTGGCCGGTCAGCTCTCCATACAAACGTCGTAAGGTGATCACTCCCTTATTTGAGGATTTAGGTCCAAAACAAAGCATCATATCGATTGATTTCTTTATTATCTAGGCTTGTATCGTAACGTTTTTAATAAGATAATTAACTTGAGACTAGGAGATGACAGATGGACCATAAGAGTCACACCATGGAATGGCCAAGAAGGGAAACGCCTAAAAGGTCGACCGCACACAAGATGGAATGACGATATAAGAGAAGCAGCTGGCCCACATTGGATGCAGAAAGCTCAAGACAGAACGGAATGGAATTCTTTGGAGGAGGCCTTCACCTGAAGAGGGGTTCTTGCAATTAAGAAAATTTTAAAAATACTTTTAAGCAAAATAAAATTTAAGTAATAATAATACAAAACTGTTTATTTAAGTAAGATATCATGTATAAAATGCAAGAAATAAAAGGCTTATTTATTTTTATTTTATTTATTTATTAATTAACTTGAGAGTTATGAGCCTCGAAATATTTTCATATAAAATTTTCGAGGCTCATAACTTTCAACTTAATTATAATTTTAAAATTACGGCATCGTGCAAGCCTAGATAATGACGCGATCAATCGGTATTATGCATCATTCCGGACCTACAATCAATTAAGGGAGTGATCATCCTACCAAAGTATCGACCAAAGAAATAAAAAATATGAAATAATACATTACAAGCATAAGAACCTTTTAACATCAGGTAGTTTGAAGCGCTCGTAGCGAAGTTTGCTTAGCCATTCTGAAACGATCAGCAAAGCTAAGCAACGGCCGCCTCGGTCATGACTTGGATGGGTGACCGCTGGTGACATTACTACTGAGCGCACGTGCTTCGGAGGACACGTTAAACCGTCGGTCCCCGTTGGTGTCTAAGGATGGCAGCCGTTATAGCATGGTGGTAGGTCATTTTGCGAATGCCCGCTTGGCTAGTTATCACCCTCAAGTAGAAAATCTGTCGCCAAATACCCACGCTCTTTTCCGCCAGCTGTCCTTGAGAGCCAGTAATTCTAGGTTAGTCTGAAAAACATCTTCGACCACATCATCACTTTCCATCAGGTGAGATAGTGGTCAAAGGCTAACCTATGAGGCATAATAAATAAGTCCTCGTACTTATTCAGTCAAAAAAACATTAATAAATATTTTTTTTTCTAAACAAAAAACATCTCAAAATGTTTGTTAGGACTAGCAGAAGTCAACCCTAAGAGTTTGTTAGCATTTTACCAATAACCCTGTATATAATACTATTTTGATTGCCCACCTTTGATTAGGTACGGCATCTATCTCAGAAAACAAACAAGTTAGGAATCTGCTACTTTTATAATAGCTCGTGACCATGGTCGAAGATGTTGTTCAGACTAACCTAGAATTTCTGGCTCTGAAAAACAGCTGCCGGAACACGCCGTCATGTTCTTGGCGACAGATTTTCTACTTGAGGGTGGTAGCAAGCCAAGCGGACATTTCCAAATGCCCTACCACCATGCTATAACGACTCTTAACGTGCACTCCGAAGCACGGAAGCGAGAAGTAATGCCACCAGCGGTTACTTATACAAGTCATGACCGCAGCAGACATTGCTTAAGTTAGTCTCTACGAGCGTTTTAAATTGTACTCATGTAATTTTAAATCAAAAATAATTTGAAATTTATGTGAGATAAACAACATAAGTACTGAAAATGTCGAGTTTTTATGTCATTTTGAAGCTGTGATTAAAATCAATAAACATTTTAATATTGTTAAGTTTGCAATAACGCCTGCTAAGCGAATTACATTACAAAATTACAAATTTACGAGAGAAAAAAAAAAAAAATTTTCTTTTACGACCTGTTACAATGCGGAACTAGCCGTGCCCAAATTGCACTAAACTAGTTTTTCTGCAATGAATTAAAAAAAAAAATCGTTCCAGTTTATATTATCAATATTACTTACACAGAATACGAGGGCCAGTAAACAGATTGGGATAGTTTTATGCATTTCGATATCATGTACACTCGATATCAAGTCTGGGCAATCACTAACCAGAAAATCGAGAAACACGATGCTCCCGGGAGCTGCGACTTGATCAATATTTACCACTAGTTACCGGTCGCGTCTTTGCCCATAATCACAAACTTTAATCATTTAAGAACGATATTGTTTTGGTTCTACTGGAGCTGTAATTAGCTTTATGAACTGCTCAGAAGCGTTTTAATTTGTTTTAGTCACAGCATACGAATCTGACAGTTAATAACTACCTACTTACAGCTTACATCTTGGATCGTATTTTTTCGTATTTTTGTACAGTATTTATACGTACATTTTGTTGATTATATATGAAACATAATATACAATACTTACACCCTAACAAGTTTAGTTATTTTAACACTAAATTTTAAAGGCCAAAAAACACTCCTGCCGTACCCAAAAGTGAACTAAAATATTACAAACAAGTAACATGATTTTAATGTTGAATGGCCACAATGTAGGTACTAAATAGATTATATTTATCAACTGTTCAATTAAAACACCATTGTGCTCAAAAATAGAAAATTTATAACCAATCTTTTCATCGAAGTCGGGGGCCTGTAAAGAACTATTCCAAGGAACCGTCGGCTGTAACGCTAGAATACCCCCCCCCCCCCCCCCCCCCCTCCACCATTGCTACCTGTGGGTGTCGTAAGAGACGAAAGGTAAAATACCGGAAGGTGGGCAGTAGCGCCTTCTGAAAAGTTATCTTAAACTGCGGTCCCAAAGTTGTTCCGTATGCATAAATAGGTACATGTTGACTTTAGGGCTTCGTGATAGTACAAGGTTATGGTACAAGTTCCCCCCTCGCTTATTACTAAGCTTCGGCTGTTTTTCTATCCGTCCGTGCGACTTTCAAAGGCTTTAGAACCCTATGAAATTATCACTGAATATGAGTACGGCGGATTGCTTAGTCTTCGAAGAAGAAGAATTGCTTTGTGACAAATATGTTCTAAAAAATATTAAAAATTAAATAAGGGTCCCCAACGTCCCACATAAGTTTATAACGAAACATGACTTTGCTCTATTGCTAAAACTGTAATAAGTATATACCTACAAGCTCAAACTTGGTAGACAATAGCTACAACCACAGAATAAAAAGAAACATAATGATTACACCAGACGGAAAAACCAGAGGACCAATTATTATATGGTGGTAGGGCACTTTGCAAATGCCCGCCTGGCTAGCTACCACCCTCAAGTTGAAAATCTGTCGCCAAGCACCTACTGGTGTGTTCCGGCAGCTGTCCTTGAGAGCCAGTAACTCTAGGTTAGTCTGAACAACATCCTCGACCACATCATCACTTACCATCAGGTGAGATAGTGGTCAAAGGCTAACCTATCAGGCATAAAAAAAAAAAAAAAAAATATTGGAAATGCTATGCACAGTGAGTGAATATGCGGAATTATCCTGCTGTCACGTCCTTTTTATGCTGTGGTTTTGCTCAGTAGCAAAGTTCTTTTGCGTTTCGTAACTACTTTTGAATCCTCATTACAGGATTGTTTTAATTCATATAATTAAATATTGCACATAGACTAGTCTAGATCATAAACTTAAATATGTTTAAAAAGTTTTTAAAAACAATCTGACAAACATGTGTAAATTTTAAATATAATATTCGCATATCTTTTATTTAGCATCACCTACTTTAAAAGGTCGTGTTATCGCTATTTTCTGTAGGTATATACGAATACACAATAAAAAAAATAATGACATCGATTACAAAATATTTCGAATTTGTTTTGATTACGGATGGCATTGACCTTAACCTTTTGAGGCAGATAATAAATAATAGTAGGGAATAGGTAAAGGAAGCTTTTTATTAATGGGGTTGATGCGCGATATGTCACAAGTATGATTATTATTTATAATATTCCCATTAATTAATATAGTTATTTTAATACACAAACTTTAAGCACATGAATAAAGAAAGGAACAGAATGAAAGCTACGAAAACTACCCACTCACTGAGTTCAAACCGGACCTGTACCCGAGCGGATGCCGCTGTGGCCGCTGCCAGGGTTGCCAGACGTCGGGGAAATCCGGGATATTCCTGGAGTCTTGTCCCGTGACCAGTATGTACCTGCATTGAACGGAATTAAGTTTTTCAAAACTTACGAACACAACAACAGCAATCCATATCCCACCCATGTCCTTCAAAATTACTGTAGGTATTTATCACACTTCACACTTAGATAATACCTACTTGTGTTAATGTACAATAAATGCATAAGTAAGTACACCTTACTTATACATTTATTGTAACTCACCTCAGATGCGGGCACATTAAGGGGACCGGGACCGACGCCGGTTGTTGTCTTAGGATGGCAGTCGTTACAGCATGGTGGGAGGGCATTTTGCGAATGCCCGTCTGACTTCCGACCACCCTCAAGTAGAAAATCTGTCGCCAAGCACCTAACGGTGTGTTCCGGCAGCTGTCCTTGATAGCCAGTAATTCCAGGTTAAGCCTGTTAACACCTTCGACCACATCATCACTTATCATCAGGTGAGATTGTGGTCAAAGGCTTACCTAAAAACATTAAAATTAAAAATCAATAATTTTGTGTGTCTGTTTTGTGTCTGTTCAGTACGCATCGTACTAAACAGAGTAGCAGATACCTAAAGTTGATCAACTAATACACTGTGACGCTAATAGCGTGCGGCTGGGGACTTCGAGCGAGCGACCTGTCGCGCGCTGTGCGACTAGAGCGCAGCGCTACGTAGTGTTAATAGCCCGCAACTCTCGGACGCTAAATTTGCCTACTGATTGAGAATAAACTAGCCTTAAGTATTCTTTGTATATGAAGTTAAGTGCGTCCACTTAGCCGCAGTGTTCGGAACGCACGCATCGGCCGTCAACGTTATTGCTCAGAAGGGCTGTTTTTGATGCGAATCGATGACATGCCTGAAATATACATATTTTGCACAAAAATCGTTGCTGCAAAAGTGACTAGGTATTCAACAAAAAAACGATCGTAATATTTTTAAGGTAATCAGTCTACTGACTGATTACCTTAAAAATATTTAGATGCCGATAATTTTTTTGTTCCTTGGAATGTGGAATGCACTCGTCTACAGCTCGTTGGAATACATATATGTTTTTTATTTCAATAAATAAATGCCACAAAAGTTGCCAATTCTAGCAAATTTTGTTACAGGGCCTATTTCAAAAACAAAATTCGTTAGAAATCTCAAATTTCGGTACTTATATTATACTATATCATCTAAACCAACAAATAATTAAATCACCCATATTCCATTCTATTGTCTCAACTCTTGTCTCAAACACTGCGCTCGTCTACCCGCAACGAAGATCCGGCTTCGGCAATCCAATAGCCAGCAGATGTTTTCTTGATATATAATGTTTTCTCCGTATTTCAATAATTATTTTAAGTATAAAATAAGGCTGATTTGTTGAATTTTTTTTTAAATTAAGAGTTTTTATGTAGTGTGAATAAATCTAGTTCGTAAAGTTTTCATTAACAGTGAATAAATATCATAGTGCGTCACCTGCAGCAGCAGGTGAGATATCAAACATCTTGGATTTTACTGGGAGTATTATGTCAAATATTTTTTTAATAAAACATGGAACTGACTTCAACACTCAAAACTGTGAAATAACTTGTTGAAGTCGGTACCATGATAGTTCAAAGTGCCTACCTATTATCACGATATTATGCGCGTGGACTTCGACAAGTTATTTCACACTTTTGAGTGTTAAAGTCAGTTCCATTTTTAAGTAAAATATTTTTTTACCCTTTTCAGTGTCCCTTGCTACTTACGGGTTTGAATGTCATTCATTGGCAATGACTATATCATGAAGATAGAAATAAACTTTTCAGTTATTTGAGCGTAACTCAGAAACGGCTTGACCGATTTTGATGAAATTCAAATGGGACCAAACTACAAGCATCAGTATTCAAATAAAAAAATAATTATCAAAATCAGTTCACCTATTCAAAAGTGCTGAGGTAACAAACATAAAAAAAACAGACGAATTGAGCTGTCAACAGTTGAGAACCTCCGCCTTTTTTTTAAGTCGGTTAAAACGATGTTTCTTTAATATATTTACATTTGCTGTTATTTTAAATATGGATCACCCCAAAGTAAAGCCACTCAGGGGTTGAATTTAAAGAAAATGCTTTTATGAATGACATCAATAAAGTGGCCTCTTTATTAAACTTCGACACGTGTATGTAATTTTATTGGAACTGCAAAAAGTTATTTTTTAATATGTTTGTGACAGAACATGCACGAGGCCCACCTAGTGTTAAGCGGATTAACCTCTGCCTATTTATTTATTTGTTCAAAAAATATTGTGGCTAACAGACTATGATGTCTAAAACATAAATTGCAAACCCAAAACAAAACATTACTACTTAAAAATACATTATACATTATATATCAGTTATTATACAATTCTACACAATTATTATTAATATATACTAAACACCCTATGTCATACTAAATTAAAATACAATCACAAAACAAATAATACACATACATCGAGCAAAGTTTTTACACGTTAGGTGAATTTTTATTATATAATAAATAATTAGTTTACAATTTTTAAGAATTATTTTATTTGTAGTCAATGATTTATGTAATTGATTTATAATCAACAAAGTGGATAGTACAAGAAGTATACATAATTGTGTTGTGTAGCTGTAAATTTTTTTAGAAGCGCTCGTAGCGAAGTTTGCTTAGCCATTCTTCATCGATCACGTCCGCCGCGGTCAGGAGTTGGATGGGTGACCGCTGGTGACATTACTACTGAGCGCTTCCGTGCTTCGGAGGGCACGTTAAGCCGTCGGTCCCGGTTGTTGTCTTAGGATGGCAGTCGTTACAGCATGGTGGTAGGGCACTTTGCGAATGCCCGCCTGGCTAGCTACCACCCTCAAGTTGAAAATCTGTCGCCAAGCACCTAACGGTGTGTTCCGGCAGCTGTCCTTGAGAGCCAGTAATTCTAGGTTAGCCTGTACAACATCTTCGACTACATCATCACTTACCACCAGGTGAGATAGTGGTCAAAAACTTATCAGGCATAAAAAAATATAAACATTTTATTTTTAATTAACATATGTAAACTAATGTTTATTAATAATGTACTATGACTATGACTAAAAAAAAAAGAAAATACAAAATGTCAATAAAATCAATATGTCAATTTATCATATACTGATATTTAAATTAAGCGAAGATTACATTAAATTTCATTATAATTAAAATTTAAGTACAAATATGCATGTCTTATTAGGGTTCCTATGTTCACAATTGCATTGCGTCATGATACGAATTGCACTGCGCCCGTCACCTTGACGTAGTTGTTATGTCTCATGTGCCTGTAATTTCACTGGCGGTCAAGGACTGCTGCCGGGACACGCCGTTAGGTGCTTGGCGACAGATTTTCTACTTGAGGGTGGTCGCTAGCTAGGCAGGCACTCGTAAAATGCCCTTCCACTATGCGGTGAAGCTCAAGCCGGCGGCGGGATCCGAACCATGGACCTGCTGAGCGGCAGTCCATAGACAATGTCACTGAGCCGTCACTGCTTCAAAATTATTATTACTTAATTATATTAGTATCGGGATGAAAGTAATTCCAAATAACAGAGTATATACATATATCAATGCTTTACATCAAAAGTGGCCACTCAATACGTTCTCCATAACGTCAGTTTCTAAGACGTACCTACGTAAACGAAAGAGGTACTTACTTACCTTTTTTAGGGTTCCGTACCCAAAGGGTAAAAACGGGACCCTATTACTGAGACTTCGCTGACTGTCTGTCCGTCCGTCGATCCGTCTGTCACCAGGCTGTATCTCAAGAAACGTATTGTGCCTGGGTACATGGTGGCATAAAACTGTTAAGGGAAATTATAAAACTGCTTTTTATATTGAGTTTATATAAAAGGTTTTTTTTATACGTAAGTACCTTGTGACGAAATGCTCTGTTATTATAGCCAGAGGTTAGTCCGCTTAACAACAGGTGGATCTCGAGCTTGTTCAGTCACAATAACATATCAAATGGAATGGCTAAAATTTCCACCAGCCGAAGATAAAAACGATTAGAACTGCGTATTACACAACGCCTATGAACCGCAGGTCATATGATTGAAATTTATGTAATATACGTAGGAAATAAAGTGATCCATATCTACCACGAAGGCATCTCGTGTACCAGTGAGTTCATTGTAGGTTATGCACTATTATATAAATGATAACAGAAAAATGAAGATGTATTTAGTGAATATATCATTCTAAAAACGACGACTACATAATTGGTTCGGCAGTATTATTATACTCGTACGTTCTGTATGGTATATTATGTAGTTATACGAATTTTCGACTTGAATGAAATCGTAATGTTATCTTAGGTTTTCGAGATTGTTACACATAGTAATTAAACAACTTTAAACGGCTTAAATCGCGTATATTTGTCATTATTTTATCCCGACGTGTCAAACTGCTTGGAAAATTCCACCTCTGCCAAGCCATCACCTGTCTCCTACGTAATTTAAACAAATATTGTAATAATTGTATTATATTGTTTATAACACATTGTAAAAAGACGTTTAAAAGAATGGCCGCGAGTTTCTTGCCCGTTCTTCTCACAGTGGCTTTATAATTTTTTTTTGCTGAACGTGGCAGTACAATTTGGAATATTTCAATATTAAAATTTGTAATTGACCTTCATAAGAGCGTCGTAGACGCCTAAATTGAATAAACGTTTTTGAATTTGAATTTGAAACACTCTGCAGTGATCGTGCAAAGATCACTGCAAAGTGTTTGAAACGTCGGGATAAAATAATGAAAATATACGCGATTTAAACCGTTTAAATTTGTTTAATTACTTGAATGAAATCGTGTTTCTTGGCTTCACAATGGACTGAATATAAAATCAATTGCCGCATATTGATAAAGTGCCTATGCATTTTTTATATTAAAAAATAAAAAAAAACGGCGAAGGGTTACCATTAGCTATACAACATTAAACTTCATATTTTAACCTTTTTTGGTTTAACGTGCGTGAGTCCGACTCGCACTTGGCCAACCTTTTGTATTAGTTATTATATCGGCAACAGAAATACATCATCTGTGAAAATTTCAAATGTCTAGCTAGTTAACTTTGCGGGAACGTCAAATGTGTTTTTAAAAACTAAATTTTGAATTAAAACGACGAAAATATAGTACGTCTACGCAGAGTGAGATGCGTTTATTAATTAATTTCAAACTGTGTCTTAGAGCTACAGAGTCACGGGCTTATCAATACAGACGTTCGGAGAAATCATGCACCAGACTGCAGCGTTGCAGTTTTAGGCTTGAACAGTTATGGTTCGTGGTACAGACGAGTACATAACTCCTCCCTCACCAAGTGCGAAATTATCGGTGGCCGCGGAGTTTAACGCAGGGTTCCGATTATTTCGCAAAAACTTATGTTTATACCGATACAAAATAAAACCTAAAGTACTTAAAATTAACACAATATATATTCAATTCAAATTCAAATTCAATTCAAATTCAAAATCATTTATTCAATTTAGGCGTCTACGACGCTCTTATGAAGGTCAATTACAAATTTTAATATTGAAATATTCTACATTGTACTGCCACGTTCAGCAAAAAAAGTTTATAGAGCCACTGCGAGAAGAACGGGCAAGAAACTCGGGGCCATTCTTTTAAACGTCTTTTTACAATGTGTTATAAACAATATTATACAATTATTACAATATTTGTTTAAATTACGTAGGAGACATGTGATGGCTTGGCAGAGGTGGAATTTTCCAAGCATTTTTGTCGTTTAAGTAATCACAAACTGTGTAGTAGGATTTCTTCATCAAAATATTTTTCACGTGCAATTTGAATTTTCCTTCTGTGAGCATTGTAATATGTTCGGGAATTTTATTATAAAACCGCACACAATTACCTAAAAAGGACCTTTTATTTGTCTTTGCTAATCTAAAACATGGTACCGTTAATTTATATTTGTTCCTAGTGTTGTAATGATGGTTGTCACTGTTTAATTTAAATTTACTCAAATTTTTCCGAACATACATAATATTTTCAAATATATACAGACTCGGTAAAGTTAATATATCAATTTCTTTAAAAAGATCCCTTAGAGATTCCCTAGGATCCATTTCATATATGGCTCGAATTGCACGCTTTTGTAAGATAAAGATTGTCTCTATCTCAGCAGCAGCTCCCCACAGCAATACACCATACGACATAATACTGTGGAAGTATGCTATAGTAAAACCGTTGCAACACTGACACTTTTTACGTTTATTCCATTTAATTCCACTTTTTCACTATCGTCATATAGTTCACTTTCTGTCATTTTCAAAACGTGCGATAGCTGTCTTACTTCTTCTAAATTTATGCCTTTTATGTTAATAGACTTCAGGTTTGTAGAAATGTTTGGTAGAAATTCTGGTAGTGAAGTGATTGGGGCTAATTTAAACTGTAGCTCAGTTAGTATTTTTCTTTTATAGCTCAGAATTACTGAACCAACATATATTTGGCATTCTTCTTTCACTGTCAGTATATAAGTACCATGCAGTGATTCACGACTATCGTCGGTGGCGCATTTTTCGGTTAAAATTGTAGGTTTTCTACAAAATATAATCCAGCTGTCCAGATTAATGCGTTGAATCTTGACGTCTTCTATATCAACAGCATATGGTACACAGTGAGTTAAATCCGTTTGAAATTTCATAAGCTGCTCTATGCATGTTGGTGCGGCGAGGTAAGTGACGTCATCATCGGTGCAAATAAAATCATCCACTGAGGCAGCTTTCTGGCATGGCTTTGTGACTGGTAGGTATTTCGAATCTTTCACCAAAAGGTAAGGGAATTCAGGAAATATTACTAAAGTAGTATTCATGGAATCATTGTAAATTGGGATTGAATAAAGTTTGTAATAGTTATATATAGTTTCCTCAATTAACGGAATTTCCATTATAAATGTTATCTGGTTTTGCTTTGTATAAGATTTAATACTAATTGTTTTCTCTAATTTTAAAAAGTTCGTTTCAGTAACTTCGTACATTACATGGTCAACTTGCTCTATAGATCTAAGTACCGCTAACAATTCAGTTGAATTAACAATGGTTGGATGTAGTACAGATACCTTACTAAAGCTTAACGCCGTTTCGATTTCATTTAATGTAATGTAAATTGTTCTAAAAACGCTGGTGAACATGTGAAACATATTTAAAACGTAAGAGATGTATAGAAAATTGTTTTCTTTATCTGCTATTGATTTTACAACTCTCTCGATTCTTTTAAGTCTCTCATCTATAATCAACGAGTTTTCATATAAGGTCTCTGTACTGTTAATAAGGCGGTTGATTGTTTTAATATACATAGTTATCTTATTATCAGAGCTAATTTGCTTCGTTTTCATTTGTTCAATAAGAGTGTCATAACGAATAGCGTCTTCATGGTCCAAATTACCGGAAATTGACTTAATTACAGATCCAAGTGGATTTATCAAACCTCTCTTCTGTCTATGAGATGGAACCAACTGACTTAACTTAAAAATAGTAATATCGCGTAAATATTCGCATTGTGTCTTAATTCCTAAAAATTCCGTAACAAAATTCTTGTTAGAGTCAACTAATTGACTAAACACATCGTATTTCCTTACATGGAAATCTAAGTCACTAGCTATACCACTTATATCTAATACCTTAATTACCGTCCATTGATCTTGTTGTTTATAAGCCTGTCCTATTTTAATAGGTAATATTCCAGGGTTATGCTCAATTCTTTGATGATGAAGGGCCTGATTTGGGATCATTAGAGTCACCATAATCCAGCACCACCTGTGGAGGACGTTTGACATTTTTAATTGGAACCTTTGTTTGTCTTTTTCCTATTTCTATCGGTACAACGTTACGCTCCGTAGGTCCCTTTACTATCGCTTTTTGGTACCGTGGTTTATCTTTACTTTTTCTCTTGTTAACGTCTTTCGCGTATACTATTTTGCCGGGTTCTAACTCCATCTCGGTTTCTCCTGTTTTCTTTTCCCTAACCTTCTCTTTATCTTTCAACATTTTGTCTGCTATGTATTGGTATAAAAATTTGGTTCGTTTCACGTGGTCTTTTAATAACTGCTGGGTGTAGGCTTTCTCAAAGTCTGCGTCGAACATTTTGCTGGAGTCTGTATGACCAAAAACTAATTCGAATGGTGTTAGACCTATACTCGAATGTATAGAATTGTTATATGCCATAATGCAGTAAGTCATGACAGATGCCGCGTCTGTGCATTTTTGCTCGTACCTAGCTAAACGGTAAATTTCTATAATGGTTGAATGAAAGCGTTCGACTATACCTGTCGAGTTAGGGTTATTGGGTGTGCATATGTGTAGGTCAATTTTGTGCATATTTGCCATCTCTCGCATCAATTCATTATTAAACTCGCTGCCAGGATCACAACTAATTTTTCGCGGTACGCCGTAAAAGGAAAAATATTTAATTAGGGCTCGAACGACTTCTCCGGTAGATCTATTACTTATCTCAATGGCTTGTGCAAGTTTGCTGAATGCATCAACTATCGTTAAATAATATATATTCTCTATGGTAAACAGGTCTATGAACACTTCTTGAAAAGGGGCTTCTTGCGTTTGGGTTAATTGTATGGTAGGTTTTATTGGTTTTCGATCATATTTCATCTTACGGCATGCTTCGCACGAATTTATTACGGCAGCTACTACTTCCTGCATATTATTCCAATAATAGTTTCTCCTAATCCTTGTCATTGTTTCCTTAATACCTCTGTGGCAAGTCTTTCCATCATGATGCTTTAAAACCACTGCCTTTTGCTCATTTTCATCTTCCACATATATCACTCTCTCAGTACATTCATACAATTTAATAGTTCCTCTTTTAAACAAACTGATTACTAATTTTGCAAATAATTTTCTATGTTCTGGGTTTTCGTAATAAATGAAATATTTAATTTTGGGCTTACAGTACTCTTTTAAAAACTGTTTGATGAGGTCTTCATTATTGACAGGCAAGAAAACTTCTATAACTTTCTGCTTGTCTCGCGAAAGGTCATGTACTTGTATTTCATTCTTAAACCATTCAAAAACTAGGATCTGATTAGGCTTAGTATCGATGGCTTCATTAAGGATTGGAATGCCCGTGGATTCTAAGTCAGGGGCTGAATGAACTGTGTCCATTGTGGTGTCATCATCAGATCTCAAAGGGTAGTTTTCAGGTTCAGGCGTGTTTAACAATTCTAATGATAATGTTGCTGAAGAGTCGGAAACTGAAACCGTGTCAGAATCGTCTTGTTTTTGTGTGTCCGCGGAAAGTGAAATTATCTTTTGTGTAATGTCATCTAAGTGTTCTTGTAATTTTTTTTCTTTTTCATCTACGTTAACTGCCATGGAACAAGTTTCATCATCGGAACCTAATGCATTGATTTTAATTCTGAATGAATGAATGAATGAATGAATGAATGAATGAATGAATATTTTTATTTGCTAAAGTTTTCGGTACAATATTGCAGAGTTGTAATAGCATTCAAATACAGTTCCAACAAAACTTTACCTAAACGGTGTGCAAATATTTTGATCTTTACATATATATTATTATTTGACTACATTTTTCATATATATTAATAAATATACAATATAATTTAAAAAATAAATTCAATGAGTCAATACCTAATTATGATTAAAATAAATAAAATGTCATGTTAAATTTATGTCAATAATTACAAGTCAGATTGGATATACTTATTTTAGTTTTTTATCTTCTAAGAAGTCCTTGATCGAGTAGTAACATTTTTGTAATAACATGTCAAATAACATTTTTTTAAAAACATTTATAGCAGCTCCTTTAATATTGTCAGGTAAAGTATTATACACTCGAATTGCCATACAATTAGCATTTCGTTTGGTCAGCTGTAATCGTTGAATTGGCGTGAACAACTTATGAGGATATCTACTCGGACAAGCTCTTTTTATTACATTGCTTTGTTTTTCAAATAGACCAGGGTATTTTTTTAGAAAAACACTTATTTCGTAAATGTACAATGAAGGCACAGGAAGAATCTTAAGTTTTTTAAACAATGGCTCACAGCTATCCATATATTCCGCCCCACATAGACATCGTATACATTTTTTTTGCGTAATAAACACCCTGTCAGCCTCAACGGAAACGCTTGAAGAGACGTAGCCATGATAGGCGGCTAAGGCTGCTTCCTTGGTTGTTATTTGTCGGAGTCGGTACATAACATATACAAATCTATCCAATTTTGAGCATAAATTGTTTACATGTGATTTCCAATTACAATATTTATCAAAAGTTATGCCAAGGAATACAGTTTCATTAACATTGTTTACTATATTATTTTGATACGTAATATTGACATTATTTGGTATGCTATTATAAGTTTGAAATTCAACAAAATTGGTCTTATTTAAGTTAACATATAAATTATTATTTTGAAGCCAGTCAATAACATCATGAATAGCTTTATTAGCTTCGCATTCTAACATTTCTTTATCTTTGCATGTGACAGTGATCGTTGTATCATCCGCAAACAAAAAACATTGATGTTTCGTAGCTTCTGGCAGATCATTTAAATAAAGTAGAAACAACAATGGTCCCAAAACGCTACCTTGAGGAACACCGTATTTGTTTAGGGAGTACGAAGAATAAAACATTTTTTTCGTGTTTCCTATAATTTGGCTTGTTTCAACACACTGATATCTAGACCCTAAGTAACTTTGTAGCCAGTCCTGAGCTTTACCTCTAATTCCGTACTTCTCTAGCTTTGTGAGTAAGGTTTTATGACAAACAAAATCGAATGCCTTGCTCATGTCTAGGAATATAGTTAGTACAGGCATCTTTTTGTCTAGGTATTAAGTTATTAATTTTAAAAGAGAAAAGCAAGCGTGAATTGTGGAGCTATTCTTTCTAAAACCAAACTGTTCCGGTTTTAAGATTGAGTTTTTATTAATGAAACTTAGTAACTTTGAGTACATTACCTTTTCAAAAACCTTTGACAATATAGGTATTAATGTTATTGGTCTATAGTTGCCCATATCACACCTATCACCTTTTTTAAATATAGGTTTTACTATCGAAAATTTAAGTCGGTCGGGAAATACTCCGTCTGAGAACGATAAGTTTATGATGTGGCTTAATGGAACACATAAGGGCATGGCGCATAGTTTTAGCATTTTTGTGTTGAAATCATCATAGCCAGTGGAATTTGAAGGTTTCAGACATTTTATAGCCTTGAAAATGTCTAACGGGTCTGTTGGGGTCAGAAACATAGTTTTATCTACAAATAGTTTCCTCGAGATGTAATCTTTTTTATTAATGTGTATTGTTTTTATTAGTTATATTTATGTAAAATTTGTTAAAAAGATCTGCAATTTCTTGGGGGTTAGTGTATATATTATCCTCTACCTGAATTTCTTGTATATCATTCGATTGACATTTGTTGTTGAAATTCTCGTTAATTATCCTCCACGCTGCCTTACAGCGGTTTGATGCATTATGAATATATTTTGCACTATTAATTTTCTGAGCATTTAAAATACATTTTTTAAGAACTCTTGAGTAGGATAGATATTTTTTATGATTACGTTCCTTATTTGCAGAAGACAGGAGATATTTTAGATAATACGTTCTTTTACGTATACAGCATTTACGTATTCCTTTAGTGATCCACTTGGCTTTTTTCTGTTTATTAATAATTTTTACCGTAATTACGGGAAAACATAAATTGAAAAATAGCTGTATGGTGTCGTGAAAGCTGTTGAATGCTGCGTTTGCATTAACTTCGGATAAAATCTCACTAAAAGATAAACTTGAAATACAATCTTGGAACTTATTTATGTTGTCTGTACAAAAATCCCGCCGCTTCTCAGACCAGACCGTAGGCCTAGCATGATTTTTGTTATAAGTTGCTGTGAAAGTTATGGTTTGGGCCGTTTCATGATCTGAGAGTGCTAAATAATGTGTATCGCTAATTACTTCACTTATGTTGCTTGAAATAAGGTCAATGCATGATTTTTGTCTTGTAGGCTTTAAAATGTGATTCTGAATATTGAAGTTAGAAAGAATTGAATTTAGTGTTTTCGATATATTGTCAGTTTTTAGTAAGTTGATATTCCAATCACCACAAATGATAATGGATTTTTTAGTAAATTTTTTTAACTTTGTCAGTAGTTCTATTAGAGAGTCGAAGAATATTTGAATATTAGATTTTGGTGTCCGATATATACATACTACTATCAAATTATAGACTGGTATTTTAATAGCACAGTATTCAAAATGTCGCTGTATTGGATCAATTAAATTTTTTAAAGGTTCGCAACATATGTGTTTTTTTAATAAAATACATGAGCCGCCTCTACGTTGATTTATTCTTGAGTAATTTGTCACCAGTTTGTAATTATTCATAACAAAGTTACTTTCTGACCCTTGTTTAATATGAGTCTCTGTTAGACAGACAATATTAATATCTCCAATTCTGAACGATAGGTCCTGCAAGGCTATTAGTAGCTGATCTTTTTTACCTAGCGCGCTATTTATATTTTGGTGTAAAATTGTTACTTTATGTGTGTTACTCACGAAAAAGCTGCTTAGTATGTGAGATATTCAAATTCTGTGCTACAGTAAAGCTTGATGATGGACTGACAGACGTGTCGGATTTCAAACTTACATTAGCATTGTTAAATTTAAGAGAATTATGACGGTTTCGCATCGCGTTGATAAATACCCTTCGATACTGCAAAAAAGTAAATTCGACGTCTAATTTGAATATCAAAGATCTTATATATTGACTGTGATTGTAGCAAGAATTAGAATAGCTATCACTCAAATCAAGGTAATGCCAGTTGCTATAATTTTTGCATAGTGATTTTATATGAAAATTTAACATTTTCGTATTCAGATAGTCATTATGATTAATATTTAGTACAAATACCTTATTTTTTTTAATGTTTCCAAAGTAATGACATAGGTCAATTAATAGTCTGAAGGGATTTTTCTCATGCGATCCCATGCCTAGTATTATTATGTCATCGGTAATTAATGTTTCACTGTTGGCTACAATTTGCCTACACGTTGCATTTGGTTTAATAATCCCTGTTATGTCGTAGGTTTCATTCCATATTCCTGTTCTTCTTCGGGTCATTTCCACTGATAGAGACCGTAGCTGTTCATCTCCAAGGATTAAAATCCTAGGCTTAGGCCTTGGATCGGCAAATGAAAACGACTTTTCATGATGCTCCGGAACCTGGGGTGGGGGGATTATATACGGAAATTCAGATATTGGTCTGGGAGAGTCGTCAATAGTCATTTCGATCTTCTTAGTCATCGGAAGGGCACGCAATGCGCTTATTTGATCGTATGCTCGGCGACGAGGTTCAGAGCAAGGTCCTGAGCAATGTTGCCTGGCAGAGCCACGTAATAATGTAGGCGGTGTGCGTGAATGATTATTGTGCGGGGAATTTAAGGGGGTAAAACGTCCCAAAAAATTTTTAGTATTCATAATTGTTCTGTGGATAGGAATAGAATTTTTCTTTGGTATATTACGCACGTCTCTAGCGCCTTCCAATCCATTGGTTATACTTTTTAGTAAATGTATGTGTCGATTTTTATCTTCCATTAGCTTCTTGATATTTGAGTTCTCGCAATTTAGATTTACTATTTCTTCATGCGCTATATTTAGTTCTTGTTGTAGGTCTTTTAATTCTTGCTTTAATTCCACAATTTGTGACGATTCGGCTTCTAAACTCATATGTAAACTTTTTACCATAGTAGAATCCAACATTGTAGAATTCAGCGTGGAGTTAGCGACATGGTGCGTAAATGACAGATCTTGGTCCGAAAACGCTCGTCTCAGTGGTTTTCTTATAGTAATGTTCTCCATATTTCCTCTACTTATAGGTCCAAAAAATGTTTTGATAAAAAAAAATACAAAAATTTACTAACTTATAGTGCAAAAATATTTATTTTTCTACGTTTGGGTTTGAAATAACTTCCTCATAACAAAAAGTTAGTACAAAAAGACGACACACTATGAAGGATCGAACTCGGGCCCTTCTTGGCTTCCGTTCGGATCTGAATCACAACTGACTACCGTTCGGCCAAAGTCATGCGTTGGGTGAAGGCGAAAATTTACTATTCGGTTCAAGTTATCCAGTCCAGTTATCTTTTTGCGTTGAGACGATGATTATGACGGGGCCTCTAACGCTAAGTGAATGGAGTCCAAAGGTTAAATTTCTTTACATCATTGTAGGGTACTTATATTTTATATCAGTTTTATCTTAATTATCATTAAAAAGCACTAAATCACTACTAGAAAAAGCGCAGTATTTGCACAGTTTATGTTTTGTGTTTGTCACTGTTTATGTATAACCGATTTCTTTACACTCTTTGAATTTGTCACTCAAGTTAGTGACAAATGTTTTGCGTGTTGTTTATAAATTGGGTTGGGTCAATTCACTGGATAACATTATCACTCACTTATTAGTTGATATTAAACACTTTAAGATTATATGTAACGTTTTAAAATCATTTTTCTAATTTTACCGAATTAAAATACACAGAGTCGATGTCGATACTTGAAGCGCCCTCTCTTTTTTTTCTGGAAAGAGCGTCTGCGTTTGTGTTTTGTTTTCCATTCTTATAAATTATTTGAAAATCATATTCTTGGAGGCGTAATCGCCATCGTGTCAATTTGCTGTTAGGTTCTTTAAGGGAATATAACCAAGCTAATGGTCGATGGTCAGTGTAAATTTGAAATTTGCGTCCGTAAAGGTAAGGCCTAAAGTGCTTCACGGCCCACATGATAGCTAAAAGTTCACGCTCTATAGTACTATACCTCGTTTCTGTGTCGCTTAAGGTGCGGCTAGCGTACGCCACTGGCTTATCAGAGCCTACCTGACCTTGAGAAAGTACGGCTCCTAAAGCCACGGTCGAAGCATCAGTTGTAAGTATAAATGGTTTGTCGTAATCGGGGTATTGCAGCAAGGGGGCGGTCGTAAGAAGTTCCTTACATTTTTCAAAAGCATCTACATATTTTTTATCTATAACTATTTTGTTTCGCTTTTTTAGACAGGCAGTAAGGGGCTGTGTCACTTTGGCAAAGTCTTTGATAAATCGTCTGTAATAGCCTATTAGGCCAAGGAAGCTTTTAATTTGTGTGGTAGTTTCTGGTAGGGGATAATTCAATACAGCCTGAATTTTGTCATTGTTTGGCTTGAGTCCGTCTTTGGTTATCGTGTGTCCCAGGTACATGACCTCCTTTCTCAAGAACTCTGATTTGTCTAACTGGACTTTGAGATTGGTCTGTCTAAGTCGGTCAAATACTGTCCGTAGTTTTTGTATGTGGTCTTGAAGGCTAACCGAGAAAATGATGATGTCATCAAGGTATACAAGACAGTGAATGCCTTGTAAACCTCTCAATATATTGTCCATCGCCCTTTGGAACGTTGCCGGGGCTGTCTTGAGCCCAAACGGCATCCGGGAGTACTCAAAATGTCCAAATTCCGTGCTGAACGCGGTTTTTTGTCTGTCGGCGTCATTGATTTCAATTTGGTGGTAACCGGAAGCTAAGTCAAGCGTAGTAAAGTATGTACTTTTTCCTAATTTGTCAAAAAGGTCGCCTATGTTTGGTAAGGGGTATTTGTCGTCAATGGTTATGTCATTAAGTCGTCGGTAGTCAATCACCATACGATATTTAACTGTACCCGAGGCATCCATTTTCTTTGGCACCAGATGAGCAGGTGCACTCCATGGAGAAAAAGACTCCTGTATCACGTTATCTTTTAATAACTTCTCGACCTGATTTTTAATTTCTGCGGCTTGGGCAGGGGATTGTCTGTACGGCTTAACATACACAGGATCTTCGTTTTTCGTCCTAATAAAATGTTTCACTTGGTTTGTGAAAGTTAATGGTAAGTGTTCACAGTAAAATATATCCTTGTATTCGTAACAAAGTTCAGAGATAGCCTTTCGTTCTTCCTGATTCATATGTTCTATACGTAATTTATTCTGCAGATTTTCTTCTAATAATTTATCTAGTTCAACATCCTTCATCTCTACATCATTCATACAATTAATCACACATGCATTGTTTTCATACTTTACAACATTAAAAGGGCTGGTTATTGTCAGTTGCATAGTTGTTTCCAGAGTATTTTGTATTATAGTAGTAGCATATCCATTCTCACATGTCACGATCGCACTAGGCATCCTCACACCCTTACAAAATTCTTTATAATTCAAAATTCCTTCTCCCTTATACATGTTGGTAGGCAGCTTTACCCGTTGTTCTGCTCTCGGAGCCAAATTAATTACGTAATCGGTTTTATTGTGTATGATTGGTATAGATGTAGTATTCATTTTCAGGATATTTTGTTTAAGATCAATCACGGCACCCATATTTCGCAAGAGATCATCACCTAAAACACCATCGTAACGCGCATCTACTTTATATAGATAAAACTTTTGAACGTCAGAGCTATTAAATGTTGGCAATGAGGGAATTTCTATTACTTCATCGTGGGAACTAGAAGCGTGCGTGCTTATGACACTGAATGGTTCGTATCGTACAGCGTTTGAAAAATATTCATAGGCTTTCTCAGGATTTATAAAAGAACGCATACTTCCAGTGTCGATCATAAATTTAGCATCGATCTCAGGTATATATATATATGGCAGCTTTAGGTTAGGGTCGCAATGATTTACTTCTATCACTTCGCTTGTAAATTGAGGCTTTGTATGTAAAAATTTTCAACATTTTCATTATCTGTATCATTAGACTCATTAGCTTCGACGTTTAGGGCGGTGACGTCATCGGCTGGGAACTGCACTTCAGAATAATCATAAGTACCTTCGTCAAAACCATACTGATAATCATAGGGATTATAATATTCCGACTGATATTGGTCTAACTCGATCTCGTTAAGTTTGAAGCCTTGTTGATTTTTTTGTGGTACGGCAGTTCTCATTGAGACATCGTTATTCTGATTAACCTGGGGTTTTTCTAGTTGCGGTTTATAACCAAAATGAGGGGGTGCATTACCAAATTGTTGAGGACGCATTCCAAATTGTTGGGGGCGCATAGCATATTGCGGAGTAGAACCAAACTGTGGTCTATAACCCATTGGTTGTGGAGGTCTATAGCCCATTGGTTGAGGAGGTCTATAGCCCGTTGGTTGCGGTGGTCGAAAACCTAAACTTTGGCCCTGAGCATTGAACATTGGCATTATGTGCCTTTGTTGGTTCTGTGGCATGCCAAAATTAAGTTTTTGTGGAGCTAAATTTGGCTTAAAACCTGTAGGTTGGATGGGTACACTATTTGGGATGCCGAATTTAAAACCAGTACTTGAATTTGAGGTATGAGTCATCATAGGTTTATTGTTTAATTTATTACGTAGCGAATATTGCTCATGAAAATTAACTTCCTCCATAACTATGCTCAATGCTTCCTCAAGAACTTTAGGCGCTTTTAGTCTGACAATTCTTACCATATTTTCGGGTAAGTTATAGAGAAAAACGTTAAGTGACATATTATTATAAATCGTAATTTTGCTTTGTTTTAAAGTTGCATCTGCTAATTGATTCACCTTTGATATCAATACGGACCTAACAGATTGAATCCTATTACAAAAATCAAGATAACTTTCGTTGTTCGCAATTTTCATTGATTCCAGCTCAATAGCAATACACTCTTCACTACGCGGATCGCCAAAATGTTGTATTAACAATTCCTGTAATAGGGACCAAGTTTCGATGTCTTCGCGTTCGCTAATGAGAGCGGCAGCATTGCCCGTAAGTCGACTCGTCAACGCATGCATAAGATATACATTTTGTGCCGGACCGCCTTGGTACCTATTTATAATATATTGGCTTTTTCGTAAATACAAATTTAATTGTCTTTTGTCACCATCAAATAGCGGGATTAATTTTAATAGTTCATTTGGTACAAGCACAATTTGTGCTGCCTGGGGTTGAGCCATTTTTACACACTTAAAATAATAACACTCTTAAAATAAACACACAAGAAAAGTAAAATAAATCACAATAAAATATAAAAAAGATAATTGTAAAATTTCATACAATTGTAGAACACTTTTGTACCCGATTGTACTTTGGATACAATTAAATCATCCAGATACACAAAAGAAATTAATTCGCATATCATCCATATAAATAATTTATTTCCACGTTTCCAAAGATTTTATATGAAAACCAGATAACAGTTATTAAGGAAAAGGTTCGATTCCATAAATAACAAAAGATATAAGGAAAGGACGGTGAAAAGATCTACTCACCCACCAATCAGCATGCTCGCCGCACTTAACATATTTATTTGGTTCGCAGGATTGCCTTAACTTGCCAAAAGTACTCGCGGGAACGGCGGAATTTCACACGCGTAACTTTCGCGGATTTCAGCTAGCAGCGGCAATCCTACCGGCTGCGCCAGTTAACTTTGCGGGAACGTCAAATGTGTTTTTAAAAACTAAATTTTGAATTAAAACGACGAAAATATAGTACGTCTACGCAGAGTGAGATGCGTTTATTAATTAATTTCAAACTGTGTCTTAGAGCTACAGAGTCACGGGCTTATCAATACAGACGTTCGGAGAAATCATGCACCAGACTGCAGCGTTGCAGTTTTAGGCTTGAACAGTTATGGTTCGTGGTACAGACGAGTACATAACTAGCTATCACCGTTTTTGAGATACAGCCTGGTGACAGACGGACGGACGAACGGACGGACAGCAAAGTCTCAGTAATAGGGCCCCGTTTTTACCCTTTGGGTACGGAACCCTAAAAACGAACACTGAAAATTATGAAATAACTAGTGGATTTAAAACATCGTCCTCACATTAGTCGGACCATTATTTTATTGAATACTTTTCAGTGACGGAAGTCGGTTGTATTTTATTTATTTTTTAACCGACCAATAATGTAGGAGTTTCTCAAATCATCAATTGAGAACCTCCTCCTTATTTGGAAGTCGGTTAAAAAGTTCTGAGGGCTTTGACTGGGTTAACCGATTTTGAAAATGTTTTTTTTTGTTTGAAAGCTGATGCTTGTCGTTTGGTTGGGACCAAAATTTAAATTTTATCAAAATCGGTCAAGACGTTACTGAGTTACACTCCAATAACTGGAAAATATTTTTTTTACTCTTTTTAGTGACCCTTGCTACTTACGGGTTCGATTGTTATTTGTTATTCACTGTCAACGACTGTATCATCAAGGTAGGAAAATATTTCTCAGTTATTGGAGTGTCAAAAACGATTTTAATCAAATTTAAACGGTACCAAACATCAGCATTAAAAAAAAGAATTATTAAAATCGCTTCCCACTCAATTTCAGAAGTTCTGAGGTAACAAATAAAAAAAACAGACGAATTGAGAACCTCCTCTTTTTGATGAAGTCGGCTAAAAGTTAAAAGTCAATAATGCTTACCTTTTTTTTTATGCTTACCTTGGTATGGCAACTGGCCATCAAGCACAGCAGCTGGAAGTCACGTCAAAACAGGAAGGTGCCTTGTTCTGTATCTTATGTACCTACAGAGATTCAACGTAAAGTATATTCAGAAGCGCTCGTTGCGAAGTTTGCGTAGCCGTTCTGAACCGATTAGCAAAGTTAAGCAACGGCCGCCGCGGTCATGAGTTGGATGGGTGACCGCTGTTGACATTACTACTGAGCGTGCACGTGCTTCAGAGGGCACGTTAAGCCGTCGTCGGTCCCGTTTGTTGTCTTAGGACGGCAGTCGTTACAGCATGGTGGTAGAGCATTTTGCGAAGCCTGCCTGGCTAGCTACCACCCTCAAGTCTCAGAGCAATTAAGTTCCTTGGTTACCTTCTTAGTTTGTCAGAGCCTCAAGTACAAAATCTGTCGCCAAGCACCTTACGGTGTGTTCCGGCAGCTGTCCTTTAGAGCCAGTAATTCTAGGTTAAGCCTGTTTAACACCTGTGACCACATCAACACTTACCATCTGGTGAGATTGTGGTCAACGGCTTAGGTACTTATTACTAAAAAAAGACTCCATAATACAATAAAGACATAAGTGACTTAGTCCCATTCGCAAGACTAGTTTAATTTTTTTGCCACCTGCTGGGCTTAATTCTATCATTATATAACTGAATATCGGAAAAAATCAGATACGTCTTTTTTCCTTATGACGGCAGATTATCTGACTCAGGAATCGAACCCAAGACCCCGGGATTCCAAAGCAGTGCTTTCACACACACCAACGACTCAGACTTTTTATAATAGGTAATTAATTCTATCATTATATAACTGAATATCGGAAAAAATCAGATACGTCTTTTTTCCTTATGACGGCAGATTATCTGACTCAGGAATCGAACCCAAGACCCCGGGATTCCAAAGCAGTGCTTTCACACACACCAACGACTCAGACTTTTTATAATAGGTAATTTATTCTATCATTATATAACTGAATATCGGAAAAAATCAGATACGTCTTTTTTCCTTATGACGGCAGATTATCTGACTCAGGAATCGAACCCAAGACCCCGGGATTCCAAAGCAGTGCTTTCACACACACCAACGACTCAGACTTTTTATAATAGGTAATTAATTCTATCATTATATAACTGAATATCGGAAAAAATCAGATACGTCTTTTTTCCTTATGACGGCAGATTATCTGACTCAGGAATCGAACCCAAGACCCCGGGATTCCAAAGCAGTGCTTTCACACACACCAACGACTCAGACTTTTTATAATAGGTAATAAATAAGTAAGGGATAAAAATGATAATACATATATTATAACAATATTTTCTATAATTATGGCACTTTAATATTTCCAAACGTCGTTAACAGGTTTGAAGCCGCATGTCGGACACAGACATTGTTACAATAATACTGCTTTTTATTATTGTCGGGTCATACAAGGATATCATTTCAAACCATCAGTTTACAGCTTTCTTGAAACTATTGACAATTTTACAGAATTATAATGTAAATTACTTAACATTTATTGTAACTACGTCTGCAGTTTTATAGAAAAATCTGGTAATATCTTTCTTTTAGCGCCATCTAGCCAAAGGTTGTGGTAACCGTTTAAAAGGTAGTTGTCTACTGATTTGTTTACCTCCCCGCCTGGTTAGTGAATGGTGTATTGAGGATAGTGCCTCTGTGACGAGTTTCATTTTATATATTTCTAATTTTTATGTTCTTGGTGATCTCAAAGTTTTCTGAGTTTCAGTTGAGAATTTAGAAAAATGTTTTGTAAGTTTCCGTAGGCTATTTTTTATTATTAGAATGAACATATTTTTGTTACATATAGTTTTTTCTTGTTTTAAGTTCCACATTATATTATAAGGTAAGTAATTACAGAAAAGACGGAACTATGTAGTCATCACTTACGCCTTTTCTATTTCCTACCTTTACTAGACATGTAAGTCTACTCCGTTATTTTTACTGTTTTTCTACAAAACTGAATACGTAGTTTCAATAAATAACTTTCAAGATACATAACCGTTAAATATTGTTCTAAGGTCGACATTGTTGCTACTGCATTGCAAAAAATATAATTTAAACTAAATTAAATATATTAAACAATGATACGTCTATTAGGTTAACATCAAGATGGAGCAATTAAGTTTATTTCTAGCTCATATTATCACAGTTTTTTATAAACTTGTATTTACACTTCTTTTACATTTTTAATTAAAAATACAGCTAACACAATAAATATATAGACACTGACTTATAGCTATAAATTTAAAGAGTTTCTTTCATTTCTTTTATAGGCTGAACGGTAACATCTAAATCTTTTCCATAATACATAAAAGTATGGAAATTTCTTCTGTGGGAACTTTAAACACTAAAAAGTTAGCATATAAGACGTAGGCGGCGACCCACGCAATCGGTTTTAAATATTTCTGGTCGTGGTGTAATTATAAAATGATAAAGAACCAATCACAATTCAATACCATCATTTCGTTTACTTAATCGTAGTGAAAAATTTGAACTTTTAGCGGGATTCGAACCCACTATCTATTCATCCTTCAGTCCGGGACATGTCATTTCAATTGAGCTACCATGTTGATGACCCACATTTTGCATAAGTCTTTCCATTCCTATTATTCAACATTCGTAAGGGGACGGAGCGACACCCATAGTTCATGTGATATGACCTCCAAACAAGATTATTTTTCTAATCAAAGTTGCCTACGATGATGTAACTCTTTTCTCCAGTTACAAATGACATAAACTTTATTAAATAAGAAGAATTAAGAACTCCTTTTACATACTTAGATCAATGTTACAACGACCTTATATCAACAACCAGGTACACAATATTAGTTTATTTTTATGTGGTAGTTTTTGGAATGCAGTATGCGTTTGTCGACCTAACTGAAGACCTAAGTAAGAGGGCGTATGTACATCAGTAGATACGACTCTTATTTAACAAGAGCGGATCCAAAATACGGTAACGACTTAATTTAATACCCTTGTCCATTATCGTGCTTCTATTATTCAGTTAGAAGGAATCCTCATCTTCTGATAGTTTTAAGTCGTCACGTTTTTAACTAAATGATAGATCCGCCCATGTTTCTTAGGACTTCAGTATACCTTTGCATTTGTTGTACCATCGCATACCATGTGAAAGGTCTGACAATCAGGCCACATAGTGTTTTTATTATGAGACAAGTGATTATTTCCTTGATTTTAATGTTACTAAGGAGATGATTGTCTTACAGTCCTGATAAATTCTTACACATGATAGGGCCTGTTAGTTTAGTTTCTACAACAACAGCTAACAAAACTAATATATACAAAATTTAATAGACGTTTATCTGCAAAAACTGTGTGTTCAAAAAAATATAAAACGACTTATATTTTACACAATACACCTATGATGCTAATTCATTCCACTGAAGCAGCGTCATTGCTGCATTTTATGTAAAATTTAATTCTAACCATATTTTTTATTTTATTCGATAGCTGACAAGAAATATTTTGGGAGATATTATTACCAATAGCTACAAAGAAAAAAGTAATGAAAAAGTGAAATGATAGTCTTAGGAAACGTAATCACTTGTCTCAAAATCATAACATTATTAAAAGAGGGGTATATTAGCAGCAGACTTAACTGGAGGTCGATTTTGGTTAAACCGCAAAGCTAGCTGTTTAGTGTTAATAACAAAAGTGCAAGGGTTTTTGGATAAAACTATCTATAAAATACGGGGAGAGGACATTTCAAAATAAATATGTACTTTAAATTTGTAATAAAATTAGTATCTAGTACCAAGCTAAGATACAACCATTATACGTTCAATTAAGTTTAATGACATAACAAAACTAAATGATTGACACAATCACTATCAATTTCTCAAATTTAGAGTGTCTTGTCCCAAAACAGAACATTCTTAAATTTAAGATACTGGTAGTGGATTGGAGTTTTAGGAAGATCGACCGATGATTTTACAGAAATGATTAAATATGATATTTCTAATAAAAAATGCGATAGTAATAAAAATATCTAATAAGTTAAACGTGCCTTATGCCGAATTAGGAGATTACATACCTTTGTATGCAATATTATTTAAAACTTAAAGCATTGCAACGAGGATTATATCCTTTTGCTCTAATAAACTTGTAGAGAGAAAGGACGTAGATAGCGTTGCCACCTTGGAGTTACCTCCTTATTGGCACACATGCCACAGTGACGTATCTGCGATAAGAATAGGAAACATTGGAAATATATAGTTATGACAGCATCTTTAGCAAATGTGCTAAGATAACAGCATAAAATAATTATGTTCAGGACTTGATAAAAATTTGATAGTTTTACCCAAAAATGTAGTAAGTACTTTTACATGCTTTAGGAATATCATCCCTCAGACGTTTCGTCGGGCCCACCAAAGCGATCAAAGGTAAGGCCCGCGAAAGATATGTCCAATTGTCTAATTGACTATTTCATTATAATCAGAACTATTTTGTTCTAGTACGCGTGATATGCAATTAGAAAAGTGAAGAAATTTGTTACTCTGACTAAATTTCGATTTTGTGGTGGATTGTGCTTATAATTAAAATTACATTTAGAGTAGTTTTAAAGGCTTGTATAAATTAAGCATTACTTGGTGATTTTACACAAGTTGTGTGAGGAAAGAATTATTATTATTAGTATTGGTACTCTATTTTTCCCTAAATCTTTTTTCTTGTGGGGAAAATACTTATTTGGTGGATACGACTTTTATTTATAACACTCAAGGGCGTATAACTCAGGCCTTATGGGTGAACTGACACTTGGTAATTTATATGTTTTTCAAGAGTTAGGAGGACATAGATGGCTCTGCTGTAAAGCCACAGATTACATTAACATACAAAGGTAGGTTATATAGGAATACGGCTGTGATTAAAAAAAAATTTATTAAGTAGTAAAGTTTAGTGCCCTCAGCATTTAGTAATATATATAGTTTTAATTATAAGTACAATCCATCACTACATAGCATTCTTAAAATACTAATTTAGATTAAATTAAAGCAATATTTTAAAGTTAGATTTCACAGCATATAACGAAATTTGTCTAATTAGGTACAGATTATGGTGTTTTAAGATGCTATTTTAAGACTTCTTTGACATAGAACCAAAATGTAATTATATTATGCATTCAGTTTTAAACGAAAAAACTAGTGATTTCAGTTTTATCGAAAAACTGTAATTGGTATCGATATTTCTGAATTTGTTCATCACCATGGGATTTTCGTAATTATTGATATTATAAGACAATATTGGAATTAAAAGAATTGAAGAAGTTTATCTTAAAATAGCAGCTTGCAAGAAACATTTTATAATTTTCAGCATCCAGTGTCTCTGCCGTGTCAAGCGAGACTAAAGTGCAGTGTTCATGCTTAAAATCTAACGTTACAAACGCTGGACTGGATGTTTAATGATTATTGATAACATGCAATGTTAGATGGTTCGTGGCGGTAATTTCGTGGTTTTTAATCATTGTGAGCCACGCTTGCGACTTCGAATCTTTCTAGAAATTCAGGTTAAGTACACAACAGTAAAGTTGTTATTTCCAAATATTATGTTAACTATATTTTTATTTCAATTACATGATTGGTTAGTATTATAGCTGTAACTTTTTATACATTTAAGAAAGACATTTTTGCCATCAGACATCACATCGATATCTTTGTCAACCGAACCGATTTTAATTATCTGCTTACTTTGTATTTGAACAATTTTTACTTTAAGTAAATAAAATCATGCAAGAAAAGATTGAAGTATGGGAAATTAAAGTACTCATTCATGTACATATCATAAATACAATTCGAAATTATCTTTTTAATTGAGTTCAATTAAAAAGATAATTTCGATCAGTGCCTTAGATAATCAATTTATTTACACGTTGCGTTATTTACAGTTAAAATAATAATATCATGTACCAAATGATAATTAGAAGAAAATCCAATTCTGTAGAATAAAATCTGCCTGCATTTCTAGAAATACTCGAAGTCAGAGACAAGCTTTTAGTCTTTGAATGATTTGGAGCCATTCAAACGCTCTCAAGAATTATTCTCAATCATTCGCTCCAAGAGATAAAAACAATGTTACTTTATAATGTTAAAGTTATTTATGATACTCTTATGATATGAGAAAACGTTAGTAAAAATATTAAAAGGCTTTATAATATTTAAAGACTAAATAATAAGTTACAACAAGTTAAGGAAGGTTAGTAATTATATATTCGTACTTTACGCCAATGTAGACTTATTTTTATTTATTTAGTTACATATATTACATTATAATTAATGATAAACCTATTATATTATTATGCTTTGCACTTGATGTTAGAATATATCAGATGTCCTGTGTTTATATGACAAAACGTATTTTCTATAAAAAAAAATAACGGTATATAATATATTCTGATAATAACATAATTTTTATACATAAGTTACAATAAAATGTCGATATTAAAATAGATACAAACATTCCCGATGAAAAAGTATAGATATACTTCAACTTTCTAGGGAGTGAAATATTTCAACCAAAATTTACTGATAATTGATAATGTTATATTATATGCTTAATAATATTATGGTAAAATAAATAAAGTAATTGAAAATGATTGCATGAATACAGAAATAATATAATAGTACTATCATTGAGAGTGATCAAGTTTTTGCTATTTTTAAGTGATAGATTGGAGAGAAACACATAATATGAGATTATTTTGTCAGTCACAGGACACCTAAAATATTTCAATTAAAAATAACTAGCCTAAAACGGATAATCCTAAAAAACGATGACCTATTTTACATTTCGCGTTATAAAATGACGATAAACGTATAAATATGTAAAATACTTATAATTTGCTCATTAATTAATTAATTATATTGCACCCGTTTTTAAATTAACGTTTAAATTTGGGCGAGGAACTACATTGGTAATAAAGCTATTTTTATTATATTTTCTAATGTTATGATTTTATGCTAAGTCGGACGCCAGCTTTTGTCGATAATTATTGTAAAATAATATTTTCAAAGCTCTGCCCAATTGTATTAAAGTGATTACGAGGATTATTACTTACTCCTTTAAATTTTATTTAATAACATACTTTATTGTTTCATGTGCTTAACGATACGTTTATTTTAAGATATGGAACGCAATATTATTCTGTATATTAATTAATGCCGTAAACTTTGCCTTTCGGTGAGGACAAAATGGAAGCGCATTGTTGACCGAGATTGGATCACAACACAACGTAAGTCAATATTAAATTTTTCGTCATTTAAAACATTATTCAAATGGTTTTGGACGATTGGAGTGCTTGTATTGGAATATTACTATGTAAACTGTTGTATTGTACCTATAATATATAAAAGATTTTACTATAATATATGAACATATATGTATAGGTACCTAATCCTTATCCGAATATAATATACATCTTGCAAAATAATTCATTAAATATTATTGCTTTGAAAATAAAATGATATTTAGTTTTGGACTGAAGTTTTGTACATATACACATGTTCTTTATTTTTCGATACCTTTGCTCTGTAGCAAAATTATTGTAGGTTTATTTTATACTTGCAATTTACTAACGTATTCGCTAATATATAAACTTAACAATATCTATAAGTAGTTATAACTAATTTGGTGTTTAATTTCGTACAAATTAATTACATTACCTATGCTAAAACAACGTCGTACCCTCGTAATTTTTCTACAATCTAGCGTTTATTTATTTTAACTCTAGCAAAAGGTAAGCTTCAATCCAGTGTATAAAAAAGCATCACTTTGAAATCAACCATTGCCGTTATTAATAGAAACTGTGCATATTTTTCATCTTTTAGGTATATGAGATTCGCATTTTGAAAATGACAGCAAGTTAAACTACTTTGTCATAATGATTAGGTTCTATTTAGTAAAAAAAACTGATAAAGAGATTTTGTATAACCAAAAATATGCAAAAAGCTATAGTTAGATAATATTTTTGTTATATTTTTATTTATTTTATATTTTACAATCATGAATAAAAAAATGCTATTGCAGCGTTAGTTTTGCATGAAAAATATTTTTTTATAACTTTTATTGTATGTTCCCATAACTTTGTCTTTTATAACTAAATTAGCTGGCATGATGAAAAACACAACCGTTATCCTAACCTAAACCGATCTCTGTAACGTGTTTCTATCAGGCACCTAACTACTATCATTAACGCTTCTAAATTATACGGCAGTTCTTGCTAGTTTCATCTCCTTCCTTAAATATTTCATTTTCTATCTACCAAGTGCTTCACTTCTATCTGATGTGCAATCTATGAGCAAATTGGTCAGTACAAAGTTTGGACCAAAATACGAAGCATCGCTGAAAAAGTTTCATTTTTAGTCAATGACGAAATATTTAATCAAGATGATTATACGTTATGAGTTTTTCTATATAATTATTAGGTATATAATTATGAATGAAAAGATAATCATAACGAGTAATGTACTTGCGAAATATTACGTCAGTAACTTTATTCTCGTTATTTTAATGGTAACCATTTACCTCACTATCGTTACTAACCGCATCACTATGTGACTGAGCAATATTTACACGCTATGTCGATTACTGGAAAACTCCATTTTTTGATATTATTATTTTTTGTTATTTTAGAGCAAAAATGCCGAAGATGAAAAAAATGTGCTTAGTTTTGCCACCACATAAGCATTTCAAGAAGAAAGTGACCTATCATAACTGTAATGTAATATTTAATTATATTGACAACATGCTAAGCGTTACATTTGTAAAAATTTAAGTCTTTTGTACATTACTTGTTAAGCAAAATCTTATGTAAAATTAGTCAATGCATACGCAACAATGTTCGTTAAACCTCATGCATTCTCTGCAAAAAGCTTTCAAACGCGTCGTGCTGATAAAACTAAGCACAGACTAAACTACAGCTACTATTGGACGAAGAATTTTAATTACAACTAGGGTTAGTACGCCTCGACTCAATCGATCGAATTTATCGACATAACAGTCGACGTCACTAGCCAAATTTATCGATGGGCGTCATCACTATTCGACATATATGTCAAAATGACAGTTATAGTGATGTGGCACCATCGTATCGATCGTTAGAATCTGAGGCTCTCTACGTCCTACTTCACCTGAGGCATGCACATGCTAGCAATAGTGTTGCGAGCAAGGCCAGTGTCGTGCCCGTGGCGTCTGCGCTGTTACACATGTCCTCTTCACAGAAACACATGTGGCCTGTGCCAGTACTTTCCATCATGCATACGTGGTCGACCATGAAAAGGTTGATTTGTAGTTGCGAAGTACACGTTCGTCGGACGACTTCATATGCTGGAAAGATAGAATAAATAAAAAAATATTTAGAATATTGTTTCAATTTTCAATAGACAGCACTAAACAGGCTTAGTAATAAAAGGGGTTACAAACAGCAGCTGTTGTTCCCATTTTATAGCTGGCTCACTAGAACTGCTGCAGTAACACACCGTTTCGTGCTTGATGACTGATTTTCTACTTGTGGGTGGCAATCAGCATCCATGCATCAAATTGTTAGGATTTTAAGAGTATTCGAGATGATGCATGCTCATTTGAATAATTAAATGACCCAACATAATATGTGGTAAAAGAGTGGGGAGATGATAACCTCACTAATAATACAAGTACCGTCAAAATTATCCATCAGTAATTATACATTCATAAAACAGCATTTTATTAGAGTTCCTTCGTAAATGTCGGAATTTAGGTGCATTTGGCACAAATCCACATTCGTATAATGTGTCAGTGCGATAAATCAAAATAATTCAATGCTGTGGAGTGTATTTACGGTATAATTAGACAGCTGATAATACTCGTGAAGTGTCGTAATGGTTTTACATAAAATAATATTTATGTAATACTGGCCGAAGTCCAGGGAAATCAAGATAATATTGTTGCTTGTTCCATATAGACTAGCACAATGGTTTGCATGACAAAAAGGTGTAGATTTGCAATAGACCAAGCAGTTGTTTGGTAAAATAAAACTGGTAAAGTGAAGTACGGAACCCGTTTATTCATGGCCCCGCAATACAACATATTTTTGGTTAATTTGGTTCAGCTTCTTAAGTACATTATAAATCGGCGTTGTCAGTATATCAAGATTTCCATTTGCATGGTGGTAGGACATTTTGACATTTATTACCACATCATCACTTACCATCAGGCGATATAGTGGTCAAAGGCTAAAAAACTTTATGGTATAAAACTGATAAATTTCGAAAAAAATATGTTCATAAATTGTCAGCTGTTATTTTTTTAATTAATTCAATTTCTAGTTTAATATTCATCTTAGGTTCATCTTTTTACATTTAACATCTAAATTTCAGGTTTAACACTTAACTCATTCCGTTCACAAGCTAGATATCTGTGACGTACGGAGGGACAAACGGACAGACCGCGGAGTGTCATTAATGAGGTTACGTTTTGCCATTTCGATATGGAAACCAAAAACATAAAGTAATTTCAAAATTTAACTTTATGTACATAGAATTTTTTTGTAACTAAGTAACAGATACTTACGGCTCTTAGAATATCGCACCATCTTGACGCAGCAGCCGTTACAGGTCTGCAGCGGGGGCTGGTCTCGAGGTAGTGCTGTATAGTTGAAGGGATCCTTACAGCGCGCGTCTGTCCAGCTGTCGCATTCGTAGCAGTATATAGTTCGAGCTGAAATGAGAGGGTGGAAAAAATCAGACTATAAACTAGGTCCTGTGATTCTACCACATAACTGATTTGATGCTGTTAGTTTCTTAAGGTCTGAAACTTGTATGATTATTTATCATGGTTTATTACCACATATGAGCAAAACTTGCATCTACTTGTTTTTTTCATAAGGAAAAGGAGTCTCAGCTCAGCAAGAGTATGTTACGTTACATAAATAACTAATGCGTATTCAAAAGTAGGTGCACTTACAACATTTAACACTTCACTTCTTTTCAATAATCAATCATGTGCTGTGATTACACTAACCACAGAAGAGGTAAGAATTACCATTAAATATCGTATTTTTGAGATAAAATGATCGCAAGAAGCGTTCCCCGGATTAGAAGTGCTTCTAACAATTATTCTCACGTAACACCATGCGAATTGTAAGAATAATATTTATAATAATTTAAATTGATTACCACAGGCAATAGAATAAATCACACAACTAATTTATATAATACATTACCGTGATCATCGTGCTGGATAAACATTCATAGATAGTTATAGTAGAAAGAGTACTATAATAGAACTCAAACACATTTTGAAAAATAGCCAATAGTAACACATAAAAGCCATTCTACGAACATGCATGCAAAAAGCAAATGGGTAGCGTAAGGTACCAATTAAATCTGACCCGAATACTAAATTACTGTTTATCCTAGATTCTATTTTCAGTATCAATAAGCACTAGAAATGCTAGAGCGAGGTTGGTCGGTCACGCGACGAATCAGGCTTTGTGCAAAATGTCCTTGTGATATAAATGGGGGGTGGTGGAGGCACGGACTTAAACCTGGCAAACAAAACATCCACTATGCTTGTTGAGTTTGCATAGTATAATACGAGTAACTTTAGGCCTTTCAATCAACGAAGATATATAGCAATACTGACACTAAAGTCAACTAAGTAAACAGCAAGCTGGTGAATAGAAGTGACTAGTAATACTTTGATAAAATTATATATTTACTACTAAATTTTGCGTAAAATATAAAAAAATATTTGTGATAGTGGCACTAAGTAAATAAATGTATATCATATAATTTTATATTTGTTACTATTAAATAATTATTAACTTAAAGTAACGCTGAATATATTTTTTTATTTGAGATACTTTGTATAATGCGCGTATTATGAATGATAAAGCTAAATTTTGCACAAACACTGAGACGAATTTACCTAATTATTTGTGTCTCATTTTCGTGCCTATTTTACGCATTTTATGTGAAAACAAAGAATTATATTAATTGTTTATTTTTGACCTTTCACTTGGTATTGTAGTTTCTAAATCCATGATAGCTGTATCACATAGTAAATTGAAGCCTATTTATTGTATATAAGCTCCATAGATTGAAAAAAATACATTATAATTTTAAAATATGCAGATACGAGTACTCTTATAAATACCGATTTGATTCACTTACTACGTGAATTTATCAACTTAATCCGTACGTTTCCTTAGAAAATCATTATACCACGAAACTTTTGTCAACAAATTAATCTAAATCAAGTGAAATCATGTTGTGTTTTTGCATTGTCTCTGTACTCACAAGAACTATTGCACGATGGTATTTTGTGAATGCCCGTCTGGCTAGCTACCACTCTCAAGTAGAAAATGTAATGAAAATGTCGCCAAGCCCCTAACGGTGTGCTCCGGAGGCTGTCCTTGAGAAGCAGTAATTCTGCATGGTGGTACGGCATTTTGTGAATTTCCGTCTGGCTAGTAGGGTGGTAGCCCTCAATTAGAAAATCTGTCACCAAGCACCTAAAGGTGTGTTCTGGCAGCTGTCCTTGAGAGTCAGAAATTCTAGGTTAGCCTGAAGAACATTTTCGATAACATCATCACTTACCTTCAGGGGAGATAGTGGTGAAAGGCTAACCTATTACGTATAAAAATAAACACTTTTAACAAGAACAATATTTCCATCACAAAATGCTAAAAAGATGCCAATTAGCGTGTTGTTGCTTTTGTTTCATACCCATAATAATATACCTATGACCAATGTATACATATTATAAATTGATTTATTAATATTAACTGGCATTGTTTGTGGAAGAACAAGTAGTGCATTAAAAAGATAATGTGACGTAGTAAAATACTTGATTCCTAATAACATCGATAATTGGATTAGTCTAGGTACAGCACTAGTACAACATGTCACCTTGTTGGTGCAGTGGCGTGTTAACATTTTATCGACACCCTAGATATTATTAAATTATCATACTATTGATATGCGAATAGCTTTAGCTAATTAATGATGGATTGTGTATAATTAAGTAAATAATATCGCTGGCTTATTTCCAAAGCATAATATAATAAAAATTACTTATAGTAAAAATTCTAACAAGACTTAAATATTTCTTCTCCTTTTTTAAGTGAATTGATTGACTGAAGTATTATTTATATATTTTTATTGTTATTTAAATTACAATACCTATAATTTAAGTTAAGTAGCTGTTTAGACACTTTAGACACTCCTCGAAATTATAGAGAGTTAACTTTTTAAGTATATACCACATAGTTACAATAACTATATTGTCGAAATTTAATTTTATATCTGTATGTTCAGGTTATTATAATTTTCAATTTTTTTTTAATTTTAAAACAATGAATTGGATGTAAATATAACGATAAAATATCTTAATATTTACTATACCCTATTGAAAATAGCATCCATACCTAATTGATGACATAATTATCTCCTGTTACGTATGCATATTATTATATCACAAAAATGTTGGTATTAACATACGTACAATGATTTGTTTCATTTTATAATTATGGTTACTGAACTTACGGATACCTCATTATAATGTACCTATGTAATTATGAATAGATACCAACAATTTACAAAACGCTAATACGAACGTCTATATTCTAATTTACATGCTGTTTAACCTTAAAGCTTCCGACTGTGCTTTTCTTTTAGATGAAAAACGCCCTCGCCTCATCGGTTTCCCCGCCTTTCTTGCCCTTTTCCAATTAACTATTGAGGTCGAGAGACTCTCAAGCTGGCAACACTATGATGGCTGGCTAAAAAAAGAACCAGAGCATCTAAGAAAAAAATATGTTTCTGTCTCCGTAAATCCTTCATTTTAATAGCAATAAAATATATTTTTATGCGTACGTAATGCGGCTTCAGAATAGATGAGACGCTATAACTTCTGTCATATAAAAACTGTTAGTGAGACAAAAATAGACGAACAAGCACATGCGTTTTAATACGGGAAGTTTTAAAACTAATAACGAGCGGTAGAAATTCAAATGTGCTTCGTTTTACTTACTATCATTTTAAAAACCCAGTCTACGGCGTTTTCGATTTGGTTTATGATATTTTTACATGGCGATAAAAAGTATTTTTTTGTGTTTGTGATTTTAAATGCTTTGGCAAAGGTAGACTAGCTACTAGGCAATGTGAGCAGTAATGATTTTTCCTCTCAAGCCTAGAAGCTTCGTGAACATTAAATAGTTTAGTTTTTCTATAAAATACTTACTTTGGCATTCCGCCTGTACAAGGGGGCTGAGACTTAGTGCCCATAACGCTGAAAATCCATGCTGTTATTAGTAAAAAAGAAAAATAATTAAAGAAAAAACAAAATAACTTAAATCTACACAGTTATCTAGAAGAAGTGTTAGATTATCTAACACTTCTTCAAATAATTAGAGAAAAATAGTTAAATTATTAGAGAAAAATAGAAAAATAATCAGAAAGAAACCAAAAGGCCATAAAACTACACAGTTATCTAGAAGAAGTGTTAGATGATCTAGATCTAACTTAGATCAAATTAAAAATTAGAAGTTGAATCCTGTAAATAACTGAATTTAAATAGATTTTAGAAAAGACCGTGGACTGGGTCGTTCTATAAAATATATTCCTATCTAGACTTCTATTGAATCTATAAGTTTACCATGGAGGATGCTATAATTATATGTGTTGCATAGATAATAATAGAATAATAGGCTCTTTAGCTTATTTTCATATCTATAATCATTAAAACAATTTAATTTAGATGTAAGAATTTCTGAATACCAATTGTGTCTAGTGTAATAAAAATGTCAGTTATTCACAGGAGAAAGATGTTTGAGTGTTGTCATAGTATTTTCTAGAAGTTTCCGGGTAGAATGTGTGTCTAAGTGACTATAAAAACACAGTAAGAACTCCGCAGAGTGTCCCTAGCGTGTGGTTATGGTAACAACTTTTAACAAAAAGTACTTACTGCATTTTATATTGTTCTAAAGTTATGACATGCAACAAATTACCTACCCATTCCTTGAAACATTTCAACATACATTCCTGTGAACACTCAAACACATAAATACATACATTTTACATTAATAGCTGCAAAAACATATTAAATAATATATTAAAATCGATATCGGCGATAATTCTTTTATCAGCACTTATTGTTGATTAATTGTTTATGGTGATAAAACAAATGAGTTGTTATAAATAGTTACTAATTGATATGTAAATTTCCAAAAATTAATAACATTAATAGAATATGTTCTGATGACCAGATTATGGTGAATAAATAAGTAGATGTTGTATTAATTTACTGTAGTTACTTGTATTAATCAATTAAGACAAATAATGGGAAAAATAAAACAGAGAAATAGGTACCTAAGAATGTATAAAATATAATAATGTAATCTAAGAACTAAGAAATAGTGCTGTAAAAAATATATCGACAATCGATTTCAATTTAAGTATTTTGCATTTCAAAAGAACCACAGACAAGAACTTTTTCTTATATTTTTTTATGTTTTTGCAGCATGACCACGACACATAGATCTATAACACCTAGAGAAACATTGACCACGTAGTGAGAAGACAATATACATTACATTAGTTTTTGTATTTACCGGTTCTAATGCAAGAGTTGGCTTTCACTTGCTCCGCGCCGAACCAGGACATGAGAAGAACTGAAACATACAACAAATTGGTTAAATTAATACAATAAGTAACTTAATTATGACGTAATCGATATATGTAAACTAAAAGGCGTGCACCAGCATGGATCGAGTCAAGGTGCACCGTTCATATATCAAAGTCACCTCGGCATAATTTTTCTAACGTTATATTTTGATCATAAGGTAAGAAGATTACACCTTTTCAATAGTCTTGTATAATTTATACACTCCTTCTTTGAAGTATGCATGTAAGAAGTGCGAAATTAAACCGCAGAGCTTTATGGTCGGAAGCTTTATCCAGCCATATTTGTAGTGAGCAAGGATCTTCTAAGGAAAAAATTACCATAAAATGTCTGTGGTAGTGAGTGAATAGTCAGTTACCGGTCGACAGAAGCGCCGAATCGACGGCTCTTTGGCTAATTATTCTATGCTTAAAAGTAAGGTTATATAAACTTTTATTGTTAATTTTTTTATTTTAAGTAGTTGTAAGGTTAAGTTTTTAACCTTATATTTTTTATAACCCACAACTAAAACAATGATAAGGTATAAATAAATAATAAAAAATGGTAACATAGGTTCTCCATTCGGAGTTTAAAAAAACCTCGTTAAGAATTAAATTTGATCGGTTAAATTCATAGTGGTCTCATCTCTACTTCATACGTTTATGCATCTTGAGAATCCTAGTTTCACTACTCCATACCATACCATAAAGGAGCGAGAAGAAAATAGTCATGAATTATTAAACTAAATATTGCCTTCAAAGAAATTTTTTATTAACTCCAGATTACAAAAAAAAACAGAAAATCTTATACGTAATAATATAAAGGTATAATATAAAAATCTTGTATCTTAATAAGATGGTGAAAACCTATTAGAATTAAATCAAATCAAACATATAAAATTAAAAAAGTACACATGAAGAAATGTACAACTAGTCGTGACATTGAAATTTACATAGTCGTTTGAATCTTTCACCAGAACATTCAATGCGGAATTCTAAAAGAGCGTAGCTCGTCTCGCACTTGGCTATATTTTATGTAATATCTCTGTCCGTTATGTAATGTAATGATAATTAATGTAGCTGAAACAGCTGTTTATTATAATGTTAGAAGCATAGCGCTGATACGTTATTAGGGAGGTAGGCTGCTGAACTGTCAAGTTATTTTTAACTATTAACAGTTAAAAATAGCTCTAGTTAGTGAATGGACTAGTTGTTTGTGAATGGATAAGGTAACAGAAGTCACCAGGTGAATGGATGAGACTATCTTTGAACTTTTTATTGTAAGGTTTTTCAGTGGTACGCATATACAGGCCGTCCTACGGATATGCCACATGGAGGGAAAGTACCTTGAATATTGTAGATGGAACATTTTACTGAAAGCAGACATTATTAAAATTTTAAAAACAAATAAATCTGCGTTCATATATATTTTTAATAATTAGATAGATAGATAATTCTTTATTGTTTCACCACTTAGAATACAAAAATAACATAAAAAAGGGAAAGCTTACTAGAAAGTGTCACATTGGGCGACCTTATCACTAATAGTGATCTCTTCCTGGCAACCTTTGGATGGAGAGAAAATACAGGAATAACATTTCCCGGCTTAACCATGTAATTATTTATATAACTATGAATGCAGTTTAAATTGTCTTTTAAATTCAAATAATGTGTTATTTGAGTAAAATGTTCCATCTACAATATTTAAGGTGCTTTCCCTCCATGTGGCATATCCGTGGGACGCCCTGTATAGCCTTTTTCTTTTATCATTGGTATATAGCCCCTGTGTCTGTCTGAGATCTTCTATTACACAAATCGTTTTTTACGCCATCTGTTAGCTGAAGTTGGAACTATTAGGAAGAACTAACCCCCTAATTTAATAAGCCCCTTGATTCGGTCACAATTAGTCCTAAGAAATACCTCCTTGAAGCCAAAATATGGCCCGGATATTTCTCCAAAATTTCAATCTAGGTACCTTATTTGAAATAAATATCAAATTAAACCTTATTTGAGTTTGAAAGAAAACTTTAGTGATTGTAAAATTATAAGTAAATTAATCAACTCAATAAAACCCACTTTAACAATACGTTATCAAGGTAGGATACCCTTATCTATGCTTCTGTTTTGCCAGTGTTTCGTTTTAATGTTTATTTTATATCTAAATATGAAAGCCATATAAAACGATTTTCTTCAATTATTTTGATAATACATAATTTTACGATAACTGACAAACCATAAGCACATATTTTAGATTCAAGGACATTACATGCAATATTGTCGCTAATTCAACACTTGGTACTTTATTTTACAGTCCACTCTCGTTAATTCAAACCTGCGATAATTCGAACGAGTTCGCTAGAAAATCTCTTTATTTTTCGAAATAAATCAATATATTTTTATGCACTTGATAATTCGAACGAAAAAATCAACGCTATGCAACAAAATGACGCGTTAATTCGAACTTATCGGGGCGTCCAACACTTGACAATTCGTAAAGAATTAATCAGTACTTCAGTACTAATATTATAAATGCGAAAGTAACTCTGTCTGTCTGTCTGTCTGTTACGCTTTCACGCCAAAACTACTGGACCTATTTGAATGCAATGTGGTATGGAGATAATTTGAGACCCGGGAAAAAACATAGGATAGTTTTTATCCGACTGCGCTAAAAGAGGTTAATGTTTTCGCGCGATAACCGACATACGCGCGGGCGGATCTGCGCCCGGAAAGCTAGTCACTTATAAACAAGTCCGAGTAATCCATCCCACTGCGGAGACATCTAAGTACATTGCAGAACAAGTTCAAGCTTGTATCATTGTACACGAGCCTTTGTTTTGGTAATTATTAATTTGACATACACTTCCGCACAAATAGGTTTCTTTTCCCACAAAAATTTTGAACCATTTTATATTTCTAACACTCGATAATTCGTAACATTTTAAGAGTCCTTCGAGATTCGAATGAACGAGAGTCAACTGTAGATATATATGACGAAAAAAACAACGCTAATAAGGCGTGCGCTATGAGGAGACTTTCCCTTAAGTAATAAACAAACTACTCTAAAAAAATATAGTTTGACGTTTCCATGACGTAAGTTATAGACGAAAGAGCCAGCAATCTCATTGGATATCACGAAATTGTCAAATCAAGTAACCTCTGACGTAAGCTGTGATTATTTTTAACATAGTCTGGAAGCAGAGAATGGTATTATTACACGTTATGCCCATTCATATTATACTAACGGGATGAAATCCGCGATGATTTTTTATTGTGAACTCAGGATATAATTAGAGACCGTGAGTCTGAGGGAAATATACTCTGGTATATATTCCTCAGCTCCCCGTATTAAGTCCCTTAAGCTTGAAAGGTACACAGGTGCAAAAATCCCCAAATCCCTCCCCAACACTTTATTCCTGGTTCACACCCAGGAAAAAAAGGAGACCCTAATAAGTCAGGGCTACGGAGAGGGAAGTGGATCACGCACCCTTACCATCCACGAAGCGCAGGGACTGACATACGAGTCGGTCATCGCCATCAAGACCAAGAGCAGCATGAAGTTGCACGAGAGCGTCCCGCATGCCGTCGTTGCAATTTCACGGCACACTGGAACCTTCATATACTACGCAGATGACGAAAACGACGCCATAGGACGGTTCGTTAGGAAGGCGATGGTTGCGACACCAAAAGCCATCCATGATTACAACCTCAAAATGGCGATCAAAGATCGAAATAGCGCGGTAATGGAGGCCCTGTTAAAATGTGACGTGGGAGAATAACAAAATAGGTAAATTTCTGTAGGTATATTATTTTATTGTAGTCCCAAATTATTTTTGTAATTGTAATCGTTGGCACGGGTATCCGGAGTGGTCATGCTCACAGAAAGGTGTTGTCTAGCGGCGGTGTTGTGTGTCGGGTCGCCATCTTCCCTCAAAAATGGTTGAGGAAGGCGATGGCTGGCACATGCGTCAACTCGTGAACGGGTGCTGCTAGAGGATACTGGTCTGCTCTGGATGCTAGTGCTAATGACATTAACGGAAAAAAAAGAAAAGTAAAAAACTTTTAACACTGTTCCCCCTTGGAATGTTGCATGTTTCCTATTTCATATTTCTTGTTTACTAATAAATTATGTCATAGTTAAAAAAAGTCACGGACCCTGGAGTCTGTGGAGTGTAGATTTAAAATTAAAAAAAAAAAAAAAAAAACTTTATAAGTGATAATATGTGTACCTGTTGGAATAGCCCAAATTATTAAATATATTCTTTAGTAGACTAATAATTAATTTCAAGGTAAAATAATTACAAAAAATTATTTGATCTATCATTGCGTCCTATTTATAATATTGAAAATATGTGTCGAAAAGCATCTGTGGGCCGCGAGCTTATTCCGTCACAATAACATAAAAAAATGGATTTAATAAAAGTTATATAGTGTATATATATATACACTATATATATTTATATATATCTCTTCAGCTCCGCGGACGGGGCTAGCTGGAGTGTCGAGCTTTTGCTCATGACCCCCGCGGTTTCTAATGCGACCACTATCGCACGGTCAATCATTCAATCACGGTCGCAGTGAGCTTAAATTTATTCTTGATTAACACTTTATCTACGTTCGTGAATGATTACGTAAAGTCCAGCTGCTTGACTGAAATAACATCGGTCATTAACATAAACGCCAATTATATAATTATCAAATATTTCGCTCTGTAAAGTTCATGCATATCCTTAAGCCTAATTTTAGGGCCAATTTTCCGTTATGTTTTCTAAAATAAATTTAAATTCCTTGACAAAACTATTTTATTGAATATTTTCTAAATTACATCATTATTCAGGAACATGCCAAACCAGAAGCTTACATATTAGTCAGGGGTAAAGTCAGCAAATTTCACCGTGTTAGTACAATTTATACTTCAAATATAACGAAACTACGACTGATGAAAAGCTCTACACATACACTACCCCCATGTCACGATACGAGCATTAACTTATTTATATATTGGTCCCGAGTGAATAGTTATCAATCATGTAGGTGAGGTACTATTGTAGACCCAATGACGTGAATAAAACAATTGCCGAAATTACTTTCCGCGCCTTCAGTGACCAGTAGCTCCTTTACTAAACATTCAATGTATTTTGGGGACGAAATAGTTTTAAAATTAGTGTCACCCACGTGAGTTCTCCAGTCAATTGCATTGCTTTTAACATTTGAATCGGTTCATTGCTTTCTCGTCTATATTAGAATATAAATGAAACTTACTTTTACACTACTGCGCAAAAAAAATAGTGTTATATGTTTTCGGTTTCATGTATGTATGGATGTTTGTGAGTTTTAATGTATAATATATTATAAGGTTTGTCTTAATAGCCCAAGTGACACTGGGTATTTAAAAAAATAAAAAAAAGCAAATTGAAGCATATTAGACGCCATACTTTGAAAAACATTGTTTTTTCTCCCATGCCATCGAGTGGGGTATCAAAATGGAGGGCTTTAAGAAATGATTCCATAAATAGTATATTGCAGTTTTAATTTTAATGGAACGATAATAGGCTTAACGAAAATAATTAATTTGCAGTCGGATTTTTTTATTTATACTTGTTACAGTACAGTAGTGACGGTCGTAATTTGTATGGTACCTTGTGATTCGGTGCTCTTAGGTTTGATTTCCAATGGGCTTCACATAGCGGTAGAACATATTGTATGCCAGTTCTCCTGCTGGCTATCACCCTCGAGTAGAAAATCTGTCGCAATGCACCTAACTATGTGTTCCGGCAACTGTCCTGGATTAATTCCCGTTATAAGACTAGCGTGCCATTATTATCGATATCAACATAGCATACATAGCTGACCGAGAAGTGAGATACTAGTTATTCAGTAACCCATTATGCCATTTGTAACCATATTCTATTAATTTCTAAATATGATTACAAGCACTATAGCGTGCTGAGCGTAAATCACATTTACAAATTATTGTTGCACAAAATGTTTTGCTCCGAACGCGAATAGAACCTGCGTCCTCTGATTTTGCGCCGTTCTTACTAATATAACTTACTCTTTCGAGACGAAACTTTGGGCTAAAATAAATAAATGAAATAGCATATATATATATATATTTTTTCTCTAACTATTGATCCTATTTAATTTACGAATACAAATATTCATACTTCACTAAATCGTGATATATTCGCATGTGTCGCTCACATTAGCTGTAAGTGGGTTAGAAAAAATAACTGCCTACAATAGGTATTTCCGTGACGAAAAAAAATCAAGTAGTTTATTAAATATTCTATTTATTTTCAGTATGAAATAGTAGTGAATTTAAAACGAAAATGCAATAATTTTATTATAATGGCATCCCCGAAACTAGGGCGCACGCAGTAGCCGGAGATTTTGGAATTTTGCCTGAGGAAACAGATTTATTGAAGTATAAAGCCAATGTGTGTTAGGTATGCCAATTACTGCTAAATAGGTAGTTACTTTTAGGCCAATTCTGAGCTCACACAATAAAATAAGCCTAAGGAAAGGTTATTACATTATAATATTTGCCTTAACACCTGCTAAACGAATACGGTTACAAAATTAAGGAAAAACCTGAATTATATGAGTGGAATTCGAACCCGGGGCTATCCGTCTCTGGGCCCGAGACATGCTCTGCCGATTTGAGCTTTCGCGTTGAAGGTGAGTCATAAGTACTTAGTTCAAATTTATTCTTTCGTTCTTTTTTTTTCTAACTTTACTCAGGCACTGGGGGGGCACTGGGGGTGCCTGGGATGGGGACTAAGATGGGATTTGCCATAAATCCCGCGCTTGGCAGGCGTCTTGGAGATAGCATTTTAAGATATCAGCTCCTCAGAAGGCGCTGCTGCCCACCTTCTGGTAAAACCTTTAGGCACCCTTTTACGACACCCACATTGCTACCCAATTAGGGGTCACATTCTAGCCCGGCACCCCACGGGATTTTCTAACTTTAAGGCAACTGTTTTTTTGGTGTATGAACTTGAAAACTTGGAAGAGTGTTGTCGACCGAAGATGTTAGATCGGCTGCTGGTTGGTCGAAGGTCGCCCTGCAAGAACCCTTTTTCCTAATCGGTAATCAATCGCCACCCAATGTGACCTGCCTATTGCCACTTCAACTTGTAAAAGCCAAGAGAGTTATTTTATATTTAAATTGTTTGTCGCGCAGACAAGTAGCTCGTTGAGTGACTCTTGTTCAAAAAGATGACATAATTATTAGGCATTACATAATAATTTTTCATTACTTATTTATACATGCACCTAGGTAATATTTAACGTCCCTTTTGATAACAAACATCTGGCAACACCAATAGGTATGGTGCATATAAAATCGTGTATTTATCGATATGTCCGTCGATAAAACCTGTTCTGTTTATCGATAACGAGCTATGAAAACTTTTAAGTCGATATTAATCGTATTCTGTATTTCTCTTTCAACTGATTTACGGTTTGTTATTTTTCTGCGGTTTGCAAAGGCGGTTTTAATTGAAACAATGAAATGGTTAATGTTGGATGTAGGTTTATATTTGAATTTTTCTATTGTGGAGCTGCGTTCTGAACTCAAAGGTAGCTGTTGGTTTTACCCTTTACAATTGGTTTTTATGTTAACGTTTTCGTGCTACATTTGATGTTTTTGATTTTAAAAAGTAAATGTTTATTATAGTTTTATTTCAATGCTGATGATGGGTTAGCTTTTGCCACTCACCTTTTATTTTAAAATATATTTCAGTACATATACGTATGTTTTAAGTGTTAATATTGTCGACTTCGTTTTTTTATTTATTTGTTCTTCTTGACATTAAATTTGATTACTTTGACATTTGATTATCTAATTATTAATGTAAACTTTTTGCTCTGTGAAAATTTATAATGATTTGTAATGAACGTTTTTTATCACAATAACCAAATTATTATTATGTTATTATTATTCTTTATGGGAATATCTACCTTACTACGAGTAATAATGATATTAAAAATATCTAGTTGTATTTTTCTGTAGCTGTTATCGTAGCTGTTGGGAACTTCTTTCAGGGTAAATAGTTCTTCCAATGTTATTATGTTATTATCTAAATAGTATAATGATATATAATATATATCATATTATTTTGCAGGTGGTAGGGCATTTTGAGAATGCCCGCCTGGCTAACTATCACCCTCATGTAGAAAAATCTAATGTGTCGCCAAGCACTTAACGGTGTGTTCCGGCAGCTGTCCTTGAGAGCCAGTAATTCTAGGCTGAATAACACCTTCACCACATCATCACTTACCATCACGTGAGATAGTGGTCAAAGGCTAGCTATAAAAAAACAACACCCGAAACCAGCTATTTTTTTTTTGAGTGTATATAATTATGTTTGGTGCCTACTTCTTAACGCTAAAACTAGGTATTCTTCGGATTTCAGTAAAATTTCGAATGGTAATGGATGATATTCTTCAAAATTAGCGGCTTGTTGGTGGCCAGTATGAAAATCAGACACATCATAATTCAAATATAAGGTTTATACTAGCGTGATCCATATAATATTTCCGTGGATGTTTAATGTTACATTTTTAATTGCATATAACAATATAATATATTCAGTTTATATTTGGATCACCAAAATTTAAACTTAAATTGATGGCCACAGTTTTACAGAAAAACATTTTATGTTATTTAGGAAATTGTTGATACAAAGATATCTTAATATCTTATCCATTACTGTGAAAATTGGTTAAAACACCTACACGTTCGAATAAAAATATTAAAAGCATAGCATTTCATTTCATTAAACTAGATTTTTAATGTGTTTCACCTATAACGATATACACTTTAGCACCCAAACTAACTTATATTTCCGTTAATAACAGTTCTTCGAAACTTTTTTGGGCTGGATACAAAACAACACTTCTATAGCTCTTCAACGATGTTAATACACATCGATGGAGGTAATTAATTAAAAGACTAGGTTCTGTCCGTACTTCGCTCGCGTGAAATCAGGTTTCATCGCACTCCCTTAGAAACCATTAATATATTTGAAAATTGACTGACTGATTTAGTTGAAATTAGGACTACAGATCTAATGAGTCTTTTTGACAATATGCTCTCGGTCGTACCCTTAGTACGCGGTCTCATTACACAGCGAAGGGTTGTATTAATGGCGCACCGAGCTTTTTAGGCGCGCCGCGTATGTGTGCGTAAGGCACGCCAACAGCATCCGTCCCCGTCCCACGGCCGAAGAATTACTAAAGCTGATAGGGACAAAGCATCACGGCTCTGACTAAAATGGGCAGAACATGCGTGAATTTGAGTATTTCCTTCGTATAATAAAAATAAATACCTATTTGAAAAATGTAATGTGTATAAGTTATAGAAAACATGTTGTTTTTTTTATTATTCAAATACGGATGACTCTCTGTTAAGTATTTACGCCGTATTAAGGGTTTCTTTCGTTTTTTAGATGTAACTTTGGATTTTTTTCTAAAGAGAAAATTCTAAGTAATCGTTTTTCCAAAGTGTATGATTTATAGAACGAATCCATAAATATAATATATATTAATTACATAACTCAAAATTAAGAAATAAAGATACAGCAAGGGATCAATCGATCCACAATTACGTATCGCTGCCTCGGTGCAGGCTTAAGAGAAGCGAGTAAAGAGTCGATTGACTGGTCATCGTCACACACAAAAATATCTAAATATATACCTATAAACCACAGAAATATTAGTACTAACTTTAACATCCCCACACATACTAAAAATGAAACAGTGTATTAGTTGGCTCAAAATTGGTCAGTTTGTTAGTTTGTCCTTCTTTCACGCAAACTGGTCGATGGTAATCGCATGGATCGGTCTGTAATAGTCAAGGTCGGCTCGACTACCTCGGCTACCAACTGCACATTCGCTTTGGCACTATGGAGGGCGATATAGGTGAACCAGAGAAAGCTCACATGTGCATACAAGTCTTCATTATTATGGCTAAAATCCCTATCAATACCCAATAAATAAAAATCCCTATCAATCCAAGAGTAAATAGTAATATCTGAATATTTCACTGTTATTTTTTTACACAACAGAATTAAAAATCGCGTTCTTGTACCCTCCCACGTATAAGTACTAAAACTACCATCAACATTTCAAAGTTTTATAAATATCTATTTGATCCGTAACGCTATGCATTGGTTTGGGTTAATTAGGTACAGAGATAACCTGTAGTCTGGAGATGGACTAAATATACATTTTACTCTGATAATACACCAACTAGGTAGGTATATACGATACGAATGAATACGAACTATATCTACTACTCAATATGAACTATAAAAAACATGAAAGTTAAAATATATAATATAATATAGAATGAGACAAATGTCTCATCAGTAAAGGTTGAACGAGTCTCATTGCAATGGTGGCTAAAATAATTTTGGTATAATATTGATCAGGTTAAAGTAAATAAGTTATACATGGTCTCATGGAGTTAAACGAAGCGAAAGCAATTTTTAAACCAATTTAGATACTAATTAATTGGCTATCGAGAGATGCACGATATTTATGTAGGTAATGAAAATTCTGGTTGATTATTTATTAGGTCGACGTTTCTGCTTGAAACATCGACCTAATAAATCATCAACCAAGAATTTCACTATGTTTTAATAAAAATATCTGTAATTATTATTTATTATACGCGCTATAAATGACACCATCTAATATTATGTCATAAAAGTATTCTTAACTTTTCTCTGCGCTCATGTTACAAAATTTAAAGCTCAGTTGTGTGGAGATAGGAATCTCTGATATTTTATAATTTTTAACCGATTTCAAAAAAAAGGAGGAAGTTCTCAATTCGTCTGTATTTTTTCTCATCGGCGAAACATTAGTTATTAATTTTAATTTTATGTTTGTATGTACCTAAGTGTACCTATGAATTTACTATGAATATAGAAGAGCGAGGTCTTTTATACATTTACTAAAAAGAAGGCCTCTGAGAGTAGGTACTAAAGAGTTTCTGAAAATAAATTTATATTATCTTATCGGTGAAACATGTAGGTACACATAATTCATTACAGCCGAAAAGCATTTTTATTCCTGATTGGCTTTACATTAATTGTGTGTCATGTCGTGAAACGATATTATTACGATTAAATAATAATACTGCAGCTATATTTCTCCGACAGAGACTCGTTACAGATAGCACTCGACAACAATCGCCGACATCGGAGACACCGACAGAGGCACTGCTACAATGCAGCTGTCAGACACAACAGCTTGACATGCGTTCAAAGGCGCAGCTCTGGCAGCTTGAGATGAGCTGGATTTACCGCATCTGCTCGACTTTTATAAAAAAAAAACCCTAGTTTTGTTTGAAATTTACCCAACATATTTTATTTGTATTTTATTATTACAATTTAGGGTTTATTGTAATAAACCCTAAATTGTAATAATAGAGTATTTTTTAATATGTAGTAATTCGAGCTGTAGCTCGATATTTAATATAAGTAGTATATAGTAATTAAACAACTTTAAACTGTTTAAAATCGCGTTTATTTATCATTATTTTTGTCCCGGCGGCGTTTCAAACACTATATAAATAATGATAAACTTATTTATATATATAGAAACTATAAGTAAGATAACTTTTGTAAAAAGAATTAATTTGGAAATAGTTTTATAGTTTTCATCTAAGTCTTTAGATCCTTTTTTGTGTGTAAGAATAATATTAGTTGATTTGCAGATCGCACAGGCATCACACCTTCTGTAAGAGATTGTGTCAAAAGTAAGGCAAGAGCCGTTAAGCTCATTGTTATGTTTTTTTTTTTTAATTTTTATATAAGAGCAGTAAGTTTTAGGATTTTTAGAAATACCTAATTCAATGCTAGTTTTAGCTTAGCAAGCTTAGTCTTGCACCTCTTCACTCAAACGTAAGCGAAACCCTGTTCCCTGGCCAGGTTCTTCGCTTTGCTGGGCAGCAACTTCTTGTCCAGAGTAAGATGATCGTTGACAAATACTCTTTTGTCACCACGGAAACCCAAGTCGGCTGGGACAATAGTATACCTTTTACTCTTGCATTGCACTCCAGTTGTCCAACACTCTGCTGTAAGAGACATTCTTGGTCTTAAAAAGTCCTCGAACTGTCTGACTGATTTCAGCAATCCTGGCAGTCAACGTTTCAAAGGAGCTCTGCATAAATTCTAACGAAGCTTTCACGTCTGCCAGAGCAAGCTTCATGAGCTTCAAATGTGCGATATCTAACTTCAAGGTTTTAAATCGGTGATATCACCTTGCATTGACTTGACGGAAGCCATCAAACTCAGCAGCAATGATATCTGAGCACCAAGCTACGTTATATCCAGTGCAATAATCTATATATCTGCTGGTACCTACTAGAGACTTAGCAAAGCCTTTGCCAAGAGCAACGAGTAGACTCGCGATACCCTTACAGCACGGGCACTTCCAGGTAGACCTCCTGTTTCCTAGTTCAAGATAACTGGATTAAGTTATACCAGAGCAGGGGAAGTCAAACGCCCCTGGATAACGGAGCACAGTGGCCATACGTAAACTCGGACTCACCGCGTATGCATTTTTAAATGATTCCATCGCGTTAAGGACAGGCAATACGCGTGCGCACGTAGTTATGTCCAAGAGATAACTTAGTAAAAACATACGATTATATGTAGTAGATATAATTTCCTTCACTTTCTTTTGCATGGTGGTAGGGCATTTTGCGAATGCCTGCCTGGCTAGCTACCACCCTCGAGAAGAAAATCTGCCGCCAAGCACCTAACGTTGTGTTCCGGCAGCTGTCCTTGAGAACCGGTAATTCTATATTAGCCTCAACAACATCATCATTTACCATCAGGTGAGATAGTGGTCAGAAGCTAACCTATCAGGCATAAAAAAAACTTTATCAGCCGGATTGTTCACTGCTGAGCACATCCTGGGTTTGCCATAATCTCCATGCCTGGCAGGCGGCTTGGGGATCGCAGCATAAGATAGCAGTTCCTCAGAAGGTGCTGCTGCACACCTTCCGGTATTTTTCTCTTAGTCTCCTCTTACGACACCAACGGGAAGAGATGGGGAGGGTGACATGCTAACCCCGCACCACAATAATTTAGGCGAATTTTGAATGCGATTTATGTGACAGTACATGACACATATCTTAGCAAAAATATCATTCCACTTTCATTCATTGGAAGTCATGTGATGAAATGATCTTGTTTACGATAGCATCATTCTTGCAGCTTATTTTTTCCGACAGACACTTGTTACAGATAGCACTCGACAACAATCGCCGACATCGGAGACACCGACAGAGGCACTGCTACAATGCAGCTGTCAGACACAACAGCTTGACATGCGTTCAAAGGCGCTGCTCTGGCAGCTAGAGATGAGCTGAATTTACCGCGAGTGTTCAACTTTAAAAACTTTATTGTAGATCTATATTACCCATCTTATGGTATCCAGCGTTTGCATCCAGCGTGATGGGCACCTTTGGACCGGGTACGACCGGGGGCGGGCTTTTTTGTTAGTTGTAGTTTTATTGGCATTTATTTTTATTATTTTTAAATTTATGTAAATTCACATTATGGAAATAAAAATCTAACACTATGTATAGTTATATAGTTTTGGCAAATGTATCTAATGTTGTCTTAGGTTTTCGCGATCGTTACACACAGTAATTAAACAACTTTAAACGGTTTAAATCGCGTATATTTTTCATTATTTTGTCCCGACGTTTCAAACACTTTGCAGTGATCGTGGTCACGGGATGACTAATTGGTTTTATTTGTCACATGATTTACCTATTAAGAAATTATTTGGTCTACCGTCAGATTTTTTTATATTAATCAAAACGTTCCCTATTCGCTCACAGTGCCTAGAGGTTTTGCAGATTTGTGTCAGCGATGGGATTTAATTAATTTGATAACAGGATCCCAAGTAGGTGGTACTTGCCAACCATCTCTATTGAAATGTGGTACTTTTTGGTTTCAATAGCCTCACGTAACATTCTTGGCATAAACCGGGTCTTTCTGGCGAGGATTTGTGGGTTGTCGAACCGAATGTAGTGGTTGGGTTTGTCCTGGGCATGTTCACAAACCGCAGACTTGGTCGAGTGTCTGTTCTTCATGTCAGCAATGTGTTATTTTACTCGGATACCAACGCTCCTCTTTGTTTGCCCAATGTATGACAGCCCACATTCACAATCAAGTTTGTAAACACCTGCATCTTGTAGGGGATGTCCGTATGGATTGAGGAGCTACTCCAGGTTTTAAAAGTAAACTCTCACCCTCATTTAGTAGCAAATCTTAAAATTTTGTAGGACAAATTCTAGAATTTGTAGTATAATGCATCAAAAGTTATATCAATTTAAAAGTGGCTCCTCAATCTAAACATCTGAATTGAGGAGCCACATAGAACTTCGAAAGTAATGGTTCAATATATCTGAAAATTTGGTATCATTTAGTAGTAATTGTGTATGGTACCTACTAAAAGTCCGAGTTTCATACTGAAGAAATTAAAAAAGATACGATACATTTAGTGTGGCTCCTCAATCTATATATAAGAGGGTGGATTTCCAACCATGTGATCGGTCCATTATTAATTTCGACTTTATTATCATTTAGTAGGGAGAGTATTCAAATTTGTAATATAGGAATAAAGTAGTAAAACTGTGTAGTTTTGGTAAAACAACGCATATAAATTGGCTCCTCAATCCTGACGTTCTGCATACAAACATATTATTGTAACTACCTGAAATCACAACGAAATCAAAAGCCAATGACACTAATATTTAGTAGTAACAACTACTAAATTATAAAGTACAATTCATCGCTGCATATATTCGGCATCTATAATAAAAAGTTAATTTTCAATTTTCATTAAGGGTTCACTAACTAGAGTGTTCACTAACGGGAGGCCTTTGTTCAGCAGTGGACGTCTTCCAGCAGATGATGATGATGATGATGACGTCATACATAATAGACTAGCTTTCCAGCCGCGGCTCCACCCGCGCGTATTGCGGTCATCGCGCAAAACTATTATCCTCTTTTTGCACAGTTGGATAAAAATTGTCCTATGTCCTTTCCCAGGTATCAAACTATTTCCATTAGTATAATAATAGATATGACAGTACAAAGATTCGACTTATATAGGTATATACTCGTATATACCTATATAATATATATATATACCTATATTTTCTTTAACACCTCATTTCATATTGCTATTTGATAATGAACACGAAATAATATTTGAAATGGCGCAAAATCGAAAGAAAGAAGCAGTGATGGCTCAGTGGCATTGGCTATGGACTGCCGCGCAGCAGGTCCATGGTTCGAATCCCGCCGCGGGCTTGAGCTTCACCGCATGGTGGAAGGGCTTTTTGCGAATGCCCGCCTGGCTAGCGACCACCCTCAAGTTGAAAATCTGTCGCCAAGCACCTAACGGTGTGTTCCGGCAGCAGTCCTTGAGAGCCAATGAAATTACAGGCACATGAGACTTAACAACTATGTCTCAAGGTGACGGGCGCAGTGCAATTCGTCACTTGTGACGAACTGCATCTGTTATAAGCAGAGGTAGCCGCTTAACATCAGGTGAGCCTCGAGCTTGTTCCGTCACAATAATATAAAAAAAAAAAAGTAATAAACGCGTTTCAAATTCTAAGTTCCGGGTGCCGGGTTAGAATTGCACTCCTTCATATCATCCCGTGGGTGTCGTAAAAGGCGACTAAGGGGGAAAATTAGTAGAAGGTGGGCAGCAGCGCCTTCTAAAAAACTGCCATGCCATCTTACACTGCGATCCCCAAACCGCCTGCCAAGCGTGGGGATTATGGCAAATACCCCCTCACTAGGGGAGGCTGTGTTCAGCAGTGGACGATTCTGCTGATACAATAAAAATAATTCTAAGTAATTCTAAAGAAAAAAAAAATCAAGTTACAGTATTTATGGCCAGACTAGTTATATAGTATAATAGCCCATTTATAAGCTTACTTGCATATATCGGTGTATACTTTTTATTTTTCTTTCATATATAATATCAACAATTTTATGATAGAATAATTATTTATGCTACAGCAAATAAATTTAATGACATTCAGATTTTTACAATGTACCAACGGATTCTAAATCGCGCTATCGTTACGTTTTCATTCGAGTATCTACCTATAGAATTCACAAACGAATTTTGTTTAACTTTCGAATTACAATTGAAATAATAACTTGGCGGCAATCGTACTTTTATTTCTTAGATTTAGCAGGAAGAAAGTGGAGGAGAATAAAGAACTACAGAATCGTTCTATATTATGATAACGGGCTTCTACGGAACCCTACATTGTGCGTGGCTCGACACGCACTTGGCCGTTTATTTAGAGTCAGTTAATGAAGGGATTTTAGAAACGATTCCATATATATATTTATATAACTTGCAGTTATAATTTCAATGGAACGATATAATGTTTAAGGAAAACAAATAATTTGCAGTGGAGTTTTTTACTTTTTTTATTGATTTACACTAGTTCTCTTCGTAGCAAGATATACGTAACAAGAAGACATGAAATAGACACTTCTTACATCGGTTACTCTATATGACATTTTATGACAATAGTCGAAAAAATCAATGTCAATCCCAGACACCGAGAGATAGTGCTACAATGCAGCTGTCAGACAGTTTGACATGCGTTCAAAGGCACTGTTCTGACAGCTTGAGATGACACGGATAGCCCAATTTACCATATTTTACTATTGTTATTTTATCATGTCTAAATTCCTACTTGTCGCCATTACAACCTTAAAATAATTTATGCATGATTTAAAGTTATTTAAAGTCACGTTTGTTATAAATTTACTTCCAAATTAAACAGACTGATATCTCACTGTTAGGCATATACCAAGCCTCGGCTATTTTTGGGTATTTTTAAATTCCTTGACCTTGACAGAAACTTTATTTTAAAGTGTAAACAGACAATTTGAAAAGTGTGTCCCAAAAACACAGTTCAAATTAATTAACTTAAGGGAGAAGATACTGAACATGACATTTATTGATTACTTTGTATATAATAATTGCCTGACCATATCACCCTAAAGTAAAAAATCTGTAGGCAAACACCTGAGGGTATGTCCCGACAGCTGTCCTTGTTTCAGTTTGTCATTTTAAGTTTATCTTGTTGATGGCAAGATTGTCATAAAATATGAAACTGTGAGTATAATTTCACGCGTTACGCTTATTACACGACTGCTCAAAAAAGGAGAGTTATGCTTTCAGGGTTCATGTATGTATGTTTGTGAGTTTCTTTATTCCACCATAACTTCTAAACGGTCAAGTGAATTTCTACGTTAGAGATATTATTAGATTCGTCTTGACAGTGCAAGTGACAGTAGGTACATAAAAAGTAATAAAAAAGTCAAACTGGCTGATTTAAGATGCCATTATAGTGAGATATTTTTTTTTCTTCTTCCTATTTTTATTCTTCCTAACCTATCGAGTGGGTTATCAAAACCAAGAGCTTCAAAACACGGTTCCATAAATATACATAACTTGCAGTTTTAAGTTTAATGAAACGACAAAACGTTTGACGAAAAAAAGATTGCAATCGTGTTTTTTACTTTTTTAATTAATTAAATTTTTTGACCCATTTTTGTGTCACATTCAATTGACATATAAGTCTACAAAAATAATAAAAATAAACTCACCTGGCACGGGAAATATCCAACGCATTTTTCGTCGGTTTCCAAACGGGTGTCCGGTGACGTCGGCGGCCTCAGCTGTGGCCGGCCATGTTCAATATAATGCTTTAACTCTATAATCAAACTTAAATTTAGTAAAATTGATATTAATCACTAATTATTCAGCCAGTGATGATTCAGGAGGTATTGACTATCCAGGTAGAGAGTCATCACCTCCTGACGATAGTTCGTAGAACGAGTTTACATTTGTTCAGGCTAGATTACGTGGTTTGTTTTGGTATGCCAACATTGAAGCTTTGGAGACTATATTTACTATTTTATTATAAAATTTTTGGAAGTTATAATACCTACTTGAATTAAAACCGTTTCATCATTTATGTCATTTAGAACCGACTGTAATTTAAAACTTATGTAGGGCCGATATGCTAGAGAATCCCCGGAGGCTCGCGTCGACGCGGACGTCTTCTTTTGCAAATTGTCAACACAAACGTCCCGGGCAAACCTTCAGAAAAATCATAGAATAAGTACAAAAATAACCACCTATCGTGTATAGTAATGTTTCTGATACCAAATTTGAATCACGTCAATTTTTCATTAAAAGAAATCGTACTCTTAAGCCATAACAAAAAGTCAATATAACACTCGAAAGATTCAAGTGAATTATAGGAAGATAATACTAATTGGGACGTGTGAAGCAGGATAATGCAGGGTAGAGGAAATGTCGAGGGGTTGCTGGATTTGAATCTTGAACGATGTATGTTTGGTGTAACTAGAATGGAGACATTAGAAGTAATTGTAGGTAGTATTAGTGAAAATAAGGTTGAGAACTGCCGTGGTATGGGCATGTGCTGGTAGTGATGTCATTACTTAGGGCCAGTGATAGAAAAGTAAAGGGGGAAATATACATATGTAAAACTAGAAGCTCGTTGCTGGTGAGTATGAAAATCAATCAAACCACTACTAGGTTTATATAAGGGCACGCGGCAACGTGGCAGTAACGTCACTTTACTCGTCCAAAATCCACGAAAATTAGAATAAATAATACTTTTCGTATTGATGCGATGAAAATAATAACAAATGAATAAAAATTTAATATAAGGACATAATTAGTTCCCTGTTTCATGTGATTCTATACAGTAGTATCACATGAAACAGGGTATTATCACGATAAATTAAGTATTATGTAAATAATATTCTCTTCAGTCTATAAGGAACAATGGATTCCTTAACAAAATCGCTTAAAAATAAATGTTAAAGCGTAAAAGAGTGTAGGATAATAGGAATATAGAGAGAGGACAAAGACGATATACAGATGAACTACTTAATTATTTAATGGATTTGTGTATAAACCTTTTTAATCTTTTCGAATTATCTGATGACAAGTAATAGAACAGAGTTGAAGAATAGAGAAAGAAGAATATACACCACATGTCATAGACAATAGGAAGAATAACTCATTACAGGCCTGAATAGACATTTACATAATGTTGTCTTAGGTTTTCGCGATTGTTACACATAGTAATTAAACAACTTTAAACGGTTTAAATCGCGTATATTTGTCATTATTTTTGTCCCGACGTTTCAAACACTTTGCAGTGATCGTGGTCACGGGGTGACTGGTCACTGCAAAGTGGACTGAGTCACCCCGTGACCACGATCACTGCAAAGTGTTTGAAACGTCGGGACAAAAATAATGACAAATATACGCGATTTAAACCGTTTAAAGTTGTTTAATTACTATATAGACATTTACAATTAGGAAATAAAAAAAAATTTACAATATGGTGAGAATGTAGAACGCATGAAGGCATAACAGTTTATGGAGGTAGGTGTTATATAATGCCAATCAATAATATAAAATTATCTAACACAAATGTCATCTAGGAGTTAACAAACAGTACCAGGCTAATAAAAAAAATCATATAGGTATAGTGCTCAAAATGCTTTTTTTACATATTTAAGAGCTTAGATATTAATTAAGTACATAAAGAAATGAATGTATAAATATATATTCAATTCTTGAATAAAATTAAATTGATCTAAACTGTTGATTTATATACTCGAATAATAATATCCAGCAAAGGAGGTAAGAAGACAAATGTAAGATATAAAATAAGTAATTTATTATACTATTATATAAATAGAGATATTATTTAAAATTTCGTTAAAATTATCGATATTTTCAACAACACTATACCACAGTACAAAAAATATATATAAGTATGGGCTGTAATCGGCTGTATACACTGTAATCTTTGGACTAACAACCTACTTGTGCTTTATGCGAATATTAACATATATGAACATTATATATAATATAAACATTTTTTTATATATTCATAAAATGCAATGTATGAGGGCTACAATCGAAATAAATAGGTTGCCCAAAGTCGTAATTTTTTATGTTTCATGCAATAATTAATACTAAATTTGTTTTCATGGATACAACATTTCAAAAAGTAGCTATACAATCTAACCATTTTAGCTTGAGACTTCATCATCACTTACCAATTGGTATATTAAAAACATAAAAAACGGTCAAGTGCATATCGGAGTCGCGTATGATGGTTTTCGTATTTTAAATCAAAGAATTATTTTTAAAAAATACCTTAATAGTAAGTATATCCCATGCTCATTTATTTCTGAATATCACACACGTATCTGTGGGTACTACACTCTAGAAAATGGTCTCATCGAGCCTAGCAAAATATTTCAAATAATTAATTTCTTATGTTCGTCATTATTTATAATTTTAAAGGAGGGTGTGTATATGTACTAGTAATTAAAATGTTATGGATCAGAAACATTAACTAAATACAAACTAAAATAGCTATATATAAAAATAACTAAACTACAGGTAAAACTGGCAATGTATTTATGAAATAAACAAATTAGCGAGTAGCTAATACATAATAATCGTCGGCATTCGTTTCACTAGCGTGAAAATATTACGGGGATTGGGGCTTCTCGGCAATGCGCGGACATTATCGATTTTAGGGGCGAATGAATACATTCCGTCTCATTTTGTTTACTGAATTGTCACCCTAAATCACGTTTTGCACCCTTATCTACACACACAAAATCCTTTGTTATAAACACGTTGAATAAATGGTATTGCACTTGTCTCATAAAAAAATACGCACGGTATTTTTATATTCCGAACAGGTTAACTTTTTTTAATTAGGTCCTTATTTTCACCACACAACTAGATATGTATTTATAACAATTTATTTTTTATTATTCTTACCGACTGATATTTTCGGAAATTTAATATTAGGTACTAAGCTGAAATAATTTTTAATATATACAAGATAGCTTTACCTACGTGCACAACAAATGTTATAAATATACTGAATACATATTTTGTTATTATATAATTTGGGTTAGTGCTGTATTTTATAATGTTCTGCGGAAATAGAACGGTTTTGAGCCCATTTTATTTCGGACGAGCCGGGGAGACCGCCCGCGCGCTCATTTGGTACTGCCGGGGCTGCCAGCAATACACTAAAGTTTTGCCTAAAGATTTCCCTAACCTTCTACCACCCAACGTTTTAGTAGATTTAATTAAAGCACATGTTTGTTTCTGATATGTTAAAGTAGTTTTCATGAATTCTGAATATAGTAAGTAATAAATTACGAATATAGAAATGTCTTCTAGTTCTAGCGATAAATATGTTGTTCAGTCTCAATAATTTCACGCTGTTCCAATTATTTTTAAATAATAAACTTTAAAAAATAATGTTGTAACAAATTTAGCTTTTTATGCGTGTATAAATGATATTTCAGATTTATCTTCTAATGTGTAATTTATGCCAACAAATATAATTATATATTTTAATCTATTGTGCCCCAAAAACTTTCAAAAATTTGCGAGTGGCAACACGCAATGCGTAGCATTAGACGTGCGTTACTGCTATGCGGAGGCATAAAATCATAATTCACTTTGCCTTCCTTTTGTAAAAAAAATATAAACACGCGGGAAGGATCGCCCCTGACGAAAATGAAAAACGCCATTTTTAATTATTATTTCCGAACTTCAGACGTGCATTATTGCTATGATTGTAAATGCAGGCGTTACACTGGATTATTTATAATTGTAGTAAGTAATAGTAAACAAGTTCAATGGGGTGGGTAAATGAATGAGGCAGAGCTGATAGGGGATGTTAATGGCGTATACTACGGCATTTATGATTATGTATGTTCTGGCCTATGCAGTAATGTTTGGCGGTTGGCTTGGCCTACTTTAATTACCTAGAAGACTTGTACGAAGGTGATTTGAAAATTTCGTGGCCACACATTAAAATTCTACCAATATATTTTTGACTTATTTCATTTAAATCATAAATTATATTTGATGCAAGATTTAATTTCCGTTGTATTTGTAGTCAAGTCTATTAAACATCGATCTTGTATTGATGTATTAGATATATTTTAAGCGATTAATTAAAGCAAGTAGGTACCGATAGATAGGTGCATCAATTTAAAAAATAAATAAATAGAGATAATACTTTTTTTAGTTGAGTGTAAATATCCATCGTCTTCCTGCCCCCATTCCACTTATGTGAGGTCAACAACAGAATGGTCTTATTTATATTTATATTTTAGCAATAACGCATGCTCTGCGGATTACATTACAAAATTACAAATTTTCATCCCCATACGATGGTTAAAGAACGAGAGGAAATATTAGAGTTATGAGTCATTGTCATGTTAGCTCAGTCGGTCTGAGCATACCCCGGCTATAGGGGTGGTTGACGCGGGTTCGAATCCCGCACATGACTATCATTTTTCCTCTCGTAAATTTATAAGTAACACAATGTCTTCTCTAACCACAAATTTTCGGTTAAATAATCATTACTTCTCTCTCATTGGTCTTCTCTTTTCGTCTCACTTACATGCTAGAGACAGCAATAAAGTGCAAGTGAGAGGTTATGAATCGGTATTATTTTATATTAGATTCTTTAATAAACTAGGTTACACGCAACTCCAGGGGATTCATATCAATTTAGAACTTGTAACGAAAATAAATCAAATTGTTCTGAATATGAATTACATAAAGTTCAATTTCAATGGTCGCTGCACGTGGGGCCTACGACCTTTTGTGTCTTAAATACTCCAAAATTATAAAACGTAATACTTTTACATGGATGATTTTATAATTTTGTACATTAATTTGTTCATGATATAATTTGTCACATTTTAGTGAAATTTCCATGTGATTCTATCGTTGAGGAGTTGAATAATTATAAAAAGCTGCACTTATATTACCTATGAATGAAGCGATGTCCGTGGGGTGCTAGGCTATAGAAATTAACCTATCATTTCTTCCCGTGGGTGTCATAAGATGCGACTAATGGTAAAATACCGGAGAAGCAGATATTGCCAAAATGACTTTTTTTACTTGTAGGATTAGAATTTTTTTTACTTATTTGGATTCAGAAATACTATACACATTATTGTTTTTTATTTATGCATTATGCATTATTTTAGGATGCACAAGGATCCTCAAAGTGAGCATCAAAATTATTTGTCAATTTAGGCGTGTACGACGCTCTTATGAAAGTCAATTACCTACAAATTTTAATATTGAAATATTCTACATTGTACTGCTACGTCCAGCAAAAAAAAACTACAGAGCCACTGCGAGAAGAACGGACAAGAATTACGAGCCATTCTTTCAAGATTATAAAATTATTACAGTAGATATTTGTTTACATTACGTAGGTGACAGGCTATAGCCTGGCAGAGGAGGAATTGTCCAAGGATTTTTGTCGTTTCATCATCAGCCGGAAGACGTCCACTGTTGAACAAAGGCCTCCCCCATAATTTTGTCGTTTAAGTCATCAAAAACTCGGAATAAAAAAAAAAATATTTCTTTCTTAATAAGGGAATCGCCTTATTCATATAAATTTCATATAATTGTAAAAAAATTGAGAATAAAAAAATATTGAAAATTTACATTCACATATAAAGGTACAAAACAGACCTCGAAAATAATTGTATTAATAAATAATACTTGTATATTATGGATGTAATTTTTGAATTGTATTCGACAAATTTCTTGAACAACAACGAAAAGATAACAGAAATTGTAAAAATAATGTGTAAAGAAGCAATTTCGGTTTTCTCAAATTTGATAGTATACGGTATTAAACTTTATAGTGTACCAATTACCAACACCATATAAAATAACCATAAATGGGGTTTTAGGGCAAGAATAGATCTATTCAACCTGTAAGTGGATGTGTAAAGGACGGACGGACGGACAGCTGAGCATTAGTGATAGGGTCCCATTTTTAGTACAGAACCCTAAAAATGTAATGTAGGTAAATCACACGAGTACCTATAAAATAAGTACCTTCTTTAATTTAAAATGTGATAACATAGAATAACAAACAATATCGAATGATAAACGAAAAAATCGATGGTGTATAAAAATTACGCACCCAATGTCAACTCCCCCCGTGTCAGTTGCCCACGATCTCAGTTCCCCCCGATAAATTTGATTGGAAGAAATAATTACCATATATTAAATATACCGTTAGCAAAAAAGAGTTTCTCTTGATAATAATATATTTATTTCAATATCATAATTGCTAATATTATGTTTAGTCAATTGTTTCGAATGGTTTTTATATGTTGCGTATTAATAACACATACAATTGTGTTATTAAAATGCAAGATTCAAAATTCAAATTCAAATGTATGCATACTAGCTAGGTATTATATCGGGGAAACGGGAATGACTATGAATGAAATTCTATTGTTCTCGTAATCTTTCAATTCTGACGGGTTTAACTATAAATCACCATTCAGTCCAACGCATTTCTTACAAATTATAAAATTTGAGTTACTGATAACAATAGTCGGCACCAGAAACACAGGTGAAAGTGAAAACAGAATTATGCAAAAACTATATATCAGTGCAAATAATTTTTGAAAGGCGTATTTTGAAATTTTTCAAAATTAAAATATTATTGTTGTACTTTGGACATTCCAGCATTCAGAAGGGTGAAAAACACATTATGTAGAAAGCATAGCAAAGATTTGAAAGTTCTAATAACAAATTTCAAGGAACCACTTCATACATTAATCCCCGCAAAATGTAAGCCCCTTGTATTGTCTGATTACATCAAAGATGAAAACAGAATTATCGCATTAACCTTATTGTAAGAGAAATAAAAAATATAACCGCAACAGTGTCCTAAAGCAAAGCTTACCAAGGCAATGGTTACTGTTTTGTGGTCTCAGCATGGTGTTATTCACTATAGCTTTCTCCGATCTGGTCAAGCAATAACAGCAGATGTCTACCGTACTGAACTCTGAACAATGATTGCAAAACTAGTAATGAAACATCCCCGACTCGTGAATCGATCTTCACCATTATTGCTTCATGATAACGCGAGACCTCATACAGCACGAGAAACCGTTTTAACTCTACAGGAATTGCGATTAGAAACCATTCGTTACCCTCCGTATTTTTTCATGATTCGGTCAATTTTCTATGTGATAAAAAGTTTTCATCTCAGGAGGCAGTACAAAATGTTTTCACACAGTTTATCGAATCTAGATCACCAGAGTTCCATCGCAAAGGCATTGATGACATTCTTATTAGATGGCAGCAATTTATAGATAGTGATGGTATGTGGTATTTAAATAAATAAAAATGTTTAATTAAAAAAAACAATTTCAATTTTTCAGTACAAAACGGCAATTTCATACTTAACCCCTTATGGTATCTAACTTTTAGTTTTTTCTTTTAGTAATTTTAAATGTTTTATGATTGTTGATTTCCTTTTATTGAGTGTTTAATATTGTTTATTTTATATACTTTGTACAATTTTAAGTGATTTATAAATGCTGTTTTTGCCTGCTGTAATGTTAATATTGTTGTTGATACGTACAATGAAACTTTCAAATTAATAAATGATCGTAGAAAATCAGTCTTTCCTTTATTTTTCTTATAATCATTTATATATTCTTATACTTGCATAATATATACAGTAAGTTCTTATTTTACAAAGTAGGCTTATCTATGACAAAAATCTCTTCCAACCAACCTAAAATTGTGTGCCCTCATTTTTTTTAAATAACTTTAAATACACTTTCGCTGCTGACAGTACAAATCACAAAAAAATATTCGCTCAAAATTTATCGGGGGGAACTGAGATCGTGGGCAACTGACACGGGGGGAGTTGACATTGGGTGCGTATGCCACTAACCCAAAATAACATGTAGGTATAAGAATAATTAATTGTGATAAATGCAATTTAACTGAATTTAATTTACATTTGCTACATTACTTTAATGGATGAGCATTTTACAAATGCCCGCCTGGCTAGCGACCACACTCAAGTAGAAAATCTGTCACCAAGCACCTAACGGTGTGTTCCGGGCGGAGCCAGTAATACTAGGTTAAGCGTGTTAACACATTAGACCACATCATCACTTACCATCAAGTGCGATTGTGGTCAAAGGTACGAGTATACCTAAAGTGTTTTAAAAAAAATACGAATTATTAAAAAAAAAACTAAAGTCTCTCTATTTTGTCTATGTAGCCCGCAATATCGTGATAATAACAATTACACTATATGTTTTATATTTATTTATTGTTATACCAAAAGATAGGAAAATAAAAAATATAAAAACTCCTTTAATAACTTTTTTTAATCCAATGGTAATGTTGTACTCGCGTATCTCGAACGAAAATTGACCATGTTAGAGTGCGCGCTGAAATGATCCTTATTTCAATGTTAGTTTGTCTCGTTTTCATAGTCGCTGACAGCGAGTTGCTCACTTTTCATATTGATAAATGCGGAAGCTCTTATGAGTCAGTGACGACGTGAGTGTGTAAGTACGTTTGTTACACCTTTACGCTGAAACGGTTGAACTGATTTTGATGAAACTTGGAATGTGAAATGTCCCCACCTAGTAATGCATACATCGTAGTTAACCTACTTAATACTAGAGGACTAGTCCCTACCTAACATTCTCTACCTAGTTTTCCTAAACTAGTAGTCGCGTCGCGAGCCCTCCTCGGCTCGCGACGCGACTACTAGAATCAGGTTGTAAAATAAATTTTACAAGTGGTGTCATCTAGTATTAAGTCGATTAACTACGTTGTGTTTGAGCATTGAGTTTAGTTCCGTTGCAGCGATGTTAACGTTTTGGTTTTCTAACAGATGGCGTTACAATAACATTCTATCCAATGAATACAAAATTGTTCATGTAATTTTTTTTAATGGTTATAAAATTATATTTTTTTCGGCATATAACACATCTAGATATGAAGTGAAATTACTATGTTAAAGCACAAATTTATAGGCGTGATAGTTTTTCAGTAAAAGGGGCCACAAAATTTTCAAGTGTGCGATAGTACTCGCTTCGTTCGCCCATATCCATATCCAATAATTCCGCTGCAAGTAAAATGTGAGTACTTATTTTTCATGGCCACTTGAAACCATATTTTCGCAAGTTATGGAAATATACTCTTGTTAAAAAAACATCTTGAAAGGACTTCTTTAAACGCTGCTGATACCATCCATGCATAATAAATCTGTGGTAGCACCGAATATGACTGATCCGATGATTTGTCTGAGAGTAAAATGTGAGTTCATATCTACATTTTTTTTGTAAATAATACGGGATAACTCACGTGAATCAGTCAGATAGCTCCGACTATAGTTTCAACCACAATCTGTGGTCTTTTTCAAGGAGAGCTCGGGACAAAGGTGTGAAAAAGACCATCGAATGTGGTTGAAACTATAGTCGGAGCTATCTGACTGATTCACGTGAGTTATCCCGTATTATTTACTAAAATGAGTGAAAACCACGTTAGTTATTATAATACATTATTTTTCATCCTTAACTCAACTATACCGTTTACAAACTTTAGTGAAGAAACCCTATTTTCATAATGGCGTCCAACATACAAATCCCACAAAAAGTTTCACAAGGTTTATGATGACAGCATAATCTCAGAGCGTAGTATGTAGCGCATACAACTATACATCCATACCTATTAACTTCCGCGTTTATAATATTAGTATAAGGACTTACAATTTACCTTTGCATATAATTTTACTCCAGCGCGCGGTAACTCCCGAACAAAATCACGAAAAACCAACCTCGAATATAATTGTATTATTAAATTACTTATTTTATGGATGCAGTTTGTCAATGGTATTTAACAAATTTCTTCATTTCGCAACGTAAAACACTTTTGGCACAATTATTATTAGTTTGGCACCGTTTATAAGACAACTAAGACTAAATTAGCACGTCACAATGCTGCCACAATGCTAATCAAGGCAGTCTCGAGAATTGTACCCAAATCGGTCACAAGACCCAAGTTAAGCTCTGAGTGCTTCCAAATCTGATTATATGTATAACTGATGTGTATGTTTGCCGCGCTGCCGCCGTCGGTGGCGCTCGAGTGGCCGGCAGTAATAAACGTCATTTCTCGCCCTTATATCAATAACGCTACGAAACACTTTCAAAGTACCTAAGTAACTGCAAAAGATCTTAAAAAATCCTATTGGTGGTTCCGGATAAACATACAAACAGCGCGCTCTGTGTATAGGTAGGTATATACGTTTTCGAGTAAATTAATTAGTTTTAAACAGATCTCATTTGGATCATGGGCAACCTCAATGCTCAGATTTATGCGGTAAGTATTGTTTCAGAAGTGATCATTCCTTTCCGTTTCGTCTTATGCACGGTAATGCACATCCACACACGGCTAGAGTCGTAAATCGCACTCTTGCCGATGCTCCAACGTTCTGCCGTGGCCTGCTCAATCGCCAGATCTCAACCCCCATTGAACATGCTATGCTACAAAGAAGAGCTCTGCCAAGTATGGATGCCGTGCATACCCCACAAGAGTTTTTGACTTGTTACAAAGAACGTGGGCGGCCATTCCTTAAAGTGATTTTGATGAACTGATTTTAAGCCAAATCGCTGTGCTTGTGTGATTAGTGTAAATGGTAGAAACACAGATTATTAATGGATACAATTTTGCAATAAAAATAGCAAAAATCCTATTTTTTTTTAGTTTTTCTGTCAAACAAGTCAGTTATAGTAAACATACATGATCCCCAGGCACTTTTGATGTGTGTAGATTAGATTTAATATATTAACCTAGCCTTTATGTTTGTAGGATATGTGGTGTAGGTATAATATTATATCGAAGCTAACGAAGTCGCGAAAATAGCCACCTTTCACCCCACGAAGACAAGTCTGTGCATTAAACCCCATTTTTTTTCGCAGGCAAAAATAGTCTATGATTTCACACCGCACCGCAGTTCCAAGGAACACCCCCGAACATCTCCGTTGGTCGTCGAAATAGCGAATGACGTGCAGTTTCGGGGTCATCTGGAGAGAAAGGCCAAACTTGCCTCTTAAAAGCTTCTAGTCCTAGTGTCCTAAGCCGGTCCAAGTAGTATGCAATTGATATTTTATAATAAAGCTATGTGTTTGTACTGCGCCGAAACAATCAAACTGGTGTATAATTAGGAGATAAAATACGGAATTTAAATTAATGATTTGATAGAATGAATAATGAAGTAATGGTAACTTAAGTCGATGTGTAAAATGATGACTACAAAAATGTATGTAGCTTGCTCATACACTATGTTAGAATAAAACCGATAAATAACTTTTATATATATCCTCTCAACGCAAACACTTTTTGAAATTTTCTGTAAGCATGTTTGAAATAACGCATGCTCTGCGGATTACATTACAAAATTACAAATTTACAATAGGAAACTATTTTTTCTCCCGTAATTCCGCACATGACTTAAATTTTTCCTCTTGTAAATTTGCAATTATGTAAAGCATCTTATTTTACAACAAAAATGAAAAATAACGAACACACCGTCTGTTATGTCAGAATGATATAAATACATTTTATTACTTTTCTGTTTGCACTACTCTGCTTGGATGGAATTTAAAATATCTTGTCTTTAATTTGTTATAATACATTTCAGTCAACCTCAGCCATGATAGTGACCCTTTTGAGAATATTCCCCGTTCCTTGTATGAAGCATTTTGTATGATTTTCGATATGACTTGAATATAACTGTGGATATAAGTAGAAAAGTATCCCCCCTTAGTAGTAATAGGTGGAAAAAAATCCACTCTTCCCTACCAGCAGGGATAGATCAATAGAGACATGTGGAACTGTCGATATCTACGGATGTAGCCATCTGCTTGATTACCTATATCCAGCTATACCAAGCCACAGTAACAAGGCAGAATTCCCCGTGGTTCCATTGACCACTGGTTACACGGTTAAATAATATTTTTTCCATCGTCCCAGTCAAATGGGACATGTAATGGAACTGCAGAATATATTAATAAATATAATTTTCACTTAATCTAACTTATCAATCGATAAAAAATGGAACTCTTGTAGGGTCTTTACAATGTCTATCTTTATATATCTGTTTACCCAGAGAAACGAATCTAAAATGCCGCTTTTTACCTCTCACTTCACATTATAGACAGCTGTAGTGTACAGAGGGAGGTAACTATTTTTAGACCCCATTTCCTTTTTTATTTTAAACCAGGCTATGTCCAATTTAACCACAAGTTATTTAAAACTGTTCAGAGTTACAGTCAGTGTGCTGTTATTTACAAAATATTCACTTGTTCATTCTACATCTGCAGTAATATTATAAAGAGGGAAAGATTTATATTTTTAAACGACTTTACAAAAAGGAGGAGATCCTCGTTTCGTATGTATTTTATCTTTTTTTATTACAATAGGGTTGTCAGACCAGTGAGGTATCCAATGGTCTTCTTCCTCCCTCCAGCCACAGGTAGTGGTAGCCGCTGGACAACATTTGTTGAGGAACCAATGCCTGGCCCCAAACATGAACCCCTTACACCCCTTGCAGTATACCGCACATAATATGTGGTGGTGTAGGGCGATTTATGTTGGGGGTATAATTTTCTAGCTGCCGATCTTTATTTGTAAATAAAATTGCTGGAAATCATTGACTGTTGTGCAAGGACTTGATTTGAAAGAATAGATAAGTACTTATAGTATTAATTTGATTGTAAACAACACTTGGACTTCTAGATAATACTTTTGTATGGTCAGTTTTACTCTCACCTGTCATACGAGGTTATACAGTATTGGATTTGGATTGGCGTCTTGAAGATCGCAGTTTAAGATATCAGTTCTCCAGAAGGCGCTGCTGCCTACCTTTTGGTATTAGACATTCTAACCCGACCCACGCGGGTAATCTCTGTGTATAAAAAGGTCAAAAACGTTCTCAGAATATACTACGAGCTTCCGCGATTGCATATCAGAAACTTCCGGGTAGCTTCCCTGGTTTGTTACGTTCTCGCTAGGGATGTATGAAAAAAGTAATGAAAGTACAGTGCGATTACAATCCCAGGTTGTTTACTCTTTCTAGACAGTGTTTCATAACCTTTTCAATCCTGTCACCCTGACCTGGAAATGGCTTTAATATATTAAAAATATATGAAATTAAAAACGATGGATATACCGATAGTTCAATACAGTAACAGCCAGTATTGTTTTTATCATTAAAAATTCTAAGCTGTTTACCAACTCAAATAAACTCCTATGCAATTTGTGCCTTAACATACTTACTTATATAACACGAATGAAGTCGACTAGCTCTCACAGACCATGGAGGGGGGAGTGGCAATACATATTATTTTACTAATATTAATATGATTTTGGAAATACGTTACATTACAATTATTGAATCTGTTAAATTATTTCGTTTCAGTTAAGCTATTATTTATTATAACCTCAGTAATCCAACGAAATTTTGTAGTATAATTTTAATTATATTCTAAGATTAATGATATGTAATACAATTTTAAGATAATTTAAGCACACGCATTGGTTACAGATATAGATAAATTATTATGAATCATCCTCCATGTAACATAATATCTAATCCTCTGGATGTAACATAACATCGTCCGGGTTTTATAAACAGGTATTTAACTTTCTTTTCCGTCATTGCAGTCGGTATAATATAAAAGTAGTTCCTACTTATGTAATAGAAAGACAACGAAAGTCTCATAGGTAACGCGTAAACAGCAATTCTTCGTTCTGCCACTACGCCACTGACGCCCGGCCATAGAATAGTCAAATTCCATATTTTTTCTAGAAAACGTGTCGGTTTAATCCATTTAACTGATGTTTAGGTAAAGTTTGGTGCGTGTGAAACTTATTAAAATAAAGGTTAGAAATTCCTTACTATGAATTCCAGTTGCGAAAACACTTTTTAATAACATTATATTAAACTTAAACCAATTTTCATTCGGAAATAAAGAAAATGTGGTACGCAAATGAACTGACTAACAACAACTGAAAGGTTGAAACAGGCATAGTTCTGCAAGCGATCCGCTGCTAGTACGCGTCTTTCACCTCGTAGCATGTTTTAACTTGGCGGCGCACGACCTATAAATATTTTTTTTGCCCTATTTATTGTTAGTAAATGTACATAAGTTATATTTTTTCAAATCTGCATAAAATCAGCTTTGTTATCGTATTATTTGTATAAAGAATCACCAGTTTAATATTTACGGTAACCTGAAATAAAAAATGCACTTGTTATTTTTAAATATTGCTATATTATTAAGGAACTACACATAAAGTGGCTTTTTATTTTATTAGAAATAAATTCTACGTTATCGATATATACGAAAACGATACCAAACTTGACATATTAGCTAAACCTGGAAAGTTATAATTTTTAGAATGAAGCCGGGCGGAGCGTCGCTTTAAATCCCCCCCTCCGCCACCCCATAGGGGGGATACCGGAGGGCTACCGATCTTAATTGGCTTATTTTGACTCAAGGATCGAATGTGCCAAGTTTCACACTTGTGTCAATAAATGTAAGGTTAAGGCATTTTATGCGGCTAACAGACTGTACTATGTTTTTTTCCAAGCAGATCTAAAGAGGGATAACCTACTGTCCAGTAAGTAAATTACATACTTACTTACTGGACAGTAGGAGATTCCAAATTAAAATTTCGCTTTTTACTGGACAGTTGTCATAACTCTCCGGTAGAGTTCACTTTCTGTGTAGAGTATACTTTTAACCGACTTCCAAGAAAGGAGGAGGTTCTCAATTAGTCTGTACTTTTTTTTATGTTTGTTACCTCAGAAATCTTGACTGGGTAAACAGATTTTGAAAAAAAAATCTTTTTTTTATTTGAAAGCTGATGCTTGTCATTTGGTCCCATTTTAAATTTTATCAAAATCGGTCCAGCCGTATTTGAGTTACACTCATATAACTGAAAAATATTCACCTATCTTGATCATATAGTCGTTGACAATGAATGACAATCGATCCTGTAAATAGAAAGGGTCACTAAAGAGAGTGAAAAAAAAATTATTACCAAAAAATGGAACCGACTTCAACACCCAAAAGTGTGAAATAACTTGTCGAAGTCGGTACCATGCGCACAATATTGTGATAATAGGTACATTTGAACTATCATGGTACCGACTACAACAAGTTATTTCACAGTTTTGGGCGTTGAAGTCGGTTCCATTTTGTGATAAAAAATTTTTTCAGAGATGTTATGGCAACAATACATACCATTTTGGATAAAAATAATATAATCAATTCGTTTAGCTAAGGGTCCCTAAAAATTAAAACCACACAGCAATTCACTATTTTTTATTTTTACACCAATATTAACATAACGCGTTACTTAAGTTTAATTACATTTATTACTTTACATATTGTTATATACTTCATACATATTTACTATGAACACATAATCAACGCTCAGATTTCAATAAAGGGTGGTTTGAGATGGGGCACTTAGTCATCATCAGCCTGATGATGTCCACTGATGAACAAAGGCTTCCCCCATAGGGAGCCACAAATAACGGCTAATAAAAAATATATATTGTCTGATAAGTTAGCCTTTTTTCCACTATGTTACCTGATGGTAAGTGATGACGTGGTCGAAGGTGTTGTTTAGGCTAACCTAGAAATACTGGCTCTCAAGGACAGCTGCCGGACACACCGTGAGGTGCTTGGTGACAGATTTTCTACTTGAGGGTGGTAGCTAGTTAGGCGGGCACCTAAAATTACTGCCATCCTAAGACAACCGACACCGATGACTTAACGTGCCCTCCGAAGCACGTGCTCAGTAGTAATATCACCAGCGGTCACCCATCCAACTCTCGACCGCGGCGGTCGTTGCTTAACTTTGCTGATCGGTTAAGAATGGCTAAGCAAACTTCGCTACGAGCGCTTCAATTCTCTTGAGAATATTCTGTTCCTTGTATTTACGGATTTAGCCATTTAGGCAAAAATCATCTACATTTTATGAAAAAATCATCTACATCCAGTATTAACAAAGTGATGTTCACGCCACAGTAACAACAAGGTACAGTAGGTAATTTAACGAATTATTTATTTCACAATTTTCATTGTAAAGTCAGTGTATACTGACTTTACTTTGTTGTTTTCAACATTTTGACTGGTTTCATTGTCGATTGTATAATAAATACTAAAGATATATGGTTTTTGTAAGGTATCGCCGATGTAATGAAGGTAGATTATTGTTTGGTCCATTAAATCAGTTAGCCACCCACCGCTGTGTTTCATTGACGTTGCACTGGCGACGAGGCGGAAATATCGCAAAAATAGAATATTTTTCGATAAGTTGGAACCTAATACGTGCAGTGAATAATACTAATCCGTGAAATCATGCCTTTTGGTAAAATAGAATGGTTCGAATTGCATTCTAAGCAGTGGTCGGCATATGTACGTCGTATCAAGCAGTTTATGCTCCTCAACGAAATAAAACCTAACCTCCAAGTTGCGACATTAATTACGTTAGTTGGTGAACCAACTTATAATTTGATGTGTGATCTTTGTGCTCCAATGAATCCCGAAGATAAGACATTCGACGAGTTGGTTAAAATTGTGGCTGAGCATCTGGAGCCACAACGATCAGTGATAGCTGAAAGACACGTGTTTAGACTTCGTCGTCAGAAATCAGGAGAACCACTGACCGAATATTTACAAAATCTGAAGCATCTCGCTGCAACTTGTGAATTCGGCCGAACGTTAGAAGAAAATCTTCGCGATCAATTTGTTTCGGGCTTGGCTAGTGATGATATGAGGTCTCGTCTATTTGCCGAAAAGGATATACAGTATAAGAAGGCGGTGGAGCTAGCTTTGGCTTTGGAGGCGGCTGAAAAGCATGCCGAGCGAAGTGCCATGAGCGGCGGCGGTGATGCGAGCACGCGTCCCGGCTGCGCGGGCGCCAGCTCGGGCGCGTTGGCGCCGCGCTCCGGGAGCAGCGAGGCGGGCGAAGGCCTGCATGCGGTCCGCAATGCGCGCCAAGGGGCGCAGCATGCGGGACCCTCTACGTGTTGGCGGTGCGGCAAGGCGCACCGAGCAGATAAGTGTCGCTTCAAACAATATAACTGTAATGTGTGTAATCGTAAAGGTCACTTAAAAGCTATGTGCAGGATGTCGGAAAGTAAGCCTCCCGCGGATCGAAAACATAATTTTATTGACGATGATGATGACTCAGATAATGAAATGTTTAATATTAAAGTAGTCGCGGAAGGAGATAAACCGTATTTTGTTAATGTGAGCATTGGCAACTGTAAGCTGCAGTGTGAAATAGATACCGGTAGCAAAATTTCAGCGATTAACGAGGAATATTATCAGCGTTTGTTTTCTGAGTATCTGCTTCATAATGATCGGCTTAGTCTATCATCCTACACTAGCGCTCCCATTGAATCACTCGGCTATATCAAAGTTGATGCTCGCATTGAGAACAATTTACAAAAAGGTTTAAAACTTTACGTAATTAGAAACGGCAGTAGACCCATTTTAGGTAGAAACTGGATGCGTCATTTTAATATTAATCAGTTATCAATCAATAATATTCAGGCGGCGGAAGAGAAAACTCGTGAGATTATTGTCGAGGAACTAAAAAAAGACTATCCTAATGTATTTACTAATGAATTGGGTAAATGTAAAAAGGAGATTCGATTACAGCTCACAGATAAGGAACCGGTTTTTGTGCGCGCGCGGCCCGTGCCTTTAGCGCTAAGGGAGGCGGTTGAACGTGAACTTGAACGTATGCAGAACAATGGATCTATATATCCGTTAGATAATTCGGAGTATGGAACTCCTATCGTCCCTGTGATAAAACCATCCGGTGAAATTAGAATTTGTGGAGATTATAAAACCACAATAAACCCTAAGCTTAAAAGGGATTATTACCCCCTCCCGCGTATAGAGGAACTGTTTGCAGCTCTTAGTGGAGGTGAAGAGTACTCAAAAATCGACCTTACTACTGCATACTTACAGGTCCCTTTACATAGCGAATCCCAGGCAGTCACTGCAATCTCTACTCACGTGGGAAATTTTGCCTTCAGACGTACACCATATGGTTTGAGTTGTATACCGGAAAAATTTCAAAAAATGATGGAGGAAACACTACGTGGCATCCCTAATACGGTGTGTTTCCTCGATGACATATGCATTACAGCGGAAAATAGAATTACACACTTATGTAATCTGCGAGCTGTACTCGATCGACTTGCTCGAATGGGTCTGACCGTTAAAATAAGTAAATGTAAATTTTTACAAAAAAGTGTATCATACGTAGGGTTTGTAATTGATAAATATGGGTTGCATCCCGATGAGTCGAAGATAGAGGCGATTGTAAAAGCTCCTAGACCTTGTAATGTTACCCAACTGAAGGCGTTCTTAGGAATGTTAAATTATTATGGTAAATTTATAGAAAACCTTAGCACTCGACTGCATCCCTTATATGCTCTTTTAAAGAAAAACGCTTCCTGGCAGTGGAATGAGCAGTGCGAAAGAGCTTTTAACGAAGCGAAGTACAGCTTATCTAGTGATAAAGTGTTAACACACTATGACCCTTCACGCCCTTTAGTGTTGTCGGTGGACTCGAGTTCTTATGGAATAGGGGCGGTGTTATCGCATAGGTATGAAGATGGTTCGGAAAGGCCCATAAGCTGTGCGTCGCGAACACTTTCGGATACTGAAAAAAAATATAGCCAGTTAGACAAAGAGGCACTAGCCATCTTATACGGAGTACAAAAACACCACCAGTACTTGTTTAGTAAATATTTTTTATTAAAAACCGACCATAAGCCTCTCACATACATTTTTGGTCCAAAAGGTGGTATTCCGCAAACAGCAGCTAGTAGGTTGCAGCGCTGGGCAGTTAAGTTAGCAGCTTATGATTTTAATGTTGAATACGTACCATCAAAAAAAAATTGCAATGCAGATGCTCTGAGTCGTTTACCTTTAGTAAGTTCATTACCTTGTAAAAGTTCGAGTGATAATAATAATTATTTATTTTTGTTAAACGACACTTTACCGGTTAACTCCAAAGATATATCTATAGAGACAAAAAAAGATCCGTTGCTCAGTAGAATAGTGGGATACATAATGTTTGGTTGGCCAAATACGTGTGAGAAAGAAGATGAGAAACCATTTTATTATAGAAAAACCGAGCTCTACTTGGATCACGGTTGCATTTTATATAAGTACAGGGTTGTAATCCCATTTAAATTACAAAATCGGGTATTAAGTGAGATACACACGGGCCATCTCGGTATAGTTAAAATGAAATCGATTGCCAGAAATTACGTTTACTGGCCGTCTATAGATAAAGATATAGAAAGGGTAGGTGTAGATTGCCAAGCTTGTGTTAATGTACGCGACGCACCACCCAAGTCTTCATTACACCCCTGGGAATTTCCTGCAGCCCCGTGGCAACGCTTGCATGCAGATTTTGCTCAATATAACGGTAAATACTTTATTGTAGTCATAGACGCCCACTCTAAGTGGCTGGAAGCGGAGGAAATACGTAGTACTTCGGCTTACGATACAATAAAATTTTTCCGAAATATTTTTGCCAAGTTTGGCCTACCACTCCAGCTAGTAACGGACAATGGACCGCCATTTCAAGGATTCGCGGCTACATCGAATTTCTTTATAAATAGCTGCCTTAAGACCCCATCTCAAACAAGCACCCTATACAACCATGGCTTGTACGTTATTTAAGGTCTCTTTCAGACGAGCGACTTTTTACCCCACCATTGGATAACAACCTAAAAACAGTCGCAATACTGTGCGAACATAGCTAGCACGATATATCAATGTTTTGAGACTTAAATAGTTGGGTAAAAGTCGTCCGTCTGCTTGAATGTTTCTAATGCTAACAAACATCTATTTATAACAAGTTTTACATTAATGATGGAATCTGTGCTACCCCAAAAAGGCCTCGGAGCAAAAGCACAGACATTTAATAAGTTCTACATTATATTGTCACATAACTACTTATATCATAAAATAGTAAAATGCGTTATGTCAAGAACGTCTAAAACTATCGCGCGACTGATTTAAACATCCAATATGGCGAGAACACGCGCAGCTTTTGCTGATTATTTGATAGTTGACGCGGCTTATTTTCTAAACAATTTTGTTATCGTCTATTGCAGCTTAACTACGACTTATTTGCGGCCACAGCTTACTTTAAGCTTGAACAGTTGATACCGTAAACAATATGGATACAAGATAATACATTATGTTTAGTAAGTTAAATATTAGTGATGTGTAATTGTTTAAACTATTTAAAATTCAATGTGTTGAGAATGTGTAAAAAGTCGTGCGACTTATTGACTACACATGATGTTGCATTTGATATGAAAGACTTTTCTTATATTTATAAATACAAGTGAACATTACGAAGTAGCTCGTACTTTTATAGCAGCTATAGAAACATCGTGCGAAAAGTCGCAAGTGTACGTAAAGACGTACGAGGGAAAAAGTCATTCGTCTATTTAACACATTCAACATTATTGCTAGACAGTATAACCACAGTATAATTAATAGTAAGTAGTGTAACACCTCAACCTTTGTGAATACAAAAAGCTTCAAATCGTGGGGTAGAATAAAAAGTGGCCTTATGCACGTTGCACACAGGAGCAGATTCTACAATTAGAACGCACGCGCTGCGACTAAAAAAGGAGATAGTTGAAGTCTTGACTTTTTTTCTATTACTCTGATTCTGTATGATACGTCCAAAACGCCTCACGTTGGCTTTAAATTCTGATACTATTCGTCCAATGTATTCAGAATTCAGATTTAAATATATAAGCCAATGTTGGCGCTAACTCTATTGTACCATGCACATATTGGACAAATTGTATTTTGGTATTTCTAAATATGATTACAAGCACCATTGCGTGCTAAGCTAAAATCATATTTTACAAATTATTGGAGCACAAAATTTTGCGGGAAACGAACGCGCGTCCTCCGATATCGCGTCGGATGCCTACAACCCCTCGGCCACCTGGACACGGCATTTCCAGCCGCAATTTCGCCCTGGGCATAATATTTTGTGCTCCAATAATTTGTAAAATAAAATTGTATTGCCAGGCCAGGTTTATGGTGACTTTTGACGATAGCCAGAAAAATCTATTTATATTTATGTTCAATATGGGATCTTTATATGTATAGCTAATAAAACAACCCTCAAATAGGGTTGCTTCATAACTTGCACCATCTCCGCTTCCTTGGACAGCAATAATGAGAAGTCACCCTAATATAGCAAAATTACTAACTTCGCGCTTTACTACATAATATGTTGATTAAAATACTATATTATTACATAAATTGTAACAGTATTCCTTTTACAAAAAAGGTGCTGCCACGCTGCTGTTAAAAATGTTAACAAACATTTTGTAACACTAATACATTTATGAATTTAAGGTAAAGAAAAACTAATTAAATTAAAAAAAAATTGTTAAAAAATGGATCCGACTTCAACACCCACAAGTGTGAAACAACTTGTTGAAGGCGGTACCATGATAGTTGAAAAGTACCTATTATCACAATACTGTGCGGATGGTACCGACTTCGACAAGTTATTTCACACTTTTGGGTGTTGAAGTCGGTTCCATTTTTGACAAAAAGTTTATTCACACTCTTTAGTGACCCTTGCTACTTACGGGATCGATTATGATTCATTGTTAACGACTATAACATCTAGATATGTAAATATTTTTCAGGTATATTAGTGTAACTCAAAATCGGCTTGTCCGATTTTGATAAAATTTAAAATGGGACCAAACGACAAGCATCACCTTTCGAACAAAAAAAATAATTTTCACAACCGGTTCACCCAGTCCAGAGTTCTGAGGTAACAAACATAAAAAAACAGACGAATTGAGAACCTCCTCCTTTTTTGAAAGTCGGTAATAAAAACATTTTCATTAAATAAAATATATATATATATATATAAATTTTAATTTAATTACATTACTTGTTCCCAACATTAGTTGGTAAATGTGTTAATGTTAGAAAATGTTTGTAAAAAATTTTAAACAGCAGTGTGCCAGCACCTTATGAAAAATAAAAAACAAAAGGGATAATTTTTTTTTACGTACCTATTTGACATAGATAATCTTTTTACATTTCACTATTTTTGATTATGTGTAATTATATGAGATTATGTGTTCAAGATATAAAAAATATACATACATACATATATTCAAATCCGTCGTCCGATATCACAGTTAGTTTCACACCATACCTCCTTAATGACAAACATACATATTATTTATACATATATATATATAAATATAAACAGGTTACTAAGTCAATGAACGAAGTATATGAGAGGTAAGCAACAAGTGGCATGTACTATTATCCTGAAATATGCCACAGCGCAAAAAAATAATGCAGTAGGATATCTATAGATATATGATTTAGATTCTCATATGTATTGTTCGTTTTATATTATAGGATAACACTACACTATTAAACCCTATTACGGTAATAAACAATTAAAAGAGTAGCTTAGTTTACTTTTTCAAAAAAACCTATTGTTTTATTTTTGTTGTTTTTTTTTGTATCTGCCACTTTAGGGCGTCATTAACACCTTTTTTCAAATTACCGTCTCCATAAATCACTCTTTAGATTAACTCTACCACCAAATATAAACATCAATTTTATTATGAGAGGAAACATTATAGGCATGATCGGGATTCGAACCCGCGCCGTCCACCCCACCTCTCGTTGTAATGCCGAGTTGTATAAGTACAAATTTAAAAATAAAAATCGCCAAGATTTATTTTAGAGGTATATTATATATTTAGTGGAAATTACACCAAAATTTCCTGCAAAACTATTTTCTACGCGTTTCGATTCTCCACGAAGCATTTTCAGACGCTATGAGCGCACGACAGTGATTTCGTGACACTCAGGATTTTTTTTAAGGAAATTTCGCGTATATATGCCAGTAATATATATATATATAATTTTTATCTCTTATGGCAATTATATTTATAAATTATATATAATTAAAAATCAAGTTTATCATTTTAAAGTACATGTTACAGAATAACATGAAAATGAGAAGAAACAAAGTTTTTTAACTCATTATTATAAGGGTCGTCGCTCACTACACAAATTACACTTCGTATAACTGCGTATATGTTCTTAGGTATATTATGATGAGCTAAGTTGCTCACGAGTTTCATACGTACTTTTTCAACACCCTTGCGAGGAAAAATCAATATATATTACACAAATGCGATACAAACAACATACGAAAATTATGGAAAATAGCGCGCAAGTTTTTTTTTTTGCGTGCGGCAAATGTATTGTTGTTGATTACATATACTTAGCCTTTAACCTCTTTGTTGTTACAAATATGTATTACCCGGTTAAATTGAGAATTCTCTGTTTACTCGCATATAATTTGCAGTTAGGAACTAACTTAACTTTGTAGGGATAATTACCCGGTTAAATTGAAAATGCTCTGTTTTGCAGTTAGGTACTAACTAACACACTAGTGTATAATATTATTATGCACGAGGGTGTTATAGTTCGGTTTATGGCGCTAAGAACGATATAATAAAGCTCACTTTACGAGCAAGGGTGTTGAAAAATCATTACATAATCGATTATCATTCGCTCACATATTTTCACAGTAACATATTGCATACATTTAACTTTCAAGATATCACTTATGTATAACACTTTGTATAATTATTATTACAGTATTGATTTCGGAAAATCATACAAATTTTCTTCACACATTCCGTTATTCAAATTTCGTTTATTATATAGACTTCTCTGGATTTTTTTCACATACTAGATAACATGGTGTACTTCGTATCACCTATCCTAACAGAGAAAGGTGAATTATTTGACAGGAAAGTATAGGTAGAACAGTTTATATGGGATAATTAAATTGTTGTTTTTACTGTCTTCCACGCCATTTTTCCATATTTTCTCATCGTTTAGACCTTCCCAGGACTACGACAAACATTTCAAAATCAAAATCAGGTTATTCGGCCCAGCCGTTCTCGAGTTTTAGCGAGACAAACGAATCGCAATTGATTTTTTATATATATATATATATATATATATATAGAAGAGATAAGAGATATAAATAGTATGTGAGCCTAGGTTAGAGATACTTACGTCCGTATATAACCGGCATTAGCTGTCAGTAACTCCTTTACTAGAAATCGCATAAACTTTAAGGCGTCCTGTATTTATATGGTCATCGCAACATGATATTTACAATTTACATGTCGTTTATTATCCATGATCGAATAGCTCTCTAAGTTTCGTAACTCATATATCAGACAAATGTCAAAAACATCTCTGACAGTACCTATTTGGTCGTATTTATTTTTTAAATCATCCTAAATCAATCGTTCCATTCAAATTTGCTAATACTTTCAATAACAAATACGTCACAAACAAATTCAAAGTACCGTTAAAACAGCATAAGACGATATTTAATACATAAAAAAAATAATAAAGTTTTGCGATTGTATAGTTATTATGCTATTAGAAAAATAATTTCACTATAGTTACGCAATTTCATGACGAAAATGTTCGTTTGTACGTAAATCGAATACTATCGTAAATTTGTCGTATATTTAAAACGACAGTATACGATTAACACTCACGTGAATGGCGTTTTTTTCGACTTTTCAAGTCGTTTTTGTTAATGCGTCCCGCTCATACAAAGTTACAGCACTGACAGCGCGTGTCTCGCGGGTGATTGGTCAGTAGGTGGGTGCAGCAGAGCGCGCTGTAACAACGTTATATGATGTTGCAGCAGCGGCAGTACCTGGGGCGCGCGCCGCCGCCCGCCACCGGGGGGGTCACGGGGGCGAAGTACGCGTGCACCTTTATGTTGGGGAGGTGGTTCTGTCAACAAATAATTATACGGGTCTATACAGGGTTATTGGTAAAATGCTAACAACCTCTTAGGGTTGACTTTGCTAGTCCTAACAAACTAAAAAAAAATATTTATTGGTTAGATTTTTTTTTTCCTATTTTAAAGCCTTCTCCGATCGAGAGCTTTGAATAGAGTTTTGAATATTTACATTGAGAAATATAATAAAAAATATTAAATAATATATTACAGGCACAAGATACTTTTAACATTTATTAATAGTACATTACTGCAGCGGTCAGCAAAGGAGGCATTGACGGACGAACGAACGTGTAAATGTGGGCCGAGGCGAAGCCGAGGCACACATACGTAAGTCCATCAATGCCTAGTTGTGGCCAAGGCTAGTATAGTGCTTTTCTCAAATAATGCGCGGAAATTAAAACAAAGTAGTACCTAGGCAGAATTTTTTATTTGAAGATATAAACAGCGTTCTATTTGCAAGCAAGATCGAAATTTAAATAAAACCTTTGATAAGTTACCTCCTTGGTAATGCTTCGAGGTAAAAGATCATTCCATTTTTGAATTACACGACTGATATGAGTTTACTATGCAATTTATTTAGTCGCTAGACACGACAGATATAGATTTTCATACATTTTTTGCCGGCCGCTGCGCGCGTGTATTTGGCCAGTACAGCAATTTCGATTTATCTCGAAGAAGGTTGTCAAAAAAAATGCTCACATTTCCAAGCCTGTTTGAGAAAAAGTATTTATGGATTTGTTAAACGTACTGGTCCTCGTGCTTACTCCGTCAAAAACATAAAAAAAACACAATATAAACACTGATTTTTTTTTCAAAACAAAAAAAAAATATTCATCTCAAGATGTTTGTTAGGACTAGCAGAAGTCAAACCTAAGAGGTTATTAGCATTTAACCAATAACTCTATATAATGATTGAGATTCAGGAATGCAGAAATCCATATTAAATAATAACAAACCTTTAAAAAAATACAAAGTTTTTTCGTACTTTCAGGACTGGAAGATGGTCCAGTAAAAAAAAATCGTTTAATTTCGCGTAATGCCCACAAGATCCTCGTCTAAATTACAGTTCACCAATAAGCGTTGCAATTACCTTTATACCATCCAGATATGCAAATACATATTTTCAGTTAATTGACTATAACTTAAAAACTACTCAACCGATTTTGATGAAATTTAAATGATACCAACTAAGTAATAGCACTCTACCCAACAACAAAATCCGTCCACGATTGGCAAATAATCGCATTACAACTACGAAAAAAAAAGAAACGTACAATCGAATTGAGAATCTTTTCCATATTTGGAAGTCAGTTAAAATGAAAGTACACAGGCTACAAGTTTCACATTTTTTTTTTGTCTTATTTTTTTATAAGCCTACCTTTGACCACATCTTTTGTGATTGATTATTTATTGACAAATTTTACAGATCTTCAAGGTTATAAAAAAAAACTACATGAATATTTCATACCCTTAGCTTCCTGATAGCGTTTCTAGAGACCATTTGACAGTCGTAGAGCTCGATCAGCTGCAGATTGTGGCACGATATGAGGTGTTCCAGCGCTCCGTCCGTCACCAGGGGACAATTGTCGAGACCTGGAAAACATATATACAACAAAATTATTGAAAATATTTTAGCAACCTATAATTGAAGATATTAGAAGTACAGTATAATTGCACTAGTCCGGTACTTCAATAGACCGATACGTCCAATAATCCGGCACCCACCGCCAGCGCCCGCATTAAATTGTTTCAATACCTACAAAACATGGACAGGAAAATGGCATATCTGCCAAAGATATTATAATTCTTCGAAACATCCGATAAAATGTTTTTAAAGCTTAATTGCTTTTGTGCAACTACAAGTTGCAAGTTGAATATTTCGAAGAATTATAATATCTTTGGCAGATATGACGTTTTCTTTAAAATTCAGATTATTTTAAAACTGTAATTTCATGTTAATTATGAGATATGTTACAGTTACAATAAAACATGTCGTACAAGAACATAAATATGTACATAGATACATTATGAAATGCTTTATTTTATTTATTTCGAGTTTTTCTCTACAATCCAATAATCCGAACATTCCAATAATCAGGCACCCTCTGGTTTTAATAGTGCTGGATTAGTGAGATTATACTGTAAATCAAAAATATATCTAGTGCCATTCTGCCAAAAATGTTTGGTTAGAAAGTTAGGTTAGGTTCTAGCCGTGGTGACGTGAGAAACTCCACGTAGTCTAGCCGGAATAGGTTTTCTTAATTCTCGGTCTGTAATCATGCCCAGTGCATCCAATATGGAGATCAAAATTTCTATTGCAGCGGCGCTCGTTGTTAACATTTTTAATGTTATTGTGCCGGAACAAGCTCGAGGCCCCTGATGTTAACCGGACTAACCTCTGCCTATAACAGATACATTTCGTCACAAGTCACGAATCACACTGCGCCCGTCACTTTGAGACATAATTTTTAAGTCTCATTTGCCTGTAGTTTTGTGTTTAACTAGCGTTGTCATATAACGCTTTCAATCAGATATTGTTACATACAACATAACATGATAGTCATTGATACTGAACATATTTTATACTAGCTGCACCCCGCGGTTTCACTTGCATAGACAATTATAAAAGTGATGATGAGAATTATTGTTTGTGTCAATCCAAGACCTAAAATCGTCTATATGTCGAGTTCCATGCAAATCAGTTCAGCCGTTTGAGGTTAAAGGAGTCACACACATTCACAGGCACATCCTTCATATTTATAATAATAAGTGAAATTATATTTCCAAATTTCTAGAGAACAAAATTTTACACATTCGAGCTGAAATAGAACCCTGTGTTTTACACACCGGGTGCTTTAACCACTAAGCTATCGAGGATAGCTCGACTGAACCGAATTTTATATATAACCATGCTAAATTTATGTAAATGTGATTTCGCTTAGCACGCGATAGTGATCTGGCCGGTTGCCTTCCTGACGCCAACCCCCTGGTACTCACCCAGCACTGTAAGATGTTCAGCAGCGCACGGAGACATTGATAACTGTTTGATCCCGTAGTCCGTTATCAGTTCACAATGTGATAACGTCTGAAACGACAAACATAATAAAAATAAATCTATATAATATCTATACTAATATTATATAAGGAGGAAAGATTTGTATTTTTGTATGTAACTAATAAACTTAAAAACTACAGCACTTATTTGAAATATTCTTTCTCCATTAGAATCCTACATTATACTTTTTTTATGCCTGTTAGGTTAGCCTTTGACCACTATCTCACCTGATAGTAAGTTATGATGTGGTCGAACATGTCAGGCTAACATAGAAAACTTTTTTCTTTAAACTTTTAGAGGTTGCAACCATCTCCAACTATAGTTTTAATAGTTGGAGATGGTTGCAACGAAAGATATAAAGAAAAGTTTTATTAGCCCTTTAGTAATTTTTTTTACAGACAGGTCCAAATATGTTTAATACATATTTATAATAATGTTGCCTTAGGTTTTCGCGATTGTTACACATAGTAATTAAACAACTTTAAACGGTTTAAATTGCGTATATTTGTCATTATTTTTATCCCGACGTTTCAAACACTTTGCAGTGTTGAGTGTAGAGAGCCAACCCTTATTCAGTGGACCTGAGCCTATCAACGCTCGTGACAATGAGGGGGAACGGCCCTGCTGGTGTTATAAGAGGCGCAGCTGCTCCGGGTACGACCAAGCTTGAGGCTGCTGAGCGCCAGCGACTGCTACATCTTTATTACGTCAAGGAAGGTACTACTGAGGAACAGGTGAGAGACCACTTAAACTCCTTTGTTGATGGAAAACATGCAAGGTGGTAGCTCTCAAAGCTAGAGGTAACTACGCATCTTTTAAATTAGAAGTCCCTTCCAAGTTGGCAGAAGACATTATGTCACCTGCTAATTGGGCCGAGGCATATGCGTTAAACCATGGAGGCAGTCCTTTCGTTCCACCAAGAAGGAAGACCAAGAAGCTAAACATGACTAAAGATATTAGTTTATACTATCAAAACGTTAGAGGTTTAAGAAGTAAAACTAGGACCTTCTACAATAACGTCTATATGGAATCTCACGACGTTATCGCTCTCACGGAATCATTTCTCAATAGTTCTATATATGATGGCGAATTGTTCCCTTCGAGATATGTTGTGGTGCGTAAGGACCGCGCTGGTGATGTAGGTTGGGGTGGTGTTCTTTTAGCCGTACGCGATCATTATGTAGTAAAGTTGATTACCGATGTGGACGGCCTAACAGATGACAAGGAGATATTGTTTGTTAAAATTATGTGGAAAAACGTAAAATTATTGATATGTGTAGTATATTTACCGCCAAGTTACAATGATAATCAATACGGTGATGTCTTAGATTGTTTGGAGAATGTTATATGCAAATATTTTTCAGTATTAGATATATTAGTATTAGGTGATTTTAACCTAAATTCTTGTAGTGCAGCCATGAAGTTACGATTTGAAATGTTCGTTGAATTCTGTAAATTATGTCAGCACAGTAATGTATTAAATTCCCATGGTGGTATGCTAGATCTTGTGTTGTCATGCTTTAGTTCTAGTGCGGTGGTCGTAACGATGACGTGGAACCGCCGGTGCCAGCTGATTCCTACCATCCACCAATAAAGGTGACCCTCAATCTGGTGCGAGGTTTTGACATATCTGATTCTGCTTGTCCTTTTCCGGTAATTGGCTCTTTGTATGCCCTGACTGGAATTTTCGTAAGGCGGACTTTAGCTCTTTGTACACCAGTGTATCTGATATTGATTGGAGTGAAGTGCTATTGGAACAGGATGTTGATGCTGCATTGGATCTTTTTTATTTTAAATTGAATGAAGCTGTGAGTAACCATGTCCCCCTTAAAAGGATCTATAATTCCTCGAGCCAGCGGCAATACCCCCCATGGTATACTGCTGAGATAAAGAGGAAAATTAAAATAAAATACTTTCATTAGATAAAAATTAAAAACATGTTTTAGAATTTAATCGCGAGGTCTTTAGGTACTATAGGACTCATATCAAAGAACTTGTCAGTGATGCGTAACAGCAGTATATTACGGTTGTAGGGTCAAATATAAGTTCTGACCCCAACAAATTTTGGAAGCATGTCAAAGCAAGTCGTAGTGGTAGGGGCCCATCCAGTGCATATACTCTGAACGGGGAGCCGGTGGAGGGACATAACCCTGCAACAGCGTTTGCCGAATGCTTTGGTTCTGTGTTTCCTAGCGACATCCCAGTTCTCGATGCTGAAGCAGCAGCGCGTGAGGCTATTACCAAGAATGCTCGACTTGTAACTATAAACAGTGTTACTGAATTTGACATTCGCCGTGCTGTACGCCGCCGCTTAAAACCGTTGTCTGCGGCTGGGCCGGATGGAATCCCTCCCTTTCTTGTAAAGGACTGTCTCTCGGCACTAGTATTGCCTCTAATGCACATATTTAATCGCTCTCTACAGCTGTGTCAATATCCTGCAAGATGGAAAGTGTCTAGAGTGACTCCTGTGCCTAAGGTTACCTCTTCCACTGAAATTACAACGTTTAGACCAATTGCTGTACTTGCAGTATTCAGTAAAATCTTTGAATCAGTCATCAACTATTACCTAGTTCACCAGATTGAACCTTATTTCGACAATTCGCAGCATGGGTTTCGCATTGCCCGCTCCACTACGACGAATCATATCACCTTTGTTGACCAGATAGCCTCTGATATGGATGCTGGTCGGCAGGTTGACGCGTTGTTCTTTGATTTTAGACGTGCATTTGATCTCGTAGACAATGACATCTTATTAGTCAAACTTTCAGCTTTAGGTGCCTCACCTAAACTATTAAAATTCTTTTCGCATTATCTTAGAGATCGCAAGCAGTATGTGCAAATAAATAAGTACAAATCAGGTGAATATTACATTAGATCAGGGGTAAGTCAGGGTAGCAGTCTGGGTCCTACTCTATTTTTAGCTATGATCAACGATCTTCCCAGTGTTCTCAATAGGTCACAATGTTTAATGTTTGCTGACGATCTGAAGGTCTACCAGCCGGTGACGGGAACATCAGATTGTATGAGCCTCCAAGCCGATACAAAGTCAGTTGAAAGATGGAGTCAGAAGAACAGGCTTGTTTTTAATACTGCAAAGTGCAAAGTAGTCTCTTTCACCAGATCTACAAATCCCATTGTATATCCTTATACCTTGGGCGACTCCATCTTGGTAAGAGAAACTAAAGTCAAGGACCTAGGAATTATCTTGGACGATTGTCTCAACTTCCGCGAACATATTGTCTCAATTTGCAAAATTGCTAACAAAACACTGGGTTTTATTATGAGAACTGCCTCACAGTGAACATGTTGATATAATGGTTACTTACTTTATAAACACCCTCACCCTACTGTTTGACTTACATGCCCCAACGAAGTCGAGAATAATAAAAGAATTGCCTAGTCCATGGATAACTCACACTATTAAGTTGATGATGCGTCTTCGCGATACAGCACTGGCTAAATATCACGAAACCAAACTTGATAATGATAAATCTTTTTATAAAGACCTAAAAAAACAGGTAATTGTAGCGCTACATAATGAAAAAACAGCATTCTTCAGTCAAAATATCAACATATATATAAAAAACTCTAAGTTGTTATGGAATAACTTAAAAAGCAAAGTGCTACCACCTAAGTCTGTGGGGCTGCCAGGGCACTTCGACAACCCTGATGCGATTAATGATCAGTTTTTAGATATTCCTGTTAATTCGCCCGTGACTATATGTGATTTAACTTGGTTTGAATTCAATAAATTTGGCCATAGCACATTTTCCTTTAACACGATTGATTCTTCGTTTGTTCTTCAAAAAATAAAAGAGGTTAAATCTAATGCTATGGGTATTGATCAAATATCTTTAAATATGATAATTTTGACTCTTCCGCAAAGCCTTGATACCATAACCGCTATTATTAATAAATCGTTGACAACTGCAATTTTTCCCACGGTATGGAAAACAGCAGTGGTTAAACCTATACCTAAAGTAACTAATCCTTTGGAAATAAAAGACTTACGTCCTATTAGCTTACTACCGTGCCTGTCTAAGGTTTTGGAAAAGACGGTTTGTTGTCAAATTACTGATTACATAGAGAAGAATAACATATTGCCTGATATGCAGTCCGGATTTAGGAAGAATAGAGGGACAAACACAGCATTACTAGACGTGACAGACAATATCACTGCTGCGCAAGATAAAGGCATGGGGACAATCTTGGTGTTATTGGACTTTTCGCGTGCTTTTGACTGTCTAAATATAGCGCTCTTACTGTCAAAACTAAGTTTCTACGGATTTGATCCTAGCGTAGTTCAATGGTTCAATACGTATCTAACTAATCGAAAGCAATTCGTAGAAATAATAAAAGACAGTGGTGAAGTACTGCGTTCTAATACGCGCGAGGTAACTAAAGGCGTTCCGCAAGGCTCTATATTGGGCCCATTATTATTTATTTTATATAGCGCTGACATAGTGAAGGTAATTAAGCATTGTAGGTTTCATATATATGCTGACGACATACAAATTTATTTATCTTTCAAACCAGAAGACACGAGATCTGCTGAGATTAAGCTTAACGAAGACTTGGAGAGGGTACAAAAATGGGCTTGGGCAAATTCATTATTACTAAATTCAAAAAAAACTAAGTTTATGATATTAGGTTCAAAAGTACAAATTCAGAAAATAGAAATAAAAAATCCAGTGTTAATGATCGGTGGTGAAACAATCGAAAGAGTACATGAAGCTAGAAATTTAGGGCTTGTCATGGACGAACATTTGCGTTTTGAGCGCCATATATCCGAAATTGTTAGGAACTGTTTTTATCGCTTAAAAGTTTTATATAAAATAAGAAATTATATCAGCACCAACCTTCGTATAAGGCTGGTAGATTCACTAGTATTATCTAAATTTAATTACGTTGACTGTGTTTATGGTCCCAGACTCCTTGCTAAGACAGCCAAACATGTCCAAAGAGTGCAAAACGCGTGTGCACGCTTTTGTTTTGATGTCCCGCCCCGAAGTCATATTTCTCCATATCTTATTCAACACAATATTTTAAATATGAAATATAGGCGACAACTTCATTTGGCTTCATTAATGTTCGGTCTGATTAAATGTCAGAAACCTAATTACCTTTTTTCAAAATTAACGTGGGCTCGTGACGAGAATAGCTACATTACTCGTGCAACAAGATACAATATGCTACGCATCCACATGCATGGTGGTACAGCAGCATTTCGTGGTAGCTTCTGTTTTAGTGCCACGAAGTGTTGGAACTCTCTTCCCTCTCCCATTCGTAATACCCAGAGTCAATACAAATTTAAACTACAAATGAAAAACTATTTGTTCAATAAACAAAAAGCTGATGCTATGCAGGGACATTTTTAAGAAATTTTAAACCTAAAAATAAACAATTTTATTTTTCTATATATTTTTAAAATTTTTTTTTTTTTAGTAAATTAGCATATCTATTTATTTGTTATTTGTTTTTAATTCGTTTCATGCATTGTGGTAATGATATAGAATTTTTTGGCCACGTCATAAATTATTTACTACTACCATACTGTAAATATGTTGGCATATACTATAAACTCCTTACACTGTACTTCATCTCTACTTTATTTTTATTCCTGTGTTATTATATAATGTGTTATATGTTTTTAGTATGTATTAAGTTTTTGTTTGTAATAAATATTATCACAATTTAAGTATATTTAAGCGTTCCATTATTGAGCTACATATATGTATTTTCATATAAGTTTTTGTATACATATTTTATTTTGTATGTCTGTGCGTCACCAAAGGTTCAGAGCTGAAAATCAGCGCTGGGGATTCGTCCACAGCATTATGCTGAGCCCTGACCTTTTCTGCCAGCACTGCATATTACAGCACCGGTGCTGTTAATGCATAATGTTATGTAAACATATTTTAATTTATCTCTGTTTATATTGCTGTTGTATGCAGTTCTGTCTGGAATAAATATTTTTTTCTTTCTTTCTTTTTTTTTTTTTCTTTCAGTTCCCAGACATCCAAGTAGCAATCACACTGTTTAACGCATTTGTTCGCAGCAAACTTGAATTTGACTCAGTAGTCTGGGATCCCAGGGAAGCTAAGTACACGCTCCTAATCGAAAGGCTCCAGCGCAAATTCACTCGCTACGTGTACAAGAGGATGTACGGGTACTATCCGTACCTGTTTCCATCGCTCTTTGTATCAGATATGATCGGAGTAGATACACTGGAGCTGAGACGAAAATTACTGTTGGCTATACGCTAGAGTTGCCGCGAATATTTGTTATAGCGAATAGTCGAATACCGATTAATCGCCACTCACTTTGGCGAATAGTCGAATAACTCGACATTACTATTCGACATGAATAAGGCACATTAAAATATTTCTAACTTCTTCTAAGGTTGTGAGAAAAGAAAACAATAAGGTTAAGGAAATCTGTTTCATGTCATACATACCTACATATTATATGTAACGTAGTAATTTAATTTTTCATTTAATTATTATTTACTAATTTAATTTCATGAATATGATAGGCACAGGCACATATTACAGATAATAATTAATAAGTACTGTGTATTGTTTTACTTCGGAAAATAATAATAATTGATTATTTTTAACTCCTTAGTTTTTTGTTCGATAAAAGTTTATTTTAGACGACTATTCGCCGAATGCCGAATAATAGCTATACTATTCGGTATTCGACGAATATCAAAAAAAATGTCGAGTAATGCCGAATACCGAATAATAGCGAGTATTCGCGGCAACTTTACTATACGCTATTGCCAGTTACTGCATAACAAGGTGGACAACCCGACGACTTTGCGTGCACTTGGATTATTTGTGCCGGACTACTATGCGCGCAGCCAGCGCCGTAAACACCAGCTGTTCCATCGTCCCATTAAACATACTCGCCACGCTCAGAATGCTCCTAAGCAGCGAGCGTTGGTTCTTTTAAACATGTTTACGCATGAGTTCCAGCATGTGGATTTGTTTTCTAGCTCTATGAGCATTATTGTTATTTTTTTATTTTTTTTTTTATTCTCGATAGGTTAGCCTTTGACCACTATCTCACCTGATGGTAAGTGATGATGTGGTCGAAGATGTTGTTCAGGCTAACCTAGAATAATAATAATAATCTTAGGATGTATTTAAGTCACACAAATAATGTTTAAGTTAGGTAGTAAGTGTTTTGGTGTTAGAACTGTAAGCTTTCTACTTGTATGAAATAAATAAATAAATTAAATAGTGTAAGCAGTGATCGTGACGAGTGATAGAGATAGTCACCCCGTGACCACGTAATTTATTAAAATATGCAAATGTAAATAATTGATTAAAATTTAAAAATCATAATATTTTACACTATATATACACTATACAGTTAAATACAATTTGCAGTTATCAAGTTTGCACTTGTCCTAAGAACAAAGATTCTACAAGCTGCAATGACATAATAATATTCTTTTAATGTGTAGAAGGGATTGTTATCAAAAAGTTCTTAAGTTTTAGTTTGACAAACTATATTTTGAGGTGGTAAAACTTTTTGGTAATATATTATACATCAGTATTTTCTAATAACGACCTTGTTTATGTACTTTAGCTAATCTGATTTTTGGTACAACCCGAATTTCTTTTTTTTTTTATAAATATAATGTATGTAACTTAACAATTTTTTTTATTTTTTTTATTTTTATTTATTTATTGTCATGGAACCAACAGCATAATAAAGCCTTTTATTCAGACATCAGATATACATATTTGTTTTACACAATTAAAAAAAATCGCGAATTTAGTGCTTCTTTACTCTCTGTATGTCCGTTTGCCAGAGGCAAAGGCCTACTCCAACCTACTCCATTCCGATCTCTCTCTCTGGCTACCGTGCTCCATGTTACTCCTGCAACTTGCCTGATATCATCGTCCCATCTTCTTTGCTGTCTACCTCTTTTCCTTTTACCTTCCTTTGGGTGCCATTGTGTAATTATTTTACTCCATTTATCCTTTCCCCTGGCCATGTGTCCTGACCACTTCCCTTTAGCCTTTTAATTTTAAGGTATCGCCCTTCTTTATCCCTAGCATTCTTCTTTCTATTGCTCGTTGGCAAATGGCAATTTTATTGATTGCGTTTTAGTTATGGCCCTTTAACTATAATTTCTTTAAAAAAAAGGTAATCACATGTTAGCTGAAGGTAAACACTGACCAGTTTCTCCAGCCTGGGGCAGCCCATCGCGAGGTGCACCAGCGTCGTGTCCGTGATCAGCACGCATTCCTCCAGGTCCATCCTCTCCAACAATCTGCAACTCTTAACAAACATAACACATATTAAAACATAACACATCCCATCGTATATTCCTCGAAGGGGTAGGCAGAGTTGGGAGTCTGGAACTGTGCCCAGCAGGTTGTAATAGAATTGTCTCCCCATATAACCTATGTGGGGTGCCGGGCTGTACATTTCTCCCTTGGGTGTCGTAAGATGTGACTAAGGGAAAAAAATATCCGTAAGTGGGGAGTGCCTTCTGAAACAATCACTTTCTACTGCAGGGATTATGGCAAATAATATGGATAATGGATAACTAAATATATAAAAAAACAAATTAACAAACATAAAAAACAATTGAATTGAGTACCTCCTCCTTTTTTTGAGTCGGTCAAAAATGCTTTTCTAACAAAACTTAGCAGGTATTTACATATAAATACTCTTAATTATTCTCTTATTAATTCAATATGTGGTACTTACTCTAGCTAGCGCCTGGAATCCTGCGTCGGTGAGCATCGCGCACTGCGCTAGCTCTATGGTCTGCAGCTCGGTACAGTTGGCCGCTAACGCAGATAGGCTAGCGTCCGTCAGGCGGGAGCACCCGGACAGGCACAGGCGACGCATAGACGCGCCCAGCTTCGATATCGAGTCGTCTGTTAATGCCTACACAGTGAGAATTAAACCTTAATGTCATAGGCATAAGAATCCTTATAGATAATGCCAAGTTTTATAAAAAAATATTTCAGAATTTGAAAAATTAGTAGTTCTATATACATTTTAAACGAATATCACATTAAGGGCCTGTTTCAGAATGTTCGAGTAAGTTCGGGTTGTACTACCCACAACATATTTATAAAACAAAACACTATCTTTGCGTTACACAGTCATCGATTTAGCCATCCATCGGTTAAAGCTTGAAACGCGCTGCATGTTACTGTCATATTTATCATTCAGTTGTTTTATATGTTGGTTTGCAACCCGAAACTTTATTAGGACATTCAAAATAAATAAACATTGCCGTTTGGCTTTACCATAAGGATTATTGGGGTCATTGGGAGGGAACCAATTTAACATTATAATATTTAATTTCTATGGGGACCACCAATTGGCAACCCCACCCAGTGGGGACAGTGTAATACTTTCTCCAAAACACCTCTACTAGTCTTTTTTTTTAACAGACGAGTAACGAAAAATTTACTGCGTTGCTATTGGCCCACATAATCAACATAAAGTCCGTTCCACACGAACTCTGTAGTTACATATTGATACATTCAGTTGAGTCTTCGACTACCTGCGTGGCAACAAATATTGCTTGTAACGAATCAATATTAAAGTTGCAACTATTGCATTAGGGTACGCAAAACAAAGATCTTGTGAAAAAAAAAAATTGTTGCTTAGTCAGCAAATCTCTCGTCATAATTTGCCTACGTATCACTGTGAGCTCATCCCAATTGAACTCGTTTGGTCTCAAGTGAAGGGCTATGGCAGGATATAACAAAAGTTATAAAATTTATGAAGTCTGAACTATTTTGTTACAAGGACTAAATCTTTTGTTACTTTACTTAGGTTAAGTGAATAGATAAAAATGGTTGTCATGTCTCAATCACGTGACAACAAAGATAGAAACAAAAATGTACGGAGTCAACAATCATGTACAAAATATGTTAAGCAATTTATTATTGACGTATCTGCAGAGAGTTCATCAGAAGGATGACGATATTTTTTAAGATTACAAGAATTGTATTAGAATTATTTGATTTATATGTTCTAGTGCATAATATATCTACGATTACAATATAGTTTTATATCACGAACGCGAACAGAAAATTTTGTAACGAATATACTATGTATGCAAATTTAAACCATAGAATAATAACGTAATTTTTTCTACAGTAAATTTTAGTAGTATTCTATATGAACGGGCCTTAACAATTTCAAAACAAGAACTAAGGCATCTCACTCTGTCAATATCGGAAATGTGCGAGAGACATACTCAGTACTCGTTTGTTAAAAAAAAACAGACTATAGAGTCCAAAATTGTCATCTAGGCTCATATAAAAAAGGCATCTAAAAAGTTGAGATCCATCTTAAGATGTAGTTATTGGCAGATGTTCTTATCATTAAACTACACAAGCAGCGATGGCTCAGTGGCATTGGCTATGGACTGCCGCGCAGCAGGTCCATGGTTCGGATCCCGCCGTGGGCTTGAGCTTCATCGCATGGTGGAAGGGCATTTTGTGAATACCCACCTGGCTAGTGACCACCACCAGTCAAGTAAAAGATCTGTCTTCTAGCACCTAACGGTGTGTTCCGGCAGCAGTCCTTGAGAGCCAGTAATTCTAGGCTAAGCCTGTTAACACCTTCGGCCACATCGTCACATACCATCAGGTGAGATTGTGGTCAATCTGTAATCTGCTAACCTATCAGTATTAAAAAAATATATATATCTTAAGATCGATCTTTGAGATGCATTTATTATTATTAGTTCGATCCATAATGAAGATGAGATAAATCCAACTTGGCTCACCTCGCAGCCCTGCACGTTGAGCACCTCGAGGTCGGGGCAGTAGGTCGCCAGGCACGAGACCGCGCGGTCGTTTACGTTCTTACAGCCTGCAACACACATTTACTATCAGTACTAATATTATAAATGCGAAAGTAACTCTGTCTGTCTGTCTGTTACGCTTTCACGCCAAAACTACTGGATCGATTTAAATGAAATTTGGTATGGAAATAATTTGAGACCCGGGAAAAAACATAGGATAGTTTTTATCCAACTGCGCAAAAAGAGGTTAATGTTATTGCGCGATAACCGACATACGCGCGGGCGGAGCCGCGCCCGGAAAACTAGTATAATAGATATTTTTTAATACTAAATATTATTTATAGATTCAGTCCAAACTTTACTGAAATCTATTTTTAACCTACGAATAAATGAGACTTATCATTTATTCGTAGTTTTTACCATAACCAGTTTTTTTTAAAAACCTAAGGTGTATTTAAATTGATAGTTTAGAAAATCAATTAAGATATATATGTAGTGATATTTATGGCTAAATTTCCTGATAACGAGATGTGACGTGATAAATGCCATGTAGCCCAATCTAAGAAACCATAGGAAAAAATAGAGTTATGACTCAATTTTATGTCAGCTCAGTCGGTCAGAGCAAAGCCTTGCTATAGCGGTGGATGGCGCGGGTTCGAACCCCGCAAATAACTATAATTTTTCCTCTCGTATTTTTCAAATTATTTCTAAATATGATTGCAAGCACCATGTCGTGCTAAGCGAAAATATTTCTTTAAAAATTATTGGAGTACAACATTTTAGGCCCAAGGCGGGAATCGAACCCGCGGCCTCCGATATCGCGTCGGATGCCTGAATCGCCTCAGCCACCTTGGACTTGGCATTTCTGCCGAAATACGTCGATTCCCGCCTTGGGCATAAAATGTTTTACTCCAATAATTTGTAATATATGTAAAAAATATTTAATTAAAAGATATATTTATTCTTACTTCATTTTATTGTTACATTGCATTGACATACAGTAAAACAATGATATGTAAAATATAATAACAACAAACATTTTCTATTCTGTTCCTACAGGATACTTGATTTAAAACAACATAGCGTCCAGAACATGATCTTTATTCAGAGCCCATAAAATCAACTGGCCTTAGAGGGTAGATTCGCCATGAGCAATCATCCTAACTCTACACTTATTTATCTACCTACATGGATATTTTGAATCAATACATAACATTTTCAAAAAACATTAAATTAATATTATAATAAAACATTTTTTTTTATGTTATTATGACGCAACAAGCTCGAGGCCCACCTGATGTTAAGCGGACTAACCTCTGCATATAACAGACGCATTTCGTCACATACCACGAATTGTACTGCGCCCATCACCATGAGACATAGCTGTTCAAGTCTGTAATTTCACTGGCTCTCAAGGACTGCTGCCGGAACATACTGTTAGGTGCTTGACGACAGATTTTCTACTTGAGGGTGGTCGCCAGCCAGCGGGCATTCGAAAAATGACCTGAAGCCCGCACATTTGACACAGTACTAGTTGCAATTCCTCTAAAAAAATGTGTGGGTAAAGGAGGGCGGCGCCTTCGTGAGTGGAAAGGTGTGTAGAAGTTAGTTAAGAGACGTCGGTATGTTACCTCTACATATGAAGCTCCTCAGCTTGGGGCACGCCCGCGCCAGCGCCTCCACGCCGTTCTCTGTTAGCGACTGGCACCAAGACACGTTCACGTGCGTCAACAGCTGGAACGTATACATTATCTTAAATAACATACTTATATCGATTACAATCTACACAAATACATGTATTTAACGCTATGTAAAAATATTTTTCTCAAAAATGGTGTCATAACATTTCTTAAGAGTATCTACAAAGTGAACTCTATCGGAGACTTATTCACAACTGTCCAGTAAGAAGCTAGATTTTAAATTTGGAATCTCCTACTGTCCAGTAAGTATATAATTTACTTACTGGACAGTAGGTCGTCCTCTTTAGATCTGCTTGGAAAAAAAACATAGTACCAATCACAAATTGGTTATGAACGGCTAAGCAAACAACACTATGAACGCTTTTTTTTAAGCCTGATAGGTTAGCCTTTGACCACTATCTCACCTGATGGTAAGTGATGATGTGGTCGAAGATGTTGTTCAGGCTAACCCAGAATTACTGGCTATCAAGGACAGCTGTCGGAACACACCGTTAGGTGCTTGGCGACAGATTTTCAACTTGAGGGTGGTAGCTAGCCAGGCGGGCATTCGCAAAGTGCCCTACCACCATGCTGTATCCACTGCCATCCTAAGACAACAACCGGGACCGACGGCTTTACGTGCCCTCCGAAGCACGTGCACGCTCAGTAGTAATGTCACCAGCGGTCACCCATCCAACTCATGACCGCGGCGGACGTTGCTTAACTTTGCTGATCGATTCAGAGTGGTTAAGCATAAATCAAAATTCACCATATGCAATATAATATTAACCAGTACATAAACATTCACGTTATGTCTAATTTTAACACTATGCAAGCTCTATATATTAAATCATTCAATGTACATACATACGTAATAGGAAAAAATTTATAGCCATGAGCTTGTCGAAATGATACATTTTACAGTGCCTCGTTCTAGCAGCCGTTTAAAAAATCGCACAGTACTAACTCTACCTTCTTGTCAAGCCAACTACGTCCGGCTTTCAGCACTCTACCTTTTTTGCTCTTATTACAGTGATATTTGTCAGGAGCTAGATATCTTCAATGCATCGGTTAATAGTCTTAAGTCATTCTTCTTAATGTTTCCTAAATTTGTTACCTCATCATATATTTTTCTTGTTTTCCTAATAACGTTATCCAAATATTATATTCCATATTAATAAATTCAAATTCATTTATTCTATTTAGGCGTCTACGACGCTCTTATGAAGGTCAATTACAAATTTTAATATTGAAATATTCTACATTGTACTGCCACGTTCAGCAATAAAAAATTATAGAGCCACTGCGAGAAGAACGGGCAAGAAACTCGGGGCCATTCTTTTAAACGTCTTTTTACAATGTGTTATAAACAATATAATACAATTATTACAATTTTTGTTTAAATTACGTAGGAGACATGTGATGGCTTGGCAGAGGTGGAATTTTCCAAGCATTTTTGTCGTTTAAGTAATCACAAACTGTGTAGTAGGATTTCTTAATCAAAATGTTTTTCACGTGCAATTTGAATTTTCCTTCTGTGAGCATTGTAATATGTTCGGGAATTTTATTATAAAACCGCACACAATTACCTAAAAAGGACCTTTTATTTGTCTTTGCTAGTCTAAAACATGGTACCGTTATTTTATATTTGTTCCTATTGTTGTAATTGTGGTTGTCACTGTTTAATTTAAATTCATTCAAATTTTTCCGAACATACATAATATTTTCAAATATATACAGACTCGGTAAAGTTAATATATCAATTTCTTTAAAAAGATTCCTTAGAGATTCCCTAGGATCCACTTCATATATGGCTCGAATTGCACGCCTTTGTAAGATAAAGATTGTCTCTATCTCAGCAGCAACTCCCCACAGCAATACACCATACGACATAATACTGTGGAAAATATGCGAAATAAACTAGCTGTGCAGTAGCTACATCTGTTATCTGTCTAATCTTACAAACTGCATATGCAGCAGAACTGAGTCTTCCGGCTAGATCATGTATATGTGGATCCCACTGTAAAGTTGAATCCATTTTGATTCACAGAAAGACTGTCACATTGTCAATAGAGAGTTTATCTGGGCCAAGCTTAATGTTTGGTACAATATAAGGAACATTTGGTAACGAAAACTTTAAACATTTTGTCTTTTTTGAATTTAAGAGAAGATTATTAGCGGCGAACCATTCAGAGATCATAGTTAACACATTATTTACATGAATCAGTTCACTATCTTTCCTATCTACTTTAAAAATCAGAGAGGTATCATCTGCGAATAAAACAATATCGCAGAAATCTTTGACCATGCAATGCAGATCATTAATATATGCTAGGAACAGAAAAGGTCCCAAAATTGATCCCTGCGGTACACCTATTTTTACCAAAGACCCGGAAGAAGTATTGCCATTTATTCCAACCTTCTGTAACCTGTCTGACAGATATGGCTCTATAAGATTCAAAGCTTTTCCACGAATACCATAGTGTGAAAGCTTACGAATCAGAGAATAGAATATTCCTAATGACTAAGGTACCTTACAATTATTTATTTTATTATTAGTTTAAATAAATTTAATAAATATCATACCGGGAGTTGAATGTTTGAAAAAACAATTCTTTCGATCAGATGAAGTCTAGTTGGTCTGGTTGATGATCGCGCAACGTCCCCTTTGACGGTTAAAGCATTAGTACGAGTAGAGCGAGAGAACAAGTATTATAAATGTAACTTTGCCTGTCTCGCTTTCACGCAAAAACTACTGGACTGATTTGGATGAAATTTGGTATGGAAATATTTTGAGACCCGGGGAAGGACATAGAATAGTTTTTATCCCACTGGGCAAAAAGAGGTTAATGTTTCTGCTCGATAACCGACATACGCGAGGCCGGAGCCGCGGCTTGAAAGCTAGTTCAAGATATATCTAGACTGTGACTTACCGGACAGCCATCTGATAATGCTTTCAGTGATATATCACTGATGCTGGGACAGGAGTCCAAGTTTATCCTCTGTAGTTTGTTACACCTCTTGCCGAGCGCTTGACATGTGAGGTCTGTGATCTTCTTGCATTTGTTCAGGTTTAAATCTTCTATGTTTGGACATGACTGTAAGAATAAATTTAAAAAAAATTAAAAAGACAAACATTTAAACACAAAAAAAAATAGCGAAAAATGGAACCGACATCAATACCCAAAAATGTGAAATAACTTGTTAAAGTCGGTACCATGACAGTTCAAAAGTACTCATTATCACAATATTGTGCGCATGGTACCGACTTCGTCAAGTTATTTCACACTTTTGGGTATTGAAGTCGGTTCCATTTATTGGTAAAACATTTTTTTTCTCTCTTTTTAGTGATCCTCACTACTTACGGAATCGATTGTCAGTCAATGTCAACGACTATATCATCCAAATAGGTAAATATTTTTCAGTTATTGGAAAATTACTCAAAATGTGCATGTCCGATTTTGATGAAATTTAAATAGGACCAAACGACAAGCATCAGCTTTCAAACAAAAAAGAATTTTCAAAATCGGTCGAGTCGAAAGTTCTGAGGTAACAAAAAAAAAAGAACTTCCTCCTATTTTGGAAGTCGGTAAATTAACTGACTTCATACACTGATTTGGCACCGAGACGTGGTCCGTAACTGTGGCCCTCATGGACAAACTCAGAGTCACTCAACGAGCCATGGAGAGAGCTATGCTCGGAGTTTCTTTGCGCGGAACGTGGATATTCGCCAAAGAACCAAAGTCACCGACATAGCTCTCAGAATTTGCAACTTGAAGTGGCAATGGGCGGGTTACATTGCTCGACGAACTTATAACCGATGGGGAAGAAAGTTTCTCGAATGGTTACCACGTTACACCTGAAAACGTAAAGTTGGTAGGCCCCCCACTAGATGGGCTGACAGCATCGCAAAAGTCGCGGGTAGCCAATGGTTATACAAGCGGCTAATAGCCGTTCTTTGTGGCGTTCTATGGTCCCCTAAGGCCTTCGTTCAACAGTGGACTTCTGCCGGCTGATGATAATGACAATATTACAATCTAACAACAAGACAGTATAAAAAAATTATTTTCCCGGCATAGGAGTCAGCATTAACCTTAAGAACTCATAATAGATGCTTACGTGTGCCAAAGTCTTCATGGATCCATCTCCAATACTTTCGCACCCTCGGAGTGACAGCTGACGCAGGAACCCGCCGCATCGGTGCGATATGTTCTCTATTACTGGACCCTACAAATGTTATAAGATCTTATGATAATGTGCTACACATGGTATAATAAAAAGTATTCATTTATTTTGAACTAGCTGTACCCGCGACTTCGTTCGCGATTGCCGTACCTGCACACTAATTATTCACATTTGTGCACTGTTTATCTCATATTAAGCAACACTGTGGTCTGCGGTGAAGCACTCTTATGGTAAACCATAGCTCAGAATGGAGCTTTCTACTTTGGATTTCAAAACTCCCGGGTTGTATTTTCCAGAAGACAGTAGTTAAGTAACTCAGAGAGTTCTTTCCCGGTTCGCACAATAAATGTTGAAGCAAAGTACCTTGTGCGTTTCTTTAGAATTTCGATTTTAAACCGGCGGTTTGTTTGACGGTAGATGGATTTTTTTTTTTATTTCTCATTCTCGGAAAGTAGTGTTTGTTTGATCTGAGTAGCGGGTAGGAGACGCTCCTTCCCACCTAAGGCCGGGAAAAACATTGGTGTAAACAAAGTTATATGTCTAAGATTTTTCGTTGTAAAATATTCTGTTGTTGTAAAACAATTAATAACAGCTATGTTTGGCAGGGAAGTAACTAAATATAAGGTAGAAAGTGTAGGTAAAAAAAAAAATTAAAACTTTCCCTAAATTTCATTGTTCTAACTCCTAGTGTATCTTTGTATCTTCTACTCATGTTTATTATTTTTAGTAAATATTTAGAAAAACTACTATTTTTTTACCCTCCTCATATTTGAAATGAAAAGTAGAGTGTTCAACACGGATGTAAGTCATCGATTCCTACTTGGACTATAGCCGCATTAATTTTAAAAATATACTGCTCATGTTATTAAAATCAAAATAAATAATATAAAATAACATACTATATTTATATCTTTATTCCTTATATTAGTAGTGAAAAGCAGAGAGATTCCTATACGGGCTATAGCCGCCCGTAAATATTCCAAACAAAATTTTACGTAAAATTTCACAAATAGTTCAAACCTCTCAATAAATTTTTAGTAAGTATGTTATTTTATCAATGAATAATTTTTAGAAAAGCTACTTTATTTACTTTCTTTAAATTCGATATGAAAAGTAGAGAGCTGAACGCGGGTGAAAGTTACCAATTCCTTTCGACCCTTGTATAACAATCTACTAAAGTTGTGCACTTCGATCGATTCGATCTTCCGTTTGGGCCGCGCAAGCGAGTAGACGTGTCCACTTTATTGTTTGGCTCCTTGAAATAAATAAATTTATATTTTAAACTAAATTAGACCGTATATCAGTTCTATTAGTGCTCATAAAAGAGTGACGAGAAGGGCCACAAGCAATCAGACCTACCCCACTCGAGGTACCTGAGAGAGAACACGATATCTGTGAGTGCATTCACACCCGTTATTAACACTTACACAGATTGAGACAGAAGGATTGTTATTAGATGTAATCAGAAAGAGTGCAACATACCGACCTCACTTGACTTGCCAAACGAGGTTTTTTGCAATTCTTGAGTGCCTACGTATACTGGTTCGCTACTTACCTTTCGATAGCTATATCAATAGCCTTATCAGTTGACGGCGCGTCAGGTTACTTAAAGATTTATAATGCCTTTGAAGCGTACTCCACCGCTCGCTTCTCCTATAAAACCATCGGGTTCATACACAAGTGTTGCTTCGCTCAGTGATACTGACGAAAAGAGTAAAATGGTCAAAACCAGGAACAAGAGAAAAAGGGAAGAGGTAGACTTTGGGTCCTGCATGTCCGACATGAAAAAAATGTTTGAGGATTGGGAAAAACGCCAAGAACAAAGATTTGTAGACTTACAAAATCTTGTACAAGAATTCAGAGAAAATTGCAATCAGTTCAGATCATCGCTAGATTTTATTACTAACCAATATGATGACTTAAAAAGTAAAGTGGAGACTCTGCAGAAGGAGAAAATGTCACAAGCAGCTCGCATCCAGTTACTCGAAAATGAAATTGAGAAAATCCAGCACAGTGGAAAAATTGCATGTGTAGAATTTAGAAATATTCCTTTACTCAAAGAAAACATAGACTCCAAGGAGTACCTTCTTGACTTGGTGTAAATGCAGGCAGGACATTTGACATGGACTTGCGTGCCTCTGACCTGAGGGATGTATATTGTACGCACTCAAAACCCGGTACCAATAAACCTGTTATAGCTGAATTCTCTAGCGTTATCATAAAGGAAACATTTATTAATGCGGCAAAGGCTTACAATAAAAAACATCCCGGAAACCGCTTAAACACAACTCATCTTAAAGTCAATTCCCCAAAAACTGCAGTGTACGTGTCAGAGGTCTTGACTCCCCGCATGAAAAAAATTCATTATTTGGCCAGGGAGCACGCAAAAGCTCACTGCTATAAATATTGCTGGGTGGCTCACGGGAAAGTGTACCTACGTGCAAAGGACAACTCTCCTGCAGTGCGCGTCAGCAGCGAAAAGGATTTGGAAAATATGATTAAAAAGTGACTATATATAGATATGTACCCATATGTTTGCCATCCACCTCAAGTTTCTTTTAAGTCATATCTTCATGTTAATCTTAACCCGTCGTCGCTGCGATATGTAGCTTATAACAACATTTCCCCGTATTTAATAGAGCTCACTCACACAACATCCACACACTCATATACTCGCTACTATACTGATTCATTACAACTTACACGTAAAAACGACTCACTAAATACTTTTTACTCTCTGGTAATAAAAATAGTTTATCTCTAATTTTTTTGTATGGAATCCATTACAAATAGATTTCCTGTCTTCAGAAAAAAAAAAGAGACATCAGAAAAGTCATGCTTGATAATTTTATTTCAATATGGATGGCGCGAATAATATTAACACTGAACTCGAATCGATTAGTGTGTCAAATAGTTTTCAATGTACTCCGGAACAATGCAAACAACTCTTAAAAGATAACTTGCAGTATCGCTCTTTTAAAATACTTCACCTTAATATCCGCAGTATAAAATGTAATATTAATAAGTTTGAAATTTTGGTGACGAGGTTGGCCTTTGAATGTGATATAATAATATTTACTGAATGCTGGTTGAGCAAGTCACCCAATACACCTAATTTAACAGGTTTTGTTAGTTATAGAACGGGGTACAATAATCAAAACGATGGTGTCGTGCTATATGTAAAATCGGAGATTGACTGTTCTGTTACTGAGCTCAAAGTTTCTGACGCGAGTTGTCTTTTGTTTACATATAAAAAAAACTTTGCTATAGTGGCCATTTACCGCTCTCCATCAAAGTGCTACGCAGATCAATTCTTAAAGAGCTTAGGCGAAGTTTTAAATACGCTGAAAGTTTATCAGACAGTTGCTATTATGGGGGATGTAAACATTAATATTATACCCTTAAGCTTAGACAATAACTACACTGAATATCTTAATATAACAGCTACCTATGGCCTCTTGCCTGCCCATATATTTCCGACACGTAATGAAAATTGTCTTGATCACATACTTCTTCGCACAAACACTGAAGCCACTAGCGTTGTTCTCGAATGTACAATAACCGACCACTACCCAGTGTTATTGTGTTTAGATATATTTAAGAAAGGTACTAAAATAAATAAAACTATCTCAAAAACTGATTTTCCTGCGATAGCTGCTCAGTTAAAAAAGTTAAATTTTAGCCATATTCTTAAGTTAAGCGATGCAAATGTTGCCATGGATATCTTTATTAGTATGATTTCTACAGCTATACTTTCCCACAGAACAACTATTAAAATACCTAATAAAAAGAGGACCATTAAACCCTGGATTTCTCCTGGTCTTCTCAGGTGCATCCGAAATCGTGATAAGCTCCATAAACAACTAAAATTAGACCCCGAAAACAGCGTTAAAAAAGTAACTTATCAACGTTACAGGAATTTTTGTAATAAATTACTTAAAAAAATTAAATGCGAATATGAGCGTAATGAATTTCGAAAGTCTAAGGGCAGTGCAAAAGCAACATGGAGAACAGTTAAAAAAATTGCTGATTTACAAAAACTCCCAACAACTGCAAGCTCCTTATTGTCACTTTCAGATGATCGTTTAACATCTATCAACGAAGTTAATGACTATTTCGTTAGCATCGGAAGTAAACTAGCCAACAAAATTACAAGCAGTATAAGTAACTCTACTTCCAAGTCTTTTAATCTTTCATCTGATATTAGATCACATCATTCTATGGCCATTTTTAATACGGATTGTGCAGAGGTGGAACGAACTATAAAAGGACTACGCGTTGACTGTGCAGTTGGATGGGATGATATTCCAGCAAGAGTACTAAAAGACTCTAGTGAAGTATTAACTCCTCCACTAACATACATTTTTAATCTCTGTTTTACAACGGGTATTTTTCCTAAATCTTTGAAAAAAGCTCTTGTACTTCCAATCTTCAAGAGTGGATGCAGACACAGTATAAATAATTATAGACCTATATCCATCTTAAGTTCTCTTTCTAAACTTCTTGAAAAGCTATTAAATAGTAGGTTAACAAAGTACTTAAATAAAAATATGTTTTTCTCTAAGAGGCAGTACGGATTCCGGAAAGGATTATCTACAGAAGATGCAGTCACTGAACTTACAAACAAAGTTGTTGATAGCCTTGATAGTAGTCTCAAAACTATTGGAGTTTTTCTAGATATATCTAAAGCTTTCGACACAGTCTCAATTCCAACACTGCTCTTGAAGCTGGAAAGTCTTGGTATTCGTGGTACTGCCTTAGAAATTTTTCGAGATTACCTATCTGACCGCTCTCAATGTGTCAAGATCGATGGTATGACAAGTAATGATAAATACCTGAGTTTTGGAGTACCACAGGGCAGTATTTTAGGCCCTGTATTGTTTTTAATATATGTAAACGACCTCTGCAACCTTAAGTTACCACACTGCGATATCTTCACATATGCTGATGACACGGCTCTTATTGTTACCGGAAAAAGTTGGCGTGAAGCTAAACAACATACAGAAGAAGCTATGAAAACAGTAATGGACTGGCTGACTGTAAACCTTCTTACGCTGAACTTGGACAAAACAAAATATATTACGTTTGCCTTAAAAATATCACTACAACCTGATCCTAATACGTTTTCAATAATCGCGCATAGCTGCTTCCCTAATAACTCAAAACCCTGCAATTGTATTTCTATTGCTAGGGCTAATAGTATCAAATATCTAGGCGTACAAATAGATTGCGCCCTAAATTGGAAACCACACATCGATATTCTCAATGCTCGAGCTAGAAAACTTATTTACGTCTTTAAAAATATTAGATCTGTAGCTGATATTGAGACACTTAAAATCGTATACTACTCACTGGCACAATCTATATTAACATATTGTAGTACAGCCTGGGGTGGAGCATGTCCTACCATATTTATTCAAGTCGAGAGAGCGCAAAGGGCCATACTGAAGGTAATGTATAAAAAGCCAATACGATATCCTACTGCTTCTTTATACAATGAGACTAATTTCTTAACCGTAAGACAACTAAGCATCCTGAACATAATTATGCGAAAACACAGAAGCTTCACATACGATCCACTGCTTGACACTAGTATACGAAGACGCGGTCGCATATGTCCTAATTACCCCCAACGAACGTGCATGGCACACAGACAATATAAAGTTATTTCCAATAGAGTTTACAATAAGATCAACAAACTTTATCACATTTACCCACTTGCTCCTCATAAAGTGAATCAGATCACCCATAACTGGCTAAAAACTCTTTCTTATGATGATACAGAGAGTCTAATTCAAACGATTAAATAACAGGAGCTCTAAAATAAAAAAAAATATATATTTAAATTATAACAGATAAAAAATACAAAGTCTTTTTTACTACATACTTTTTACTACCATATCATATCACCCATTCTTGTCACTGTAGGTATCCATTCTCACATATCTACTAACACATATATAAGATACTCACCTCCACTAACACAACATAGTTCCTTCACTTGAAAATTACAACGCTTTTTTATAAAACTACCTACACCCCACACCTACATTAAACTCTTACACACAACCAACACAGACACACACAAACTCACACACAAACCCTCACACTCACACACACAGACACACACACACACTCATTTCCCTTGCATGCTTATACTTAAGTTTATTTTTCAATTTCCATAATTTTATGTAAACCTTACAATTAGTAAATGTTCCTAAAAATGTTTTTAATTTGCATTTGAACATAATTACGAGTATATGTATCAATTGATGTAACTGTCACCTTTTAGGTAATAATCCTGCTAAATAGGCTAATCATTACTGTACCCAACTCAATCCTTCAACTGTTTTTAACACAAATTATAAGCATATGCATGTTAATCATTATTAACGTTTAGCTATTACCTCCTAAAATCACAATTAAGACAATTAATAGTGAAATATCAGTTTCCTACTAACGGAGGGCTTTGTCGCCTGTAACACAGTTTTAATACTAGCTCAGGCGACACAGGTTCTTTATACAATCCTTGTGTCCTATATTCAAAATAAATAAGACATTTAAAATTGTAAAGACTCAGTAAGTAAGTATTGTAATAGCTCAGTAAGTTTGGCAATAAACAATTATTATTATTATTATTATTACTTCCAACTTTAAACGGATTAAATCACGTATATTTATCATTATTTTTGTCCCCACCCCGTGACCACGATCACTACAAAGTGTTTGAAACGTCGGGACAAAAATAATGATAAATATATGCGATTTAAATCGTTTAAAGTGGTTTAATTACAAAGTGTAACAATCGTGAAAACCTAAGACTACATTGTGCACTTTCATTGCGCAGTCTCCGAAATGTATCCGTCAAAAGAAAGATAATTATGTAGTTTAAAAAACTGATTGTGGTGAATGTTTTTTTTTTCTGTTATAGGTATAGATTAGACTGATTAGAGCATTGCATGTTATGAAAAATATACGTAGGGAAGTTGTGCTTATCGTAATAAAAAACTGTGTTTTATCGTTTGAAAAATCAGTCTTTTGGAGAGGTCCGACTACAGACCTATCTATTATACCTATACGATAAAGTGCAAACGCCAGCTTAAGATGAGCCGTACGTTGAAAGGTTTCTGTACATTTTGGGTGTCAAGTTTTTTGGAACGTAATATTTAGGTTGTGATGTCTGTTATTTCTGAACTTCAAACCCGATGACTTTGAAATATTTACGGGATAAATTTTAAAGTACCACTATTCTAACAAAAAAATCGGCCAAGTGCGAGTCGGACTCCCGCACGAAGGGTTCCGTACCATTAGCTATACAACATTAGACTTCATATTTTAACCTTTTTTTGTTTTAACGTGAGCGAGTCCAACTCGCACTTGGCCAACTTTTTGTATTTGTTGTTATAGTGGCAACAGAAATACATCATCTGTGAAAATTTCAACTGTCTAGCTATCACCGTTCTTGAGATACAGCCTGGTGACAAACAGACGGACGGATGGACGGACGGACGGACAGCGGGACAGAACGTTTTTACCATTTGGTTACGGCACCCTAAAAATAACGTCTGAAATCGGACTACGCGTTAATAAATTACAACCAAGTGTATATTTTGACTTTCATCCCCTCTCAACCATGCTGAATTTCGGGATAAAAAGCTAAATTATCCTACCTTGTAGTATGAACTCCAATCATGCTAAGTTTCATTGAAATCCATTCAGTAGTTTTGGAGTGATACGCGGCCGGGATACAGGCAGACAGACAGACAGACAAAAATAAAAAAAAATATAGTTTCGGCATCAGTATCAGCTACAGAGTACTGTACATTTTTTTTTTTCAAAATATCTGCCATGTACAGAATTGGACCTGTTACAGTTTTATTATAAGTATAGATAACACTCCAATCACTGAAGTGCTAGAATTCATATTCAAAATTATTTATTAAATTTAGGCGTCTACGACGCTCTTATGAAGGTTAATTACAAATTTTAGTATTGAAATATTCTACATTATACTCCACGTTCAGCAAAAAAAATATATAGAGCCACTGCGAGAAGAACGGGCAAGAAACTCGGGGCCATCCTTTTTAACGTCTTTTTACAATGTGTTACATACAATATAATACAATTATTATATTGTATGTATCCATTTTATATATGGCTCGAATTGCACGATTTTGTAAGATAAAGATTGTCTCTATCTCAGTAGCAGCTCCCCATAGCAACAAAAAAACGAGCCTAGCAGTAGCTACGTCTGTTAATTGTCTTATCTTACAAACTCCGGCTAGATCCGGGAGAAAGCATACAGTTAGCCTTGGTGATGCAACCGTTTAATCGATTGATAACCGTTGAACCGTTTGATACGATTAATCGGTGATTATTTATTAAATCGGAATACCCGATTAATCATTTTCCGATTGCCGATTAATATATCTACCTATAGCCATGTCAGTACAAAGGTTGTCTGGAAGAAATCACTACATGCGATACATGGGATTTCGCTGCTGTAGTGTAGTATTACCTACCCATACATACAGATATGGCACGTCGAGTTAGAATTGTCACTGCATGTTAGTTAGGTGGAAAAAGAAAGAAAAGATTTTCAATGGGAAAATGATACTATTGTGCAACAGCTTGGATAATACATTTTTATTTTTCATACAGTGATAATCGGAATCGGAACTACCGATTATTAATTTCGTCAATTGTAATCGGAATCGGCAAATTGATAATCGCTAGTAGGCTACATAGGGTTGCAACCCTATGTAGCCTACGAATAAAGTGTAAAGAAGTGTAACTCTCATACAGTTTCTGCTTTGATTTCGGACTCTACAAGTTCACATTTAACAAAACACGCACAATCTTACAAATTCAACTGGACTGCTTAATTGATTTGGCGCTTAGAAATGATCGGTACCGATTGGTCGCGTCGTAGTAATGTTGTTGCGGCGCACGGTACAGTTTAAACGACGCGCGCCGCGGTAAGATTAGCGTTCTGCTGTTTTTGAGATTCACTTACATTTCTTTATATATTTATTCGTAGATAAATCAATAATATCTAAGGTATAACAATAAATAATAAAATCCGGCCAAGTGCGTATTTAACCAACAAGGATCTAGAACTGTATGTAAACAATAATGATGTTGGGGTACATTCTGATTTTTTGAATGTAATTGTGACGTTACAAGCCCGAGGGCCACCTGATGTTAAGCGGACTAACCTCTGCCTATAACAGATGCATTTCGTCACAAGTCACGAATTGCACTGCGCCCGTCACCCTGAGACATAGAGCCTCATTTGCCTGTAATTTTACTGGCTCTGAAGGACTGCTGCAGGAACACACTGTTAGCTGACAGATATTCTACTTGAGGGCGGTATGACAACAAGATCATTATAAGACGACATTAGCATAGTGGTAGGCCATTTAGCTAGACACCTGTCTAGCTACAAACCTCAAGTATAAAAACTGCCGCCAAGCACCTAACGGTGTGAATCAAAATCAGAATCATTTATTGCGTTCCGGTGTCCTTGAGAGCAAGTTATTCTAGAGGTAAACTTGACAAAATCTTCGACTACATCCTCAGTCGAGATAGTAGTCAAGGGCTAGCCTATCAGCTATAAATTAAAAAAAAAAACAACGAAGTTTACCTCAACATCTCGCTGGAATTCGAATAAGTCAATCCTTTGCCAGTTAGATCCATCCAATGCCAGTATATTCCACAATTTTGATACCTGGAAAACATATAATTAAAGAAATTAATTATAATTACAAAATTACAACGAAATAAAAATTAAGATTAGGTGTCGCTACGTCCCTTTTAAGACATTTTAATAATCACGACTAAAGGATAGATGACAATGACTCACCCCACCACAGTAGCTTAAATTAGCAGAGCATATCGCTAGTGCAGGGGGTAAGATGGTCGCGGGTTCGTCGCTAGTAAAAATATTACGATTTGTGGAAAAAAGAAACGTAACCAACTTCCAACGCTTAAAAAGTATCAAATAACTTGTTGAAGTCGTTACCTTGACCCGACGCGCGACGTTTCAAAACACTGACCCCACATTATCATGGATCAACTTCGACAAACTTATTTCATATTTTTTAGTGTTGGAGGTCGGTTATGTCTTTTTTAAATAACATTTTTGTAGCGCTGGTAGCGAACTTTGCTTAGCCATCCTGATACGATCAGCACAGTTAAGCAACGTTCGCCTCGGTCATGAGTTGGATGGGTGACCGCTGGTGACATTACTACTGAGCGTGCACGTGCTTCGGAGGGCACGTTAAACCGTCGGTCCCGGTCGTTGTCTTAGGATGGCAGTCGTTATAGCAAGCTGGAAGGGCCTTTTGCGAACGCTCGCCTGGCTAGATACCACACTCAAGTAGTTTTTTTTTTTGCTACAAGCTCTGCAATTCTGTCGCCAAGCACCTAACATTGTGTTCCGGAAGCAGTCCTAGAGAGCTGGTAAAATTACAGGCAGATTAGACTTAACCACTGTACGTCTCATGACGTGCGCAGTTCAATTGGTCACTTGTGACGAAATGCCATAAATGCTAAATGCACTTAATATCAGGTGGGCCTCGAGCTTGTGTGTCCCATAAAAAAACTTAAGAAAAGATATTATTGAAAGGGAAAACGAAATATAACCTGTGCACATCTGCAAAGCGAGACAACATCCAGGTACGACAGGATCCGGAGGAGCAGCTCTTTGGGAAGTTTCCTGTTGATGTGGTTCTCATCTTCACCAGAGAACCTGCTGATCTGAAACATATAATACATTTATTATGATTTCATACACTATGCCATGCAACATCACAACTAGGGATTGCAATCCGGTATCATTTTCAATCCGGCCGGATTTTACCGGATTGACGCAAATCCGGATCCGGTGCCGGATCCGGCCCTGACCCACCGGATCCGGTAGGCTCAAAAACCCGCCGGATCCGGCGGATTACCGGATCCGCCGGATTACCGGATCCGCCGGACCGGATTGCAATCCCTAATCACAACAAAGGGAACAAAAAACCAAAAGATAACTATTAAAGCGGTGATGGATCAGTGGCTTTGTCTATGGACTGCCGTGCAGCAGGTCCATGGTTCGAAACCCGCCTCCGCAGGATTGAGCTTCACCACATGGTGGAAGGGCATTTTGCGAATGCTTGCCTGGCTAGCAACCTCCCTTAAGTAGAAATTCTGTCGCAAAGCACCCAACAGTGTATTCCGGCAGCAGTCTTTGAGACCAGAAGGTAGAGTGTAAAATGAACACACTTAGGTTGTCACTGTGTGTTACTGGTACAATTAAAAACTACACATGGAAAATCAGTCGCCAAGCACCTAATTGTTTGTTCCGGCGATTTTACTTTCTTTCTCTTTGATATTCTTTTTAATTTCAAACCTACTCTGCTTGACTGGACATCCATCATATATTCTTTATAACATTACACTATACCTTTTGACATTAGTTTGGGCTATAGGGGGCTAGGTCTGGTCTTTAATATATGATGTGATTATTGCAATCCCTCAGGAACTTTATTTAAAACTATGTACTAGTTTTAATTGACCGACCGAGAACTAAGTTCGAGCGAAGCGTCTCTGCTTCAACTTAGACAAAAATGCTTTCGTATGTCCGGTTGTTCTCCTCTACAGGTCGCATTTCTCAAACGTTTCTCACGAAATTTTGTGAGTAGGTTTGATTGTCCATAATAATTTTTTCGTCGGTTCACTTTTTAGAATTTTAAAAAATTTACGGACATATGATATGTTTTTTTTTTATACTCGATAAGTTAGCCTTTGACCACTATCTCACCTGATGATGTGGTCGAAGATTTTGTTCAGGCTAACCTAGAATTACTTGCTTTCAAGGACAGCTGCCGGAATACACCGTTAGGAACTTGGCGACAGATTTTCTACTTGAGGGTGGTAGCTAGCCAGGCGGGCATTCGCATAATGCCCTACCACCATATCGACTGCCATCGTAAGACAACCGGGACCGACAGCTTAACGTTCCCTCCAAAGCACGGAAATGCTCAGTAATAATGTCAGTAGCAGTCACCTATCCAAGTTATGACTTAGCTGATCGGTTAAGAACCGCTAAGCAAACAACGCTATGTGCGATACAAAATTTAAAAAAATATCTTACTTCTTCTACATACATATAACAACAGAAGGGTTTTGGTTAATTCATTTGTTAATTTGTCTGGTCTTTAGGTGGTATGTTTTTTTCATATGGAACTGTAAGTTCTATAAGTACTGTGTTGTAAGCCTCGATTATCCGTACCGAGGTTAATCTGAAATGCCAAATTACTGTGCCGCATAACGCTCTCCGCTCGCGGAGCCACAATGACATGTTTTTCTGCATTTATAAGCTCTGTCTATTATCGTGTACACGCCATTTCCACTTTCTTATCGACTAATGAAGAGGAAAAATGCACAGAACCCATGACTACTGATAACATTATAAGTGAACTTAAGGGACTTATGAGTCTATAAATGACGAATCACCAATTGACGATTTTTCTACACAAGTTAATAAGAAAATCACCCATTCAAAAGCCATAAAAGTACGTGAAATTGACATGAATTGGGATGACGGAAATCGTTATTTGAAAAAAATTTGCTATGTAAATTGATTGACAAATCTTTCTGATCTATAAATAGAATCTGCTAACTGAAAATATTAATATTATTTATTTATTATCAGGCAGACAGTTGTATCAACTGATAGTTGCCTGTAATTAGAATAGATCAGTGTATGACAAATTTAATGTATTTTGTGTAAGAAGTTCAAAAACATATTTATTTGTTTGTAGTAACTCCGATGGAAGTCCTTTTTCTCATAATATGGGCCTTGAGCTTAGTGTGGGAAACAGGTGCTCAACCATTCCATTGAAACTGTACAATGCCTTATCAGAATAAACTCTTACATTTTCATTTAATATATAAACTTGTTATTTTTTTTTACATACTATAATTGGAATGGTCTGTGAGTCCGAACAAGGGTTGGTTTTTGGTAGTTCAGATTATCAAGGCTCCACTGTATGTCCCTTAGGAAGTGTACTCATAGGACTTTCCATACAAATATAGTTTTGTTATTTTAACTGGGGATGATATGTTCGGCACTGACACCCGGCTTGTGGTGTTTTGTGCCTTTCTCCCACCAGCTTCTACCCAAGTCATCCCATCTTAATGTAACAGAGAAGGACTCTGGGCCGTTGGTATAGCTGCTTCAGAGTCATATGTGGTGGTGGTGAGGATTTTGTAAATGAGAATGTTTATCTGTTATCTGTATGTGCTCCACAGCCTCTTCTTTTCCCACACAGCCTCTACATAGAGGACTGTCTGTGTTACTCAAGTTTTGTGTAGAAAAAAATTCAGGTTACAGTAAAGAGACCTACAACAAGGTGCAATTCCTCCCGCTGTAGCTTTAGCAGTTAAGTCATATTTTAAGTACAAAGTGTTCAAACTGGGTGAAATATCCAAATCATTCTGTAAACATTTTATCAGTCTGACCATCAGATCTCAGTAGGTCTGATGATTAAAAGACCAGGCCTTAATAGATTATTTGCATAGAATACTAGCAATTCTACAACAAATAAAACAGTAGGAATTTCCTGACACTTAATTTTTATGAAAAGAAACAATCTATCCAAATATTTGGATAATGTTAGTTCTATTAAATTATATTCTGGAACATGGTTTCCCCCATTAGGGGGGATCTGCCATAAACCCCATGCTCAGCAGGTACTTTGGGGATCGCAGTAGAAGTTGTCAGTTCTTTAGAAGGATGCTTCAGATTTTCTGGTCCTTTTTTCACTTAGTCGCCTCTTACTTGGACCCTTCTGGGTCGTCACCCAAGGGTAGAAATGAGGAGTGACATTCTAACCAGGCACCCTATAGGGAAGCAGTATACATAACTAATGTAGTCATTTGTTTTTTTAAACTTGGTATTAACTTCCATCCCTCGAAAATAATATAATGTGGAAGTCAAACTATGACAGTGTGAACTCAAACAACATGGTGCTGACTTCCACAAGTTATTTTATAATTGTATATTGGACCCCAGGTGGAGTATTAATGCAGAAACAATAGAGGGTTAAAAGCACGATATTTAAATTATTCCAAGCCCAAAATAAACAGACCAGATACCTCTGTGTTGGCTCTGGCTGCTCCGACTGACAATTTACACTAGTAATCAGTGCTGTGCACATACATTCAAAATTTGTTTTCGCAGTTGTGTGTATTGGGTAAAATGTAATGTGTATAATGCATAGTACTTATAGAACTTATTGAAGAGGAGCATTGATACATTGTAAAGGGGCCCCTTAACCCTACTCCTGGGTGCCAGTCCCAGGCCCCTCTAGCCTCTTCCTCTGCAACGCTATGGACCCAGCACCCGCACAGTGAATCCATGGAATGCTAAGTATGTTACCTCGTCTCATAATATGAGTCTCAGGATAATGTCTATTTTATTCTGTGGTTATAATTATACAAATATTTCGAATACAATCCAGCACAAAACTGTATTACTTTAAGTCCTATTTCTAACTTGATTGTATACTGTCTTGTTTTGGTATAAATAAATAAAATGTTTCTGTATGCCTATATTGTTATATAGGTACTTATGTTTTTTATAGTTATCCTGAAAGTAAGAATAGAAACATAGGTCCAAGGGACCAAGGCAATGTAGTCCTAGGCTAGATCCCACGACCAGGTTCTTCTGGGACACCCTACTTTGAAGGTGTTGTTATAAATTATTGTTTTGAACACAGTTAAAGTTATTTATATGAGATTTTTTTATAAGAATCAGTCAGTATTTTAAATTAGGATAAAAAAATAACTCAAAAGGGATGTTTAATCACCCACTCAACTCCACATTTCTAGCAAAGTAAGCAGATTATTCTGCCGCTTTAAAACCTAATAATTTAATAAAACTATCATTATAACGGGACTGACCACGGGTTGAGCGGCCGTAGCCAGAGGTCATTTACACTGCATTGAACAAAAGACATACGCATCCGGTCACCACTACCGCATACAAAAACATTAAAATACCTACACAAAAATGCGTAATACCGACGATAAAGAATCTCCAGTGCTGAAGCAATTTATAATACGTTATAAAAATAGATCTTTGTTTACCGTACGGTATTGCATCGTGTTTGAGTCTGTTTTTTACTCATGCTAGAAAAACTTCAGTCCTATGGTGATAAAGGCGCATTTCTTCCGAGAACAAAGGGCCCTTTAGAACCTCTGTCAGCTGTAACCATCAAAATGAAAACACAACACAAACAATGTCACTGCGATCGATTTCTTACCTCGAATTTACTTCGTCCCGAGTGGGTCATACTCGGATATGGTGTTATTTTAGCCACAATGCTTGTTTTCAGAAGTCCACCGGTACGTTAAAAAACAGTTTTTGCGGTCAAGACACAGTGAAAAACAAATATGGTGGAAGGAAAATATTTGATTTTTCGCACCAACACAAGTAAACGGCCGACGGACGGAACGAACCGGACAAACGAAGAGTATATAATCTAATTTTTCAAAACATCATCGGAGCGATTCGTTGCATCGTGCTGTACACATCGAGTGTTTTCGTTGCATCGATTTATATCGATATCCCTAGTCCTATGATCCGATGTTTTGAAAAACTAATGATTTATTCCGTTTAACCATGTATGTACATTCGAATCACAGGTAACAAGCTAATTATAATTATGTTAGTTCAGAATAGATAAGGAATGTGACTGGACGCATCGACCGCGTGATTTGGTCGTTCAGATTAGAAGAGGCCTCGAGGGAGTAGGTTAGCTATTGAGTAGTAGTAGTAGTAGTTTAGGTTCCTATTTAGCACTGATCCTTGAGATTGAAAGCACGCCCATCAAACACTGTAAGTACATCTTCGTAATACAAATTATTTAGCACCACAATAAATTGCTATAGGCCCGCTGTCCCAGTCTCCTATTGGGAAGAATCCGTAAGGACAGATTTACTGCCGGATGGACCTAAGTTTTGCAAGAAAACCGTTTTAGAATAAAAGTGCAATAACGCAAACGTATTATAAAGGCAAACGTTTGTGAATGTGTTTGCATGTTCATTACTTCTTCACTCTCAAACGACTAGACCCATTTTGATAAAATTGGGTACGATAGATAGCGAGATAGTGAACTCCTTATTGAAATCACCATAATAACAACAATAAACTTATTACTAAAACCTAAATTGAAAACGAGTGTATCAATGGGTGGTCTAATCGCTCAGAGCGATCTCTTCCAGATAATCCATCAACAATAGATATGGTCAAAATATTGGGCGGGGTTCCTTATGGTCTTAATAATTGCATACATAAATAACTGCTGTATAACGTTAAGTTTACTAAATATTTGATTGTTACAAACACACCAAACAAAATAATTCAAAAACTTAATTCAAACACACCTTGCACGTTTTGCTACATATTTTAGCACGATTATATGAACCCTAATATTTTATACTAGCTGCGCCCCGTGGTTACACCCTCGTGGTGATGGATGCTGATGATAAAAATGTATGTTATGTGTTAATCCAGTGCCTTATCTACTTCCATACCATATTTTTTTTAATAAGATTTATATATGGCTTACGCAAATATGATCATGTCTCCGATTTTCATAATAAGCTCAAGTGGCTCCCTATTCATCGTCGCTGGAATGCTCATATATTATCTCTCCTTTACAGTATTATGTTCAATCCTTTATCCCCGCGCTACCTCAAGGAGCAATTTAAATTTCTTCATTTTAACCATTCTCTGTCGTTACTATATATTATACGTTTGAAAACACTTTCCCCCATAGAAACAGGATAAACTGTCTCTGTAGGTAAAATTACGCAGAAAGTCATTAAACCAATAACTAAATGTTACATGTATTTATTACTTTAAGGAAATCCAGAAAGGTATTCTGGATTTCCTCACCTTGAACACAGGTACACAAAAATCGCCACGACAGTGCTGTTACAGGAGTACTTAGTAAATAATTAATTTTTTTTGTATATTTGTATGGAGTGTTAAGGTTTGTTTTTTAAATAAAATGTATATATGATTAGTACCGATGCATCAGAAAATATCGATACATAGTCTCGATGTATGGCATCTAATAAAATATCGATATAGTTTCTAAGTGGACATCTCTAATGTCAGCTGGTCAATGCTGCCATTATAAAAATTGTTATACCGAACCACACTACAAACTGTGTTCATGTCAATATTTGTGCCTAAAGCATAGGACATATAATAACTACTTACCTTAATAAAGTAACTTTGTATAATATACTATAATATACTGTATGGTATATTATACTGCGTACCTTAGCTACGTATCTAAAGTTAAATTTTTCAAGCAGGTACGTTTTTTTGTGGCTACAATATTTCTAGTTACATCATTGACCTATATATGTGTCGCTTAACTTCAAACTCGGATAAATCCAATATTGTTAATTTTTAAGATTTTGGTATCAAATGAAAGGGTAAAAAAAAAACTTCAAAACTGATTTATCAGTTGTGCATAAATCCGCATGGTACTTGAGAAATAAAACATCAAAAGCATGATATTTTATTAAAGTGAGATAGATCCATGAGACAGTTTTTTTCAAATGTAGTTAAGTCCATGGGAGCCAATCAGCGAATTGAGTTTTTTCAACATGGCTGTCAGTCGACTTAAAATCTGATACAATGGCACAGTACACTCCCGCGTTTTATCGTTTCTTTTTGTTATTTAGACAGTTTCCATGGATGATTTCATTAAAATTAACAAAGTAAAGCCCGCAAGCGACCTTACATAAAACTTCGCCATAAGAAAGAGGAAAGAGCGAAAATTTGTAAGTATGAAATTCCTATACCTATGCATCGTTAGGAATCCTGAGTTGGCCCTAGTGTTGCGCTCACCATCATTGATTAATATTATTTTGTATTTCTACTGTTACAGAATAATTTAGATATAAATGTATGAAAGGATATTATTCCATAGTACAGGAACTTTCCGATCAGATTTGTATAGGTATATAGGATCAAATGTAAGTTTTACAATTTAAGTGCCGTGTGGAGTTGGTCGCCTCGATATGTTTGCAATTTTGCTTCTTTTGCATCTGCGTTTTATATCTCACTAATATTATAATAAATGCGAATGTCTGGATGTTTGTTCCTCTATAACTCGACAACCACGAAACCGATTTGGCTAAAATTTAAATCGTAATATAATGGCCGGAATAGGGCAAAACCTACTTTTATGTGAGATGTCTTACTATTCTGATATAGGTATTCTGATGTATACGAAATTGACATTCTCATTTATTTATTATATGAAAATTTATATCTACTTCACAAGAAATTAATGGAATTTTACCAACTAGGTTGTACGTTTGTTATTATGCTGACCTTTATTTTAAACAATTCTATTTCATTGATATAATTTTAGATGTAGTTCCAGTTCATGAACTAAAATTATTTTTTTGACCGACTTTTTTTAAACTAATTGATGTTCGCAAATTGCTAAAAACGCACTGTGGTCAAGACTAGGCAACGTTAATTAAACAACGGTGCAATTAAATTATTATAAAAAAGTGCTTAACGGTGAGAATGTGATAAGGCGGCCAATGCACGAAGAAGAAATTGTTGAAGATGAAACAGAAGAAATATTGAATTTTATTTAATTATTGAATATTATTAAATTACTTACTATTTCTAAAATAAAACTACATTTCCTTATTTTGTTTGTATTATTTTTAGTTTCATTCAGTTACTTACTAGAAATTTTACTGTTGATGGTATGCCATAATTTTGCCACTACCACATCCCTAGTTCTAATCGTATTTTATCAATAATACATAAATCCAGACCTAATAAATCAATAATCTATAAATCCACACTGAGTTTTTTCAATGATAGATAAATTGCATTCCATTTTATGAAATGAAGATAAATCCAATCTAAATATTTAATTTTTGCAATAATTAATGGTTTTATTGCTGTATTTGCTGAACAGAGTCGTTTTCTTCAATGCTGTTAAGGTAATAAAATATATAATGCCCTTTGAATAATCGAATTAACTTTTTTATCACTTTTTCTTAAATATCTCCGAACAGTGTAGAGTGGATTTATCCAAGTTTGAAGTTAAGCGACACATATACAGTATAATATATAGGTCAACAAGTTACATTTACATTTGCTCTGTAATCAAATGAAACTCTCTAAAATCAAATGTGCTATGTTACCAAATGGAATTGTAGTAGGTACTAAATGTATTAGGTAAATTTATGTAGGGATCATCAAAACATTACTTTAATATTTGATTAGAAACTGGATTTCCGGTATAACCAAAGGGATAATAAACAATAAAAATAATAGATTTACAATACATTTTGAACTATAGTACGACGAACTAACGTAATCGACTAATAGGACTCCAAGTAACACAAGACAAGCTCGAGGCCCACCTGATGTTAAGCGGACTAACCTCTGCCTGTAACAGATGCATTTCGTCACAAGTTACGAATTGTACTGCGCCCGTCATCTTGGTCTCATGTGCCTGTAATTTCACTGGCTCTCAAGGACTACTGCCGGAACACACCGTTAGGTGCTTGGCGACAGATTTTCTATTTGAGGGTCGCTAGCCAGACGGGCATTCGCAGAATGCCCTTCCACCGTGCGGTGAAGTTCAAGCCCGCGGCGGGATTCGAACCATGGACTAATTACCTATACCTACATAAAAAATCGGAATTAAAGAATTTGAAAATAGTAGTTTATGTAATTGTCATATATTAGACAGAGGGTATTGAAACAAGAGTGCAGTCGCCTGCGGCTCGTTTCAAAATAAGATTACACGAGTGTTTTAATACCTAATTATATGCAGTTGCATAGGTACACTACTTTATATAATCTCATGGCTATAGGTAGCTACATAAAAAAATGCAATATAAAAACCCGCTCGATGCGCGCGCAGCGCGCTCATCACAGATAATGTGTACCTACTTAAATTGAATTGAAACCTCCTTGTCGGGACACATTGTACTTTAATAATTAAAAAAATGTTTTAAAGCATTGTATTGTTAGGAGAATAATGTTTTAATTTAATCTATATAATCTCATTCGGTAATATTCTAAGACTGTTATTGGCATATTTCATTTACATACATCTTTGAGAAAATTAAATTAAAGCATTATGCTCCTAACAAAACAATGCTTTAAAACAATTTTTTAATTATTAAAGTACATACAACTCAGAGAAATGAATAAGATTTGTTCTATTTTGTCAGAGAATGTGTCCCGACCAAGGAGTTTTCAATTCAATTTAAGTACACATTATCTATGGTGAGCGCGCAATGCGCTGGTTCCGAGCCAATATAGAGCAATAACAGACTTTTTCCATTTTGGCGCTATTTCGTACATACCAATTTGAGTAATATTTTGTTGGATAAAACTTTAGTAGCAAAAATGTCAAGCAATACCGACGATACTGATGAAAATTTAACTACACCTGACATTCTATAAACAGCTACGAAACTGACGAATAGTCTTTTGCCAGAAAAATCAAGAAAAGCGTATAGGCATGATATGTAAAGTAGTGTATGCAACTGCAAATAATTAGGTATTAAAACACTCCTGTAATCTTATTTTGAAACTCGCCTGCGGCTCGTTTCAAAAACTACACTCATGTTTTAATACCCTCTGTTACCTATATGACAGGTGCATAAACTACTATTTTTATGTAAATAAAATATGCAAATAAAAGTCTGTATTTCATTTAATAATTAGAATATTACCGAATGAGATTATATAAAAATAATTATATTATATGTATAAATAATAATTGATATAGGTAGGTAATATCAATGTTTTATACATATCTAATCATATTATTCCTTACTACTTTTCTATTCCTGAACGAGACGAAATGAAGCAGGACGGGTACCTATATCTTTCCACAGCGCAATGCAAATAGTTTGCAACATTTATTTTATTATTAATTAAAAATATGGTTACCTACCATATTATCAATTAATACCTATTTATGATATTACTAGCGCTCCGCCCCGGCTTCGCACGGATAATTACGGCTATAAATTGAGATGTAAGCTATCCTATCTTTCAAATTGGATCAAATTGCACACTGTTGCAATTGGTGTGCAAATCAAATTTATAACTGGTTCCGTAGTTTAGGAGTCCCTCGCGGACTAACAACGTGACACGTAATTTTTATATATAAAGATATACCTACTTACTTTCCGGCCGCGGCTACGACGGCGCTATGACGGTTATCGCACAAAACCATCAACCTTTTTTTGCGGAGTTGGATAAAAACCATCCTATGTCCTTCCCCGGGTCTCTGAATACTATTCCCATACCATATTTAATTCAAATCAGTGCAGTACTTTTTAAGTTTCTTTAAAACTTATTTTGTATATTTATTTTTAACTTTTTAGTATTATTGCATACAAACTTACAAATCTTTCCTCTTTATATATAATATTACTAGCGGCCCGCCCCGGCTTTGCACTGGTTTTTTTTTGTTTTTAATATTCTATATCATATGTTCATCTACACTATCTACCTACTCTATAATATTATAAGGAGGAATGATTTGTGTTTTTGTATAATAATAATAATAATTTACTTATATTGTGCCAAAACAGTTTCTTACGTTGATTAGACAATATTATGGAATATTACTATAAATGTTAGTTATAAGTTACAGAAGTAGATACTATACATTTTTTACCAAAAACACTTATAATCTAAATTATTTCTATTCTATTGCTTTTGACTCATAGTTACTGACTAATAGGGGGCCTTCTCTTGCCCAAAGTCCGGTAGAATTGTACAGCCGACAACAGCATTCAACATCCTCGTCCTTCCTATAAAATAAAAATGCCTGCTCATTCTTGATTATGCGCTCGAAGAGTCGAGGCTTCTAATGTTGCTTCGTGTAGAATCGCCAAGCAATCAAAAAGCAGTTGTCTTATGGCTTATTAACTTGGGCATGACAGCATTTGTTCTACTTACTAATATTTTTGAATTGTTGAACTAGAAAAAAAATAGAAACGTGTCGATATTTTTTGCGGCTGGGCTACGTGATCGACGTTTCTGACGTCAGGTCGGCTAAGCTGGAAAATTAATGTTGTGGAATGTTCACGAGATATATTTTAGGTGCTTTCTAAATTATTAATTGAATATTTACTTAAAATATATGTTCCAATTAAATATCAAATTTATATTAACACATGAAGTGGTAATTAATTCAGTACAATTTTTTTACAAAAAAACTAAGATTTCTTATTATTTTCCCACATTATTAGTAGGTACTCCGTTTAAAATATATTATTCATCATAACTCTCTCTTCCTTATCATAGAAACTGTAGCTGATTCAGTGAATTCACTTTATCAACAAAGTTCAAAAAACTTATTTCTGTTCTTATCGAACCCCCTTGACCTCTAATATCAATACAATAAGTGTTTTATTTTTAGTGGGCATCTTGTGTTGTGTGTATATCGACCACCAACAGATCAAGGTCGTGCTCAAAATTTTGCAGAATTTTTATCAACTATGGAAAGTATACTGCAGAAAATCTCTATGCAGAAAACCCATATTTGTATGTGGTGATTATAATATAGATATTTTATTGCATTCTAAAAATAAGACTGATCTTATTTCATTATTTAAGTCATTTAATTTGAAATTTCTGTTCTGTGAGCCCACTAGGATAACAGACAATTAATCTACCTGTATAGACAATATATTCTCAAACTGTAAGACTAAAGAAAAGTTAATGTTGAAGGGTGTTAGGTCGGATCATGAGGGCCTTGCAATAAAATTTGAAGGAAATAGAGAAACAGAGAGGTATGATATTGAACATAGGCCGTTGACGACCAGTAGGCTAGAAATGCTCGGTACCAACATAGAAGCTAAGCTAAGCTAGGCATAACAAGTTTTTCTCACTGTGACCCGAATTACATCTTTAATAACTTATTTTCTTTAGTAAATATTGAGTTCCAAAAAGTTTGTCCAAAAATAAAGAAACAACTAAGTGGAATATTGAAGTTTGGTGATTGGGTAACTAGAGGTATTCGAAAAAGTAGAGATTATTCGTTTGATCTGTATCGCAGGGAAAAATTTAACATCTTGCAAGAAGTTTCATGATTATGTTAGGAACTATTCAAATAGCTTGTGTGCTAAATCCTAGGAGGAAGATATTCTTCCTCCTAGGCTAAATCTCTTTTTATTAGAGACAAAATTCGCAAGTCTAAAATTAAAATAAAGATAAGATAAGATAAAACCTTTATTTGCATAAAACATGAGTATTATACCATAACAAACGCATGCATAATGGTGTTATAATGAAATGTAGTGATCACTGATCGATCATCATGTTTTGCCTAGATAGGCGTACAATTTTTTTGAGAGGCGGCAATGAATTAATCAAATTACAATAACATATAAGAAAAAAATATGATTTTAGTTAAAAGTACTTGAACAATTCACACAAGTTACAATATAATGTCAATAGTATAAAATTAATTCAGATTTTTGTCAGTCAAGAATTCTCTCACGTTATAATAACATTTCTCCAACATCGAGATATACGTTACACTAGAACATTTGAGAAAAAATTTATGTCATAAATTCGTTGAACTCGCAGTATTTTTTTTATAGACTAGGTGGCAAAATTCTTGTGAAGAGTGATCACCTTCAGCCACAGGCATCCGCAACTCCAGAGGTCTCAACAGATGCGTTGACTATCTTTGAGGAGGGAATATGCTCTTTCTAAAGGTTCCTAAGTCGAATCAGTTCAGAAATATTTTAGATGGTTCCATACACAGTGCAAAATTGCGGTAAGAATCTGTCCGTCATACATCGATATGAAATTGGTGAACTCTGTGGTGTCCGATAGCTTAATTCAGCTGCAATGCAGGTAGGTATTAATCTTAAAAGTTCATCGGAACAATTCTTATAATGATACATCTGATAAAAGATGAAGTGATGCAACATATCTATGCACAGCTATAACGGATAGGAGAGATCCTATCAATTACAGACCGGTATCCAACTTCCCTGGTTGAGTGAAATATTTGAAAAAAAAATATGTTAAAACCTAACTCTACATATTGCATGAAAATCAATTCGGTTTCACAAAAAGCAGACCGACAACTGACGATGCTGATGTTTAAAAACTTCAAAGTCATAAAAGAGAGTCTCAAACACATAAAATGTAAAGAAAATTAAGTTTACTGAAATATATATTGTATTTTGTATGTCACATGTACTTGACGCCGGGGAGAGCTCAATGATGCCAACGGCGTTTTTTGCGATATTTCCAAGGCATCAAACAATGTAAAGCACCGCACACTGACTCGTAAACTTTTACACTATGGAACTCGTAGAACAGCTCTGAATTTTATAGTCATATATATCTTGGACAGGATTTAGATTGGCCTAGGTCTTATTATTATAGTCTTATTGATTTAGTTAAGTCTTTAGTAAAAATAGGAGTTCCGCAAGGAACCAATATTAGAACCTTTTCGGTTTTAGTGTGTATCTATATATATCTATATATAATATATAGATTGAAAAGATATCAATCTGGTAAAATATGTGTTAGCTATTGTACCTGATAGCTTCACTACTCATGATGGATTAATAAATTAAAAAAATACCATAATAATAATATAAAAGGTTTTCTTTTCCTAACGTTAGTTATGTACAACTCAACATTGAACTTGATGAAATTAAACGAAAATAAAGTTTAAGACTTAACTTATATAAGAAGACGACTTTCTTGGGAATTCAAATGGACTCAAATTTTGCAATATCCTCATCGAAATGATTTCCTAGAGACTTATTTCTGCTGCATAAGCCGTTTGTAAGATAAGGCAGTTGACGGACATAGCTACAGCGTGACTGGTTTATTTCACTTATTTTCAAAGTGTAATTTCGTATGGTGTATTGTTGTAGGATGCAGCAGCAGCAGTAAATACCATATTTATGTGGAAAAAGTGGGCATTTTGTACGGTATATGGAATGGAGATTATATAAAGTCATAAACATAAAAGATCAAAAGAAAGTATGCTTCCGCAACGACAAATAAAAATTTAGTTCTCACAGGTGGGAAAAATTTTAAGCCTGCACCGAGGCTGCGATACGTAATTGTGGTTCGTTTGATTCCTTGCATAATTCAAAATTAAGAAATAGAGATGCATCTTTATTTCTTAATTTTGAATGATGTTATTAATATATATTTAAGGATTCATTCTATAAATCATACACTTTGGAAACACGATTACTTAAAATTTTCTCTATAGATAAAAAAAATAGAAATACATCTAAAAAACGAAATAAAGTCTTACGCACGGCGTAAATACTTAACGGAGAGTCATCTATATTTGAAAATTGAAAAAAAAACATGTTTTCTATTACTTATACACATTATATTTGTCAAATAGGTATTTGTTTTTATTATACGAAGGAAATACTCAAATTCACGCATGTTCCGCCCATTTTAGTCAGAGCCGCGATGCTTTGTCCCTATCCACTTTAGAAATTCTTCGGCCGTCGGACGGGGACGGATGCTGTTGGCGTGCCTTACTTACGCACACATACGCGGCACGCCTAAAAAGCTCGCTGCGTGTCAAACATATTATAAGTAACTCTATCTATACCCTTTTTGCTGAATGTGGAAATAGAAAGGATTCATTGTAAAATTTAGTAATTGACTTTCATAAGGTTTATTAAATAAATGCTGTTAACTTTGACTTTGCAGTTAAATATTGCGATGAAAGGCTGCACAGTATATTTAAAAAATATGGAAAAAAAATCTCAAATATGTGATAAAATCTCTTTAATCAACAACTTTTTTTGAAGAAAACGGATCTGGAATGGGGTCGGCCACCTTTTCGAAAGGATAATATTTATGCTCCTGCCAAAACGACGGAGCAACGAGTCTCGAGTTCGTGTTGAAGCCGTTGATGGTGTCGACCTCGTCATCTGTCAGCTTGAAGTCAAATATGTCGAAATTTTCTTCTATTCTCTTCGGATTTACTGATTTCGGCAATGGCACTACGTTTCTGTCGATCTAGAAACCATAGAAGATTTTAAGTTATCCGAAAAAGATTATCGAGTCATTTAGATCATTGAAATTGTTCCGGGATGTTATTTTCTCTCTAAATATTATGATTACAAGCACTACCGCGAACTAAGCGTTTCCCGCCCGGGGCAAAACATTTTGTACTCCAATAATTTGTAAATTTATGATTTATGTTTTATTTTGTTCATTGCTGATAGGTAATCCTTTGACCATAATCTCGTCTGATGGTAAGTGATGATGTGGTCGAGGATGTGTTCAGGCTAACCTAGAATTCTATTTAAGGGTGGTAGCTAGCCAGGCGGGCATTTGCAAAATGCCCTTCCACCATGCGGTTAAGCTCAAGCCCGTGGCGGGATTCGAACCATGGACCTGCCGCGCGGCAGTCCATAGTCAATGCCACTTAGCCATCACTGCTTCAAAAAAGCCTCCGTACTAGCAAGGGAAAAATTTTTTGTTCCACGAAATATACGTCAGGCTATCAAAGATCACCAGTCCCGAATTTTAACAGAGATCGTGGATGAACCCTCACTCCTATATGGATATATACTCGTATTCTAAAACCTCAACGCGAAAAGTGCTAGGCAGTCTAGAGTGTGATACAGTGAGCAGTGTTTGTGATGAAGTTTTCGATGAAAAGCTATAGATTTCCGTAATGCCTTTTTTATGTGATTGTGTCGTAACAAGCAAAGGGGCCACCGGATGTAAAGCTGTTTAACCACTGCATATAACAGATGCATTCCGTCATGTGCCGAATTGCACTGCGCCCATCACGTTGAGACATACAGTTGTTAAGTCCCTTGTGCCTGTATTTTTTCTGGCTCTCAAGGACTCTGGAACACAGTTAAGTGCTTGGTGGCAGATTTTCTACTTGAGGGTGGTAGCTAGCCAGGCGGGCATTCGCAAAATGCCCTTCCACCATGCGGTGAAGCTCAAGCCGGCGGTGAACTCGAACCAGGGACCTGCGGCACGGCAGTCGAAAGCTATAACCGCTCGGCGATCATTGCTTCAAAATCTGCATGCCTGAATCAATTAGTTTTTTTCTAAATGTTTATTTCAAGCTATTAAATGAGACTTATTTTATGTTCCTATAAAAAATACAAATAGTCTAGTCAACAAGTTCAAAAACGTGAAAAATAGAAATAAAGGTCCTAAAAATATGAGCGATAGCTCATTGGATTCGGAATCACCTCTAGAAAAATGTTTTTGAAGGATTTTGGTGCAGGTAAAAAATTGCAATTGTTATTAACAAAATATGACGAAATTATTTCTAGGTCAAGCCTGTTAACACCTTCGACCACATCATCACTTACCATCAGGTGAGATTGTGGTTAAAGGCTTACCTATCAACAATAAAAAAAAAAAAAAATGATATTTAGTATTTCGTTAATGACTCGAAAAATATTAATATTTAAGGAATTTGGAAAAAAGCTCGTTAAAGAGGAGGAAATTTCCGATACAAAAGTCTGTACTCCCGGAACTCTATCTCTATTATTATTTATAATTTTAATTTGACGTTGAAAATACGGCTCCGCGCGGCTGTTACGGCATGCCCGCGCCACCGCTAAAATGAGTTCATCAGATAAAATATTTTTTTTATAACATAAAATGTCATTTTAAAAATTTGAAAAAATTCTAGTATCTTCTTAACACTTGAAAGAATCGAACCCGTTAGAAAAAATGTTTTATCACCATTTTTCAAAAAGTTATTCAATTGTTAACTAACACATTTTTTCCTAATCTCCGGTATCATAAATAATGGGATAAAAGTTATAAATAATTGGCCTATAAATTTGAAACTTCGTGGAGCCCTTTAGATATATTATATACTTTATAAGATACTGCCATTAATGTTCATAAAAGTTTATTATTTTGTTAGTTATGATTTTTTATAACTATTGCAAAATTAAAAATCTAAAATATGTTGATATTTTTTTTTTCCAATTAATTTTTAGTTATGCCTGTTTTCACATTGAACAATGGCAGTAATTTACAAAGGTTATGAATTTTTTACGTTATTTGTTTATAAAATTGTTTTAAACAAATAAAGAAATTAAATATATTTGAAAAATTTTTTTTTGGTATTTTGTTGTTAAGATTAAATTATGATTTTTAAAAAAAAATGTTTCTTAATTTTAATTTTTAGTTGTTCAAAATCGTTTTTTTTATATTGCGATTATGTAAATAATTAGTTAAGAAATATTTTTACTTTTAAAAATCATAATTGACTTTTTTAAATAGTATTGCGAAAAAAAAATTTTTTTTATTAATTATTTTATTGTTTATTAGTTTAACAATTTGTTATAAACAAATTGTGACCAACGTTATTTTTTTTTTCTGAAGCAAAAAAAAATATAAAAGCAGCTATATATTACAAATTGCCAAAAATTTTTTTTTATTATAATACTTTCTAAAATAAATAAAAAAAATGTTTTTTGGCTTTTTGTTATATATAGCTGCTTTAATATTTTTTTTCTGCTTCGGAAAAAAAAAATAACGTTGGTCACAATTTGTTGATAACAAATTGTTAAACTAATAAACAATAAAATAATTTATTAAAAAAAAAATCGCAAAACTATTTAAAAAAGTCAATTATGACTTTTAAAAGTAAAATTATTTCTTAACTAATTATTTCGATAATCGCAATATAAAAAAACGATTTTAAACAATTAAAAATTTTTTTTTTTTCAAAAAATCATAATTTTATCTTAACAACGAAATAGCAAAAAATTTTTTTCAAATGTATTGAATTTCTCTATTTGTTTAAAACAATTTTATAAACAAATAACGTAAAAAATTCATAACCTATGTAAATTACTGCCATTGTTCAATGTGAAAACAGGCATATCTAAAAATTAATTGAAAAAAAAAATTATCAACATATTTTAGATTTTTAATTTTGCAATAGTTATAAAAAATCATAACTAACAAATTAATATTTTTTTATGAACATTAATCGCAGGATCTTATAAAGTGTAAATATCAAAAGGGCTCCACGAAGTTTAATATTTATAGACCAATTTATTTATAACTTTTATCCCATTATTTATGATGACGGAGATTAGGAAAAAATGTGTTAGTTAACAATTGAATAACTTTTTGAAAAATGTGATAAAACATTTTTCCAACGGGGCTCGATTCTTTCAAGTGTTAAGAAGATACTAGAATTTTTTCAAATTTTTCAAATGATATTTTATTTTATAAAAAAAATATTTTATCTTATGAACTCATTTTAGCGGTGGCGCGTGCATGCCGTAACAGCCGCGCGGAGCCGTATTTTCAACGTCTTATTAAAATTATAAATAATAGAGATAGAGTTCCAGGAGTACGGACTTTTTTATCGGAAATTTCCTCCTCTTTAACCAACTTTTTTTTAAATTCCTTAAATATTAATATTTTTTGAGTTATTGACGAAATACTAAATATCATTTTTTTTCGTCTTATTTGTTAATAAATAATATATATATATATAAACAATTGCAATTTTTTACCTGCACCAAAATCCTTCAAAAACATTTTTCTAGATGTGTGATGGTGATTCCGAATCCAATGAGCTATCGTTCATATTTTTAGGACCTTTATTTCTATTATTCACGTTTTTGAACTTGTTGACTAGACTAAAAATGGCTGCCATTTTATTATATTGGGAGAAAACTACGGTGCATTATATTAAACATTTTTATTTGTTACTCATTCCTTTTACGATCTAAAGTACCATGACAAAGACAAAGTAGTATCAATAGGTTTCCATGTTGCCTTGGGAACACTAGGGATATAAAAAAAAACTCCAAACAAGTATAAATAAATTAAAAAAGTAAAAAAGCAGACTGCGAGTTATTTATTTTTAAAGCGATTTATCGTTCCATTGAAATTAAAACTGCAAGTTTTATATATATATGAAATCGTTTTTTACAGCTCTTCATAATGATACCCCGCTCGATGTTTTTTTTTTACCTCACAATATGTGGTTTAGAATCCGCCAGTTTGTTTTTCTATTTTTTTTATGAATCTAGTGTCACTTGGGTTATTAAGACAACTCTAACGATATCTCTTACATCAAAATCGGTTAAGCCGTTTAGAAGTCATGGTGGAATAAAGAAACTCACAAACATACATACATGAACCCTGAAAATATAACTCTCAATATTTGGGGAACTGGTGGATTTTTTTTTATTGAAACCTGGTATGATTTTCAACTTACCGACCACCTTAGAACAATCTGAGCTGAAGTCTTTCTATACTTCTTGGCTATCCGCACGAGCAATGGATCATCCATCCTCGGTCCAGGGAGCATGGTCCCGAAGCGCTGCACCAGGGAACCGAGGGGGCTGTAGCCCATTACGACGATGTTGTGTGCTTTGCAGAACGCGATCAGCTTGCTTTGGATGATTTGAGGGTGGACCTGTAAATAATATGGCGTCGCTTCGGTGGGGTCAATGCACTTTGTGTGACGGCCATCTTGAATGTTTTGATTTGACTGGCTTGTTATAAGCGGCACTTGGCATTGCCATACGTGTAATACATTTTATTATACTTATTAGGTAATGTTTGTTTCAGAAAGTATTGAAGTGTGAAAGTTTTTCAATAGTTTATTAGCTCTGCGTATGTTTATATTTTAAAATGATGAAAAACACGAGTTTTTCTTCACGACATCATTAGACTTCTGCAATCGCGGCAGAGAAGACGTATTCTGCTGATAATACTGCGATTCTTCCGGTAGAAGCAGAAACAATCGGCGATCGTGACATCATATTTCAATAAGTCTCTCACGCTGTAATTCCCGTGTGTTCAATCATAAACTACTTATACTAAATCTGGGTCTTCTAACAGTCAGACCCGGGCATAAACATGGGCGTATCCGTCCGGAAGGGATTATTGTTCGTGCGTGTCGCGTCAGAAGAGATCAGAGCTATGCGTGGCTATGCGATAGAAAGAGACCTTGTAGGTGAATATAAGTATTAGGTACTCCGTGCTTTGCGAGCTGAAGTGCACTTTATTGCTTCGTAACTAGAGTCGCTTATTTATTGGAATGGCTTTGCGGAGTGAACCTTCTGTTCTTTTTATTCAGTGGCTTAGTATATTTAATATTATCGTATTTTAATTTTATACATTTCGAATCCCGCCGCGGGCTTGACCTGCACCGCATGGTGCAAGGACATTTTGCGAATGCCCGCCTGGCTAGAGTCCACCCCCAAGTAGAAAATCTGTCGACAAGCACCTAATGGTGTGTTCCGGCAGGAGTCCTTGGGAGCCAGTGAAATTACAGGCACATGAGACAACAACTATGTCTCAAGGTGACGGGCGCAGTGCAATTTGTGACTTGTGACGAAATGCATTTGTTATAGGCAGAGGTTAGTCCGCTTGACATCAGGTGGGTCTTAAGCTTGTTCAGTCACAATTAAAAAAAAACTTTTCATGGGTCAACGGTTTAGACAAAACATCAAAATGTGAGATATGTGATTCATTCCATTTACAAGCTACATACCCTTAACATACTGATGGACCTATCAACTGACTGACAGACAGATTTTCGAAGTTAACGAAGTTTTTTTTTATGCATGATAGTCAAGTAATTGGCCGCTATTTCATCTGATGGAAAGTGATGATGCGGCCGAAGATGTAGCATGCTTGCCTAGAAGATACCAATTCACTCTAGACTTAAAGACACCCAAATTATACTGATCGGGAAACAAAGTTCGTCCTATTCTCATCGTTCCATCTTAAGAATTGAAATGAGGAAAGGCCCACTGCAGTTTTTTAATAGAACTGGAATCTGTTTGAACCTCTATCTGTAAGGCTGCAGGTTTAATGTTTCCTTCCTCCAGCAGTCTCTCCAATTGTTCCACGTTGAAGTTGGACACTCCTATGGATTTGGCCAGCCCCAGCCGCTGGGCGTCTTCCATTCCTAGCCAGGTCTCCATGTAGTCAACATCTGAGAATGTGTAGTTTTCCTGGACAACAAAATATAATCTAAAGGTCAAGTTAAAATTCCTGTAGAGGCGCGATTGACCTTCAAATCGTTAGCATCTGAATTTAAAATCTACTGTAATTTTCAAGCAAAAAAAGTTTAAGTACTGTCGGTTGTAAAAAAGTTAATGAAGCGAGTGTAATTTTTAACCGACATCCAAAAACGAGGAGGTTTTCAATTCGTCTGTATTCTTTTTTATGTTTGTTACCTCAGAACTTTTGACTAGGGAAACCAATTTCGAAAATTATTTCATGGTTTGAAAGATGATGATTGTCGTTTGGTCCCATTTAAATTTCATCGGTCTAGCCTTTTTGAGTTACACTCCAATAACTGAAAAGTATTTACCTTATCTTGACGATATAGTCGTTGACAATGAATTACAATCGGTCCCGTAAGTAGAAAGGGTCATTAAAAAGTGTGAAAATAAATTTACGTCGTTCGTGTAAATAATATTGTATATATACTATAAACATAAACTTAATGCAATATATTTACTATATAATTATTCTGATACAACTAGCTTTTGCTGAAACAGGGCGTGTCATTGATTTTCTTGTAGATAAGTCCAATAAAATCATTAAACAAATCATTCTTATTTACATTACATATCTAGATTTTGTATTTTATGATATAAATACCATTAGCATACGCAGTGAACCTTTATTCAATTGTAAGCTATGCAAGGCCAGACTCGCGAGGTCTACAACTCCAAGACCCACTAGACTATAGGAATATACGGTGAATATTAATATAATATTCACCGTATATTCCTGTATACTCACGTTGATTCCTATTGGCCAGTGTATAAGGTACATGTCGACGTAGTTGAGTCCCAATCTCTCCAGTGACTCCTTTAGAGCCAGCGCTACCTGCTCCCTCTTGTGGTGGGTGTTCCATAGCTAAAACAACACATACATTAATAGACCTAGCTCACTCCACTCTTCAGGTATAAAGCTACAGGCACATCGGCGCCCGGACGTTAATATTGCGTGGCTATGCGATAGAAAGAGAGACGACTTGTTGATGAATATAAGTATTAGGTACTCCGTGCTTTACGAGCTAAAGTGCACTTTATTGCGTCGTGGCTAGAGTCGCTTATTTATTGGATGACTTTGCGGAGTGATTCTTCTGATCCTTTTTATTCTGTGACGATAACCAATAGGAAACTAGTGATTGGTCCTTAATTGTGATCAGCTCGAAGATGCTATTGAAACCCAACTACAATATAGCTGTATGTTTTTATTGCTAGCTTTTGACCAGAATTTTCAAATTCAAAATCATTTATTTGCAGGCAATATAGGTAGTTCAGATACATAGATCTTAGAATTATTTGAGTAACATATGTCCGCTATATTCTACCCTTAATGGGTGTGCAAAATTCGGTTTACATATCAGTTGAAAAATAGGTACATATGATTTAAATTCATTGGAAATAAATACAACTGCAGTCAAGAAACTAAAAATAAGTGGAGGTATATTAGTTCTCATTATTCAATTAACATATATTATAATATATTGTAATGGTACAAATAATTATTTAATAATTGAAGAAATATATCAAGACACAATAATAAAAACTACACATTTAATAACATTGAACATAATTAAGTAATATAATAATAATAACAGTAAACAGGCCGTGAATTAGATGTCATATTATATCTATACACTAACGTCAATATTTTTTAATGATCGGTCAGCTAGAAATCCATCAATTGTTCGATTCCCGCCTTGGGCATAAAATTTTGTACTCCAATAATTTGTTTGATACCTTAGTAGTGATAAAAATGTCTTCTCTCTTAATAACCCCCTCTTCAATCTTGGTCTTCAAAGCCTCTCCAATCTGGCTCTCAGTCTTATAAATGGAGGCAGTGTCGATGTGGCGGTAGCCGGTGTCGATGGCGTGAAGAACAGCATCTCGAACTTTCTGGCCTTCCGATTGTATCAGACCATTCTGTCAAGAACAATACAATATACAATATAAAAACTCTTTATTATTTACCAAGTAAAAGTAAATTACACTTATTAGGGCTATTAATCTATGGTAGTACAATGGGCGGTCTTATCGCTATGTAGCGATTTCTACCAGACAACTTTTGGATGGACAGAAATAAAGGAAGAGGTGCTGAATTAAAGTCAGCTAATTAAATCTATTATGTGATAAATGATGATATATATAAAACTTTTCATAAAATTTAGGTACAAACGTTATACATACATAAAATACATACCTACCTACATATACAGGGTTATTGGTAAAATGCTAACAACCTCTGACTTCTGCTAGTCCTAACAAACATTTTGAGATATTTTTTTATGTTTTTTCAAAAAAAAAATATAATTATATTTTAAAGCCTACTCCTAGTCAAGAGTGCCCGCCGCGGCAACATTGGAAGAGACACAGAGTTTTGAATATTTACATCCAGCAAAGTAATTAAAATATGAAATAATACATTACAGGCAAGATTTTTAACATTAGGCTTGTTCTGTCAAAATATATTAAAAAAGACACAAAAAAGATATAAAATTTTTTTAAAAACAATTATATTATCAAAACTAAAAAAAAACTCAAAATGTTTGTGAGGACTAGCAGAAGTCATCCCTTAAATGTTGATAGCATTTTAACAATAACATAATATATTACATATAACATAAACAAAAATTTACATTGTTATACTGGATAAATAAAGATTTTTACCATTAATTTAAAAATTCCAAGAGATTTATAAAATATATAAATTAATTCCATACTAAATAGTTCATTGCATACTAAATAGTTCTATATCTTGTAAGTATAATCTTGTTTTGTGAAAAAGTGATGGCAGAGCGGCAATAGCTACGGACTGCCGCACCGCAGGTCCATGGTTCATCCCCACCGACGGTTTAAGCCTCACCGCATGGTGAAAGGACATTTTGCTAATGCTCGCCTGGCTAGCTCAAGTACATAATCTGCCGCCAAGCACACAAATGTTTCGGCAGCTGTCCTTGAGAGTCAGTAAGATCGCAGGTCTGAGACTTAACAACTGTAAGTCTGCAGGGCGCAGTGCAGTTCGACGAAATGCATCTGTTAAAGGCAGAGGTTACCGCTTAACATCAGGTGGGCCTCGGGCTTGTTCCATCACAATAACATAAAAAAAATTCCACTGCAAATTATTTATTTTCGTTAAACATTTTATCGTTCCATTGAAATTAAAACCAATTTAAAACTGCAAGTTATATATAAGTTGGATATTAATTCATCAACAATACTGCGGACTGCGGGGGATGGTGTAGAATTGTTAACGGAATGTGTTCCATGTTTAATTTTCACATACACAAAAAGTCTGTACTATTGCTTAAGCTGCGGCACGTTGGCTTTGGGAATAATAGCAAGGACAACCGCGGTCTACGAACACGGTGTATCTACTCTATTCACACACACGCACGATTGCTGCGCGAAGTCAATGAACTGCTATACTAGGCACAATAGACAGCTGTTTTATGTACCTATTCTGCCTAGTCGGTCTTTGGCTGCTTGCGACAAAAGAACGCGCGACGCGGTAGCGGTTTAACACAATACGGCGTACCTAAGTAGCTGCAACACAATACAGTACGTACCTACGTAAACTTGAAATTAAAAAGAATGTAGGTAAGTAACATTTTTTATCATTTAGAAGAGTTTAATCGATTGGCGATTATGCAAAGCATTCGGCAGTCTAGCTAGATTGGCAGGTAAGGCCTTCGCGTTCGTCAGAATAGGTACGTGAAACAGCTTCATCTATCACTAGGGCAAAAACAGCTGTTTTGCCATGCTTAGAAAATAGTTATACTAATTTTTTGTATGTGAAAATTAAACATGAGTGGAACACATTCTGTTATCGATTCTACACCATCCCCTGCAGTATTGTTGATGAATTAATATCCAGCTTATATATCTATGGATTAGTTTTTTAAAGGATTTAGCCGTTTAGAACTTATGGTGGATAAAGAAACTCACAAACATACATACATGAACCCTGAAAACATATAACTCTCCTCTTTTTGGGCAGTCGTGTAAAAAAGAAAAAAGACTATAGAAAAATAAATAAGGATTTTGTCGTCATGCTTTGGTGATGGAATCCAGTGTCATTACAAAGCCATAAATGGTCAAGATGCAGAATCAAGGCCCAGTAATGGATGCGCGGGAGTAGGAACCAGATAATTACGTAGTTACTTCCTGTGAATGTGTATAGTCCACAAGGCTGACAACATTTTAAACTAATTGTACTCGTAATTGAAAAGTATTTCGATTTTAGGGTTTCGTGCTAGAAAATGGGGATCCTGGGTCCAAGTTTCGAACTTCGGGTCCGAAAGAAAAAACTTTCGGGTCCACAAAACCCGTATTGGCTTACTTTTGTTGAACTTCGTTCGTAGCATAGACTTGCAAGCATTTGCCAGAGTAGATTATAAATAACGTAATAATATGTTTTAAATCGGATTCGTATGGTTTAAACATTTTCAAAATTTTTATTTAATTTGGAAAATGTACAAATCATAACCAATAACCAATTTTTATTTAACAATGAAATTATATTTTTAATATTGTTAAGTTTGCAATAACTCCGCTAAGCGAATTACAATACAAAATTACAAATTTACGAGAGAAAAAAAAATGTCGCTCCATCCCGATACGATGGTTGAAGAACGAGAGCAAGAATTACAGTTATGAGTCATTGTGTCATGTTAGCTCAATTGGTTAGAGCATACCCCGGCTAAAGGGGTGGATGGACGCGGGTTCGAACCCCGCACATGACTATATTTTTTTCTCTCGTAAATTTGTAATTTTGTAATGAAATTATAATTTATTCGTTTGTTTATAAGTAGTCGAGTTCTAAATATGCAGAAAGAACACAAATACTAATGAGGATATAAATACCTAGAGAACAAAGAAATTAACGTTAATTTTAAATATCCAACCTGTATTTTATAGAACAGTAGCGACACCTCTCGCTGATCCATAACTACATAGGACTCTCAGACTCAAGTGAAAATGTTCTTTAATTTCTCTCAATTAAGACTTAAAACTGATTGTCACTAAATATCTGTGGTCCCTCCGTCTTACATTTACAAGGGAAGGCAGCGTGCGTGTTTCCATACAAACGTATTCTGATAAAAAAATATAGAAAATATATTGTATACTCGAAAGAACTTAGGTAAATTAAAATTAAACGGCGAGCACCACAGTTTTTTAAATGTTATTATGGCGGAGCAAGCACTAGGTCCACCTTATGTTAAGCGGATTAAACTCTGCCTATAACAGATGCATTTCGTCTGAACGAATTGCACTGCGCCCGTCACATTAAGACATATATATTTGTTAAGTCTCATGTACCTGTCATTTTCCGAGTCTCAAGGACTGCTGCCGGATCACACTATGAAGTGCTTGCAAGAAGTGCTTGAAGTGCAGTTGCAATAGGCAGAAATTTTGGTTCTGTGCTTTGTAATTCACTAGACTGCTCTGTTGAAAATTACTGCATGCCTGGTGCTTCTTATGCTCAAATTGAGAAAAAAATTATGTCTGCTGCAATTGATAGCAATACCATAGTCATTGTCTATTTAGGCCAAAGTTTAGGTATAGACAGGAAACAGGTTATAGCAAATGTAACCTCATTGTTAAGCCTTAATGCATTTAAAATTATGTTATGTGCTTTTCCTTACTCAGATGCACTAACTAAAAGTCAGAATGAGCATATTAACTGCTTAAATACAATTTTATATAATATGACATGTCGTCATAAAGACAAACTTTTATTTTTTGACTGTAATAAATTTATTACTAAATTTATGTTGACTCAGGATAGGATGTACCTACCTAAGAAATGTAAGAATTTAATTGCTACTTTGGTAGCTTATAATATTGAGTCGGTTATAGGAAATATAACCATGTCTTCTATTGACGATACAGATTTTAGTACATGTACTAATACAAATGTTGAGTCAAACTGTTTAAACTTTTAAGTCCGACAACAGGGAAGTGTTTTGACATAGCACTGTACTACCAAAATATAAATCGCTTCTCTGGCAAAATACTTGAAATTGAAATGCTCTTAGATAAATATCCTTTTGATATATTATGCTTTACTGAAACATGGCTAAGAGCTGATACAATGTTATTTAATGTTAAGAATTTTAGTGTAGGCAGTGCGTTTAACAGATCATCTGCAGAAGGAGGAGGGTGTATTATTCTTGTAAAAAATAACTTAAAATTTAAAGAACGCCGTGACTTAGTCAGATGTTCTGTTGAACGTGTCTGTGAAGTTGCTTGTGTGGAGGTGGACAGGCATCTTGTGTTGTGTGTATATCGACCACCAACAGATGAAGGTCGTGCTCAAAATTTTACAGAATTCTTAGCCACTCTGGAAAGTATACTACTAAAAATTTCTAAATGTAAAAAACCCATATTTGTATGTGGTGATTTTAATGTAGATATTTTATTGAAATCTAAAAATAAGACTGATCTTATTTCATTGTTTAAGTCATTTAATTTGAAATTTCTATTCTGTGAGCCCACTAGAATAACAGATACTTCAGCTACCTGTATAGACAATATATACTCGAACTGTAAGACTAAACAAAAGTCAATAATAAAGGGTGTTAGATCTGATCATGAGGGCCTGGCAATTAGATTTGATGGAAGCAAAGAAACTGCAAGGTATGAAATTGAACATAGGCCGTTAACAACCAGTAGGCTAGAAATACTCAGTACCAATATAGAAGCTAAGCTTGCCATTACAAGTTTTTCTCATAGTGACCCGAATGACATTTATAATAGTTTATTCTCTCTAGTAAATACTGAGTTTCAAAAAGTTTGTCCAAAAATAAAGAAACAAGTAAATGGAAAGTTGAAGTTCGGTGATTGGGCAACTACAGGTATTCGAAAAAGTAGAGATTATTTGTATGATCTGTATCGCAGGAAGAATTTGACATCCTGCAAGCAGTTTCGTGATTATGTTAGGAACTATTCAAAAATGTTTAAGTCTGTTTGCTTGTGTGCTAAATCTCTTTTGATTAGAAATAAAATTAGCAAGTCTAAAAATAAAATAAAAACCATTTGGAATACTATAAATACTGAGACCGGAAAAAATAAACCTAGAGATTCTACATATGTCTTAAATGTTGATAAAAATCAAATATCTGATCCAATACAAGTGGCAAATATATTTGACAATTTTTTTTCTAACTTACCCCTAGAAGTCACTAAGTCATTGGATGCATGTCCCGATGTAGCAGAATAATATAATTTCCCCTGCTAATACATAATTTCCCCTGCAAATCACCGGACTTTTCTTTCAGACACACAACAATATTTGAAATAATAAAGACATTTAAAAATTTAAATGTTAAGAGCACCGAAGACTTGTGGGGTATGTCAGTTAAAGTGGCAGAGTCTATAATATGCATTATTGCACCACATTTAAAAACAATATTCAATCTTTGTATTGATAAAGGAAACTTCCCCGACTTAATGAAACAAAGTAAAATCACTCCAATTTTGAAGTCGGGGGCTACATCTGACCCTTGCAATTACAGACCTATTTCTATCTTACCTGTTCTGAGTAAAGTATTCGAAAAAATTATGCTCAAACAACTTCTATCCCATTTTAATGAGCATAATATATTGAATGAGAATCAGTTTGGTTTCACAAAGAGCAGATCCACAACAGATGCAGGTGCTCAATTGATGTCACATATACTTGAAGCCTGGGAGAGTTCACAGGATGCTATTGCCGTATTCTGTGACCTTTCTAAGGCATTTGACTGTGTAGAGCACCGCACTCTGATTCGAAAACTTTCACATTATGGTATTCGTGGAAAAGCTCTGGATCTTATAAAGTCATATCTGTCAGACAGGCTACAGAAGGTTAGAATAAATGGCAATACTTCTTCCGGGTCTTTGGTAAGAATAGGCGTACCGCAAGGATCAATTTTAGGACCTTTTCTGTTTCTAGCTTATATAAATGATCTGCCTTGCATGGTTAAAAATTTCTGCGATATAGTTTTATTCGCAGATGATACCTCCCTAATTTTTAAAGTAGATAGGAGGGATAGTGAACTTATTCATGTAAATAATGTGTTATCTATGATCTCTAAGTGGTTCGCGGCTAATAATCTTCTCTTAAATTCAAAAAAGACCAAATGTTTAAAGTTTTCTTTACCAAATGTTACTTATGTTGAACCAAACATTAAGCTTGGCCTAGAAAAACTCTCTTTTGACAATGCGACAGTCTTCCTGGGAATTAAAATGGATTCAACTTTACAGTGGAATCCACATATACATGATCTATCTGGAAGACTTAGTTCTGCTGCATATGCAGTTCGTAAGATAAGACAGCTAACAGACGTAGCTTCTGCTAGGCTCGTTTATTTCGCGTACTTCCACAGTATTATGTCTTATGGTATATTGCTGTGGGGAGCTGCTGCTGAGATAGAGACAATCTTTATCTTACAAAAGCGTGCAATTCGAGCCATATATGAAATGGATCCTAGGGAATCCCTGAGAGATATTTTTAAAGAAATTGATATTTTAACTTTACCAAGTCTGTATATATTTGAAAATATTATGTATGTTCGTAAAAATTTGAGCAAATTTAAATCAAACAGTGACACTCACGATTATAACACTAGGAATAAAGATAAAATAGCGGTGCCAGGTTTTAGATTAGCAAAGACAAATAAAAGGTCCTTCTTAGGAAATTGTGTGCGGTTTTATAATAAATTGCCCAAACATATTACAACGCTCACAGAAAGAAAATTCAAGTTGCATGTGAAGAATATTTTGATAAAGAAATCTTACTACACAGTTTGTGATTACTTAAACGACAAAAATGCTTGGACTGGTTCGCCTCTGCCAAGCTAGCGCCTAACACCTACGTAATGTAAATTAAGTATTGTAATAATTTTATTATATAGTATGTACTTAACACATTTTTAAAAAAACCTTTAAAAGAATGGCCCCGAATTTCTTGCCCGTTCTTCTCGCAGTGGCTCTATAACTTTTGTTTGCTGAACGTGAGTAGGGGAGAATTGGGGGTTCTGCATCTGCATCGCTCTCGCTACGCTCGAGCTCGCGATGCATGACCCCCAATTCTCTCGATTATCTGCTATCCAATCCACATCAAACATACGATTAATAAGTAGTATTGTAATTACAAGGGAACCGACAACTTGTTTGCGCACGGATCATGTGTCAGATGTTTTTATTCTCTATAATCGTCTCGTTAGCGCATTTTACAACATGTATTATGTTCGCTCACTATATTCGTCGCACTGAATTAAAAAAAGCGAGGTTCCCTCTAGCTTATAAACCGCTATCGTTTTATCTGGTCAGTCTGTATTTGTTTATCTGAGCAGTTCATTTTATTTTAGACCGTTCAAGACAGATCAGTTCAGAACATAATACTTTGTCTGTCTAGTGAAACAGATGCGACCGACACATTTATAAGGCATAGGTATATAGTATCCCGATTTAAGTGTGGGTTATACAGCCGTGGTATGTTACCTAGAGTACGTACGAGTACGTATAAAGTGGGGACTTTTTATGATTATTACATTTTATTATTTTGTACTCATGTCAATGATATGTGCAGTCCTATGTACCTAGGCTATCAAGTCAGCCTATATTTGGATTTTCTAGCGTACGTGATTCAACGATATTTTTTTCGTCATATTTTTTTATCAAAGATACGATTAGTCAGACTGTCATGTTGACGTAGTTGGTAAGTTCTTGTCTTCTATGTTGCGGGTACTAGGTTTGATTCCCGACAGTAGCATAAATCTCCTCATCAAGGAAAATATGCACTTCTGGTTCTGGGTGTCATTGTGTGTGTGTGTGTGAAGAAGTGAATGTTTCTAGCACCTAAGATACAAGTCTATGAATTTAGTGTGGGCTATGAGTTTAAAAGTTTTTGTTTTTAGTATTTTCTAAGATATCTATACTTTTCACTATCTATACTATTAAATAGCTTCTTAGCAAACAACAATATTACTGTGATTATATCGATACAAATATTTCTGAAAAGAATTTCTCTTAGCGATAAGACTCCATTGTCACTATCCATAGGTTACTTTACGGGCTTTTGGTTCTTTTGATGTTTTGTAGTAATCATCTTGTATAGAAAATAAAAAAAGTTAAAAAAGAGATTGATTATAATGAATAAATAAATAAATGACGGCCTATGGTTCAAAGATACAACCTTCGTTTCATGATTTTACATAATTAAAATTATAATATACGTTTTGGTTAAAATTTAACGTAGGTACCTACATATTAATGTCTAATAAAAATACTAAATAGGTAACAGTAGTGATCAGAACATTATGTGATTTTTAAATATTTACTTAAGTAGCAATACATTTTTAGTATCGTCAAAAAATACAAATCGACTTATTGATGTTTGTTTCGCTACTAATATCTAAAAGATTTAGTTATAAGGATTTTCATAAAAAGCATTGTTTTATTCGAGAGGTTCTCTCATTACTGGTGATCAATTGAAATATGTTGTTTACCAGTTAAGTGAGATCTGTAATTTAAAAGACTCGTAATTGGTATAAGTACCTGCCACTTCCTTATAGGATTTTTGTCTCCAGTTGCTCGAGAATGTGCAGCAGTCATCGCTTTACATCCCTTGACGACAGCATAAAGTCTCATTCAGATTTGTTTATCGGTTGACAAGATGAAATGAACTTTGTTTACAAGATCGTTAAGGTATACAATCGTTAAAACTTTAACCTTTCTGTTTTTTTATTTTTGTACGTTTTAGTCAAGATTCGACTTGTGAATGCATCTTTATAAAATGAGATTATAAATAGGACTGATTTGGTGCATCTACATTTAAAAGCGGATATTCAGTGGTGGGCGACGACGCTCCAGCATCCAAAAAAAGTGCAGTTATTTACATATTCGGAACTTCAAGGAACCTAACTATGTAAGTAAGTGACCTTAAAGTATTTATTGTTAGTATGAATGAATTATTAGTGAGTGCAAATTGCCTTATAACTTCGGTGAAAAAAATTAGATGCCATGCTGGCGTAGTTGTTAAGTAATTGCCTTCTACACCGGGAGTTTCGGGTTCGATTCCTGACAGAAGCTCAATTTACTTCCCCCAGGGAAATTTGTATTTCTGGTTCAAGGTGAGATTATGAGTGAAGTGAATGTTTCTGGCACCCGCTATACAAGTCATTGAACTAAGTGTGGACTGTGAGTGTGAGGATGTAAACGTATAAAGTGTAATGTGACTTAGGTACCTGTGTTGATCGGCAAACTAACTTGTGTTAACTCATGGATTTTTTATTTATAAAGCATTTTGCTATGCTAGGCTAAAACAATGTTCAGAAACAATGTTGTGTTAACTCGTTGCGAAGTTATCTTCTATTATAATTATTTTAAATTATTGCTTTCAGGCCGGGCTGGTCGCAAAATCCTTTCTGGGCCGATGAGATTGATGTATCGGACGACGAAACACCGGCGGGGTCCGAGCCTGTAGCACCTCCACCTACACCACAACCTCCTGCAAAAAAGGTGGCTCAAGAAAAGAAGAAAGACGGAGGCGCATCAAAGAAACGGACGGCTAGCAGCGGCGCTGGGTCTTCATCGAGAAAGAAAAAACTGCCAGCGGCGGTGTCAACAGAACTGTTGACGACATCCCATTTCTTTGGCTCGGACACGGATGACGTAGAATTACCTCTGGCGCAGCCCTCGATTACACAGGTAATGAAAAAATATTATTCGCTCGTTTACTTATTTTTATGGGTGTGATACTCAGTGTGTGTGTGTGATGATTGTTTACGGCACCATGGCCCTCTTAGGCAGGGTATTTTTTTAGTTACGATGGTGGATAAGCGTTGTTTAATGCAGGCTAGATTATTTTTGTAAACATTTATGTAACTTACTTTTGTTACAGCAGTTATATCAATAAACTGTTACGTATGAAGGTCACTTATTATTTGTTTGATTTTTTTTCAGGAGATCGGAGAAAGCAGCAAGGTGAAACCAGCGCGTGCGGCTACATTGCGGAGCTTCTTTTCACAGCGCGGAACGAGCGGGTATACAACACAACGAGATCTCACACGTGGCGGGGAGTATTACGTCGAGTTAAGGGTCTATAATTCCCGAGAAGCTGAATGTCAGCCTAGCGAAGAACGTTGGAAAAGAGCCCTGGTTACTTTAAAATTGTGTACTGACACCCAAACACCTGTATGGCGCGCATTGTCAACACTTGTAGAAGCCGGGAAAAATGAATTCAAGGCTATACAGCCAATAATGTATCCCATGAAATTACATTGAACAGTATGTTTTAACAGATTGGTACAATCGCAATTGTTTCATTTTGTCTTTACTTTATTATATTACCTTGATATTTTTATTTCTACCTTATAATAGGTAATTACTTGCATATATACTACTTTTGAATTAGTTAATGTTAGTTTTAGATTTTATGAATAAAATTTGAAATGGTTATTCTTATTTTGTGTCTAATAATTGTTTTATTTACAGCAAAACTAAAAATGAGAAATATTGAAATATTGAAATATTGAAAATTGAAATATTGAAAAATTGAAATATAGAAACTGAAATACTAATTGCAAACATTATAATAATATCTACACAGTAAATTGCAAACTAGGATTACCAAACTATACATTTAAGTATCCCATGATACCGCAATGAACAATATGTTCTAACATACTGACGCAATAATATTCAATTATTTCACTTTTATCTAGCTATCTTTACTTAACTGTTATCTTTATTTTATTTATACCTTATAATAGGAAAGCATTTACAATACTTTTTAATCAACAAATGTAAGTTTTATTTTCATGAATAAAATTTTAACTGGTTATTATTATGTTATGTCTAATGATTGTTTTATTTACAGCAAAACTATAAATGAGAAATATTGGAATATTGAAATATTGGAATATTGAAAAATTTAAATATAGAAACTGAAATACTGAAATATACTACTGAAAACTAATTGCAAACAGTAAAATTAAATCTCAGATTACGAAACTATGCATTTATATTATTACCGACATCTAGGCAGGTTAATCGCTTCATATCAATTCATGCAACTATTATATTAAGTAAATACCTCAAATATTTACCTATATTTTTTAATATTTTTTATCAGTTCAAGTTTGTTATCAAGTATACCTACTAAGGAACAAGTGAGGCAAAATGGTATATTGTAGAGAGTGTAATATTGAGGTGTCTCGTATCTCGTCGCATTATAAAAGTAGTATTCATAAATCAAACTGTTTGATCAACTCTGAGTTCCCAGATGTGCAGATTATAGCTAGTGCATTTAAATCTAGAATTGTAAGTTATAAAATAAACCCTATTTCGAATAATATGCTGCCTGAGGAATTTTTGAATAAAGCCTCTACTTCAGTTTTACAATTAATAAAAAAATCATTGATCCAACACAATGCATTAAAAGTCAACATGGAATTTTTTGTGTCATATTATTTACCTAAAAATGATGAAAAAGCCCTTAAGTAATTTAATGTGCCATTTGTAAAGATTTTTTACAACTCTGATTTGATATCGTTTTATAAAACATGTGTCCAAAAGCTGATAACGAAATGTTCAGAATTCGAAATGTCGGGGAGTGGTTGGACACTAAATTCTATCAGTCATTTAGAATTAAATATTAATCAATACAATCCATTACGGGCGGGCTCATACGTGAAATTGCCGCGAGAAATTCAAAACACCAAATCATGTTTAAACATTCAAAACAAAGATGATCGATGTTTCTTATGGAGCATAATTGCGCATATGTATCCAGCAAAAAATAATCCAAATAGAGTGTCGTCATATCCACATTATAAACATATTCTGAACACTTCAGGAATGACTTTTCCTTTGAGTTTAAATGATATTAAAATATTCGAAAAGATAAATCCTTTAATTTCGGTAAATGTGTACGGTTTGGATAAAAACAATATAGTATCTGGTCCCCTCTACAAAACAAAACATCGTAAGTTGACGCATATTAGCCTGCTCCTCATTGAGATAAACGGGAAAAACCATTTCTGTTTGATAAAAGATTTCGGAAAGCTTGTACATAGACAACTTACACAACATAAATGCAGAATTTTTTTGTGTGACGAATGTTTTATTTATTTTCCATCGCAAGAAAAACTGGTAAATCACGATTGCGCTAGAGTAAAAACAATTCTGCCTCAACCAGGTAGTAAGTTATTATTTTCGCATGTTGAACGAACTCGTAGAATTCCTTTCGTAATATATGGTGATTTTGAAAGTTTGCTTAAAGAATATTCGGATAAAAGCAAATCACAACATGTTGAGAACGTGCAAATACATCAAGCGACTTGCTTTGCTTATTACATATGCTGTGAGTCTAAACCGAGTCTAAACAAATTTGTGTCTTATCGGGGCCCAAATTGTGTAAAAAAATTTATTGAAGCTCTAACTAATGATGTAATGGAATTATATCAAATTATATCAATTAAACATGAAATGATGCCGCTAACTGAAAATGAGCTGGCATCGTTTAAACATGCTACCATCTGTCACTTGTGTAAAAAGGAATTTGTAGCTGATGACGTAAAATGCGCAGACCACGATCATTTTGATTCAGCTTATTTAGGTCCGAGTCACGTGGGATGTAATTTGAATGCTAGGACATGTAAATTTATTCCAATCATATTCCACAATCTTTCCGGATATGACTGTCATTTATTTATTACCGAGCTATCTGCGATCATAGGACGTATTAATCTTATTTCAAAAACAAAGGAAAAATACATATCAATCACAAAGTTTATACCAATTGATTCCATCAATGCCGCTCAGTTGAAATTTATTGATTCGTTCAATTTTCTTAGTTGCGGCTTGGATAAGTTAGTAAAAACACTGCAGAAAAGTGACTTTAAAAATTTAAAAAAATATTATCCTGATAGTAAATCGTTTGATTTATTGTGTCAAAAAGGAGTATATTGCTATGATTATTTGAATTCGATGGAACGCTATAATGAACCAAATCTTCCTGACAAGAGTAGTTTTTTTAATAGGCTTTCTTCTGAAGATATATCAGATAAAGATTACGAACATGCGCAAACTATTTGGAATGAATTTAACATAAAAGATTTAGGGGAGTACACCGATTTATATTTAAAATGCGATGTATTATTATTATGTGACGTTTTTGAAAAATTCAGAACAATGAGCTTGACTTACTACAACTTAGATCCTTGTCATTATGTATCATCACCTTCATTAAGTTGGGATGCCATGTTATTGTTTACAAAAGTTGAGCTTGATTTAATTTCCGATGTTGAAATGTATCAAATGCTTGAAAAAGGCATTAGAGGAGGTTTAGCACAATGTTCTCTCAGAAATGCTAAAGCAAATAATAAATATTTGTCTAATTACAATAAATACGAGCCCAATTCTTATCTAATGTACCTCGATTGTGTAAATCTTTATGGATATACGATGATGAAATGTCTTCCTACCAATAATTTTTCCTTTCTAAATGAAGACGAAATTAAAACCCTTAACAACATTGAATCGATACCAGATAGTAACAATCGCGGATACATACTTGAAGTGGACCTTGAATATCCTCCACAAATACATGATCATCATTCTGATTTACCATTCGCGCCAGAAAAATGTATTCCGCCTAATGGAAAATCTCAAAAGCTAATAGCAAACCTACATAATAAATATAAATATGTCATACATTATACTCATTTAAAAGAATGTTTGAGAAACGGACTTGTACTATTAAAAATACACAGAGTATTGGCTTTCGATCAGAAACAATTTCTAAAACCTTACATTGAATTAAACACATTGTTGCGACAAAATGCAACTTCCGAATTTGAAAGGGATTTTTTTAAAAAACAGAATAACTCTATATTTGGTAAAACGATAGAAAACAAAAGAAATCAAGTTGATGTAAAACTAGTTAATGTATGGAAAGATTGTTCTAACAGAACTAATAAAATTTGCGGCGCTGAAAAATATATAAGTGCGCCAAATTTTATGAATCTCTCGATTTTTACAGAAAATTTGGTAGCTATTCAAATGCAGCCAACACAAATCAATCTAGACCGACCAATATATATTGGCTTTACTGTTCTAGAACTCGCGAAGAGACATTTATATAGATTCCATTACGCGATTATGAAAAAAATGTATGGAGAAAATATATGCCTTTGCTACACAGATACTGATAGTCTTTTATATTTGATAAGGACTGATGATTTCTACAAGGATATGAAACTTAACCTACAATACTTTGACACTAGTAATTTTAAAGAAGATAATGTATATGGTATACCTCATGTTAATATTAAACAACCTGGATATTTTAAAGATGAAATGGCTGGTGAGTTAATTACAGAATTCACAGGACTTCGCGCAAAACTTTATTGCATAAATACTGAAACATCTTCACTTAAGAAAGCCAAAGGCACAAAAAAATGTGTAACGAGGAAACTTGACATGGCAAAATATAAACGATGTTTGTTTAGGAATATTGATTTTAGAGATAGTATGTACATTATTAAATCAATTAATCATAAAATATTTACTCAGAGGTTGAATAAATTGATTTTAAATAAATCAGATGATAAGAGACAGATCACGAAAGATATAGTAAAAACTGTACCTTGGGGACATTACAGCAATATATTATAATAATATTGTATTATATTAGAAATATATCATAATAATAAAAGTGACATTTAAAAGCAACATTGAACTGTAAATAATGACAAAATTATATATCTTGTCAACTGAAAACCGTTTTATTTTGGTAAATGTTTACTATAATTCCTAACATAATAACTATATATATATATTTATAAGTAATACATTTGTAAAGTTATATAGTCTGTAAGTCTTGATTTACTGGTAAAAGTTATAATTTGCTATATATAATATATGTGAAATATATATGAAATAAATTGAAATCGCATAAAATATCATTCCTTGCATTTTTCTTAACCTATCCTAATTCCTGTCTGATTTTATAAGATTATTGTTAGTGTTCGACCGAATCCAGATTTACATCGGTCACCGAAATAATGTGTAGGTAAACCCTGCGTAAGCAAGATAAATAAAACAAGTACGTGACTCGTAACTATGTTTATTAGGTTATATATTCAATAATATTACAATAAAATAAAATATCAATAAATACAATTAGATAGATTTATAAAGGTTCTGGGACACATAACTTTTTTGTCATCTTACTTATTAAATCTTGCGTTGCGTCTAAAATGTTATCATATTTATCCTCAACTACATACTGCACACTTACACAACAATCATCACTTGCTAGGGTGTTAATTTCACTGATTTCAATTTTTATTAAGTGATGTCCTTTTCCTGGTATTTTTCTGACAACGAATGATGAATCTGGTGATATTTTTTTCTTAAAACTTAACTTTCCTTTCTTATGAATTGTTTTGAATGATTTATTTTTTGTATTGGTTTCTTTATTTTCTCGAACAATATCTCTATCGTGTTCATGACTGTTCCAGATTAAATTCATGTCTTGAGCCTCTTGTAGATAGAAAGGATCAGCGTCAGCAAAAACTATGCTTGTCATTGTTTCTGTAACAAAATAAAATAATACTTATTAAATTAACCTTCATATGAACTACCAATTAGTTTTAACTGATATTATTAGTAAAAAGTTAAAATAAACACTTACCAAAATCAGGATATATGTAAACCAACAGTGCAATGCAAATTTGTCTGCTATACAGTGGAGCTGGTGCAACAATGAATTAATAAGTATTACAAAAATAATAACTAAAATATAACTAGGTACTTACCTTTTTTGGTAATAGATCACGTGGACAAAGGTTGTTTTTAAAAGCTAAATTTCTTGGAAAGCAAACATTAGAACCGCTAACATTCGATCAATAGAAATGGACATTGTAATGATTTATCTATTTAATATAAATACCCTATACAGTATTGTCAGATATCATTATGAGGTTGATAAAGCAACCCACAACTTTAGAAATTAACAACATAGAAGTAAAATCACATTCCGGAATTAACAGACATAGCGTATTACTTCCCAATACGATTCGCTGTCTAATTTGCGGTCCATCTAATTGTGGAAAGACCAATGTAATGATAGGCTTATTATTACATAAAAACGGCTTAAAATTTAAGAATGTTTATCTGTATTCAAAAACCACATTTCAACCAAAATACTGCTTTTTAAATGAAATCTTGAATCAAATTCCAGATATAAAATTTAACATATTTAATGATAACAAAGACGTTATTGACCCGGATATTGCTTTACCAAATTCTGTTTTTATTTTTGACGATGTGGCATGCGAGAATCAGACAAATATACGTAACTATTTTTCAATGGGACGGCATAAAAATATAGATTGCTTTTACTTGTCCCAAACTTATTCGAAAATACCAAAACAATTAATACGAGATAATGCAAACTTTTTAATAATTTTTAAACAGGATGATATAAATTTAAAACATATTTATAATGAACATGTTAATTCAGACATTGATTGGTCCAAATTTAAAAACATATGTTTAAAAACATGGACTTATCCGCACTCATTCTTAATTATAGATAAATATAGTGAATTAAATAATGGTAGATACAGAAGTGGATTTGATACATTTATTAAGTTCGATTGATTTCATTTAAATACAAGTCATAACTACTAAAGTCATCATTTCTTATAATTTAATGGATGTGGTAACATCGTTATAAAACATGGAAAAAAAATGGAAACACCAAATACTCGCCTCAGTTAAAACAATTAAAAACAAAATAAAACAAATAAAGGATGAAGAAGACAACACAAACTTAAATTTAAATAAAATATTTAAACCTCTCACTGATCCTCTTAATAAAATGGCTGAATCTAATTCATATAAAAGTGATATTAAATGCACTTTTGATACAAATGATTCATCACTGTGTAATTATTCCAACGGTTCACCCGACGACAAATTTCAAAGCTATAACTCTGCTAAAAGTGAAAATACATTAACCGATGAAGACTAGACAGACAAAGTATTATGTTCTGAACTGATCTGTCTTGAACGGTCTAAAATAAAATGAACTGCTCAGATAAACAAATACAGACTGACCAGATAAAACGATAGCGGTTTATAAGCTAGAGGGAACCTCGCTTTTTTTAATTCAGTGCGACGAATATAGTGAGCGAACATAATACATGTTGTAAAATGCGCTAACGAGACGATTATAGAGAATAAAAACATCTGACACATGATCCGTGCGCAAACAAGTTGTCGGTTCCCTTGTAATTACAATACTACTTATTAATCGTATGTTTGATGTGGATTGGATAGCAGATAATCGAGAGAATTGGGGGTCATGCATCGCGAGCTCGAGCGTAGCGAGAGCGATGCAGATGCAGAACCCCCAATTCTCCCCTACTAACGTGGCAGTACAATGTAGTATATTTCAATATTAAAATTTGTAATTGACCTTCATAAGAGCGTCGTAGACGCCTAAATTGAATAAATGATTTTGACTTTGACTTTGACTTTGACTTGGCTAAAGATTTTCTATTTGAGGGTGGTAGCTAGCCTGGCGGGCATTCCCAATATGCCCTTCTACCTCCAGTGAAGCTCAAGTCGACGGTGGGAATCGAACCACGGACCCGCGGCAGTCCATAGCTGTAACCGCTCGGCCATTATTGCTTCAAAACAAACACAACATAACAAAACTAGGATTAAAATATCCAAAAAAAATATCTTCTTGTTTCAATCAGACAAGCTCTCAAAATGTTCAAGGAACAAAAAAGGTTTTATTTGTAATATTAATTTTGCACTACTTTTTTAACTGTCAATGTTATTAGTTTATAAGTACATGCGATAATATTATATCACGTACATACGTATTTTTATATTATTTATATATACAGGGTTATTGGAAAAATGCTAACAACCTCTTAGGGTTGACTTCTGCTAGTCCTAACAAACATTTCGAAGTTTTTTTTTGTCTTGGAAAAAATAATGTCTTTATTATAAATAATTTATAATAAAGTCAATATAATAAATTGGCGGTATAAGTACGAGGCCCACCAGATGTTAAAAGTCTCTTGTACCTGCAATGTATTATGTTATATTTTTTATTACTTTTCTCGATTTAAATATTCAAAAACTCTATTCAAAGAGAGCATGGCGCGGTCCAATGTCGCCGCGGCGGGCACTCTTGACTCGGAGTACGCTTTATAACAGGAAAAAAATAAACAAAAAAAACATCTCAAAATATTTGTTAAGACTAGCAGAAGTCAACCCTAAGAGGTTGTTAGCATTTTACCAATAACCCTGTATATCATTATCTATTTATGTATGTTCGTATGTATTTGTATTTATGAATTTGTATTAATTACATCAATATATAAAACTTATATGTTGTGTATATACATATGTTTAGAAATTAGGTACACTAAAATATGTTTTTTATGAAATTAGAGTAACTTATGTACTTTTTTCATTTTGATTATTTTGATCACACCCGCCCTAATTGTTTTGTTTGTTCAACTCCATCCTAAGGTTGCCTGGTAGAAACCACTTTTATGGATAAGGCCGCTCATTGTGACACTCTGTTATTATTATTTACAAATAATAATAACAGAGTAGTTTACGTTTTTTATATGTAAACTAATAAACATAAGTTTATAAGTTTATATATATGTAAACTTATAAACATAAGTTTAAACTTATAAACTACCTCTGTTATTATTATTTATATGTAAACTTTACCCGTGGGGTGCCGGGTTAGAATTGCACCTCCCCATTTCTTCCCGTATGGATTTCGTAAACGTCGATTAAGGCAAAAATACAAGAAGGAGGGCAGCAGAGTCTTCTTAAGAACTATGTCATCTTGCACTGCGATACCCAAGCCTCCTGCCAAGCGTGGGGATAATGGCAAATACCCCCTACATAGGGGAGGCTGTGTTCAGCATTGGACGATCCGGCTGTTACAGTACATTACAGTACGTAAACTTAAATATTTTGAAATTTGTGTTACAATAAAGAGTTTTCTATGTATATATTTAATTAAAATAAACAAGCGGTAGCAGCAGTGCCAGGTTTTAGGTTAGCAAAGACAAATAAAAGTCAAAAGTTTATTTTTTTTTATTTTTAGTATTTGTTGTTATAGCGGCAATAGAACTACATCATCTGTGAAAATTTCAACTATCTAGCTATCACCGTTCTTGAGATTCAGCTTGGTGACAGACGGACGGACGGACGCACAGCGAAGTCTTAGTAATAGGGTCCCGTTTTTACCCTTTGGGTACGGAACCCTAATAAAGTAGCGGTAGCAGCGGTGCCAGGTTTTAGATAAGCAAAGACAAATAAAAAGTCTTTTATAGGTATTTGTTTGCGATTTCATAATAAAATTCCTAAAGATATTACAGTTCTCACAGAAGGAAAATTCAAGCTGCATGTAAAAAAGGTTTTAATTGCAAATTATACAGTTGGTGATTATCTAGAAGACAAAAACACAAGACAAGGACGTAATATTGTAATGACTTTATAATAGACATACAAATTGTAACAGAGTAAAGATATATAAAACGAATGGCCCCGAGTTTCTTGCCCGTTCTTCCCGAAGTTCCCGATAGAGGCCTATATATTTTTTGGTGATTTTTCTATATATTAGTCTACTATTAGATGTAAACTATTATATCGTTCTGATAATTGAATAAATACCGTACAGTGATATGCAGATGGTATATAATAACTTCTGTTTGTTGAAGATTTAGGAATGTCACTAATGTAAAGCTAAAATAATAGTGGCCCCAGAACACTTCCCTGTGGGAAATGTATTTCTGGTTTAGTTTGGAAACACACCCTACTCAGATTTGTTATTTGAATTGTAGAGCCGTGGTCGGGGATGTAACCTATCATTACTGTATCAGCCAGATCGTCCACTGCTGAACACACCCTCCCCTATTAAGGGGGTATATGTCATAATCCCCACGCTTGGCAGGCGTCTTGGGGATCGCAGTGTAAGTTGGCAGTTCTTTAGAAGGCGCTGCTGCCCACCTTCCAGTATTTTTCCCTGAGTCGCCTCTTACGACACCCACGGGATGATATGGAAAGGTGTAATTCTAACCCGGCACCCCACGGGGGACCTATAATTACTGGTCTTTAATTAATGGCTATCGGAGACAACAGCCGGAACACACTGTTAGTGCTTGGTGTTAGTTAACAAGACGAACCGTAGCAAAATGGGTGTTTTACGCACAACTACCCGAATCGGGACTCGAATCATGGATGCTATGGACCCCTTGCAATCCGTAGTAATTCCCAAAGAAGATACTTGTAAGTTGTAAGATAAGGATAATAATTTAATAAGTAAATCTAGATGGAAGAAGCCACTGGCACACGAAACACAGTTTTTATTAAATTATTTTTATTATTATGTTATTATACAGGGTGGAAACTTTCAGCGGGGCAGTAGGGGGAAATACCTTATCCGGTGCAGCTACTCGAAAATGGTCTTAGAAGACTATCCATAATTTTTTATGGTAGTTTGATCCCCATTCACAGAATTCCAAAAAAAATATTACAGTTAGCAAGACAATAGCCATTTTAACAAAATCATTTTTGATACCAATCGATCCTGTTTCTAATACTTATCAAAAACTTCTATGGGACCAACCATCGTTGGAGTACTCAAAAAATGCAAAAAACTTTTCCCGTACATTTTGTATGAAAATTTTGCTTTCACTAACCACAATTTTGTATGGAAATCATACAAATCAATTGTCAGCAGCCACTAGGTCGGTACAGAAACGCATCAATTTATGTATTCGCCAAAATGGCGGTCATTTCCAGGCTTCCAGCACTTGATAAGACGTATCGTAGGGCAAGAAACTGCAAGATTTTAAATAAAAATAATATCATCAAGTTATTACAAAATTACAAATTTACGAGAGAAAAAATTATAGTCATGTGCGGGATTCGAACCCGCGTCCATCCACCCCTTTAGCCGGGGTATGCTCTAACCAATTGAGCTAACATGACACAATGACTCAATGTAGTACAACGCAAGTTGAACTATAGGTGTCGCTCCATCCCAATACGATGGTTGCATGAAGAACGAGAGCAAGAATTACAGTTATGATGAGTCATTGTGTCATGTTAGCTCAATTGGTTAGAGCATACCCCGGCTAAAGGGGTGGATGGACGCGGGTTCAAATCCCGCACATGACTATAATTTTTTCTCTCGTAAATTTGTAATTTTGTAATGTAATTCGCCTAGCAGGCGTTATTGCAAACTTAACAATATTAAAATCATCAAGTTATGTTCTTTAATAAAATGAATACGCCTTCTTTTTGATATGTCTAAATTTCTACGTGATCATCTGTCTTTTATTTTATTTTTTGTACCTAATTCATATAAACAAATTCTTTAAAGGAAATTAAGGGAATAATTAATTCTATTTGTGTGGTGTTTTTGTGTTTGGTAATTTGCAGCCGCTGGTGGCGGACCGTCCTGCGTTGTTTTTAGGTTATTAGCATCAATAGTGAAAAAGTTATCAACTTTTTACAGTCATAAATTTCAAAATTTAGTGTATTTTCAAAATTAAAAATCAGAATTCAACCTTTTTAAATAGCTTCACGCATCAAAACACGCGGGCCGCGGTCCCCGATCGTGTCCCGTTGGATTGAGCGCGATCGGAGCTATACTTTTTTAAATATAACAAAATCTCCTTTATATATGTACCTAACTTTAAGTTTTACAGTTAATTTTAAGGGACAAGTTTTTTGCATTTTGTGACTTTTGGAGTACTCCGACGATGGTTGGTCCCATAGAAGTTTTTGATCAGTATTAGAAACAGGATCGATTGGCATCAAAAAATGTTTTTGTGTAAAATGGCTATTTTCTTGCTAACTGTAATTTTTTTGAAAATCTGTGAATGGGGATCAAATAAAAATTATAGATAGTCTCCTAAGACCATTTCCGAGTATCTGCAACGGATAAGGTACTTCCCCTTACTGCACCGCTGAAAGTTTCCGCCCTGTATAATGAGAAAACAAAGTTTTTAGAAATAGTATGAAAAGATGATTCTCTTACCTCACCAACACCAAGGAAAGTTCCAAGAGCAATGGCTGGCATTTCTCTCCCGTCGTTCATTCGAACCTTCGGTGCACTGCTGGCTACCATCTATAAAGAAATAAACGATTTCAGAAGAATAAAATGCAATTTAAACATGTATATTAGGGATTTTAAGAAGTTGGTGTAATATCTACTTTAGTACCTACTTATTAATTTGCACAGTACAATCATATCAAGTTGGACGTTGTTTGGAATGTATAATTTATAAGCAAGTCTGCAACTGTAACAGCCACACCGTCCACTGCTAAACATAGCCTTGCCATAATCCCCACGCTTGGCAGGCGTCTTGGGGATCGCAGTGTAAGTTGGCAGTTCTTTAGAAGGTGCTGCTGCCCACCTTCCAGTATTTTTCCCTTAGTCGCCTCTTACGTACGACACCCACGGGATGATATGGGGAGGTGCAACTCTAACCCGGCACTCCACGGGGCATATAATATATAATTAATTAAAATACAAATAATTAAAAAGAATAATAATTAAACAACAAATATTAATATTAACCTACGATTAATAAAATATTATTCATATATATAACAAATGAATAACCGGTTAAAATGGAATGAAAACAAAACTAAAAACTATTGTCTATGGCGGCAAATTTAAAATCTATATATATAAAAATTACGTGTCACGTTGTTTGTCCGCGATGGACTCCTAAACTAATGAACCAATTTTAAATTTGATTTGCACACCGTGTGCAATTTGATTCAAATTGAAAGATAGGATAGCTTACAAAGCTTGCGTGCGAAGCCGGGGCGGGTCCCTAGTTGTATACATCAAAATATGTATACAACTAGCGACCCGCCCCGGCTTCGCACGCTGTTCTGTTGCTAGTTTGACTGTTCTTCTGTATCAGGTAATAGGGACATGTCGCGGAAGTGAGTTAAAAAAATCGGCCATGTACGAGTTGGACTCGCGCACGATGGGTTCCGTACCATTAGCTATACAACATTAGACTTCATATTTTAGTTTTAACGTCCTACTCGCACTTGGTCAACTTTTTGTATTTGTTGTTATAGCGGCAACATAAATACATCATAAGTATGTGAAAATTTCAACTGTCTAGCTATCACTGTTCTTGAGATACAGCCCGGTGACAGACGGACAGTGAAGTCTCAGTAATAGGGTCCCGTTTTTACCTTTCGGGCAGGGAACCCTAAAAAGGAGGAGGTTCTCAATTCGTCTGTATTTTTTTAATGTTTGTTACCTCTGATTTTTTGACTTGGTAAACCTATTTTGGTAATATTTTTTATTTGAAAGCAGATGCTTGTCGTTTTGTCTCATTTCAGTTTCATCAAAATCGATCAAGGCGTTTTTGAATTACCCTCCAATAACTGTTAATTATTTTCTTATCTTGATGATATATGTAGTCTTTGACAGTTAATGACAATCGATCCCGTAAGTAGCAAGGGTCACTAAAAAGAGTGAAAAAAAATGTTTGTGATAATTGGTACTTTTGATCTATTAAGGTACCGACTACAACAAGATATTTTACATTTTGGGGTGTTAAAGTTGGTTCCATTTTTTGTGTCAAAATGTCTTGTTCCCGTTTTAGTGATAAATTGAGAAATTGTGTGCATTTGTATTCAATATTTTTTTTTTAAATAATACCTACAATATTATATTCAACTCGCGAATATCGTGCAGAATAGCTGATAAAAACGCGACAAAACTGATAAAATTGTGTATTTTCCTATGTATATTCCTTAAAATCACGTCTTGCATTTTAAGATTGTTTTTATTAATTTCAAGGATATAAATTTCCGATATAATACTTTTTTAATATTACTTTTTATTAAGCATGGAGTTCGTCTCACTTGTCGGTAGGTTTTTATTTATAAAACACAGATTATAATAAAAATCACTTACCCCAACTAAAAACAAAACACAACCGTAGGTGAACATACTCACGACCTTTCTGACCAAAACAGGAATGATATTATTATAATCAAGTGAATGGAACGGTCAGTATCGGGTACCTACTGTAATAAAACGAACATTGGTATATATACGTATGTATGAGATAGACATCTTCTTACTACAGAACAACAAGTTGGTAGAGGACTCAGTAGGTAACTAGTTTACTCGTACCGTGTTTTACACGCAGACCGAATAAAAAGTCAAGACAGAATGTTGTGTAGAGAGCAGTGAGACCGGTAAAACTACGCCTCGCCGTGGACAAACACAATTACACACACATATGTACAACGAAACTAAGCCTTGACGCGTCAGTCGAAATATTGCGGCGCGTGGAAGCAACACGTAAAAGACTTCGATATATTTGCTAGGGCAGGTTTTATTTTCAAACACCTACTACGCAGTCTTAACAATTAAATTAAATGTCATTCGATTTTTCAATCGAATTAGAAAAAGGATGAGGATCGCAATTGAACTGTATTTTTTTGTGTGTATGAGGTATCATAACTCTTAACAGGGTCTTTACCGAATTCGATTATTTTTTTTTACATTTGAAAGCTGGTACTAGTTATGTCCCATTTAAATTTGAGTGAGATCTGTGGAGTAGTATTTCAATCATCCCTAATAATGGGTTAAATGTCAAAAAATCCTGCCTTCTAGGCAGGATTTTTTTTTCTTCTCTTTTCTGTAATGGATGGATACAAGATCGATTGTGTCTTGCCCTCAATACTGAGGCTTTATTTTATAACTATTATGGTAATGAAAACTACGTTCATTTCCACCAATATAATTAGACAATTAGGTTCCTGGTCTCCATTGCCATTCGTTGGAATTACTATAAGGTAAATAATTCAGTAAATATCTACTTATTTTTTTTTTTTGAGTATAGTTAAAAAACTACTCAATTACCTAACTCAACAAAACCTATATTAAAATCATGTAGACACGTGATTAAGAATCATTCTCCTTTTACTTTTTTAATAGCGATACAAAAATATGTAAAAAACACACCTATACCTAGTCTAAAAACATTCTGTAATCGTCAGAGCTACATATAAATGTATATATCTCAAATAATATAACACCAATGCACCGTGCCGTGATACACAAAATTCTTATTTATAAATTGCAATTAAGCAATTATGAAATACAATGTCAATTACATTGCAAGGAAAAAATACACGCTTAAGATAAGCTTCGATGACATTAAGGTAAACGCTGATGGGAAATTCAACATACCTTTTCATTTCTTTTCGACTTTGTTACTAGGTCGTCTCACATACATACTGTTTGTGAATACATACTGTATAATTTCATTACATATGTAAAATGGTAAAACACGCAATTAAATACACATAGGCAGTGCTACTGCATAATGTTTTCGTCAAAGCGGACCGATATAAGAGGTCAAGCGGTTTCATCTTGGGGTCCTCTTTGCCTTCTTATACTTAGGTTAGGCGTACCTTCATATAACTATAAGTATAAATAATGTATAATAATATAATTTATACCTACCTAATTTTGGGTTAAAAACAAACAACCTGTATTATACTTCATATAATATTGATTGAGGAGTAGGTATGTCCTCACGATAAAAAAAAAACAGCCAAGTGCGAGTCGGACTCGCGCACGAAGGGTTCCGTACCATTAGCTACACGACATAAGACTTCATATTTTAACCTTTTTTTGTTTTAACGTGCGCGAGTCCGACTCTCACTTGGCCAATTGTTATAGCGGCAACAGAAATACATCATCTGTGAAAATTTCAACTGTCTATCTATCACCGTTCTTGAGATACAGCCTGGACGGACGGACGGACGAACGGACAGCGAAGTCTCAGTAATGGGGTCTCGTTTACCCTTTGGGAACGGAACCCTAATAACTGTTTTCAATTGCAGCAACGATACATGTAGAAAATTTGTTTAAAATATGTCGGTCTTTGTCACCTATATATACATATATATATATATATATATATATATATATATATATATATATACTCTTACGAGACTAGTATTATCAAGAGGAAGCCACACATAAAGTACACCACACACATATGAGGCTCTCTAATACCCAGGCCCGTTTTTATTTGCGACCTTGGTGTTATTAAAGTAAGCACTCTCACACTTCTACAAAACTACATGCCTTTGCCAAAAAGCATTAATGCTTTTTGCTTACATTCCACAACCATATCCACTCACTCTACACACACTTGTGTAATAAACAATTAGTATTATGTATTTTATGACTATATTTAAATTTTTGTGATGTACAACTTTACAGCTTATTATTATTATTTATGTTCTAGATGACTTGTCGACTTACATTATGATATTGGCTGTCGGTTGAGTAATTATGATTTATTGTTTACCTCTAAGAGCTGTGGATTTTGTTAATAAATAAATATAGGCTTGTAAACTTGCATGGTGGAAGGGCATTTTGCGAATGCTCGCGTGACTAGCGACCAAGTATAAAATCTGTCGCCAAGCACCTTACGGTGGGTTCCGGCAGCAAGATTCTCAGGCTAACCTAGATCTAATGACTCTCAAGGACAGCTGCCGGAACACACCGTTCGGTGCTTGGCGACAGATTTTATACTTCAGAGCGGTAGCTAGTCAGGCGGGTATTTGTAAAATGCCCTACCACCATGCTGTAGCGTCTGCCATCCAAAGACAACAACCGGGACCGACGGCTGAACGTGCCTTCCGAAGCACGTGCACGCTCAGTAATAATGTCACTAGCGGTCACCCATCCAACTCATGACCGCGGCGTACGTTGCTTAACTTAGCTGATCGGTTAAGTACGGCTAAGCAAACTTCGCTACGAGCTCTCCCTACACTGAAAAGTGTGAAATAGCTTGTTGAAGTCAGTACCATGCTGATTCAAAACACCGACCTCAGATTATCATGGTCCGAATTTCACAAGTTATATCGCACTCTTCAGTGTTTTCTCAATCTCTTCCTTTTAAAACTGTTTTTTTTCGCTCTTTTTATTGACTCTTACTGCTTAGAAGATCAGTTTACTCAACTGAATTACTGTTCACCATCAATATGAGTCGCAATCACCATTAAAAGGGTCAACTGGCCGGTCAATTCTCCATACAAAAGTCGTACGGTGACTCCCTTATTTGAGGATTTGGGTCAAAAACAAAGCATGATATCGATTGATTACTTTATTATCTCGGCTTGTATCGTAACGTTTTTAATAAGATAATTAACTTTAGAGTTACGATCCTCGAACCATTTTCATATAAAGTTTTCGAGACCCATAACTTTCAAATTAATTATCTTTTAAAATTTCGGCATCATACAAGTCTAGATAATGACGAGATCAATCGGTATTATGCTTTGTTTTGGACCTAAATCAGTACTAATATTATAAATGCGAAAGTAACTCTGTCTGTCTGTTACGCTTTCACGCCAACACTACTGGACTGATTTGAATGAAATTTGGTATGGAAATAGGTTGAGACCCGGGAAAAAACATAGGATAGTTTTTATCGAACTGTGCAAAATGTTTTTGCCGACATACGCGCGGGCGGAGCCGCGCCCGGAAAGCTAGTGCAAAATACATTTTTCCGTTAATCAACTATCTTGAAGCAGTGATGACTCAGTAGCATTGGCTATGCACTGCCGCGCAGCAGGTCCATGGTTTGAATCACGCCGCGGGCTTGAGCTTCACCGCACGGTGGAATGGCATTTTGTGAATGCCCGCCTGGCTAGCGACCACCCTCAAGTAGAATATCTGTCGCCAAGCACCTAACGGTGTGTTCCGGCAGCTGTCCTTGAGAGCCAGTAATTCTAGGTTAAGCCTGTTAACACCTTCGACCACAGCACTTACCATCAGGTGAGATTGTGGTCAAAGGCTCACCTATCAACTATAAAAAAGTATTAGCGCGCTATTAACCTATCATCAATAAAAATAACTATAATGAAACATAACTGAACCGATTATGGGACCAACCAGGAGTCTAACTAACACAAAAATTATCATCAAAATCAGTTCATAATTGGCGGAGTAATAATGTATGAATATCAGCCGGATTGTCCACTGCTGAATACAGCCTCCGCCATTTAGGGGGGGTTTGCCATAATCCCCACGCTTGGCAGGCGTCATGGGGATCGAAGTTTAAGATATCAGTTCCTCAGAAGGCGCTGCTGCGCAACTTCCGGTATTTTTAGTCGCCTCTAAGGACACCCACAGGTAGCTATGGGGGGAGTGACACAGTGGTGACAAGTTAGGGGTTTTCCCCCTAAATTTGGGGGTAAAAAATGTAAACAGGGGCAATTTTAGGGGTAGAAAATATTTGGGGTTTTTTTAGGGGGGGGCTAAGCCTGCGTGTTGTGTGTCTTGTGCGTAGTACGGAAAGCACGACACGATCCCACGTATGTATTGGTATTGCAAAGTCTCGTTCAAACTTAACAGCAGAAACAGGTTGTCACTGAAAACAACATGATGGTCCGATTTTCCCTGCAGCGAGAATATAAATCATGTGTATATTTCTCACCAACAAAAAATCAATGTGCGAATGTACGATTACAACACAAAATTGTCAAATGACGAAGACGCTCACGCCGACGATACGGGTTAGTTGCATACGCACCCAATGTCAACTCCCCCCGTGACAGTTGCCCACGATCTCAGTTCCCCCCGATAAATTTTGAGCGAATATTTTTTTGTGATTTGTACTGTCAGCAGCGAAAGTGTATTTAAAGTTATTTAAAAAAAAATTAGGGCACACAAGTTTAGGTTGGTTGGAAGAGATTTTTGTTATAGATAAGCTTACTTTGTAAAACTTATAATAAGAACTTACTGTATATATTATGCAAGTATAAGAATAAATAAAGGATTACAAGAAAAATAAAGGAAAGACTCATTTTCTACGATCATTTATTAATTTGAAAGTTTCATTTTAAAAATCAACAACAAAAAAATTAACATTAAAACAGGCAAAAACAGCATATAAAAATCACTTAAAACTGTACAAAGTATAATGCTGGAATGTCCAAAGTACAACAATTATATTTTAATCTTTCAAAAATTATTTGCACTGATATATAGTTTTTGCATAATTCTGTTTTCAATTTCATCTGTGTTTCTGGGTGCCGACTATTGTTATCAGTGACCCAAATTTTACGATTTGTAAGAAATGCGCTGGACTGGATGGTAATTTATAGTTAAACCCGTCAGAATTGAAAGATTACGAGAACAATAGAATTTCATTCATAGTACCGGCAGTTCCGTTTCCCCGATATAATACCTAGCTAGTATGCATATATTTTGAATTTTGAATCTTGCATTTTAATAACACAATTGTATGTGATATTAATACGCAAGATATAAAAACCATTCGAAACAATTGACTAAATGTAATTTTAGCACTTATGATATTGAAATATAACATTGAAATAAATATATCACTATCAAGAGAAAGTCTTTTTTGCTAACGGTACATTTAATATATGGTAGTTATATATAACCTAATAATGGAGCATTTCTATTTTCCCTTGTATTAACCAAATCAGAAATCATTAACAGAGAGTCAAATTAATTTGTTTGTTTCGTATTACATTTTTCAATGTTATTCAATAGATATATACTGTTCTTGATTTTAAATTAAATTATATTGGAAAAATCCAATATAATTTCAATATAAATATAAGCGTTTTTTTTATTTTTTAAGAGACTTTTACCAAAAAAACATTCGCCAGAAACGCAAGTGTAGCTTATAAGCGGTTGTTGTGATAATTTAAGGCTTTGGGGACTACATTACTAAAAATATAGAAAAATAAGTGATAACAGTTCTAAGCTCTCATGTCTCTGCAAAAAATTGAGAAATGCATAAAAAAAAATAAAAAAAATTTTAGGGGTTTTTAGGGGGATTTGAAAATATACTTGGGGGTAAAATTTGGTATGGGTTGGCAACACTGGAGTGACATTCTAACCCGGGACTGGGGTCCCGGGTTAGAATGTCACTCCAGTGTAACAAACGTACAAAAATATTACCTAAAAAATGGAAGGAACCGACTTCAAAGCTCAAAAGTGTGAAATAACTTGTTGAAGTCGGATAGTTCAAAAGTACCTATAACAATATTGAGCGCATGGTACGACTTCGACAAGTTATTTCACACTTTTGAGTGTTGAAGTAGGTTTTTGGTAAAAAAAATGTTGTCCCTCTTTTTATATTTCCTTGCTACTTACGGGATCGATTGTCATTCATTGTCAACGACTATATCATCAAGATCGGAAAATATTTTTCAGTTATTGCAGTGTAACTCAGAAACGGCCTGACCGAATTTGATGAAATTTAAATGAGACGACACGGAAAGCATCGCCTTTCTTAAGAAACATCAAAATCGGTTAATCTAGTTAAAAGGCCTGAGGTAACAAACATAAAAAAAAACTGTATAGACGAATTGAGAACCTCCTCTTTTTGAATTGTGAGGCACAAAGCATTACGTTCAAACTGCGTTATGGCCTGCTTCTGCAGTACTGCAGGGCAAACGTTCCGTTAATTATTTTAGTTTATGTTTTCTTTGTACCTATTTATAGAAATCGCGGACGCTACTTGTTCACCTCGTGTTGTAAATGGTTGTTGCACGCAAAGTACATGTACGTACGCTGGGGTACTTTCCTGCATTCCTCCAGCGAAGGCAAATTTTGCTCTAAACGCGGATACACGCCGTTCCAGCACGCCAATCGAGCTTAATTTGATCCGGACAATATTTTATCACACCTTACCGGGCGACCTGTCAGAGCTAATTGTTATGCTCTGTCAAGCCCATATTATACTACTGTTTGGATCGGACAAATCTTGGCTAGCTTTCAAATGTGACATATTTTAAAATAAATAATAAATTTTGTGCAAACTGAGCCAAAGATTAGTGATTATTCAATTACTATCTTACATGCTATCTTAAGGGTCCGTTTCGGAATGTCCTAATAAAGTTTCGGGTTGCTACCCAGCAAATAAAATAACTGAATGATAAAAATGACAGTAAACATGCAGCGCGTTTCAAGATTTAACTGATGGACAGGCTAAATCAATGACTGTGAAACGCAAAGATAGTGTTTTGTTTAATAAATATGTCCTGGCTAGTATAACCGGAACTTACTCGAACATTCTGAAACAGGCCCTTAGTATAGTATAGTTGAACTACATAATGAGCACGATTTTCAAAACATGCAGAAAATATTTTACCATCTGAAACATCTATCAAACTCTAGGAGGAAGTATTTATTACTTCCTCCTAGATCAAACTCATATTTTGACAATAGCTGTTCCAGAAGTTTCGAGCAAATCTAGCTCGGCCGGTCGATTTCCGGAACGACCCCCAGGACTAATAATTGCACGCCTTCACGTGCCTTCACCGCGGACCTAGCCGCGGACAGGTTGAACGTATGGGGTAATCTGTGAGATTGGTTTGACGTTAAGGTTGGTCCCTATCGAAACGTATGTAGCCTACCTAGTAAGCAAATCAACTCGATCGGGAAAATCTAATGAGAAAGAAACGTGTTATACTTATAGTAATTAAACTTTAAACGGTTTGAATCGGCTATTTATCATTATTTCAATTAAATTTGAAGCAATGTTGGCCGAGCGGTAACAGCTATAGATTGCGGTGGCCGCAGGTCAATGGTTCGATTCCCACCGCTGACTTGAGCTTCACCGCATGGTGGAAGGGCATTCTGTGAATACTCGCCTGGCTAGCTACCACCGTCCAGTAGAAGATCTTACGCAAAACACCTAATGACACTTAATGACTATTAAGCCTCATGGCTCACAAGGACAGCTGCCGAAACACACTCACACAGACATACAGTCGTATGTCTCAGAGTGAAATGTAATGCACATTTCACTCTGAGACATACGACCATTTATCACTTGTGAAATGTATCTGTTATAGGCAGTGGTTAGACAACTTAGGTGGGCCTCGCGCTTGATCCATCACATTTACTTACATAAAAAAACCATGGCGACACAAATCTGCGAGACCACTGGACACTGAGCGAACACTGCGTGCATAGGAAACGTTACGATTATAAAAAACCGACGGTAGTGCAAATTAATTTCTTAAAAGTGTCAGATAATACTACTTACTAAAGACCAATTAGTCACCCCGTGTCCACGAACACTGTACAGTGTTTGAAAAGTGGGGATAAAAATAATAATAAATATAAGCGATACAAACTTTTTACAGATTAACTTACGTAGGTACTTTGTTCCGCGGTTAACATTACAAAATTACAACAGGAAAATACATAGTCCGCATAAAAAGTGACTAAAGGTATTTTATTTATCCTCTTGTTTTAATGTAATGTTTAAAGTGGTTTAATTACTGTGTTAGAATCTCGAAAAGACGTTACATTATTATGTATAACGCTAAGATTTTTTTACCTGGTACCTATAACGTAACATCTTTTACTTTAACGTAACCAGGGTGATTTAGGGCCTGTTTCAGAATGTTCGAGTAAGTTCCGGTTGTACTACCCAGAACTTATTTAATAGATAAAACACTATCTTTGCGTTACACAGTCATCGATTTAGCCTATCCATCGGTTAAAGCTTGGAACGCGCTGCATGTTAACTGTCATTTTTATCATTCGTTATTTCATGTGTTGCATAGCTAGCCGAAACTATTAGGACATTCTGAAACGGACCCTAAGGGCCTGTTTCAGAATGTTCGAGTAAGTTCCGGTTTTACTACCCACAACATATTTAATAAATAAAACACTATCTTGGCATTTCACAGTCATCGATTTAGCCTATTTGCTTGAAACGCGCTGCATGTTGACTGTATTTTTTATGATTCAGTTATTTTTTGTGTTGCATAGCAACCCGAAACTTTATTAGGACATTCTCAAACGGGCCCTAAATCTAATAATTTTTAATTCATTATTATCTTAAATGCAATAAAACAAAAGACTTACATCTCGTCGCGATAGAGCTGTGATATGACACTTATAGTATAGTGATACGAGCGAGGTAGGTAGTTGAGATAAATTGTTTGTTTTGTGCGAGTTTGTATTGATCCAGTAGTTTTTCATTAATAAGTTGCGTTTACAAATGATTGGAGCATAATTTTCTTAGATAAGTTATTTTATGACATAGATGATTATTTTCTTTTACAAGATTATCAATTTTAATTTTTATAATAATATGTTATTTTGACTAGTTATTTTATATTTTATTATCTTATTGAATAACTGCTGAACACAGGTATTGACATGGAAATATTGGTGTTATGAATAAATTATTTGTATCTGTACTTATTTAAAAATACAGAAAGATAGCGACATTACTGTCGAGCACTTCTTTCGATCAGATGAAGTCCAGTAGTCTGGTTGATGACTGCCCAAAAAAAAAGAGTGTTATGTTTTCAGGGTTCATGTATGTTTCTTTACTCCACCATAACTTCTAAACGGCTTAACCGATTTTAATGTAATAGATGTCATTAAATTTGTCTTGAGAGCGCAAATGACACAGAAACAAACAGGCAGATTTTGGGAGCTATATTGTAAGAGAAAATATATATTTTCTTCTGAACCCATCTAGTGGGGCGACAAAATGAAGGGCTTTGAACAACGATTCCGTATATAAACATTACTTGCAGTTTGAATTTAAATGGAATGATCAAGCGTTTTATCGTTATAATTAACGAAAATAAATAATTTGCCGTCGGGTTTTTTACTTTTTAATTTATTTATACTTGTTTGTATATGCGATTGATATGTATAAATATAGTATACTAGCTTTCCGGGCGCGGCTCCACCCGCGCGTATGTCGGTTATCACGCAAAAACATTAACCTCTTTTTGTGCAGTTGGATAAAAACTATCCCATGTTTTTTCCCGGGTCTTAAACTATTTCCATACCAAATTTCATTCAAATCGGTCCAGTAGTTTTGGCGTGAAAGCGTAACAGACAGACAGACAGAGTTACTTTCGCAATTAGTACTGATATAGTTTTAATAGCAAAAGTGAGCCCTATAAGTATATCTTGTTGCATATGTTTATCTATCCATCCGTATCACAGGAGACAAAATCACAAACGGGAATTTTCCACCCTGAAGTTAAAGCCCGCGGCGGGATTCGAACCATGGACCTAAGGCTAAGTATATGAAATCAAACACAATACATTTGCGGCGCGCAAAAAAAAAAACTTGAGCGCTATTTTCCATAATTTTCGTATGTTGTTTGTATCGCAATTCTGTAAATCAGCCTCGTGTATACTGAGCAAATTGCTCACGAGTTTCATACGCACTTTTTTAACACCCTTGCGAGGAAAAATAATATATTTTGCACAAATACGATACAAACAACATACGAAAATATAACATACTTACCAACTATTATAACACATTTGCTCGTAAAGTTCTTGCTCGTAATTTCACCAATTTCAATATCGTTATGTACCTCATTACGTACCTACTTGTGCGTTATTGTAATGTAAAACGCACGGTTTAAAAAGATGCTCCATCTAAAACGAACGGTACTTTTTAAATCTTTGCGAAGAGTTTTTATGTGGTCAAGATTTTATAAATAAAATTAACTATGAGAGTTAAAATATAATAAATAATCATTTAATTTTTAATTTAATTAATTTGACCATATATTACAATCTGAATCTAAACACTAAAATATTGATTTGATCCATGTTTTATTTATTTCTTCGCAAATATGTTATAAAACGTCCTATGACATACGTGCGCTTTGATAATTACAACCTCTGCTTTCTTGTAGCCAATTTTGCTCGGCTGTAATTTTCAATCCACTTACTGCGCTTATATCATAATCTACTATTATTTTGCATGTTGGCAATAATGAAAAGTTAGGTGTTAATCCAAAGACTTGAAATACATAGAGTAGTTATATCCGAACACCACTGCTCTAAAAGCTTACTAGAATTTACCTATCTACATACAAGGAAAGAAGTTTCAAATATTATGCGTCATACCTGTTGTTAGAGAGAGATAAATAAGCAATTCGTGTAACCACCGAACCACCACGAGACGTTCCGATCACCATTAGGCTGCGATCTCTTTCACTCTCTCACACCAAACGATACAGATATCTCGCTCATCCTTTCATCCTCCTCATCGAAATTAGTTTCTAAGATAAAAAAAATGACGATACCTTCTATTTCATCAATAAAAGCAATAGTTACGCGTGAAATGTAACACTTTTCTTATCTCTCACAGCGCCTGTATAATTGGTGCAGAGTCTAAAGACAAGGAAGGCATATTGTCCACAGATTATTCCTAAAAAACACGATTAGCGGCGATGTATTCACCGGACGCTCGGAAGTGCAAGACTGGTAGTGACTCAGGTAATTACCCTGCATTCGTCTAGTAAATATGGAGGGCACACAACTCATCTACAGGTAAAAAACCTTAGTGTTAATCCATATCTTAAAACAAAACATTCATAGCTATTACAAGTTTGAAGCGCTCGTAGCGAAGTTTGCTTAGCTGTTCTTAATCGATCAGCAAAGTAAAGCAACGTCCGCCTCGGTCATGACTTGGATGGGTGACCGCTGGTGACATTACTACTGATCGTTTCCGTGCTTCAGAGGGCACGTTAATCTTAGGATGGCAATCGTTATAGCATGGTGGTAGGGCATTATGCGAATGCCCGCCTGGCTAGCTACCATCCTCAAGTAGAAAATCTGTCACCAAGTACCTAACGTTGTGTTCCGGCAGCTGTCCTTGAGAGCCAGTAACTCTAGGTTAGTCTGAACAACATCCTCGACCACATCGTCACTTACCATCAGGTGAGATAGTGGTCAAAAGCTCTATCAAGCACAAAAAAAAAACAAGTGTTAACATCCGTGATGATATTAATAAATGATGAATGTAATAAATCGATATATGAATATTTATATTATAATTGAGATAATGATTCGCGATTTTAAGAAGAATGTTTAATATGAAATACGATGTATGGTAAAATAAAAGGGTACAAAGAAGACCACAGTGGGGTGGGCGGCCATGACACCAGAGAGAATAATATCGTAAAAAAAGGCGCGCGATTTGAGTTGTGTCAGTTGTGTGATTGGACAAGATTTCAATTACTAACACTACGGTTCAAATCACGCAAACACTGCTGTCACTGCATACATTGCAAAAGCTTGGTTCATAACTGAAATACGAGAATATGCAATGTTTGCGCGCAACCGATGTGAACCGATATGTAGCCGCGCTTATAACATCTGCTAACTGTCAATTTGCTTTTTCTCAATTGACCCAAAATAACCTTCACGTTAATTATTGATAATAGAAGTATTGCACTTCAAGGCATTCTTTTGTGAATAGATGTTTCAACGTTCAACATTCTAACCACAACAACAAAAATCTTCTCATCTATCTGTCAAGATTTGAGTTTGACGTTTGTGCATACATTGCACTACCACTTTTCTGTGAGCGTTGTTTGCGGCCGGAGGTGACGTCATAGATGACGTCCTTACGTTATCGTGGTGTCTGTTTAGCAAGTTATGAACCGGCCGTTTGCGTGCACACAATGCAAATAGCGCATATTTGCGTGACTTGAACCGCAGGGTATGTGTGACTGTCACGGGAAACTTATTTATAAAGGAAAACCGTCACATCTAGAATAATCAATGGAAGTTTTTCAGAAAGGTTAAGACGTTTTACACAAGTTTAATACAAATTGGTTCAGCCGTTTCAGCGTGAAGAAGTAACAAACATACACTCTCAAACTCTCGCATTTATACTATGAATGTGATTTGCTATGCACTTGATTCAAGTACTGTGTTGAAGCAAACGGTCCTCGACAAACAAGTTGAACAATAACATCAAGGCATTAAGGGGGGTCAGTGTTCTGTTCTATGTACGATGGTATTATCACCATATTCTTGCCGCTATCCCTACACATAATATGAGGTCGGTCATTATATTATTATATTATTGCTGTAACGACTGCTATCGTAAGTAGGGTATGTAATTATCCGACCAAATTTACTATTTGGATATTTCGGGTACACTAAACACTATCCGGATAGGTATATTCGGATAATACGGATATATTGGATACTAGTTATAAACATTTAAATGAAACTAACAATAGCGTTTAATCAAGATTTTTATCACTGTATCGTTTTTATACACTGTAATTTAACCGGAGACGCAACTTGGTATATTACACGCTACATAGTAGGTACCTACGGCGTGGATTTAACTTTAATAATTTTCAAATGTATGGAGTGTTTCGAGTATACCTAAGGTTAATTTTAGTATATAATAAATTGAGTATTTTGCTAAAACTTTTAGCAAAATACATATATTATCCTATGATTTATTTATTGCACGTATCGCGCTCAAGCAAACGGGAAACGATCTATGATGGCGGCCCTCGTGTATTGAAGCTAGAAAATAGCGACAAAATTTGTAAATAAAACCATCGTTACCAAAAATGACGAAATTTTCATGAGATATGTAAAGATCGTAGCAAATGGAAATCTGTGGTATCTGCCTACCCCTACGGAAAATAGGCGTGATTTTATGTATGTATGTATCCAAAATGAGTTATATAATAAAATTACAATAATTATATAAAATGAGGTTCTCCAGTTATCCTTTTTTTAAGGTGGTTTAAATATGTTTTCACCCACTCACTTACTGTGTGTGTGTTGTTAGCGAAGAACTTTTCAGGTTATCTTACGACAGGGGTGGAGTCATGGACATAGTAAATGTTGCTTGGATATTTGGACAGCTGCCTGCCACCCTGTGGGGTGCCGGGCTAGAATGCCACCCCTCATCTCTTCCTGTGGGTGTCGTAAGAGACGACTTAAGGTAAAATATCGGAAGGTGAGCCGTAAAATGCCCTACCACCGTACATTGCATTAATCCTCCCCTGGGAGAAGATCTATTTTCGAATCCCTAAGTGAAGCAGGCTTGAATTAAAAGTCAAAATCATTTATTCCATTTAGGCATCTACGATGCTCTTATGAAGGTGCATCTTGGTTACCAATTTTCTTGCTTGCCCTACCGCCCTGCTATAACGACTATACCATCCTAAGACCAACAACCAGAACCGACGGCTTAACGTGCCTCCGAAGGACAGAAGCTCTCATTACTCATTAATATATGCCACTAACGGTCACCCATGCAAGTAGGGAGCACAACAGATAGGTCTTGAACGACGAAAGCTCCGCTATGAGCCCTTCAAAAGAATTCCATTATACATACAACGTTGGATACAGCACTATCAGGCGGATTGTACACGGCTGAATACGGCCTCCCCATTAAGGGAGAAATTACCATAATCACAACGCTTGGCAGGCGTCTTGGGATCGCAGTTGAAGATATCAGTTCCTCAGAAGGCGCTGATTCCCACCTTTCGGTATTTTACCTGTATAGTCGCCTCTTACGACACCCACAGATAGGAATGCGGGGTGACATTCTGGCCCGGCACCCCACCTTGGATACTTGCTAGTAAAAAAAGTTATCTTCTTAAGATTGATTCGGGAAAACTCCGCTAGTTGAAAAAGGCCGGATATGGCGAAAAACTGCGCTATTATTTACAAATACAGGCGTTTGTTATTGGTTAGATATGATGTACAGTCGGAGAGAAAATTCCGAAGAAGTAGTTTTGAAGCTTTTTTTGTATCTTAGTATCAGTAAAACTTTTTGTGAACGAGTTCATCCTGGGAAGTATTGCAACCATACCTATTTCTACCAAAAGTAATATTCGCATTTCTGTGTTCCGGTTTAAAAGGTAAGTATGGGTGCCGGCTTGCTTTGGATAACGGTCGCCAGCTATCCAGAAACCAAGCTTTGTTTATTGCGCGGATGCAATGTTCCTGGATTTTGAGAATTATATTAATGTAAACAGATTATTAAACGTTTTAAATAATAAATAAAAAATATATGCATTAATAATATAATCTCATGCAATTAATCATTACAAATGTAGTATTAATTTGACAACCCTGAAGACCACGGAAAACTATAAAAGTAGCAAAAAGTAAGTATGGAAGTAGCAAAAGACTGTGGTACACGGATTTTCTGGTTGAATCGTGTTCAATAGAACACAGCTATGCTTGTAAATATTTCACTTGATTAAAACCACAACTTGGATCTGACTTTGCTCCAAATCTTTTTTTCCCGAACCACTTCTCTGCCCAACAGTACTTCCTACGAGCCCCCTAATCGAAACAAAGTGTTTCAGTCAACAATAATCCTCCATAGTGATAGGTTTATCATGTGTTAGGTACCTTACCTAGCAGTGATTTGGTATATACTAGTTATTTATTAGTTTGTATATTAGTGCTAAGGAACAGAGCGATATGATTGTGGTGTTGCTGGTCTCCCTGTTCGCGGCAGCCTACTGTGGCCCAGCTACGGAGACCTACAAGGATCAATGTAAGATTTATATATATGTTTTATTAAGCACTTAACCCGTCGGGTGCCGGGCTAGAATGTACCCCCTTTGCCACCTGTGGGTGTCCTTAGAGGCGACTAAAGGTAAAATACCTGAAGTTGCGCAGCAGCGAGGAATTGATGAGACTGAGAGAACTTCTGAGGAACTGATATCTTATACTGTTATCCCCAAGACGCCTTCCATGCGTGGTAATTATGGTAAACCCTCACTTAATGGAGGAGGCTGTGTTTAGCAGTGGAAAATCTGGCTGATACAATATATAAACACAATATATAATGACACTGATCATAGAGTTTAAGACCATAAGTGGGGGAGGAGGATTGCCATGTTCACTACGCTTTGCAAGCGTCTGATTGCAGAGTAAGAAACCATTCTTCATAAGGTGCGGCTTCTGCTATTTTTCCTTTCGTCGCGTCCTACGCGTTAACTCTTTTTAAATTTTCTTCGACTACCGGACTACAAGAGGTACGGAAACACGGCATCCGTATATGGTTGACATTCCTCCTGTACAAAGCGATTTGCGTCCACATTCGTAATGCGAACAGTGAAGGAATGGAACACCCTCCCAGCGTCTTTGTTCCCCGAGAACTACAATCTGGAAGTCTTCAAGTCTAGAGTGAATAAGTATTTTATAGGCAAGCACGCTCCACCATCACCCGCGTCGTCACTTACCATCAGGTGAGACTGCGGTCAAATGATTGACAATTCGCAAAAAAAATTGATACCTTACTTGTTGGTACGGAACCTGTGTGTGATTGCAACTCGCTGTTGGTCAGTTTCATTTATTTATATTTTCCGCAAATCTCCGGGACTGGTTTTTATAAAGTTGGCAACCCGACTTCTACCCGTGCTGACTGTTGTCTAATTTGTGCGCGATTGGACCCAAAGTGTAATTTATACATGAAGACAATATATCGTTATGTTACGTTCTTGCGTCGTCGTTAGAGAGCTCTTAAACACATTCATTTCTTTTGTACCGACAGCACTTTACTGGGATAAGGACAGCCAAAGCACAATGCTAAAATAAAATAAATAAAAATAAAATAAAAAAGCCTTTATTCCTACCACATAATGCACACAGAGTAAATCTACAAATTATCATAATACAATACTATAAACTATTGATATTAGCTAGTTCTTCATTATCACTATCTAGTTCTTCCGTAGTAGTCGCCTCCACGGCGTAGGCCTCCACTAAATCTCTCCATACTTCCCTTTCTCTAGCCTTCCTCATCCATTCTGGTCCGCATCGTTCCGTGATAATGTCTCTCCACCTCTTTTTTGGTCGTCCTTTTTTCCGTTTCCCTTCTATTGGTATCCATTCTGTTGCTCGATTGGTCCACCTAGCATTTTCCAATCTGCAGATCACAATGATAGCACATAAGAAAAGAGAAAAGTATGTTCTAAATTCAAAGTCATTATACGAGTACCTGGTCACCTAGATACGACATGAATAATGAATAAAGAACGGTAAAGACGGAAAGATTCACTACTACACGCACAGTTATGTGTGCGTAACTATACACTGACAAGATGCCCGGAGGTTACACCACAGATGTCTCCGCTCGGGTGTGAAACCGGTTTGAACTAGCTCAGTAAGCGACCAAAGTTTTTCGAAGCTTTCATTCTGTTACTTTCTTGATTGATGAGGTATAGGTACTATACACACACCTATATCAGCAATAAATTTTTAGAAGATGTTCCAAACCCTGCTTCCAAAGCTTCATTTAACAGTATCCTATCTAGTAAAATTTAACTTCGCAATTTTAGCTACTTAGTAAGGCATTTGGCTACTTACCATTCTCAAGTAAATCATCTGTCACCAAGCATCTCACGATGTGTTTCAGCAGCTGCCCTTGAGAGCCAGTGAGTCTAGGTTAGTCTGAACAACATCTCCGACCGCATCATCACTTACCATCAGGTGAGATAGCGGTTAAAGCCTAGCTTGTCTGTTATTAAAAAAAACATGCGTTAATAGTGCATAAACACGAAGTTAAATATTTTCCAGTAACTGTATCATCCAACTGATCCCATTCTTCATTCGCAGACTGCACGGATCCGCGAACGATGAGGAAGCACGCAGCATACACGGAATGGGCTGATGCATATTCCTGCACCAGGCATCGCTGTCAGCCCGGAGGCAGGAACCTTGCCATATACACCGTTGGGTAAGTTCCAAGGGATTAATTCAAACCTTGTTGGTAGCCGAAAGATTAACATAAAAATAAACTGCCTGATGACAGCTGTCAATTTGACATATGTTAACTTGACAGCTGTCATAAATGTCCATATACCTATCGGCTATACGGAAGTAAACCAACTTCTCCGTTGGCGAAAGGGTAGGTTAGGTTAAATTATGAATATATTACTAACAATCGTAGTGTCTGTGTGGTTAGCTACGAATTGATTTACTGACCACTTACTTGTTTGAAACAGTGATGGCTCAGTGGCATTGGCTATGGACTGCCGCGCAGCAGTTCCATGGTTCGAATCCTGCCGCAGATTTGAGCTTCACCGCATGGAGGAAGGGCATTTTGCGAATGCCCGCCTGGCTAGCGACCACTTTCAAATAGAAAATCTGTCGCCAAGCACCTAACGGTGTGTTCCGGCAGCAGTCCTTGAGAGCCAGTAATTCTGGGTTAGCTTAAACAACATCTTCGACCACATCATCACTCACCATCAGGTGAGATAGTGGTCAAAGGCTAAGCTATCAGACAAAAATATAAATAAGAATAGTCACAAATGTTGATGACCTCCTGGGTGAAGACTCGTTTGCCACTGGGTGGCGAGTCTTCACTACACCTGCCGGAAACAATAGCCGTACTTATTAACGTTGAAATTAACTTTGACAGATGTAAGAGGGTGGAGGCTCCAGAGTCAGCTATAGAGTGTGAGGAGGTGGTGGAAGATACTAACATGCAGTTCCCGTTCTGCTGCACCAGACTAAGGTAAAAACGATTAAATAACCTTACATTAATAGTTCTAAATATGATTACAAGCACAATCGCGTGCTAAGCGAAAATCATATTTTACAAATTGTTGGATCACAAAATTTTATGCCCAAGGCGGGAATCGAACCCGCGTCCTCCGATTTCGCGCAGGATGCCTAAACCACCTCGGCCACCTGGGACTTGGCATTTCTGCCGAAATGCCTACACTAATAGTTCCCAGCAGATCCTTACAAATTGTTTTTCTATTTTTTTCTCACGACGTTTTTCCACGCGAAGGCATAATTTATTTGTTTGTGCGTTTTATTGTGTATGTAGCTACACAGAGATTCATAGTTTTAGTTGACCTAACTTCGCTGATGACAGTGCGTAATCATGTCTTTTTTATTTAGTCTGATCCCTGTGGTATTCCATCAAGAATGCGACTGTAACTGTAATAAATATTTCTATTTCTATAATGAAATAAAATTAAATTAAATTATTTTATTGAGATAAAAACAATTTTACAAACATTTACATTCATCCCACATTAATTACATCAAAAAATAATAAGTACAATTAAAACAGAAGTCATTAGATGAATTAAGAATTCAATTGAAAATAAAATACATGCCAAAAAAAGTTATAAAATGTCCAAATAAATGATAATAGTTATTTGTTATACAAGAGTGCAAAGTTGCTTTTTAACCGCGTGTTCAATTTTGATGACCGAGCAAGCGAATCTCAGCGTTAGCGAGGGAATCAAATCCTGAGCGTTAGCGAGGGAATCAAAAGAGCACGAGGTGAAAAATCTTTGCACTCGAGTGCAACACGTAACTTTTCATTCCACCTCAGCGAGGAAATGACTAAATGCAAAAAAAAAACATTAACAGTTTCAGTCAATTCTGTTGGCGTCAAACAAACTTCCTCGTCGCTAGAATCACTCATTTTAGTTTTTTCACTTGTTTTCAAGTTTCTTGTTTTTAATATAAGGTTTAATGTTAAGTAATTGTTATAATTAACAATGACGTGAAAAAATGCCGCGTAAAGAACCGCGTACAAAGCAAATTGAAAAAAGAACACCAAGAAGGTTCCGAGTCTGAGTTTTTAACAAATTAAAAAAAAGTTGTATGATATATTCGGCACCATAGAGGTAGCAGTAAATAGGTTTAATGTTTTTTTTAATTCATAAACTTAGTGCACACGATGTTCTAAATTCAATTTACTTTATCCTCTAGAGAATAAAAACGGCCTTTCCACTCAGATATTGAAGATTAAAAAGATGAGATGGTGGGATGAAAATAAAATTATGATGTGTCATGTCTTCAATAATCAATTTCTACAATTTCAACCGAGCTGTTATTTATGTCTCATTGGTCAATAAGATTTTGACCATAATATGTCCTAAAAATAGATATAACAGTTTTGCAATTATCAAAAATGATGTCAAAATCAGCATTGGCGAGCACAGGAGCGCATTGAAGTGGTTGCGAGCGCGAACTGACGGCGACTATAATATTTTTTTGTAAGTTTGTATGCCAATTATTGGTGAAACCAAAGATAATTTAGTTCTAGGTGAAACATGCTGAACCTATGTGACTAATAACAACTTTATTGTACCATGTTTCGTACAAACAAACAAATCTCATTCCATTTCAAGAATTTGAATTGTATTAATTAATGAATATCCAAATTCGAATAAGCATTGCAATTCAACGGGGCAATGCTGCCAGCGTGCTGGGTACGCTGCCAACTTGTAGTGGTGCCAACTGAGAGCATTTGGGCTGCCTGTGAGTCTGCTATGAATTATAGGTTGTCCAAGTGCTTTTATTGTAGTAGCTGTAGTGTTATATATAGGTCGTAGTATACTGTTAAATTAAAGCATACCGGTGGTATCAAAGAATATAATGTGAAATATCAGGCAATACGTCGCATGTAGTAGGCAACACAGTTATTTATGTATATAGCTAAGAGCTACTAGTATACTACGAACTATATACAACACTACACTACTACAATGCACTTATGAGTTTTTAAACTGTCATTATCATTATAATTATTATAACCAACGGAATATTTACCGTGTTTTTGGTATGTTTTGAGCTCCCGATATTTGGGCACTGTTGCAATCGCCATGATCACGAGTAAACTAAAGTCTATGCGAGTGGATGGTAGGCACTAAGAGCAGACTAACCGGTCTACCCTCTTTCTAGTACGTTTCTTCGGCAAGGCGATACTATTATTGTCCATAGATATAACATAATATTGTCAATGTCACTCACACCACTATTTAAATTTCGACATACAAAACTAACGATATTAGGTCGTGAACTATTTGAAACATTTCTTCGGCTCTTGCATAGGTTAACCGAAATATCGGGAGCTCAAAACTAACCAAATACACGGTAAATATCCCGTTTGTAATAATAACTAATTCATAGCAGACTCGCAGGCAGTCCAAATGCTCCAGCCCACTACCAGTTGGCAGCGTTCCCGGCATGCTAGCAGCATTGCCCCGTTGAATTGCAATGCTTATTCGTTGAGCCGAATATGTGCCAGCATTTTGATCACGCGTCGCATCGACCAGTTACTTGTTTCGATAAGTAAAGCTTGTGTCCTTCATGACAGATGCCTGGTGGTGGTTAGGGGTGAAGTGTGGACCCGCGTGCTGGGGCAGCCCTGGGAGACCCTCCCGGCCGCGCCCTGGAGCCACATGTACAAGATGAAGAAGCCGCCGCCTGCTGACGGCACTTTCTTGCCGAAGTAAGTAGTTCATTTGACCGACTTCAAAAAAAGTAGGTACTTCAGTACCTACTTTTTTGACTGTTTTTTAATGTTTCAACTTTTGACTGAGTGAACTGATTTTGATGATTCTTTTTTTATTTGAAAGCTTCTTCCCGTGTGATTCCATAAAAATTTCATCAAAATCGGTCCCGCCGTTTTTGAGTTACACTCTAATAACTGAAAAGTGTCTTCCTATCTTGATTATATAGTCATTGACAGTGAGTGACAATCGATCCCGGAAAAAGCAAGGGTCATTAAAAAGGGCTTTTTTTTACCTATAAATGGAACCGAATTGAAGGAAGGATTGAAGTCATCCTCTAAAATGTGATATAACTTGTCGAAGTCGATACCATGCACACAGTATTGTGATAAATGAAGCATTTTTTATATGCAAACTAGCTTTCCGAGCGCGGCTCCGCCCGCGCGTATGTCGGTTATCGCGGAAAAACATTAACCTCTTTTTGTGCAGTTGGATAAAAACTATCCTATGTTTTTTTCCGGGTCTCTAACTATTTCAATACCAAATTTCGTTCAAATGGTCTAGTAGTAATGGCGTGAAAGCGTAACAGACAGACAGAATTACTTTCCCATTTATAATATTAGTACTGATATAGGCTAGCTTTTAACGACTATCTCAATAGTAGATAGATAAATAGATTTTGGAAGCGCTCGTAGCGAAGTTTGCTTAGCCGTTTTGAAACGATCAGCAAAGCTAAGCAACGTCCGCCTCGGTCATGAGTTGGATGGGTGACCGCTGGTGACATTACTACTGAGCGTGTACGTGCTTCGGAGGGCACGTTAAGCCGTCGGTCCCGGTTGTTATCTTAAGATGGCCGTGGTTATAGCATGGTTGTAGCCTGTAGGGCATTTTGCGATTACCCGCCAAGCTAGTTACCACCCTCAAGTAGAAAATCAGTCGCCAAGCACCTATCGGTGTGTTCCAACCTTCCGACAGCTGCCCTTTAAAGCCAGTAATTCTAGAATAGCCTGAACAACATCATTATCAATCATCAGGGGAGGTGATGTTCAAAGGCTAGACTATCAAGTATTATAAAAAAACACAAGTTTGAAATGGTTAAGTCTTTATTTCATTATCAAACAGCATTGGTGGAATCTTACCAGTTTTGGCTAAGCAGAGGAGGCAACTAGGGATAGAATGGTGAACGTCGATGTACCTTTAAGAGCCCACTCAAACCTAAGCTAGGTTGCGATTGAAGTCAAAAGCACTCAAGGTTGCAATGGCCGGTCACTTCTCCATGCAAACGTCCATAGTTATCTCATTTAATTTTGTACAATTAACTCATTTGCTTGCATAAAATTGCTCATGAATTTTTTTCGAGGCTCAAGACTTTCTATTTATCTTTGTTAAAATTTGTAGCATAGTCTAGCTAATAAAGAAAACAATCGATCCTCAAATAATTGCTCATCCTTCGACGTTTGTATGGAGAAGTGAACAGTTGAAGCAATAATGGCCGATCAGTAATATATTTGTACTGCCGTGCTGTAGGTCCATCGTTTGATGCCCTCCGCCCTACGAGTTTAATTGCATAGTGGAATGGCATTTTGAGATAGCTTGCCTAGCTAGCTACCACCCTCATAGAAAATGTAACGCCAAGCACTGACGCCAAGCAACTACAGAGTGTTTAATTCGTTCTTCATCTGTTATAGGCAGATGTTAGTCCTAAGCCCTGTTAACCTGCCTAGGCTAGGCCTGTTAGTCTTGAACGGTGTGTCCGAGCACAGCCAAAACATCTCCAAAAGCATCGTCACTTTAGTGTAAGAACTTACCATGTATTCATGTATAGTAGGCCTACACTTACTTTCGTGGGGTGCTGTGATAGATCCCCCCCCCCCACCCTTTTATCTTAGGGAAAAGTACCAGGTAGGTAGCAGATACTTTTGAATAACTACTATCTTAAACTAGCTAGGCCCCCTAAGCCATCATGGAAGTATTAGGAGTTGTTATGGGAGCGTCAGCACAGAATAAGAGGACCAGAACTCTAGCTGCGTAGCAATAAAGTGCACTTCAGCTCGCAAAGCACGGAATACCTGCCTGGCATTTATATTCACCTAACAGGCGTCTCTCTTTCTGTCGCATGGCCACACAGCTCCGATCTCTTCTTACGCAGCACACATCGTACAACAATCCTAAGTGCAAAGGGAGCCAGTCCTGGCGAGGGGTTAAGTGGCCTGCCTATTCTGTGAGCTATCTGTTGTAGTAGTTAAAAAACTTTTAACGGTTTAAATCGCGTTTGTTTATAATTTTTAATTTTGAAGCAATGATGGCTCAGTGGCATTGGCTATGAACTGCCGCGCTGCAGGTCCTCGGTTTGAATTCCGCCGCGGGCTTGAGCTTCACCGCGTGGAGGTAGGGCATTTTGGGAATGCCCGCTAGCAACCACCCTGAAAAAGAAAATCTGTAGCCAAAAACCTGACGATGTGTTCCGGAAGCAGTCCTTGAGAGCCAGTGAAATTATAGGGACATGAGATTTAATAACTATATACGCGATTTAAACCGTTAAAACTTGTTCAATTACTACAACTAAAGATAGAGCTCTCAGAATAGACAGGCCACTTTACCAGACGCCAGGTCTGGCTCACACAATAACATAAAAATAAAAATAATGATACTTAAATATACCGTGAAGTTGTTTAATTACTATGTGTAATAATCGCGAAAACCTAAGACAACATTATCTTTATCTATCAACGTAGGCAGACTTTCAGAAATTCAAAGATATGTTTGTTCCGTAGAACTCAAGACCAAGGCCCCATCTACGAGCTGGCTGTGGAAGGCGAGAGCGAGGGCGGCAGCAGGGCCGACAAGGTTCTCAGAACTGGGCAAATGACCACCTCGTCCCCGGACTGCAACGAGGCAGTGCCCAGGGCTAGTGCGCCGCGGTCCAGTGCACCCGCACCCGATATTGTGGTAATTTTGTAAAATTCACACAAAAACACATTATTTCGGAGATAAAAAAAATAATTCTTGTTTATCATGAGGACGTTGTAGGGCGTGTTAGAGCTTTCCATGCAGCTTCACTTTCGGAATTTTATACAGGGGTATTGGTAAAATGCTAACAACCTCTTAGGGTTGACTTCTGCTAGTCCTAACAAACATTTTAAGATATTTTTTATTTGTTTTGAAAAATAAATCGTCTCTTTTTCGTTGGCGACATCTACATAAATAGCATGAAACCGTTATGTTAGTTATGTTAGTAAAAAATGGCGTCATAGAATTGGTGTTGAATGTTGAAAGTAAATCTTTCAACATTCAACACCAATTTTCTATGACGCCATTTTTTAAAGTGACTAACATAACGGTTTAAATCACGCAAACACTGCTGTCACTGAATAGAATACATTGCAAACGCTCGGTTCATAACTAAAAAACGAGAATATGCACTGTTTTCGCGCTAACAATGTGAACCGCTTAGCACTCATACATTTTTGTGGGATTAAAGAGGTAAAGGGTAATGAAGTCCTCACCTGTCCCACATCAAATAATTTTGTCAGTTTTCGCAACAAAACTTTGATTTTTGGATTTTGTGACCCATTCCCCTATCAGCGTGCACAGTGAATCAATTGTAAGCTCTGCGAGGGCAGACTCGTGAGGTTAACGGTTCCGAGAGCATTAGATATATTAATTTTTGAATACATTAACTGGAGAAATCTGCTTAGATAAACCTTCTTAAATAATATTTTGGATGCAGAAATATGACTTCTAGCGGGACCTGAACCCGCAATTCCGGAGTACCGTCCTGGAACATTTCCAACTGTGCGATGGAAGATGTGTTAGGCAGAAGAGTTTTATTTACATGTTTAATGTACGTCATTTTGTCGTTGGTGACATCTACTTACATAGCAAGGAACTTTTTACTTAGACTAATAGGTTAATATTCATTCAACACTCAACACCAATTCGATGACGACGGTTTTTTAATTTAGTAATTCAAGAGGAAGGTTTATATTTATAATACGTGCATAATATATTAGAGAAACACTGATAATTTTAGAGGTTTCTAATGTGATGTCGTAAATAAACACATTTTTTTGCGCTTATATTGCAAACGCGCGCTGGCTGAACCCTACGAGATAGATCAAAATGATGTACTACAGTATTGTACACCTTAAGGCTACCAAAATAAGTGCAATGGTATGAGCCTATCTCTTAGGAATAACCCACAATAACCATTTTTTATCCTTTACGTTTTACGAGAAATAATGGCGTATTTATACGAAGCGATTTTTACAGCATTAACCTTATCCAATTAAGTGCCTTAAATACATTGTGCATTGAATGTAGATCAACATGGCTGTTAAATTTTACAAGATATGATTTAAATTAATATTTTCGAAGATATTGCAGATTGTTTAGTATCAGCATTGCACCCGTGCGAAGCCGGGGCGGGTCGCTAGTTTATGGTTAAAATAAATGATAAATCTAAAAACTAGCAAACCATAACATGCTAAAAACTAGCATACTTAATTTCAGCTAGTATGAACACTTAAAATAAGAAACTACGTTTGTATGAAAAACTCTACGCATATACCATCTCTAAACAAATGACAAATCCCGGTCGCGAGCCGGACTCGCGTGGTGCTGTACTACTGAACCCCCTCATGCACATTGTGACAGTTTCTGGTTACCTCTTCATTACCAGCGCCCTCATGAACTAAATAGTTAGTTGGTGGAACTACATGTATAGTTGAACTATACAATAAAATATTGCATGTACCTATCTTATATTTCTTAAAGCGCTTTTATTTATTTTTGATCGACTTTAAAAAGGGCCAATTCGACTGTATTTTTTTACTGAATTCGACTGTTTGTTACCTCAGAACTTTTGACTGCGTGAACCGATTTTGTTGATTTTTTTTTATTTGAAAGCTTTCCCTTCGTGGTCCCATTTAAATTTCATCAAAATCGGTCAAGCTGTTTTTGAGTTACACTACAATAACTGAAACGTTTTTTGAAGCAATGACGGCTCAGTGGCATTGGCTATGGACTGCCGCGCAGCAGCTCCATGGATCGAATCTCGCCGCAGGCTTGAGCTTCGACGCATGGTGGAAGGGCATTTTGTGAATGCCCGCCTGGCTAGCGACCACTCTCAAATAAAATTTGTCGCCAAGCACCTAAGAGAGCCAGTGAAATTACAGGCAAATGAGACATAACAACTATGTGCGGGTGTTGTGTACAGTTGTGTGTAAACGGGTGCAGTGCAATTCGTGACTTGTGACTAAATGCGTCTGTTATAGGCAGAGGTTAGTCCGGTTAACATCAGGTGGGCCTCGAGCTTGTTCCGTCACAATAACATAAAAAATATAGAAAAATACGTTTTCGAGTTACACTCCAATGCAAAATGTTTTCGTATCTAGACGATAGTCATTGACAGTGAATAACAATCGAACCCGTAAGTAGCAAGGGTCACTAAAAGGTGACATTTTTTTTTGGTACTTCTGTGTTCAGGTATGAACTTATTCTCACGATCAACAAAGCTGGGGAAAATATTTAACACTTATATTTGTACTAGAGCTGTATGCTAACCTCGGTATGGGTTACATATTTGAGCCGTTTGGTGTAGAGACGTTGGGTCCGTGGGGACCGGGAGCTCATCGTATTTTCCAAAACCTATCTGAGCGCTTGGTCGATGCGACGCGTGATCAAAATGCTGGCACATATTTGGCTCAACGAATAAGCATTGCAATTCAACGGGGCAATGCTGCCAGCATGCTGGGCACGCTGCCAACTGGGAGTGGGCTGGAGCATTTGGACTGCCTATGAGTCTGCTATGACTTATAGGTTGTCTAAATGCTTTTATTGTAGTAGCAGTAGTATTGTATATAGTTCGTAGTATTTATAGTTAAATTAGAGCTCGTATGGAATTGACGCTAGATTCCTTTACAGATCGCCCTGTCAACAAATTCGGACCCGAAGGAGAAGGATCTTCTTGGTGAAAGCTTAACTAGGTGAGTGAATTCTACCTTTATCCTATGGTATAAATGCAAAAAGTCTGTCGCTGAGCACCTAACCATGTGTTCCGGCAGCTGTCCTTGAGAGACAGTAATTCTAGGTTAACTTGAACAACATCTTGATATTGTACCTAGAATATACCGAAATGACAGATTCTTAATTAGTCCTAACTTTTTTAACCAGTCCCCGTAACAAAAATGGTCTAAAAGTGACAACTTTGACGGCACCCCATTTTGTTTTAAGATCAGTAATATTATAAATGCGAAAGTAACTCTGTCTGTCAGTTACGCTTTCACGCCACAACTACTGGACCGATTTGGTATGGAAATAGTTTGAGACCCGGGAAAAAACATAGGATAGTTTTTATCCAACTGCGCAAAAAGAGGTTAATGTTTTTGCGCGATAACCGACATATGCGCGGGCGGAGCCGCACCCGGAAAGCTAGTAGTATATAAATAATATTTGTATCCCACATTCTAGAATTAAAAATAGTTTTTCGACGTTTTCATGTATTGGAGATTGTAAGGAGGGGTCCTTCAAAATAACTAAATTGATATTCTAGTCCAATATTCTTTTCTTGGTCTTCAATACTCTGGTTCTACACAAAATATAAAAATTTCAGGGTTTTAACTACTTCCATTGCTTCGTAAATAGTTGTGTTAGTTTGTAACTAATTCCGTTAGTTTCAGTTTTGTAACTAGGTATCTAGAGGCCCGTGAAAAATGCACGGACATTTTTTTATACTGAACTTTGGTAGCACTTGAGCACTATCTCACCTGAGGTGTGTGATGATGGAGCGCTTACCCAGGAGGTATCAATTCAGTCGCGTTTTGAAGACCCCCATATTGTACTTAACCGGAAACAGACTCAGGCAGGGTGTTCCATTCCCTGGCGGAATGGAATAGGACTTACAGAAGAATCTAAGGCTCTGTGTTGTACTTTGGGTACATAACTTTAAAAATTTACTCAATCTCACTTTATTTAAATGCATACACGCATATATATTATTTTTTTTTTAGCTGTCAGTATGCCTTTATTTAACAAAATACTACGATCTATATACAACACTACAGCTACCACAATAAAAGCATTTAGACAACCTATAAGTCATTGCAGACTCACAGGCAGTCCAAATGCTCCAGCCCACTACCATTTGGCAGCGTGCCCGCATGCTGGCAGCATTGCCCCGTTGAATTGCAATGCTTATTCGATAGAAATTGATTATGTTGCTTTAGTTCCAGGCACAAAAGAATACACAAAGAAGTGCCGAGAACAAACACGTTCTTCGAGGAAGAGAGGGAGCGAGAGAGAGATCACACGGACACCGATGGCGGAGACATGGACATGGATGTCATAGTTTCTACTGAAAAGGTAAGGGAAATTTTATTTTACAGAAAATAGTTTATTGTACCAACTCGAGGAGGAAAAGGAATGGAAGTGGCAGAGGACATGTTTTTTGTGTTTGATATGCGATTACTACACCAATTAGGAATTGTTATTTTTTTATGCCTGATAGGTTAGCCTTCGACCACTATCTCACCTGACGGTAAGTGATGATGTGATCGAGGATGTTGTTCGGACTAACCTAGAGTTACTGGCTCTCAAGGACAGCTGCCGGAACACACCGTTAGGTGCTTGGCGACAGATTTTCAACTTGAGGGTGGTAGCTAGCCAGGCGGGCATTTGCAAAGTGCCCTACCACCATGCTGTAACGACTGCTATCCTAAGACAACAACCGGGACCGACGGCTTAACGTGCCCTCCGAAGCACGGAAGCGATCAGTAGTAATGTCACCAGCGGTCACCCATCCAAGTCATGACCGCGGCGGGCGTTGCTTAACTTTGCTGATCGATTCAGAATGGCCAAGCAAAACCGATTTTGATAATTCTGATGTGTTTGGAAGTTAATGCCAGTCAATCTCATATACATTTTATCAAAATCGGTTTAGTTGTTTAGATTTTAAACTAAAATAAAGGAAGATAGGGCACGCTCTAATATAACGACAATAATATTATGTAAAGAAAGTCTAACAAGCATATTATAATGTACCAACTACGATTTAAAGCAGTAGACGCACACTAGCATGCACTAGATGCATTTACGCACACGACCAAGACTCAATTAGGAGACATCGACGGCGCCTAATTTGACATTTCCAAGTTATTGAACTTGGAAATGTCAAGTTGATGATGTCATCCTAATACCAAATTGCGATTCATACTTTTCAGTGCTAGATGTCGTTCTTTGTACGTAGGTTATTGTCATCGAGAAAATAACACTAAGAGATGCAATAAGATTTGGTTTGTTCGAGATGAATTGATGCCAAACTCTGTATAACCTAAACGCGCTCTAATTGGTTAAGCCAACTCCATGCGGTAAACACCCGAGTCCCATAGTGATGGGACATGATGATGCAAATATAATCGATATCAATACGTCGTACAACATATATAAGCTGATCGTATAATTTATTCCTCCGTGACGACCTATTTAGATAAAATTGATATTTTCTCCCACTTGCGTTGGCAATAATACCTAAATAAGCAGATACCTCGCGCGGTATTTTGTATGAGTATAGCTGTTTTGTTATAATAAAATATAGAATATTGATATGGTTGTGTGATTCCACAATTCTGCTTTAAATATTTTTACTAAAATGATAAACATTTAAATACCTCTTTTAATATTTTTATGTTTGCAATAACGCATGCTCTGCGGACTACATTACAAAATTACAATTAAGACGAGGCTGCGGAAAAAATACTCTCATTCGACTAGTTTTTTTAAGCAACTGAAATATGCAATCAACACGAAAACTTAAATATTTGATATTTCAAACCTTTTTCTATCAGTTGTACAGTCAGAAACACATTTGAAAGAAATTTACTCGATAGTTTCAATTTTTCAAAATGAAGCCTTTTCTTTAAATTATTGGAGTTTTCTTGGAAACTACATCAGTTACATATTAATAATAAACACACATAGAAAGGAAATGTAGTTTATTATCCGCTGTATAAGTAAAATTTACCTAGAGTAATTAGTATTGTCATAATAAATTAAATAGTGTTTTAGACTTACGACCTTTAGTTCTGTGCAGGATTACGGTCAATCGGAAGATTCGATATTCAACCTTATTAGCTTAGGATTACGAAATAAAATCAATGCGTAAGAGCTGTCCTTCAGTGCCGCGCTGTGCGCCGTTGGACGTGGACCTATCGCTCGCGCGCTATCACCTGTGCTGTGCAGTATAAATACGTATCTTGGTAGGTATATCAATCAATATGGGAAATAAAGATAACTAAAAAATAAAAAACGAAGCAGAAGAGTCGATACAAAGACTTTGCAAGAATTATGAGAGAGCGTATAATATTTCAGTTTATTTTTACCTATGCAAATTTAATATTCGTTTGTGTTTCGGTGTTTATTCTATTCATGAAACATATTATCTCTATCGAACTAAGAGATTCTATACCTACTAGGTTCCTATAGTACTGTAATGGAGCTATAAAATAACTAAATGTCGTACTAATCTAAGTACGATTAGTTGGATACTATAATAATATCTGGTAATGTATAGTTATGGTCTCACCTGATGGTAAGTGATGTGGTAGAAGGTACCAAACAGGTGATAACTAAAATTATCTGGCTCTAAAGTACAGCTGCCGTTCAACCGTAAATGGAGTTGAGTGTTGCTAAATAATAATAACACAAGCGTAGCAAATCAAAGCATTTGGTTTGGTGGGTATATCGCAATAAAACATCGAACATTGTTCATGTCCCTCAAGACTAAATGTAGATTTATATCAATGAAAGAATATTCAGAATCAGGCAAGTAGGTATATATTCAAGAGATTATCTACAAAGTCACCTGCATAGGTACTTTTAAATATACATTTTATCACTTAGAAATGTACATATAAGTAACGATTTATACAAATATAATAGAGTGGAATAAATAGATTCTGTACATATATATAATAAAATAGACTGTGCTCATAAAATGCACCTTCTTTCTCAGGAAAAAAAATAATAAATCAGTCAAAGTCCGAGACCACTCGGAACAGGGAGAACTGTCGGAGTCGCCATCTCATATAATAAATTTAGACTGTGTTCTTCCACTATATGAAAATAAGTGAGTAATCTTTGAATAAAGTATTACTAAATTTGCACATTTTATTCACAGGAAATTTCGTAAACGAAATAATATTTAATATATTATTTAAATATTATAATACCTATATTAGGCAAAAAAATATTTTGACCTATCCATAGCAGAGCAGCAGGTAAACTTAAATAACAAAAACGTATAAATGTATATATACATTTTTTTTTTATTGCTGATAGGTAAGCCTTTAACCACAATCTCACCTGATGGTAAGTGATGATGTGGTCGAAGGTGTTAACAGGCTTAACCTAGAATTATTGGCTCTCAAGGACAGCTGCCGGAACACACCGTTAGGTGCTTGGCGACAGATTTTCCACTTGAGGGTGGTCGCTAGCCAGGCGGGCATTCGCTAAAATGCCCTTCCACCATGCGGTGAAGCTCAAGCCAGCGGCGGGATTCGAACCATGGACCTGCTGCGCGGCAGTCCATAGCCAAAGCCACCGAGCTATCATGCTTTTTACACTGAAAAAAAAAACTTTACATTATTATCGCCCTGCACTTGTCACACCTCTGTAGGGTCGGTATAAACAATATATTTTTTCTGAGTACCTTCACAAAAGACAACGCATTGACATAATTGTGCGGAGTAAGACTTAAATTTTATGGCCGGCCTCCTATCTGAAGCAATATGCCTTTGCGAATGCCATCGTTGATATGTATTATACTCTCCTTTGCCCCCTTTTCGGTTATTAGTTAGGGTATTAGATAGATGGTAAAGAGCGATGTTTTACTCTTGACGTGCAAAAAATCTGACGTGAAAATTATCTGAATTTATGTATTTAAATTCATTTATTCATATTCACTACACCCCCTTTCTGAAGGCCGAGCTTCAGCAGGGGCGGAGCAGTTTGTATGGTGGCCGTCTTGAAATCGCCATTTTGGATTTTTGACAGGTGTCATTCGACTGCTCTCCCGACATTTATCCTTACTTCTACCTTTTAACAAATTCTATCTACACATTCTAACAAATTGTGCGAAATTGATTGTCGGACAAACAGAAATGTACAGTTGCTTTTCTGAAGGCTTCAGGTAACGGATTGTCTGTAAAATGTATTTTGCAGGTATATATATCAATCAAAAATTTGATTGATATTATCAAACTGAAGGCTAAATGCACATTTGTAATATAACTAAATGCTTAGGCCTTGTACGTGGCGATGGTAAAAGGCCGGACGGCATGACTTTGGTTCCGTGGAGGATGGGAAGGCCTCTGGTATGGGACGCTACCTGTGTCGATACCTTAGCACCTTCTCATATTCCTGCTACCCAAAAAGTGGCCGGTGCGGCGGCTGAACTAGCAGAAGGCCTCAAAAGGCGCAAATATAGTAATCTCAGTAGTTGTTACATGTTTGTGCCTTTTGGGGTCGAAACGCTGGGACCGTGGGGACCGAGAGCCAAACTATTATTCAAAGACATCTCAAAACGTCTGGTCGACGCTACTTGTGACCAAAATGCTGGCATATACTTTGGACAAAGGATAAGCATTGCCATACAACGTGGCAATGCGGCCAGCATTTTGGGAACACTGCCTAATGGCAACGGAATATTGGATTAGTTTGTAGTATTTTTTTTTTTTTATTTAAATATGTTAATTTTAGTCATAAATATCTGTTACCACATATTATAAATAAAATCGAGCAAAACTAAATGCTTATTTGCCGTGTAGTATGGAGACAAAAAATTAAAAATTGAAATTCTACAAAAAGATGAAGAATTTTGGAGGGAAAAAAATGGAGACTAAACTAGTCACATTCTATATGGACTGTCTTCTTCCTGAGCTGGTCGATCCCCGCCACCCAAAGAAAAGAATGATCGGGATCAAGAATTTGCGGATACTTCTAGTAAAAAAAAATCAAGAGGAGGCTGTCGAGGGTGACTTGCAACATCAAAGTGCAAATCCTTCAGTACTTCCTCCCGCCATAAAAAGAAGACTTAAGAGCCTTTACGCTTTGCGCGATCGGTCAAGTTTAGGCATTTATTGAAGCACGGCGCAAACGGGCACACCGTTAGCAAGGATCGAGCGGTCAACGACGATGTCGCATGGAATAATACATTTTGATCCTTTTTGCAGTGTTATTTATTTTTGATAAATAATGTGGAATGTTATGTAACTTTGTAAATTCATTTCTCATCTTTACTGTTTACAAACAAAGTAGACTTAAATGAACCTAATAATAAACCTTGAGGTATCTACTCATTGACTAACTATAACTATAGTCCATTAAAAAGTTACATGAGCTTTGCATTTTTAGAGCACGCAATTTATTTTTGGGACATCTTTTTATATGTGGGGGTCTGAAGAAGCTTAACCTCAAGTTTGTAGGGTCGCCACCCTTGTCCCCCGGCCGCCATCTTGGAAAAAGGGGTGAAAACACGTATTTTGCAATATCTCAGAAACTATGCGTTTTATAAAAAAATTGTAAGAACATAATTTGTAGCAAATTGTGTTGCCCACAAACATATTTATATAACTTTTTGCCCTTAATTAAATATTAAAGAAGTTATAAGCAATAATACATTTTTTTGCTCTATAACTTTTTTATACATTTTACAAAAAAAATACCCTAGAACAATCTCGTAGATGATCTGCTCAGGATTTTTTTACGAAACTCGCAGGTTAATTGATAAAACTGAAAATAATATCCACAATTTTCAATACGTTTACACGTTGCAAAAAATGTAGCACAACTAAGAGAATAAAATGAGATAGAAGAAACAGCTAAGCCTACGTATAATAATAATAGTCGTAGCAGGCAGATGTTCCTTTGAACCCAAACGGTTACTCAGACCTTTTCTACCTGCTTATCCTTCCGTAAGTTAAATTTAGTAAGTTCTATGGTAAGGAAAACAGGAATGAAGAAGTAAAGTTGTACGAATTCAACAAAAATTTTTTTTTTAAGAATATATTTACAATAAAAAATATAATAAGTTTAACATTTCTTTTTGACCGGATTCTCATGAGCATTGACGAACCTGGTCAACTTTGGAGCGCTGTAACAGTGTGTTAAATGAATTAAAATAAAATAAAAAAAACTCAAAAGATAATCAAAAATGTTGGTCTGAGGTATTATTTTGTAAAATAAGAAAAAAAAGTTATAGAGCAAGAAAAAAATATGAAAATTTTCTCACTTTTTTGCTTATAACTTCTTAAATTTTTAATTTAGGGCAAAAAGTTATAATAACATATTTATAGGAAAAATAATTTGCTACAAATTATGTGCAGTGGAATTTTTTGTAGGACACATCGTTTCCGAGATATCGCGAAATAAGTGTTTTCACCCCTTTTATCAAGATGGTGGCCGGGGCACAAGGGGGGCGACCCCACAAACTTAGATTTGTCTCAAAAGTAAAATTGCGCCCTCTAGGAATTGCAATATTCGGTCCTTAAATTGTAACATTTAAATGGACTACTATGTAGGTATCTATATTTGATTATGTCCTTCTAACCATAATTGTATACATATAGGCAAATAACTTAGTTTTGTAGTTTGTATACCTGCTTTGTGCATGCATACCTTGGTTCATTATATTTGTATAACTGCCCTGTTGGCGGAACGGCTTTAGATAGATAGATACATATCAAACAAATTATTGGAGTACAAAATTTTATGCCCAAGGCGGGAATCGAACCCGCGTCCTCCGAATCGCGTCGGATGCTTAACACCATCTCAGCCACCTGGACATTGGCATTTCTGCCGAAACTTTGTGCTCCAATTGTATTACTTTAACCATCATAGGGGACGGTGCGCGGCCATCAACCAGACTACAAGACTTCATCTGATCGAAAGAAGTGTTTTTTCAAACACTTAACTCTCGGTATGATGTTGCTACCCTTCTATATTTCTAAATATGATTACAAGCACTATCGCGTGCTAAGCGAAATCATATCAAACAAATTATTGGAGTACAAAATTTTATGTCCAAGGCGGGAATCGAACGCGATATCGGAGGACGCGGTTTCGATTCCCGCCTTGGGCATAAAATTTTGTACTCCAATAATGGCTACTGCACTCAATTACAAAAACAATAAACTTTCTTCCTGCATCATTTAAAAAAAAAAAACTTTTATACTTTAGCCACACCAGCCTTGAGAAAAGGGCTGTAAAATGGCTTTGCTGGAATAAGGGCTTTTAACTTAATGTTGTCTTAGGTTTTCGCGATTGTTACACATAGTAATTAAACAACATTAAACGGTTTAAATCTCGTATATTTATCATTATTTTTGTCCTGACGTTTCAAACACTTTGCAGTGATCGTGGTCACGGGGACTGCAAACTTGAAAAAATACTTGACTTTCCGTTTCCGATACTCGTTATTTCTCACGCACTCTTTTGCATATCATTAAAACTGTATAAATTGAAAACAATATATTTTTTATTTTATAAATGATTTTTTGTTAATTTATATACATCTTAACTTAATTTGTCGATAACCTCTGTAGACTATACCACTTACTAACAATCTAAGAATCCACTATTTTTATTTTAAAGTCTAATTTAGTCACCTGTTCCAGTACCTCTCACTTGTCTGCCATGTTTCATTAAAAAAGCCTGTATAACATGTTCCCTACAATGTTTCTGCAGCTGTGTGTTTTTTTCATAAAATATTCCAAAGTTTAAGGCCCTTACAATTGCGTATGTAGACTCTTCTGCAAGTTTGGTAAAAAAAAATCTTATCCTGCTGTTTAGAAGTGGCTAGATATATATCTGGTTGGTCTAATTTTTACCATAGTTGGTATATGAAAGCAGAGTGGTAGTAAAATAACACCTTTCTGTTTACCACTGTAACTGAAAAAATTAAACGAAATAGGATGTATACGAATTACGAACATATTTTCAACATAAGTAATTAATAGTCAAAAATTATATGATAGCAATAAAAAAAACAATCTGCATTATATTATTATGGGAACGTGTACAGTAGCACAGTTATGAAAAACTATAATTCATATTTGTATGACGAGTCGTGGTAAAATATATTGCCCACAACTAACATTTAATGAAATCAAATCAAATCCATTTATTTCAGGTCAATTGTACCCATATTCACCGAATATAATATAATATTTTGCTCATTCAATTTGATGGTATTTTACTTTATTCTAATGATGTGTAACATGTAATTTGATTAATCACATTCCAAGATACTGAGAACAATGTTGATTCATTCATAAATTATCGTCCACGCGGATGCCAAGTAACATTACTTTCGTTACTACGGAGAATTTAAAAACACCCCATTTATCAATATATATCGTGCCGTTTGGGCTGTTATGTACCACCATCATATTCCGACCCTGGTCTCACTTATGTTGGTTTGGTGCAGTATGTTTTTTTCTATAAACACGGAGACTGCGACGCAACAACATAGCAAAGAAACTTTAAAAAAAAAAGACTTGAAAACAATTTTTTTAATTAAACAGTCTGAAATAACTGGTTGATATCGGTTCAATATGATCTCAAATTTGTGTTTTTATCACTATTGAACAATAACTTTCATCTATATTCATAGTTGCCACTTACATTAGTTGCTAGAAGCACTGCGATCGTCAAGGCATTTTGGCAAATTACTTTTTAGTAAGTTGACTGTAACTGGCAAACCATTCGCCGGTGTTGATGAAATTAAAATGAAACCAATAAAGAGTTAAACTGTACTAGCAAAAAAATAATCTTCTATATTGTAAGGTTCAGTAAAAAAGTTATGTGTGGTCAAACATAAAATAAATAATAGACAAGTCAATTTAAGAACCCTCTTTCTATTGGGAAGTCAGTTAAATATGTATAATATGATATACCAATAATATATACCAATAAAGTCGAGCAGACATGAACATATGGTAATAAGTAATAAGTCTGTCGACCGTAAGAATAATTTTGAAAAGTAAATCAAATAATCAATTTCTTACTAAGAAATATTAGTAATGTTGATAAAAATAAAAACGTGACATCAATTGCAGTATATACAAAGTTACTTTATATATCGAAATTCGTCACGTGAATAAGATTATAAAAAAAGTTGAAATCGTCTCAATGGTATCTGTGTTCGCGAATCTAATATCAAGTATACAAATATGTTTATAAGCGAGGCGCGTGCGCCGCTGCTGCACATCGCCTCGTTCGGTGCAGCGGGGATCGTTGCGCCGCATGGGCGGAGCTAGCGTGGGAATTATTTTTGACTGCCTGCTCTTAATGTACGAGAGGAAAAATTTTATCCCGCACATGACTTAATTTTTTCCACTCGTATAATTGTAATTTAGTAATTTATATATCTCCCTAACAAATTACTATTGGAGTAAATTTCGAGTAAGGTTCCGGTGGCCGAATAGTTTAGGCATCCGGCGTGAAATCAGAGGACGAGGTTTTGATTCCCATCCGGCACAAAACATTTTGTATTCTAATAATAATTTGTAAATGTGTTTTTTGCTCAGCACGCAATAGTGCTTATAATCATATTTAGGAATATCTAAATGTATTATTGAAGGAAGCAGACTCCCATGACACAAGATTTTTTTCTTAGTGTGGGATCTGCATGTCATTTTACTGTCAAAAAATCAATACAATTTAGTGTACCGATTGTAATAAAGTTAAGAATAACAACATGTAACTGTATATTGTGAAATAAATAATTATTATTATAAACGCATATCAAACATATAACATATATAACTCTTTACATCCAAGGCTAAATATATTTATGGGCCAGAGTATGACGATATCTATTTTAGTTCCACTATAACGATAAATTACCGTACTGTATAAGCACAACACTAGGAGAGGGCGCGGTTTACAGAAAGACAAGGATGACAATAGGTGAATGTAGTAAGTGGGAGTGAAATGCATTCACACGGGTCAATTAGATTGTCCAGTTTAACTTGACCTATTAAAATAAAGTAGATATATTACGTAATTTGAATAATTTTACTTACTTGTGGAAGGTAATTCCATCTGTTTTATAATTGGATGTTTTGCTACTTTTCCCGCATCATTTAATGGAGCAGGTAGTCATTTTTATTGCACTGAGTGCATACAATCGTCATAAATAAAAATATTTTCAAACACGTACGTACGGATCAAGCTTCTGGTCGCGTACTGTTTATGTGCGTTCATGCTATGACTTAAATGTGTTAGAAATCACACACCAGTTGCATGATCGGGCGAACCATCAATTCCCCTCTCGGGGGTTTAAATCGTTGGTTATTGTTTATGTGTCTCACTACGATCTCACGTGTTGATAAGCGTGAGATGATACAAATACTTTATGGCTTTTTTGAAGTAGTGATGGCTGCCACGCAGCAGGTTCACGGTTCGAATCCCACCGCAGGCTTGAGCTTCACCGCATGGTGAAAAGGCATTTTGCGAATGCCCGCCTTGCTAGCGACCACTCTCAAGTAGAAAATCTGTCGCCAAGGACCTAACGGTGTTTTCAGGTAGCAGTCCTTCAAAGCCAGTGCAATTACAGGCACAAGAGACTTAACAGCTATGTCTCAAGGTGATAGGCGCAGTGCAATTCGTGAATTGTGATAAAAATGCTTCTGTTATTGGCAGACGTTAGTCCTCTTAACATCAGGTGGGCATCGAGCTTGTTCCGTCACAATAACATAAAAAAAAAATTTAGAATTAGGACTGGTTTTCAAGAACAACTATCGGAACTCCATTGTGATTGGATACAGTACAGTTTACTACGATAACGCAGTGGCTTTATTAATTTTTTTTGCTGAACGTGGCAGTAAATATATCAGTATAAAAATTTGTGGTTGACATAATGAATAGATTCAGGCGTTACTTTGCGGAAATCCATATTTAATAATAACAAATATTTATAAAATATTTTAAGAAAACATCAAATTAATATTTTAATAAAACACTTAAAAAATACAAAAATATATGTAGTGACAATTCCGCCTAATTTTCCTGCTAAGCCGACGTGACGTCACAAACGCCACGCAGCCAAACCGGAAGATTTTTTCGACGCGTTTCGCTTCTAAACGAAGCATCCTCAGGAGGTCTTGACTCCGATCGTGCGCTCGCAGAGAAAATTCTTCCGGTTTGGCTCCGTGGCGTTTGTGACGTCACGTCGGCTTAGCAGGAAAATTAGGCGGAATTGTCATTAGATAATATATTTTTGTATTTTTTAAGTGTTTTATTAAAATACTAGCTTTCCGGGCGCGGCTCCGCCCGCGCGTATGTCGGTTATCGCGCGAAAACATTAAACTCTTTTTGCGCAGTCGGATAAAAACTATCCTATGTTTTTTCCCGGGTCTCAAACTATCTCCATACCAAATTTCATTCAAATCGGTCCAGTAGTTTTGGCGTGAAAGCGTAACAGACAGACAGACAGACAGACAGACAGACAGACAGAGTTACTTTTGCATTTATAATATTAGTACTGATTAATTTGATGTTTTCTTAAAATATTTTAAAAATATTTGTTCATATTTGTGATTGACCTTCATATGAGTGTAGATGCCTAAATTGAATAAATTACTGCCTACACTTTTCTGTCCCTGTATAATAAATTTTAAACAATTGTTTTCTAGCCTGCTGAACCCAGTTCGGATGAGAGATACTATGCCAATGCCAACTCCTACGGGATAACACAGAAGACACCAAAGGTAAAGACTGTTTTATACTTGAGGGACTAGTTAGTGAGAAACTTTTTCGCGGCAATATGTAGGAAACTTGTGAGCGAATAAAGTTTTCTCGGCAATATGTAGAAAAATGATATAAGATGAAAATTTTCTCGGCAATATGTAGAACACACGCTCAATATATTGCCTATTAGTTGCCGTGCAATATGTAACGCGGTCCTGGTAATTAATTAATATTGTGCCCATGCACGATTTTGTTTAATATCATCATCATCATCACATCAACCGGCACATCCAACGTTGATCAATGTCTCTCCCAAGGGCGTCGATTTGCCATAATCGCACGCTTGGCAGACGTCTTTAGGATCACAGTAGAAGTTGTCTTCAAAAGGCGCTGCTTTCCACCTTCTGGTATTATTCCCTCAGTCACATCTTACGACACCCTTGGGAAGAAAAGGGGGGATAGACATCCTAACTATAAGATTATATAATATCTGTATTAGTATTAGACATAATCTAAATAGCGGCTGATGCAAATTTGCACAGAATAAAATGTGATTCAATTGTTTCGACTGATTACCGATCTATAGAGGTTATGACCATATCATACTTACCTACATGTTTAAGTACACAACGCACAAGTATCTATCTTTCAATAATTAAGAAATAAATAAGCTATAAGCTAATAGGGACATGAATTTCCATGCTTTTAAAATATTAGCGGCCAATAGAAAATATAGGTGGAATAATCAAGAGAGGGGAGAGAGAGAGAGAGAGAGTGATGCAAAACAATGGCTGGAGCCAAGTGCGGTTAATGATTCTGTTGTGAGAAAATTCATAACATTTAAATTTGAAAAGATATATGACAGGAGTTGGATCAGTGTAACTTTAATATCATTCTAGGTTAAGCCTGTTAACACCTTCGACCACATCATCACTTACCATCACGTGAGATTGTGGTCAAAGGCTTACCTATCAGCAATAAAAAAAAAAAAAAAAAAAAAAAAAAAAAAAAAAATATGTACACAGTAAATTTAATCACAACCGTTAATTTGATTTTCCAAGGAGTTTTTAGAGATTAACAGTTAACACGCGTGAGAAAACTGTAGATATTCTGTTATTTGTGCCGATGAGACTTGTCCAAATTCATGGTGTTTCCACCAACCGGATCATTAAAGTGACCAAAGGGACTCCTATCTCTGGAACTTCAGTACAATTGAGGTAAGTAAAAGAACATTTTGTCCAAACTTGTATACTATAGTTTTCAAGTATAACTTCCCTGCATACTCCCTTTGTTAGAAATGCTTTGACCTCTTGGTTGTTTTGTTCATAAACAGTTGTTTTCTTTATCTATCCGGGAATTTTCTTGAATCAATTATTGTCTCATAACGATAATCACTCCTTACTTCTTCTATCTACTTTCTAAAAACAGTTCAGCCCATTTCGAGAGCTGTTTTTCACGCCCTCTTCCTGAGCATAGGATCTAGCAATGCTGAGATTTGGGAGACCTGCAGAATGAAGGTAAGCATGCTTTTTTGGAAGAACTTAACAGCTGTGTTAACTCTGCAGCTGATGTTGTGATTCAAGGTATGTGATGTATCATTTTTATTCTGAGGTGCAAGACAGTGGTTGGAGCCAGCCATGATATTGGGTCCGAACTTGCTCCTTTCAAAACCTTCACTGACAAAGACCCAAAAAATCGAAGTCACACACTAGATTCTGCATAAATATAAATTAAAAATCAATCAACATACCTAATTAGCATATTGGCAATAGACTGTCAATTTTGTAAAATTGTGTTTGTAATTTTGTAAAATAGCCTGTCAAATTATCCGGTAATCATGCCTTTTTGTTACTTGCTCAGGGGAACTTTTGTTAGTTCAGGTTTGTGCCAGCTCGAAGCAAGCTGGGTAACTCTCTTTCTCATTTTGTAAATAAAAATACTTATCTTCTTGGTTTGTTTGAATTGCTCCTTGGCTTCCAACAAGAGTAATTTTCGAGATGGAAGCCCTATGTTGAATGTATATATTTGTCAGAAGAAGTCGAAAGCTCCATATTTTGGGAAAAACTTGTACTCCAGAGTGGTCTGCGTATTTGCACAAGTATTCTCTCTCTCTCTCTCTCTCACCCTACTAGAAAAGTTCTGATTTCGTTATAATTAGCCTTTTTTCATCCTATTACCAGAAAGAGTAGTCGAACAGATCTGATGAATTATGACATATTGCGATGAAATCTTTCCTCTTTCATCTACGGTGATGAAATCTTCAATTTGCTTTCGATCAAAGTTAATGGTGACCTACTTGCATACCTCTCTCACTAATAGACAGAGATTATAATGGTGAGTCACAAACTTTTAGCGAAGTTACCAACGAATGGATTTTTTAAGAAGCAGTAGACGTAGATTACCGATTTTCTGACGTGCCAAATTATAAGAGCATTTGTAGGTTGCTTCGTGTTGATGTCATTTAACACTTTTATACCACAATGCTCTTTTCATCACAGTTACTTCATCTTTTGTTGGCAGCCCACAACAATGTTTTATAACACAGTCCGGAAAAATATGTCTTGAAATAGAAAAGAGCAGATATCGAACTATGTCTGATTGCTTGTTCAAACATGCACAAGCAGGTCTCGGAATAGTTTTAATCTCATAAAGACATGAGTTGCATTTACTGCCAATACCATTTTCAATGCCCCCATTTGGAATTTCCATTTCAATGGCTTCACAGTTCCAAGGCTTTTCAGTCACCCACTCAACAAGCCTTTGGATCCTAGGAATCGATATTTCTTTTTAGGTTAACTTTCGAGTTCATTTGCAGAAACAAAACCAGTCTCCCTCCAAGAAACTTTTTGTGCTTTATGGAGCAGTGCTATTTTACGTCTGGCAAAAGATTTGACAGGTGAAGACTAGACAAGGCGCTACTTTGGTTCCACATAAGATACTGATGCTCAAAAGACTGGCACTCTGCACCACAGTGCTAGATTCTACCACTGTACTCCATACAGACCGGATCCTAAGCTTACAGAACAAATGATTTCCAACTATTACTGAGCCTCAGTCGGCAACTGAGGGTTTCATAAAAATCTATATGATGCTCCGAGGAACTGTTTTACTACTCAAAAGGGTCTTGCTGAATATACCTTAAAATAGTGTACTCCGCGTCCAAAATGTTGTAAATTTTTTGAGACGAAGTTTACGCCAACTTAAATATATATGAATTCATAGTTTTCATTTATATATATACAATATATATGCGTATTAGTATATCTATACCACTTTTATATTTCTTGAGCGATAGGCAGGGTTGTCGTTGAGGATTTTGATTCTATGTGTAGCGAGTCTATTGCCATAATGATATTTAAGGATTGAAATTTTAAAGTTGTTGAAGTATGATCCGCTTTTTTGTTGGCAAAACTTAACACGTCTTCTATCCACTGCTCCTAAAATGTGGATTCTCCCATCCTTCATTGAAATGAATTGCAACCCTTCTGCAGTCATGAAACTTAATAACATATCAAATTATTTACAGGAACCAGAAAGTGAACAAGTGTCATCACCCGAACTTTCATCCATACCTCCAACGTCACAAGCAGATACATCTATAGATACGCCATCAGCAACACCATCATTATCAGCACCCAGTATTTCGTCACCTTTGCGTCATCTGCAAAAGAGACTACATAAACCGGCCACTGAAATTGCCAATGAACTTGAAAATTTTCAAAGATTGGACAGATTTGATTACGTCGCCAAATATTGGGCCGGAATCTTGAGGATTCTTCCTAAGCAACGAAGATTAAAAGTAGAGAAAAATATCAACGACGTACTATATGAAGCACAAATATCCAAAGAGAGCTTTTCAAGAGAAAGCCAACCGGAAATGGAAAGTATTCCAAATTCAACAACTAATCAGTTGCAAGTACCCGAACAGTCTTCAGCGGAAAACTTAGAAAATCAGCCGGGAAGACCATACGAAGATCCACAATATATTTTAAAATCACGCCTAAATAACATAGACAATAATGAAATAATTAATATTCAAATGAAGCCAACGGTTTTAAATACGTCTATAGAAGAATCGCAATCCACTTGTAATACAGAAGCAAATGCAGCTCAACCATCCCAATAGTGTACTTGCGAAACTTCCCAATACTAATCTCGAACGATTCGTAAGATGTGATCATTAACCCGTAACTGCTCTCGATAATAGTTTATCGACATAAAAATGTATACCAAACATCAATTGTTTTTTAGTATTTAGTACCTATACGAATAAGCATTACAATCCAACGGGGCAATGCTGCTAGCATGCTGAACACTCTGCCAACTGGTAGTGGGCTGTAGCATTCGAATTACCTGTTAGTCTGAAATGACTTGTAGGTTGAATAAATGCTTTTATTGTAGTAGCTGTAGTGTTGTATATAGTTCGTAGTATTTAGTTAATAAAGGCATACCAAATACAAAATAGTACCAATTTAAACTACTCCTTTAAGGCGTAAATAGAATCGATAAGATACTTAGAAGATTATACCAGACGAGCTGAAAATAGGAAGCATATACAGTTTGTAAGATAAGAAAGTTAACGGAAGTAGCTACGGCTAGGCACGTTTATTTCGCGTACTTTCACATTACAATATGTTGTATGGTGTATTGCTGTGGATAGCTGCAGCTGAGATAGAGACAATCTTTATCTTTCCGCCTTAGGGCTAAAATCGTGCCATTCAAGGTATATACTAGTGTGAAATAGATCCTAACTAAAATTCGGAGTGAATCTTTAAAGAAATTGATATTTTAACTTCACCGACTACGTATATTATATTAAAAAATATATTGTGATAGTAGGTTTAAATTAAACAAAGAGGGTCATAATTAATTACAAGACTAATACAAAATCCTACTTAGGGAATTATGTACGGTATTATATAACGTTCATAACGATATTACAATGTTCACAGAAGGCAAATTCAAGTTACACGTGAAAAACAAATTGAATAAGAAGTACACTTTGTGATAATATAATCTGTAAAAATGCTTGGACAATTCCACCTTTGCCAAACTGCGTAATTGAAACAAATGTTGTATTTTTTACATATATTTTGTTACAGTATTAAACAACATATGAGTGATTCTCCGAACCCTAAATTTTCGATGTCTTGAGGTTTATTTTTGTAACTAACTGACAAATCAGTCTGCAATTAATTTTAAAACATACCTCACACTATTGCCTATCTTGCACACGTTTTTTTTTAATAATATTTATTTAAATATTTCAAGAAAATATTTAAAAGTAGTTCTTCTGACTAATATGGTGTGCCCGTAACCCAGTTTCTTGAACGTTAGTAACAATAACATTATTTCTTATTCATAAATTGATGTGAATTATAATTATTACGAAAGAATATTAGTTGTTTCTTTACACCAAAAAAATGGTACTAATATTTATAAAACGAATGGCTCCAAGTTTTTGCCCGGCTCATTAACACTTTTTGCTAAAATATAACAGAATGCAAAATAAAGTATGGATTGATTGACTCCAAAGTAAAAAGGTTGTGTTAAAAAATTTCGCTTATTGCCCTTTTCCTTGTGTTGTGATAATAATAAATATTTTTATAGAACAATGTAAAGACGATCTTTTGTAATATGGTTGCACAGATGGCTAAAGGCAGTATATGGACGGTCGCTCCGGGGCCCTTACATCTTTAGGTTTCTTTAATCAGAATGTTCGCGAGAGGAAATGTCGCAGTATTAAATAGGAAATCGCACAGCGCGTGACCATTTTGGCTCCACGATGTAAGTGTGACGCCGGCGAGCAGTGCGATGGAAAAAAGCCATACAAGAACTTGCAGGTTTCTACATAGCATGAGGTTATTTGTAAATATTATAGTCCAGGATTTAAAACCCTTTCGCAAATACCTCTTCGGTTTCTAAAGGTGAATTATGATGAAAGGTCAACAGCCATAGCGTCTACACAACTCCAATCCCTCGGGCTCCCCTTAAATCTTAATTTTTATATAGTACTTACTATTTAACCTGATGGTATGTGACAATGTGGTCGAAGATATTGTTCAGGCTAAGCTAAAATTATTGGCTTGAGTAATTATATCTATGACCTATCCGCGATGACCTATAATTAGATTTATGTTTCTATTTATTTATGTATAAGATGTTTGTCCTAGCTTGGTCATCCATAAAAATAAATGAATAATTATCTCGAACAGCTGCCGGAACACACTGTTAGGTGCGTGGCAACAGGTTTTTACTCGAGGTTGGTAGCTAGCACAGCGGGCATGCCTTACCACCATGCAAAACGCATGTATTAGTAGGGGCTATCCATAATTCCCGCGCTTAGCAGACGTCTTGGGGATCACAGTGTAAGATGGCATTTCTTCAGAAGGCGTTGCTACCCGCCTTCTGATATTTTTCCCTTCGCCGCCTCCTACGACTCCCACAGGAGTATATAGAGCATATATGCAATTCAAGCTCAGCACACCATGTAGGTACGTTTAATCTATGCTGTTCTATCTTTCAGAAGGAGCACCACATGTCTTGGACGGAGATTCCGCAGAACCAGTGGAATGAACACGACCCTGGCATTGAGACTGACAGCAACAGGGTAAGGATCTAATACTCTAACAACTTGGCACCTAGGGTTACGCCCCCCGTTATAATTCCACACCGCACCCCGCAGGAGCCAGCTTAATACCGACCGATTTTTTGTTACGTTGGCATATTTCGTACATTTGTGCAAACTCTTTGTTACTCCCATACCCTTCTTAATTATATATTGGTCAGTACCAGGTACTAAGTTAATTTGACAGGATATCGTCATCGACAACAACCGGAAGATGAACACCGTTGAACAAAAGCATCATTGAAAGCAACAAACAACGGACATTAGCCATGGAAGAGCTGCCGAGGACTGGAGGTCATTTATTCATGGTTTCGTTCATTAGAATTATGACAAACCGACCTGGGTTTTCCATAATCCTAAGGCGGTGTTTTGGGGATTGTAGAATAAGTTGGTAATTCTTCAGAAGGAACTCTTGACTTTCACACGATGTGAAGGGGAGTGCTATTCTGCCCCGGCTCTTTATTACCTAGGTAGGCATAAAATTACCGTCTGCATAAGTCACCGTATCAAATAATGAGAAATAAAACTCATATTATTAACTTTAGCTGTCAGGTGACAGCCAGATGAATAAGAAAGGAGAATGAGTTGACCCAGAACCAGCTTTGGTTAATGCAAGGTCATTGGGCAGTGGTCTTTGCACTTTCAAGGGAACCTGGGTCATTCCGTCCGGTCTTTTACCATCGTCATGCATTAGACCTTTCGGCTCGAGAATAGCCTATATAATAGTTTTTGGCGGGTAAGCGTGAAATAAGCATCAATCAAAAAGTTACTCATTTTATATTAATCAAAATAAATACTTAAACAGTTTATAACTACCAAAATCTTATGTATAATTAAAATACAGTAAACAATACCTGTCGGGGAGTGTTATCCATACTTAAATCACACAAGAATTCACTTTTATCAGCACTAAGTACTACAAGTTGACACTACAGGCAAAATGGATGCCATGCAAAAAACTGTAGCAGAGCTTCAGCACCTCTTTGTTCAGCGAATGGATTCATATCAAGGTGAGCTGCAAGCCATATCTTCCACACCCACTGTAGCAGCTCTATCAGCAGATTTCACAGCATTTCGTACTTTTATTATGACCGCACTAAGCTGCCTCCAACAACAGTTGGGTATTGTTGTCCAACAACAGGATGCAATGGAGATGCGTTGCCGCCGTAAAATTCTACTCTTTCATGGTGTCCCTGAGGCTAAGGATGAAGATACTGCATCAGTAGTGGTCAAGGCACTTGGGCAAATGGAAGTCCCAAACATTACAACTACGGACATCAGTCGCTGCCATCGAATGGGTCGTGCGTCTGCCCCTGACAAGCCCAGACCAATCCTGTTTAAGCTGCGTGATCTAGATGTGAAAAACAGGATTTGGTACGCCAAGGCCGGCTTGAAGGGGTCAAGTATGACTTTGTCTGAGTTTCTGACTAAACCGCGTCACGACACTTTTATGTCAGCCCGTCAGAGATTTGGTGTCCAGAAGTGCTGGACAAAGGATGGGTTTATCTTCATAATAGACGCTGAAGGTGCGCGGCACCGGATAAGCAATTTCCAGGAGCTTGACAAGATTGCTGTGCCCACGGCGCCTAAAGCTGCATCTACAGTCGCCACCAGCAGAGCAAGAGAAGCTGCGGCTCCACCAAGAAGTCGGCGAGCCCCTTCAACCAGCAAAAAGTAAATCAAACTGTTTCAGTGTTGGTTTTCTTTGTTTTAGCAGCTCATTAGGTATGGTTAACGTTTTTCAATAGGTTTACCCTCAACGTCTGTATCTTTTACAAATAATTTCTGATATTATTTATTATATTTACGTAGTTAGTAGGGTACGTACAACATTTGTACACAAATATTTTTATAATTTTGTAGTTTGCTGTCATTTGTCATGTCACGTCATTGTCAAATGAGATACGACTGTCAGTACTGTAACTCCTTTGTTTTTTTTTTTTTTTTTGTCTTTCTTTTTGCCTTCGTTTTATTTGTCTCTTTGTGTTTCGATAGCTAAAATGTGTTCACATGACTTTTTATTGATGTAAGCGTTGCCATACCGCTTTTTGATAATATTTAATCATCACTGTCACTATGTCTTCTGTATTGTATATATATATTTATTTTTAGTACTTTGTTACCCCATTTAGGTCCCTACTAAGTATATTTTTATGATACATACCCGGCAGGTGTGTTCTTTTTTAGTTTGATTTTAAGTTTTGGTTTTTTTTTAGTATTAAGTACTTACTTTATTACATATTGTTAATATTCTGTAGTCTATGTATATATATATATATATATAAATATTGTATAATATAATTATGCTTAGCTTATTCGATGATGATTTATGCAGCGATAGCGAACAATATCTATCATTATCTTCCGATAGTAGCACAGACAACAGTTTTGTAAGCCTACCTTCTCTGGCTGATACCCTCGACTCTCAGTTTTCTGATGTACCTAAAAATTTTAACCTGGTTCATATTAACGCGCAAAGCATCCCGGCTCATTTTTCCGATATGCAGGCATCTCTCCCTAACAAAAATATTCATGCTATAGTAGTCTCTGAGACCTGGTTGAAACCTTGTCTGCCTACCATTTCTTACTCTTTGCCTGGTTTTCACCTAATTCGCAATGACCGCACCGGCAGTAGGGGTGGCGGAGTAGCCATATATCTCAGATCAAATATTCCCTTTTCGGTTATCAGCACTTCGCCTCAACCTCCTCCCTCCAACGCCGGTGAACATCTGTTCCTTGAGGTACTATTATCAAATAGTAAAATTTTACTCGGAGCCTACTATAGCCATTCCTCTAGTGTCAATTATTTCTCTTCCTTTGAGAAGATCCTAGAAGATCTTCTTCCCTTATACGATCATAATATTATCTTGGGTGATTTCAATACCTGTCTCCTCAAAAAAGACCATCGCTCGATTTCCCTCGAGTCAGTAATTAACTCTAGCAACATGCATTTACTCCCTCTAAGTGCCACTCATCATGCCCCCAATTGTAATCCCTCACTACTTGATTTATGCATAGTATCTTCCCCACAACATGTTGCTAAGCATGGTCAATGTCCCGCTGACAATTTTTCATATCATGATTTGATTTTCCTATCGTATAAAATTCGGCCCCCAAAAGTAAAACCCAAAATTATTCTTCAGCGCAATTTTAGTGGTATAGATCAGGAACAATTTTCTAATGATGCCAGGGAAATTGATTGGTCACCGGTAACCAACGCTGTGACCGTCGATGAGCAAGTGGCGATCTTCAACTCGTTAATAACGCAGTTATACGACAAGCATGCTCCCTTACGAGCCATAAAACTGAAGCAACGACCAGCAGCTTGGCTTACAGAAGACATAAAACTGTTAATTCATAAAAAAGCCACTGCTAAATATAGGTATAAATGTCGCCCTAACGACACTAATAAAGATAAATACGTAAAAATACGAAATCGCTGCAATATGGTGTGTAGGGATGGTCTACGGCGCCATGTTCATAACTCCGTTGAGAACGATGATCCAGCAAAGATCTGGCAATTTCTTAGGTCTATTGGAATTGGTAAATCTCGTCAAGATTGTATTCCTAACGATTTAAATATAGATTCTCTTAATCTCCATTTCTCTTCAACGTCTCATATTGATGCTTCTGAAAAATCAAATACGATTAAATATCTTTCGTCCTTACCAATTCCTGACTGCTCTCCTTTTATTCTTAATCGAGTACTCGATTGTGACGTTAAGAAGAGCTTACTTTCTGTCACGTCCAATGCTGTAGGCGGCGATGGAATTAGTCGTAATATGCTCGTCCCAATCCTTGATATCGTACTTCCTACACTCTGTTTCATTTTCAATAATTCTATTACCAACGGCATATATCCAACCATATGGAAGGAAGCTCAAATCATTCCTTTACCCAAAAAACCTAACCCCAAATCTTTTTCCGAATATCGTCCCATATCCATTCTCCCATTTTTATCTAAGGTTCTAGAGCGCCTTGTTCACAGTCAAATTAGCAAATATCTTTCCAGTCGTGAGCTCCTTAATCCCTTCCAATCTGGTTTCCGTCCTGGGCACAGTACTGTCAGTACTCTAGTAAAGATTACTGATGACATTCGCTTTGCAATGGAAAATGGAAACATGACTGTACTCACATTGTTAGACTTCAGTAATGCTTTCAACACAGTTGATTATGACATACTTTTAGCAATACTACGTTCAATTAACGTATCTCCAACAGTACTCGATTGGTTTCATAGTTATCTGTTTGGGCGCCAGCAACGAGTATGCTGCGAAGAGAAATTCTCTTCCTGGTGCAACTCAATTGCAGGTGTCCCACAGGGCGGCGTTCTTTCTCCTCTCCTTTTCGCACTATTTATCAACACAATTTCACAAAATCTTTCTTCTTCCTACCACTTATATGCAGACGATCTTCAAATCTATTCTCAAGCACCTCTCGACAAGCTATCTGACGCCATACACTCTATAAATGACGACTTAACATGCATTACTGTATGGTGCAAAAGATTTGGACTTATAATAAACCCAAGCAAGACCCAAGTGATAATTCTGGGAAGTTCACGGTTCATCTCAAGGGTGGACTGGTCTATTATTCCTTCTGTTTATTTAGATGGAGTTCCCATTCCCTATAGTGCAACTGTAAAAAATCTTGGATTGACTATCGATCGTTGCTTGAGTTGGGTTCCTCAGCTGCAAGTGACTAGTCGCAAATTGTATGCCACTGCAGGCGTTTTAAAGAGATTGCGCAACTTTCTTCCTGTTACTACTAAAATTGCACTAGTTCAATCTCTCTTACTCCCTATTCTCGATTATGCTGATGTCTGCTATCCAGATCTCACTGAGGAACAGCTAGATAAGCTTGAGCGTCTTCAAAACTTCTGCATAAGATTTATATTTGGCTTGCGCAAATTTGATCACATTTCTCAATTTCGATCTAAGCTCAAGTGGCTCCCTATACGTCTTCGCCGGAATGCTCACATACTCTCTCTCCTTTACAATATTTTGTTCAATCCTTTGACCCCGCGCTATCTTAAGGAACGTTTTAATTTCCTTCACAATGCAAATGCTCACAATTTAAGGTCATCAGAAAACCTCTCCCTCAGTATGCCTCAACATGGCACAATATTCTATGACCAATCTTTTTCTGTCAAAGCTGTTCGCCTGTGGAATTCATTACCGATTTCTATTAGGCAAGCTCAATCTTTATCCATATTTAAAAGCCAAGTCAAAAAGTTTTACTTGTCCGAGTAATAACACCCATTCTGTTTCAAACTGCTTATCTCTTGCACTTTATCATCACAATTGTAGGATATGTATACGAAATGTACATGTACTTATTCGCAAATAGCATAATAAGGCATATTGTATTGTATAGTGTGTCTGTGTATGTATATAGATGTATATAGATATATATGAATATAATTTATTATATTTGTGTATGTCTGACAGAGTATTGAAATATGTATATTACGAGTATTATTAGTATTTATGGTATGTATATTATTAGTATCTAGGTCATCTGTCTGTTTTTGATAAAAATATTTTTTTTATTTTTGGGCTTAAATTTTAAGTTAGCATAGTTTGTTTAACCTCACTTTTTATATTCGTTTGTTGCACCCCCGTCTTATGATTCCTGTATTTCCTCTCCATTCCAAGGTTGCCTGGAAGAGATCGCTGTTAGTGATAAGGCCGCCCATTGTAACACTTGATTGTAAGCCTTCATGTTTTAATACTTTGTAATTTAATGGTGTGTACAATAAAGAATTATCCTATCTATCTAATAGCCGCAACATTGGCGCTGGCCCAGCGGATGATATCGTTAAGGCTGGCGAGGTCTATCTATCCATGTTCGATCAATATATTTCCATGTACTTCCAGGATAACCCCTACAACCAACAAGACTTCCCATTAGAACATAAGGCGGAAGCAGAGAAACCGTCCAACCTCCAGGCTCTTGTCGATGCCATTGGAAGCCGCATGAGGGACATCGAGAACGTTGTGCAGAGGATGAGCGAGAAGGTCCATACTCCAGAAGAGGACGGTGAAAAGGGGTGAGAATGCCGCGGTTTGGTTTACATGTGTGATAGGTCAATTATACAGGGTTATTGGTAAAATGCTAACAACCTCTTAGTGCTGACTTCTGCTAGTCCTAACAAACATTTTGAGATATTTTTTTTTGTTTTGAAAAAGAGTTTTGAATATTTACATCGAGATAAGTAATAAAAAATATGTAAATAATACATTACAGGCACAAGAGACTTTTAACATCTGGTGGGTCTCGTACTTATTTCGTCAAAAACACATAAAATACACAAAAAATGTAATTTTTTTTTTCAAAACCAAAAAATTATCTTTAAATGTTTGTTAGGACTAGCAGGAGTCAACCCTAAGAGGTTGTTAGCATTTTACCAATAACCCTGTATAACTACTTATATGTTTCCGCTAACTCTTAGGGCATAATATTAAGGAGTTTTAGCCTTGGTTATATAGCTAGCCATTTAACTGATGCCTGACGATTGTTGTATAGTATGTACGTACATTAACATGTACACCCACACTAAGACGTAGTGTACACACGAGCCATACACGAACACATGCGCATATATAATGTACAGTGGTGGACGCGACGCGACGAGTGACGTCACACAGATCTACCGATGTGCGCTCAACGTGCAGCTCACTTACCCACATTGGCTTGAGTAGTGGTAAATTATGGCAGAGTATTTCCAAGTAGAAAATCTGTCGCCAAGCACCTAACGGTGTGTTCCGGCAGCTGTCCTTGAGAGCCAGTAATTCAAGATTAGCCTGAATAACACCTTCGACCATATCATTACTTACCATCAGGTGTGATAGTGGTCAAAGGCTAACCTATCGAGCGTAAAAAGAAAAAAATATAGTAAGACGTATTGTACGAGATTGATATTGATGGAATCGGGGGGTAGAACAAGATCCATTTTTGACTGACTTCAAAAAAAGGAAGAGGTTCTTAATCATCTAATTTTTTTATGTTTGTTACCTCAGGACTTTTGACTGGGTGAACCGATTTTTTTTATTTTTTATTTGAAAGTTGATGCTTGTCGTTTGGTGCCATTTAAATTTCATCTAAATCGGTTAATCCGTTTCTGAGTTACACTCCAATAACTGAAAAACATTTTCCTATCTTGATGATGTAGTCGTTGACCGTGAATGACAATCAATCCCGTAAGTAAGGTAAGTAGCAAGAGTCACTAAAAAGAAGTAAAACAAAAATTTTACTATAAAATGGAACCAACTTCAACACTCAAAAGTGTGAAATAACTTGTCTTAGTCGGTACCATGCGCACAGTATTGTGATAATAGGTACTTTTGAACTATAACGGTAGGCCAAGAACCATTTTAAATTTTGATAATTTAAAATTTCTATTTTTTTTTTTTTTTACCGGCGGTATGCCTTTATTAAACAAAATACTATGAACTATATACAACACTACAGCTACTACAATAAAAGCATTTAGACACCTATAAGTCATAGCAGACTCATAGGCAGTCCAAATGCTCCAGCCCACCCCCAGTTGGCAGCGTGCCCAGCATGCTGGCAGCATTGCCCCGTTGAATTGCAATGCTTATTCGTTGAGCCAAATATGTGCCAGCATTTTGATCACGCGTCGCATCGACCAAGCGCTCAGATAGGTTTTGGAAAATACGATGAGCTCCCGGTCCCCACGGACCCAACGTCTCCACACCAAACGGCTCAAATATGTAACCCATACCGAGGTTAGCATATTTGCGCCGCTTGAGTTGCTCCGCCGAAGTAGCCGCAGCGCCAGCCCTCACGTTGGTTTCAGAAAGATGTGACGGCGCTAAAGTGTCCACGCACGTAGCGTCCCACACTAAGGGCCGTCCTAACTTCCACGGAACCAGAGTCATGCCGTCAGGTCTTTTACCATCGTCACGCATCAGACCATTCGGTTCGAGAATAGCTGGAACATTGGCGCTGGTAAAAGCCCGGCGAATGATATCGTTAAGGCTGGCGTGGCGGGAAATTCGACCAGCACTTCGAGAGCAGGAGAGGCCATGGTGACCGAGTTGATCAACTGCAGTACCACACTGGCAGTGATGTGCAACACAACACCTTGCACCCAAGCGTAAGCTAATAGCTAGACGAAAAGCGGATGGATCTATAAGGCTACCAGTTTTGTAAGAAGGAATGGCCTGTAACCAAAGACCGGATTCCCACACAGAAACAGCGAGAATACGAGCACGATCTGCGATGCTAGAACACGTATTTAAAAGATCATTCCGTGTTAGCTCGCATAGGGGCCGATCCCACTGTTTCTGAGATGACAACATTTTTGGGAATTCAGTATTTGGACAAGCCAGTCTCCATGTGTTTTTGGCCTCAGCCAGATATGCTACATCGAAAGAGCCTAAAGATCGTGCAAGAATTTTTTCTACTAATTTGTGTGTACTGTGTACAGAAGACAAAAAAGCTGGTAATGCCACACTAGAAATTTTGCGTATCCCTATGCCCCCCAACCTCACAGGGAGGGAAGCTTGCACCCAAGCCCTATCATCCATCTCAACATTCAAAACCGACACTAACGTATCTTTTACTAAGTTGTCTAAGCTTAACAAAAGCTCACTGTGTTGCCACAGCTGACAACATCTTAAATAGTATGTAAATTTAGGAACGAAAAGGCAAAATCTTATAATTGTAAAAGCCATATGGGCGTTAATTTTGGATAATCTGCTAGAAGCATTTCTAAACTTTTGAATTTGTTCTTCGACAAATGGTGATAAAGATTCGTTAAGAATCGGTGAACCCAAAAGACGAAGCGAACTTTTTTCTACTAATTTTATATTAGGCGCAAGTAAGTTGAATTTTTCAATAATCGAAACTTTATCCGGACAAGTATCACAAAGAAAAAGTTCACATTTAGAAAAATTTAGTTCAAGGCCAATAACACGAAAATCGTCTATAAGTACTCGCAAGTCATCCAAAACCGTGTTCGCATCGCCTCCTAAGGTTCCGTCATCCAAATACCAAACGTTAAGTTTTGATTGTAGACGTTGAATTATTGAGTGGATCGCAAGGCTAAAAATGGCTGGTCCCAGAGGATCACCCTGTTGACATCCTACGGAAGATAAAATAACGTTATTTTGGTATGTTAATTTTGACGGTTTGCCGTAGCATTGCCAAAGAAAAGGGTATAATTCCGGAATTTTATCTTTCACTTCAGTCAAAAGAGTGCCTCTATCTAAAGAGTTGAATGCATTTTTAACATCCACCTTCAAAAGCACATCTCCACAATTTTGATCAAGAAATGTGCGAAGTGAATGTACAGCAGCCTCACAGCCACCCTGTGAACCAAAACCGAGTTGCAGTGGTTGAAAAAGATTACTTAAAAAGCAACCTTTTTCCTACAACCGCATTTGGCTGTGAGGCGACGATAAGTGGTGCCTACTGCTATAGGCCTAATACCACCATCTTTTTTATTTAGGGCACATAAATTCGCACCGTACAGAATTTCGGTAATTTCATTGTTGACCTGACCCGACAACATCAAATTAACCAAAGCCGTCACATCCCTTAAAAGTGTCTCGCCTACCTCACCAGAACTAAAAGATAAAATATCTTTTAAGTGCTGAGGCGTGAGGCCATCAAGGCCACCGGCTGAGCCACTTAAAAAAGATGCCACGGCTGCAGAAACATCCTGTGGGGTCACCTCAACAATGTCTTGTATAGGAGATTCGGGAAGGTGGAGACCTGCAGTTGCAGGCGGATGCTTTTCTATTAGGGAATTCAACGTATCAGATGTAAAAGGAGCGATTGTATCACTCGAAAACAAGATGCGTGCCGCGTTTTTAATATCACCATCAGTAATTTTGTTTTCTACTATTTTAATAGTAGCTGAATCGAAATTATTTGTTTTTGTATTCCGCCGCAGAGGCGGAATGATTATAGTTGTGCCAAAAGATTGCTCTTCCCGTGCCCTGTATTTCACGCAGTTTTCCTTTACTCTAGTAGTAAGTGATTTTTTGTTAGACGGATCAAAATTCACGTGAAATACGTGGTACGGGAATGCTAGAAGATGCTCCCAGGCTTGCGTAGTATTAGTAGCCAAGACGTTTTTAATGGAAATTTTAATGAATTTCTATTAGTATTATTTTTCTTTATAACTTACTTACTCTTTTAAGTTTACTTGTATTCGCAGCAGGCCCCAGTCAGACGATGACCTCATGACTCACAAGAGGTCCCACAAGGCTGAGCTGAAGGAATACGGGAAGACGAAGAGGCCTGGCCCTGATGATCATTATAAACGGTAAGATTTAATTTTCCAACCTTTAGATTACGTTTAGTAATTCTTCAAGTCAAAACCGTCGAGCACAAAATTTGACGCAGTCCAGCCAGCCTCGATTCCAAGTGAGCCCGAGTGTTCTAAGCAACAAGTGCGTAAAACCTGGAGACGCGGGCCCGATTCCCGCTCGAAGAGGAAAATTATTTAGTCTAAAAATTTGTCAATGTTTTTTAGCTTATCCATAAGCTTGTAATCTAATATTTCGAAATTGAAAAATTTTACATAAAAAACTGACATCGAGAAAATTTTCTAAAAAAAAATTTACTGAAAAATTATTAAATCTGTACGCATTATTAGGTATAACTCAAATACTACTCGTCAGATCTCAATCAAATTTAAATGGAATTGCATGACTAGCTTTCAAATATGAAAAGTCATCAAAATCGGTTCACCCAATAAAAGTTATGAGTACACAAAAACCGACCTTTTGATTTTTTAAGTCGGTTAAAAATAGCTGTTGATTTTCAGGAGAAACACAAAAACGCGGCTCAGCTAAGCCATAGCTAAGAACACTTTCCATCAAGTCACACTTCACACAAAGGAAACTAAATTAAATCCGGTTCATCCGTTTGAGGGCTACTATGCAACACGTTAAAATAAAATGCCACAGTTTGCGTCGGGGATTAAATAAAATACGTAAAGTCAAAATCATTTATTCAATTTAGAAGTCTACGATGCTCTTATGAAAGTCGATTACAAATTTCAAGAATGAAATATTCTACGTTCAGCAAAAAAAAAATACCGAGCCACTGCGTGAAGGACGAGAAAGAAACTGGGGGCCATTCTTTTCAATGTTTTTAAAAAATGTGACTACTATATTAAAAAACTTGAATTTTCCATCTGTGAGCGTTGTAATATGTTGAGAACTTAATTATAAAATCACACACAATTACCTAAGAAGAACCTTTTATTTGTCTTTGCTAATCTAAAACCTGGTACCGCTATTTTATATTTATTCCTTGTTGTAATCGTGATTGTAACTGTTTAATTTAAATTAAACAGTGCGTAAAAAACAGTTTTAATTTAATACATTATTATTACGTATCTACATATTTTAAAATCGAGACTCGGTAAAGATAAATAGCGATTTCTTTAAAAATATTTCTCAGTGATTCCCTAGGACCCATATCATATATGGCTCGAATTGCACACAAAGTTGTTAAGTCTCATGTGCCCGTAGTTTTACGGCTCCCTTAAATTCGGAACAATGTAATGCAAACATTACTTCGTGGTAGAAAAAGTAATGGTGGTAGTACTGAACTGGTATACATACTGTATTGTTCAGGTTCTCAGTCCGCAACCGCGGCAGCAAGTACCTGCACGGCGCGGACGCGACCACGGACCAGCCGCTGTTCATCGAGGACACCAACATGAACGGCTACTTCAGCGACGCCAGCAACAGCGTCGTGCGCCGCACCAGCGGGCCCAAGGTACGTTCTTCACACGATGGCGCCGACTCCGTACACGCTTTGATGGTAAGACGTACTTTTTTGTCTTTTTTACTGCTAATAAGTTAGCCTATGGGTACAATCTCACCTGATGGTAATGATGAAAACGTGATCAAAGGTGGTATACAGGATTAACCTACCAGTTCTAACTGTGTGATCTGGTCGAAGATGTTGTTCAGGCTAAACTAGAATTACTGGCTCGCAAGAACAGCTGCCGGACCACACAGTAAGATGCTTGGCGACAGATTTAATGAGAGATTAAAAAAAAACTTCGATAGAAAACTAAAAACTATAGGTATCTTTCTAGATTTACAGAAAGCATTCGATACTGTCTCCACTTTTATCCTACTGTATAAGCTTGAACGTATAGGAATTAGAGGTGTTGCCTTAAACGTATTCTCCGATCGAACACAGACTGTTAAAATAGGCAAATATGTGAGAAACAAACAAATTTTTAATTATGGTGTTCCACAAGGTAGCGTTCTAGTACCTATATATATCAATGATCTCTGCAATATTATTATACCAAACTGTAGAATAATCACCTACGCAGATGACACAGTTTTGCTACTGTCGGTACGGGATAGAATCTTAAGACTTTGCTGAAAATGCTTTGAGAACTGTTATAGATTGTTGAACTCCAACCTCCTAATGCTAAATTAATCTAAAACAAAAATATTTGCATTTTCGATAAACAGTAGCTCTCAACCTCCTACATCTTTCAGTGTATGAGCTCACACCTGCACAAATGATACCCCAACCCAATCTTGTAGCTGCATTGATTTCACTCAAAGATTTAAATATCTTGGTGTCATGGTAGATAGTTCAATGACTTGGAAGCAACATATCAACTCCACAGTCGCTCGTATTCGTAAGCTTATTAATGTGTTCGTAACTTCTTACGTAATGCTGCTGACTTCAAATTCAATCTAAGTGAGTAATAAGACTGTTTACTATGCCCTGCGGCTCTTTATTTTATGCCTGATAGTTTAGCCTTTGACCACTATCTCACCGTATTGACCTACTGCATTGCCTCGTGCGGCGGTTGCTATAAAACCCCAATATTAAAACTGCAACAAGCTCAGTGTTGTAATGAAAGTGCTTGAAAATTTGACCCACGAACGGGTTTCGAACCGGCGGCCATGCGTCCCTCGAGCCGTACTTTGTCAATTTTAGCTCCCGTTGTTAACCACTTTGCAATACTTAGCGGCTTATATACAAAATTTACGATTTACATTACAAATATTAAATTTAAGTAATGTAATCCGCAGATCATGCGTTAGTGCAAAAATTATTAAAATTAAACGGTTGCGTCATCGTTGACAAGTTTAAAGCTAATATCAAAAATTAGTCTTTTTTGTAGTACAACGCAAGTTGAACTATAGATATCGCTCCCTCAATCCCCATAAGATGGCTAAAGAACGATAGGAAGAAAATAGTTATGAGTCATTGTCATGTAAGCTCAGTCAGTCAGAGCATACCCCGGTTGTAGGGGTGGATGCGCGGGTTCGAATTCCGCACATTATTATAATTTTTCCTCTCGTAACTTTATAATTTTGTAACAAAAATTACATCTTTTTAGTTATTTAAAAACGGATATCGATGCCCACCTGATGTTAAGCGGACTAACCTCTGCCTAAAACAGATGCATTTCGTCACAAGTGGCGAATTACAATGCGCCCGTCACCCTGAGACAGATGTTAAGTCTCATACGTCAATTTTACTTGCTCTCAAGAACTGCTGCTAGAACACGGATTTTCTGCTTTAGGGTGGTAGCTAGCCAGGCGATAAATCACAAATCGTGAAGCTCAAGCCAGCGTTGGGGGTCAAACCAGGGACTTGCGGCACCGCAGTCCATAGCTCACCATAGCCACTGGCCATCATGGCTTTCAAATAATGATATAACAATTTAAATTACCTATTTTCCCGCCGAAACTCCTAAACTGTACTTGGTCTTCTGCCCCAGGAGCCAGCACAGACCTACATGGCGCCGGTGGAAACGCGACGCAAGACACACGTACAGACAGACACTTCAGAAGAGAAAAAGAAGAAGAAGCACCAGCACAAAAAGAAGAAAGGGAAGCATCACAAAAAACACCACGCGAAGAAAAGGTTCGTTTGGTCTTTTATTATTTATTTATTGCTGATAGGCTAGCCTTTGACCACTATCTCACCTGATGGTAAGTGATGATGTGGTTGAAAGCTTAGCCTAGATTTACTGGATCTCAAGGACAGCTTCCGGGACACACCGTTTGGTGCTTGGCGATAAATTTTCTACTTGATGGTCGTAACTAGCCAGGCGGGCATTCGCAAAATGCCCTACCCCCATCTATAACAACTGCTATCCTAAGATAACAACCGACACCGACGGCTTAACGTGGCCTCCGAAGCACATGCGCGTCAGTAGTAATGCCACTAGCGGTCACCCATCCAAGTCATGAACGCGGCGGACGACAACAAATTAAACACTTCGATTTTTTCGTTCCAGGTTCAATAGATTATCGTCCACAGAAGTCGACAAGAACGCAGTATCTTTAGAAGACAGCAGCGCTGTTGGCAGCACATAGTCAACATATTATTTTAGAAGTAAGCATTAATATAAGAAAAATAATAAGTATACACTAGGTATGTCATTTCTATTCAATACATTCAACAAATTTTATATTATATAACAAAATTAAACAATTGCGGCCTCCAAAAGGTATAGTTTAGGTAAATTCTATTATGTAACTGTTTTCTTTTATAATCACCCGCTTGATATACAAAGTTTATGTGATTGAAGTAGCTATAACCTAATCTGGGCCTAGGACTTCTCAATGTATCAGCAGAAAGAATTTCGGTCATTCACCTTTGACACAAAGATCATTGACTCCTGTACGAGTCCAACCAATTTATATTTTATGAAAATTACAGTGTTCAATTATATCTAAAAAATTGTACCAAAACATGTAAACAATTTTTGTATGGTAAGTAATGAATAATTGACAAAATGTACATAATTATTAGTCGGACAGTTATTGGGTTTTTCTGAGACAGATATTCTCAGTAGCGGACCGGAGTCTGTAACTGTACCTTAGATGGCAATAGGCTCGCTGCCGACAAGCCTGGCGAAGTGTGTGAGCTAGAGTTTTAGACACCTCTTTGGGAAAATATAGGAATGAACATATATAGTTTCATATATTTAGAATTGAATGTACAAATATAATATGTAATAATTAAAATGGGACTATTTTTGATAAATGGCTATCACTTTGCTCGAATAAAAAAAATGATAATCATATATATGTATATATAATCATAAAAAAACGATAACATTTTGAATGATAATCATAATCATTCAAAATGTTCAATCTCAATTGACATTATGAATTTAGCATTAATCTAGATTGATGACGTAGTCTCGATACATAAACTAGGTTAACGATTTGATATTGTAAAGTTTTAAGCCATTTTTCGAAGTACGTATAAAATAAAAAAATGAAAGTGCTGTTTTTGTGTTTTTATTTACAATCTAATTTTTAACACTACATCTACAAACAAAATGCATTTTTTAATGCATGAAACCTCATAAAAGGTCTAATATAGATATATTAATTTTAACTGTATGTCTTTATAGAACTACAAACATTATACGAGTATCTATAAGCTTGTATATTTTCCATATGTTAGTAGTTCAGACATAAATTATACATATTTCAATTAAACTATCGCTAAAGTATGTCTTTAACAACGCATGTCATTTAGTAAAATATTAAAACATTCAAAACAAAACCTTTACGAACTATCGTGTTTCTATATTGTCTTATGGCGGCGAACGTGTTGTCATCAGTTTTTTATTCTGATTATCAATCTGACTCAATCGAGATTGATGGATTACTTTTTCCATCGATTGGTGCCCTTGTTTATGTTATAAAAATAAAATGAATATGGAACCTCTTTGGTATTAAATAAATATCATACAATTCAAATAATTAACTTCATATATATTATAAAGTGTCATATGTAAACAACCAAACACGTTACAAAATCACTTTTGTCAAACTACACGTTTTCTTCAAAACAAGAGCATAAACGATAAAACGAATCTGTCAAACTTGCCCTAAGCTTTATCCTAAAGATCTTGTTTGACAAACACCTCTGCTCACTTTCAAACATGTTTGACAAAGATGCCGTCAAACAAATTTGACGTAGATTTGCATTTAACAAAATCAAACTCGTCATGCTGTAGATGTTAAAATAATTTGACAAACACTAAGTTTGACAAGCATGTTTGATCGTTTACACTTTACAGGGCACTTAAAATCCACAGTATATAAAATAATTTCTATAGTATTTTTAGAGTAGATAGTAGCACTTCAGGCATACTCACTATTTATTTACTTAAAATATACATGCTATTATTGAAGATTTTAACAACCGTATAATTAAGAAGTATTTTTTTTTTACAAACCTCTTACAAATTGTATATAGAAAGTATGGCATTTGTTTGTAATTTTATTGTAATACCTAAAATTATTTTGTACCTGAATTCATTTAGTTTACGTACACAAGCTCACAAACGCAAAATGTAAGAACATTGTTAACGAATCAAGATGGCGGAATCAACATGGCCGCCATACAGTACTTTGGACTATACTGAGGCCGTCATCTTGAAGATCTTAATCGCAACAACGATAGTAATAATCTCAAATCTCTTTAGTAAGGGTAACAATATGTGGAGTTTCAAACCCGTTCCCGGCCTCCATAACCGTTATAGTAAAACAGTAACCTTGGTAAAGAAATTTTGGCAATCCATTATCCCAAGGTTTAAATCCTCTCACTGCCTTGCAGTACAGCGCAAACGCTGGAGTCATTGTAAACAATTCTGTCCTTACTCTTTTCACTCTTTGTCTTGGAATTTCTAATACCGAGCCCCAATCCACCAGCCTCACTTTAGCAGTGTTAGTATCAGTCACTTCAAGAATAACACCACGTTCATACAACGCGTTAATGTCTTCCTGAACACCAACTACAACTCCCGGCTGGAATTCCTTCACACTGATTTCGTTTGCTCCTCGGCAATAGTTAGTAAAATCTGCTCGGATTTTCAAGTACTCGTTGTACGATGTCATTGATGCCACGTAGAAAGATTTTAACGATGAACCAGACTGAACTCTGACCAAGAAAGTATCTCCTACCCTTAAATGAACATGGTCGAATCCATCACCAGACAAACTAACAGTCATAGCGTTCAAATCTTGGCATATATTTGAAGAAAGGTATGTGTAGTGAGTCAGAGCTAGGAGCGTAGCAACGTCATCTGGATTGCTATTGTATATTACCACTTTTAGTTTATCTGCAATTTTTCCTTTTATTACAACGCTGAGCTTTTCATTGCCAATATAAAATCTGAAAGCTTCTACAGCATTTTCAGCAAAATTTGCTCCTATTGGAGCACATAAATTTAACTCACAGTGATGCGACAAAGAGGGTATATCTTTTGATTCTTCATACATAGGCTGGTGTATTCGTTCAATGGATATATTATCTTCAACAAAACCGTAATCTAGAGCAAAAATTTGACATGTATCATCTTCGTTAATCATTTGTATCGTCCCTCTAATGTTATTATCTAATTTCACTTTAAAGTATTGATTCAGGTCAGGTTTATGGCTTTCAAATATTACAATAGAATTTTCTTTGAAGTTTTCTTTGGGTATTTTTTCTCCGGGTGTGTTCAAAACAGGCAGATAGTGTATATAAGGATAGGGTATTAGGAAAAAGTTGTGAGGGTCAACAATATGAGTTGGTGTAGCGTAGAACTGTGATTCAATTTCAAAGTTGATTTGCATCATCGCTTTATACAGGCCTTTAAAATTTCCTTGTACCGCCATTTGGACTATCTTAAATCCAAAAAGTGCCTTACTTTTTTAGTTTACATAAAGCTTTTAATGTAATTTAAAAATACTGTCGCGATATGTTTTATTACTTTTTAATTATCTGAATCAGTGTTGCAAGTTTTTCCATGACAGAAAAATAAACTGCGTAATTTTAAATGACTTCTGTTTTCGTGATACATTTACTATAGTTCCAATAACAATTTTAAAATAAAAGCACTAAGTAACAACTATATATATAAGTTATTAAGAGATCTACATTCTTTTCAGTATTAATGTGGTCTTAATGCATTTCTAGAACATACTATATATTAAAACACTAATTCTTAAAAGCGACTTGGTCATCTATTTCACATAAAAGCCTTCGTAGATCAGTTTTCGATTACAAGCTTTTCTGTTCGGTACATATCACCTATTGCAACCTGAAAATGAAATAATCCAAATATAAATAAAATACATTGTGTAAGGCAAAGAAATATATTAAGTTTGCGTAAATTATATTTAGTTGGCGCAAATTACATTTAGTTGACGCTAATTACATTTAGTTGACCCAAATTTCGTTTAGCCGGTACAAATTACATTTAGTCGGCGTATATTGTACAGCAGGGCCTCGATAATCCATAGTGCGACGACGAAGTACATTTTAGGTGCAACGCTATTTATATTGTCGATTATTCGTCACCCGCTCGCCGCCGGCGCCGTGCCGACATTTTATTTTATCTACTACTTACATAGCTAAAGCGCTTTCTAGATCACTAAAGACTAACCGTCTGAGCACAAATTGAAATTATTAACTTTATATTTAATATTTCGCATGATAAAAACACATATCAAGTCAAAAGCGCCTTTCAAAATAAGTACTATAATCTGAAAATAACATAAGGCAGGGCATTTACGTGGCTCTGGGCATATCTTAGTCTCGAAATACGATGCCCACGCTCCAGTTTAGGGCCGTTTGCAGGTCTAAGGGGTTTTAAGTTAGATTCAGCAAGCCGACGTCTTACTGTCCATGCACTTGGGTTACTTCCTCCGAGGCGTCGAAACTGATTGGTGAGTTCAGTTCCTGTGAGAAAGCGATTTCGAAGCATGGTGTTCACCAAGTATCGGTCTTCTCGTGCTGTGGTACACCTGGTTCTGCCCGTTCCTGGTCTGCGTAGGTTAGAACCAGTTTCTTCGTAACGTCGGAGAACTCTTTGTACTGTTGACAGCGACACACCGACAGTCCTGGCTGTATCGCGCTGACTCCGGCCGGTTTCCAGCATTGTAAGTATTCTGGTGCATTCTTCAGGCGTAAGCGACATAATTTCAGCTTGAATAATGAATATAGAGCACTATCAACATGGTTTATGTACCCACATAAATGACAGATTACAAACAAAAGCAAAACCAAATGCTGTAATTTCGTAGTTCCATCTTCGAAAGTGGCCCTTTTTCAAATTTGATTTTTTTATGATATAACTTTACAATAATTAAGAAGTTTTAATACCTTCATTTAAGGAGTATTACATTGTCTATTAAATACAATTTATTGCATTAACCTAGCATTTTTAGTTTCCGAGATTCTTAGGATTCTTTAAGTGACCCGGATTCATTGCTCTCGAGTGTAATTTTATAAAAGCAAATTCCTGTCAAATATAGTTAAACTTTCAAGGATTTTATATTCCAGTTTATGACTATTCACAAAAGATTTTAGAAAGCATTGGCTTCAAAAATACCTAAATATAGAATATCTTGAGCGTATATCAAGAGCATCTGAGCCATTATTCCGATTCTAAAGGAATTCCTATGAATCCCAGTTTAGCGATAAGAACGAATCCGAACAGATAGCATTGCAGGCTAAATGTCAAGATTTTGCGTTTATTATTTATTTTAGCCATTTATCCCTCTTACACTCAGATTTGACCTTTAAAATAAAAATAAATAGTATTCTATAACCTATTGTATGTGTAATGAATGTTGTTGAAGAAAATTAAGATTTTTTTTATACCTGATTAGTTAGCCACTATCTCACTTGATAGTGGTGATGATACTTGGTGATGATGCTATCAAAGATGTTGTTCAGGCTAACCTATACATACAGCTACCGGAACACATCTTTAGATGCTTAGCGACAGATTTCTACTTGAGAGTGGTGGTTTGCCAGGCAGGCATTCGCAAAAGCAGGCTCTCATTCGTAACCATCGTGTTGAGATGGAGCAGTTTTGAAGTTAAATGTTTGGAACATCTGTCGAAAACGGCATCTTTTATGATCAACATCATTCTTAAAATTCAATTATTAATATGAGCCATGTACCTCACGAGGTGATATAAAACCTCCTGGTTACTTTCTATAAGTTTACCAGTCTGTATTTTTAATATTGACTTAGATTCATCGTGTTGAGATGGAGCAATCTAGAAATAAAATGTTTGGAACATCTGTTAAAAACAGCATCTTAATTAATTTCAACCTCATTCTTGAAATTCAATTATTAATATGAGCCATGTACCTAATGAGATGATATAAAACCTCCTTGTTACTTTCTATCAGTTAACCAAACAGTCTGTATTTTTAATATTGACTTAGATTCACTTGTGACTTCCACCAAACATATCAGAAAGAAATAAACAAAGTCCGATTAGACGGGCTGTGTGCCAAGCGTAATTTATCGCCTAAATTGCAATTGGTTTTTTCTACACCTCTAGTAGAGGAACGGGATCGAATGAAAAGACAATTGGATGCAATCCTTCTTTTCTTTTTAAATTGGATATCTGAAGTATTTTGTAATTTATTGGATCAAGTGCACATATTTTTATTTTGGCAATATTCTATGTATTTTAATGCGGACGCTGTGAGATCCAGCAAATAACTTGTGTGCATAAATTTCAGCTGGCCAATTGTGTAATTCATAACAAACCCTGATTGAAATCATAGAATAAAGATTTAGAATCAGAATCATTTATATTTTTAATAAAATGGTGGATTATCAATTACGTATAGATAATTTTTGTCATATAAAGTTGATATTACGGGGCCAATACGCCCCGCCGGGAGGGGCGTATTGGCCCCGCTCTAAAGGCGGGCGGTCGTCGGCGAGGGACTAGACGTAAAGGCTCTGCCAGTCTCCCAGTCCTCCAGACAGACGGAATGCCGCTGGGTTGTTTAGCGGTCTTCTATCGCGGGAGTCCCACATACCCACTGTAATGCGTCATGTATTTTTCCCATTCCCAGCGTCAAAAAAAAGGGCATATTGTGTTTTTTTTTATTAAAAGAATAAATAGTCTCAGTAGAAATCTGGAATCTGGAACTGCTGTGGTCGGTATGATATGACAAGTCTCATTGCCTAATAGCCTTACTTGGACTTTTACCGTCGAACATACGATATAACTGGCACAATGTGGATGTTTAAATTGCCTATTCTTTGAGCTTATACTGCCATAATGGAATGTCGCAGCCAACTAGCTGAATCTCTTTTTTCATAGGTTTGCGACTGAGTTAGGCCCACCTGACGTTAACCGGTAACCTTTGCTTAAAACAGATGCATTTCGCCACAAGTGACGAACTGCACTCATCACCTTGAGACACACTTTTAAATTTTTATTTTTGCAATGACGCATGCTCTCCGGATTACATTACAAAATTTACGAGAGAAGAAATTATAGTTATGGTTCATTGTCATGTTAGCTCAGTCGCTCAGAGCATACCCCAGCTATAGGAGTGAATGACGCGGGTTTGTATCATCCACTCCTATCTTATCATCGCACATGACTATAATTTTTCCTCTCGTAAATTTGTAATACACTTAAGTTTGATGTGCCTGTAATTACATTGTAACTTACTGGATCTCAAGGACTGCTGCATGAACACACTGTTAGGTGTTTAGCGACAGATTTTCTACTATTTAGCTGAGTAATAGTAAATGCTATGCCTGCCGTGTCAAAACATTTCATGCTTGCATCTCCAAACTTGTCCCTTGAAATAACATGAAGCGCTCATAGCGTAGTTTGCTTAGCCATTCTTAACCGATCAGTAAAGTTAAGCAACATCAGTCGTGATCATGACTACAGACTTTACTACTGAGTGCTTCCATGCTTAGGAGAGCACATTAAGCCGTAGGTCCCATTTGTTGTCTTACAATGGCAGTCGTTATAGCATGAGTGTAGGGCATTTACGAATGTCGTCTGGCTCGCTACCACCCTCAAGTAAAAAATTTGTCGCCAAGCACCTAACGGTCTTCTCTGGCAGCTATCCTTGAGAGCCAGTATTTCTAAGTTAGCCGAAAAAAATCTTCAAGCACATCATCACAAACAATCACACAAAATCAAATTGAATACCTGTCTCCTTAACATCATCAGGTTCTCCTGAGCAAAATTATACTCCTTCTTAATCTGCTTGGCGTCAGTCAGCACCTTGTTTTCTTTGAATGCATCTTGTACTCGTCGCAGAGCATATGATCTGGAGCACATTTAACATTATCACTGCGTTTCTTAACATACTGCTACTCTATCAAAATGCGGTTGCTGTTTCAGGATGTCCACTGCTGAACAGTCACCCCCATTATGGGCCCCCCCATACCATAATCTCTACACTTAGCATGCATTTTGAGGAGTTTCAGTCAGTGTAGTTTTAACAGGAAAATTAGGCGGAATTATCACTAAATATATTTTAACATTTTAAAGTGTTTTTCTAAAATATTAAATATAATGTTTTCTTGAAACATTTGTTATTATTAAATTTGGATTTTCGCATAATAACGCCTGAATTATAATGCATGGTTGAAAAGACTGTAAAATTGTCACCACTCCCGCTACTGCTCCTCAAATCAATTTTACTTTAAATGTCTGTAGCCAGCTGCTGTCTAATTATGTAGTAGATATAAATTTAATCATAATTATTTTTAATATGTGTATAATTGTGTATTTAGTTTCTTCGAATACAAGGTACTTTTTTTCTTTTAAAAATAAGTTCCAAACTACAAGGGGTCCGTAGGAGAAATCTATCTATTGCCTGACCAATTTGATTATCCAACACCGGATTACCTTGGTACGGTTAGTCAAATTACACTAAGTATGTAAATGAAAAAAATCTAAATCTCTAGAAAATTTTGTTTGATCAGAAAATTATCAAACAATGCACATTGACTCTTTCTGTGTAACAAACTCTTTCTGTGTTAATTGTAGGCTTCCTCATTGGAAATCCAGTAAGAGGTTACTCTTAAGGGTGCTATAGTTTTTTAAGGGTCAGTTACTTCCCAAGAGGACCCCAAAGAACTATTTATACTAATGTAAAGCCATTAATGACAAATCCAACCCATTTGTCATTGATTGCTTTACAATAGTATAATCAGACAACAAGGTCAATAACTTTCACCAATAGATCATTGACTATAACTGCTTTACTTTACAGGGTAAAGAAACCAATTTTTGATAAAAATTTTGACTTCACTTTAACCAGCAGATTAATGTGTGCCATGTGAAAGAGACTTTTTAGTTCAAGATGCCATTTTCTAGTTCCAATTGGCGACCAATAAGGTTTTACTTGGGATCTATTTCACCATTGCCTTGAGAAGTAGAAGATGAAGTAGAGATCACTTGATCAAAATAAGTGGCCAAGTAGGTAGTAATTTTTTTATGATGTGTCTAATAAACAATTTATTATGACCAAATAAGAAAATAATTTTGTTTATTGAATAAACAATCTTTTAGTCAATAACACTATATTAAGAAATTGTGTCTGCCATTTCATCACTCTGAAAACACCTTGAAAAAGACACCATATTAATTTTATTTGAAATAAGTATCACCATCTTGGATTTCAAATGGACCACTTAATAAAATGTTGTGTTATTCATTACGAATTCTGCCAGCTTTAAATTTAAAATGGATGCCATTTTCAAGAAGCTTTGAAAAAAACAAATGTCTAGACAACCTTATAACACCTTTAACCACATCAAAAAGAATACCAACAGGTGACATGGTAGGCATAGGTAAACCTATCCACATAAAAACACAAATAATTAAAACTTACACAAAACAAAACATGTGATTTTAAGGGACAGAATTATTTTGACTATGCCTGCAAATGTGTGAGTGATGGATGCCTGCAAATTTGAAAGTCTATAGCAAGCTCAAAGACACAAGATAACCGAAAACACATCTGAGAGGTATATAAGCTAATGCCAACTCACACAAAGAATATTAGTTTTGCATTAAGCTGACTTATCCAATAATATGAAATTGCTGTTGTCAAGATTACAAAGGGTATAACTTCAATTTGAAAAATTCATTGGCCAAATCATATTTACATTTTTGTGCTCAGCTGCAGGATTAAGAGGTTATAAGTTCTTTTTTACTTTTTTTCTATCATGATGGAACAAGCAAGAGACTCACCTAATGTGAAGGTAACCTCTACCTATAACAGATGCAGTTCATCACAAGTGGCGGTCTGCACTGCGCCTATCACCCTGAGACAGTAAGTTGTTAAGACTCATGTGACTGCAATTTCACCGGCACCCATGCCCTTCCGATCAAAACAGTAATGTACCTAACATCACTGCTTGGTGGTACAAATAGGTATGGTATATACTGCCTGCCAATATCAATACTGCCCCCTACAAACTCGGGCAAGGCAAGGAGTTCTACTGCTACAATAATGTATAATTGCACCAAGTTACCTGAAGTTATAATTCGCGAATCTTTGGGATTCTCGCAATAGCGCCTTGTAAATGCTCAAAATTTGCACTTTCGCGACTCCTGAAGACATCGTGCAAAGATTGTTAAAATAAATGACAAAAAATTTCAAAATGCAGTTTTATACTGGGTAGTGGGTTGATGTAAATATGTGCGTTCCGTTTGACGTTTCAATAAGACACAACTGGACACTACCACAGCCTAGAGCCTGAGACATCACTAAAGTTCGGCAAATTATAAAACCTAATGTTTTAAATGCATTATTGTTTAAGTATGATATTAGGGCCCACGACCGAAGGGGGTACCTATAAAATTATTACCTTAGATAAAAATTCGTAGTAAATGTATAAAACCAGATATTGAGAGAGGCAATGCAACTTAGTTTGTTTTTGTGTTTATATTTGTTATGTTTATTTAGTCTATGTTATTTACCTCACACTAGGGATACGGAAATGAATCGATTCCAGAGTAGTATCGATAATTTTACTTCGATACGAGTATTATGTTGGCAGACAGGTACAAATATTTCAATGACCAATTCCTCTTCGATAGTGCGTATATAATATATTATGTTTTACTGTCAATAATTCTGTGATCCCGATAGGCTTAATTTTATCTTTGAAGTCGGTTTTCATTGAATTTATATATTTTAAACATTTTTCAGTATCTGTAATAGTACTACACGTTATTTTGTGAGCTATGGTTGAAAAAAAGACATTAAATGCATCGGCTATTTCCATAGTTTAGGATATCGTTAGATTCGTCTTGATAACCAAAGTAACACTAGGGACATAAAATAAATAGAAAAACAAACTGGCGGATTTAAGACCACATATTGTGAGGTACAAAAAAATATTTTTCTACCAAAATGAAGAGCTTTAAAAAAACGATTCCATAAATATATATATATATATATATATATATATATATAACTTGCAGTTTTTATTGCAATAGAACGATAAATCGCTCAACGAAAATAAGTAATTTGCAGTCGGGTTTTTTACTTTTTAAATTAAATTAAATTATTCTAGTCTAAAAAAAACCATAGTGTAACGGAATTCCGAAAGTGTTTTTTTTAGCTTAATAGGTAAGCCTTTGACCACTATCTCACCTGATGGTAAGTGATGGTGGAAGATGTTGTTCAGGCTAACCTAGAGTTACTGGCTCTCAAGGACAGCTGCCGGAACACACCGTTAGGTGTAGCTAACCAGGTGGGCATTCGCAAAATGCTCTACCACCATGCTATAACGACTGCCATCCTAAGACAATAACCGGGACCGACGGCTTGACGTGCCCTCCGAAGCACGGAAGTGCTCAGTAGTAATTTCACCTGCGGTCACCCATCCAACTCATGACCGCGGCGGACGTTGCTTAACTTTGCTGATCGATTCAGAATGGCTAAGCAAACTTCGCTACGAGCGCTTTAATTCAAATTTTGTCTAATTCTTGTTTTTTGTCTTAGTTACTATTTAAAGTTTAGGGAAGATCTAATAATATCATTGAAAACATGTTAAATAGCGAAAAATAATACCTCAATTGTATCGTTATCGAGACAATTAATTGTAGAGTTGCCGCGAATAGTTGTTATAGCGAATAGTCGAATACCGATTAATCGCCATTCACTTTGGCGAATAGTCAAATACTCGTAACTCGACATTACTATTCGACATGACTAAGGCACATTAAAAATACTTCTAACTTCTTCTAAGGTTGTGAGAAAAGAAAACAATAAGGTTAAGGAAATCTGTTTCATGTCATACATATATGTAACGTAGTAATTTAATTTTTCATTTAATTATTATTAAGTAATTTAATTTCATGAATATGATAGGCACAGGCATATATAACAGATGATAATTAATACTGTGTATTGTTTTCCAGACCATTTTCCAGGTCTCTTTTATTTTGTTTTTGGAATTTCTTACTCTGTGGCCATATTGAACACACAACAAACTTTTTACACACAGCGAAGGAAGTCGTAGGGATCATGGAAGTAATAAGTACTACGTACAACAGGAGTGAGCTGTTGCCGCAAAATTGAAGCCGAACGAGAGCTCAATAACTGTACCTCTTATCCCTCTCTGGCAATGGTGATATTGAAATGATTTAAGGACAATAATTTTATTATAAAAAAATATTTGTGATCTGACGTCAGCAGATCATTGCTTCAGATGGATTTTAATCGAAGATGCTAATGACAAACTTGCCCTTTGCGGCACTGTACATTTCCTGTTTTTGCTTGCTCTTCATACTCGCGTCAAATAGGTAGGTACTTACCTACTGGTCCTTGTGGTACACGACATGCAGTTGGACTGAGATAAAATTACGATAAACCACCTATTGTGGTATATCTCATCAATTAGGTAAGAAAAAATAGTTAAGTTTACATATAAGTGTAATTCTAAATCAGATATTGTTAAATAAAACAGTCTTGTGAAGTTTCTGCCGCAAACCCAGTTTATTCCTTATATGTTTCATTGTTTCTAATTTTTCATTATGAGTTAAACTAACAATAGGATCTTTAGGAAATCTGAAATTGAATCAAAGCCATTTTAATAGAGAAAGGAATAAAAAATACATAGGTATTTAATTTATTTGTTCTTGAACTAGGATTGGATAGTCATGCATGGTCACCGTAATTCCTCACTAACAACCTGTGAAAAGATAAACCACAATCAGGATAATACTCGCTACCGCAAGCCTCCACGACAAATTCTCCCCATTTTTACTAAAATTCTTCAAAAATATCACGAAATCAAAAAATACTCCACTATTAACGTCCGAGTTGGCAATTTCATGTGGGGTTGTCAAGTTAGGTGTCCGTATTTCATACAAATAAAAGAAAACCTATACGCCAATCGCAAAATTTTTGCGTAAGTAAGGCTTTAAATGTAGCAACAAATAGTATTGCTTTAACATGTTGGTACTAAATTTATCTTTAAAAACATTTTAGAAGTAAATGTTTTACTTCATTAAATTATATCAATCACTTATTTTTCAACAAACAACGAAAGGATTGAAATTGACTTAACTCTGGCAATTCTAAGTGGCTGTTAGAACGGGACACAGGGTTCAGTTGTAGCCTTCTCACTCGGTTCCATTTTATTTTGCGCGCAAGAAGACTCTTACTACCTTAGCATAAGATTTTATTTTATTTTAGCTGCATGGTGCACAGATAGAGCTCATTCCTGTTGTATGTAGTACTTGTTACTTCCATGGTAGGGATACACAATAAAACAGTGCTATTCAAGAGGCAATTAATTATTATCTCTGTTCTCTTTGATCTTGTATATAATTTTTACACGAATAAATGTTGATTGTGATTCAGGTAACGTTTTTATTATTGATCCCTTGATCTGTTGTAGCCTTCAGGGAACTAAAATATTACGCTGTTGATATAATGAACCATAGATCTCGAATAATGTAACAGCAGTTTGCTTGCTACTTAAAAGAATATTTATATCTCAATCGAATACAATATAATTTATACTATTTATTTATTCAGTACATTTATCATTATTTACAAACTTACAAGTAATTTACGCTAACTTACATTATTATACTATCGCTTCTTGCCTAAGTCATCTGTGCTCCACTCCACGATGGAACTGCGTGGTACTGAAATTTCCCTACTGTTACTGGGTAAACGGTAAGGTACATTCTATGGTTAGTATACACTGAGTTCTATGGTTATGGGTGCGTTCCACTAAGTGCTAAGTTTGCCAAAAACGCTAATAACGATCACACTCCTAATAATCCGTTTCACTTGGGAGAGAGCAAAATTAACGTTATTTTCGCTCAGAACGCTTATATGCTACAGAAACAGCCAATGAGTAAGACGTTTGACATGTTTGACTTTGACATATGGACTATCGTAACTGTACTGAATTCGTAAACACTTTGTAAATTCCTTGATTCTATTCTACATTTATTTATGACATCAGCAATTATTCGGACAGTAAATGTAAAAATAAATTGAGTAGTAACTCAACTCAGCATATCGACTGTGAACTGGCAGTAAGTCCTATCTGGTTTTTTCATCACATTGTTTTTCATAAGTTGCATGATAAAAGATAGGATATTTTGCCAGTTCCCAGTCGATATGCTGGTCTGTTGGCGCCAGTTTGTGATGTCACAGAAGGATATCAAGCTTCGGCAGCATCAGAGAAATAGTTAAAACCAAACGGATAAAATATTTTTTACAATAAATATAGTTAGATGCAAAATATAAATAGCTGTGTTCCAAATTATTAATAAATAAATAAATATTGGCTAAGTCCGAGTCGGACTCGCGAATGAGAAGTTCCATCATGTATACAACATTCGAGACTATAATAAAACCTTTAATTTAGTTTCAACCTCTAATGTTGTATAAATAATGGCACGGGACCCCTTGAGGGATAGTCTGACTTGCATTTGGCTTATTTTTTGTATATGTTGTTATACCAGCAACATATATACATCATTTGTGAAAGAAACCAACCGTCTGGCTGTTGGGTTTACCCATGGGTACGAAAATATGTGGATAGATATAAGCTGGAAATCAAATTTGATGTCCATTTGGCAGTGCTTTTGCATAATCATCAGTAGAAAATTTAACAATGTACATTACTGTTGAATGATGAAAATTATTTGGATACATGACAAGATGTCGATATGACTGAAATCAGTATATAAACTATCTCTATAATTAAAATATACATCATTAAGAACTTGAATAAATAAGCTATATGATGCAGCTGTTTTTTCATTACTTTTAAGTACAACACTATACATAAGCGTTAAACATAAGTGACAAGCACTTTACATAAGTGACAATTTATTAACTATAACATTTACATATTACAAACAATAACATACCTACCATAAAACAGCTAAAATTGCTAGCAAATCCTTATTTTTAAAAGTGCTACTATATTGGTAAAAATCATAAACCTTTCATACTGCACAATATTCTAATAAGCAGCTACCGTACCTTTAAGACAGCTTCATGCAATAATGTTATTTACACATTATTAACCAATACTGGTCAATAAAGCCTCCCGGCTGATGGTGAACATAGATATGTATTTTATTCTTAACACAAGTTATAGATACAGTTATGAGATATATTGTGAGAATAATATATCATACTCACTAGTGAGAATGCAAACAAAGTTGATATTACCAACTCTTTTAGCACTGCGCTTACCAGTAATATCACTGAATATTTTTTTTACAGGTTCTAACTACCCATTATCCAAATGCTTCATCCATATACTGTATATATGAACTAAATAGAACTTTACACACAATCCTTAGCAGCACTTGGTTATTGACTATTCCAGATATGCAAGTGGTGGTTTAATTTTAATAATTGGCTGTATAATACAGACGATAGTGGCAGAAATCGAATAAATAGCATTCACAATATTTCTTCCGTACTTTATACATACATACATAACATCACGCCTCTTTCCCGTAGGGGTAGGCAGGGACCACAGTTTTCCACTTGCTACGACCCTTGCATATCCTTGTATATCTCTTTCGCTTCATCTACATTCATCAATCCTTTCATACACGAGCGTCGGCTTAGGGTACTCCTGACCTGTCCTATTTTCAAAACGTCTTCAATTTGATTTCAGAACGTTCGTCTAGGTCTTTTTTCTGTTTTAGGTCTTTCTTCTTTTTTTTTTTTTTTTTTTTTTGTAATGTGGCAATTGTCAAATTGACATTTGTGCCAGTTTCACGTCAAGAATTAAATCAGTAAAAGACAAAATTTTGCTATTAAAAAGTGATGACCAGAATAACTAACGTGGTTATATAATATCATATAGGATAGAAAATAACTAACATATACATATTTTTATATAAGGAGAAGTACAAAGTATTACATATTGAATAAGGAATGATTAAAATTAACATAATATAAATATAACTTATTATAAGTGAATATTATTGAGAGAGAGGAAGTCAGATAAAATTTTATATATATCAAAATTATTAGACGATAAAAGTTCAGGCATGTAAGTTGGAAAGGAAACTTTTAAAGATTCAAGGCATAAATAAAACGCTACATGGTTATAAAGGGGACATGAAAAGAATATATGATTGAGATCCCCCTCATCCAAACCACATTCACATATAGAAGAATCTTTAACATGAATCTTTTTTAAATGAGTAGGAGTACAACAATGACCCAACCTCATACGGATTAATGATGATGTAAAACGTTTGCTTAACCTTATCCGGGCAAACCACGGTTTGTTTGGAATCAAAGGTTGCATTTTAGCAAAACCAGATCCAGTTGACCGACTACTGGTTCTCCAATGTAATGACCAAGATTTTGATAAATAAGATTTTGGAAGACATAATAAGTCATGGCAGTAATTAATAAAAGGAACCTTATCTCCACAAACAACTGCATCTTTAGCAACTTTATCAACTCGTTCATTGCCAGAAATCCCAACATGACTGGGTATCCAAGCAAGAATACAGTCAAAACCCTTAGTATAACATTCAGCAATAGAACTTTTAATTTGAAATAAAATTGGGTTGTGTGCATTAGAAGAAAAAGGGTTCGAAAGTAATGATTGGAGAGAACTCCGAGAATCAGAAAATATAATAGACCGATGCAGCTTGAAGAGAAGGATATATTTAATAGCCTCAAGGATAGCCAAACATTCCCCAGTAAAAACAGATGATTCAGGTGGACATTTGACTTTTTGAACGATATCGTATTGAGCATGAAAAATGCCATAACCAACACAGCCAACTGGTGAAAGTTTTGAAGCGTCTGTGAATATTGTATGCCAATCACGCCAATCTCTTTTAAGTAGCTCGCGGAAGTATTCATCTGCATAAAGGTCACCTTTACAAATATCAAATTCTAAGATTATATGAGGTTGAGATAAAATTACATTAAATTCATAATTGAACATTGGAAGCTTTTGAGAACGATAAACAGGGTCTTTTAAGGAATTAAAAATAACGTAACTCTTAACAAGCAAAGGAAAATGTTTACATCTCCAAAAACGAGTAGAGTTGACATATTGATGAAGCAGTTGTAATTTTGGAATCAAAGGATGATTAGAGAATTGGATAAATCGGAAAAAGAATCTGTTAGCAAGGAATTGACGACGAAGGTGAAGGGGAGGGTCAACACACTCAACTTGGAGAGCATTGACTGGAGAAGACTTCATAGCTCCTGTGATAATACGAAGAGCTTTCGATTGAATCAAATCAAGTTTACTAAGGCTTAGTTTGTTAGCAGGATCCAAAAGAAAGCATCCATAGTCTAAGACGCTTCGAATAATTGCATTGTATAAAAGTTTTAAGTTAAAAGGATGGGCTCCCCACCAAACACCGGATAAGCATCTTAGAACGTTGATGTTTTTTTCACATTTTTGGATAATGTATTCACAATGCTGACGAAAATTTAACTTGTTATCTAAAACAAGACCTAGAAATTTTATTGATTCTCTAACTGAGATTTGACAATTATTAATGAAAATATTGATAGGAGGGGGGTTTCTTTTACGGGTAAAGAGTACAATATTACTTTTAGAAGGAGAGAGTTCCAAACCATTTTCGCTAAGCCAAACATTCAATTGCTTTAGCGAGTCAGAGAGACAGTCACTTGCCACATCGATTTTGTTATTGGAATTATAAATGAGAATATCATCAGCATATTGTAAAATACGACAAAGACCAACAGATGACTCTAAATCATACGTATAAATATTGTATAAGAGAGGGCTAAGCACCGATCCTTGGGGTAAACCACGCCAGATAACTCTACTCGGTGAAATAGAAGGATTGTCACAGCGGAAAAATATAAATCTCTCCGTCAAAAGGTTCATAATAAAATTTCTTAATTTAACAGGAATTTTTAATTTAATTAATTTACTTTTTAGTATTGAAAGTTGGACATTATCGTAAGCAGCAGATATATCAAGGAAAGCTCCGACAATAGATTCACCACGAGAGAAACCAAGTCTTATATCTGTAGTGAATATACTAAGACTATCCATGGTACTTTTTCCTTTCCTAAAACCATACTGAGATTTAGCAAGTAATTCATAATATTCAACATACCACTCGAGTCGATTTTTAATTAGGTGTTCAGCTATTTTAGCTAAAACAGATGAAAGAGCAATAGGACGGTAAGAATATGGATCATCTGGATCTTTGTTAGGTTTGAGAATAGGAATAATAAATTGCGATTTCCAGCTATCAGGGACATAGCCAGAATCAAAGATAGAATTAACAAGGCATAAATAATAATTCAGGACACAGTCATTAGCCTTAGAAAAAAAGGAATAAGGAATGCCATCCATACCTGGAGCAGAATCTTTGACCGATTTCAATACGTTTTTCAGTTCTACGATAGAAAAAGGCTGATCTAAAACGTCGTTAGAACTATAGGTAAAATGAGAAGGAAGTTCATCAGGTAGAGGACAATATTGAGGCGCTAATTTGTCCATAAACGCTTTTCTTAACATACTGCTACTCTATCAAAATGCGGTTGCTGTTTCAGGATGTCCACTGCTGAACAGTCACCCCCATTATGGGCCCCCCCATACCATAATCTCTACACTTAGCATGCATCTTGAGGAGTTTCAGTCAGTGTAGTTTTAACAGGAAAATTAGGCGGAATTATCACTAAATATATTTTAACATTTTAAAGTGTTTTTCTAAAATATTAAATATAATGTTTTCTTGAAACATTTGTTATTATTAAATTTGGATTTTCGCATAATAACGCCTGAATTATAATGCATGGTTGAAAAGACTGTAAAATTGTCACCACTCCCGCTACTGCTCCTCAAATCAATTTTACTTTAAATGTCTGTAGCCAGCTGCTGTCTAATTATGTAGTAGATATAAATTTAATCATAATTATTTTTAATATGTGTATAATTGTGTATTTAGTTTCTTCGAATACAAGGTACTTTTTTTCTTTTAAAAATAAGTTCCAAACTACAAGGGGTCCGTAGGAGAAATCTATCTATTGCCTGACCAATTTGATTATCCAACACCGGATTACCTTGGTACGGTTAGTCAAATTACACTAAGTATGTAAATGAAAAAAATCTAAATCTCTAGAAAATTTTGTTTGATCAGAAAATTATCAAACAATGCACATTGACTCTTTCTGTGTAACAAACTCTTTCTGTGTTAATTGTAGGCTTCCTCATTGGAAATCCAGTAAGAGGTTACTCTTAAGGGTGCTATAGTTTTTTAAGGGTCAGTTACTTCCCAAGAGGACCCCAAAGAACTATTTATACTAATGTAAAGCCATTAATGACAAATCCAACCCATTTGTCATTGATTGCTTTACAATAGTATAATCAGACAACAAGGTCAATAACTTTCACCAATAGATCATTGACTATAACTGCTTTACTTTACAGGGTAAAGAAACCAATTTTTGATAAAAATTTTGACTTCACTTTAACCAGCAGATTAATGTGTGCCATGTGAACGAGACTTTTTAGTTCAAGATGCCATTTTCTAGTTCCAATTGGCGACCAATAAGGTTTTACTTGGGATCTATTTCACCATTGCCTTGAGAAGTAGAAGATGAAGTAGAGATCACTTGATCAAAATAAGTGGCCAAGTAGGTAGTAATTTTTTTATGATGTGTCTAATAAACAATTTATTATGACCAAATAAGAAAATAATTTTGTTTATTGAATAAACAATCTTTTAGTCAATAACACTATATTAAGAAATTGTGTCTGCCATTTCATCACTCTGAAAACACCTTGAAAAAGACACCATATTAATTTTATTTGAAATAAGTATCACCATCTTGGATTTCAAATGGACCACTTAATAAAATGTTGTGTTATTCATTACGAATTCTGCCAGCTTTAAATTTAAAATGGATGCCATTTTCAAGAAGCTTTGAAAAAAAACAAATGTCTAGACAACCTTATAACACCTTTAACCACATCAAAAAGAATACCAACAGGTGACATGGTAGGCATAGGTAAACCTATCCACATAAAAACACAAATAATTAAAACTTACACAAAACAAAACATGTGATTTTAAGGGACAGAATTATTTTGACTATGCCTGCAAATGTGTGAGTGATGGATGCCTGCAAATTTGAAAGTCTATAGCAAGCTCAAAGACACAAGATAACCGAAAACACATCTGAGAGGTATATAAGCTAATGCCAACTCACACAAAGAATATTAGTTTTGCATTAAGCTGACTTATCCAATAATATGAAATTGCTGTTGTCAAGATTACAAAGGGTATAACTTCAATTTGAAAAATTCATTGGCCAAATCATATTTACATTTTTGTGCTCAGCTGCAGGATTAAGAGGTTATAAGTTCTTTTTTACTTTTTTTCTATCATGATGGAACAAGCAAGAGACTCACCTAATGTGAAGGTAACCTCTACCTATAACAGATGCAGTTCATCACAAGTGGCGGTCTGCACTGCGCCTATCACCCTGAGACAGTAAGTTGTTAAGACTCATGTGACTGCAATTTCACCGGCACCCATGCCCTTCCGATCAAAACAGTAATGTACCTAACATCACTGCTTGGTGGTACAAATAGGTATGGTATATACTGCCTGCCAATATCAATACTGCCCCCTACAAACTCGGGCAAGGCAAGGAGTTCTACTGCTACAATAATGTATAATTGCACCAAGTTACCTGAAGTTATAATTCGCGAATCTTTGGGATTCTCGCAATAGCGCCTTGTAAATGCTCAAAATTTGCACTTTCGCGACTCCTGAAGACATCGTGCAAAGATTGTTAAAATAAATGACAAAAAATTTCAAAATGCAGTTTTATACTGGGTAGTGGGTTGATGTAAATATGTGCGTTCCGTTTGACGTTTCAATAAGACACAACTGGACACTACCACAGCCTAGAGCCTGAGACATCACTAAAGTTCGGCAAATTATAAAACCTAATGTTTTAAATGCATTATTGTTTAAGTATGATATTAGGGCCCACGACCGAAGGGGGTACCTATAAAATTATTACCTTAGATAAAAATTCGTAGTAAATGTATAAAACCAGATATTGAGAGAGGCAATGCAACTTAGTTTGTTTTTGTGTTTATATTTGTTATGTTTATTTAGTCTATGTTATTTACCTCACACTAGGGATACGGAAATGAATCGATTCCAGAGTAGTATCGATAATTTTACTTCGATACGAGTATTATGTTGGCAGACAGGTACAAATATTTCAATGACCAATTCCTCTTCGATAGTGCGTATATAATATATTATGTTTTACTGTCAATAATTCTGTGATCCCGATAGGCTTAATTTTATCTTTGAAGTCGGTTTTCATTGAATTTATATATTTTAAACATTTTTCAGTATCTGTAATAGTACTACACGTTATTTTGTGAGCTATGGTTGAAAAAAAGACATTAAATGCATCGGCTATTTCCATAGTTTAGGATATCGTTAGATTCGTCTTGATAACCAAAGTAACACTAGGGACATAAAATAAATAGAAAAACAAACTGGCGGATTTTAGACCACATATTGTGAGGTACAAAAAAATATTTTTCTACCAAAATGAAGAGTTTTAAAAAAACGATTCCATAAATATATATATATATATATATATATATATAACTTGCAGTTTTTATTGCAATAGAACGATAAATCGCTCAACGAAAATAAGTAATTTGCAGTCGGGTTTTTTACTTTTTAAATTAAATTAAATTATTCTAGTCTAAAAAAAACCATAGTGTAACGGAATTCCGAAAGTGTTTTTTTTTAGCTTAATAGGTAAGCCTTTGACCACTATCTCACCTGATGGTAAGTGATGGTGGAAGATGTTGTTCAGGCTAACCTAGAGTTACTGGCTCTCAAGGACAGCTGCCGGAACACACCGTTAGGTGTAGCTAACCAGGTGGGCATTCGCAAAATGCTCTACCACCATGCTATAACGACTGCCATCCTAAGACAATAACCGGGACCGACGGCTTGACGTGCCCTCCGAAGCACGGAAGTGCTCAGTAGTAATTTCACCTGCGGTCACCCATCCAACTCATGACCGCGGCGGACGTTGCTTAACTTTGCTGATCGATTCAGAATGGCTAAGCAAACTTCGCTACGAGCGCTTTAATTCAAATTTTGTCTAATTCTTGTTTTTTGTCTTAGTTACTATTTAAAGTTTAGGGAAGATCTAATAATATCATTGAAAACATGTTAAATAGCGAAAAATAATACCTCAATTGTATCGTTATCGAGACAATTAATTGTAGAGTTGCCGCGAATAGTTGTTATAGCGAATAGTCGAATACCGATTAATCGCCATTCACTTTGGCGAATAGTCAAATACTCGTAACTCGACATTACTATTCGACATGACTAAGGCACATTAAAAATACTTCTAACTTCTTCTAAGGTTGTGAGAAAAGAAAACAATAAGGTTAAGGAAATCTGTTTCATGTCATACATATATGTAACGTAGTAATTTAATTTTTCATTTAATTATTATTAAGTAATTTAATTTCATGAATATGATAGGCACAGGCATATATAACAGATGATAATTAATACTGTGTATTGTTTTCCAGACCATTTTCCAGGTCTCTTTTATTTTGTTTTTGGAATTTCTTACTCTGTGGCCATATTGAACACACAACAAACTTTTTACACACAGCGAAGGAAGTCGTAGGGATCATGGAAGTAATAAGTACTACGTACAACAGGAGTGAGCTGTTGCCGCAAAATTGAAGCCGAACGAGAGCTCAATAACTGTACCTCTTATCCCTCTCTGGCAATGGTGATATTGAAATGATTTAAGGACAATAATTTTATTATAAAAAAATATTTGTGATCTGACGTCAGCAGATCATTGCTTCAGATGGATTTTAATCGAAGATGCTAATGACAAACTTGCCCTTTGCGGCACTGTACATTTCCTGTTTTTGCTTGCTCTTCATACTCGCGTCAAATAGGTAGGTACTTACCTACTGGTCCTTGTGGTACACGACATGCAGTTGGACTGAGATAAAATTACGATAAACCACCTATTGTGGTATATCTCATCAATTAGGTAAGAAAAAATAGTTAAGTTTACATATAAGTGTAATTCTAAATCAGATATTGTTAAATAAAACAGTCTTGTGAAGTTTCTGCCGCAAACCCAGTTTATTCCTTATATGTTTCATTGTTTCTAATTTTTCATTATGAGTTAAACTAACAATAGGATCTTTAGGAAATCTGAAATTGAATCAAAGCCATTTTAATAGAGAAAGGAATAAAAAATACATAGGTATTTAATTTATTTGTTCTTGAACTAGGATTGGATAGTCATGCATGGTCACCGTAATTCCTCACTAACAACCTGTGAAAAGATAAACCACAATCAGGATAATACTCGCTACCGCAAGCCTCCACGACAAATTCTCCCCATTTTTACTAAAATTCTTCAAAAATATCACGAAATCAAAAAATACTCCACTATTAACGTCCGAGTTGGCAATTTCATGTGGGGTTGTCAAGTTAGGTGTCCGTATTTCATACAAATAAAAGAAAACCTATACGCCAATCGCAAAATTTTTGCGTAAGTAAGGCTTTAAATGTAGCAACAAATAGTATTGCTTTAACATGTTGGTACTAAATTTATCTTTAAAAACATTTTAGAAGTAAATGTTTTACTTCATTAAATTATATCAATCACTTATTTTTCAACAAACAACGAAAGGATTGAAATTGACTTAACTCTGGCAATTCTAAGTGGCTGTTAGAACGGGACACAGGGTTCAGTTGTAGCCTTCTCACTCGGTTCCATTTTATTTTGCGCGCAAGAAGACTCTTACTACCTTAGCATAAGATTTTATTTTATTTTAGCTGCATGGTGCACAGATAGAGCTCATTCCTGTTGTATGTAGTACTTGTTACTTCCATGGTAGGGATACACAATAAAACAGTGCTATTCAAGAGGCAATTAATTATTATCTCTGTTCTCTTTGATCTTGTATATAATTTTTACACGAATAAATGTTGATTGTGATTCAGGTAACGTTTTTATTATTGATCCCTTGATCTGTTGTAGCCTTCAGGGAACTAAAATATTACGCTGTTGATATAATGAACCATAGATCTCGAATAATGTAACAGCAGTTTGCTTGCTACTTAAAAGAATATTTATATCTCAATCGAATACAATATAATTTATACTATTTATTTATTCAGTACATTTATCATTATTTACAAACTTACAAGTAATTTACGCTAACTTACATTATTATACTATCGCTTCTTGCCTAAGTCATCTGTGCTCCACTCCACGATGGAACTGCGTGGTACTGAAATTTCCCTACTGTTACTGGGTAAACGGTAAGGTACATTCTATGGTTAGTATACACTGAGTTCTATGGTTATGGGTGCGTTCCACTAAGTGCTAAGTTTGCCAAAAACGCTAATAACGATCACACTCCTAATAATCCGTTTCACTTGGGAGAGAGCAAAATTAACGTTATTTTCGCTCAGAACGCTTATATGCTACAGAAACAGCCAATGAGTAAGACGTTTGACATGTTTGACTTTGACATATGGACTATCGTAACTGTACTGAATTCGTAAACACTTTGTAAATTCCTTGATTCTATTCTACATTTATTTATGACATCAGCAATTATTCGGACAGTAAATGTAAAAATAAATTGAGTAGTAACTCAACTCAGCATATCGACTGTGAACTGGCAGTAAGTCCTATCTGGTTTTTTCATCACATTGTTTTTCATAAGTTGCATGATAAAAGATAGGATATTTTGCCAGTTCCCAGTCGATATGCTGGTCTGTTGGCGCCAGTTTGTGATGTCACAGAAGGATATCAAGCTTCGGCAGCATCAGAGAAATAGTTAAAACCAAACGGATAAAATATTTTTTACAATAAATATAGTTAGATGCAAAATATAAATAGCTGTGTTCCAAATTATTAATAAATAAATAAATATTGGCTAAGTCCGAGTCGGACTCGCGAATGAGAAGTTCCATCATGTATACAACATTCGAGACTATAATAAAACCTTTAATTTAGTTTCAACCTCTAATGTTGTATAAATAATGGCACGGGACCCCTTGAGGGATAGTCTGACTTGCATTTGGCTTATTTTTTGTATATGTTGTTATACCAGCAACATATATACATCATTTGTGAAAGAAACCAACCGTCTGGCTGTTGGGTTTACCCATGGGTACGAAAATATGTGGATAGATATAAGCTGGAAATCAAATTTGATGTCCATTTGGCAGTGCTTTTGCATAATCATCAGTAGAAAATTTAACAATGTACATTACTGTTGAATGATGAAAATTATTTGGATACATGACAAGATGTCGATATGACTGAAATCAGTATATAAACTATCTCTATAATTAAAATATACATCATTAAGAACTTGAATAAATAAGCTATATGATGCAGCTGTTTTTTCATTACTTTTAAGTACAACACTATACATAAGCGTTAAACATAAGTGACAAGCACTTTACATAAGTGACAATTTATTAACTATAACATTTACATATTACAAACAATAACATACCTACCATAAAACAGCTAAAATTGCTAGCAAATCCTTATTTTTAAAAGTGCTACTATATTGGTAAAAATCATAAACCTTTCATACTGCACAATATTCTAATAAGCAGCTACCGTACCTTTAAGACAGCTTCATGCAATAATGTTATTTACACATTATTAACCAATACTGGTCAATAAAGCCTCCCGGCTGATGGTGAACATAGATATGTATTTTATTCTTAACACAAGTTATAGATACAGTTATGAGATATATTGTGAGAATAATATATCATACTCACTAGTGAGAATGCAAACAAAGTTGATATTACCAACTCTTTTAGCACTGCGCTTACCAGTAATATCACTGAATATTTTTTTTACAGGTTCTAACTACCCATTATCCAAATGCTTCATCCATATACTGTATATATGAACTAAATAGAACTTTACACACAATCCTTAGCAGCACTTGGTTATTGACTATTCCAGATATGCAAGTGGTGGTTTAATTTTAATAATTGGCTGTATAATACAGACGATAGTGGCAGAAATCGAATAAATAGCATTCACAATATTTCTTCCGTACTTTATACATACATACATAACATCACGCCTCTTTCCCGTAGGGGTAGGCAGGGACCACAGTTTTCCACTTGCTACGACCCTTGCATATCCTTGTATATCTCTTTCGCTTCATCTACATTCATCAATCCTTTCATACACGAGCGTCGGCTTAGGGTACTCCTGACCTGTCCTATTTTCAAAACGTCTTCAATTTGATTTCAGAACGTTCGTCTAGGTCTTTTTTCTGTTTTAGGTCTTTCTTCTTTTTTTTTTTTTTTTTTTTTTGTAATGTGGCAATTGTCAAATTGACATTTGTGCCAGTTTCACGTCAAGAATTAAATCAGTAAAAGACAAAATTTTGCTATTAAAAAGTGATGACCAGAATAACTAACGTGGTTATATAATATCATATAGGATAGAAAATAACTAACATATACATATTTTTATATAAGGAGAAGTACAAAGTATTACATATTGAATAAGGAATGATTAAAATTAACATAATATAAATATAACTTATTATAAGTGAATATTATTGAGAGAGAGGAAGTCAGATAAAATTTTATATATATCAAAATTATTAGACGATAAAAGTTCAGGCATGTAAGTTGGAAAGGAAACTTTTAAAGATTCAAGGCATAAATAAAACGCTACATGGTTATAAAGGGGACATGAAAAGAATATATGATTGAGATCCCCCTCATCCAAACCACATTCACATATAGAAGAATCTTTAACATGAATCTTTTTTAAATGAGTAGGAGTACAACAATGACCCAACCTCATACGGATTAATGATGATGTAAAACGTTTGCTTAACCTTATCCGGGCAAACCACGGTTTGTTCGGAATCAAAGGTTGCATTTTAGCAAAACCAGATCCAGTTGACCGACTACTGGTTCTCCAATGTAATGACCAAGATTTTGATAAATAAGATTTTGGAAGACATAATAAGTCATGGCAGTAATTAATAAAAGGAACCTTATCTCCACAAACAACTGCATCTTTAGCAACTTTATCAACTCGTTCATTGCCAGAAATCCCAACATGACTGGGTATCCAAGCAAGAATACAGTCAAAACCCTTAGTATAACATTCAGCAATAGAACTTTTAATTTGAAATAAAATTGGGTTGTGTGCATTAGAAGAAAAAGGGTTCGAAAGTAATGATTGGAGAGAACTCCGAGAATCAGAAAATATAATAGACCGATGCAGCTTGAAGAGAAGGATATATTTAATAGCCTCAAGGATAGCCAAACATTCCCCAGTAAAAACAGATGATTCAGGTGGACATTTGACTTTTTGAACGATATCGTATTGAGCATGAAAAATGCCATAACCAACACAGCCAACTGGTGAAAGTTTTGAAGCGTCTGTGAATATTGTATGCCAATCACGCCAATCTCTTTTAAGTAGCTCGCGGAAGTATTCATCTGCATAAAGGTCACCTTTACAAATATCAAATTCTAAGATTATATGAGGTTGAGATAAAATTACATTAAATTCATAATTGAACATTGGAAGCTTTTGAGAACGATAAACAGGGTCTTTTAAGGAATTAAAAATAACGTAACTCTTAACAAGCAAAGGAAAATGTTTACATCTCCAAAAACGAGTAGAGTTGACATATTGATGAAGCAGTTGTAATTTTGGAATCAAAGGATGATTAGAGAATTGGATAAATCGGAAAAAGAATCTGTTAGCAAGGAATTGACGACGAAGGTGAAGGGGAGGGTCAACACACTCAACTTGGAGAGCATTGACTGGAGAAGACTTCATAGCTCCTGTGATAATACGAAGAGCTTTCGATTGAATCAAATCAAGTTTACTAAGGCTTAGTTTGTTAGCAGGATCCAAAAGAAAGCATCCATAGTCTAAGACGCTTCGAATAATTGCATTGTATAAAAGTTTTAAGTTAAAAGGATGGGCTCCCCACCAAACACCGGATAAGCATCTTAGAACGTTGATGTTTTTTTCACATTTTTGGATAATGTATTCACAATGCTGACGAAAATTTAACTTGTTATCTAAAACAAGACCTAGAAATTTTATTGATTCTCTAACTGAGATTTGACAATTATTAATGAAAATATTGATAGGAGGGGGGTTTCTTTTACGGGTAAAGAGTACAATATTACTTTTAGAAGGAGAGAGTTCCAAACCATTTTCGCTAAGCCAAACATTCAATTGCTTTAGCGAGTCAGAGAGACAGTCACTTGCCACATCGATTTTGTTATTGGAATTATAAATGAGAATATCATCAGCATATTGTAAAATACGACAAAGACCAACAGATGACTCTAAATCATACGTATAAATATTGTATAAGAGAGGGCTAAGCACCGATCCTTGGGGTAAACCACGCCAGATAACTCTACTCGGTGAAATAGAAGGATTGTCACAGCGGAAAAATATAAATCTCTCCGTCAAAAGGTTCATAATAAAATTTCTTAATTTAACAGGAATTTTTAATTTAATTAATTTACTTTTTAGTATTGAAAGTTGGACATTATCGTAAGCAGCAGATATATCAAGGAAAGCTCCGACAATAGATTCACCACGAGAGAAACCAAGTCTTATATCTGTAGTGAATATACTAAGACTATCCATGGTACTTTTTCCTTTCCTAAAACCATACTGAGATTTAGCAAGTAATTCATAATATTCAACATACCACTCGAGTCGATTTTTAATTAGGTGTTCAGCTATTTTAGCTAAAACAGATGAAAGAGCAATAGGACGGTAAGAATATGGATCATCTGGATCTTTGTTAGGTTTGAGAATAGGAATAATAAATTGCGATTTCCAGCTATCAGGGACATAGCCAGAATCAAAGATAGAATTAACAAGGCATAAATAATAATTCAGGACACAGTCATTAGCCTTAGAAAAAAAGGAATAAGGAATGCCATCCATACCTGGAGCAGAATCTTTGACCGATTTCAATACGTTTTTCAGTTCTAGGATAGAAAAAGGCTGATCTAAAACGTCGTTAGAACTATAGGTAAAATGAGAAGGAAGTTCATCAGGTAGAGGACAATATTGAGGCGCTAATTTGTCCATAAACGCTTTTCTTAACATACTGCTACTCTATCAAAATGCGGTTGCTGTTTCAGGATGTCCACTGCTGAACAGTCACCCCCATTATGGGCCCCCCCATACCATAATCTCTACACTTAGCATGCATCTTGAGGAGTTTCAGTCAGTGTAGTTTTAACAGGAAAATTAGGCGGAATTATCACTAAATATATTTTAACATTTTAAAGTGTTTTTCTAAAATATTAAATATAATGTTTTCTTGAAACATTTGTTATTATTAAATTTGGATTTTCGCATAATAACGCCTGAATTATAATGCATGGTTGAAAAGACTGTAAAATTGTCACCACTCCCGCTACTGCTCCTCAAATCAATTTTACTTTAAATGTCTGTAGCCAGCTGCTGTCTAATTATGTAGTAGATATAAATTTAATCATAATTATTTTTAATATGTGTATAATTGTGTATTTAGTTTCTTCGAATACAAGGTACTTTTTTTCTTTTAAAAATAAGTTCCAAACTACAAGGGGTCCGTAGGAGAAATCTATCTATTGCCTGACCAATTTGATTATCCAACACCGGATTACCTTGGTACGGTTAGTCAAATTACACTAAGTATGTAAATGAAAAAAATCTAAATCTCTAGAAAATTTTGTTTGATCAGAAAATTATCAAACAATGCACATTGACTCTTTCTGTGTAACAAACTCTTTCTGTGTTAATTGTAGGCTTCCTCATTGGAAATCCAGTAAGAGGTTACTCTTAAGGGTGCTATAGTTTTTTAAGGGTCAGTTACTTCCCAAGAGGACCCCAAAGAACTATTTATACTAATGTAAAGCCATTAATGACAAATCCAACCCATTTGTCATTGATTGCTTTACAATAGTATAATCAGACAACAAGGTCAATAACTTTCACCAATAGATCATTGACTATAACTGCTTTACTTTACAGGGTAAAGAAACCAATTTTTGATAAAAATTTTGACTTCACTTTAACCAGCAGATTAATGTGTGCCATGTGAACGAGACTTTTTAGTTCAAGATGCCATTTTCTAGTTCCAATTGGCGACCAATAAGGTTTTACTTGGGATCTATTTCACCATTGCCTTGAGAAGTAGAAGATGAAGTAGAGATCACTTGATCAAAATAAGTGGCCAAGTAGGTAGTAATTTTTTTATGATGTGTCTAATAAACAATTTATTATGACCAAATAAGAAAATAATTTTGTTTATTGAATAAACAATCTTTTAGTCAATAACACTATATTAAGAAATTGTGTCTGCCATTTCATCACTCTGAAAACACCTTGAAAAAGACACCATATTAATTTTATTTGAAATAAGTATCACCATCTTGGATTTCAAATGGACCACTTAATAAAATGTTGTGTTATTCATTACGAATTCTGCCAGCTTTAAATTTAAAATGGATGCCATTTTCAAGAAGCTTTGAAAAAAAACAAATGTCTAGACAACCTTATAACACCTTTAACCACATCAAAAAGAATACCAACAGGTGACATGGTAGGCATAGGTAAACCTATCCACATAAAAACACAAATAATTAAAACTTACACAAAACAAAACATGTGATTTTAAGGGACAGAATTATTTTGACTATGCCTGCAAATGTGTGAGTGATGGATGCCTGCAAATTTGAAAGTCTATAGCAAGCTCAAAGACACAAGATAACCGAAAACACATCTGAGAGGTATATAAGCTAATGCCAACTCACACAAAGAATATTAGTTTTGCATTAAGCTGACTTATCCAATAATATGAAATTGCTGTTGTCAAGATTACAAAGGGTATAACTTCAATTTGAAAAATTCATTGGCCAAATCATATTTACATTTTTGTGCTCAGCTGCAGGATTAAGAGGTTATAAGTTCTTTTTTACTTTTTTTCTATCATGATGGAACAAGCAAGAGACTCACCTAATGTGAAGGTAACCTCTACCTATAACAGATGCAGTTCATCACAAGTGGCGGTCTGCACTGCGCCTATCACCCTGAGACAGTAAGTTGTTAAGACTCATGTGACTGCAATTTCACCGGCACCCATGCCCTTCCGATCAAAACAGTAATGTACCTAACATCACTGCTTGGTGGTACAAATAGGTATGGTATATACTGCCTGCCAATATCAATACTGCCCCCTACAAACTCGGGCAAGGCAAGGAGTTCTACTGCTACAATAATGTATAATTGCACCAAGTTACCTGAAGTTATAATTCGCGAATCTTTGGGATTCTCGCAATAGCGCCTTGTAAATGCTCAAAATTTGCACTTTCGCGACTCCTGAAGACATCGTGCAAAGATTGTTAAAATAAATGACAAAAAATTTCAAAATGCAGTTTTATACTGGGTAGTGGGTTGATGTAAATATGTGCGTTCCGTTTGACGTTTCAATAAGACACAACTGGACACTACCACAGCCTAGAGCCTGAGACATCACTAAAGTTCGGCAAATTATAAAACCTAATGTTTTAAATGCATTATTGTTTAAGTATGATATTAGGGCCCACGACCGAAGGGGGTACCTATAAAATTATTACCTTAGATAAAAATTCGTAGTAAATGTATAAAACCAGATATTGAGAGAGGCAATGCAACTTAGTTTGTTTTTGTGTTTATATTTGTTATGTTTATTTAGTCTATGTTATTTACCTCACACTAGGGATACGGAAATGAATCGATTCCAGAGTAGTATCGATAATTTTACTTCGATACGAGTATTATGTTGGCAGACAGGTACAAATATTTCAATGACCAATTCCTCTTCGATAGTGCGTATATAATATATTATTTTTTACTGTCAATAATTCTGTGATCCCGATAGGCTTAATTTTATCTTTGAAGTCGGTTTTCATTGAATTTATATATTTTAAACATTTTTCAGTATCTGTAATAGTACTACACGTTATTTTGTGAGCTATGGTTGAAAAAAAGACATTAAATGCATCGGCTATTTCCATAGTTTAGGATATCGTTAGATTCGTCTTGATAACCAAAGTAACACTAGGGACATAAAATAAATAGAAAAACAAACTGGCGGATTTTAGACCACATATTGTGAGGTACAAAAAAATATTTTTCTACCAAAATGAAGAGTTTTAAAAAAACGATTCCATAAATATATATATATATATATATATATATAACTTGCAGTTTTTATTGCAATAGAACGATAAATCGCTCAACGAAAATAAGTAATTTGCAGTCGGGTTTTTTACTTTTTAAATTAAATTAAATTATTCTAGTCTAAAAAAAACCATAGTGTAACGGAATTCCGAAAGTGTTTTTTTTTAGCTTAATAGGTAAGCCTTTGACCACTATCTCACCTGATGGTAAGTGATGGTGGAAGATGTTGTTCAGGCTAACCTAGAGTTACTGGCTCTCAAGGACAGCTGCCGGAACACACCGTTAGGTGTAGCTAATCAATAAAGAAACAGGCCGCGCCGCACGCGATAAAACTGATTTTACCGAGTTGGTGTGTAACGACTCAGGCCAACCTTTCGCAAACAAAAAAGATGTTGTAAATTTTTTGAACAAAACTTTTCTAACTGCCGGCGCTCAAGCTGGTGCCCCGGCAGCAAGCGTGACGAATTGCATAGGAACCCTGTCCCGCGTTATACACTATAACATCTCTTCCATATACCTAAAACCATTTTCGTACGAAGAAATAATGAAAATTATTAATATAAAAATTCTGCCAAAAAAGACCTCGGATTGTTATGACCTGTCCATGACCATACTACGCGAGGTTTCACACATAATAGCATTTCCACTAACAGAGCTCTTTAACCGATGTTTGAAAAGCGGTAGTTACCCGCGCGCGCTGAAAAAGGTAAAAATTGTACCTATCTATAAAGGAAAGGGCGACAAATCCATAGCCAATAACTACCGTCCCATTTCTATTATACCCGCATTGGCTAAGATCTTAGAAGTCGGATTAAATAAGAGACTCACTTTATTTTTTGAACGCTGTAACGTCTTCACTGATCGTCAGTACGCCTATCGCGCCGGCAGGTCTACTACAGCGTTAGTCCGTGAATTTGTGCGGAAGGTACTTCAAGCTCGTGAAGGCAAGCAGCAGGTTGCGGCTGTATGCTGTGACTTGTCACGTGCTTTCGACACGGCAGACCGAAACTTGATAAGGGCTAAACTCGAGCACTACGGTGTGAGAGGGCCAGCTGAAAACTTGATGGCTGAATTTGTTACCGAAAGATGTCAGAGAGTTTTCGGCGACTCGGGAAACATTCAATCCGAAGAGGGCTTTCCAGAACTGGGCGTCCCCCAAGGATCATGTCTGTCCAATACCACATTCTCACTGCTCATGAATGACTTACCTATGTCGATACCCGGTGCAGATGTGTACATGTTCGCTGACGATGTCGCAGCGCTAGTGACAGCACCAAACCTGCCCGCCCTGAAGCAACAACTGTCAGAGGTCGCGCACAGACTGCAGGAGTGGTTTGCCACAAACGGTTTCGCCCTTAACCTGAGCAAAACCTGCTACATCCATTTTGACCTCGCGAATGGACCGCTGAAAACTATGGCAGTAACAGTACGGGAAACTGCTTTAGAGCAAGTTCAGGCTGTGAAGCTACTCGGCTTTCATATGGATCGCGCCTTAAAGTGGAACATCCACATAGACGCAGTATGTGTGCGGCTTACTCAAGCTTGCTTCGCTCTGAAGCGACTGGCAGCATCGGCTCCACGCCACGCCGTGCTTAGCTGCTATTTCGCCACTGTTCATTCTGTGCTCATGTACGGAACAGAGCTGTGGGGAGACGCGGCTGAGTCGGAGCGGCCGCTGATACTGCAGAAGCGTGCGGTCCGTTCTATTGTGGGGGTCAAATGGGATGTATCAGCTAAATCATATTTTATAGAACTGGGAATCCTCACCGTACCAGCAATACATATATACCAGGTTTGCCTTTTCGTCCGAACAAACCTGGAAAACTTTACCACCTGTGGAGCTATGCACAGCTATAATACGAGGCATAAGGACAGACTTCGAACACCACGGCACTGTCTCGCTAGATCGGTTAAATCAGTATATGTGGGTGGTCCAAAATTTTATAACCACCTACCAGAGAATATAAAAAATACAGCTTCCGTTAATATTTTTAAGACGAAGTTAAAGTTACTCCTTCTGAGTAAAGCTTATTACACGGTAGATGAATACCTAAAAGACAAAATGAACGTACCTGTGAGTACATAATTAATTAATTTTTAAATACATTTTAATTTTTAAATAATAGTTGTAATTTTAATATTGTACTTGACTTGTAAATGACATTTTACTAATAAACGATCTGTATCTGTATCTGTATCTGTATCTGTAGCTAACCAGGTGGGCATTCGCAAAATGCTCTACCACCATGCTATAACGACTGCCATCCTAAGACAATAACCGGGACCGACGGCTTGACGTGCCCTCCGAAGCACGGAAGTGCTCAGTAGTAATTTCACCTGCGGTCACCCATCCAACTCATGACCGCGGCGGACGTTGCTTAACTTTGCTGATCGATTCAGAATGGCTAAGCAAACTTCGCTACGAGCGCTTTAATTCAAATTTTGTCTAATTCTTGTTTTTTGTCTTAGTTACTATTTAAAGTTTAGGGAAGATCTAATAATATCATTGAAAACATGTTAAATAGCGAAAAATAATACCTCAATTGTATCGTTATCGAGACAATTAATTGTAGAGTTGCCGCGAATAGTTGTTATAGCGAATAGTCGAATACCGATTAATCGCCATTCACTTTGGCGAATAGTCAAATACTCGTAACTCGACATTACTATTCGACATGACTAAGGCACATTAAAAATACTTCTAACTTCTTCTAAGGTTGTGAGAAAAGAAAACAATAAGGTTAAGGAAATCTGTTTCATGTCATACATATATGTAACGTAGTAATTTAATTTTTCATTTAATTATTATTAAGTAATTTAATTTCATGAATATGATAGGCACAGGCATATATAACAGATGATAATTAATACTGTGTATTGTTTTCCAGACCATTTTCCAGGTCTCTTTTATTTTGTTTTTGGAATTTCTTACTCTGTGGCCATATTGAACACACAACAAACTTTTTACACACAGCGAAGGAAGTCGTAGGGATCATGGAAGTAATAAGTACTACGTACAACAGGAGTGAGCTGTTGCCGCAAAATTGAAGCCGAACGAGAGCTCAATAACTGTACCTCTTATCCCTCTCTGGCAATGGTGATATTGAAATGATTTAAGGACAATAATTTTATTATAAAAAAATATTTGTGATCTGACGTCAGCAGATCATTGCTTCAGATGGATTTTAATCGAAGATGCTAATGACAAACTTGCCCTTTGCGGCACTGTACATTTCCTGTTTTTGCTTGCTCTTCATACTCGCGTCAAATAGGTAGGTACTTACCTACTGGTCCTTGTGGTACACGACATGCAGTTGGACTGAGATAAAATTACGATAAACCACCTATTGTGGTATATCTCATCAATTAGGTAAGAAAAAATAGTTAAGTTTACATATAAGTGTAATTCTAAATCAGATATTGTTCAATAAAACAGTCTTGTGAAGTTTCTGCCGCAAACCCAGTTTATTCCTTATATGTTTCATTGTTTCTAATTTTTCATTATGAGTTAAACTAACAATAGGATCTTTAGGAAATCTGAAATTGAATCAAAGCCATTTTAATAGAGAAAGGAATAAAAAATACATAGGTATTTAATTTATTTGTTCTTGAACTAGGATTGGATAGTCATGCATGGTCACCGTAATTCCTCACTAACAACCTGTGAAAAGATAAACCACAATCAGGATAATACTCGCTACCGCAAGCCTCCACGACAAATTCTCCCCATTTTTACTAAAATTCTTCAAAAATATCACGAAATCAAAAAATACTCCACTATTAACGTCCGAGTTGGCAATTTCATGTGGGGTTGTCAAGTTAGGTGTCCGTATTTCATACAAATAAAAGAAAACCTATACGCCAATCGCAAAATTTTTGCGTAAGTAAGGCTTTAAATGTAGCAACAAATAGTATTGCTTTAACATGTTGGTACTAAATTTATCTTTAAAAACATTTTAGAAGTAAATGTTTTACTTCATTAAATTATATCAATCACTTATTTTTCAACAAACAACGAAAGGATTGAAATTGACTTAACTCTGGCAATTCTAAGTGGCTGTTAGAACGGGACACAGGGTTCAGTTGTAGCCTTCTCACTCGGTTCCATTTTATTTTGCGCGCAAGAAGACTCTTACTACCTTAGCATAAGATTTTATTTTATTTTAGCTGCATGGTGCACAGATAGAGCTCATTCCTGTTGTATGTAGTACTTGTTACTTCCATGGTAGGGATACACAATAAAACAGTGCTATTCAAGAGGCAATTAATTATTATCTCTGTTCTCTTTGATCTTGTATATAATTTTTACACGAATAAATGTTGATTGTGATTCAGGTAACGTTTTTATTATTGATCCCTTGATCTGTTGTAGCCTTCAGGGAACTAAAATATTACGCTGTTGATATAATGAACCATAGATCTCGAATAATGTAACAGCAGTTTGCTTGCTACTTAAAAGAATATTTATATCTCAATCGAATACAATATAATTTATACTATTTATTTATTCAGTACATTTATCATTATTTACAAACTTACAAGTAATTTACGCTAACTTACATTATTATACTATCGCTTCTTGCCTAAGTCATCTGTGCTCCACTCCACGATGGAACTGCGTGGTACTGAAATTTCCCTACTGTTACTGGGTAAACGGTAAGGTACATTCTATGGTTAGTATACACTGAGTTCTATGGTTATGGGTGCGTTCCACTAAGTGCTAAGTTTGCCAAAAACGCTAATAACGATCACACTCCTAATAATCCGTTTCACTTGGGAGAGAGCAAAATTAACGTTATTTTCGCTCAGAACGCTTATATGCTACAGAAACAGCCAATGAGTAAGACGTTTGACATGTTTGACTTTGACATATGGACTATCGTAACTGTACTGAATTCGTAAACACTTTGTAAATTCCTTGATTCTATTCTACATTTATTTATGACATCAGCAATTATTCGGACAGTAAATGTAAAAATAAATTGAGTAGTAACTCAACTCAGCATATCGACTGTGAACTGGCAGTAAGTCCTATCTGGTTTTTTCATCACATTGTTTTTCATAAGTTGCATGATAAAAGATAGGATATTTTGCCAGTTCCCAGTCGATATGCTGGTCTGTTGGCGCCAGTTTGTGATGTCACAGAAGGATATCAAGCTTCGGCAGCATCAGAGAAATAGTTAAAACCAAACGGATAAAATATTTTTTACAATAAATATAGTTAGATGCAAAATATAAATAGCTGTGTTCCAAATTATTAATAAATAAATAAATATTGGCTAAGTCCGAGTCGGACTCGCGAATGAGAAGTTCCATCATGTATACAACATTCGAGACTATAATAAAACCTTTAATTTAGTTTCAACCTCTAATGTTGTATAAATAATGGCACGGGACCCCTTGAGGGATAGTCTGACTTGCATTTGGCTTATTTTTTGTATATGTTGTTATACCAGCAACATATATACATCATTTGTGAAAGAAACCAACCGTCTGGCTGTTGGGTTTACCCATGGGTACGAAAATATGTGGATAGATATAAGCTGGAAATCAAATTTGATGTCCATTTGGCAGTGCTTTTGCATAATCATCAGTAGAAAATTTAACAATGTACATTACTGTTGAATGATGAAAATTATTTGGATACATGACAAGATGTCGATATGACTGAAATCAGTATATAAACTATCTCTATAATTAAAATATACATCATTAAGAACTTGAATAAATAAGCTATATGATGCAGCTGTTTTTTCATTACTTTTAAGTACAACACTATACATAAGCGTTAAACATAAGTGACAAGCACTTTACATAAGTGACAATTTATTAACTATAACATTTACATATTACAAACAATAACATACCTACCATAAAACAGCTAAAATTGCTAGCAAATCCTTATTTTTAAAAGTGCTACTATATTGGTAAAAATCATAAACCTTTCATACTGCACAATATTCTAATAAGCAGCTACCGTACCTTTAAGACAGCTTCATGCAATAATGTTATTTACACATTATTAACCAATACTGGTCAATAAAGCCTCCCGGCTGATGGTGAACATAGATATGTATTTTATTCTTAACACAAGTTATAGATACAGTTATGAGATATATTGTGAGAATAATATATCATACTCACTAGTGAGAATGCAAACAAAGTTGATATTACCAACTCTTTTAGCACTGCGCTTACCAGTAATATCACTGAATATTTTTTTTACAGGTTCTAACTACCCATTATCCAAATGCTTCATCCATATACTGTATATATGAACTAAATAGAACTTTACACACAATCCTTAGCAGCACTTGGTTATTGACTATTCCAGATATGCAAGTGGTGGTTTAATTTTAATAATTGGCTGTATAATACAGACGATAGTGGCAGAAATCGAATAAATAGCATTCACAATATTTCTTCCGTACTTTATACATACATACATAACATCACGCCTCTTTCCCGTAGGGGTAGGCAGGGACCACAGTTTTCCACTTGCTACGACCCTTGCATATCCTTGTATATCTCTTTCGCTTCATCTACATTCATCAATCCTTTCATACACGAGCGTCGGCTTAGGGTACTCCTGACCTGTCCTATTTTCAAAACGTCTTCAATTTGATTTCAGAACGTTCGTCTAGGTCTTTTTTCTGTTTTAGGTCTTTCTTCTTTTTTTTTTTTTTTTTTTTTTGTAATGTGGCAATTGTCAAATTGACATTTGTGCCAGTTTCACGTCAAGAATTAAATCAGTAAAAGACAAAATTTTGCTATTAAAAAGTGATGACCAGAATAACTAACGTGGTTATATAATATCATATAGGATAGAAAATAACTAACATATACATATTTTTATATAAGGAGAAGTACAAAGTATTACATATTGAATAAGGAATGATTAAAATTAACATAATATAAATATAACTTATTATAAGTGAATATTATTGAGAGAGAGGAAGTCAGATAAAATTTTATATATATCAAAATTATTAGACGATAAAAGTTCAGGCATGTAAGTTGGAAAGGAAACTTTTAAAGATTCAAGGCATAAATAAAACGCTACATGGTTATAAAGGGGACATGAAAAGAATATATGATTGAGATCCCCCTCATCCAAACCACATTCACATATAGAAGAATCTTTAACATGAATCTTTTTTAAATGAGTAGGAGTACAACAATGACCCAACCTCATACGGATTAATGATGATGTAAAACGTTTGCTTAACCTTATCCGGGCAAACCACGGTTTGTTCGGAATCAAAGGTTGCATTTTAGCAAAACCAGATCCAGTTGACCGACTACTGGTTCTCCAATGTAATGACCAAGATTTTGATAAATAAGATTTTGGAAGACATAATAAGTCATGGCAGTAATTAATAAAAGGAACCTTATCTCCACAAACAACTGCATCTTTAGCAACTTTATCAACTCGTTCATTGCCAGAAATCCCAACATGACTGGGTATCCAAGCAAGAATACAGTCAAAACCCTTAGTATAACATTCAGCAATAGAACTTTTAATTTGAAATAAAATTGGGTTGTGTGCATTAGAAGAAAAAGGGTTCGAAAGTAATGATTGGAGAGAACTCCGAGAATCAGAAAATATAATAGACCGATGCAGCTTGAAGAGAAGGATATATTTAATAGCCTCAAGGATAGCCAAACATTCCCCAGTAAAAACAGATGATTCAGGTGGACATTTGACTTTTTGAACGATATCGTATTGAGCATGAAAAATGCCATAACCAACACAGCCAACTGGTGAAAGTTTTGAAGCGTCTGTGAATATTGTATGCCAATCACGCCAATCTCTTTTAAGTAGCTCGCGGAAGTATTCATCTGCATAAAGGTCACCTTTACAAATATCAAATTCTAAGATTATATGAGGTTGAGATAAAATTACATTAAATTCATAATTGAACATTGGAAGCTTTTGAGAACGATAAACAGGGTCTTTTAAGGAATTAAAAATAACGTAACTCTTAACAAGCAAAGGAAAATGTTTACATCTCCAAAAACGAGTAGAGTTGACATATTGATGAAGCAGTTGTAATTTTGGAATCAAAGGATGATTAGAGAATTGGATAAATCGGAAAAAGAATCTGTTAGCAAGGAATTGACGACGAAGGTGAAGGGGAGGGTCAACACACTCAACTTGGAGAGCATTGACTGGAGAAGACTTCATAGCTCCTGTGATAATACGAAGAGCTTTCGATTGAATCAAATCAAGTTTACTAAGGCTTAGTTTGTTAGCAGGATCCAAAAGAAAGCATCCATAGTCTAAGACGCTTCGAATAATTGCATTGTATAAAAGTTTTAAGTTAAAAGGATGGGCTCCCCACCAAACACCGGATAAGCATCTTAGAACGTTGATGTTTTTTTCACATTTTTGGATAATGTATTCACAATGCTGACGAAAATTTAACTTGTTATCTAAAACAAGACCTAGAAATTTTATTGATTCTCTAACTGAGATTTGACAATTATTAATGAAAATATTGATAGGAGGGGGGTTTCTTTTACGGGTAAAGAGTACAATATTACTTTTAGAAGGAGAGAGTTCCAAACCATTTTCGCTAAGCCAAACATTCAATTGCTTTAGCGAGTCAGAGAGACAGTCACTTGCCACATCGATTTTGTTATTGGAATTATAAATGAGAATATCATCAGCATATTGTAAAATACGACAAAGACCAACAGATGACTCTAAATCATACGTATAAATATTGTATAAGAGAGGGCTAAGCACCGATCCTTGGGGTAAACCACGCCAGATAACTCTACTCGGTGAAATAGAAGGATTGTCACAGCGGAAAAATATAAATCTCTCCGTCAAAAGGTTCATAATAAAATTTCTTAATTTAACAGGAATTTTTAATTTAATTAATTTACTTTTTAGTATTGAAAGTTGGACATTATCGTAAGCAGCAGATATATCAAGGAAAGCTCCGACAATAGATTCACCACGAGAGAAACCAAGTCTTATATCTGTAGTGAATATACTAAGACTATCCATGGTACTTTTTCCTTTCCTAAAACCATACTGAGATTTAGCAAGTAATTCATAATATTCAACATACCACTCGAGTCGATTTTTAATTAGGTGTTCAGCTATTTTAGCTAAAACAGATGAAAGAGCAATAGGACGGTAAGAATATGGATCATCTGGATCTTTGTTAGGTTTGAGAATAGGAATAATAAATTGCGATTTCCAGCTATCAGGGACATAGCCAGAATCAAAGATAGAATTAACAAGGCATAAATAATAATTCAGGACACAGTCATTAGCCTTAGAAAAAAAGGAATAAGGAATGCCATCCATACCTGGAGCAGAATCTTTGACCGATTTCAATACGTTTTTCAGTTCTACGATAGAAAAAGGCTGATCTAAAACGTCGTTAGAACTATAGGTAAAATGAGAAGGAAGTTCATCAGGTAGAGGACAATATTGAGGCGCTAATTTGTCCACAAACGCTTTTCTTAACATACTGCTACTCTATCAAAATGCGGTTGCTGTTTCAGGATGTCCACTGCTGAACAGTCACCCCCATTATGGGCCCCCCCATACCATAATCTCTACACTTAGCATGCATCTTGAGGAGTTTCAGTCAGTGTAGTTTTAACAGGAAAATTAGGCGGAATTATCACTAAATATATTTTAACATTTTAAAGTGTTTTTCTAAAATATTAAATATAATGTTTTCTTGAAACATTTGTTATTATTAAATTTGGATTTTCGCATAATAACGCCTGAATTATAATGCATGGTTGAAAAGACTGTAAAATTGTCACCACTCCCGCTACTGCTCCTCAAATCAATTTTACTTTAAATGTCTGTAGCCAGCTGCTGTCTAATTATGTAGTAGATATAAATTTAATCATAATTATTTTTAATATGTGTATAATTGTGTATTTAGTTTCTTCGAATACAAGGTACTTTTTTTCTTTTAAAAATAAGTTCCAAACTACAAGGGGTCCGTAGGAGAAATCTATCTATTGCCTGACCAATTTGATTATCCAACACCGGATTACCTTGGTACGGTTAGTCAAATTACACTAAGTATGTAAATGAAAAAAATCTAAATCTCTAGAAAATTTTGTTTGATCAGAAAATTATCAAACAATGCACATTGACTCTTTCTGTGTAACAAACTCTTTCTGTGTTAATTGTAGGCTTCCTCATTGGAAATCCAGTAAGAGGTTACTCTTAAGGGTGCTATAGTTTTTTAAGGGTCAGTTACTTCCCAAGAGGACCCCAAAGAACTATTTATACTAATGTAAAGCCATTAATGACAAATCCAACCCATTTGTCATTGATTGCTTTACAATAGTATAATCAGACAACAAGGTCAATAACTTTCACCAATAGATCATTGACTATAACTGCTTTACTTTACAGGGTAAAGAAACCAATTTTTGATAAAAATTTTGACTTCACTTTAACCAGCAGATTAATGTGTGCCATGTGAACGAGACTTTTTAGTTCAAGATGCCATTTTCTAGTTCCAATTGGCGACCAATAAGGTTTTACTTGGGATCTATTTCACCATTGCCTTGAGAAGTAGAAGATGAAGTAGAGATCACTTGATCAAAATAAGTGGCCAAGTAGGTAGTAATTTTTTTATGATGTGTCTAATAAACAATTTATTATGACCAAATAAGAAAATAATTTTGTTTATTGAATAAACAATCTTTTAGTCAATAACACTATATTAAGAAATTGTGTCTGCCATTTCATCACTCTGAAAACACCTTGAAAAAGACACCATATTAATTTTATTTGAAATAAGTATCACCATCTTGGATTTCAAATGGACCACTTAATAAAATGTTGTGTTATTCATTACGAATTCTGCCAGCTTTAAATTTAAAATGGATGCCATTTTCAAGAAGCTTTGAAAAAAAACAAATGTCTAGACAACCTTATAACACCTTTAACCACATCAAAAAGAATACCAACAGGTGACATGGTAGGCATAGGTAAACCTATCCACATAAAAACACAAATAATTAAAACTTACACAAAACAAAACATGTGATTTTAAGGGACAGAATTATTTTGACTATGCCTGCAAATGTGTGAGTGATGGATGCCTGCAAATTTGAAAGTCTATAGCAAGCTCAAAGACACAAGATAACCGAAAACACATCTGAGAGGTATATAAGCTAATGCCAACTCACACAAAGAATATTAGTTTTGCATTAAGCTGACTTATCCAATAATATGAAATTGCTGTTGTCAAGATTACAAAGGGTATAACTTCAATTTGAAAAATTCATTGGCCAAATCATATTTACATTTTTGTGCTCAGCTGCAGGATTAAGAGGTTATAAGTTCTTTTTTACTTTTTTTCTATCATGATGGAACAAGCAAGAGACTCACCTAATGTGAAGGTAACCTCTACCTATAACAGATGCAGTTCATCACAAGTGGCGGTCTGCACTGCGCCTATCACCCTGAGACAGTAAGTTGTTAAGACTCATGTGACTGCAATTTCACCGGCACCCATGCCCTTCCGATCAAAACAGTAATGTACCTAACATCACTGCTTGGTGGTACAAATAGGTATGGTATATACTGCCTGCCAATATCAATACTGCCCCCTACAAACTCGGGCAAGGCAAGGAGTTCTACTGCTACAATAATGTATAATTGCACCAAGTTACCTGAAGTTATAATTCGCGAATCTTTGGGATTCTCGCAATAGCGCCTTGTAAATGCTCAAAATTTGCACTTTCGCGACTCCTGAAGACATCGTGCAAAGATTGTTAAAATAAATGACAAAAAATTTCAAAATGCAGTTTTATACTGGGTAGTGGGTTGATGTAAATATGTGCGTTCCGTTTGACGTTTCAATAAGACACAACTGGACACTACCACAGCCTAGAGCCTGAGACATCACTAAAGTTCGGCAAATTATAAAACCTAATGTTTTAAATGCATTATTGTTTAAGTATGATATTAGGGCCCACGACCGAAGGGGGTACCTATAAAATTATTACCTTAGATAAAAATTCGTAGTAAATGTATAAAACCAGATATTGAGAGAGGCAATGCAACTTAGTTTGTTTTTGTGTTTATATTTGTTATGTTTATTTAGTCTATGTTATTTACCTCACACTAGGGATACGGAAATGAATCGATTCCAGAGTAGTATCGATAATTTTACTTCGATACGAGTATTATGTTGGCAGACAGGTACAAATATTTCAATGACCAATTCCTCTTCGATAGTGCGTATATAATATATTATGTTTTACTGTCAATAATTCTGTGATCCCGATAGGCTTAATTTTATCTTTGAAGTCGGTTTTCATTGAATTTATATATTTTAAACATTTTTCAGTATCTGTAATAGTACTACACGTTATTTTGTGAGCTATGGTTGAAAAAAAGACATTAAATGCATCGGCTATTTCCATAGTTTAGGATATCGTTAGATTCGTCTTGATAACCAAAGTAACACTAGGGACATAAAATAAATAGAAAAACAAACTGGCGGATTTTAGACCACATATTGTGAGGTACAAAAAAATATTTTTCTACCAAAATGAAGAGCTTTAAAAAAACGATTCCATAAATATATATATATATATATATATATATATATATATATAACTTGCAGTTTTTATTGCAATAGAACGATAAATCGCTCAACGAAAATAAGTAATTTGCAGTCGGGTTTTTTACTTTTTAAATTAAATTAAATTATTCTAGTCTAAAAAAACCATAGTGTAACGGAATTCCGAAAGTGTTTTTTTTAGCTTAATAGGTAAGCCTTTGACCACTATCTCACCTGATGGTAAGTGATGGTGGAAGATGTTGTTCAGGCTAACCTAGAGTTACTGGCTCTCAAGGACAGCTGCCGGAACACACCGTTAGGTGTAGCTAACCAGGTGGGCATTCGCAAAATGCTCTACCACCATGCTATAACGACTGCCATCCTAAGACAATAACCGGGACCGACGGCTTGACGTGCCCTCCGAAGCACGGAAGTGCTCAGTAGTAATTTCACCTGCGGTCACCCATCCAACTCATGACCGCGGCGGACGTTGCTTAACTTTGCTGATCGATTCAGAATGGCTAAGCAAACTTCGCTACGAGCGCTTTAATTCAAATTTTGTCTAATTCTTGTTTTTTGTCTTAGTTACTATTTAAAGTTTAGGGAAGATCTAATAATATCATTGAAAACATGTTAAATAGCGAAAAATAATACCTCAATTGTATCGTTATCGAGACAATTAATTGTAGAGTTGCCGCGAATAGTTGTTATAGCGAATAGTCGAATACCGATTAATCGCCATTCACTTTGGCGAATAGTCAAATACTCGTAACTCGACATTACTATTCGACATGACTAAGGCACATTAAAAATACTTCTAACTTCTAAGGTTGTGAGAAAAGAAAACAATAAGGTTAAGGAAATCTGTTTCATGTCATACATATATGTAACGTAGTAATTTAATTTTTCATTTAATTATTATTAAGTAATTTAATTTCATGAATATGATAGGCACAGGCATATATAACAGATGATAATTAATACTGTGTATTGTTTTCCAGACCATTTTCCAGGTCTCTTTTATTTTGTTTTTGGAATTTCTTACTCTGTGGCCATATTGAACACACAACAAACTTTTTACACACAGCGAAGGAAGTCGTAGGGATCATGGAAGTAATAAGTACTACGTACAACAGGAGTGAGCTGTTGCCGCAAAATTGAAGCCGAACGAGAGCTCAATAACTGTACCTCTTATCCCTCTCTGGCAATGGTGATATTGAAATGATTTAAGGACAATAATTTTATTATAAAAAAATATTTGTGATCTGACGTCAGCAGATCATTGCTTCAGATGGATTTTAATCGAAGATGCTAATGACAAACTTGCCCTTTGCGGCACTGTACATTTCCTGTTTTTGCTTGCTCTTCATACTCGCGTCAAATAGGTAGGTACTTACCTACTGGTCCTTGTGGTACACGACATGCAGTTGGACTGAGATAAAATTACGATAAACCACCTATTGTGGTATATCTCATCAATTAGGTAAGAAAAAATAGTTAAGTTTACATATAAGTGTAATTCTAAATCAGATATTGTTAAATAAAACAGTCTTGTGAAGTTTCTGCCGCAAACCCAGTTTATTCCTTATATGTTTCATTGTTTCTAATTTTTCATTATGAGTTAAACTAACAATAGGATCTTTAGGAAATCTGAAATTGAATCAAAGCCATTTTAATAGAGAAAGGAATAAAAAATACATAGGTATTTAATTTATTTGTTCTTGAACTAGGATTGGATAGTCATGCATGGTCACCGTAATTCCTCACTAACAACCTGTGAAAAGATAAACCACAATCAGGATAATACTCGCTACCGCAAGCCTCCACGACAAATTCTCCCCATTTTTACTAAAATTCTTCAAAAATATCACGAAATCAAAAAATACTCCACTATTAACGTCCGAGTTGGCAATTTCATGTGGGGTTGTCAAGTTAGGTGTCCGTATTTCATACAAATAAAAGAAAACCTATACGCCAATCGCAAAATTTTTGCGTAAGTAAGGCTTTAAATGTAGCAACAAATAGTATTGCTTTAACATGTTGGTACTAAATTTATCTTTAAAAACATTTTAGAAGTAAATGTTTTACTTCATTAAATTATATCAATCACTTATTTTTCAACAAACAACGAAAGGATTGAAATTGACTTAACTCTGGCAATTCTAAGTGGCTGTTAGAACGGGACACAGGGTTCAGTTGTAGCCTTCTCACTCGGTTCCATTTTATTTTGCGCGCAAGAAGACTCTTACTACCTTAGTATAAGATTTTATTTTATTTTAGCTGCATGGTGCACAGATAGAGCTCATTCCTGTTGTATGTAGTACTTGTTACTTCCATGGTAGGGATACACAATAAAACAGTGCTATTCAAGAGGCAATTAATTATTATCTCTGTTCTCTTTGATCTTGTATATAATTTTTACACGAATAAATGTTGATTGTGATTCAGGTAACGTTTTTATTATTGATCCCTTGATCTGTTGTAGCCTTCAGGGAACTAAAATATTACGCTGTTGATATAATGAACCATAGATCTCGAATAATGTAACAGCAGTTTGCTTGCTACTTAAAAGAATATTTATATCTCAATCGAATACAATATAATTTATACTATTTATTTATTCAGTACATTTATCATTATTTACAAACTTACAAGTAATTTACGCTAACTTACATTATTATACTATCGCTTCTTGCCTAAGTCATCTGTGCTCCACTCCACGATGGAACTGCGTGGTACTGAAATTTCCCTACTGTTACTGGGTAAACGGTAAGGTACATTCTATGGTTAGTATACACTGAGTTCTATGGTTATGGGTGCGTTCCACTAAGTGCTAAGTTTGCCAAAAACGCTAATAACGATCACACTCCTAATAATCCGTTTCACTTGGGAGAGAGCAAAATTAACGTTATTTTCGCTCAGAACGCTTATATGCTACAGAAACAGCCAATGAGTAAGACGTTTGACATGTTTGACTTTGACATATGGACTATCGTAACTGTACTGAATTCGTAAACACTTTGTAAATTCCTTGATTCTATTCTACATTTATTTATGACATCAGCAATTATTCGGACAGTAAATGTAAAAATAAATTGAGTAGTAACTCAACTCAGCATATCGACTGTGAACTGGCAGTAAGTCCTATCTGGTTTTTTCATCACATTGTTTTTCATAAGTTGCATGATAAAAGATAGGATATTTTGCCAGTTCCCAGTCGATATGCTGGTCTGTTGGCGCCAGTTTGTGATGTCACAGAAGGATATCAAGCTTCGGCAGCATCAGAGAAATAGTTAAAACCAAACGGATAAAATATTTTTTACAATAAATATAGTTAGATGCAAAATATAAATAGCTGTGTTCCAAATTATTAATAAATAAATAAATATTGGCTAAGTCCGAGTCGGACTCGCGAATGAGAAGTTCCATCATGTATACAACATTCGAGACTATAATAAAACCTTTAATTTAGTTTCAACCTCTAATGTTGTATAAATAATGGCACGGGACCCCTTGAGGGATAGTCTGACTTGCATTTGGCTTATTTTTTGTATATGTTGTTATACCAGCAACATATATACATCATTTGTGAAAGAAACCAACCGTCTGGCTGTTGGGTTTACCCATGGGTACGAAAATATGTGGATAGATATAAGCTGGAAATCAAATTTGATGTCCATTTGGCAGTGCTTTTGCATAATCATCAGTAGAAAATTTAACAATGTACATTACTGTTGAATGATGAAAATTATTTGGATACATGACAAGATGTCGATATGACTGAAATCAGTATATAAACTATCTCTATAATTAAAATATACATCATTAAGAACTTGAATAAATAAGCTATATGATGCAGCTGTTTTTTCATTACTTTTAAGTACAACACTATACATAAGCGTTAAACATAAGTGACAAGCACTTTACATAAGTGACAATTTATTAACTATAACATTTACATATTACAAACAATAACATACCTACCATAAAACAGCTAAAATTGCTAGCAAATCCTTATTTTTAAAAGTGCTACTATATTGGTAAAAATCATAAACCTTTCATACTGCACAATATTCTAATAAGCAGCTACCGTACCTTTAAGACAGCTTCATGCAATAATGTTATTTACACATTATTAACCAATACTGGTCAATAAAGCCTCCCGGCTGATGGTGAACATAGATATGTATTTTATTCTTAACACAAGTTATAGATACAGTTATGAGATATATTGTGAGAATAATATATCATACTCACTAGTGAGAATGCAAACAAAGTTGATATTACCAACTCTTTTAGCACTGCGCTTACCAGTAATATCACTGAATATTTTTTTTACAGGTTCTAACTACCCATTATCCAAATGCTTCATCCATATACTGTATATATGAACTAAATAGAACTTTACACACAATCCTTAGCAGCACTTGGTTATTGACTATTCCAGATATGCAAGTGGTGGTTTAATTTTAATAATTGGCTGTATAATACAGACGATAGTGGCAGAAATCGAATAAATAGCATTCACAATATTTCTTCCGTACTTTATACATACATACATAACATCACGCCTCTTTCCCGTAGGGGTAGGCAGGGACCACAGTTTTCCACTTGCTACGACCCTTGCATATCCTTGTATATCTCTTTCGCTTCATCTACATTCATCAATCCTTTCATACACGAGCGTCGGCTTAGGGTACTCCTGACCTGTCCTATTTTCAAAACGTCTTCAATTTGATTTCAGAACGTTCGTCTAGGTCTTTTTTCTGTTTTAGGTCTTTCTTCTTTTCTCTTCCGTACTTTGTATGTGTAGATAAATTATTTAATATTGTTCATAGAGGTGTGACTAATATATTCGTATTAGGTAAGTGTAATAGGTTCAAGACAGAAGTTTAATATTAGGTAATATGACTTTTGTCGTAATAGGTTAATCAAATAATAGTGAGCGACGTGACGGCGACTGAGTGACGCTATTCTTCCTTACAGTTGCCAGTGACTTGCCATCTCATTCTCACTCGTCGCGAGAGAATGCTAATTAAGAAAATTCTAATGTGCAATGTATCCTCGCGGCCCGGTTGCGCGCGGAGGCATTCGGTGAAGTTATTGCATGTGTTGTAATACATGTCATTTTTTGTATAGGAGCTTCGTGGATAATCAGAATGAGACCATGCAATGGATATCGATAGATTATAAAAATTTTGCAATGTTATGGGTTATTTTAAGTAAACCTTTATTTTAAGGCTGCCTTTTACATACTATTCCTAAAATATATAAAAAATAATACATAAAATATATGAAAAAAACATAAAAATAATCATTATTTATAATGTAAATACAACTTATAAATCATTGTAAATATCATGATCTACTTTGTAAAGTAAATACACCAACTATTTCGTTAACAGTCTAAGCCTGTTAAAGTACGAAGGCAAAGGAAATCACTTATATCAATGACGTGAGCGATTTTCAACTATTACACATCATATTTTAACCAATAACGGTTATATTGCGCGTATTATATGAAGGAATAATATGATAAGTTCTCACTATTATTTGACTATTACCCAGTAATAGGTTAGATATCATAATATTGGCAAAGTGTTATATTCGATAATAGGAATACGAATATAACACCTCTATGTTCAGGTCTGCGAACACAATTTTTATTATCTTATAACATTTAGTCACTAGGGAATAACTAAATTTCACCGTCTAATATAACTTGTAACAGAGATTTAAAATTCACCATCATTGCCAGTGCCACCATGTGAAGTTTCCAAGCTGAGAGGCTGATTATTTGTAGATATTAGTATTGATTGGAATTATCCAATGATTACCCATAATCTGAAACAGACTTAATTAATCGTTATTAGACAATTTGTTTAAAAAAGGTTTAAATTGAATTGTATAGCTAATAGCATTTTACTGAAGTATTACTCATAAACCATGTAACGTATAACTTTTCCTTTGATACTACGCAGACAAAAAAACCTGCCAACAATTCCTTTAATGTATTTTATTTATGAGACACTAAATAAATTGGTTTACGTACGAAAATTCGTCTTCTATCAATAAACTTACTCAAATTTCAACTTTATGTACCACGAGAGCTGTCACAACTCACAACTGACAGATGGGTAAAAATGGCATTTTTGGCGTTCATATCCGAAATGGTATAAAAGGGTGGGGAGAAACAGTTACAAACGCCCACGGTGATCAAACCATAGACGCAATATGTGATCAAAATTATCGAAAATAACGTTCTTAGCGTCCAAAGGAATACGCTATATGTTAATATTATTTTGTCTCATGTGGCCACTCTACTCGTCACTCTATAGCTTTCTTTCTCTAAGTTCCTGTAGGTTTCTTATGGTCTGTGCCCTCTGAATAAGGAAACCTTTTTCAGAGTCTGTGCCGTATATAAAATGTCAAAATAGTCAAAGAGCTCTTTCAACAAGATTTCAATGAAAACAGAAATAAATAAATAGTTCGTGCTTGCATTAATATTATAACCTTGCGAAGTTGTGATTCCCCGCGAACGCGCAGAACGGCCCGACACAATTGAATTTCATCACCAAAAGCGATTCTACTGTAAGTAACCAACATGTACTATGCATGTTTTTATTGTATTTTTTATGTATTTTAACAGCTCTGAGCTCAGGTCTTTATTTTTCATTATAATTATCTGGTTCATTAGCAATATCGTGACATCAAAACCTGGTCTAAAGTGGAACATGCGTATAATAATAAAAGACATACCATGTTACAAGTGTAAGATACATGATGTAACTAATTTCCAAAGCATGATAAATAAATTATTGCCTAACCTCGCCGTGGTGTAGAAATAATCGTTGCGGCCTATTTCGAGTGTTGGTTATGACTTCAAAGTGTAATTTCTGTACCTTACAGGTTCATATACAGTTTCATATATGTATAATATTTTTGAGATTACTGTGCTTAGAAACACTTCTAATAAAAGTCTCAGTTATCTTATCTCAGAAAAGATTCCAGTAAAGTTTTTTTTTTTTTTATTATAATAATTTAACCTGTGTTCAATAGCATTCTTATGGTTTTAGGATTAATATCCAGCTACCCTCTCAGTATTAACTTAAAAATTAAAAGCTTTTTTAAATATTTCTACAAGATGTACATGTTGCTCACGTCATGGCAAGTCACTGATGGGGATGTTAGTAATTAAAATTGCTGCATTACTCTCTGCGCCTAAACACAGAAGTGCTTGCACACTACTGCTTGAGGAAGAATATCTGACTCTGCAGTGCACCCTGCAAATAACACAATACAATTTCACAAATACAACTTGCCCTATTTTTAGAAAATTATTCAAATGTTAAAATTAGTCAAAGAAATCTGAAATAATAAGGCTAACCAGAGCAAACCAGACTAAAATAGCTCGAATACATTAATGTATGAAAATTGCACAAAACTTCCTTAGTACTCAATTAGAATCAATTATCAAATGAAATTGTGACTACCAATATGTTAACTGTTTTAAGAACTGGCTCAATAACTGGCTACTAACCAGTAAAATAAGTGAAGTTGAAGATGACTTTGGACGTGTGTGATATAGACATATATATCAGCAATTATGCTGTCCATTTATAAATAAATAAATAGCCTTCTCCAAATTTTCAACTATGAAGGTCAAGCATCTTCGAGGCATGGGTGTCCTGATTTTGATGCATGGAATTGGTTGCTTCCATTTTTATGTTCTTAGCATTTTATTATTAATTTCATAAAACTCTTTCGCACACCAATACTATACATTACAATAATACAGAGTTTATTTGTGTGCGAAAGAGTATTTGCAGAACTTTGTGCCTAAATACTACTACCCCGATAATGAGTTTTCATAGTTTACACAACTATAAAAGTTATCTTAGGTGTCCCGATTATTACAGAGATGAATAACGTAGCATTCCATGGATTCACCATGCGGGTGCCATGTCCATAGTGCTGCAGAGGAAGAGGCTGGAGGGGCCTGGGACTTGCGACCCAGGAGTAGGATTAAGGGGCCCCTTTACAATGCATCAATGCTCCGCTTCACTGCTTGACCCTCCTCCCCTACCTTACCAAATTTGGTAAGATCCTACTAATGCCGCCTTAGATATGCATTCTAGGATGAACATTACTGTTGTTCTTGGCAGGCCAAGGTCTTTGCTCCAACTTCTACAGCAATGCTTCAATGCTCCGCTTCACTGCTTGACCCTCCTCCCCTACCTTACCAAATTTGGTAAGATCCTACTAATGCCGCCATAGATATGCATTCTAGGATGGACGTTACTGTTGTTCTTGGCAGGCCAAGGCCTTTGCTCCAACTTCTACAGGATATAAATTAACCACATAACCGTTTTAGGTTAATTTATTTGTTAGGTCATTATATTTGTTTGTTTTGTTCTATATGTTCTATAAGTACTATGCGTTTTGAATTTTTTGAGTATATAAATATGTCTGCTCTGGAAGACGAAACACCAACATCCTCAGAAATTTTGTAGTGTTTTTCATACGTTCATACCATCACAAGAGTCCAATCGGGAGCCGCGCCTAAGATGGAGTTAGGCTTGGATTTCGATTTTGCAGATGACCCTTCTTTTAAAAAATCAATGTGTCGTTTGTTTGTGGTCAAACCTTTTTTGCTCTTGCTACCGAGAGACTTATATTGGTAACTAAGGCACTTATTGGTAGGATGCAAGGTGCTCCTTGATAGGGGTCATTATTTACGTCGCCATGATAGAGTCCTCGAAATCATACGAGAAGCGGCGACACTCTCGGTAGCTAGAGCAATAAAAGGTTTGACCAAGAAACCACACGTTGATTTTGTAAAATAAGGGTCATCTACAAAATCTTAATCCAAGCCTTACTCTATCTTAGGCGCAGCTCCCGATTTCTACACTCAATAATTCGAAAACGCATAGTACTTATAGAAGTTACTGTGCCGTGGGGAACAAACATACCTAAAGATCCACAATAAAAACAAACAGATATTATGACCTAACAAATGAATTGACGAAAAACCGTTATTGTGGTTAATTTACATGCTGTAGAAGTTGGAGCAAGAGGTATAATATGCAAAATCCCTATATAACCTACTTAAAGACCTTGGCCTGCCAAGAACAACCGTTACTTCCATCCTAGATAGTGTATCTAAGGCGGCATTAGTAGGATCTTACCTAATTTGGTTAGGTAGGGGAGGAAGGTCGAGCGGTGAAGGGGAGCATTGACGCATTGTAAAGGGGCCCCTTTAGCCTCTTCCTCTGCAACGCTATGGACCTGGCACCCGCACAGTGACTCCATGGAAAGTAGTTTGTCTCTCTTATTAAGAGATTATTAGTGGTAGTGGCAGTAATCACAGCGCAACCATTGTTGTTATTTAAGTTTATTGTGTTATCATTGGAAGGTGAAGGTTTTCGTTATCTAGTATTATAACAAAAATATATCTGGCTGCCGACGCTGATATCAATAGAGCGACCGTCTATTTTTCACAGCCCTCTTGTTCAGGCTAATCTAGAATTACTGACTTTGAAGGATAGCTGCTGGAACAAACCGTTAGGTGTTTAGCGACAGATTTTCTACTTGAGAGTGGTAGCTAGCCAGGCGGACATTCGGAAAATGCCCTACCACATATAACGACTAACAATGCGAAGGCTACTGGCTTCGAAACTCGCCGCGTGTACTGGATATATAGGACGCGTCTGCAAACGATCACTCTTACTTACTTCTTCTTCATCACGAGGATGATTTTCTTGAGCTGATGTTTCGGGTGATCTACGTGCGCGAGGATCGCGGCTGATTGTTGAAACGTCGGCTTTTACAATATTTTATGGAGACTTGTACGGCGCTCGACTCTTTCTCATACGCGCCAGAAGTCTACCCCATAGGGGTTATCTGTGATCTACCCCCAACATAGTCAAGGCGTTGGGGTAGCTGTTGCGTTGGAAAAGTTTTTTTTATACCGAACTGGGTAACACTTGGCCACTATCTCACCTGATGTGAAGTGATGATGTGATAGATAATGGAGTGCTCACCCAGAAGATACCTATTCACTCGCGTTTTGAAGACCCCCAACACCATATTGTACTTAACCGGAAACACAGACTCAGGTAGGGTATTCCATTCCCTAGCGGTTCGTATAATGAACGAAGAAGCAAATCGCTTTGTTCGGGTAAATGGAATATCTACCATATAGCGGTGGCGCTTCGGAGTATCCCTGGATGTCCGGTTAAAGAATGGGGATGGCGGAATCAAATTGTGAAGATCCGTTGCACACTCACCGAAATGTATCCGATAAAAAACCGATAAACTAGCTACTTTGCGGTGATGCTCGAGACTCTGGAGTCTCTTGTTACGTTACTTACGTTCATATAATTGGATATATTGCGAATATCACCAAACAGGTCATTTCAAGTCTCTTAGTCCTTATTATGATTACAAGCACTAGCGCGTGCTGAGTGAAAATCAATTTACAGATTATTGGATCTCAACATTATTTGTTCCGTACGGGAATCGAACCCGCGTCCTTCGATTTGCGCCGGATGCTTCCACTCTGCCACCAGAACCTTACTATAATAATTCGAAATTTTAGAAAAAAAACTAGCGACCCGCCCCTGCTTTGCACGGGTTATTGTAAACTCGCCACAAAGTAAATTCGCCACACTTTTGTAAACTCCATACATTGAAAGTAAACTTACCACACACATAAAAAAATATGTGTAAATTCGTCACAGGTAGGTAAGGCATATTGTTAATTCGTCACAAGTCCTCATTTCCTTAAAAGTAGCGTCCGCATACAAGGTTAATTACAAATAACTTTTAAATAATTCACTTTAATTTCAAATAATTCACTTATATACGTTCTTATGCCTAATAAGCAGAAAAAGACTTACGAACAACTTTTCATTTTGCTGAAACAACATCTTCCTAACTGGACACCGCTGACAATGGTTGATGTAACTAATTTCCAAAGCATGATAAATAAATTATTGCCTAACCTCGCCGTGGTGTAGAAATAATCGTTGCGGCCTATTTCGCGTGTTGGTTATGACTTCAAAGTGTAATTTCTGTACCTTACAGGTTCATATACAGTTTCATATATGTATAATATTTATGAGATTACTGTGCTTAGAAACACTTCTAATAAAAGTCTCAGTTATCTCAGAAAAGATTCCAGTAAAGTTTGTATTTATTTGATATAATAATTTAACCTGTGTTCAATGAGCATCCTTATGGTTTCAGCTACCCTTTCAGTATTAACTTAAAAATTAAAAGCTTTTTTAAATGTTTCTACAAGATGTACATGCCGCTCACGTCATGGCAAGAGTCACTGATGGGGATGTTAGTAATTAAAATTGCTGCATTACTCTCTGCGCCTAAACACAGAAGTGCTTGCACACTACTGCCTGAGGAAGAATATCTGACTCTGCAGTGCACCCTGCAAATAACACAATACAATTTCACAAATACAACTTGCCCTATTTTTAGAAAATTATTCAAATGTTAAAATTAGTCAAAGAAATCTGAAATAATAAGGCTAACCAGAGGAAACCAGACTAAAATAGCGCCGAATACATTAATGTATGAAAATTGCACAAAACATCCTTAGTATACTCCATTGGAATCAATTATCAAATGAAATTGTGACTACCAATATGTTAACTGTTTTAAGAACTGGCTCAATAACTAGCTACTAACCAGTAAAATAAGTGAAGTTGAAGATGACTTTGGACGTGTGTGATATAGACATATATATCAGCAATTATGCTGTCCATTTATAAATAAATAAATAGCCTTCTCCAAATTTTCAACTATGAAGGTCAAGCATCTTCAAGGCATGGGTGTCCTGATTTTGATGCATGGAATTGGTTGCTTCCATTTTTATGTTCTTAGCATTTTATTATTAATTTCATAAAACTCTTTTGCACACCAATACTATACATTACAATAATACATAGTTTATTTGTGTGCGAAACAATATTTGCAGAACTTTGTGCCTAAATACTACTACCCCGATAATGAGTTTTCATAGTTTACACAACTATAAAAGTTATCTTAGGTTTTCCGATTATTACAGAGATGAATTACGTAGCATTCCATGGATTCACCATGCGGGTGCCAGGTCCATAATGCTGCAGAGGAAGAGGCTGGAGGGGCCTGGGACTTGCAACCCAGGAGTAGGGTTAAGGGGCCCCTTTACAATGCATCAATGCTCCGCTTCACTGCTTGACCCTCCTCCCCTACCTTACCAAATTTGGTAAGATCCTACTAATGCCGCCTTAGATATGCATTCTAGGATGAACGTTACTGTTGTTCTTGGCAGGCCAAGGTCTTTGCTCCAACTTCTACAGCAATGCATCAATGCTCCGCTTCACTGCTTGACCCTCCTCCCCTACCTTACCAAATTTGGTAAGATCCTACTAATGCCGCCATAGATATGCATTCTAGGATGGACGTTACTGTTGTTCTTGGCAGGCCAAGGCCTTTGCTCCAACTTCTACAGGATACAAATTAACCACATAACCGTTTTAGGTTAATTTATTTGTTAGGTCATTATATTTGTTTGTTTTGTTCTATATGTTCTATAAGTACTATGCGTTTTGAATTTTTTGAGTATATAAATATGTCTGCTCTGGAAGACGAAACACCAACATCCTCAGAAATTTTGTAGTGTTTTTCATACGTTCATACCATCACAAGAGTCCAATCGGGAGCCGCGCCTAAGATGGAGTTAGGCTTGGATTTCGATTTTGCAGATGACCCTTCTTTTAAAAAATCAATGTGTCGTTTGTTTGTGGTCAAACCTTTTTTGCTCTTGCTACCGAGAGACTTATATTGGTAACTAAGGCACTTATTGGTAGGATGCAAGGTGCTCCTTGATAGGGGTCATTATTTACGTCGCCATGATAGAGTCCTCGAAATCATACGAGAAGCGGCGACACTCTCGGTAGCTAGAGCAATAAAAGGTTTGACCAAGAAACCACACGTTGATTTTGTAAAATAAGGGTCATCTACAAAATCTTAATCCAAGCCTTACTCTATCTTAGGCGCAGCTCCCGATTTCTACACTCAATAATTCGAAAACGCATAGTACTTATAGAAGTTACTGTGCCGTGGGGAACAAACATACCTAAAGATCCACAATAAAAACAAACAGATATTATGACCTAACAAATGAATTGACGAAAAACCGTTATTGTGGTTAATTTACATGCTGTAGAAGTTGGAGCAAGAGGTATAATATGCAAAATCCCTATATAACCTACTTAAAGACCTTGGCCTGCCAAGAACAACCGTTACTTCCATCCTAGATAGTGTATCTAAGGCGGCATTAGTAGGATCTTACCTAATTTGGTTAGGTAGGGGAGGAAGGTCGAGCGGTGAAGGGGAGCATTGACGCATTGTAAAGGGGCCCCTTTAGCCTCTTCCTCTGCAACGCTATGGACCTGGCACCCGCACAGTGACTCCATGGAAAGTAGTTTGTCTCTCTTATTAAGAGATTATTAGTGGTAGTGGCAGTAATCACAGCGCAACCATTGTTGTTATTTAAGTTTATTGTGTTATCATTGGAAGGTGAAGGTTTTCGTTATCTAGTATTATAACAAAAATATATCTGGCTGCCGACGCTGATATCAATAGAGCGACCGTCTATTTTTCACAGCCCTCTTGTTCAGGCTAATCTAGAATTACTGACTTTGAAGGATAGCTGCTGGAACAAACCGTTAGGTGTTTAGCGACAGATTTTCTACTTGAGAGTGGTAGCTAGCCAGGCGGACATTCGGAAAATGCCCTACCACATATAACGACTAACAATGCGAAGGCTACTGGCTTCGAAACTCGCCGCGTGTACTGGATATATAGGACGCGTCTGCAAACGATCACTCTTACTTACTTCTTCTTCATCACGAGGATGATTTTCTTGAGCTGATGTTTCGGGTGATCTACGTGCGCGAGGATCGCGGCTGATTGTTGAAACGTCGGCTTTTACAATATTTTATGGAGACTTGTACGGCGCTCGACTCTTTCTCATACGCGCCAGAAGTCTACCCCATAGGGGTTATCTGTGATCTACCCCCAACATAGTCAAGGCGTTGGGGTAGCTGTTGCGTTGGAAAAGTTTTTTTTATACCGAACTGGGTAACACTTGGCCACTATCTCACCTGATGTGAAGTGATGATGTGATAGATAATGGAGTGCTCACCCAGAAGATACCTATTCACTCGCATTTTGAAGACCCCCAACACCATATTGTACTTAACCGGAAACACAGACTCAGGTAGGGTATTCCATTCCCTAGCGGTTCGTATAATGAACGAAGAAGCAAATCGCTTTGTTCGGGTAAATGGAATATCTACCATATAGCGGTGGCGCTTCGGAGTATCCCTGGATGTCCGGTTAAAGAATGGGGATGGCGGAATCAAATTGTGAAGATCCGTTGCACACTCACCGAAATGTATCCGATAAAAAACCGATAAACTAGCTACTTTGCGGCGATGCTCGAGACTCTGGAGTCTCTTGTTACGTTACTTACGTTCATATAATTGGATATATTGCGAATATCACCAAACAGGTCATTTCAAGTCTCTTAGTCCTTATTATGATTACAAGCACTAGCGCGTGCTGAGTGAAAATCAATTTACAGATTATTGGATCTCAACATTATTTGTTCCGTACGGGAATCGAACCCGCGTCCTTCGATTTGCGCCGGATGCTTCCACTCTGCCACCAGAACCTTACTATAATAATTCGAAATTTTAGAAAAAAAACTAGCGACCCGCCCCTGCTTTGCACGGGTTATTGTAAACTCGCCACAAAGTAAATTCGCCACACTTTTGTAAACTCCATACATTGAAAGTAAACTTGCCACACACATAAAAAAATATGTGTAAATTCGTCACAGGTAGGTAAGGCATATTGTTAATTCGTCCTCATTTCCTAAAAAGTAGCGTCCGCATACAAGGTTAATTACAAATAACTTTTAAATAATTCACTTTAATTTCAAATAATTCACTTATATACGTTCTTATGTCTAATAAGCAGAAAAAGACTTTTCATTTTGCTGAAACAACATCTTCCTAACTGGACACCGCTGACAATGGTTGTAGACTTTGAAGTTGCTGTAATAAATGCTATAAAAAACATTTTTCTAACGTTGAACTACAAGGATGTAACTTCCACTTTAAACAAGCATTGGCCAAAAAAGCTCATTCTTTAAAAACGAACCCCATCGAAGAGAAGAGACACTTAGCCATGTGAGCTGCGTTAGCGCATGTTAAGAAGCAGGACATTGAAGACTGATGGAACAACAAAATCGAATTTTCATTTTCGATTTTGCATTTGACACTGATTATATATTGTCTAATTAGATATTATTTTTTACTGTGATTTTGAATTTTAAACAAATTATATTCTCTTGATAAATTTTATATTTTTAACTCTGATTTTAATTCGACGATACTCGGGAATACCAAAAATATGACTGTAATTAATAAATATTTTTAGAAGTGACCGTGCTGTGATCAATAAAAATATTTTAAGTGTAATTTTGCTGTTGATTGATAAAAAAAAATATGTTGATTTTATTCTGCTTTTTATTTGATTTTTCTGCAGTCTGTACGGAAAACCCCAATATGGCAAGTTTACAATACTTCAAAATAATATGTGGCGAATTTACATAACAAAAACAGGACTGTGGCGAGTTTACACATGTTTTTTGTCTGTGGCGAATTTACTTTGTGGCGAGTTTACAATAACCCCTTTGCACGGGTGCATAACCCTAAGAGATAGGCATACCATCGCGATCTTTTTTGTAGACCTATATAAGGTGTACAATACTGTAGTACATCATTTTGATCTAAACCTAGTAGTTCTGCCAGCGTTTGCAATGTAAGCGCAAAAAATTGTGTTTATTTACGACATCACATTAGAAACCTCTAAAATTGACAGTGTTTCTCGATTACATTAAGCATGTATTATACATAGTAATTAAACAACCTTAAACGGTAAAAATACGCGATTTAAACCATTTAAAATTGTTTAATTACTGTATGTAACAATCGCGAAAACCTAAGACAACATTATGTATTACTAGCTTTCCGGGCGCAGCTTCGCCCGCGCGTATGTCGGTTATCGCGCAAAACCATTAGCCTCTTTTTGCGCAGTTGGATAAAAACTATCCTATGTTTTTTCCCGGGTCTCAAACTATTTCCATACCAAATTTCATTCAAATCGGTCCAGTAGTTTTGGCTTGAAAGCGTAACAGACAGACAGAGTTACTTTCGCATTTATAATATTAAGTACTGATACATGTAAACTTTTCTCTTGAATCACTTTATCTACTAAAAAAACCGCATCAAAATCCGTTGAGTAATTTTAAAGATCTAATCATACATAGGGACAGACATACAGCGGGAAGCGACTTTGTTTTATACTATGTATTGATCGTATTCTCCAATAATATGTGAAAATGTCTGTTGACCTTATTTCTTATATTGATTTTCCCTGTACACACTTCATGGCTTCTATTCCTTTAATATTACCTAGTTCATTACCGTAGAATCCTTTTATAATGACGTTAAAGTGACGGACACGTCATACGAAACGGTCGTCAAAGCTTATTCTTAGAATATGCATTGTATGAATTATTTGTAATAAACAACTTCCTTATGCAGATGATATAGCTCTATATTATTCTTCTGATTCCTTTTCAGATTCTGTTTCCCGTCTTAATACTGCTCTTTCTTATCATTCTGTTTGGCTGAATGAGCATGGTCTAACATTAGCTTCAGACAAAAGTAAGGTGGTTGTGTTTTCTAGAAAGAGAAATATCCCAGATATTAAAATTTTAATTAATGATCAATGTCTCACGACTTATAGTGAGTCAAAATTTCTTGGTCTCATTTTAGACTCATAATTAAATGGCGCATGACATATTGAACACATCAGTACTAATATTATAAATGCGAAAGTAACTCTGTCTGTCTGTCTGTCTGTTACGCTTTCACGCCAAAACTACTGGACCGATTTGATTGAAATTTGGTATGGATATAGTTTGAGACCCGGGAAAAAACATAGGATAGTTTTTATCCAACTGCGCAAAAAGAGGTTAATGTTTTTGCGCGATAACCGACATACGCGCGGGCGGAGCCGCGCCCGGAAAGCTAGTTATGAATAAATGCGAAAAAAATATTAATATTCTTCGTGCTTTATCTGGTGTATGGTGGGGTTCTCATCCCTATTGTCAAAAAATATTATATAATGCTATTATAAGAAGCTATTTCGACTATGGTGTGTTCCTTTTAGAACCTTGCAGTAAAGTGTCTTTAAGGTCCTTGGATTCTATCCAATTTCGTTGCCTTCGTACCATTTCAGGTTCTATGAAATCTTCACCCACAAACGCACTTCAAGTGGAGTGCGTTGATCCTCCACTAAGTCTACGTCGTCAATTCTTAGCTGACCGATTTTTCTTTCAAGCTGCACAATTTTCTTATCATAATATTGTAGCAAAGCTGTACTCTTTATCTAATCTGGTTTCTTCTTCAAACTTTTGGCGTCATAAGGATCCACCACTTTTATTAAATTCTTATAATAAACTTTATATGGAACCGACTTCAACACCCAAAAGTGTGAAATAACTTGTCGAAGTCGGTACCATGCGCACAATATTGTGATAATAGCTACTTTTGAACCATCATGGTACCGACTTCAACAAGTTATTTCACACTTTTGGGTGTTGAAGTCGGTTCCATTTTTTGTTAAATTTTTTTTTTTTTTTATTGCTGATAGGTAAGCCTTTGCTACAATATCACCAGATGTTAAGTGATGATGTGGTCGAAAGGTGTTAAGATTTCTGGCTCTTAAGGACAGCTGCCGGAACACACCGTTAGGTGCTTGGCAACAGATTTTCTATTTCAGGGTGGTCGCTAGCCAGGCGAGCATTCACAAATGCCCTTCCACCAATCGATGAAGCTCAAGCCCGCGGGGAGATTCGAACCATTGACCTGCTGCAAGGCAGTCTATGGCCAATGCTACTGAGCCATCACTTCCAAGCGATTTCAAAAACACTGTGCGCATTACAAATCATCGAATAATGAGTCGTGTTTCAGCCCATTCGCTGGAAGGCAATGTTATTTATAGATATGGCCATGATTGTACCAAACCAAAAGTGAGTGTTTAATATACTTACTTCGTGATTGTACATTTACATTTTAACATTGATGCAACTTGGAAAGGAATCGAGTACAAAGGTGAATGAGTCATAACTCAAATCTATCCTTTCGTTCCTATTGTTACGATCTCAGCGTTTAATCGTGAGATGTCAATAATTTTGTACCATATTAATTTTTTATCTCAGGAATCGAAAATTTCCCTGTGCCATTTACTATGTCTTGTAATTAACAACCATTGAAATAAAACGGCTTAGCCGATTTTCATGTAAGATGTATCGTTCGATTCGTCTTGATAGCGCAGGTTATACAAAGTACATAAAACATTTTTTTTAAATGGCGGAATTCATACGCCGTAGATAATTTTTTTTCATCTAAACCCTTCGCTAAGACGTATAAACAAAAAACTAATAAAAGAAATAGTCAAAAAAAAAAATAACAAAGATGATTAAAAATATAATAAATATTCGTTATTTATTTTATGTGCATATTTAATGTAGTGAAACGCCTAGGTGGTATATCAAATGTTAAGTAATCATAATCATTGTGTTTACATTAAACAGTAAGTTCTGTACAGTCTGTTATGCCTCCACAAAATTTTACACGCAAGAGTTGCTTGTCGAGATGTCGCGAGGTCCAGTACGGGGCGAACTAATAGCCAATTAAAATTGAAAAAGTAAAACCTTTCTCCTTCAACAAGCGATACAAGCTAAGAAGATAATCAAATCAAAACATTACAACAACATGCAATTTTTTTTTCTCTTAATGTGATAGCCAGTGCTATTTAAATGTTGAACACGAAGACTGAACACGAACACCAGCATGAAAGAGGTTTTTATTTATGGCGACGTGAATTATTGCGGTAGATGCTTGATTTTTTTTGTGTGCTAAGCAGATAGATAGGCCAATTCAGTATGGTAACATTTACTATCGTTAGATCTTTGAATGGAATAAAAAAAAAATGGCAAGAAAGATAAAATTACCCAGTACGTTCACAACTTCTTTGGGACCTTGAAGTTGTGAACATATTGGGTAATTTTATAAAAATCACATCGTACTCGGCGATAGGTGAAAAAATAAAAAAAAGGTCATAACTCCGAAAATATGAAAAATCGCGGAACATACATGGGGGTGATTCAGATAGCCCTCTAGGTCCTCTACCTCCCAGCTTCAGTATATCACTACTTCTTGGGACACCCTGTGTAAAAAAGCTTATCTCTATAAAAGCAACTTTTTATAAGCAAGCTTTTATTGTGTTCTTGTTGATAAAAATAATTAAAGATTTAAAAAATACTCGTTAAGACGATTCAAATGAGCCCAAACTCGATGAGATTATGTCGTTTGATTGCGAAGTTCCTTTGGCCACCTTCCAGCTCCATCATCAGATCAGCATCGTGTCATCATAATATTGCATTGTCACGCGATTTACACATGTACCTATGCAAAATTTCAGTTCAATCGGTAACCGGGAAGTTGATCAAATTTAATTTGCAAGATTAGATGACAAACATCGTGACAGGTGAAACTAAATAAAAGTTTGTAATAAGCTAGTAGCCCTTATTTTATTTCGAGTAGTATAGTATACCATACAATATATACCATATATCAACAAATAATAAAACCTGCCAAGTGCGGAAGAATCCAACTCGGATGAGCAGCGCGAGAAGATGTCGCGTAAATTCCTGAGTTACGCGACATCTTCTCGTCGAAGATCCCGCAGAGCCTGAAGACCGAAGTCTTCAACCAGTGTGTGCTGCAGTGTATGGCACTGAGACGTGGTCCTTAACTATTATGGACAAGCCCAGAGTTATTCAACGAGCTATGGAGATATTTGTGGAGGAGTTTATTTCGGCGTTAAAATCCGGAACGTGGATATTCGCCAAAAAACTTAAGTCACCGACATAGCTCTCAGAATTAGCAAGTTGAAGTGGCAATGGGCGGGGCACATTGCTAGACGAACTAGGCCCCCACTAGGTGGAACTACATCGTGAAAGTCGCGGGTAGCCAATGGTTAAAAGCGGCTAATAGCCGTTCTTTGTGGCGCTCTATGGAGGAGGCCTGTGTTCAACAGTGGACGTCTTCGATGATGATGATGAAGTCCGGGTCGGAGATCCGTTGTTACAATATGTTTGTTTGTATTGTTGCAGCCGCGCCACATGGCGCAGGATGATGATGAGCAGTGGTGCGAGGAGCGGCTGTACGCGTCCTCGCGGAGCAGCGACGACAGCCCCCTACTCTCGCAGAGGTAATCAAATAACCTTATAGATTTTTGAAGCGTTCGTAGCGAAGTTTGCTTAGCTATTCTGAACCGATCTGCTAAGGTAAGCAACGTCCGCCGCGGTCATGAGTTGGATGGGTGATCGCTAGTGACATTACTACTGAGCGTGCACGTGCTTCGGAGGGCACGTTGAGCCGTCGGTCCCGGTTGTTGTCTTACGAAGGCAGTCGTTATAGCATGGTGGTAAGGCATTTTGCGAATACCCGCCTGGCTAGGTACCACCCTTCAAGTAGAAAATCTATCGCCTAGCACTTAACAATGTGTTCCGGCAGCAGTCCTTGAGAGCTAGTAATTCTAGGTTAGCCTGAACAACATCTCCGAACGCATCATCACTTACCATCAGGTGAGATAGTGGTAAAAGGCTAACCTATTCATTTTGATACCCCACTAAATGAGTTTGGGAGGAAAAAAAAATCTCACAATATATGGCGACTAAAATCCGTCAATTTGTTTTTCTTTTTTTATGTACCTAGTGTCACCTACGCTATCAAGGCGAATCTAATAATATATTATACATTAAAATCGGTTGAGCCGTTTAGAAGTTATGGTGGAATAATGAAACACACGAGCATACACGATATATACATACATGAACCCTGAAAACATAACACTCCTTTTTGTAGGCATTCGTGTTAAATGCTTACAAAAATAGGAAGTGGACATGGTATGTTGAAAGTTCGTCGTTTATAGTTAATTGGTGACTAATTGAAAGTATGCGTAACCATTGTCATTGAACGTTCTACGGAGAATAGCTTACTTAATTATCTCTGTGTGACGGACGTTATAGGTAATTTGCATTGTTGTGTTCCGAGTTGAAGGACACTTCGTAGCATGTGAATATACAATAGGTAGTTTGAACATAATTTCATCTAAGTACATAATCACATTTCGTAAAATTCGAATAAAAAATTTCAAAACAAGTTTATAATGACATCTAAACTACAATATTATAAAGAGGAAAGATTTGATTGTATGCATTGAATAGGCTCTATAAGTACTGGACCGATTTGAAATATTCTATCGCCATTAGAATCCTACATTATCCCTGATGAACAAAGACTATAGAATATTAAAAAAAAAGTTTGGATCCGTATGAAAACTTCTAAAATTTTAAAATTACCAAAAAAATCGTTAATATATCGCGTACGCTGCGTATATTATTGACAATGCAGCAAAGTGATGTACATATCAAAATGTTATACAGGACATCAATATCTACAAAAAAAATCCGCGATACCATATGTCTTATTACAGTTATTACAAATTTACGAGTGTAAAAATGATAGTCATGTGCAGGTAGCTAGCCAGGCGGGCATTCGCAAAATGCCCTACGACCATGCTATAACGACTGCCATCCTAAGACAACAACCGGGACCGACGAGCCCTCCGAAGCACGTGCACGCTCAGTAGTAATGTCACTAGCGGTCACCCATCCAAGTCTTGACCGCAGCGAACGTTGCTTAACTTAGCTGATCGATTAAGAACAGCTAAGCAAACTTTGTTACGAGCGCTTCAAATTATAACTTCAACTAGCTTTCCGGGCGCGGCTCCGCCCGCGCGTATGTCGGTTATCGCGCAAAAACATTAACCTCTTTTTGCGCAGTTGGATAAAAACTATCCTATGTTTTTTCCCGGGTCCCAAACTATTTCCATACCAAATTTCATTCACATCGGTCCAGTAGTTTTGGCGTGAAATCGTAACAGACAGACAGACAGATATACTTTCGCATTTATAATATTAGTACTGATTCATGAACATGTTTGTTAAAAGTTAGGCGTTAGATGTTGAATTTAACAAAAACAAGGACTAGGCTTAATAAAATAATGTTAATATTTTTTCATCATTTGTTATGAATTGATCCACATGAAGTGGTATTTCCGTTTTTCAGAATATACGAGAAACGTCGGTATGCACCGTACCCAATCGCGAAGGCGGACGAGCGAGAGAGGAGATCAACCGTCTCGCTCCTGATGAAGTTCTTTCTGTTCTGCACGGCAATGATCATGTTCTGCGTTCTTCTTTACATACCTGTATACAACAAGGCCAACTATCAGATGTCAAAAGGTAAGGTTCAATATTGGAAAAAATATGTAGGAGATGGCGCATACAGCCACTAAACGGGGAAAAATTTATCGCACCGGATGAATATAAAATGAGTGCGTCGCTTTCTAAATACGTCTCCTTCTTAGAAAGTAAAAGTCTACGCGTACAGTCTCGCGATGCGAATATACAGAATTTCGATCATTTCACCGTTTAACAACTGCTCCGTCTATTTGTTAGAAAGATAAAGTAAAAAGAATATCATAAGTTGTCGGTACCAGAGGTCATACAAAAATTCATAAAAACATACTTAATTGGGTCACAAAAAGAGTTAGCCGAGATAATGAAAACGTGTCGCTTTACGTTGGTAGAAAAAAAATGAAACGCATGGTTTCCGTTCATGTGGAGCGACACTCGTTATATATTTATATCTATGCCTGTACACGAAGTATAACATTCGTTTTTATCTCTTTTTCAGCATTAGTGTCTGGCTGGTCCACACAAACAAACAGAGATACAAAATTATACGTCCTCCCAAATAACGTAACAGTTATACACGAACCAAAAAACGTATGCGTTAAAGATAAAAAAAACAATCTCACCTTACTTATAGTTGTATGTTCCTCAACAGAAAACTTCGAACAAAGACTAGCTATTAGAAATACATGGGGAAACTATAAAAAGTATGTAGAATTATCAAAAGTATATAGATTAGTTAGAGATAGATACAAAGATTACAATTTTACATATGATTTGTATAATAGTAATAATACAAGAGCGAAGAGGGACGTTTCCGGTATTGCCCAGATACTCCCGGAACTCGCCAAAGCGTTGCAAAGCAACATGGTCAATGTGAAGACTGATAGTGTACCTGAGGAAAGAAGATTTGATGATGATGACGTCAAAAGTGATGATAATGCAAAAGGTGATGAATTGTTTCAAGAGTTTGATATGAATAAAGAAATTGGTGAAAATACTCAAGCTAGTGATGATTATGATTACGATACTAATATAATGAAGATTCCACCAAATGGATACGAAGAAAATCCAGATTTGGACAAAGTCCTTAATCTTTTGAAGAAAGATAAAAATTACCCCAAAATTCGGGAAGATTATGAGAGTGGCAATAATGAAGTAGAGTTTAAGGTGGTTTTTCTGTTAGGGTTGCCAGTACAAAGAAATGATTCTACTGTGCAAGATCGGATCGAAGAAGAGGTAGATAAGTATGGAGATGTTATTCAAGAAGGCTTTATAGATTCGTACAATAATTTAACTTTGAAATCTATAATGATGTTGAAGTGGATCAATAATAAATGTCATGATAATGGTAAGTTGCAACTTATTTATACAATATCAATATTATGAACCTTGTAGTAAGGATGTAATGATAAAAGTAATCTAAGTATAGATGATTTAGTTTTCCCTAACTCAAGCATACATGACTGATATTATTTTACTCTCTAGAATATTGAATACTATGTTATATATGTATACTACTATTTTAAGTATAACATTTAAATTTCTAGATCAGTCCAAAGCTATTAAAAGAAATTAAGTAGTTCTACTATTGTAACCAGTTAAATTCGGTAGTACACAATTCATATTATGTTCTGAAGGTTTATCGGCATGAAAAGCATTATATATTGTAACCTAAAGAATCAAGGTACTAAAGAAATGCCTTAGATTATTGAGATAGTGGTAACAGCAACATACATAAACTTCAGGATATAATAATAAGACAAGAATAGCATTTAATTGTTTATCTTTTAAAGGAAAAACATATATTGACACTGTTAATAATTTCTACAAATATTTTTGCATTGCCATTTCCAGTTCGCTACATTCTAAAAACCGACGACGATATGTACGTAAATGTGCCAAATCTGATGATGAATCTGAAGAACAGGTCGCGTGAACATGACCAGAAACTCACGAGAGGTCACAAAGGCGAGGAATACTTGCTCATCGGTGACCTCATCTGTGGTGCTAAACCTGTGCTCGATTCTAGTAATAAATGGTAAGTATTTTTTTCATCATAATTATGTAAGTACTGGAAAGGATAGCAATTATTAAATGAAAGGATTAGTGCGTTCATTGATGAGTAATGGTGATCTCTGTGATATATTATAGTAGTCATGATATATATTTATCAAACTAACTATTTGTAAGCCACAGGGTACACCGTACGCCAGCTGCTAAGTTTGGTATGCAATTTAACAATGCAATTTAAGCCTCATTCTAGGCCCCAATTTTAATAATTGGGGCCTAGAATGGGACCCCAAGGTAAACTACACCATAACACTCAAAGTAAATAAATAACTCAATGGACTTAATCCTTTCAAAGTTTTGTGTAAAATTAATAGAAAGTATCAGCATTAATTATGGATCTTGCATACCTTCATTTAAAATATAAATGTTCATAAAAACAGTGTCAGAAGCATCTTATAAGTCTCTCTCTGAGGTATCTTCTGTCAATGTAGCCCTCGCTACATGTATGGAGGTCAAGTATAACTGAACTATTTCTAAATACTATCGTGATTCCAAGTACTAACATGGGTTCGATTCCCACTCTAGGTGAGAAATTGTGTACTCTAAAAATGTGTAAATGTGATAACTGAACTTATGGCAAGGCACAGCTTAAAAAAGTAATTGGAAGTTATCGTTGTTAAAATGTTATAAAAATGAAGCCCTGGGATACACCATAATAATAGAAGAGATAGTGGTTTTGTTTATTAAAACATTTCAATGTTTTATACAAAATAAAATTATAAAAATCTTGCCAATAATAAATGTCAGATTTACATACATTTCCTTAAAAAAAGAAACGTACTGATAACAGTGTCAAAAGCCTGACCAAAGTCAAAATCGAATGTATCTCCAGGTACAGTCTTCTCGAGATGTACGGGTCGCGTGTAACCAAAGTACTTGATAGGCATCGGTTGTCTGTGCTGAGCTGCGCCTCTTAAATCGGTGTTAAATAGTTTTGTTAAAAAGGGGCTAGACTGATGCCTTGAGGTACACCATAATATATCTAAAGTACCAGTGATTTACTAAAACATATGAGTATCTGTTTACTATAAAACAGTGATATTATAATATACATAGGTATCAAAAAACACTTTTGAATAGTATTTTCAAATAAATCTGAAATAAGACAGTGTCAAAAGCCTCACCTAAGTCGTATGCATCTCCAGGTACAGCCCTCGCTATATGTACGGGGGTCGAGTGTACCCCAAGTACTTGTCAGGCACGGGGTATCTGTTCTCAGCTCCAGCTGCCAAAGCGTTATATGACGCTGCCCTCAGAACGCCGTACTTCCACTTAGAGGATATTTATATTACTGGTAAGTTATCTTTTGAGCATATTTTTTTGTGTAAATTGGATATGTGCTAAGAATAGGATGAAAATTTACGAGATCGACGTTTCGTGTTATTTCTCGTAAAAAACTGAGCAGATTCAATAATTTTTTGGTATTAAAATTTTAATTTACAGTTATACCTACTTTTAATTCTTGCTTTGCTCCTACCTTTTATTCTTTAAAAACTTTTCAAATTTGTCTGGTGGTCCTCTGATAGCATTTTTAGTTACATTCTGCATCATATTCTTCCTGATAATAATTAGTTGCTTAAAAAAAGGAAATGACGGGGACGTGTCTTTACAGGTCCTACCTGTACAGGCTGATTTTGTCAAATATTTCCACCTAAGGTACGCCGACTTTACTTCACAAACTCAACGTAAACAGACAGCAACGGATTTCGACGTATTTCACTCATATTTCTATCTCAAAGTTGAAATATTTTATTAAATTTAGTTGTGTAGTGGATATGAAGATCAATAAAAAAACTTAATCACTTACTTTGGGAATCGAATACGTCGACCCGGGTTTCGAGCATATCAGTTGCGACGGGGCGAGCCAGTAATTCTAGGCCTTGTCCGTTAATCATACTCAACGACATCATCACTTATCGATACGGGTTCAGTGACCGTGATACAGCTGATAGCTACGCTCGCGGTAATGGGGTTTGAAATGGTTTCGAAATAACCGGTTATAAAACGTTTTATGTCGATTTTATAAATATATCGTATGTATAGTATGAGCGTTAACGGAGCGTTATTGATAACTATTTTTAAAGTTATTTCCTTAAGTTTTATATTTTGCTGCTCTTTGTGCGTATATGTGAATAACGATTTTCCAGAGCTGTTTTCAATATGGTATTTAAAACTTGAACGTTAATTTAACGTAATATGGGCAATATTCTACTAATGTTGAGCGTTTTCATGATAATGTACAATACTCTCGTTACAGTGACAGATCAATTACAGTAAAAAAAAACTGTATATTAAACTGTTTAAAACTGAAAAATGGTGGGAAGTATTTTTCTATGACGATTTCACATGTCGTTATGTGCTGTTATTAGGCTGAACACGGTTTGAGTAGAGTTTTACCCGTTTTAGGTATATGTGCGGCGCGTGCGTCACCTCGGCTGACCCCCCGCGATGACGGCACGTTCTCGTACTGGGCGCCCCCCGAGGGTGGGGGCGGGGGAGGGGGAGCCCCCGCGCCGCCCCCCTCGCGCCGTCTGTGCGCTGCGCACGCGCACGTCACGGCGCACCGCGTCGCGCCTAATCAAATGCGCGTGCTTCTAGACAGGCTACAAAGGGAGGACCTTGTCGATGTGTAAGTATTATTATTTGTTAGTAATAAACATGTTGTGTGTCCTCATTTAGTGGAAGGGTTATATATTTGTACTCGATTACTGTACAAGCAAATTGACCAGTTCGAAATCAACCATCACATCAAACACGCGTTCTCGTGAATTTACCCCTTAGTTCTGTTCGTAAATATAATAATAGTATTCAAAACACATCTTTTGATTATCATCCAAGCTGTATGGCATCAAGAAACCGTACATCTTTGTTGGTCCTTCGAGCCGGACTTGAACCAGCGATCTATGGATGAATATGAATTGACTGAAATTCCTGCCAGTATTGGTCGAGGATTTCTAGTCTTCTCTTGATATAATCGGAAGATTTCCGATCCGTGCCGTCTTTTTTGAAGTTTATATATGACTGCTCTATGGCAGCAACTAATTGTTTTTGAGATGCTAATTGACTCACCATTTTAACACACCACAAATATAGCAGCTAGAATAAAAGGAAAGATCTTACATGCAGCAGTTGAGCCTTGGTGCTCAATAAACTACTGGTTAGAGCCTTGGTGCTCCTGTGTCCGCTGATACCGTCTGCGTAGATCCTAATCCTTGATCCTCCCTGAGACGTTCTGCGGAGATAAGGCGAGCCTTGGTGCTCGCTGACGGCTCGTTTGCTTGGAATCCTTGATGATTTCTACTAACACTGTTTCCAGATGTCACTGATAGGGAGTCGCACCTTGACAGATAAGTCTACAGCTTCATTACAGTCTGTACAGCTTATTGCTTGTACAATTACACTTTTGTAAGAGACTCCTTTGTCTATTTATCCCTTTGGTAAGAGATTTTTGTCAATTTCCAAAGCATCGAGACGTGATTCGTACAAAACGATAGTTCGAAAGATGAACGTCGAAACGGAGCTGAGATTACACAGTAAAAAAGAGCAATTTCAACTGCATTTCACTTCTTTTTTTAACCTATATCTGTAACTACATTGAGGAATATTAGTATCGAGATCAATATATGCAAGAAAAAATCGGGTATTGCAAAAGAAAAATCAATGTCTAATATATGCAGTGGCGTTGAGACCTTTGAGAAGTATGTGTGGTCTGACTTTGAAAGACAGAGTAAGCAATAGTGGGATCAAAAAGCAATTTGGAGTGATATACTGATGTTAGTTGAAAAAAGTATGCTCAGATATTTTGGGCACAGGGAGGGAATGGTCGAAGAGATTGACAATGAAAGTATACACGTCGAGTGTGAACGAAAAGACTTCCCCGAATATACTCTGACCACGTTAGAGATCTGAAAAAGGGTCAGAAAATAATAGATGAAGTGTGTATGAGGAATGTAATGAGAGTGAAGGAAACAAGAGATATGCTATGATCGTAGCTAATGTAAATTCGTGATCTCAGCTACCACGAAATATGCGTGATGTTTGTGTATTTTACTTTACCAGTACGTGTTTTCTTTCAGATGTGAAAGGCAACGACTGACGCAGGTAAGACGCGACAGATTGCGTCCCAAAACACAGCCAAAGCGACTAACCAAGCATTCGCATATACACTAACATATATCCACTAATTAGTAACTTACTAGTTAGTTCACTAACGTTATTTATCAACTGTCTTTTTCTGGATCTATTTCAATTACTTACTATCATGAAAGATTATTCTTCAAGACTTTAACAAACTTTTTAGTATAAACAACATAACGGAATTAGGAATGACGATCAATTATTATAGGAAAACAGTTCGTGTCACAAATGTTATCGTCAAAACGGTCGTGTCTTATTTAAATATTGTCAAATCGGTAATGTTATAATTGACAATCGTCAAATCGGTCATGTTATAATTGACTATTGTCAAATTAGTCATATTATAATTGACTATCGTCAGATCAGTCATGTTATAATTGACTATCGTCAAATCGGTCATGTTGTAATTGACTATTGTCAAATTAGTCATATTATAATTGACTATCGTCAAATCAGTCATGTTATAATGGACTATTATCCAATTGCTATGTACGCGACTGGTATCCAGATTCTTCTGATTTAATTACTACAAATCACCGCTGTTAACGATTCATAATAATTATAAATGACTATTGGTTATACAGTCATGAATGACGTTTGTAACATGAATAGGTATATGATATTATTGTCTAGTGTCAAAAAGGTATATATAACTGCATTAGGAAATGGTCATAATATACTTACCCCATTATTCATAAAATAAGATTTAGGCTGGGCTATTGCTATGCGGTAATTCATATTTAATAATAACAAATATTTAAAGAAAACATTAAATGAATTAATAAAACACTTAAAAATATAGCTAGTGACAATTCCATCTCGTCTCGATAGTGCACTCGAAGAGTCAAGACCTGAGGATAATTCGTGTACAAGCGAAACGCGTCGAAAATTGTTCCGGTTAGGCTGCGTGGCGTTTGTGACGTCACGTGGGCTTAACAGAAAAATTAGGCGGAATTGTCATCAGATATATTTTTTTAAGTGTTTTATTAAAATATTAATTTAATGTTGTTTAATTATTTAATATTTGTTATTGTTATGTAGGAATAGTTTGCTCGTTGAGGTAAGTGCAGTACTGAAGACGAGAATCGTTAATACTTTGAGCAGCTAACTTATGACAGTTATGATTTAAGTTTCACAATTATTGTTAAAGTGATCATTACATAGACTGCATTATAAGATCAAAATGAGATATAAGTAGATTACTTTTATTTAGAATAAGTTCATAATCTCTCTAAATGAATCTCGAGTATGGATCTTAATTTGATCTTAAGCTATTGATATCACGGGAGCGAGCGGAACAAAAATGGGCGAAATATGATTCAGAAATTTAGCGATAGAACGGAATAAATTGAGCGAAATATGATTCAGAAATTATACGAGAGAGCGGAATAAATTGAGCGAAATGCGCAAGTGCTCAATTTCTGAAACAAACGTAGTTGTCAAATGTCTTATATGACAATTTTATTGCTCAGTACTCTTGTGCAATGGGCTAACTAATATTCGGGGTACAGGATTGCGTTTAGGATTCCAAAAATCTTTTTTTGGTTCTAGCTACTGAAAATGATTAATTCCAATAAATGAGTACATCTTTTCACGTAGTGCACATACTTAATATTATTGCAGCGTTCACATCTCTGCGTTCGTTCCTTCATTTCTTCATTATAACTTATTACTAACGAGTACTGTCAAAGTAGCTACTTTGTCACGGTATCTAGCTTCGTATATTTAGTATTAACTTATGATTATCATGTGATAATCATAGTACGGATGGTATATGCTACGCATAATATAATGATTATACAATGATCCCAAAAACTACATTTAGGCAGCTTACACAACTTTATTTATTATTGTTTAAGGAGACCTTAATCACAGTGCAATAAACTTAGGGTCTTCCAAAACAGCTAATCGGTAGCTAAATACTTTTAAAACGTTATCTAGTCAGAGCTAGGCGTTGTAAACACTTTGCCACCTTATAGGTACGTAAAGGCAATAAATTGTTTACATAATTCGGTAGTGGTTTCGCTGTGGAGGTGTGGATGCGGCGTTATATTGTCGTTTGAGTAACGGCGCGCGGCGTTTGATAGTTTTAGTAGAACAATGAAAATAATATGTTTAAGCCGCAAAATGATGGCTTCGCTAAATGAGATATGGATCAAAAGCTTAAATATATCAGCTACTAGCGTCCCGCCCCGGCTTAGCACGCGTACAATACCCACAATAAACATTATTTCTCTTAAAAAGTAAAGGATAAAAATGGCTATTACGGGTTATCCCTAAGAGATGATATATACCATCGCGGACTTTTTGTAGACCTTTTTAAGTTGTACAATACTGTAGTACATTTATTTGATCTATCTCGTAGGGTACATCCAGCGTTTGCAATATAAACACATCAAAATCCGTTGCGTAGTTTTAAAGATCTAACCATACGTAGAGACATACAGCGGGACATATAGCGGGAAGCGACTTTGTTTTATACTATGTAGTGATAGTGATGTTGATTTCGATCCAAAGCCTCGCAGAGGTCTTAGATTAAAAAAATATTGTATAATCCTATGCGCAATCTTGAGTTACGCTTCCATTTTCGCTCATTTCGCTTTTCTATTGGAATGTAGTTGTGATATTACTCCTGCCTGGGTGAAAATCGATCGGTGATACATATGTACTGTACATAGTTTAATAATAGTAAGGGACCTATAAGTGTTCCGTGTTGTATAGTAAACGGGAAACAAAAAAATACTTATTAGTAACTAAAAAGTTTTTTTTAAACATTAAACTCGGGTCACATCTGATCTGACGTAAATTACGTCAGTTGTGGCCCGACCCTTATGTTTTAATGTTGGTTATATATTTTTAACAAATGATCAAAATGCAATATAACAGACTCGCTTCATTATCAAAATGAAATAAATTAATAAAGAAATGCTTTTTGTTATGAAAAGTAAAATGCTCTATACATGAACAATTTGTTTTCGATATTTTCTTTACTAATCTTGTAGATAGCTTTATTTTATTTGGCCTGTGTATGTAGTAACTTGTGGAGTAGATATATTTTCTTTATATTGTTAATCTATTGTATGCTTTGCATCTTGTGATAACTAAGCAATTTAATAGTACAAGAAAATCTTGTACTAAACAATATTCTTAGTTTTTTTTATTTTTATTATCAATGAGTGCCTTTTCTTTATTTTCACTTGAGTATTTGGGAACTTATCGCTTAGTCTGCAGGGCTTGAAACCGGTATAAATTACCGATTACGAAAAGTGTTATACCGGTTTTATTATAATTTTGTTCTGAGTGAGAATTAAAGGAGCGTTATTAGAACCATAAATAACCGGTTAAACCCGCAAGATATCAGAAGAGTATCTTATGGATTTTCCACAAATATTTCCAAAAATTTGAAACTGAATAATGTTTGGTTCCCGCCCATTATTATTATTTATAAATAGCTTACTTACAATGTAAAACTACTGTTGCTCTTGCTTCACACAGTTATTTAGAATGTTCGGTAGAACAGAACGGAAATGAAAATTTCGCTTGTAGTTAGGCTGTTATTTTTTTTATTCATTATACTTATATTACTTTTTTATTATTTTTTAGTTACCGGTTTGAGTACTGCTTATGTTTTCAAACCTTGAAGTTTATACGCTTATATATTTTATACGCTTTATTCGTCGCACGTTACTTTTGTTCATTTTATGTTTTCTCATGAATTTCAGATAAAACATCAACATCGTAAAGAAACCATCCACCATAGGTTATTAAATCTACTGGTTAATGACGATTGTCGTTGATATTAACATTTATTTTATATGAGCTAAAACCTTCACATTAAAAAGTACAGCTAAAAGTTCAATTTTATATTAAAGTGCCATTTTTGGTTCATATATGTAGTAAAAAATATCGATAGAGAAAAACATTGATGGAGTTCAATAGCGAATGAACAGTTTTATTAAATTGACTAACATTATAAAAACATATATACATCATGTTGTATTTGAAAACAGTCTTAACACAACCGAATCGAAAACAACAAACTTTAGGATGAGAATAATGGTTGAATCCCAGCGGGTATTGAACCCGCAACCCCCGTTGTTTTACCAACTACGCTTTGTTCTCGACACTTGACAATACTTATTTTGATTTTATTTTAGAATTTTCAAATCTACAGCCTTGGTAGCATTAATTATATGAATGTATATCAAATTATTTGAAAAACATTCAATGCTTATGGCCTATTACAAAATTGTAAAAGACTTGAAAGGGGATACTCGAGTACATAATCAAAATATTATATTATCTCAAATGTTAGACTTTTTACCGATACCGTTTCTCTCCATTTGAATACAAATCAGTGCTGACGTGTGGCGACATCCACCACAATAACACGAAATTAATGTTGGCTGATGTTTCATCCGCTCTTGATACAGAAATAATGAGTTTAAAGTACAATTGGATTCACTTGTTATTTAAAAATAGTAACGCATGCTATGTGGGTTCAAGACCCTCTGGAATGATCTTTTCCATTAACAAAATAGACTTTTTATCTTTACTTAACAACAAAAACAAAATATAAAAAAATCGTACTACCTTAACAGCTACCAATAATATTAATATAAAAGAATTGTGTTGATATTCAATTTAGTTATAATAAAAAATGGCGATAAGATGTAAGAGCTACACTAAGCTCCGATGTGATCTCTTCTTCGTCATATTCGTATTCGTGTATATGCCATATCGGTTGTGCGTATTTTTTAATATAAAATCTGTTATATTTGAAGGTTGTTATATAGACTAATTTTATCTCGAAAATTACTTCAATGATTTGCTCGATTTTGTCTTTCGTGGATCGATGGACGTACATTTATGAAATGATATATGGTTTCGGTGGCTATTAACGGCATATTCAACTAGGTCTAGATAACATGGTATTTCGTTAGATCGCGCCCCCGTCCTGCTTCCTTGCAGCAGCCTCGCTACCGAAGCACCTATAGCATCTATAGTATTATGTCAACCCCACGTGCCAAGTTATCTCTACCGGGATTTACATACACATTTCATATCAACTAATCAGAATCCACTGTTGAAAAAAGGCTCTATTAGAGGAAGTTTACCTTCTTATCAACACATACATATTATTTAATCGATTTTATTTTCATTGCATGCATGTTTAAATCAATATGATTTTGTAGACACTGAAAGTATTACATTCAGTAAACAAAGGTAAACTAAATTACTGAATATTGTGATTAAAGCCTGCCGTTGTTGTTAATATTTAATTTTTATAGAAGTTTTTAATCACGAGCATGTATACCGCTTTTTACACATTATTTTTTGTTTTATAGTTATTTTTTATTCATGATGAAATCTCTTTTTGATATTATTTTATAGTTATTTTACGTACATTTTGTTTATCTAAATAAGATTTACAAGTGTTATCGCATACGCAGCGATTGTCAAATTTGTAGTATTTTTATATCGCTTTATTTTCGTATCATTCCTGGAGGTCTACTCCCAAAAACGAAGTTCGAAGTTTCGTTTGACGGATCGCACCTTTTCTTACCACGAAACACTATCGGATCCGAACTTCGATCCGTACTTCGTGAATTGACATATTGCCCGTATTTGACCCTACTCCCAAATGTTATTTGACATTTATTACTTCGTATTTAGACAGTAAGTTGATTATGGATGAATGATAATCTCATGATAGATACGCCCTACTGTTACGTCTGTCAGAGTCATCACTGCTTCAAATATATATTTATATAATATGTATAATGGTGACGCGCTTGGTGGTGGAAGAAAAAGTTATGGAACATGAATGTACAAATACCTTTGTATACAAGAGTCGCCGTTACAATAAATAAGAAATCATTCTTGTGTTTTCAAGAATATGTTTACTTAATTTAGGAACGCGTTACATGGTTGTTCATAAAATGCAGCGCGAGAAATAGGTACTTACATCAAAAAGAAGAAGCCCCAAAAATGGGTCTGCTACTTGAGAAAATAAAAACATTCTGACGAACGGTGTATTGAACATATGGGCTTATCTACTAATGTAAGTCCATGGTTGCATTCTAATTGTCATATTTGAAGTAGAATTTACGAAAGAGTTTATAGTGTTAGGCATCATCCAATTAGGTTCTTTGTTTGTCGACGACACAACCATCACTCTGAAAAATACTTGTTTACTAAGAAAATAAACTGTAGAATACATTAAATTCCATATACACATTCATGAATAAATAATTTATTCATTATCGAAACATTCTTCTTCACAAATTCTTTTTGGTTATTAGTTTTTGATTTATTAATCATATCTACCATAAAGAACCTGCCCAAAGATTTCAGTATCACTCCACTATAATATTTGTCTATGAATCCGAAACGAAGATCGTCCGTACAAGTCGCATCCGAAGTTATTTGGTAGTAGGGTACAAGTTCGATGTTCGTCGTTACTTCGATCCGAAACGAAGCTTCGAACTTCGTTTTTGGGAGTAGACCTCCTGGCCATTTTCCGTCTTGGTTATGTTTGAAAGACGCGAATATGATCTACGTCCGACATGAAAATTCTGCGATGTAAAAATGTGTCTAAACTTTTAGTTAGTAAATTTATTTTAGTTACAAAATTGGCTCAAGAGCGTTTTGTCTTATTTTATAAGCGAGTCTGTTATAGTAAAATTATTCTTAATAATAAACTTTAATAACACAAAGTTAACAACATATTAAAAATAAATGTTTTTAACACACTTGCTCGTTACTCTTATAGTATGGCATTTAGGTTCATAATGAACTCTTTTAACTTTACTGCACTAGGGCATTTTACTTTTCTTTTCAATCCTCAGCAATTTTATTATTTTTCCTCGCAAGTGTGCTGAAAACCGTCACGTGATTTGAGTGAGCATTGCTTATTACACTCTCGGCTTAATTTACCCTTCGCCTTCGGTTCTAATTTAAAATCCTGCCTCGAGTGTAATGACCAACATAGCACTTTTATCAAAATGAATATTATCCACAAACTCAAAATGAATCTCAGTTACTTTAAATGATGCCATAATGGAAATTAAATATTACCTGATTTTATTTACAAAGGAATGTTGTAATAGTAACAAAACTAACCATGTAAATTAGTTAATATATTAATATAATACCAATTTTATTATATCCCCTTTGTAATTAATTTTATTGAATAAATTTTATTATTTTAACATTTTATAATTATATCAAAGATATATCATAAAATATGTATGAATTGCTTAATTTTTATTTCATTTAAAAGTATAGTATTAAAATTATGCACTTTTTATCATGTCAAAGTATGTATATTTATCAGGTACTAATAATATTGTTAACAACTTTAATAATATTAAAATATATAAGTAATATAATGTAGTTAAAAAACCTTTTCTATTATTGTTATCTATCGACTTTGCTCGAAGACTTTCAATCTTCTACTTAAAAAAATAATATGGTATAATTATTATTATATAGGAAAAGAAGAGCTTTATTAGATAGTTTTAACTGTACAGTGATTTAATTATTTTGTTATTCAAATAGATTAATGAATTTTGGTAATTTTTGGTATCAAAATTACTATTGGTGATATTTCGTGGCGCACCTTCGAAAAAATATCGTGCATTACTTTAATCTTAATAATAAATATACCTTTAAAATCAATTTAATATCAATATGCCTATGCCCATTTATCCCCGATGGGGTAGACAAAGGCGTAGAGATGAGACGCCGCGCCGCAGCGACAGTTGTGTACTAAAACTGACTTATAGTAATACCCTAGGGATGAAATCCATAAACTATTTTCCAATTTAACCGGTAGTAATTTTGATAATTTTTGAATTGCCAAATATTAAACGCCTTAATATAAACTTAATTCCTTTTAAATATTCCATAAGAAAGTATTACTATGTGTAGTTAAATAAATAGTTAGTATGAACATTACATTTGAATACCTTTTACGTTACATATCTATAGAATCACGAAAAAAAATTGTAAATACAAATACATTGTTAAAGTATTCAACGATAAATGAAATGAAGTGGTACTGTCATCTGCAAAAGTGATGAGCAATGTTTGACAAAGCAGATTTTTTTTTCGTCGTTTATACTCTGTATACATACAAGAAAAGAAACATGTATTAAAAAAATGATGAAATTGTAAAATGTAATAAATGCAGGTGGTCTTATTAACAAACGTCGATCTTCTCCATCTATACAGTTTGTGTGTTTTTCAACTTTAACAGTATGGAGAAATCTTCAACAATAGCAGATCCGAAGAGCTATAGTATGAACAACAATTCAATTAACTGACTATTTACTGTCTTTTTAAATGTATGTTGTTTCGTCTTTCATTTCTTCCTTCCAAAATAGTTCCGCTCCAAGCTATTCAATTATTGACCCGGTAAAAAATCTCACTGTCCAGTCCCACATTTTAAGTGTAATTTAAAAGTTAAAGCTGAGGTTAAAATGTTGTTCGTTAACTTGTACTGCTTTTTAAATCTGCTCATAGACTTTTGTAGCCGATAGTACCAGATTTGTTGTAAAAAATAATCCAATGCGATATTTCTCAACTAATAAATTAGTTTTTTAATCAAGATTAGAAGAAAAGTATTAAAAAGGGCTCAAATTTAAACTACTTAGTAATATCATTGCATCAATGATAAATATCGTAATGGATTTATAAAACAATTAGTAAATAGGCTGTGAAATGCCTTTTGTAAAATAAATTAAAAATTGTTAACTAGAAGAAAAATAAAAAAAAATAGCAGTACCTTTTATTGCATTCTACTAATATTGTAATGCCTTTTTAAGCAACATATTGTATCAATTTTGAAAATATACCGCTTTGTTTATTTCGTTATATTGTGTTGTAAATCAAATAAAATATTTAAGTGCAATATTTATTTATTAGAATATAATATGATGTCGAACTTTGGTAAACTCATTTCAAATTATGTATTATATGTATTTAATAACAACGAACGCTTATGTGATATCTAAGTGCATCAAAAGTTTTTAAATATTAAACTTATTCATGTAATATAGTGTCATAAAAGTATTTTCATCCAGTAAAACTGGTAGCTAGAGACTTCCATGGCCATAATTGTTAAATAGTCGATATTTTTTCATTAATAATTCAAGTGAAAATAATTATAAAATATTATATGCTTAGCCTTTTCGATATATACGGTTTGTGATGACTAATGTGCAGTACAGTAAGAGCTCGTAAGGGCATTAGCGCCGAAAAGGTATATTCATGTTGTTGTCTTAGGTTTTCGCGATTGTTACACATAGTAATTAAACAACTTTAAACGGTTTAAATCGCGTATATTTGTCATTATTTTTGTCCCGACGTTAACACTTTGCAGTGATCGTGGTCACGGGGTGACCACGATCACTGCAAAGTGTTTGAAACGTTAAACCGTTTAAAGTTGTTTAATTACTAGGTATATTCATGTGTTTGGCAGCTAAGTATAGCCACACTGCTGCTGCCGCCGAAGCAAAGCGAGTAAATTTTCTTTTAAAAAATCCAGAATTTGGTACCGTAGATGATGTCTAGAGAGTCGACGCTCTTGAATACTCGCCAAATTTTGGCCATGGCAAACAATTTTTGAAAATGACTATGACAAGTGTAATTTTAACAATTCATCACATTCTTATTACTGACAAATATAATAAAACAGTCTGAAGTTAAAATATATTTGATGTTTCCACATTTGTAAAAAAGTTCAAAATGCCATGTACAAAATTTGGACCCGAAATTCGTTTCGCTTACCGTCCGCAGCAGCGTTATATGTTATCGCTATAAATCAGAGCGTCATATTATTTCCTTTTTATAACACTTTTGGACTTACGAGCATGACTGTACATTATGTTCTTTGATTTTAGGAGCGATATGTGTGATTTTATTGGATAAATACTATCTTACATATAATTCAAATAAATATTATACTTTATTAAGTATTAAAAAAGTACATTGTGAATTATTTAACTGGCCAAACCAGATTGAAAGACCCGGGAGTAACCGGATTTTTCCGAATATATGAGACCGAAATCGGTAAAAATTAGCGGTATTTTAACCGACTCATTCTTTTGGTATAATCATAAATTATATAATAATGTTTTCCTGCATTTTCTTTAAGTAAAAATATGTTTAGAGTATAAGGTATAAGCCAAACTACTTTTGTAGTGCCGTAAACAGATCTACATTACCACTAAAGAGAAGTGAGGCTAATTTTACATTGAATTTTGATCTTTATCTTCACTGTGTCACGTTTAAATTTGCTGGCGGGTAAATAATTCTCGAAGTTCGTCCAGAATTCGCGAGGTGACGTGAAGCGGAGTGGAATCCTGTAATGTCTTAAGTCTCATCGACAGACGTTACGCAGCGGAGATAAAGTTCAATATGCAATGTACAATTTACATCCTTAGAACTCTCTTTCGCTGGGCTTAGCCAATGCTTAGCTGGTTGGCAAAGCGAACGTACGCATAGTTAAATTTCGAACTGACCTTTTACTCTATGGTTCTCAATAATAAATTAAGACAAATGTCAGCTGATAAAAGACTCAAAGACTCGATCAATAATAGGTAAAATAAACACTTGTGAACAGCATCTCATATTCTCAAGAAGCTATGGAATTTACCTATTAAAGCTCGTGCGGTAATATCGGCAATCACCAATTGGCACTCGAGTTTTTTTGTGCGTTTACAACCAACAATCACCATTTCTCGCGCGTTTTGTAACTCCTATCTACCAATTGGCGCTCGGATATCGTTGCCTTTATAATTGAGATATTATTAGGCCGCTTTTGAGGCCTGTGATTGGTGTGTGGTATAAACTAATAGTGAAATGTAATGATACGATTAGTTCCTCAAACAGCTTCTTCAGGTTTTAAGATCCTTCCCAAAACTGAGATCATAGTTCGCCTCACAGAAAATGCATAAAATATAATATTATATTACGTATGTTTTTTTATATTATATAAAAAAACATATGTACGTATGTTTTTTTATATTATATAAACATACGTATAGCGTATAGATAACTGTACAGTATATCGCCTTACATGTGTACCTATGCATTAAAACCTTAGCCCTGAAATCTGGTTTGGTCAATAGTATATATTATTTGCATGATTTTTTAAACGCGGGCGCATCGTCTTGCGACTGGACGGGTCAGCTTATGCTGGTAAGTTCTACTACCATATTAGGTATATGCACTGATCAGAATCGTTTAGCATTTGTCAGTTGGAGTTGGTACCTTTTATAACCTCAACTTGTACCCCAAGTTTATTTTGCACTCTTGAGTTGGTGTTGATAAAAAAATTGGCATATTCAGTGTTCCGAGGTGAGAAATCGCTAGTTTCTCTGTTCACCGCGGCGCTTATTATATATTATGTTTGTATCCTACCAGCTTAAACTGAGCCCTCTGCGCTCCGTTAAAATTCATATTGTTCTAAATAAAATTATGGTGTTTATTTATAAATAAAAGATAATTTAGTGACTTGGGCTTTTATTTTTACCAAATTCTCTGCTACGATGATATTTTGTGAAAAAAAACGGCAATAATTACTTATTATTTCGGAATAAACCACTCTAAACATAATGCTGGAGTGCACCATCTCTGTATAAAACACTGACTCATGAAGAAGAAGTAATGTTGGCCGAGCGGTTATGGCTATGGACTGCCGTGCAGCAGGTACCTGGTTCGATCCCATTACCGCGCCGGCTTGAGCTTCACCGCATGGTGGAAGGGCATTTTGCGAATGCCCGCCTGGCAAGCTACCACCTTCAGGTTGAAAATCTGTCGCCAAGCACTTAACAGTGTGTTCCGGCAGCAGTCCTTGAGAGCCAGAAACATTACAGGCACATGAGACTTAACAACTTTATGTATCAATGTGACGGGCGCAGTGCAATTCGTCACATGGCGAAATGCATCTGTTATAGGCAGATATTAATCTGGTGGGCGCCGTGCTTGTTCCGTCAGAATCACATAAAAAAACGCTTAAGTTACGTCAGTATCAGCCTGCGTAGGAGTGAAATAGAGGCAGCGATGATGAAATCGCGACCAGTTTGGGTGAAAAACTAAAAAGCTATTAACACAAACTACTACTACTAGTAACTTAAATCGAAAATGTATTTTATTTTATAATTAACTTGTCCCTCTTGGTATAATATTTCTATTTTATTGTTATGTTTCTATTTACGTAAGTACATACATGAATAATTAAGATATTTACGTAACAAGAGCCTGTTTTTAGGGTTCCGTACCGAAAGGGTAAAAACGGGCCCCTTTTACTGAGACTTCGCTGTCCGTTCGTCTGTCACCAGGCTGTATCTCAAGAACGGTGATAGCTAGACAGTTGAACTTTTCACAGATGATGTGTTTCTGTTGCCGCTATAACATTAAATACAAAAAGTTGGCCAAGTGCGAGTGGAACTCGTGCACGTTAAAACAAAAAATAAATTAAAATATGAAGTCTGATGTTGTATAGCTAATGGTACGGAACCCTTCGTGCGCGAGTCTGACTCGCACTTGGCCGATAGTTCCATAAAGGGAATATGCTCTCAAGGGTAAAATTTTGTAGCAGGTGTGGTTCATTGGCATTGACTATTACCTAAGGATTGCACTCGTATTGAAGCCTCGCAAGTATTATTTAGAAACAGCAAGTAACGGTATCTTTCGAGGGTACTTCGTTTTAAATTATTTTTTGATACGATTGCTCAATGTAGGGTAGTTATGAATCATATAGCCTCTCACTGGTTCGCCTGCCAGTCTTAACCGAACCTTTCGCTCCAAGCGCACGTAAATGTATCGCATGTGATATATCTAATCTCAAATCCCAAGTTCATAAATCCTGCCATTATACAGTGAAAAACCATCTATCGCCAAAGTGAAGTGGTCACATATCTGTCACAGCGCTGCCATATGCCATAGCAAGGATCGGAGCTGAGCTGAGCATGGTGAGTTCGCTTATATAATTTCTATCTTCCAAATTGAGCTATTTCTATTTTATTCGGAAACCATACAGTGTTTATAAAGCATTTTTACTTTCAAGATAACATATCTCACCAGGTATACACCATTTAAAAACGTTTTCGCATATAGAAAGTTTGTTGGTGTTTGTTGAAGTTATTTTAACGACAGAGCCGAGGTATAGATAACATTACCGTGACTTGATCGTCGACGATTCGAGTCGCTCGGCGCCAAGTATTCCGATGCTAGTAGAGGTGGCAAGGGGGGTGTCTTCAAAACGGTGGGATACGACAGAGGAGGATATCTTTGCGGTAAACGCACCAACTTGTGTCTTCTTGGGGTTAAATTGGACTAAGTTCAATAACCCCACTTCGAAACATTTCACAACATGGTCTCGACTGAAGAGTTTATTCCGACTCATTCGTATATATATATATACGAAACATTGACATATATATATATATACGGTACATATATATATATATATGTCAATGACATATATATATATATGTCAATGTAAGCAACATGTTGTCAAATAAGCCATTATCAATCGCTTCTTAAATAAGCCATTTTTTCTCATAATGAGTAAAAGTAAAAAATGATTATTTTGGGTTATTCCTAAGAGATAGATATTTACCATGGCAGACTTTTAGTAGTCATTTTCAAGATGTACAATACTGTAGTAGATTATTTTCACACATCTCGTAGAGTTCATCCAGCGTTTGCAATGTAAGCGCAAAAAAATTGTTTAATTACGACATCACATTAGAAACCTCCAAAATTTCTATTATATTATACATATAAACCATCCTCTTCAATCATACAAAATATTTAAAAACACAGCATCAAAATCCGTTGCATAGTTTTAAAGATCTAAGCATACATAAGGACAGACAGAAAGCGGGAAGTGACTTAGTTTTATACTATTCTAAAATACAAACAAAACATGAATAAAACCATTTATTCTTAAAAATGTTAGTAATAAAAAAATTACAATTACATTTAGAGTTTTTATTTTATTTAAAATGACGTTAGTATCGCATTCATGACACTTTTTAGATTTGTATAACGTTAATTTGTAATTTAAATTATGTTTATATTATATTTAATCTAATAAATGTAGTTAAATAAAAAGAAGGCTTTTGCAGTGTGAAATATTTAACATGTTTAGAGATATTTCTCTGTGTTTGTCACTATTGTGACAAGCTTCGAGTCAAAGATGGCGGTGAACCCGCCAGCCAGCTGAATATATGTTATATATTAATTAATTTTTAAGTGTGACGCTTTGATAAACAGTTAGTAGGATTAATTAATTACTTCGTTATTAATAATTGTGGAAATGTAAGTAGTAATTCATTCGTTTTAATTGCATCTGAAGTCACAGCTGGCGCTGTCGCAAATATGTGACTTTTAATGTATTGGTTAAATCAATTTCGAAAATAAATAATGTAAGTTCATATTAATAACAACACTGTTAGTAATGGGCTTATTAAACCCAGAAAATTTGTCGTTAATTACGTAATTGTGTCGTTTTATAAACAAATCGGTAATTCGTTAAGTTTAGTAACAGCCGAAGTCACAGATGGCGCTGTTCACATAAATTCGCGCCAGGAGCTTGGCACGATAGAGGAACATTTCTCGTTCGTAGATGTTGAGCAGCGTCAAATCCCGGGTCAGGAAGTTCGCTGTTGCTCTGTCTGTTGAATAAAAATATTTTTCATCCCACCATCTCGGAAAGAGTATTTTTAATCTTCAATATCTGAGTGGAAAAGCCGTTTTTATTCTCTAGAGGATAAAGTAAATTGAATTTAGAACATCGTGTGCACTAAGTTTGTGAATTAAAAAAAACATTAAACCTATTTACTGCTACCTCTATGGTGCCGAATATATCATACAACTTTTTTTTATTTGTTAAAAACTCAGACTCGGAACCTTCTTGGTGTTCTTTTTTCAATTTGCTTTGTACGCGGTTCTTTACGCGGCATATGTCATTTCCTCGCTGAGGTGGAATGAAAAGTTACGTGTTGCACTCGAGTGCAAAGATTTTTCACCTCGTGCTCTTTTGATTCCCTCGCTAACGCTCAGGATTCTAATTTTGAATCACTCGCTGCGCTCGTGAATCAATTTTAGAATCCTTCGCTTGCTCGGTCATCAAAATTGAACACGCGGTTAAAAAGCAACTTTGCACTCTTGTATAACAAATAACTATTATTCATCATATATTCTACCTATTATAACCATCTTACACCAAGCGTCTAAAAGTATGCTCCAGCAGTTGTTTTTGGGAGCCAGTAGCCTGGTTGGCCTAGCCTGTTGTCAAAACATGGCCTAATCAACAGCCGGATTATTATTGGGGGATGTAATGGTATAGTAATATGTCTTCAAAACATTGTCTATCTACTTAACAGTCTTTTCGAAAATCACATGAAAAATAAAAGTATTCTTTTTGCATTGAACTATGGTGCCGCGGGTTTATGGACTGATTGCCACCGCACGGTGGAAGGGCATTTTGCGGATGCTCGCCTGGCTAGCTACCATCTTGAAGCCAAGCACCTAGATCGGCAGCAGTTACAGGCACTCTATGTTTTAGGGTGACGTGAGCTGTGCAATTAGTCACATGTGATGAAATGTATCTGTTACCTCGAGCTTGATCCGTCACAATCACATAAGAAAAACTCTAAACAGGTACCTAGGGTACCTGTTTAGAGTGTGTTGATTTCGTTAAAGGTAGAACTGGCCGGTCAGTTCTCCATACAAACGTCGTCGTAGGGTTATTATTGTATTACTTCCTTATTTGAGGATCTAGGTCAAAAACAAATCATGATATCGATTGATTTCTTTATTAGGCTTGTGTCGTAACGTTTTTTTAATAAGATAATTAAGTCGAGAGTTATGATCCTCGAAACATTTTCATATAAAGTTTTCGAGACTCATAACTTTCAACTCAATTATCTTTTTTAAATTTCAGCATCATACCAGCCTAGATAATGACGAGATTAATCGGTATTATGCTTAATTCTGGACTTAAAATCTCAAATAAGGAAGTGATCTCCAGTATCACGTTTGTATGGAGAAGTGACCGGCCATTTCAACCTTTAGAGGGTAGACGGCTAGAGGCTAAGATCGGAATTGAAAGTCAATGCTCATTTTCAGAAGAATGTTAAATAGTTACCTTTAGGATCTATTTGGAAGATCGGCAATGCCGCGATGTCAGCGAACGTGTACTCTTGGCACATGTCTAATTTATCAGCTTTGGCCAAAGTCATGGTCAATCGGATTAGAGCTGAAACGTTATTGTAATTATGTAGGTAATGATTACATTATGATCATAATCAATCATGAGTGGCAATGCCTAAAACAAAATAGGCGTTAAATTACCAACTTTCAACAAAATTAGAGCTATTAATATTTGTCTTTTCTGTAGTTCAATTCGCTTTAACTAGATGTCGCTCCGTCTTCACTATGACCTACGAATAAATATTATTCGTAGACTATGACAAACTTTTAACTCGGTAACTCAAATTCTCAGTATTTGGCAGAACCTCTCCAGGCCCCAAGGGCAGATAATCGTGGGCTCGAATCCGACTCGTGTTACATTTTTTTCCTATTGTTGTAATTTTGTGCTTATATATTATTTCAGCGCCGGCTTAAGCTTCAGCGCATGGTGGAAGGGCATTTAGCGATTGCTCGCCTGGCTACCTACCACCCTCAAGTAGTAAATCTGCCGTTGAGCATCTAACAGCGTGTTCCGGTAGCAATCCTTGAGAGCCAGAAAGTAATAATTAAATTACAGGCTCATGATACTTGACAACTGTATGTCTCAGATGGGCACAGTGCAGATCATCAGTTTTCAGGTCCATGGTTCGAATCCCACCACGGGCTTTAGCTTCACCGCATGGTGGAAGGGCATATTGCGAATGCCCGCCTGGCTAGCGACCACCCTCAAGTAGAAAACCAGTCGCCAAGCACCTAGCGGTGAGTTCTGGCAGCAGTCCTTGAGAGCCAGAGAAATTACAGGCACATGAGACTTAACAACTATGTCTCAAGGTGACGGACGCAGTGCAATTCGTGACTTGTGACGAAATGCATCTGTTACTGGCAGAAGTTAGTCGACTCAACATCAGGTGGGCATCTAGCTTGTTCCGTCACAATAACATAAAAAAACGTTCGTCTGTTATAGGCTGAGGTTGCCGCTTAACATCGACATCGTGCGTGTTCCGTCACAAATAAATGTTGCATCGATAGACATGTATTTTTTTAGTTACCTGGGCCCATAACCTGTTAAATGACATAAATGACTTCACGTTTAACGAATAGCGATGACTTACGGTAAGACCCATTTATGTGGTAACGGTAGACTTCGTCTTCTCTCAGCGAACGATGCTGGTACATGACCCGGTCAGACTCAAAGCTCAACCAGGGGCAGTTAATGCCGAGAACCCCGCCGTCGGCCTTTCTGTTGAAGCTGTCACATAACAAATAGAAAAATATGTTACACCAGCATAACAGCATGTTGTTGTAGCTCTGATAGAGCTAGTCGATTTGATAGGAACTAAAGTTGCCATAGATATTACGATTTTACTGCGAAGCGTAGATTCTATCACTAATGGACTGCGTAGAAGTGAAAGAGAGGTAGTGAAGTGAGTGATGGTGAAATCGCGATCAGTTTGCTTGAAACGAAAGAGAGCAATAAACTAGTAACTTAAATCGAAAATATAACTACAAATTAGTTCTTAATGAATAGATTTAGGCGTTACTTCGCGGAAATCCATAATTATCTCAGTAGAGTCAAGATATCCTGAGGATGATTCGTGTAGAAGCGACACGCGTCGAAAAGCATTCTGGTTTGGCTGCGTGGTGTTTGTGACGTCACTTCGGCTTAACAGGAAAATTAGGCGAAATTGTCACTAGATATATTTTTATATCTTTTAAGTGTTTTATTAAATAAATATTAATTTAATGTTTTCCTAAAGTATTTTTAAAATATTTGTTATTATTAAATTAGTCCCTCTTGATAAAATTTTTCAATTTTGCTGTTATATTTTTAAACACTATTTTTTTTTTATGTCTGATAGTTTAGCCTTTGACCACTATCTCACCTGATGGTAAGTGATGATGTGGTCGAGGATGTTGTTCAGGCTAACCTAGAATTACTGGCTCTCAAGGACAGCTGCCGGAACACACCGTTAGGTGCTTGGCGACAGATTTTCTACCTGAGGGTGGTAGCTAGCCATTTTGCGGATGCTCGCCTGTCTAGCTACCACCCTTAAGATGAGGCTGCGGAAAAAATACTCTCATTCGACTAGTTTTTTTAAGCAACTTAAATATGCAATCGACACGATAACTTAAATATTTGATTTTTCAAACCTTTATCTATCCGTTGTTCAGACAGAAACACATTTGAAAGAAATTTACTCGATAGTTTTAATTTTTTAAAATGAAGCCTTTTCTTTACATTTTTGGATTTTTCTTGGAAACTACATCAGTTACATATCAATAATAAATACACATAGAAAGGAAATGTAGTTAATTATCCGCTGTATAAGTAAAATTTACCTAGAATAATTAGTATTCTCATAATAAATTAAATTGTGTTTTAGACTTACGACCTTTAGTTCTGTGCAGGATTACGGTCAATCGGAAGATTCGATATTCAACCTTATTAGCTAACGATTACGAAATAAAACCAATGCGTAAGAGCTGTCCTTCAGTGCCGCGCTGTGCGCCGTTGGACGTGGACCTATCGCTCGCGCGCTATCACCCGTGCATTATAAATACGTAAGTATCTTGGTAGGTATATCAATCAATATGGGAAATAAAGATGACCAAAAAAATAAAAAAAAGGAAGCAGAAGAGTCGATACAAAGACTTTGCAAGAATTATGAGGGAGGCAAAAGCGTAAGTATTTTTCGTTATTAATATTTAAGTTTTTTTTTTACCTATTGTACCTATGCAAATTTAATATTCGATTGTGTTTTGGTGGTTATTCTATTCATGAAACATAGGTACTATCTCTACCGAACTAAGAGATTCTATACCAACTAGGTTACTATGGTACTGTAATGGAGCTATAAAATAACTATATGTCGTACTAATCTAAGTATGATTAGTAGGGTACCATAATAATATCTGGTATATGTATAATTATGGTCTCACATGATGGTAAGTGATGTGGTTGAAGGTGCCAAACAGGTGTAAACTAAAATTATCTGGCTCTAAAGTACAGCTGCCGTTCAACCGTAAATGGAGTTGAGTGTTGCTAAATAATAATAACACAAGCGAGCAAATCAAAGCATTTGGTTTGGTGGGTAGGTATATCGCAATAAAACATCGAACATTGTTTATGTCCCTCAAGACTAGATGTAGATTTATATCAATGAAAAAGAATATTCAGAATCAGGCAACTAGGTAGGTATATATTCAAGAGATTATCTACAAAGTCACCTGCATAGGTACTTATAAATATACATTTTATCACTTAGACATGTACATATAAGTATCGATTTATACATAAATAGAGTTGAATAATTGACTGTGCTCATAAAATGCACCTTCTTTCTCAGGAAAAAAAATAACAAATCAGTCGAAGTCCGAGATCACTCGGAACAGGGAGAACTGTCGGAGTCGCCATCTCATATAATAAGTTTAGACTGTGTTCTTCCACTACATGAAAATAAGTGAGTAATTCTTTGAATAAAGTATTGCTAAATTTGCACATTTTATTCACAGGAAATTTCGTAAAGGAAATATTTTATATACTACCTATATTAGGCTAAAATTATTTTGACCTAGCTATAGCAGACCAGCAGGTAAAATTAAATAAAAAAAAACTTATATATGTATAAATACATTTAAATTTTCTTTTTCACACTGAAAAAAAAAACTTTACATTATTATCGCCCTGCACTTGTCACATCTCTGTAGGGTTGGTATAAACAATATATTTTTTCTGAGTACCCACACAAAAGACAACGCATTGACATAATTGTGTGGAGTAAGACTTAAATATTATGGCCAGCCTCCTATCTGAAGCAATACCCCTTTGGGAATGCCATCGTTGATATGTATTATACTCGCCTTCGCCCCCATTTCGGTAAGTAGGGTATTAGATAGATGGTAAAGAGCGATGTTGTACTCTTGACGTGCAAAAAATCTGACGTGTAAATTATCTGAATTTATGTATTTAAATTAATTTATTCATATTCCCAACACCCCCTTTCTGAAGGCCGGGCTTCAGCAGGGGCGGAGCAGTTTGTATGGTAGCCGTCTTGAAATCGCCATTTTGGATTTTTGACAGGTGTCATTCGACTGCTCTCCCGACATTTATCCTTACTTGGCACTCGTATACAAACTAACAAATTCTATCTACAAATTTTAACAAATTGTGCAAAATCGATTGTCGGACAAACAGAAATGTACAGTTGCTTTTCTGAAGGCTTCAGGTTGATTGTTTGTAAAATGTATAATTATATTTTTTGCAGGTATATATCAATCAAAAATCTGATTGGTATTATCAAACTGAAGGCTAAATGCACATTTATAATATAACTAAATGCTTATTTGCCGTGTAGTATGGATACAACATATTAAAAATAGAAATTCTACAAAAAGATGAAGAATTTTGCAAGAAAAAAATGGAGACAACACTAGTCACATTCTATATGGATTGCCTTCTGCCCGAGCTGGTCGATCCCCGCCTCCCAAAGAAAAGAATGATCCGGGATCAAGAATATGTAGATACTTCTAGAAAAAGAAAAAATCAAGAGGAGGCTGTCGAGGGTGACTTGCAACATCAAAGTGCAAATGCTTCAGTACCCGCCGTAAAAAGAAGACTTGACTTAAGTTTTCGCGATTGTTTCACATAGTAATTAAACAACATTAAACGGTTTACATCGCGTATATTTATCATTATTAGTAATTAAACAACATTAAACGGTTTAAATCGCGTATATTTATCATTATTTTTGTCTTGACGTTTCAAACACTTTGCAGTGATTGTGGTCACGGGGTGACGATCGGGGGGAATGCAAACTTGACTTTTCGTTTTCGATGCTCGTTATTTCTCACGCACACTTTTGCATATCATTAAAACTGTATAAATTGAAAACACTATATTTTTTATTTCATAAATGATTTTTTGTTGATTTATATACATCTTAACTTAATTTGTCTATAACCTCTGTAGACTATACCACTTAGTAACAGTCTAAGAATCCACTGTTTTTATTTTAATGTCTAATTTAGTCACCTGTTCCAGTGCCACTCACTCTTTCACTTGTCTGCCATGTTGCATTAAAAGAAGCCTGTATAACATGTTCTCTACAATGTTTCTGCAGTTGTGTATTTTTTTTATTAAATATCCCAAAGTTTAAGGCCCTTACAATTGCGTGTATAGACTCTTCTGCAAGTTTGGTAAAAAAAATCTTATCCTGCTGTTTAGAAGTGGCTAGATCTATATCTGGTTGGTCTAATTTTTACCATAGTTGGTATCTAAAAGCAGAGTGATAGTAAAATAACATCTTTCTGTTTACCACTGTAACTGAAAAATAAAACGTACTAGGATGTATACGAACATATTTTCAACATTAGTAATTAATAGTTAAAAACTATATGAGCCATAAAAAACAACCTACTTTATATTATTATGGGGACGTGTACAGTAGCACAGTTATGAAAAACTATAATTCATATTTGTATGACGAGTCATGGTAAAATATATTGCCCACAACAAACATTTAATCAAATCAAATCCATTTATTTCAGGTCACTTGCACCCATATTCAGCAAATATAATATATTATAATTATGCTCATTCAATTTGATGGTATTTTACTTTATTCTAATGATGTGTAATCTGATTAATCGCATTCCAAGATACTGAGAACAATGTTGATTCATTCATAAATTATCGTCCACGCGGATGCCAACGGGTAATGAAATTTTCGTAGTAAGTTTAATCAGTAGAAATCACTTTCGTTACTACGATATAATAAGGTTTGTAATATGTTGATGCTCTTTAAACACAGAGACTGCGACACAACAACATAGCAAAGAAAATTAAAAAAAAAAGACTTGAAAACAATTTTTTATATTAAAAAGTCTGAAATAACTCATTGATCTCAATTTTGTGCCGGTTCAATATGATCTCAATTTTGTGCTCATGTAACTGACTTCGACAGGTTATTTGATATACTGTTGACTACAGACTTTTCAAGAGAGATTATTTTTCACATATTATTTATAGATTTTATCACTGGTTACCAATAACTTTCATCTATATTCATAGTTGCCACTTACACTTAGGCATTTTGGCAAATTACTTTTTAGTAAGTTGACTGTAACTGGCAGGCCAGTTACAGTCAACTTACCGTTGCCAGGCCAACCGTTCGACCGATGTTGATGTAATTAAATTATATTATTTATTTATATATAATCTTCAAGATGTAAGGTTCAGTAAAAAAGTTATGTGTGGTCAAACATAAAATAAATAATAGACAAGTCAATTCAAGAACCCTCTTTTTTTTGGGAAGTCAGTTAAATATGTTTAATATATATACCAATACATACATAATAATATATACCAATAAAGTCGAGCAGACATGATCATATTGTAAAAAGTAAAACTTTTGGCTTTAGTTTTATGACCTGCTGTCGACCGTAAGAATAATTTTGAGAAGTAAATCAAATAATCAATTTCTTACTAAGAAATATTACTAATGTTGATAAAAATAAAAACGTGACATCAATTGCAGAATATACAAAGTTACTGTATGTATCGAAATTCGACACGTGAATAAGATTATAAAAAAAGTTGAAATCGTCTCAATGGTATCTGTGTTCGCGAATCTAATAACAACATAAATATTTTTATAAGCGAGACGCGTGCGCCGCTGCACATCGCGTCGTTCGGTGCAGCGGGGATCGTTGCGCCGCATGGGCGGAGCTAGCGTGGGAATTATTTTTGACTGCCTGCTCTTAAGTAGAAAATCTGTAGCCAAACACCTATCAGTATGTTCTCTTAGGTTTTCGCGATTATTACACATAGAAATTAAACAACTTTAAACGGTTTAAATTGCGTATATTTACCATAATTTTTGTCTGAAGTTTCAAACCCTTTGCAGTGATCTATCTTTGTGAATATTCTTTAATTAGGAACTTGGATGAGAATGAAACTACGTCATTGTAATGTAGAAACGGAAGTGAACTTTATTTTTTAGGGTTCCGTACCCAAAGGGTAAAAACGGGACCCTATTACTGAGACTTCGCTGTCCGTCCGTCTGTCACCAGGCTGTATCTCAAGAACGGTGATAGCTAGACAGTTGAAATTTTCACAGATGATGTATTTCTGTTGCCGCTATAACAACAAATACTAAAAATTGACCAAGTGCGAGTCGGATTTGCGCACGTTAAGACAAAAACAGGTTAAAATATGAAGTGTAATATTGTATAGCTAATGGTACGGAACCCTTCGTGCGCGAGTCCGACTCGCACTTGGAATTTTTTTTGTTTTTACGGATTCTGTTTTTGGATGCGTTCACAATTTTATTCGTTTCATTAAGGTTCACATTAAATTCGTTTTATTAAGGGTACTTTCTCAACTCCACAACACGGGATGACTTACCTATAATAATGTGTTTCGGCAGCAGTTCTTGAGAGCCAATAAAATTACAGGTACACTCAAACTGTATACCTATCTCAGGGTGACGAGCGCATTCAGTTCGTCACTTGTGACGAAATGCGCCTGTTATAGACAGAGGTTACCGCGGAACATCAGATGGGCCTCGTGCCACACTGTCTCAATGACTTAAAACGCATTACTTAACGCTAAACACGATTGTGACGTCTTTGCTGGCAATTGGAAGGACATTATGTCGAAATGTTTATTTAGATAGATAGATAGAAAACTCTTTATAGTTCCACTTTAGAAATATAAAAGTTAACATATTAAATAATAATAACTTAGTGTTACAATGGGCGGCCTTATCACCAAAAGTGATTTCTACCAGGCAACCTTAGGATGGAGTTGAACGAATAAAACAATAGGGGCGGGTGTAGTCCAAAAATTAGCAATGAAAAAAAAATTACATAATCAAATTTCATAAAAATATTTATCTGTGAGTGTATAAGATAAATTTTATTTTGGACATGTATGTACTACATACTTTTTTTTACCGACGGTATGCCTTTATTAAACAAAATACTATGAATTATATACAACACTATAGCTACTACAATAAAAGCATTTAGACAACCGATAAGTCATAGCATACTCATAGGCAGTCCAAATGCTCCAGCCCACTCCCAGTTGGCAGCGTGCCCAGCATGCTGGCAGCATTGCCACTTTGAGTTGCAATGTAAACACGCTCGGTAAGTCAAGACCTCCTGAAGATGCTTCGTTTAGAAGCAAAACTAGTCGGGTATTCTTCCGGTTAGGCTGCGTGATGTTTGTGACGTCACGTAGATAACAGGAAAATTAGGCGGAATTGTCACTAGATATATAATTTTATGCTTTTTTAAGTGTTTTATTTAAATATTATTTAATGTTTTTTTAGGGTACTTTTAAAAGTATTTGTTATTATTAAATATTTCAATAATAAAATTTGTAATTGACCTTCATAATGACGTCGTAGACGCCTAAAGTGAATAAATGATTTTGAATTTGAATTTGAGGGCCGTTCTAATTAAATAAATAAAAAAATAACTTACAAGAACTCGGAAACGAAGCATCTGTCCAGGCCTCTGATGATCAGGTTATTGTCTACATAGCTGGCGTTGAAGAACGGCGTCTCGAACCTCGACTGAGGCACAGTGTATACAGCAGGTGCAGTGCCCTTCACGAGTGGCTTACATCTAGAGTTCGCACGGAAGTTCTCTCTGATACATTTGAGGTTCTTCATGTTGCAAGGTTCTATGATGTTGGGTAGGGGGGTTACTGTTGGGAACAAATGGTTAAAAGTACATTAAATTAATTAATCATAAATCTGAATCTATGCGTATACACGTCGGGTGATAGGTTAACAAGTCAACCCCCCACATTTCTTCCCGTGGGTGACCTAAAAGGCGAATAAGGGAATACAAATACCGGAAGGTGAATAGCAGCGGCTTCTGAAGAGCTGACAACTTCTACTGCGATATCCAAGACGCCTGCCAAGCTTGGGGATTACTGAATACAGAGCTATATTTTTGAAGCTATGAAAGCCTAGCGGTAATAGCTATGGGCTGCCGTGCCGCAGATCCTTGGTTCGATCCCCACCGATGGCTTGGTTGCGGCAGCTTGAGAGGTAGTATTTCTAGGCCTTATGGCAGTTAACAATCCCCGATTATCAACAGGTGAGTAGTGCAGCTATAAAACAAAACATTAAACTCGCCCCTCCCCCTCCCAGACGCCGGTCAATACCATGTAAGCCTATTTTGTGGTATTATTTTAATATCCGTACTACGGGTAAAATTAGTATGATTGAAAGAAGTTATTCAAGTCAGTACCATGCTGACTCAAAATACTCTGATATGGTTGAACTGGACGGTCACTTCTCCATAGAAACGTAGTAGGTTGATAACTCCCTTATTTGAGATTTTAGGTCCAGAATTAAGCATAGTACCGATTGATCTCGTCATTATCTAGGCTTGTATAATGCCCAAATTTTAAAAAGATAATTAAGTTGAAAGTTATGGTCCTCAAAAACTTTATATGAAAATGTTTCGAGGCTCATAACTCTCAAGTTTATTATCTTTAAAAAAAACGTTACGGTACAAGCCTAGATATTAAAGAAATCAATTGATATAATGCTTTGTTTTGGATCTAAATCCTCAAATAAGGTAGTGATCACCCCTACGACGTTTGTATGGAAAACTGCAATGATCGGCCAGTTAGTGTTCCGATTTCCGCAAGGTAGTTAATACTTTTTAGAGTTAGAAATTGATTATAAAAAAACATGTGCAGCTGCTCTTAGTAATATTACATTACTTCATAAAAAAAGCATTTACATTTATAACAGTACTTATGACCGGCCTAGGTATAGGTAGGATTATATATAAGTTTTACAGGTATTGTTACTCATAGGTAATCGTTTCACAACTTTAAAATCAATTTCAATAAGGTATACCTAATTCTATTTATTAAGCATTGTCGCCAAGCTTTGGGTAACGTTGAAATAAATTTTATACCTGAAAAGATCTACTGATATAAAATAGGTACTTAGAGTTCAATATTTTATTTATAATATACTTAATAAAATTTTTTTATAATTCATCAGTTGTTCTTTTTGTGTTTGATTTTGTACATATTTAATTTATGTTTATTCTAATCGTTTTTCATGATAACTATTTTTTTGTTTTTACCTAATAATTGAACCAATTTCAACACTCAAGTGTGAAATAACTTGTTGAAGTCGTACCATGACAAAAGTACGTATTATTACAATATTGTGCGCATGGACAAGTTATTTCACACTTTTGAGTGTTCAAGTCGGTTCCATTTTTAGGTGAAAATTTGTTTTCGCTCTTTTTGCTACTTACGGGATCGATTGGCATTCACTGGCAATGACTTTAGGAACAAAAAACAACACCATAGGAAAAAACTTTTCATTTTTGGAGTGTAACTCAAAAACGGCTGACCGATTTTGATGAAATTTAAATGGGACCACATGGCAAGCATCAGCTTTCAAATAAAAAAATAAACGTGAAATTCTTTTTTCAAAGTCGGTTAAACCTTTCGCGTCAATCGAGTCGGGATCTAAACTTTGGAGGCCTACTCAGTAGGTATTGCTCAAAATTATCAAATATCAAGTTAAAGCAAGATATGTGTATCCTTACTTGCAATTGCTGAAGTGACGCAAAGCGCCAGAACCACGAGTTTCTGCATCATCTTTTGACGTCTGCCAATTGTGCAGTCTCAATTACGACTAACCCGGACTAAACCAATAATTTATTTATGAGACGTTATTGTTCGAGAAATTAATAAGAAGTTGATTTATATGTGTACACAGATGTTCTTGATATGGCGGTGTACCTATTGTGTTTTTGCAAAGTTGTATTTGCAGGTGATGAGCTGGTTTATGGAATATTCGGTATTGCTCTCCAAATTAAAAGAATAAATGATATGAGTATTGGGTGGAATGGGTAGCAAAGAAAGCAGTGATATAATGATAACTTGAATGTTAACTTAGACAGAGACTTAGATATTGACAAATTATTAGAGCACTAAAATTTTCGCGCTGGATGCCTAAACCACTCGGCCGCCAGAACTGTATGCTCTCGAACCAAAACTTTGTCCTCCAACTGAACTTTAACCATTATTGTAGAAGGTTGAGTGGTTTAGGCATCCGGCGCGTAGATAATCGCAGGACGCAGGTTCAATTCCAGTCAGGAACAAAAAATACTGTGCTCCTATAATTTGTAAGTAAGTGATTGTAATCATATTTAGAAATATTCTCAAGATTGAGAATATTCGGTCTTTTTAGTACAATCGGGTTTTAAATTTTATTTTAGTATTTTTAGAGTTCAATTAAATTTAAACATACATCCTACAACTTATATATTTGTAATTCTCACTTAAATTCCTGTATTTTAATACTACCAGGTTTGTTTTTTTTTGTTATTTACGTATTAAGTACTATTTCGCGCCAAATGCCATTTTTTCGGACACCTGTCTAAGGGCAGTTAAATGTTAATGACGAATATAATCCGTTTGTTTGATACGAGTTAATAAAAAAATATAAAAATAGTTATTTGTTATACAAGAGTGCAAAGTTGCTTTTTAACCGCGTGTTCAATTTTGATGACCGAGCAAGCGAAGGATTCTAAAATTAGAATCCTGAGCGTTAGCGAGGGAATCAAAAGAGCACGAGGTGAAAAATCTTTGCACTCGAGTGCAACACGTAACTTTTCATTCCACCTCAGCGAGGAAATGACTAAATGCAAAAAAAAACGTTTTCTGAGAAAGTTTTGGCTCCTTTTGCTAGTCGCCACGTGTTGAACATATCGTACTGTTTTAAATATGCTTCTCGCGTGATTGTTGAGGGAGAAAGCTCATTTGCGCATCATTAACAGTTTCAGTCAATCCGGTTGGCGTCAAACAAACTTCCTCGTCGCTAGAATCACTCATTTTAGTTTTTTCACTTGTTTTCAAGTTTCTTGTTTTTAATAGAAGGTTTAACAGTGACGTGAAAAAATGCCGCGTAAAGAACCGCGTACAAAGCAAATTGATAAAGAACACCAAGAAGGTTCCGAGTCTGAGTTTTTAACAAATTAAAAAAAAGTTGTATGATATATTCGGCACCATAGAGGTAGCAGTAAATAGGTTTAATGTTTTTTTTAATTCACAAACTTAGTGCACACGATGTTCTAAATTCAATTTACTTTATCCTCTAGAGAATAAAAACGGCTTTTCCACTCAGATATTGAAGATTAAAAATACTCTTTCCGAGATGGTGGGATGAAAAAAAACATACTACGCGCGAAACCTTTCCTTGATAATCGGATAAAAAATTACAATGACGGACTCATATAGAAAACATTATTATTGTTATTATAAAAAAATTGTGTATGTAAACATTGATTATTATTTAACATAATCATAATATTTTAGTAACTATACCGCATGTGCGATACGACCAAGCAGTGCAATGCGCGTTCGAGGCGAACCCGACGGCGCTGTATTAAATACGTACTTTTTTATAACATTTAATCGATTTTCCACACAGACTCCAGTGTCGTGTGATTTTTTAAGTTAACGAAGATATTAATTAAGCAATTACATTACTATGAGGAACATTCTTACATACTTAGGTGAAAACACATGCTAATTATACCTCGTATATAAAACAGATACAAACAGGTGTGCACAGGCATTCCGAACGGACCAGTGTCCTCCAGCAGCACTCATTCACGATTTGACTCGCGTGCCCAGCCATCGTTCTCCTCAACCATTCCTGAGGGAAGAGAGCGACCCCAGACACGATGCCGCCACGCACCCAACACATTTTCGTGAGCATGACCGTTCCGAATGCCCGCGCCAATCAAAAAACCATGTTTATATTTGAATAAAAAATCGTTCTTAAAAATTTGCGACCGAAAAATATTAAAATTTGTGAGATGTATGAAATGCTTTATTATTAATTTTTAAAGTATTAAAAATCCCGATTCTAATAACTGCCTATAATACTATTATAACTTGCTTATAACCATGGTCTAAGAAAACATATATTATGTACCATGTAGTGCGCATGTCAAGGATTCTTACCATTTTGTCAGTCAAATGGAAAATCTACAATTGACTGATGATGAAGTTATGGTTAGCTTTGATGTACAGTCGTTATTCACCAACCTACCTGTACATGATTGCATTGTAATTGTCAAGAAAAGAATAAGTGAGCATGACCTTCCCATGGAATATGCAGAACTACTGGAACATTGCCTAACATCTGGCTATCTATTCTGGGAAAATAACTTCTACATGCAGATTGATGTTGTAGCTATGGGCTCTCCAGTCTCCCCTGTTGTTGCCAATATTTTCATGGAAGACTTTGAGGAGAGAGCTCTCTCCACAAAGTCTATACTGATACTTTTACCATCCTCCCCAGTAATAAAGTTTCTGCATTTCTAGACCATCTAAACTCCTTACATAATAAAATTCAATTTACAATGGAGCCTGAGGTCAATAAATGCTTAGCTTTTCTTGATGTTTTATTCATTAGGAATCCTGACAACTCCCTTAGTCATACAGTGTATAGGAAACTCACCCATACAGATAAATATCTCAATGGTAACTCCCATCAACATCCATGTCAGTTGGCTACCGTAGGCAAATCTTTGTTACAGAGAGCACATGGCATCTGCGACACTGACCATCTCGAGGAGGAGCTTCAGTATGTAAAACAAGTACTGCGAAGCAATAATCACAAGCTCCCACGAATGCGTAACAGAAGCCGGCCCAAGCCTTCCACAGTTGAGTGACAACCTGCCATCTTACCTTACATCAAGGGTGTCACGGACAAAATTGGTAATATCTTAAGACGAGCTTCAATAAAAACTTACTTCAAGCCGCACACGAAGATCAACCAATTTTTAAGACCTGTTAAGTGCAATATTCCCCTACAAGATGCAGGTGTTTACAAACTTGATTGTGAATGTGGGCTGTCATACATTGGGCAAACAAAGAGGAGCGTTGGTATCCGAGTAAAAGAACACATTGCTGACATGAAGAAAAGACGCTCGACCAAGTCCGCGGTTTGTGAACATGCCCAGGACAAACCCAACCACTACATTCGGTTCGACAAGCCACAAATCCTCGCTAGAGAGAACCGGTTTATGCCAAGAATGTTACGCGAGGCTATTGAGATCAAAATGTACCCAAATTTCAATAGAGATGATGGTTGGAAAGTACCACCTGCTTGGGATCCTGTGATCAAATTAATTAAATCCCAAGGCCGACACAAATCTGCAAGACCTCTGGACACTGTGAGCGAATACTGCGTGAATAGGGAACGTTATGATTAATATATAAAAAAATTCTGACGGTAGACCAAACAATTTCTTAATAACTTATGTGACAAATAAAATCAATTAGTCACCCCGTGACCACGATCACTGCAAAGTGTTTGAAACGTCGCGTCGGGATAAAATAATGAAAAATATACGCGATTTAAACCGTTTAAAGTTGTTTAATTACTATGTACTTGTTACCTATTTTTCAGCACAAAGTACACTCCAGGAAAAGAAAAGTAACTCTTTTATGGAGCTGACAATTCACAAGTGGCAAAATTGTGAATAATTTTCATCCTAACTACTACTTCATTATTATTTTGATACTCGTATGTTTTGTGTGCACAATTTTGTAAGGTGTTTGTGGGAAATAGGCAAATTGTTATCGCCAAGTTTACTTTATTGCTTTTTCTCCATGTGCATGAAATTCGAATGGGAAAGAGAGTTTATTGTCAAATACTATGTCATTATAGACGAAAATTTTCACGCGCTCTCGAAATATCACCTACTTCATGAAAATTATAGTATAAAATAGATTGATGATATTATTATAAAAAAAAATGCCTTTTTATTTTTTTTTTATAATTTTACAATAGGCTGTTTATGTGTAAAATCATTACATTTTCTATTAAAATTCTGTTGTTATTTCCGTTGACTAAACAAAACCAAATTGTTATTATATTGTATACACGGTTATAATTTAAAAAATGGCAGACAAGCAATGTGTACTATATTAACCACAATCAAACAGCATGAGCTGTGTAAGTGTCCACTCGTGGTACATGAATCAGTAACGAGCTGTTACGAGTGATTCTTGTGTTAAACAAGTCAGCTACAGATTCATGTAAAGCTTGATATTGGGCAACATGTACGCAAATAGCTGTACTAGGTAATCATCAGTGAACCGATAAACTCTGCAGAAATTTTAGCCCTTTTTAATATTTCCACATATCACAATATCTTAAACGACGCGATTAGCTATACTTACCTACGAAGCGCTGAATAAAAAAGTCTTCAAAGTTTTATTTAACGGCACTAGTAGATTAATTGTTAACGTTAGTACAAGTATTCAGCTCTCCCTGAGATCATGGGTAGCATGTGAGCTAATATAGAGCAGTTTGCTTTAACTTAGCATCATATATGTTCACCCATAGTGATCATGTGGGCTTAATAAGAGCTATTATACGATTGCGTGTAACAAGCTGATTAATATTACACTAGTTCCACTGTGTGCAGGAAAAATTATTATATCTTTGTTATTTGAAGCCACAGAATAACCGATTACATTACTTATAGTAGCTCACGTGTTCTTTCTTAAAATGCAAGTGGTCTAAGGGTACACTTGTGGTCTTCAATTCAGAATATAGCCTAGTTAAAGTCCACAAAAATCCTTTAAATTGCTTAAAGCTGTATAATATTGAACTTGTTACCTATATTAACACTGCGAATGTTACAGTGTGGTCTCCGTGACACATAATAACGTTCTTATTCAAGTGAAAGCTCACTTTTCACCTATTGCAGGTCGAGTGTACTGTAATAACTCTTCATAAGTGCTAAAGTTACCGATGTTTCCTCTTGTGACATCTTATGATGCAGTTTTGTGCTACTTGGGGTGGAAGTACGCGAAATAAACTAGCCGTGCAGTAGCTACGTCTGTTAACTGTCTTATCTTACAAACTGCATATGCAGCAGAACTGAGTCTTCCGGCTAGATCATGTATATGTGGATCCCATTGTAAAGTTGAATTCATTTTGATTCCCACGAAGACTGTCACATTGTCAATAGAGACTTTATCTGGGCCGAGCTTAATGTTTGGTTCAACATAAGGAATATTTGGTACAGAAAACATTTGGTCTTTTTTGAATTCAAGAAAAGATTATTAGCGGCATCATAGTTAACACATTATTTACATGAATGAGTTCACTATCTTTCCTATCTACTTTAAAAATCAGAGAGGTATCATCTGCGATTAAAACAATATCGCAGAAATCTTTGACCATGCAAGGCAGATAATTAATATACGCTAGGAACAGAAAAGCTCCCAAAATTGATCCCTGCGGTACAACTATTTTTTAAATAAATATTAAGCCCACGTTTTTCTTACATTTGGTGTACAATAGTGTTATCTAGCTATCTACATACAATGTTGCGTTTTTATGTATTTCGGGTAAATTCAGAACAATTTAATCATGGATACAATTTACCCAGATAACCAACGTACCTAACTACCTAGGATCTTGTTACCCATGAGTATCTGCAGCCGCAAATAAAACTTGGTTTTAACCAAAATACTACGTCTGTTCCGGTCAATATTTGTTGAGGAAAATGTGTTCTTGTAAATGGATAATGAACAAATTCTGTTAGTTCATTATAATAATACCTTTCTTGTTGTTTGTAAGTTTAGCTGAAATTTGAATAAATTACCTATGTTTGACACAATTGGTCTAACCAAACCAAATGTGTTTCTTAAATCCTACCCTACTTAGAATATTAAATACTTACTGTATATTTATACAAAACTTTGTAAATGTGTATTTGTTTGCTACCTACCAAGTACCTCTCCGATTAACCGCTAAACATGAAAATGGCTGAACGGTTTTTGACGAAATTGTATTCCTTTTTTTCACGAAAGACTAGTTTAAACCCTATTTTACCTGTTGCAAAGTAAAAAGCATATGTGGTCACGGATGGTAAGTAAATAGACAAACCAGAAATAGTGGCTCTCAAGGACAGCTGCCGGAATACACTGTTAGGTGCTTATACTTTCCACTTAAAGGTTGTAGCTTGCCAGGCGGGCATTAGCAAAGTACCCTACCACCATGCGGTGTATATACATAGATATTGCAACTGGACCATCACTGGTTTATAAAACCGGTCAAGTGCGAGTAGAACTCGCGCACCGAGGGTTCCGTACCAACCAGTAGGTGCATAAGTAAAAGTTATGGTATTTTAGTGCTTAATGAAATCCATCACATATTAAAATTATTTTTATTTATACTTTAAGGGACAGTAGACTTGAGTATTTGATATGAATTTCAGCTTGATACATCCACGCGTTCCTGAGAAAAAGGGTCTTGACTTGACAGACAGATGAGCAACAAAGTGATCCTGAAAGGGTTCCGTTATTTCCCTTTGAAGTACGGAACCCTAAAAATTAACTAAACATTAACCTTTATAATTTATTTTATTATATATTATTATTGGTTTTAGTTGTATTTATTTTAATAGTAGGTATGGCATTTAATTTTATGTAATTTAATTTTAAAATGTAATATTGTGTATGACTTATTGGCATGGTTGAAATAAATTATTGTTGTTATTATAACGCAGATGACCCTGCTGATTATATTGGGTACTAGTTACTGTTATGGGCAGGGGCTATAAGTACTAGGTCAGGTGTAATCCATACAACTTGGTTCGTCAACTGAATAGGTATTATTTATGGCATTTTAATTTCTTGTAGGCCGTAATTTGCTCTATTGTATAGAAAACAAACGCGCAAACAAAATTAATTTAGCAGGCTTCATTGCAGAAATAAAAAAACATATGAGCAAATACAATTTTTCCTTCTATTGAATTTAATAGAATTGTCTTCATTTAAAAGCATTCATACAAAAGGCATCAGTTGTACAAAACAAATAAAGTAATGGCTCTGTCAGCTGAAGACCTAGGCCCTGAAATGTTTTTTTTTTATCTCCGCCTTTTTAAACATTACAAAAAAGGTTTCACAATATTATATAATGAAACCAGCCTAGAAAATTTCAAGAGAATCGGTTGAGAAATGCGAACTGTAGAAGAGGACTGTAAAGCAGTGATCACTCAGTGGCATTGGCTATGGACTGCCGCGCAGCGCTGGTACCGAAGTTTGCGTAGCCATTCTGAACCGATCAGCAAAGCTAAGCAACGTCCGCCTCGGTCATGAGTTGAATGGGTGACCGCTGGTGACAATACTACTGACGCTTCCGTGCTTCGGAGGACACGTTAAGCCGTCGGTCCCGGTTGTTGTCTTAGGATGGCAGTCGTTATTGCATATGGTGGTAGGGCATTTTGTGAATGGTGGCTTGCTACCACCCTCAAGTAGAAAATTTGTCGCCAAGCATCTAACGGTGTATTCCGGCAGCTGTCCTTGAGAGCCAGTAATTCTAGGTTAGCCTGAACAACATCTTCGACCACATCATCACTTACCATCAGGTGGAATAGAGGTCAAAGGCTAACTGAACACAAATAAAAAAAAGTTTTTGTATTGTATTGTAAATTATCATTAATGGTACCTAATATAAAATTAAAAGAGAAAAAATTATAGTCATGTGTAGTATTCGCACCCGCGCCATCCGCCACTTTAGCCAGGGTATGCCCTGACCGCTAAGCCAACACGACATATGACTTATAACTCTAATTCGTTCTCTCGTTTATTAACCATCGTATGGGGATGGAGTGACACCTATAATTAAATTTACGTTGTACTACAAAGAAGAATATTTTTTGCAATTATGTAGCTTTAAACTTGTTAACGATGGCACAACCCTATAACTTTAATATTTTTCATCGAAATTGGTTCAGCCGTTTCACCGTGAAGAAGTAACAAACATACGAAATGATATTGTGATTAGTTTCCGAGAAGCAATGATGGCCGAGCGGTTATAGCTATGGATTGCAGTGCCGCAGGTACCTGGTTCGATACCCGCCGCCGGCTTGAGCTTCACCGCATGGTGGAAGGGCATTTTGCGAATACCCGCCTGGCTATCTACCACCCTCAAGTAGAAAATCTGTCGTCTACGGCAGCAGTTCTTGTGAGCCAGAAAAATTGCAGGCACATGAGACTTAACAACTGTATGTCTCAATGTGACGGGCGCAGTGCAATTCGTTACATGACGATATGCATCTGTTATAGGCAGAGGTATCCGCTTAACATCAGGTGGGCTTCGTGCTAGTTCCGTCGCAATCACATAAAAAAAACGATTTAAAATGATATCCTTGTATAGTCCTGCGTGTTGTAAATGGTACATATTTCATGATATGTTCTTGAGTTGGTAAAGAAGTCATATTTCATCGATCCCATTTGTGAATAAGGTAGCATGATCATGAGTATAAACTATAAGTACAAAAGTAGGTACATTACGCATCAAGTGCGCAAAGTTGTTTATTACAATCGAGACGGGTTTTAGGACTGAGATCGAAGATCCAAGGCCTAATTGGAGTAGAGATTGTAATAAACAACGCGCACGAGTTCATACGACGTTTTTCAACACATTCGAGGAACGAATATGAAAATTTCGATACGAAAATATTTTCTTGATCTTTTTGATAGCAATAATAATCTGATTAAGAAGGTTTATAATTAAATCTTCTAAAGTTCTACTTCAAAAGGTAAAAAACTCTTTGGTTTGTTTTTATATGAAAAACGAACGAAACAATCCACCTCCTATAACCTTCTCGAAAACTATTTCCTTGGTGAGAAGTGTGGAAACGTTGTTTTTTTTCTATTTAAAACACTAGTGCGGTAAAGTAAACGTGCGAGTCGGACTCGCGCACTATGTGTTCCGTACCATTAGCTATACAACATTAGTAAGTATTCATATTTTAACCTTTTTTTGTTTTAACGTGCTCGAGTCCGCCTCGCACTTTACCAACTATTTGTGTTTGTTGTTACAGCGGCAACAGAAATACATCATCTGTTAAAATTTCAACAGTCTAGCTATCACCGTTCTTGAGATACAGCCTGGTGACAGACAGACGGAGAGCGAAGTCTCAGTAATAGAGTCCCGTTTTTACCCTTTGAGTGCGGAACCCTAAAAAGCACGAGTGCGTTATAGACTATATTATGACACTAAAATCGGTTGCATTTAAAGGCCAGTTAAGAGCGTGTTGAAAAACATCACTTTAAATTGCAAAGGCGGCAGCAACGTCTGCGGCAGCTCAAGCTGGTGTTTATTTTGTCAGCACGGAGAGGAATTTGAAGCATGTTAAATAAAACAACCAATGACACCAACTGGTACCTGTTCTGATGAATCATAACAACTCAATTTATCCAATAAAAATGTACACTATTCACATGGCTAAGTAAATAAAACGTATTTATATAATTGCACGCATCTGGTTCACCAATTGTTTGGTTTATGAAAATTTCTGGAAATAAACGACGTATTCGAATTCATCAAAGGATGATATCATCTGTAGAATATGTTTGCGATGTTTTTCTTTAAAATATAACATAAAGTTTGCTCGAAACTACTGTTCTCTTGTATATTTTCTGAGCTATTATATTTCGTCACATTTTATACGATATAAGTAGTTATATTTGTACGATTATTCTTAGTACTTATTTTTACAGGTCGTCTTTACATGCGCGATTGACTGCGAGTCAATAACGAAACCCAAGCGTTGGTAGCTGCGACCAATATCGATTATTTACCTATGTTTCCATGACTGGTTGTTGGAGAGCTGTTTGCGGCAGTAAGAAAGTTAGTGGTAGGTAGAAGATATTACCTTGAACTGCTAGCTTTACCTACTTCTTGGACTTGTTTTGTAAACAACAGATATAATTGTGCATTATTCTATACTAGCTGTGCCCAGCGGTGTTACCCGCTGTTTTACAAAAATTATACCCAAAGTTGACTGGAATAAGAACATTTTTCAAACTTTCGCATCAGTACTAATATTATAAATGCGAAAGTAACTCTGTCTGTCTGTTACGCTTTCACGCCAAAACTACTGGACCGATTTGAATGAAATTTGGTATGGAGATAGTTTGAGACCCAGGAAAAAACATAGGATAGTTTTTATCCGACTGCGCAAAAAGAGGTTAATGTTTTCGCGCGATAACCGACATACGCGCGGGCGGAGCCGCGCCCGGAAAGCTAGTATAAAATATAAGTAGAATATATTTGGAAGCGAAGTTTGCTTAGCCGTTCTTAATCGATCAGCTAAATTCTTTCACTATACTAATTAACTATAAAATTAAGTAAAGCAACGTCCGGCGCGGCCATGACTTGGATGGGTGACATTACTACTGAGCGTGCACGTGCTTGCAACTCAAGTAGAAAATATGTCGCCAAGCACCTAACAGTATGTTCTGGCAGCTGTCCTTGAGAGCCAGTAATTCTAGGCTAGCTTGAACAACATTTTTGACCACATCACTTACCATCAGGTGAGATTGTGGTCAAAGGCTAACCAATCAGCAATAAAAAAATAAAATCCCTGTCAAAAAAATTATGATAACGTAATTTTTTATTTGGAACGAACTATTTTGAACTTTCTAAATATGTACATATTTTCAGAACTGTAGGTATGCTAAAAAACAAAGTGCACATACAAAAGTATTCACCAATTTTTAGGGTAAAATTTCAAAAATCCTTTACCCCTACGCATCAAGACGAATACACCCACCAAATTTTAAGTCTGCGACCAGCGGTTTAGACTCTGCGTTGTCTGCCAGTAAGTCAGGACTTTGATTTTTATATTTATAGATAATTAAATATAAAAGTTAAATGAAACAAAAACTAAGGCTTAAAAATCATTTTATTCATAACTATCGTACATTAATAATAATAATCAATAATATTAATTTAAATACAATAATGTTGGATTACGGGTATTTGACACAGCGACACACGCACTCATCAAGCGTTATTTTTTTTTATATAAATGCAGTTTTTTTCTATAACACATACATACAAGTTCAAAATTAAATAAACAATTAAATATTTTTCAACCAATACGAATAACAGTCGCTTTCCAAAGGAAATATTGTGAGCAGATTTGTCTTTTAATTTTTATTATTGGCTAAGAATATTTGAATTGCTTTTTATTTATTTTGAACCTTTAAGTTTGATTCATCGCTTTGTCACATAAAAAAGTTATAGCCAACCAGAAATTATCCTAGATGTCGCCACATTCACCTTTTATCCACAACACTTTTGTTTCACTCTTACAGATTCACAAACAAAAATGTAGCTATAAAATTAACCGCAATATAAAGCCTTTATTATTTCTAGTCGAGAAAGGTTAATTTGTCTTTCGACTGGAAATATATTACGGCAAATGCCCTTTTTGTCATGTGACGAAGCGACATATAAAACTATATTTATATACAGGTTTCAATGTCCTGAACAAAATTAAACACTATACAAAAAACCTACAATAATGTCAAGATGTAGGAACCACGATATATTCTTCAGATAATCTAAGAATATTCCAAATACACACATTAAAAGTAAATTTTCCGTCATAAGAAAGTACCTGGTCGTGCGTGGCGTTAGTCCCTATTACAAGGACATAGAATACATTTTTGTTTGCAACCAGGCCTCTTCTTATCATGGACAGACTAACTATCCTGTAACTTGACTTAGAAAGAACACATAATAAAAGGTCAAAAGACAAATTCCTAAGAAAGAAAAATACTTAACCGAAACACATATAAAATAATAACATGCCAAGAGCAACCATTGTTAATGTCGAGCCATTTTGTAAAATACACTTTCCTATTTTTACATAAATATACAAAACAAACGAGATTCATAACATCAACACATTGAAACCTGTGCACAACATTTATACAAATCGATGTTAAACTAGTAAAAACTACGGGTGGAGAACGAACTGGTGGAGAACGATGAGATGTAGAACGACAACAAACTACTATCACTTATTCTGTGATATCATTCTAAAAAAGATTTTAAAAGCAGGTTTAAATTGAGGCCTGGCACAATGTAAGCCTATGCCACAATTGATAGCGAAAATTTTCATGTGCCAGTCCAGCGCTGTATGCAAGCCGCTGGATCAACTTTGCTTGCCAGTAACCTCCGCAGTTTTAAAATCACACAACTTACTGGACACATGCCAACAACACATTCCAGTGATGCCATTAGCTGACGATAGTGACTATTGCCAGTCACTGGATCAATGTAAACTGTCTTACATCGTTCCGTTCTTACAGTAGTTTTTGCTAGAGAAACCTCGACCACACTGAACACAACAAGTATATAAAAATGATATAATGCAAATATTAGTTGCTAAAATGAACATGTTAAAGCGTTAAAAAAAAGTTAAAACGAAGAAAATAATATCGTGATGAATAATATTTTGATGTTGTGTAATGATTATGTGGAATTGGCGAAATTTTCAGTGTATTACAATTTTGGAAAGTTAATTTTAAATTACAAAAATAATTACTATTCATAAAGACATATCATTTCTTTATTTGCTGAATTATCATTGATTAATACAATATTTTATGATGCAAATACAATAATTAAATCTTTAATAATGATAAGTTTATACTTTTTATCATTGTTTCAAAATAAATAATATATAAAATATCCAACATATAAAACTTAAAAAATAGTTTAGATCTTGATTAAGACGAAAGAATCTATTTTTGCCAAAAGTAATCATTATATTTTTTTTAAATGGACATAGCGGAATAATCACAAAACTAAAATACCTTCATACATCTTATTTGAATATATTGTATCAATTAACCTCGATAAATTTGGCGGCCATATTGAATTCGTCATTTTGAACTTTGTGTCTAAATTTAGTTGCACGTCATTTGATTATTTTACTTATTGAACTATTATTTAAACGCAGCATTTAATGTGATTTACTATGAAATAACGTAAACTCATTTCAAATAAGTTCTGTTACGATATGTTTGGAAACTAAAAACGTGGTTTCATTAAAATTCTGGTTTATATATTGATAAGTATGGGACAAACAAACAATCGAATAGACGTTACTAAAAATATATAAGAAATTATTTAAAGTCCTTCCTTAAATAAGGTAGGTATCATTGTTTGACTATTGATACATTATGACACAAACATGTTTTTGTTTAAAACATTCTATTAAAATTGAAATTTCGCCAATTCCATATTATTGTGTGAAAATTATTTACAATACAACCAATCATACTACTCTATCTTTCTGTGAAAATATCTTCATAATTTAATTATTTCTTCGAGAACATACTATTATTATTTTATTATACTTTTAACATAGTAATTACAACAAAAGTCATAATACTAAGGCGCAGTTTACATGAACGAAGAAAATGCCGTAATTCCGTGTTACTAAAAAAAACGCAACCTCAAAAACGAAGACTAGGCTTAGTAACTCTTGAATAAAGCACGGTGTGACTACAGCCCAATAATCGCTCGTGTAAATTACGCCTAAACGAAATTCCTTATAAATTTTGCGATTAATTTGTATCTCTATAAAAATTAAAAAGAGGGTAGGCACAAAATTTATAAGATAAAGCGTAGTTTTTAACCAACATTTGGTTTGACAATGACGTCCAATAGACAAACAATCGAAACAAACATTTTGCTCTACACATAGCTATTTCAAAACATACGAAATGCAAATGGTATCAATATCTAAGGTCAGTTGGCTGGAAGAATTTCGGTCATTGACCCCAAATTTTCATCTTTGCTAGGTATGTTACACAATTTAACATTCCATTAAAGTAGTCTCAGACATGTTCTGCGGTAAAAGGCTATCCTTTCGGTAAATAAATATATATACATAAATTTCGAAATGACTGTGCGTAGAGACAATAACTATGCATATAGCGATACAAAAACAAACACTACTAAATGTACAAAAACATCACAAGGGGAATAAACATTACCTATTATACAAACACAACATCTGTGGAGCTTATGCCGCGAAAAGTTTTATATCGACAAATATTCTCCTCAAACATCTTCGGTGAACACAATATTTGCGGCCTTGATGAATGGCAATTGCATGAGAGCAATAATAATTGACGATAAAATATATTAGTGAAATCGTACTGCATCGTTTCAAATAAGATCATCAAGACTAAGTACTATTTATTATTGTTTGTGGATGAAGAAGGCTATTTATTTATATGAACAGTGGTACGTATATCTGTCAATATAAAATCTTGCACGACACAAGCGCCCCTTAACGCACCGCCTTCTAGTATATATAACGTTTAGAAAAATCCACATATTTGGCATGAAGGCACAAACCAACGCATGTCGTCGACAGAGAGAACCGTACAGTAATTACCGACAGTAGCAAATAATTATCTCATACTTCGAATCATGTAAACTCAGCCATTGCCAGAGAAAATTCTGCCAACTGCAGAGAAATTGTGTGTGAACTCTACAATTACCAGCAAAGTAATTCAAAATGTGGCCTTGGCATATTGAAACTTATACATGTTGTAAGACAGTGTGAATCATTTAAAACCTGTCTTTGGCAGAGTTTATATTATTATTCTAGTAATGGCAGACTTTACAATGTATCTCTGTTAATGGCAGAATTTAAAATGTAGCTCTGTAAATGGCAGAGAAATATTAAGTTATTCTATAATTGCTTTCCAAATTATTGTTAGATATGAAGCCGAAATGAATCAGTTCCCGGCATTCAAATCTTTCTCTACCCATCTTTTGGTAAAAACGTCGAGTTATTAAATAATAGACACCAGATGGCGTTCGAGCATTGTGTTCGACAAGACATATTTTTTGTATTCTTTCTCATATCATATTTCCGAAAATCCACATAACTATTACTTATGTTGATTTAAGGTATAAAAATCTGTTGCAGCTTGAGTTCGCTTTCAGAAGAAATATTTTCTGTAAAATATGGCATCAAAAGCGAGTGCCTATTCCGTTGTCCCCAGCGCATGCAAGCCTTTCGCCGTGCCGTTCGCAATCATCAATCACATAAGCTTTACAAGTTTACAATTTACAAATACCAACAATATACATATCCCTAGTCACTTTTCCCTTCACAACGTAACATTTTGGTTTGACAAAAACAGTTACTTTTCGTCGCAGGGCAAATTAAGCCCAAGTTGTTGAAACGAAATGAGGCCCTGCCTATCAGTCACATATCTATTCTTTTGTGTGTACCTCTATTTCGTGATTTATTTTCTCATTAATAGGAATGTTCCCATGTTTTAATACCGATTAGGATTAGGAATGTTAAAGGCATGCAGTTTCTTTTAAATAAAAAAAAGAATATAAATCCATGATTGGGAATATCTCGCTTTTGGGAAAATTTCTCACCATCGGGAATTACATTCAATTTACATGTGATATTCAAAACTTGAACAGTTTTACACATAATTTAACACACTCCAAATTACAAAAGAATGATAAAAAATACTTTGAATATTTATAAATTCCGTGACATACTAAAAAATTACGTATATGACCCGAATCATAAGTTTAAGATGGTATAAAATCATAATTTCTCCAATTTCCTCCTAAAAACAAAATCGTTTTCAGTTTATGTTAAAAGTAATGTTAAATATACGCCTTAAAAGCCGTGAAGCGGTGTTCGGTTTCAATTATTACTAAAATCTCCATATCGGGTAAAATCCCGCAATCGGGAAAGTATCCTATTTGTTAGAGAATTCCCATTTAATAATAAAGTGAATTAGAAAAATGTTTTAGTGAATTATTTTTAATGAATTTAACAAAGTTAGCGCGTTCACTCTTCTCTCGCATTTAAATTCTATCCTTTCTTTCTTACCCTATCATCCAGTTTTTAGAGTTTAAATTTCAAGCTGAATTTGTTAACAACTACTCTTTTAAAAAAATTAGCACTTTATTGTTGGCAGCATTTGTTGAAATGCTGAATTAAACGAATTGTCTGGTAATTTTACGAGCTAGTATTTCGCTTGATGATAAGCAACTAGCGAACAAACATTTTCATTATTGAAATTGTTTTTCTAACATAATATTACTTCATATATTATTATATATTCATTTGTTGTTTATATAATTTAAAATCTTGTAGTGTGTTTTTAATTGTACCTCTTTTTATATATATTTACATACATTTATTAGTTTAAATCAACATTTCAACAATATCATGTGAATAAAACTGAATTCAGCTACATAGAGCCATACATATACAAAAAATCTAATCTGTACATACATAGCTGTATTTATACACATACCGTACAAGTCTCGTTCTTATCCTACTTAATCTTAAGGTTGAAATTTGAATAACACATACATGATCTCGTTTTACGCCATTCCAATTGAAAGATATGAAACTAAACAATACAAAGAGAGTTAATTTGTATAAAAATTGCTGTTAAAACGACGACGATAAACAAAAAAAATTATAATACATTAATAGTATGATGAAGAATTCGCAAATAAATAAGCAGGACAGCACTACTCACAATGTGACGCCGACTTGATTGCTGCGAATTAGGCACAAGAAAGGGTCCTTAGCACCCTAACGCCCTTATTAAACAAAAGGTATTGGGTATTCTACTAGAGATCTTTACCAAAGAGAGTCGGCCATTCCTTAAATAACATCAAAACATTCTACAATACGTTCTGGTGTTGTGATTTTCAGAAAATATAATGTACCGACGCCATATTCGTAGAATAAGGGTTGAGAAAATGATGATGATTATATAAAAGAAAAAGTTAACATTTCTTTGCCTGAAATAATTACATGTTAGTATTAAAAATTTAAAGACTGTTGGATCGACTTATGTACAAAGTTTCGTTGAATAATAACATACTTTGGTATTTTACCAAATCAACAAGAATGAAAAAAAATATAGTCATGTGCGGGTTTCCGAACCCGCACCACCTCTATAGCCGGGGTATGTTAAACCACTAAACCAACATGACATTATGAAGTATGGTCTTTATCGATCGCGCGCACGTATAGTCAAGATCTCATGAGGAAGCTTCGTGTGGAAGCAAAACGCGTCAAAAACTCTTCCGGTTTGGCTGCGTGGTGTTTGTGACGTCACGTTAGTTAAACAGGAAAAAAGTGTTTTATTAAAATATTAATTGAATGTTTTTTTTTTAAATTTTTGTTATTATTAAATATGGATTTCCGCAAATTAACGCCCGAATCTATTCATCATTCAAGTATGGTCCTTCTCGTCATGTCATCTTGGCTTAGGGGTAAGAACATACCCCGGCTATAGGGGTGGATGGCACGGGTTCGAATCCCGCACATGATTATAATTTTCCCTCACGTTGTAATTTTTTTTAATAAACCGCGGAGTATGCGTCATTTAAAATATAAAAATATAAATCACTTTGGTATATTCAATTTTCAACCTTATTTACATCATACTAGAACCCTAAATTGTAGCACAATTCTTTAAATAGCCGCGCGCGTTTGCCATTCTTACACACCACCTTGACTGTTCATAATAATGTATAAAATAAAATAAATTTATACAAAAACAAAGTATTTATATAAATATACATTTAAGCTGCGGAGTTGAATGTTCTTGGATATCACTTTGTTAAGAAAATATTGTTAAAAATATCGCAGTTGTCGGTTAAAGAATCCAGGAACATTACATATTCTGTCATCGTATTAGAATTAAAAAAAACGAGCCCCAAATGAGCAGCATGCCATCACTTACACGTGTTGCTGCACATTGTGCGCACAGTAGAGACCTTTAGGACCTTAACACAGTGTATCAAAAAAAGTAGAAGGTACATACTTGATTTCCATTGAGAATTCCTAAACAAGGTTGGACGTCAGGCAGACGACCGGCCATAAAATGTTTCCTTAAAGCGCATTGTACCAATCTCGAAAGATTACTTGTTGGTGCAGTGATACAACGACACCTTTAATTCGAACCAGATTCGAACCCCGGGTCGGGCAAAATTACAAATAAACCATCTGGCACAATTTAGCCGTTTTAGGATTCACAGACGCCAATTGTGCTTTTTTTCAAATTAATTGTGATGAAGTTATAATTAAAATATCAACTATGGCCGTCATTAAGAAAAATCTTGATACTTTAATTGGGCGAATGTCCAAAAACAACAACCCCGTCCACAGTGTAAAAACATAGAGTTGAAACTCACGACAAACACAATTGGAAGTTGTATTACGTGTCACTATGAATAAGTTAAAAGTAAATAATGTTAGTAACGATTATAGGCGACTTGACTAGCTGCGTAGGATGCGACCTTGCCGCTTGTACCTGATGAAGAAAAATTTACATGTAAGTTTTTTATTCATTGATACGTTATTCTTGGACCACATTATCTCCTGATGGTAAGTGATAGTCTGGTCTATGGTGGAAAACAGAAGGCCAGCTATCGGAACATAGTTTTTATTTCAAAATTCAGCACATTTTAAGGTCGTATGTACTTCTTGGCGACCTACTCCTTTTAAGTCATAGTGAAACGATAAAAAAGTTCTTTTGATGTTAAGTTTTTTCCATTATCAATAACAAGTGCAGATGGCTTAGAATACGTAAGTATGCTGCATGGTACCGCATTTCATTCGTCACGCAAAATGTTACTTCTTATATCTTATCAGCCTGTGACGTTGTCAGCTTCACCTGTCACCTAACGATGTGTTTCGTTTAGCTGTTCATGAGAGCCAGTAATCCCAGGTTAGCAGGATAAATATCCTCGACCTTATCATCGGGAGTGATAGTAACGAAAGGCACGCTATAAAAAAAACCTTACAACATCGTTTGGCAATACTTAACCATAAAAAAACATTTTGGACGACCTGTCAAGCTGCAAAAGATTAATAACGTGTAGAAGTCGAAACAGGCGAAATGTGGATTCTTCAGGTTAGTTTGCATGTAAGAATATCGAGCATTGACCCAGTGAATATACTTGTGACATTGGGGTCAACGCCCGAAGTTCTTCACGCACGGCAAGAGTTGAGTATGTGTGAGTAGAGTAGATACATACCGTCGGCTAGTCATGCGTCTGCGTGGCGCGAGTGCGAGTGTGTGCGCGCGGCTTCCTTCGTCGCTACGTGCTGCCGCTGCCTCCCCCCGGGCTGCCGCCACCCCCGGCCCCACCCCCGCCCCCTCGGGAGCTCTCCTCGCGCTGCTTGCTGATGTACACCTGCATAAACAAACGTACACGTTGAAAATCGTGTTGAAACAAGAGATGAGGTTGTTACAATACAAGTAGTGACAGAAGACAGCATACGGACATAGCCCTTGCGGGATTCATGGGGATTTCATGCTCTATCCTGGAACCCTGGAAAAATTCGTATCGGAAAAAGTCTTACAAACCAGCGACCATCCGTTTCTGCGGCCGAGACTTTCTGATAATATAAATTTCACCACAGTAGCTGAGAAGTTAATACTTGATTATGAGTGGACACTATGGGACTGACGTAGGCAGTGGACAATTACAAGTGTATCAATTAAATAAGTATACTAACATTATAAAATTTTTGATGGTATCGAAAGATGTGGTAAAACGTTCTTGCATATACCATCATCTAAGTAGGCGGATAAGAAGATCATCATTTTAACCTTACTGTCAGTCTTCACATAAGAATATCGGATATTGACCCGACATTGGGGTCAACGTCCGAAGTTCTCCCTGCGCGGCGACAGGTCAGTAAGCCTGAGTAGAGTACGATAACTTACTTGCAACAGGCGGTACTTGGAAACGGAGAGATGTTTGAGGTGCGGCTGCATGCGCTCCTCGCCCAGCGCGAATGTGAAGGCGACCATACAGAACACGGCCGCCTTGCGGACTGCTGAGTTTTGGTGATCCGCCAACTGTATAAAAAAGGGATTTAAATGTTAATAATGAATGACGAGACCGACAAGATGTTAACCGTCACGCTTTTCCCATACATTTGTAATATGACCGTCTTCTTTCTGATTGACACTGCACTGTGCTCGTCAATCCGAATATCTAGTTGTTATGTCTCGTTCGTGACACGGAGTAACATTATGTGTTTGGCAACAGATTTTATACTTGAGAGTGGTAACTAGCTACTGGAGTATCACTGCTTTAAAAAGGTTAAAAAAAATGCTAGATTTTCAAAGTATTATTTGTCTTTATTACCGTTATATAGCAATACGAACATCACTGCTTGGCGGTGGAAATAGGTATGGTAAAATACTTCCCGGGACAAACACGCACAATGAGATAGCACTAGATCTCATTGTGCGAGTTTTAGTGCTACATCTCTCTCACACACAACTAACACAAACGTTCATCACCATCGTCGGCCGGAAGAAGTCCACTACAAAACAAAGCCCTAAGAATTAGACAGGATGTATATTTTACCTTCCCGACGCCCTCCATGAGGTTAGCGACGATGTCGTCGGTCAGCTCAGCGGGGCGCGCCTTGGCGACCTCCCCGGCTAGCTTGAGCGCGCACAGCGAGGTGGGGTACCCGCGCGTGCGGATCACGGGCTTCAGGAGGGCTAGCACCTGGAACGAAACGACATACAATGGCGTCGGTTCCATAAGCAATATATAAATAAGCACACATAACATTCAGAGCCCAAAAAAAGTGTACACGTGTTATCTGTGGTGTATTTTGTTGAACGTGTCGGGCGCATTTTAGGCTTTTGAAATTGCTCTCTCTCTCCTGCCTATACATAAAACAGTCAGCATTGTTTGTACGTCAGAATTCTGATGTTTTTTTTTTATTCTGCGAAACAAGCTCCAGGCCCACTTATTATCAATAAGCGGGCTTACCTCTGCCTATAACAGATATATTTTGTCACAAGTCACGAATTGCACTGCGACCGTCACATTGAGACATAGGTATAAAGTCTCATGTGCCTGTAATTTCACTGGCTCTCAAGGACTGCTGCCGGAGCACACCGTTAAGTGCTTGGCGACAGATTTTCTACTTGTGGGTGGTAGCCAGCCAGGAGGGGCATTCGCAAAATTCCTTTCCACTATGCGATGAAGCTCAAGCCGGGCGGCGGTGGGGACCGAAGCAGGGACCGGCAGCAATGCTCGGACATCGTTGCTTCAAAATATCTTCATCATACATATACAAAGACAGGACATTCAGAGCCCAAAAATGTATTCGTGGACCGTGTAGGGCGCATTTTAGGCGTTAGGAATTGCTCACTCACTCGTGCCTTTACATAAAACAATCAGCATTGTTTTTTCCTCAGAGTCCTGACATGTTTGTGAAACGCCAAGAGATGCACCATTGTAATCTTCGCATTAGAGCTGACAAATTGTGGTCTTTACCGAAATGCAAGTCTTCTTATAAAATATCCATTATATAGTAGAGAAGGTGTACATGCAATAGCTTGCCAGACGACATTATGACATTAAGAATATGAACTAACATATTTAGAGTTGGATTGCGTAAGTGTGAGTGTTTTTATTCAGTGTCTGAATTCTTCAATTAGTTTATTTTCATTGATTTTAACAATGAGATGATAAAACAATTTAAATTACACATTTTTTACAAGTTGGGCAATAAAGCTATAACATATCGCTATCACTAAGGAAATAAAAATAGTCTCTCTCGACACTAAAAAGGTCTCTCACGACACCCACGGGAAGAGATGGGGGGTGAGGTGACATTCTAGGCCGGCACCCCACGTGGCAGTTAGGGTAAAGTACAAAGCTGACCTGTTGCGCCGGCAGCGCGTTGGCTATATGCGGCATGCCTGCCTCGACAGCACGCATCACCTCCTTGTTGAGTCCCTCGTACGCGTTGATTAGCTTCAGCAGGATCAGGTCGAAGTACGCCTGCCACTGTGCGCGAGTCTCATCGCGCCGGCACAGCCAGATCAACACCTTCACCGCCTCCGCCGCCGCGTGCTCACTCGCAGAGCCCCAGCCTGACATAACGATACAGGTGATGTTGTTGTTTAACGAATATTGACGCATACACATGCTAAGTGAAAACAGAAATTATTTCAGAACGATAACTTCCATCGGGACTTGAAAAAAAGATGTTCATTCAAAACGGATGGGAAAAATTCGACTGTGCAGCACCCGCTTCTACAGCATAATTGGAAATGCAACAGGACAGTATTCGGGTTCAAATCCTGCTTCAAGTTATCTTTTTCTATCTGAAATAATTTCTATATACATTTTGATACACTATCTCTATCTCATCTTATGTTAAGTTGATATGATATGTTGTTCAGGCTAACTTAGAATTACAGGCTCTCAAGGACAACTGCCAAAACACACCGATAGACGATTGACGACAGATTTTCTACTTGATGGTGGTGGAGAAACAGGCGCGGGATTCCCAAAGCGCCTTACCACCGTGCAACAACAACCGACACTCGATGCTTATAACGTGCCCTTCGAGGCACCTTAAACATCGCACTTCCGTGCTTCGGAGGGCACGTTAAGTCGTCGCGTGTCGGTTGTTGTCTTAGGATGGCAGTCGTTACATCATGGTGGTAGGGCATTTTGCGAATGCCCATCATCATAAGCCGCAAGAAGTTTACTAGTTATGATTGCCGCCTACCTCGAACTTTCATTATTCCACTCTCTTCATCTAAAATTATAGACCTATTTCCATCTTACCTGTTTTGAGTAAAGTATTCGAAAAAATTATGCTCAAACAACTTTTATCTCATTTTAATGAGCATAATATATTGAATGAGAATCAGTTTGGTTTTACTAAGAGCAGATCCACTACAGATGCAGGTGTTCAATTGATGACACATATACTTGAAGCCTGGGAGAGTTCACATGATGCTATTGGCGTATTTTGGGATCTTTCCAAGGCATTCGACTGTGTAGAACACTGCACTCTGATTCGTAAGCTTTCACACTATGGTATTCGTGGAAAAGCTTTGAATCTAATAGAGTCTTATCTGTCAAACAGGCTACAGATGGTTGGAATAAATGGCAATACTTCTTCCGGGTCTTTGGTAAAAATAGGTGTACCGCAGGGATCAATTTTGGGACCTTTTCTGTTCCTAGCGTATATTAATGATCTGCCTTGCATGGTCAAAGATTTCTGCAATATTGTTTTATTCGCCGATGATACCTCTCTGATTTTTAAAGTAGATAGGAAAGATAGTGAACTCATTCATGTAAATAATGTGTTATCTATGATCTCTGAATGGTTCGCCGCTAATAATCTTCTCTTAAATTCAAAAAAGACCAAATGTTTAAAGTTTTCTTTACCAAATGTTCCTTATATTGAACCAAACATTAAGCTTGGCTTAGATAAACTCTCTATTGACAAAGCGACAGTCTTTCTGGGAATCAAAGTGGACTCAACTTTACAGTGGGGTCCACATATACATGATCTAGCCGGAAGACTTAGTTCTGCTGCATATGCAGTTTGTAAGATAAGACAGTTAACAGATGTAGCTACTGCACGGCTAGTTTATTTCGCGTACTTCCACAGTATTATGTCGTATGGTGTATTGCTGTGGGGAGCTGCTGCTGAGATGGAAACAATCTTTATCTTACAAAAGCGTGCAATTCGAGCCATATATGAAATGGATCCTAGGGAATCTCTAAGGGATCTTTTTAAAGAAATTGATATATTAACTTTACCGAGTCTGTATATATTTGAAAATATTATGTATGTTCGGAAAAATTTGAGTAAATTTAAATTAAACAGTGACAACCACGATTACAACACTAGGAACAAATATAAATTAACGGTACCATGTTTTAGACTAGCAAAGACAAATAAAAAGTCCTTTTTAGGTTTTTGTGTGCGGTTTTATAATAAAATTCCCGAACAATTACAATGCTCACAGAAGGAAAATTCAAATCGCACGTGAAAAACATTTTGATTAAGAAATCCTACTACACAGTTTGTGATTACTTAAACGACAAAAATGCTTGGAAAATTCCACCTCTGCCAAGCCATCACCTGTCTCCTACGTAATTTAAACAAATATTGTAATAATTGTTTTATATTGTTTATAACAAATTGTAAACAGACGTTTAAAAGAATGACCCCGAGTTTCTTGCCCGTTCTTCTCGCAGTGGCTCTATAATTTTTTTTGCTGAATGTGGCAGTACAATGTAGAATATTTCAATATTAAAGTTTGTAATTGACCTTCATAAGAGCGTCGTAGACGCCTAAATTGAATAAATGATTTTGAATTTGAATTTGAATTAAGAATGGATTAAGATTTGATATTTTGCTTTTCACAATCATGTACTTCGGCCTTTTTCTTTAAGCTATTAATTTATTCGGCTCGAGGGTACTTTATGTTCGGGCAGATTCTCCTTACATAAAATTATGATATGATATGAAGTAAACGAGGTATTAACGGACTGGAGGATTTCAGACTGATTATTTAATACAGTTTACCATTAAATTATAAGCGAACGCCCACTGCGTTCGCTTATAATTTTATTAGCTCATCAAAATGTACGTAAAACGTAAACTGCTCGCAGATCTCACTAAAATTTAAATGGAGCTACATGACAAGCACCAGCTTTCGAATATAAAAATAACATCAAAATCTGTACATCCTTCAAAAAGTTAAAAGGTAACACACACCAAAAATATAGTCAAATACTGAACCTCCTCCTTTCGTGAAGTCGTTGAAAAATACATAAAGACGTTTAAACAATTGGAACGAATGCATATTGAAATGAACTATGAGTCACTCATTACGATAGCTCAACTGGCAGAGCGTGTTTCCGCTATAGGGAAGGATGGTCGTGAGTTCTCCGGACCATGAAAATTTTGTGTGGTTATTCGCTTCGGAAGCATTATAGCAAAAATGACAATATTATAAGAAAAGCTACGTTGTATAATCTCCACACGAGTGCGACAGGGACAATAGATAGATAAGGGGTAGTGTATAGTTAGTAACCTGGTGCATGGTGCGCGTTGGAGGGCACCTCCGAGTTCTCCTTGTCGGCACTGCCCTCCCCCATAGAGAGCACAGAGAGCGCCACTCGCACTATGTTCCTGTAACAATAACATATATACTGCAACAAGCTTCACTTCACATATAACTAAACACCTTTCTTGTCGAATTATTAAGAGGTCACAGGAGACCGGATTTGGCAAACAAAAATGTTATGTACACGGCCGTTTGTTGTACGTGAATGCGTCTCAAAATGGGGGACTCCCCCCCCCCCCCCCCCTCCGCCACGCGCGATGTGTTACACTCCTTACTTAGCGAAATAAATTCTTTGATTCTTTAGCTATCCAGTGGTGTAATTAAAATTTGGATGGGGATAACAGATATGTAGCTGCAACACTAAAATCCCCTGATTTTGTCATCATTCGTTGTTTTGAATTGTGGCCCTATGAAAGCAATTTTAAAGACGTATGTATTCACATCAAAATAATAAAAAAAAAGTAGTTCTAGATTAGAATGTCACCCCCCATCTCTACCCGTGGGTGACGTGAGAGGTGACTAAGGGTAACACACCAGAAGGTAGGCAGCAGCGCTTTCTAAGGAACTGCAATCTCCAAGACGCCTGCTAAGGGTGGAAATTATGGCAAACTCCCCTATAATGGAGGAAACTGCAGCTGTGAGCAGTGGATAATCCAGCTGATATGGTATGCTTAAAGTTGGAATGCTATGTATCCAGGTTCCTAGACATATATTTTTCTTAAATACTTATCCAAACTTTTCACACTTCCGTTCACTTCTCCCTTATCCCCCTAGATAGTTCTAGGGATAAGGGACAAGAGGACGGAAGTGAAGGGAGTGAACGGAAGGGGAAGACCTAGGCGAACGTTCCGAAATCAAATTGAAGATGTTCTAAAAAAAGTACCCTAAACTGACGTTTATACATAATAGGATTGATGAGTGTTGACTGTAGATTAAACAAAAGAGGTCTGTCAGGATCGCAGCAATTGGAATCTGTGGTCTTTGTCTACTGTACGGAATAAAGGCGTGATTTTAGGTATGTATGTACTTATGTAAACTGAAAGGAAAGCGAATCATCTTCCAATATTACCATACTGACCATACTGGTATTATTATACTGTACTGTACCAGCCGTATTGTCCACTACTGAAATTAAGGGGCGCTTGCTATAGCCCCAAAGATTAGCAGGCGTTTTGGAGATCGCAGCGTAAGATAGCATTCCCTCTGAAGGCGCTGCTGCTCATCTTCCGAAATTTGTCACCTCTTACGAAACCCACGCAGATATGCCATCTTCCACCGCGATCCCCAAGACGCCTGCCAAGCGTGGGGATTATGGCCAACGCTCATTTGATGGGGATGATATGTACAGCAGTGGACAAAGAGGGTGAAGAAACCTTATCAAGAGGGACAAAATAATACACATTTTCGATTTAAGTTCCTAAATTTGTGTTATTAAGCTTTCTTTAATTTGTCAGCGCACTTGTTCGGTAAACATCGTACGAGTTCGGAATGCGTCGGCGGCCGCCATGTTTTGTTTCCTACCAGTTCCGCTGAGCCACCCTTCAAACGCGGTCGTGTGAAGAGATGTAAAAGATACGGTGTTATCTCGTGGTTTTAGTTGAGCAGCAGGCTGCTATATACATTAGTAACACAGACACTGGTGATTTGTGGGTGATTGTTATTTTTGTACGCTAGGCGTTCAGTGAACAGGCGGGCAAAGGATTGCTGTTGGCGGCACCCCCTTCAACATCGAGATCAAGGGACGTATCTTAATCTAATTCCTATTAAGCTAATTAAACGGTCGTTTATATAGCCGTAGGTGTTTAATGATAAGTCCTTTTGACGGAGCGACGAGCACGTCGTCCGCAGGTAGGTCGTTTTCAACCACGTGCATAATAGTAGATATATCGGCTGGTGTATTCCTGTGACATTCCAGGAGCCCAGTCGAATACGCCACGACATCGTGGTATAGTTTGGGACTACAGGAATCATAAGGGGCCCCATTCCCAAACAGCACTTATACACAGCAAATTAATATAGAACGTTTGAGTGAACTGGCCTTTATAGAAACTAGGTCAGATTCATTCAAATTCAAATTCAAATTCAAAATCATTTATTCAATTTAGGCGTCTACGACGCTCTTATGAAGGTCAATTACAAATTTTAATATTGAAATATTCTACATTGTACTGCCACGTTCAGCAAAAAAAAGGTTTATAGAGCCACTGCGAGAAGAACGGGCAAGAAACTCGGGGCCATTCTTTTAAACGTCTTTTTACAATGTGTTATAAACAATATAATACAATTAATACAATATTTGTTTAAATTACGTAGGAGACATGTGATGGCTTGGCAGAGGTGGAATTTTCCAAGCATTTTTGTCGTTTAAGTAATCACAAACTGTGTAGTAGGATTTCCTCATCAAAATATTTTTCACGTGCAATTTGAATTTTCCTTCTGTGAGCATTGTAATATGTTCGGGAATTTTATTATAAAACCGCACACAATTACCTAAAAAGGACCTTTTATTTGTCTTTGCTAATCTAAAACATGGTACCGTTAATTTATATTTGTTCCTAGTGTTGTAATGATGGTTGTCACTGTTTAATTTAAATTTACTCAAATTTTTCCGAACATACATAATATTTTCAAATATATACAGACTCGGTAAAGTTAATATATCAATTTCTTTAAAAAGATCCCTTAGAGATTCCCTAGGATCCATTTCATATATGGCTCGAATTGCACGCTTTTGTAAGATAAAGATTGTCTCTATCTCAGCAGCAGCTCCCCACAGCAATACACCATACGACATAATACTGTGGAAGTATGCGAAATAAACCAGCCGTGCAGTAGCTACATCTGTTAACTGTCTTATCTTACAAACTGCATATGCAGCAGAACTAAGTCTTCCGGCTAGATCATGTATATGTGGATCCCACTGTAAAGTTGAATCCATTTTGATTCCCAGAAAGACTGTCGCTTTGTCAATAGAGAGTTTATCTAGGCCAAGCTTAATGTTTGGTTCAACATAAGGAACATTTGGTAATGAAAACTTTAAACATTTGGTCTTTTTTGAATTTAACAGAAGATTATTAGCGGCGAACCATTGCACATCAAAACCAGCCCCGATAAACTTTTGAGCTTTTATCGCTTATTTAAACTATTTGAACAAACGATTCAGCTTGTATAACTTACTTGAAACATTCTGCAGGTTTCCTACAGTCCCCGTACTTCAATATCTCGTGTGTTGCCATCAACAATCTCTCCCACTGCTCCGGCGGCGTTTGGGACACGTCCAGTTGGCACAGCGCTTCTAACACTTCCGGTTCGCGTAGGCCCGCTGGAAAACAGGTTAATATTTTTATTTTTTATATTCATGTTCCTATTTTTTATGTATCAAGTTACCTATTTTTGGATGTAAATATACCTACTTTTTAGATGTAAATGTACCTATTATTTATTTGTTAAAATACCTACTTTATACGTGTAAATATACCTTTATTTACATGTTAATATATTATATATATATATATATATATTTTATATGTGAATTTACCTTTTATTTATATGTGTTAATATACCTAATTTTTATATGAAATGTAACTAATGATGTAAAATGCACTAATTTTTTATATGTCAAAATTTAGCTTGAGGTAGCTAGAAATAGCTTTGAAATGATGATGATCATCTTTCCATGGTTCAAAGCAGTGATGGCCCAACGGTAAAAGCTATGACATGCCGCACATTGACAGAGCACATTGCAAATGCCTGGCGAGCTACCAAACTTTAGTTAAAAAATCTGTCGCCAAGCACTGGTGTGTTCTGATAGCTATCCCTGATAGTCAGTTTCCATTCTAGGTTAAGAAAAGAAAAATAACACAAATTATAAATAACACGAATTTTATTTGTGAATTCACTTTAAGAAGTTTGGTTGGCTTTTTGGAAGCTGTTGTTATCTGTTGATGAAACTGTGGTCATATGCAGTGGAGAAGTCTACGTATCAATGAGATATGTATGTAAAAATTCCACCAATAAGATTGATTCTTTCTAGTAGTCTCGCTGAGCGCAACGATCCTATTGGAAGATTATTTCCTAATACACTGCTCATCATCCTCAAACATCACCGGTGGATACGCAGTAATACGCACCTTAAGCATATTTACCATCTTAACTCATCAGGTGACCTAGCTGTTATAAGGCTAGATCACTGGCAATAACTTTGAAGCAATTATTGCCGAGGGGTAATAACTATAGACTGCCGTGCCTCATGTCCATGGTTCGATCCCCAGCTCAAGTCAGCGTTGAGCTTCACCGCATGGTGGAAGGGCATTTTGCAAATACTCGCCTCAAGTAGAAAATCTGTCACCAAGCACCTAACGGTTTGTTCAGGCAGCTGTCCTTGAGAGCCAAATGTAATGATAGTGAAATAACAGGAACATGAGACTTAACAACTATGTCAAAGTGCATTAATTTTGTATGGTGGAAAGGTCTGGCTAGCGACCACCCTCAAGTAGAAAATCTGTCGCCAAGCACTTAACAGTGTATACACCGGCAGCAGTCCTTGAGAGCCAGAGAAATTGCAGTCACATGAGACTTAACAAATATGTCTCAAGGTGACGAGTGAAGTGCAATTCGTGACTTGTGACGAAATGCATCTGTTATAGGCAGAGGTTTGCCCGCTGTGAACCTCGAGCTTGTTCCGTCACAATAACATAAAAAAAAACTTTGTTAATAACACAAATACACAGTTTCTGGATTTTAAAAGCCTTAACCATTTTTAGTGAATCTCCCCACATTATAAGACAGATATATAAGGTAGTAGCCATATTATAGCTAATGCGGCTAGCGCTCACCCATCAAAGTAATGACCGCGGCGGACATCAATTATTCTAGTTCATCGTTAAAGGCGAACGCTGAACTTTTTGTGCTGGAAAGTAGTTGATCGCCACCTCGTCAGCAAGGGGACAATACACAAACAATATATTGTTATAAATTAAACAATGTACCTTTAGTAATGATGTATCCGTTCTCGTCAGTCTCGTAAGGCCTCATCTTGTCGCGGCCCAGGTGGCTCGAGTTGTAATCCCTGCAATGCATATAATACAAAACTGTCACATAAAACTGACGAGAAATGTTAAACTCAAAAAATTGTAAATCTGATCTTAGAAACTCTCAAATCAAAATCAGTTCTTAAAATTTTCTAATTATTATGATGGGCTAACAAATTGTATAAAATGGTGCTGTAAATATTATCATAATTTTGAGAAAAAACCGTAAAAAGCGTTTGGGGCGTATCTAAATGTAAACCGAATATGTATGTACCTAATTATTGCAATAAATGATTGAGTATTGACGAGCCAACTTCGAAAATAAGTATATATGAAAAAATTTACCAATCGTTCATAGCTTTCATTTGAATATATTAGATACCAAAGTTATCTTGGTCACACAGATTCATGACATTTGTATGTAAAGTGTTATGATTATTATTCAGCGGTAGTTGACGCGGTATATTGTATGATTATGTGAATGCCGAGTACAGTTCGAAAAGGTAGGTGTCAGCAGTGTAGAACTGCCACCTTACGCTGCGATCCCCAATGCCGCCTGCCAAGCGCGGGGATCAAAAAGTTGCAAGCCGACCCTAATAGCAGAGGAATTTGTTTTTATGTTTGTTGACGATGATGACGTGTTATATAAATCAATCAATTGTTTATTTGCAAGAATACAACACTATGTAGATAAGTCTTTTTATCACAATATGGCGCTTAAAATCTTCCAGTTATTTTTTTCTATTTTTTTTATGGACCTATCAAGACAGTTGAGAGCTTGTACGAGCTATCCTTGAGAGCCAGTAACTCGAGGATAGCCTGAACAACATCTCCGACCACTGGTGAGACAGTGGTCAAAGGCTCACCTATCAGCAATCAAATAAAAAATAAAACAACTTTATTATATATTATACATTAAAATCGGCTAAGCCGCTTAGAAATTATATTATTAGTGGAATAAAGACACTCACATATATACATACAAACATACATGAACTTGCGACGCGGTAGCTACACAGCAGTTAACACAATACGACATAGCAGTTATCGATTCCACACCACCCCCGCAGTATGGTTGATATATTAACACGTACCCAGGGTGCGGGAAATCGAGCCGATTGTGCGGGACCGGCGAAGATTCTTTAGTGCTATTTGCCTCCTCCGAACTGTCCGCCGACGCAGCTCGCCCGAGCGCCTCTCTGGAAACCAACAACTATTTTAGGGTCTATATTCTAGACAGACGGACTGCATCCCAACTGCAATATTACAGTTTATTTTATTGGATAGAGATTAGACAGACTGGCAGGCGGCCCACGTGAATGAATGTGGTCGCCTATGTACAAGCCGATTCTTCCGACGACGAATAGGCGACGTTTGTAATACCAAACGAGTTACCAACGCGCTGCCGACCTCTTAAGGAATCTTACGATGCCCCTTTTAAACAATCCCATATCGTATCGCAGCGGAAAGACTCGTCTGGAAGTTCCCTCCAAATCTTAAAATAGTATGCTGTGTAAACGTTCGCAAAATCAAATAGTTTATTGCATAATTATGTGGTTTTGCAGATCTTATATAAACAAAATATTATAGATATAATACACTATTTGAGTGTAGCAATGTTAATGATGAGTAGTCCATCCTATTTCTAATAATTAATATACTACTATATTATTCTTGAAAGAATTCATCAAGAGAATAATAATATTTTTTGAATTATCAGAGTTTAAGTTTTTTATTCAAACGCATATTTATTTCCTTCTTATTTTAATCCTAAATGTAGTAATTTTTTTTTTAATTGGGCTGGAGCTTTTAGATAATCCCTTTGCGTAGTCGAGCGCAGAAGCTCAAGGTGTATGAATATGCCGTCGATGGCGAGCGGTGCGCTGGTAGAATTTCAGGAGTTGGCGTCAAATCAAACAGCTCCACAGAACTTCCTCTATTTTGCAGAAGGATGCACACTCAATGAAATTTTGCATGCATGTCCTTGAGTCTAAAGTATATGCTTCTGTTTTGCCATTTTTTAATTTTATTAAATATTTTATGTCTAGAAAATAAGAATCGATAATTATCTCTTTAAAATGTATTCAGGCGCGTCCCCTGCCTATGTTTTTCGAAACAGTACAGAGTTGACTCTACTAATAGTACATTACTGCAGCGGCCAGCAAAGGAGGCATTGATGGACGAACGTGTAAATGTGGGCCGAGGCGAAGCCGAGGCACACATATGTAAGTCCATCAATGCCTAGTTGTGGCCAAGGCTTGTATAGTGCTTTTCTTAAATAATGCGCGGAAATTAAAACAAAGTAGTACCTAGGCAGATTTTTTTATTTGAAGATACAGTTGTTAAATGTACAATTTTCAATAAACAGCGTTATGTTTGCAAGCCAGATCGAAATTTAAATAAAACCTTTGATAAGTTACCTCCTTGGTTGCCATGCTTCGAGATAAAATATTGTTCCATTTTTAAATTACACGACAGATATGAGTTTACTATGCAATTTATTTGGTCGCTAGACACAACAGATATAGATTTTCATAGATTTTTTGCCGGCCGCTGCGCGCGTGTATTTGGCCAGTACAGCAATTTCGATTTATCTCGAAGAAGGTTGTCAAAATAATGCTCACATTTCCAAGCATGTTTGAGAAAAAATATATAACTTACGCGTTATAGTGTCCGTTGGGGACGCCGTTGGCCTTGTTGGAGAGTGTGACGTCAGACATCTGGCTGATGCCGGAGTCTTTGCTGGACATGTGGTTACTGCATTCTGCTGTTCACAAACATTTTTCATCAGTGATAGATAGGATTGTCTAGTGTTACAAACTTGGATACTTCACACAACACCTAAAAGGTAATCTTTTGTGTATGCTATATGTGACTAACAATCTAATATATAAAATTCTTGTGTCGCAGTGTTTGCAACAAAAATCCGAAATGGCTTGACCGATTCCTATGGAATTTTGTGTGTATATTCAGTAGGTCTGAGAATAGGACGTAAACTATTTATTTGCCTATATGGCAAAACAACGTTTACCGGGTCAACTAGTATATATGTATGTGTATTTACGTGATTAACAATAATTTTAGGAATATTTATAAACTAACAAAATGATGGATCTGAGTCTAAAATAAATTATTTGATTTTACACAGTTCAAAACAGGAGGAGTTTCTCATTTGTCTTTTTATTTTATTTAACCTGTTTGTTGTTTGTCTGTCTGTCGTTCCGGATGGATTCTTGTTACTTTTAAGACGGATAAAAACATGGTGTATAGATTATTTTTTTAATCTAAATTAATTCCTTGGTTATGCTAGTTACCCTAAGTTGTGTAACTCTCATACAGTTCCCGCTTTGATTTCGGACTCTACAAGTTCACAATTATCAAAACACGCACAATCTTACAAATTCAATTAGATTTTTTTTTGAAAATCTTTGAAATGATTGCATCCGATTGGTCGCGTCGCAGCAATGTTGTTGAGCCGTAAGGTACAAAATTACATTTTACTGCCAAATTCAGGCGCAAAAAGGTTACAGAAAAGAAGTTACAGAGACCCTATGACAAGTTTTTAAAAGAAAAACCAACACTTGTTGTTCTTACCATTAGAATGTTGTTTGGTATACGTGTGTATTTCTGAGGTGGTCCTTCGTATCCGGGAGTGTACGTCTTCAGCCGTGGCGGTATTGTTGGCTGGTGTGCGCACTGGGCTATCGCTGCCAGCTGGTAAATAACAAATATAATGTGTGACAATAATTTCAATAAAAAAATTATATATCTTTAATAATAAAGGAACTTAGAAATCAATACTCTCGCAAGACCATTAGCTGTATGTCGGTAGGAGAATGAATACCTGCTTTTCATCACACTTGCACATAAACAGTAACTAAACATACAGGTTAACTTGGCCGTAAGGCCCCATATAAAACCTCTAGCTTTCTTTTTGTCATGAAACCCAAGGTCGGTAAGTCATTTTTTTAAATTTATAGCACAGCACACAGTTCCTCCAAGTTCAAGCAAGGTGTTAGTTAACACGCAATTCAAAAATTGTTTTAAAATATTATAAACAGGAATTTAATTGCAATCTTGCTACATGTTACTTAAATACTCAACTCATGTTCAAAATAATCGATTTTAATAGTTTTTTGTATCAAAACGTCGAAATTATTTTTACACTCCGTCACGGCTGTATACCTACATAGTATTTGCCGTTAACGTTTCTGAATTAAACATTTGTATAATCTGTGGGGAGGGCAAAAAGCCAGCCATCCACTGAAAAAGTTCACGTATTTCGTAATAAGTTGTGCTGACTTGTGTATTGAAGCTTTAATTTATAATTATTTACCCGCTAATGTGATGAAAAACATTGTATGTAAAATATTGGTATTATATGAAGTAAATTATTCCTTTATCTGTTCTATAAGACGTTGCTTCGTACCAAATTTCAAGATTCTTAGTTCTCGGGAGAACCCTGTAGGTTTTGATTCCCTCGGGGGTATCAAAAACTTCCGGTATAAACTGCTCTATCTTTTGATTGCGTTGCCTTTATTGAGAAAAAGGGTCTTGACAGACGGACAACAAAATGATCCTATAATGGCTCCGTATTTTTTCTTTTGAGTTACGAAACCCTAAAAATATGATAAAATAAAGTTACTCACTACTGGAAGTGTTCCGTACATGTTGCTGCACGACGCCATTGACTAGCGCCTGCGTGTCGGGGGGCAGCTCGCTCATCAACGCGGTGAACTGCATACAAAACGATAGAGCATATTGTTATTCACATTTTTTATAGTAAACCTCGCTTACATGAAATAAATGGTATGTATGTTGTTAATGTAAGTAATGAACTGCCTCAGAGATAGTTAAACTACTTTTAGCTGATCTCTTTCTAGATATAGATTGTTAATCCAAGTAGAACACTGTGCTTTCATCACTAATGCGAGCAAAAACTGAAACTCTTAAATGTGATAACGTTTTCAACATAGATTTAAAAGCATAACTTGTTCGGTTTTAATTAACTTTCCGTAACATTTTTTTATTTGTACATTTATGTGCAATCGTTCTAATAAACAGTGTTTAAATATAAAACCAATTTACTGTATTATATTGTACCTTAATACCAAAAATGGATTAAAATTAAGATGATTTCAATGGAATTAAATCCATAAAAATCCTTTAAACTTTGTAGTACATTTGGATTGTTTTCTCGGATCAACGAGCAGGGTACAATTTCCACATAATATGTACACACCCAAAATATTATTTTGTTGTTTCCAATATATATTAAAATCATAATAGCTTTCAAATATGGCAGGTAGATTCTATTGTTCGAGAAAAAAATAAATAAAAGTACAGTCCTTTTTTTACAAACGATCAAGACATGTGTTACATACTAAAACAAAATTCCATTAGGGAATAAAAACTTTAAGTTGGTAACAGACGTCTATACGTGATCTTGAAACCAATAATTTTTCCATAATTTCAATAAAATTGTATAATTAACAAATTACAAAATTAGGCCACTATTGATTGAAATATTATAAATGTACTTAATATATATATTATAATAAAAGTGAGCATATGCGAGTTCTCTACAAGTAAAGGTATGGCAAGTATAGTTACCGGCACTGGGTTGCAGTCGTAGAGCGCTGCGAGCGCTCGCTTCGCTTGCGTCCTGACGTCGGCGGCGCGCGGGTCGCTCGCCAGCGTCGACACCTTAGTGAGCGCGCGGCCAGCGGCGCCGTGTGCACCGCCTTAGTAGAACAACACACAAACTTACATGTTACACGCCGCTACAACGCTTACGGGCTAAGGTCAGAAGCGTTACATTTCTGATAATGTTTTTTTTATATTAGCTTGTAATAACTATGACCCGTTACCTTAACAATACACGACCGCAGTCGTCGCCTGTTCGCTTGGATCCCATTGTGTTCACCAATGAAAATTATTTCACAGATGGCGTTGTGTGTTTGTTACCGAACAGAAGATAACAAACTTGTATTTTTTAAGAGTCAAGCTTACAAACTAGTCTTTTTTTCAGTTTGTAGGTAGTATTTTGTCAAGGGCATGTTTATATAATATGATGAATGTATAGTATAATACCGTGTAAGGCGGCGGCTAGACTGGCCGGCGTGCAGTAGTCGTGTGCGAGGTCTGCGAGGAACCGCAGCGCAGCCGCCTTCGTCTTAGGGGTAGGGGCTGTCGCTCCGTCCGCTAGGAACCTACACACATATACATATTTCTATATTATTTACTTGGTACACAACAGGAAAGTAAAATTATGTTAAGCGCCACAAACTAACAAGATATAATCTGCTAAGCGAAAATATGATTTTCACTTCGCGCACGATAGTGCTTGTAATCATATTTAGAAACAAGCAGTATAATTTTTTTTTGGTGCAATCATGTTGTAATAAATAACCAATTCAGTTGTGACATACGCTTGTGTTTCCTTTGGGAGTAGAAGAGCTTGATTTCTTGTGTCATGATACCGACAACAGTATTTCTTTATGAACTCAGTTACTCAACCAAGCTGTGTGCACATATTTTAGAGTCATTATGGGACTTGACAGAATGTTGGGAACCATTCTGTAATTTGGTCAAATTCAACGCAGCTGGCAAACATCATTTGACGGTCATATGGTCCGGCCGAGCCAACAGCGGCCATTTTAAATGACTGTGTGGCATCTACAATTCTGTCTATCCGGAAGAAATTTTATTTCAATTAATGATTTCTTTCTCCATGCAACAGTGCTAGAAATTATATTTACAAACATTTTAATTATTTCAAAATAAATTAACATAAAAGCTATGTTTAATATAAATCAAAACATATGAAAGAATTGAAAAAAAATGTAATGATTGTATTTGTAAACTACTGAGGATCCTTCAAGAATCACATCCAAAGCTAATTACATTCACCGGTGAACAAATGCCCCTATTAGAGCGGGTACTGGGGATAATTCCCACGCGCTAATTGAGCAACATGCCATTACTAAAATATCTCACTACTATTAGTAATCAAGAGGCATGGCTCATTATAATCATGAAATTACACCGATATCAATAACTTTATAACGATTTAAATATTTACCTAAATATGTTATGAAGTTGTAGTTCGGCCGGGAAGCATTCGTGTATGACGTCTAGGGTCTTCATTATCTTGCTCTGAACTGAACCGAGGATGTCGGTTCCTAGTTTCATTAGTAACCTGAAACAATGGCCAAAATCTTATTAAGAATAAAATTATTTTTTTATAGTTCTACTATTTCATTGAACGTTACTGGCGCAGTTGGTAGGATGGCATTTCTTAAACCAATTAAACTCCAATATAATGTATACCTATAGTTTGTTATAATTGTTCTGAAAATTGCACAACGAAAGAGGCGAAATGATGAAAAATTACGAAAGTAATTTGCAGATGGCAGCGGTGCGAATGTTGAGATATATGTGTGGTATAACTAGAATAGAAAAATATACGAAGACTAGCTCCAGTGACAGAAAAGTTAGCCTTTGATCGCTTTCTCATCTGACGGTAAGTGATGATGTAGTCGAAGATGTTCAGGCGAACCTGGAATCACTGGCTCTCAAAGACAGCTGCCGGAACACAACGTTAGGTGCTTGGTGAATGATTTTCTACTTAAGGTGGTGAATGATAGGCATTCAAAAATGCCTTGTGCCACCAGTTGAAGCTTAATAGACTAAGCTTAGTAGAAATACATGTCGCGCCGACCACACTCAACTCTTCTTAAAATCCTGTTCCCAGGACAGGCAGTGATGGCTCAGTGGCATTGACCATGGACTGCCGCGCAGCAGGTCCATGGTTCGAATCCTGCCGCGGGCTTGAGCTTCACCGCATGGTGGAAGGGCTTTTTGCGAATGCCCGCCTGGCTAGCGATCACCCTCAAGTAGAAAATCTGTCGCCAAGCACCTAACGGTGTGTTCCGGCAGCAGTCCTTGAGAGCCAGTGAAATTACAGGCTTATGAGACTAAACAACTATGTCTCAATGTGACGGGCGCAGTGCAATTCGTGACTTGACGGTGACGAAATGCATCTGTTATAGGCAGAGGTTAGTCCGCCTAACATCAGGTGGGCCTCGAGCTTGTTCCGTCACAATAACATAAAAAAAAAAAAGGTAGAAAAGTTCGTAATATAATTGATAGTAAGGCTATCTATAGCTTCCACTCGGCATGCAACACAAGGATCGCTACTTATGAGTTCATTGACCCCACTGGCGCAGCCTGTAAGATCGCACTCATTAATAGCAATAAGACTTCTATGTTTGTACTCACCTAAACATAAGTTGATATAGCCAATCCTTCAGCTGCTGCCAGTGAACTAGCAGCAGTTCACACACGGCGTCCAACAGAAGGGAGAATACTTTGGTGTGCGCGTCGACGAACATTTTGTTCAGTAGTTCTGTCAGACGACGGAGCTGCGCTTCTGATAATAGACGTCCACTGTTAAGGTAATAGGCCTGCGAATCAAAACATATATAATATTATATAACGAATAAGTAATAAGAACAATGCAGACGTATCACATCGGCACTATTTCAACGGTACCTCACCGCATTGTCACGACTAATTGTGAGCTGGCCCCGAGACGAAGCGATGCTAATACGACATTGTACAGTGCCCTTTAATAACAAATACAACACTACACTTCGTAATTTTCAAAATAAAGTGATGTCACTCAATTCTTAATAATCGAAGTTAACATAAACATGAGCGAAAACATTCAAATTATTCTTTGATTTTAAGACACTTCTGTGTACATGGAGATAAATAGAAGTTTTTATACTTTTCATTGCTAGCGACTGTACAGTGCATTTCAGTATTGACTTCCATACAAAGAATTCTGAACGGCTTGATTTATTGCGAATATTTTTTATTTTTTTTTAATGCTTTATAGGTTAGCCTTTGACCACTATCTCAACTGATGGTAAGTGATGATGTGGTCGAAGTTGTTGTTCAGGCTAACCTAGAATTACTGGCTCTCAAGGACAACTGCAGGAACACACCGTTAGGTGCTTGGCGACAGATTTTCAACTTGAGGGTGGTAGCTAGCCAGGCGGGCATTCGCAAAGTGCCCTACCACCATGCTGTAACGACTGCCATCCTAAGACAACAACCGGGACCGACGGCTTAACGTGCCCTCCGAAGCACGGAAGCGCTCAGTAGTAATGTCACCAGCGGTCACCCATCCAACTCATGACCGCGGCGGACGTTGCTTAACTTAGCTGATCGATTCAGAGTGGTTAAGCAAACTTTGCTACGAGCGCTTCTAAAAAATATGATGCCGGTTGTAATAATTGTATATTATTGTAATAATTTTATTACATATATAGTATGTAACACATTGTTAAAAGACATTTATTTATTTAAAAGAATGGCCCCGAGATTTTTACCCGTTCTTCTCGCAGTAGCTCTATAATTTTTGTTTGCTGAAAATGGCAGTCAATGTAGAATATTTCAATATTTAAATTTAAAATTGACTTTCATATAACAGCGTCCTAGACGTCTAAATTAATAAATGATTTTGGCTTTGTGAAAGGCACTGTAGCAAGTGAAATTACGGGATAAACGGGATATAAGAACTAATGTCACAAGCGCAGTGCAGTGTCAAGCAGAACGGGGTTGGGGACACTGCAACTAAGGGAAAGGCGCGACGCTTACCATCAAACGTACGACTAGTTGTTTTAATAACATTACAAAAAAAAAACAACGTGTGTCCGTTGTTTCATTCAGTGCGTTAGCACGACCAATATTCAAAACTGGCAATATTTATTAAATAAGAGATATTTGGAATCATGACTTTCGACCTAGAGATCACACTTTCAAATGATTAAAACGAAAAGTTATCAAGGTCGAAATGTTTATTTCATTTAAACTACCTATAACGCTCTTAAGAAAGTTAATCACAAAATTTAACATTGATAAAATAGATTATACTGCTGCATATAATAAAAATAGCCACAACGCGAAGACACGATTTTGCGAATGCCCGCCTGGCTAGCCACCATCTTCAAGTAGAAAATCTGTCGCCAATCACCCAACGGTGTTTCTAAATATTATTATTACAAGCATTACCGCGTACTAAGCGAAAATCATAAATTTACAAATTATTGGAGCACACAATATTTTGCCCCGGGCGGGAATTGAACCCGCGACCTTCCGATTTCGCGCCGGATGCTTTATCTTCTAAGCTACCGGGGGGTCGGCTGTGTCGCCGAAATTTCGTGCTCCAATCGTATTTCTTAAACCGTCATAGGTGTGTTCCGAAGCTGTCCTTGAGAACCAGTAATTCTAGGTTAGCCTGAATAACATCTACGACCACATCATAACTTACCATCAGGTGAGATAGTAGTCAAAGGCTATCCCTACCAAGCATCAATTAATTAAAAATGTAAAAAGCCCGACTGCTATTTATTAATTTTCTTTAAACATTTATCGTTCCATTAAAATTAAAAGCGAAGTGATATATATTTATGGAATCGTTTGTTTAAGCCCCTCAGTTTAAGCAGCAAATCGATATGTTCCAAAGAAAAAAAAATTCTTCTAACAATATATCGTTTAAAATCCGCCATTTGGATTTTTATTTTTTTTATGTACCTAGTGTCACTTGCTCTATCAAGAAGAATCTAACAATATCTCATACATTAAAATCAGTTAAGCCATTTAGAAGTTATGGTGGAATCAGTCGTGTAAAAGACATGATCCACCTCGCGCGAGGATCAAGTCTGCATGTTCTGACTTTACGCAACAAAATTTTCATGACACATGAATATTTTGCATGACAACAATAATTTGTACATACGAATACATTAAGCGTCCGTTTACGAGAATGTCTTTGTAAAATTTCGGATTGCTATGCAACACATTAAATAACTGAATGATAAAAATGACAGTTAACATGCAGCGCGTTTCAAGCTTTAACTGATGGATAGGCTAATCGATGACTGTGAAACGCAAAGACAGTGTTTTATTTATTAAATATGTTCTGGGTAGTACAACCGGAACTTACCCGAACATTCTGAAACAGGCCCTTAATATAGTCTATATACTCAGTAGATAGTTACCAAATGTGTGAGGCCGTCTTTCCGTTCAGTCCAATGTGTGCAGGCGCAGAGTGCGATGATGTCGTCGGCCGGAGGGGGAGGTGGGGGGGAGCCGCACTCCCACCCGAGCCGTGACGCCGACCCAGACCAGGATATACTCTGGACAATACAAACATATCCATTACTGACCATGTCATGATTCAGTGGCATATACATTAATAGTATTTTTAACCAACTCGGTTCCATAGTCGGTTAAAAATACTGTTCTTAATTTGACTGTATTTGTTTGTGTGTGTTACCTTCTAACTCTTTACTGTATCAACCGGATCGTCCACTGCTGAACACAGCCTCCCCTATGTAGGGGGTATTTGCCATAATCGCCACGATTGGCAGGCGGCTTGGGGATCGCAGTGTAAGTTGGCAGTTCTTTAGAAGGCGCTGCTGCCCTGGCAGGCGGCTTGGGGATCGCAGTGTAAGTTGGCAGTTCTTTAGAAGGCGCTGCTGCCCACCTTCCAGTATTTTTCCCTTAGTCGACTTTTACGACACCCACACGGGAAGAAATGGGGAGGTGCAATTCTAACTAAGGCATGGCGGTATTGGACTTGTTGGCAATACCGGTATCAATATTTTCAAAAACCGGAATACCGGTATTTCGGTATTTTTTCGGTATTTCACTATAAATGTTAAAAACGCAGAAAAAATATATTTTCCATGTAATATTGTTTTAGTCTGAATAAATGTACCTAATTTATTATAAAAAGATCATCTAAAAACATTAATTTTTATTCATAATTTTTGGTATTTTCTTGTTTTTTTTATTAAGTATGACAATAAATAATCAAATATTTACTATTTATTGTAACAATAAATAATCAGATATAATTAACAATTAAACTGACAATAAAAAGTCAAGCTCAAAAGTTTCTTACAATAGACATTTCTTAATATCGTGATTAATTAAGCACAACTGTAATTTGGATAAAAGTAGTGCCTGTGTATTATTTTATTATATACACATTTTTGCTGGACAAGGTGCAGAAAACAAATGGAATATAAAGTCTTGTCATTAAATGAAGCTCGCCCCGGCTTCGCGCGGGTATTTAGAAAATATTCTGTCGTCTATGTTCATATCAGGGATAATGTAGAATTCTAAAGGGTAAATTATTTTTCAAATCAGTCCAGTAGTTTCAATGCAAACAAACAATCAAATCTTTCTTCCATATAATATTAGTTTGCCATATAATATAATAAAATAGTCCATATAACATAATTCGCCCCTGAAAGCTCTCTTTCGGATTAAACACTAGTTGAAGGTAAGGTCTTCTACAGTTCATCCAAATAAAGTCCTCTATTTCCGCCATTTTCATGCTGTGTCGTATAACTGAATAATGTATCGCATCAGATTTCATCATCTTTCGGATCAGAGTCATTAGATTTGTTGTCTATCCCTAGTGATTAGTGTAAAAAATCATTTTATGTACTTTTCTCTTTTAGAGATTTCTCGATCGTTTTATTTCTTTCTTATTAAATTGAAGCGGAACCGGCACCTCGACGTTATCGCCACAACCAGTTTTGGCACTATCTGCTGATATTACCGAATGATCTGAGTAGGATAGATACGCTTTATGAAGCTTATTAAGTTTGAAAGATTTTAGTTTCTTACTTACCGATTATCTACTAAATGATAGCTTTTTCGTAATATTGTCTCGAAAACGAAAACTACCCACACAGTTCTTACTGTATTAGCTGGATTGTCTACTTCTGAACACAGCCTCCTTCATTAAGGCGGAGTTTGCCATAATCCTCACGCTTGGCATGCGTCTTGGGGATCGCAGTGTGAGATACCAGTTCATACACAGTTCATATCACTATAAAATACTCGGAAACACTGATTACCACGTGCATGTGCGTAGTAATTGTGAATAGAAAACCAGCGAACCAAGCGAGAGCGCACAATGCAATTGAGAATATTCGTGAGATAAAAAGAGGCGTGCCGTGGTCGGCGGACGATATGTCAGTTTTGTTAAACTATATAAACAATACTACCACCGTATAAGTAATACCATATATGTACTCACAATTGCACGGACACATTGACTTCCAATCTTAAAATGCCATTTTTTATTAAGTAGAAATCAACGTTACCTAACTAGTTTATGAACATATGTTTTTTGAAGTCGGTTTATCTATTAATTTGTAAAAGCATGAAAAACGTTAACTGCGCATTAATTTACAACCATAAAATTTAATAAGTTGTTGATGTTATTCATATTATCCATATATATATATATAGAGCCGCCGTATTGGTTAAGCCTTTGATTAGTTTTCATGCATATAAACTTCTTTTTTATCATAATACCGAAACACCGGTATTTTTGATTCCAATACCGGTATTTGAAAGTACTCTAAATAGGCCGGTATTACCGGTTTTTCGGTAATACCGAATACCGGTATCCATGCCCTAATTCTAACCCGACACCCCACGGAGGCTCTTTACAGGGTTATTATTACACCAACGGGATATTTACCGTGTTTCGATTGTTTATGAGCTCTCGATATTTCGGCACTGTTGCAAGCGCCATGATCACGAGTAAACTGAAGTCTATGCGAGTGGATGGTAGGCACTACGAGCAGACGAACCGATCTACCCTCTTTTTTGTACGTTTTTTCGGCAAGACGATGATATTATTGTCACTGTCACTCACACCACTATTTAAATTTCGTCACATGTCAGCAGTGCCGAATTATCGAGAGCTCGAAAGCAATCAAAAACACGATAAATATACCGTTGATAATAATAACTATGGTGTAAATGGCTCATATCTTAAAAGGCGAAATATTCGATAGCTGATGGTTGTCACGTGGTCCCATTTAAACTTGAGTGAGATCTAACCAGTAGGTCGTATTTGAGTTATCCCGTTATATGGCGTATTTTATCTTTGAATTCGATTGTATTTTATTAAAAGTTTTTACCAATCCTGGAGTAGGCTATGTTAGTACAATTATTCACTACATATCACTAGAATAAGTTTTTCTATAAAGTTTTTTGGATTATTAACTCTGTACTTAAATAGAGGATAATGGAAACTAGACAAGAGTGATTAATTTCTTAGTGAAGAGTGATAAAAACCATTGATAAAACCATCGAGATAATACGTTACACTAGAGAAGACATTTGAGGCAAAATACGTTTCCTTTTTTGCTGATTTTAAACTTAGTGCGCTTCAGCGCTTTACGAGATCAGACTGCAGACTAGAACTAATTATATCGTCTAACCGAACGATCCTAACACGCAGCGCCACAATGCTTGTAGGCTAATGTTTTCTACAAAAGTTCGCTATGGTGTGCCGTTAAGCGTGGTATTGTGCGATTACAAATCGACAAAAAAAAAATGTATTCGGGCGTGTTTAATCCCAAAATATGAATTCACTTGTGAAAAGTGATTCCACCGCTTTTGTTTTTTTTTCTCGACTGGAGTTTGCACTATCTCAAGACACAGGATGGCATTTTGAGTACACAATTTTCGAACGTAAAGCGCGTGCAATCTCTACGAGTGCCCAGCAGCGTATGCCGGCCGGTTTACTTTGCCTGGTCGACTATGCTCGTTTGAGATATCGCGTCTAGTATATTGAGGTCAATGGATAAAACAAGGACATAAATAATTCTTATGGCATCACATGGCAATACGATTATGTTCTATCTCATCAATAGATTTTATATAAAACTCCGTTTAGCACGAAAATGATCGAGTGAGAAACAATAGTAAACTATTCTTACGCGAATGTAGAATGGTATCAAGATTTATTTTTATTCTGTCATTTATCCTATCTTAATAAACTTACATCATGTCTTCTATAGGAATCGAGACTCCTTTCGGAACAGACGCTGGAGGCTTCCGAGTCGTCATCTCGCCCGCGGCCGCCTTCGTACGCAGACGTGTCTTCAGGGCTCTGCAATATAAACATATCGTATATATAATACCGTTAATATAGATTCCTCAGAATTTGGAAGATAAATATATAAAAACCACTATTTCATCTACCATATATTCATATAATGTTGGTTTTCGCGATTGTTACACATGTTGTCACAGTCACCCCGTGACCGCGATCACTGCAAAGTGTTTGAAACGTCGGGATAAAATAATGAAATATATACGCGATTTAAACCGTTTAAAGTTGTTTAATTACTAACCATATTCATATTCTGAAAAAACATCTCGCTATTGTAATGTCAATGAACACAGTTTTTTTTAATGTGATTGCGACGGAACAAGCTCGAGCCCCACCTGATGTTAAGCGGATTAACCTCTGCCTATAACAGATGCATTTCGTCATGTGACCCGTCACACTGAGACATACAGTTGGTGAGTCTCATGTGCCTGTAATTTCTCTGGCTCTTAAGGACTGCTGCCGGAACATACTGTTAAGTGCTTGGCGACAGATTTTCCACTTGAGGGTGGTAGGGCGGGCATACGGAAAATGCCCTTCCACCATGCGGTGAAGCTCAGGCCGGCGGTGGGGATCGAACCAGGGACCTGCGGCACTGCAGTCCATAGATATAACTACTCGGAAATTATTGCTTCAAACAACATATTAATAAAATGTTATTAATATATTTCTAAATATTATGATTACAAGCACTACCGCGTACTAAGCGAAAATCATAAATTTTTACAAATTATTGGAGCACAAAATGTTTTGCCCCGGGCGGGAATTGAACCCGCGTCCTTCCGATTTCGCGCCGGATGCTTTATCTTTAAGCTACTCAATTCCCGCCCGGGGCAAAACATTTTGTGCTCCAATAATTTGTAAAAATTTATGATGTTATTAATATGTCGTGATTGTAATGAACAAGCTATTTCTTTGGTACTTCTCAAAATGTTCTAGCTTCCTGTATATTGCTAGGGCTGAATATAACGAGAGGCATTTTAACTTATCACTTCTAACAGTATGTCAACTACTATCAACTTATAACAGTAGGTCAGTGTTCCTCGCTCTTTTTTGAGTAACAAAAACAATAAGCGTCACATTTTGAGTCAAACGTACAATGTTAAATTGGCAAGAATCTCGAGTAGACGCCATGTCACAAGACGCTCCGCTACATTGACGAACAAAGTTTAGTGCGTTTGATTTGAGACGATAACATTAGTAGCAGCTTCAATATCGACATTAGTATCTTATTGTTCGGAAAGCAATTTTACGTATAACGTCCCAAAACGAACACTAGATGTATATTTATTTGCGTTTGTGGGTGTTACATTTTTTTTGAGTTGGCTATACGAACGCCCTAGTCAGTAAAAGAAGCAAAGTTAATAGCCATTTATTGTTAGGTGTAAATAAATGGATATGGAAAACGCATGAAAGTAAATCAAATGACAAATATTTACTTGTGGTCCTAAGTTAGGTACTATAATACATAAAATAGTCTGGCTATGGCCCGCTTTACGCATACAATTATTACCTATGCAAATACAGGTAAAGTAGAATAAATGCAGTGGAGATGAGAGCATTGAGAAGTATGATTGGAGTCAAACGGAGCGAAAGAATAAGGAATAGTGTGATAAGGGAACGATGTGGTGTGAATGAGGATGTAATGACAAAAAATTTTAAATGTATGTTAAGATGGTTTGGACATGAATGAAATTAGAATGACTAAACAGGTATACGTGGGACAAGTGAATGGAAGTGTTGGGAGGGGAAGGCTTTGATTTATAAGTGTACACCTTCAGCTGACGATGAAAGATAGGAAGCGTACCCTGAGGAGTCCCTCCGCGTCCCGACTCTGCTGCAGCAGCCGCAGCGTGGCGGCGGGCGCGCGGCTCGGCGCGGTCCTCTCGATGGACTCCCGCCTCCTGAGCGCTGACCCAACCACGCTGTTAGAGCGGCCCGTTCTGGAAGTTCACAACAAAATATATATTTTCGGTGCCTTTAACCACAATATTTCCTGTTGGTAAGTGAGGACGTGGTCCAGGCGTTACCGAGAATGGTAACTGGCTCTCAAGGACAGCTGCCAGACCACAAATCATCTCCTGGAGGACGGGATAAGCAAAGTGAGATATCACCATGCGGAGAAACTCAAGTCTGCGGCCGGATTCAAACAATGGACTTGCTGTGTGGCAGTCTTTAAGTATTGCCTTTGGGACATAACTGCATCGATCGCATGTTTTACCCGACTGCCAACGAAGGGTTATATTTTTCGAGCGTATCTTGTATTTAAGTATGTTTGTAATAGTATATTATGATACAAGTGAGCTAAGTTGCTCATTATACACGAGGCCGTGGGTTGCAGCCCGAGCCGTAGGCGAGGGCGTACATCAGCCGAGTGCATAATGAGCAACTTAGCTCACGAGATTCCACCTCTGCCAAGCCATCACATGTCTCCTACGTAATTTAAACAAATATTGTAATAATTGTATTAGATTGTTTATAACACATTGTAAAAAGACGTTTAAAAGAATGGCCCCGAGTTTCTTGCCCGTTCTTCTAGCAGTGGCTCTATAAACTTTTTTTGCTGAACGTGGCAGTACAATGTAGAATATTTCAATATTAAAATTTGTAATTGACCTTCATAAGAGCGTCGTAGACGCCTAAATTGAATAAATGATTTTGAATTTGAATTGAATTTGAATTCATATGCACTTTTTCAACACCCTTGCTAAGAAAAACATTGGTTGATTTCATATACTTAGCCTTAAACCTCTTTGTTGTTACAAATCTGTATTACTCGGTTAAATTGAGAATGCTCTGTTAACTCGCATATAATTTGCAGTTAGGTACTAACTTAACTTTGTAGGGATAATTATATTACGCACTAGTGTATAATATATTATAATGCACGTGGGTGTTATAGTTCGGTTCATCGCCCTAAGAACGATATAATAAAGCTCACTTCACGAGCAAGGGTCTTGAACATTTCTTTATTACCTCGTATCATCCAAACGGATGCACAATTACGACAGTTAATGTACTTATTATATTCGTCTTAAAAACTTAAGTGCCCTTAGACAGGTGTTTGAAAGAAAAACAAAATGACGGATTTTTGTCGCGAAATACTAACGCATTTTTTGTGAAACTGAGAACGTACTCTTTGTGAACGCATTCTTAAACTCCGAAAAAAGAAAAAAATGAAGCTCTCTTCCGTTGTACATTAAAATAGTGTAGTTTCTTTTTCGATAGTTCTCATCAAAGTTCCTTATTAAATAATAACATTAGTAAAAAAACTTATCGAGTAAGATATCACAATAAGGGCCTGTTTCAGAATGTTCGAGTAAGTTTCGGTTTTACTACCCAGAACATATTTATTAAACAAAACACTATCTTTGCGTTTCACAGTCATCGATTTAGCCTATCCATCGGTTAAAGCTTGAAACGCGCTGCATGTTAACTGTCATATTTATCATTCAGTTATTTTATGTGTTGCATAGCAACCCGAAACCTTATTAGGACATTCTGAAACGGGCCCAAAAGAAAATTAAAATGAATACAATTGCAAATTATATAAGCCCAAAGAAAATTAATGGGGTACGTTTGCAGTCAAACGTAATGCGGACATCTTGTTTCTGTCTTTTTAGTGCAGTCGAGTTTTTAATTATATACCACATTAGGATATGTAGTGTTAAGCCGGTCATATCGCAAACTGATGTAAGTGTCCATTACAGATGCTGTATCACCATTTTCGTTCTACTTGACACTGCACTGCGGTACTCACTTTGAGACGTCAGTTCTTATGTCTCTTTACCGACGTCAAGGTTCCTACCGTGTTAGCTTCAATAAAAGAGTTTGGTAACCTTATACACTGGTTTTAATGTCGTATGACAAAAATAAACATCAGTACTAATATTAAAAATGCGAAAGTAACTCTGTCTGTCTGTTACGCTTTGACGCCAAAACTACTGGATCGATTTGAATGAAATTTGGAATGGAAATAGTTTGAGACCCGGGAAAAAACATAGGATAGTTTTTATCTAACTGCGCAAAAAGAGGTTAATGTTTTTGCGCGATAACCGACAATGGCTGGTTTATAATAATCCTAAATCGAGTGGCTATCGTGCCGGGCGGGTGGCGACTGGTGCAGCGCACCTGCGTCATGCATTGTACCCCACCGTGTCAGCCGAATTCAAGCCATGCTGAATATGTCACTACATCTCGATCCAATAATTTCACTTGCTGCAGTGCCCTACGCCTACACACAGTAGGCTTGCTCACTCTGGTAAATATGTATATGTATATCTACCGTGAGTGATATATGTAAATGTGCACATACCTGGTGGGGCTGGTCTCCCTGGAGCCGGCGAGCGAGCGCGGGATGCCCGAGGGCCTCCGCCGCGCGCCGCACAGCGACATGGCGCCGCTGCTGCGGGACGAGGGGGAGGACGAACGGGACGTCGCTGCAACAACAATACACACTATTTACTCACTCTACTTTACAGCAGCGGCCAGCTACTACTGTTGTTAATAATCGGCAGCTGTCCTTGAGAGCCAGTAATTCTAGGTTAGCCTGAACAACATCTCCGACCACATCAATTACCATCAAGTGAGATAGTGGTTAAAGGCTAACTAAACTATGAGGCTAAAAAAAACATTAAATAATATACCAAATACATTTTATTTTTCAATAAGGTACAATTGAAACAACTGAAACTAACAAATAACTTATTAAAAGTGGCCTAATTGGTTGCAAATAAAACTTGCAGAATCTACACTAAAATGTATGTATTGATCAACGAACGTGACAGTGTAGGCCGAGACGGGTCCGGGCCTCACGATCGTGACTCCATCGCGCTATGAATGTGGCTGAGGCCCATACAGGGTTATTGGTAAAATGCTAACAAACCCTTAGGGTTGACTTCTGTTAGTCCTAACCAGCTAGCCAGGCGAGTATTCACAAAATGCCCTGGCGTTGTTGCCGTAGCTGTCAAAGTCAGAATTTCTCCGTCCGAACTGTCACTTCTGTCACTATCACTGTGATTATCACTGTCGTTTTGACTACCAGACGAAGAATTTCAAATAAGTAAACTGGTCGGAGCAATATCCGGTAAATATTACGCGCGATTCCTAGCAGGTTGCTAAACGATAATGATCTATGATGTACTCACGCTGTGACTGCGAGACGCCTGGCCGGGCCCGCGAGCGGCCCGGACTGGGCGGCACTCCGCCGCCCGCACCGCTGCCGCTCACTGGGGACCTCTTCGCACGAGCTGAATTTACCACGGACAAGATATAACATTAATATATCATTTACAGATACTACTACAAGTATGAGAAATTATAAACGATCACATAGTAATTGGTTTGCGGACTCATTTCAAATAATATACAAATTATTGCTAACTAGCGACCGCGTAAAATTTAGTTTTATCACTTAGTCAAGAACTTTAGAGTAATTGCGGACTTAATGAACATCATCGAACCCGTATCTAAAACGCCAATAAAATGGTATTAAAGTTAGCTAGGTATGGGCAGGAAGCTGGATGAGTGGAAAGGAACACTGATGATATCATACAGGGATTTCTTAATCCTTCTATCTGGGTTGCATTGCAAGTCCCAGGTATGGATAAGGTGATGAAGCCGGCAACCACACGGCGCACCCATGTAACGCCAAGGAATAGCTGCCTCCTTGCTATCTCTGACCCAAAACTTATCATCACAGTTCAATGGTTATTCCAAAGTCAAAAAGAAAAAAAGGTCACAAAATTCTCCTCAAAAAAACTGCTGAATGAAGTTTTCCGGTACAGAATATAAATAAGGTCTCGGCAGACTGTCCCTCAGGGATCTCGATTATTCTCGATGTTGCATATACCGAGAGGAGCAACTCTTACTGCATCATTCTTGGTAAGTTTATTCAAGCAGCTCTTGCTCCGTTATCCTTAATTACATTCTTCATACCAGCCCTTGGGTGCTTTTGAACTGACCTTTGTCTCTTATAAACTTCTTTATTCGCTGATATGGCAACTAACTATGATGACCCGAACCAAAATAAGTTCTGGCCTGCAACATTTAGATTCACCATTCCGGTCAATGGAGCTCACTCAAGTCTTTTTCAACCTTCATGTACGCGATTGCTCCGTATCATAATTCTAATTATGATACAGAACAATCGCCCGTCTGTTGGTAAGCTTCACTTCTGTCTATTACAGTGGCAGTGTCACCGTTATACTTCCAGCAGTGTAGACCTGTTCACTCACGAAGGCACGCTCCATAACAGTAAATGATTATTGCGTATTTACCGTTTACTTCCCGTAGTACCCATCGTACTTTGTAATGTATTGAACAAGTACCAACTACCTTGATAGTACGTTGGGGATTTTTGTCCCCATCTTACTACATGAAATAAAAATTTTGAGTATATTTTTTATAATAAGTTGTTTTAAAACCAGACACCTAAATGTCTAAGTTATGACAGCTGTCAAATCGAAAATTGTCGTATTCTTTTTTTAGTAAATAATTTAACTATATCTATGACCTAAAAATGTTATACACAAAAATTATAAGCTCTGTTTTCTACCAGGAGGCAATAAGTAGAAAACAGAGCTCAGGTCACTTTCCACGGATAGAGTACCCAAATAGTACGTATTCTTTAAATATTTATTTCACATTATTTTTTTTACAACCGTGCACATAGTTTAACAAGTGGATTATGGCCAATTTGTTCTTTTTGAAACGGCGCAGCGGTATTTTTTATTAACAAAATACTAAGAACTATATACAATACTACAGCTACTACAATAAAAGCATTTAGACAACCTTTAAGTCGTTGCAGACTCACAGGTAGTCCAAATTGTTACATATACTCGTACAACTGATAAATTAAAACGTGAAATCAATATTAAAAAAATACGATATCAACATTGACTTTGACGGCTGTCATATTTGATACATACCTACTAGGTAAATTTATTTTTTTATTACAGGCAGTAACCACCCAAATGTCAAATAAAATCTGAGTAATACGACATCAACTATCAATTTGACAGCTGTCACATTTGTGATCTATTTTAAAGTAAACTGTGACCTAAACGAGAAAACGCAATTAAAATATGACAGCAACTGACGTTTTCACAGCTGTGGGAACTGCGATACGTTATTCTTTACAATGTCATATCATTAAAAAAAACACACGATGATTTTATTTTCTGTAGTAGTAAGATAGGCACATATAACCCCTATGATAACGAAGTAGTTGGTAGTGCTATGGGTAAAAAATACCCGTGATACTACTGGCATTACTATTGGCAGAACTAAGGGAAGTAAACGGCATTTGCATGGGTAGGCCTCGGAAACATAGTGTCCAAACACTATGCCTTAGTGTGGGTGTAAATGCTAACGGTACATACAGTTTCACAATAAAATGTAAAGGGTAGGAAGTAGTAGTCGCAACTACATAAAATATATGAAGGAGCGCGCCTTCGCAAGTGGGAAAGGGGGCCGTCGTGCTCGGTTCACTACATGGTGATAATAAAATATGATACCTCTACCTATAACAGATGCATTTCGTCACAAGTCACGAATTGCACTGCGCCCGTCACCTTGAGACATAAATTTTAAGTCTCATGTGCCTGTAATTTCACTGAAGGACCGCTGCCGAAACGCACCGTTAGGTGCTTGTCGACATATTTTCAACTTGAGGATGATTGTATCAAAATAAATATTTACTTAATGCATGATCAAGCTAAGTATAAACGGCAAATAAAACAGTATGGTAGCTAAAAAATCTTGAAGTAAAAGTTTGTGCATAAATGAAGGTACTGTGCAAAACTAGACGATACTGAACCAATTAACGTGATGTCTGTACCTTGCTGGGCCATTTCCCCTTCTTCAGTATTGCGGAATAAAAGAAATTATTTAGTTAATTCAATATGTTTCAATTTACAATTGATTTTAGTTAACATTCTTCGAACGTGCGTCTTTCTCTATAAACTCTTCTTGTAAGACGTCGAAACTGAAATTCAAAAACTTTACTTAATATTTACAAGAGAACTGTTTAAATTTGTTTCAAGATTGATAATACACAAGTCATTCCGAATGTATGATTACTCGTAAGGTTTTTGAATTTCTGGCACATTAATTACTTTAAAATTACATAAATCATAAACAGTATGATTTTATCCTAAAACAAAAGTATTATATACCCGAATATAAGTAATACCGATAGCATTCGGCGAGCCTTCTAAAGTAAGCTAGAAAGAATTTCGGTCAATGACCCCAATTTTTCATTTCATGCTGAGGTGTGCTTTGATAGAATTGCATATAGTAACTGGATCCAGGTATTGTGTGTGGTACCCTCCATTCCTTAGCTTGTGACTGCAGAGGATCGTCTTCAACAGCATACTTAAGATATCGATTTTAGCTGTTGATATTTCTATAACTTATATCCGTGAAATCGCAGTTGGGGCAGACGAACAGTTTAAAGACTTCCATCAGCGGAAAATTTCCACTGTCCTACTGCATCAACCCCCGCTGATGGGAGTCCCTTCAACACATACAGATAAGAGAAGAGAATACTTACGTAGACTGGCAGTACCGGCGGCCATCTTAGCTCGACTCATGTGTGAGTAGAGAGCCCGGGCCCTCGCCCGCTGCGCGGCCGCAGCGTCGACGGCCGACACGGAGCGAGCCGCGCCGCCGCCGCCGGGGGACCGCTCTGCAATAACCAACCTAGCTTCAGGATAGTACACGTGCTTTCCAAACAAATGCTTCTTCGTCGTTCAACGTCACTGGTGACGATGACGCCTTCATTACATTCATATTTAAAAGAAAACACCTAAAATATAAAATATAGTGTTTACGTCGGTACTGTTGTGATTCAAACACTCTTGAGCTCAAGCATTCATTGTCTAGTTATTTCATGCTTTTTAAGTCTATTCCGACTTTTTAAATATTTCTTTCATTATATTCAGTGTTACAAGCAAGATAAATTTAGTCAGTCATTCGCCCAAAGTAATGGTCAAAATCGGCAATGGTTACAATTATCATGTTATTACGGTATAGATAACATGATAATTGTAATTCGCATTCCCATCAGTTAACAGTTTTTATTGTTGATAGGTTAGCCTTTGACCACTAACTCACCTAACATTTTATAACTTGGCCGAAGATGTTGACCAGGCTTAATCTAGAATGGAAATTGTAGTGGGGTCACTTGTGGAGAGTCGGGAAATTCTCTACCAGCTTGCACGGCTATGTTTGGTGGCCTTGGTGAGCAAGGTCGCCCCTCCACAGGCCCAGAGGCCCGAATGTGTTCGGGCCTACCGCCGGGGCAAGGTAGGGAATGCTAAGGCAACCCTATCTTGCCCCACTTTGGCGGAGGACTGCTCACGGGTGGCATTTAGCGGGTTCAAGTCCCACACATCCACATCCACCACCCCCGTGGTGGAAGTGGATGTGCAATTCCATCTCAGAAAAAAGAATGGGAACTAACTTTCAAAGACAGCTGCCGGAACACACTGCTTCGCGACAGATTTTTCTACTTGAGGTAGGTATCTAGTAAGATTCGAAAAAACGCTAATGATATAATGCAAACTCAAGCCCGTGCCAGGATTCCGACTATGGGCCTCCTCAGCGGCGGCAGTCCACAGGCACTGCTACTTCACCTGTACATGAGCCTACAATGACAATAGCTGGTATATTTTTTGTATTGAATCAGTTTTTAAAGAATTCGCGAAGCGCCACCCCCTAAATTACAAAAATAGAATATCGCCTAGTGGTCTGTTGGCAGCGCATCACTCCGAAGGATGACAAATTTATTAGACAAGTGATATATAAAAGATAATTATATAAATATGTAATACACTTTTCTTAGTAATTGGTTATATCTGCGCCAGGTTTGATTTAAATAAGTTCAGTTGTTTTAGGAAGAAAATCATCAAACAGACAGAATCTTCTTTTTGCATTCTAAATGACCGAGCCAAGCAAAGGAATTAGTGGAAACTTGAGCATTGGCTTTTCGTAAACACTTACATAACGCTAGTTTTTGTTTATACCGGACAGACTACTACTGAAAACTTCATGCTTAATTTGTCCGACTTGGGAATCGAACCCGAGACTTGGCGATTTGATTAAATTATGTTTACCTCTCATGGCGACCGGTATATGAGATATAGGCGGCCGCTCCTGGCTTGCCCTGCGTCGTCTCAGCGAATTCGTTCTACTGACGCCTGACACTAAATTCTCAGTAGAAGCTTGTGTTTTTGTAAAATATTTAGTGATAATATTATAAATAAATGTCGATACCAATATCCATGGCAGCGTGAAAAGAGAAATACTTTTTGATTTAATTACATTTTATTGTAATATAAATATATAATGTACTATATTTAAACACATAAATAGTAACAAATTGTCGAGCTCATGTCGGGGCTGTCTGCAGTCCGAATGGACACCTGTTAAAGTGATACGTTTAGTATTTCAAAATGGTAACTATAGTTTTGATTTTGCAGCTAGGCTTGTTACATACCGCACCAGATCGTGATATTTGCGATAGTCAGATATACTTTAGAAATACATTGTTTTATAATGACATTCAAAGTATTAATCATCGTCGACGACACTGTCAAATATTAAAGTCAAGTTCGCTTGTAATGGAGGCGAACTTTAACTAAGTTAAATTTGAAACTATTCAACGCAATCTCATTAGACCATGCTTAAAATATTTACAGTTCATTATATTAGTTCGTTTTTCCAATAAATTACTAAATCTCTTACTATCGCAAGGATCATGATCAGTAAAACTATTTCAATAGTAAACCTGTATATAAAATCAAAAACGTTGAAATACGAATCGTTCCACCTTAACAATTAATGTAATATAATTATCAGTTTTTCTTTAAAAAAAGAAACCGATAAACGTAATAAACCTTGTGTTCTAAGTGGGCGAATTTTCGTGGTAATGTTTAAAAAAACAGTGCGGTTTGTGTTGAACAGTTCGCTCACGTAGGACTAAGGTTAATTCTGATTCAATCAGTGTTTATACTTGGAATGTTACTTGACTATAAATAAAAATATTTTAATCACTATTTATTTAATTCTATATAAAACATTAACAGATCGAGAAGGACCCATTATTTACCAATAAGTTTCAGATCAGATGTTAGACCGAAAAACTTGAACTCTTAGAACATTAGAGCAATACCTGCAGAAACTACCGAAAACTGTAGAAATTAAGCTTTTTACAACATGTGTTAATTTTTATTATATTATCTCTTCTTTATAAGATTTTTCAATATGTTTTCCATATTAAATGCAAGATTTAAGTTATATGCGAGCTTAATATAAAATAAAGCTTCTAATAAATTATTTCAAAAATGGTAATGAAGAACAGATGTTCGTTTAAATGAAGCAATACTCATTTTGTGTTTTTATGTTTATATTTTTTTTGTCAGATAACACATCTATATATTAAGTTAAATGACTATGTTGAAGCACAAATCTATAGGCGTGATAGTTTTTCAGTAAAAGGGGCCACAGAAATATTCAAGTTGTGGGATAGTGATAGCTAATAAATACACTTTCTGTGGGATTCCACTTGAGTTAATAGAGCGAAGATTTCATCATCGCTACTTCTCCTATTAGTACTTACTATAGCCAAATTGTAACTGTAGATCTAGTGACCGACTTTCTCTAACGGGGCTGTGTCCTAAAAGTTCAAGTTATCACGATATATACTAAATAAGATAAATGAGGAACGAAAGGATAGCGTGTTTTACAACAAGAGGAAAGTAATTAACTATGCCACGAAAAATCAAACCTATCAGTCAAAGTTCTACGAAACCACGTTTATATAATAACAAAATATTTAAAGGTGCTGTTGGTTGTACAGCGCCGCACGGAAAGAATTTAGGTCAACGACCCGAAGCATTCGTTTCTAACATTATGTGCGTTCCGAATCATGCTAATGGTACCAATAGCCTTCTGACTATTGCATGCCGATGCGATTAATATGAATGGTATCAAAAGTTTGCAAATCTGAGCACACATCTCAGATTTGCAAACTTTTGATACCATTCATATTGATGTCATCGGTGACGTCATAACGAGTACTTAAAATAATAAGGGGAACTTTAGTTGGGCACTGTTAGCGCTTTGTGCTATAAGCGTTAGCAGTGTAAAATTAACTGTGCATCGACCAGCTCACTAAAACAAATTAAAATAATACAATACAATGATAAAACTTATAGTACGTCTATTGTGAAACTGATAGAATTTGATAAAAAAATATTATTTGATGATATGTCATAAGCGCCCTTTCGCGTAGTCCAAATTGACAATAACAGCCACGAGCATGCAAATGGAATCAGAACAATCATGAGTGCTGTGAGCTTCGCCAGCACTGTTGGCATGATTCGGACCGCGTCCATTGTTATAGAAACACTCTTTCACTAGCACAGAAGGCAATGGAAACCAACGTGCGCGAGAAACAGCTGTGAGTTTGTATGTAAAAAACAAGGATGAACGATTAGGGGTCGATGACCGATATTCTTCCTACGCTGTACTTTAGCATAGTTGACGGGAAAGTTACATATTTTTCGTGGCAATAAGGCATCACTTAGACTAGCGAGGTTTGCCATAGAAAAACAAAATTATACAATTTATGATTCTGTATTTAATTCATATTTTATTTATTAGGTCAGGTACTAAAATCGAAACCAAAGCTTGAATTCCCATAAAGTTTGGTACGGTATGATCACATATCAAGACAAATTCACTTAATTTGTGCTGTCTTAGGTTTTCGTAAATCATAAATCATTAATTCCTAGTCGCGATTATTACACATAGTAATTAAACAACTTTACGGTTTAAAGTTGCAATCACGTATATTTATCATTATTTATGTCCCGACGTTTCAAACACTTTTCAGTGATGACTGATCCCGTAACCAAAAATGGTCCCTGGACAAAAATTACGATAAAAATACGCAATTTAAACCGCTTCAAGTTGTTTAATTACTATCACTTAATTTGTATTAACAATTCACGCTAGTGTACGCGATGCCTCAGTGTTCAATGTGTGCGAGCATTAAAATAGATGAATCATACCTGATACACTGGCTGATGGGCTGCGAGGACTTGTTATGACTCTTCTTTCTGAAAACAATGCGAAATTCTGGGTGAAACTGGAAATTACGTGTTAAAACTGAAAAGCATATCCGTATCATTCTTTTAGTAAATTGAACAAATTCAAAATCTTTGAGACGTCGTAGAAAAAACGAGTTTTCTACCTGAGGTCTAGCCAGGCAGGCAATCAAATCAAATAGTTTACCGTGCACCGGAAAACGTGTGATATGGCTAAGACTCGTACAGCTTGAAATAAACAAGCTGCTGACGATCGGAAAGATAGCGATAAAACGGAGAAGGTCTCGATCTATTCCTAGGATACTGAGCTTGTCCTCTAGTATGTCGTTGTTGACCCTATCAAACTTCTTCCAGAAGTCGGAGTACGGGAACTTCAACTCTATTTTCTAGTCTAGTGCAGAAAAAATAAAATCCACGAGTGACAGTAGATTTGTATCAACTTATCTCTTTTTCAGAAACTCATGCATTACATACTTTAATTTTCAGCACCGCCGGCCAAATTGATAACAATAAGATGCTCTTGTGTTGTGAGAAAAAAAACATAGTAATAATTTAAAATACGTATATGTATATTTACATCAGTACTATAATATTATAAATGCGAAAGTGACTCTGTCGTCTGTCTGTCTGTTACGCTTTCACGCCAAAACTACTGAACCGATTTTAATGAAATTTGGTATGTATATATAAATATTTTGAGACCCGGGAAAAAACATAGGATAGTTTTTATCCAACTGCGCAAAAAGAGGTTAATGTTTTTGCGCGATAACCGACATACGCGCGGACGGAGCCGCGCCCGGAAAGCTAGTACACTATATGACTCCCGTGGGTGCCAGGAAAGAATGTCACCCCTCCATCTCTTCCTGTTGGGGTCGTGAGAGGCGACTAAGGGTAACATACTGGAAGGTAGACAGCAGCGCCTTCTGAGGAACTGTACAGTATATTTATATAGATAAATTGTAAAACAGGATTTTAAGTAAAGGGTTTTTAATATGGTGTAATTTTAGATTCTCGTCTAGTTTAGCTTTTGTGCTAGACCATTGTACGAAAATAATCCCAAAATGTAGAATATTCAATCCTTCTATTTGTATCAATCTTCCCACATGAAATGTATTAAAAGCTATACATCTTTGAATAATTAAACAAACAAATATTTTTTGATACAATCGTTGCTTAAAAACAGGCTTTTGCAGCTTAAATGGTCGTTATAGTCGGTTTACACCGAGAAAAAATAAGGCTTGAAAAGTGAAAATTATTGTTCTGTTTTTGAGTCATCGTTTTACACGAAATATATAAATGTAATGTTCACGTGGTGAGGTGGTCCTACCAGTCCCGATGCGATGCAGGCTGTCGACACTGCCCACGTTCCTCTCCCGCTCGATCTGCTTCTGCGCGGCCGAGTCCAGCCGCTGGAACAAGGCCTCCGCCTCCGCAGGGAACTGCCGCTTGAACGCACTGTACGCTCTGTCCACGCAACGCAAACAACACATATATTGTACATCCGCACTTTCTTATACGTAATAATTACTAAGGAAGTTTCACTCATTGTATTTTTTGCCTGTTAAACGAATAATCTGAGAAAATTACAACAAAAGGAAATAAAAATAACCTTAAGCGGGATCCGAACCCGCAAACATAGGGAACCTTAGTGGAAAAAAAATCTTCATAAAATCCTAACTGCTGCATCCATTTATATCTTAGAAACTTGTAATTTTGTTAAAAAATACCCAGAATATTTCATTATCCAAATCGATGACACATGGTACAAAGTTCACTGAGTTATACAATATTATTTTTGACCAACTTCAAAAAGGAGGACGTACTCAATTCGAATGTTTTTTTTGTTTTTTGTTTGTTACCTCAGAACTTTTAACTGGGAGAACCGATTTTGATGATTCTTTTTTATTTCAAAGCTGATGCTTCCTGTGTCGTCCCATTTAAATTTCACCAAAATCGGACCAGCCATTTCTGAGTTACACTCCAATAAGTGAAAAGTGTGACATAGTCATGGACAGTGAATGACAATCAATTCCGTTAGTAGCAAGGGTCACTAAAAAGAGTGAAAAATATTTTTTTACCTCAAAATGGAACCGACTGCAACACCCAAAAGTGTGTAATAATTTGTCGAAGTTGATACCATGCGCACAATATCGTAATAGGTACTTTTGAACTATCATGGTACCGACTTCAACAAATCATTTCACACTTTTGAGAGTTGAAGTCAGTTACATTTTAAGGTAAAACGTCCATTAAAATTTTTTTTAATGGACGTTTTTGGCATTTGGTTATGGAAGGGTGAAATAATATTAAGAAGATAGTTACTTGCGTCCGTTGGTTCTGGCGGTACTGTCTGCGTCCTGACAGGCGCGTCGGATGGCGTCCTTCACTTGCTGCATCTGCTTCTCTATGGAGTGCGGCGGCCAGCCCTCCAGCAGTAACACAAGGACTTCGCTGTTAAATATAAATTGGTGCATTCAATACATACACTTTTTGAAGCAGTGATTCATCATGGTGATCAATTCATGGGGCAATGCTGCCAGCATGCTGGGCACGCTGCCTGCTGGGAGTGGGCTGGAGCATTTGGACTGCCTGTGAGTCTGCAATGACTTGTAGGTTATTTAAATGGTTTCATAGTTTTTTTTTTTTTTTTTATAATAGATAAGCAAGCATTTGACCGCTGCCTCACCTGATGGAAAGTGACGACGCAGTCGAAGGTGGAACATGCTTGCCTAGCAGATACCTATTTACTCTGTTCTTGAAGACTTCCAGATTATATCTATCGGGAAATAGAGACGCTGGTAGGGTGTTCCATATTTCGGCCGTACGCATTATAAAGCTTGATTTAAAACGCTTTGTGCGTATTTTCGGAATATCGACCATATATGGATGCCCTGTTCCAGTGCGTCTTGTCGTCCGATGAAAGAAAGGAGAAGAGGGAATGAGGTTATGTAACTCGATCGCACATTCTCCGAAGTGAAGCCTGTAAAACACCGATAAACTGGCAACTTTGCGTCTGTGCTCGAGGCTTTGGAGTCTAGCCTCCACCAACGCATCGTCACCAATGAGCTTCTTTGCTCGATTATCTATGGAGTCCAAGGCTTCGAGCTGGTATTTAGCCGAACCATCCCAGAGATGGCTGCAGTATTCCATACAAGACCGGACTTGAGCTTGATAGAGGTTTAGAAGCTGTCTTGATGTGAAATACCGCCGCACTTTTCTGAGACAGCTTCATACTTCACCCAGCTTTTTTGCAGCTAATTTAGCCCTGGACTCAATAAATGACCCGAAATTGAGTTTCGGTGTAAGAGTTACACCTAGTAACTCAAGTTGGTCCGTTATCGGAACAGGCACACTTCGGAGGACAGGAGTGAGAGAGAAAAGACTCTGTTTAGCGCTGTTTATAGTATTTGTAGTGTTGTAATAGTACATTACTGCAGCGGCCAGCAAAGGAGGCATTGATGGACGAACGTGTAAATGTGGGTCGAGGCGAAGCCGAAGCACACATACGTAAGTCCATCAAGGCCTAGTTGTGGCCAAGGCTTGTATAGTGCTTTTCTCAAATAATGCGCGGAAATTAAAACAAAGTAGTACCTAGGCATAATTTTTTATTTGAAGATATAAACAGCGTTCTATTTGCAAGCCAGATCGAAATTTAAATAAAACCTTTGATAAGTTACCTCCTTGGTTGCCACGCTTCGAATTAAAAGATCGTTCCATTTTTAAATTACACGACAGATATGAGTTTACTATGCAATTTATTTGGTCGCTAGACACGACAGATATAGTTTTTCATACATTTTTTGCCGGCCGCTGCGCTCTTGTATTTGGCCAGTACAGCAATTTCGATTTATCTCGAAGAAGGTTGTCAAAATAATGGTTACATTTCCAAGCATGTTTGAGAAAGTAATATTTACCTGAGGGTAGACCGTATCTCCTTCGACTTGTGCGTAGTGAGGTTGGTGACGAGCACGGGCACGAGGCGCGGCGAGTGTACGTACGTCACTATGTACCGGACGCAGACTGTACCCGCAGACGATACCACCTGCAATGCAATATTATATATACGTATATATATATATATATATAAGTTACGTGTCACGTTGTTTGTCCGCGATGGACTCCTAAACTACTATACCAATTTTAAATTTGATTTGCACTCCGTGTGCAATTTGATCCAAATTGAAATATAGGATAGCATACATCTCAATTTATAGTCGCAATTACCCGTGCGAAGCCGGGGCGGGCCGCTAGTATATAATAAAGAGCATTGAATATATTCCTTTGAGGGCTGGCATGGTAGTAGTCAGCTGCCTTTTTTTTTTTTTTTGAAGTCGGCGGGGTACAATAAAACCTATATACACAGATAATCGCCCGTAGGGTGCCGTCATAGAAAACCCCCCCTTTCTCCTCCCGTGGGTATCGTATGAAGCGGCTAAGGGTAAAATACCGGAAGGTGGGCAGCAGCACCTTCTTAGGAACTGATATCTTATACTTCGATACCTAAGACGCCTGGCAACCGTGGGGATTATGGTAAGATAGTTTTTGCTTTAATGAAACATAAAAACCTTTTCTTTTATTCCTCACATGCTAGCCTTTGACCACTATCTCACCTGATGGTAAGTGATGATGCGGTCGAAGATATTGTTCAGGCTAACCTAGAATTACTGGCTCTCAAGGACAGCTGCCAAAGCACACCGTTAGGTGCTTGGCGACAGATTTTCTACTTGAGGGTGTCGCTAGCCAAGCGGGTATTCGCAAAAATGCCCTACCACAATGCGATGAAGCTCAAGCCCGCGGCGGGACTCGAACCATGGACCTGCTGCGCGGCAGTCCACAGTCAATGCCACTGAGCCATCATTGCTTCAAAAAACTAAACATAAATTAACTATTACATAATATATGTGTTCGTCATCGCAATAATTTAAATAACATAAAGTAAAATGAAATAAATGCGCTCATTTAGCTTTATAAGCATGCACATAATGCACAATGACCACTTTCATGCGTTGCATTTGCTTATTATAATGATTCATTGGTAATAATATCTTGAACTGCGATCCGAAGCAAGCATGGGGATTATGGCAAACCCCCCCCCCCCCCCCTAAATGTGTAAGGCAGTGGACAATCCGGGTGATACAGTATAGTACATAAACAGTAGAGAACTGACCTTGGCCGCGTTCTGTATGAGGTTGATGAGCTCCTGCAGGATGTACAGACTGAACTGTTCTATTTTGTTCTTAAGCACCTTCGCCATGTGGGCTATCGTGATACAAGCCTCGCGGACAACCTGGCAACCGGAAACACGTATAAACATATCAACTAAACATCTTTAACGGATTACATCGCTTATATGTACTCTTTTTTGTACCATGACCTTATATGTACTTTTTTTTGTACCATGAGCTTATATGTACTCTTTTTTGTACCATAAAAACTCGTGCTGAGCTTTCATGGTTACGCGTGCAATTTTAGCAACGCCCCTAGCGGAAACGTGTGCGAACTAAGACTAATTGATGGCAGAAAACATAAATTTTAATCTACTGATTTTAAGAGTACAAAATTTCTCAGCTTAGTCGGGAATCAACGCACGTCCCCCGATTTTACGCACCGTAAAAATATATAATTTAATAGTAAGTATGTAGTTTTACAAGTACAAAAATAAAATTTACAGTATGTTCGGATATAGTTAATCAAATAACCCACACTGTACCTCAAAGTCACAGTCAAAATCATTTATTAAATTCAGGCGTCTACAACGCTCTTATGAAGGTCAATTACAAATTTTAATATTGATATATTCTTCATTGTACTGCCACATTCAGAAAAAAAATATATAGAACCACTGCGAGAAGAACGAGCAAGAACCTCGGGGCCATTCTTTTAAACGTCTTTTTACAATGTGTTGTTATATACAATATAATACAATTATAACAATATTTAATTACATTACGTAGGTGACAGGCGCTAGCTTGGCAGAGGCGAACCAGTCCAAGCATTTTTGTCGTTTAAGTAATCACAAACTGTGTAGTAAGATTTCTTTATTAAAATGTTCTTCACGTGCAACTTGAATTTTCTTTCTGTGAGCGTTGTAATATGTTTGGGCAATTTATTATAAAACCGCACACAATTGCCTTAGAAGGACCTTTTATTTGTCTTTGCTAATCTAAAACCTGGCACCGCTATTTTATCTTTATTCCTAGTGTTGCAATTGTGATTGTCACTGGCGCAAAGGTTAATATAATTGGTTTAACTGACTAAATAATTATGTATTAACATGCTGGAGACTTCGAATCTTGGGTACTGACCTGACTCCTAAGATCCTTGATGACCACGAGGAAGGGAACAGAGAGTTCCTTCATGTGCGCTGCAAACTCCACCGGGTAGTTCTGATGGGCGTTCGCAGTCAGCAGGGAACGGATCTTCTTCAGCTGGACACACAAATTCTAGCTTCATAATGTGTACAGGTGGAATATGGAACACCCTACCAGCATTTATATTTGTGGTTTGTACAAGTGTTTTGCCCTTATAAGAACTGAAGCAGTAACATATCTGGGGTGAAGTTTTTTTTTTTTATTCGTTATAGGTAAGTTTTTGACCACAATCTCACGTGATGGTAAGTGATGATATGGTCGAAGGTGTTAACAGGCTTAATCTAGAATGACTGGCTCTCATGGACAGCTGCCGGAACACACCTTTAGATGCTTGGCGACAGATTTTCAACTTGAGGGTGGTCGCTAGGCCAGGCGGGCATTCGCAAAAATGCCCTTCCACCATGCGTTGAAGCTCAAGCCCGTGGCGGGATTCGAACCATGGACCTGCTGCGCGGCAGTCCGTAGTCAAAGCCACTGAGCTATCACTGCTTCAAACAACCTACGTTCGAGCAAAGGGGTTAGCTGAAAACCAGCCCTGCGTGAACCATCCGGCTTACGAAGTACAGTGATGAGCCTACCCATATTGCCAGTTAAATTAGATAGTTGTATTCCATTTTTTCTTTCCTGTTAAATTGTATTTCACTGGCAATAAATACTATTCAATTCTAACCTAAATGGAAAGCTCAAATTGACATGCTCTCATCGAGGACGCGTAAATTAATCTACGTTTTTAAAAAGCTCAGAGCTGCAGCCAGTATAGAAAGGTTGATTACATTTCACTTGCACAATCTATCATTTCCTTTGCTCCACTTGGGGAAGTGCCTGCGATACTATATCATTGCATTTAGAAGGTGCTCAAAGTTATTATTAAAAAGCCGATTTTATATCCTACGACACTTCTGTACATGGACGTCGAGCTTCTAACGGTGTGTAACTCTACATCCTCAATGCAATACACCGTAAGCACTAACTCTTTTTTGTACCATAAAAACTTGTGCTGAGCTTTTATGATCGTCGTAAGGATCAAAACCATCGAAGGCATAATCGTGTATGTCCCATATTTTCGTACAATTGTCTCCTAACTGGTAGAAATATTATAACAAGTAGCCGGCTTTACAATAAATTAAACGTCCAACTCCATATTTACCAGCTATCGTCTTTTCAAGTAAAACATGTCACTATAAGGTATCTTTTACAATTAACTTACTCGGAAACAGACAATCTTCTAAAGGCCACTACCAGGTAACACAACGATAGCGTTTAAACAACATAAAATCCATTGCAGGCGTTAGGCTTCGGTTTAAATAGAGTGTTTGAAACTTTTGCCATAGGGCCATAGAGAGTTGGGACGATTTGATTAAAAAGAGCAAAAAATAGCTAGACTTGTTTATATATAACTAAGCATAATATCTCTAGCATCATACACACCCTTATATCATTTTCAAAACACACAAATTCGCCATTGACACTTACACACCCAACTTCATATGCGCAATATTATTTAAGAATCTGTAAGTAATTTAATGATCATATATTATATTTTATATAAAATCAAATTTAACATACAAATTTAAGCTTATGTACTTATGTTATTTCCAGTCGGAGGGTGTTGATGACTATACCACAGTTTATAACTACAACAGGCATCAACGATCCAACTAGATAGTTTTATAACTTGAATACTCGTTTTCAGTGCATATAACTACAAGCCTTATCCCTAATGTATGTAAACTCTAAAAAAACACATTTTTTTATTATTATATTTCCCAATCAATAGTCTGAGGGCCTAGAAGTGTTGCTTACATTGATGTCGCTTGTTGGTAGACCTTCGCCTTGATTGACACGCGACAGATTTTGTGATTATTTATTAAACGAGAAGAACATAAATTATTATTGTGACTGTAATTATTATCATCACTTGTATAAAATGTAAACTAATACGTTTTGTATAGTGTATTGTAGGTATATATTATTGTATAAATAATAAAGTGAAATGTGAAGTAAGTAATGTTACCTACTCGTTTGGGTGTTGGATATTCCTGCGTCCTACGGTATCAAAAGATTGTTAAGTACGTGAGTACAATAATTATTTATACGATGATAACCTTAGACTTCACGCACACAATGACGCGTGTACAAAAACAAATTTGTGTAGTGTCTGTGTAATAGGTAGTAGGAACTCGGCTATTGTATAGAGAATGAGTCGAGTGTCCGGGGTGTGGTATCACGACAATATAATGTGGACAACATTTAACACAAGCATATAATGCACACGGCTACACTTCCATTGTATATGATACGTTTTAATGAACGACAAAGACAGGAAGCAAGCGTGCAGTAGACGCACATACGCACACTACTGAGAGTCAATCAGGAGACGTCGCCTGATTTACATTGCCATCGAGGTATGAGTGGCGTTTCTCCCGTTTTTTATAACTTCAATGGTTGCTTATTAAAGAAAATATCGTAAAACATTTATTTTCGATCTCCTATTAACATGATCGTAATTGCCATATTATCATAAGTTAAATTTGCATCTAAATAGTCAATTTAGCCAAGTCAATGAGTCCGAACTAGACTTTTTTAGTAGACTTACCGCATCGACTCGTTTCTCCCAGTCAGCGGCTCGGTCGCCAAGCAGTGCGGCGGCGTGTCGGCACATATCGTCGAGTCCCCTCGCGCCGTATATGGCCGCGGGGGCGGTCGCCGCGAACGCAGCCTCGAATGCTTCGCACGATACCGAACCAGCTTCTCCGCCGCCCAGAGACGCCATTCCTGATGATACTGTTGGAGAAGCAAGAATATTTTAAAAACTTATGACAAATTAAGGGTTTCGTACCCGTCTGGTTCTGGCTGTCTGTCTGTCCGTCCAAACGTCCGGATATCACGGGGCTATAGCTCGTAAAGGGAATGAGTAACAAACCTGAACATTTCATATTTTTGTGTACAAATTTGACCCAAAAACATAAATTCATTAATATTATTTTTCAAGAAGGCCATACATTTTTAATACTTAAACATTGGTGTCGATTCTACACGAATGATTTAAACTATGGTATTTCTTATTCTGTTAATACTAAAATCCATATTAGTATAACATTTAAAACGGCCATTCTAAAAGTAGGATTATTCTACTCAATTGTAGGCCTTTTTGCATCAGCTTAGAGAGCACCAAGGTATTATGACGACTAAATTTGCATATTGCATACCACAATTGAACACAAAAGTCAACTTTCAGGTCTGTCATTAGCAAGCGTTATACGAAATCAAATTTTAACTTGAACAAAATAAGAACTAATTGCGAATGAAAGCAAACATTGTATGTTGGCCATTTTAAATGTTACACAAATATGGATTTTATCGTGAACAGAATAAGAAATACCACAATTAAGATAATTTTAAGTTTAGAGAATCTGTGTAGAATCGACACTATTTGGTGAATAAATATATTTTCCTAGTAACAATGAATATTTTAAGAAAACATTAAAGTAATGTTTAATAAAACACCTATTAAACATAAGAATTGATTTACTAGTGACAATTCCGCCTAATTTTCTTCGCGTCGAAATTTCTCTCGGTTTGGCTGAGTGGCATATGTGACGTCACGTCGGCTTAACAGGAAAATTAGGCGGAATCGTGACTATAATATATTTTTTTATTAGTGTTTTACTATAATATTTTAATGTTTTCTTATTATTTTTTTATATTTGTTATTAATAAATATGGCTTTCCGTAAAGTAACACTTGAATCTATTCATCAAAATATATTATCAGTTTTCTGAAAAACAAGAATGAATACTTTATTCATAATACTTTCGGAACTTTATCAAAGTCACAAGAGCAACGCTTAGGGCAGTATGGAGCGTTTGACAAGGTTAAAACAGTTTAGAAAAAGGGGTAATGATTTACAATACAAAAAGATTGCCGTTTACTCACCACTAGTAGCGCTATTCATCTTTGAAGGAGGCGGCATGTTTCTGGTTGGTTTAGGTAGACTGTACAATCCGGCGACTGTACGTTTCGGCGGCTCACATGCTAATACACCATTTAGTTTGATAGTTTTGGTTTTGATGAGTTTCGTAGAAGTTTGGATGGTTTGACAAGGGTTTTTATGAGTTCGGCAATAATAATGGATGGTTTGATAAGATTTTTTTATGCGTTTGATATTAATTTTAGATGGTTTGAGAAGAATATTTATGAGTTTGGTAATAATTTTGATAAGAATTTTGAGGAATAGGCGATATTTTTTATGAGATTAAATTGTTGGTATAAATTATATATACATATAGGTCATAAAGTATTTTTAAATAAATTTTGTGAAATACCCGTTATGTAGATTATGTAAATCCAATACAAATTGGTGAAAACGGATCAACCATTTATTGGGGGAGATATTAACAGCAAGTTGTTTCATTCGTCATTATAATGAATTGAAATTGGTAGTATTGCAGATGAATTATTACGACAAATTGATATAATTTTGGTGATCATGGAGAATGTAATGCAGCCAATTAGATAATATTTAAGTTTGCATCCAGACAGACCCAAGAGAAGAAAACATAATTTTTGTGGCGGTGAATGATCACCAATGTGATGAAATATTTTATAAAAAGTAAAGCCAATTGAAGTGTTTTAATTTAAAAATATAAGCAAATTAATGATAACAATACAGTGGCACTCCAAAAGTTTTTTTTATTGGTGAAATTTAGTGTTGTCAGTGATATGTTACCAAATGATTTAGTGTTGTTGGTGATATGTTACCGAATGATTTAGTGTTGTTGGTGATATGTTACCGAAAGATTTGGTGTTGTTGTGATATGTTACCAAAAGATTTGGTGTTGTTGTGATATGTTACCAAAAGATTTGGTGTTGTTGTGATATGTTACCAAAAGATTTGGTGTTGTTGGTGATATGTTACCGAATGGTTTATTGTTGTAGGTGATTTGTTACGATGGTAAAGATCCAATTCCGGTGATGGTACATGGAGGAAAGAAGAGAAAAATTACAATGTTAGTAAAATTACAGTTGATACCTATGTTAATATTAAGAAACAGCAATGATGATATGCAATGTACTATATAATTTGCCACGCATGCTTCCTAAAGGGGGAAGCAGATACTGCGGATTTCCAGTTGTGGAGATCTTGGCATACATCGTTTTGCTTTCACTCTCATATTATTATTATATATTCAGACACACACATTTTTTGAGGGTCTTCTTCATCTGATTTTTTTCATAACTTTCATAACATGAGCATTTCATGAAAACCAATTACTCCAAACTATTTTCTAAACCCCGCGCATATAAAAATAAACACACTATTGAGAAAGAATTAATGACTTGAAAAGTAGAAAAATAATTGCTATCTATTAATTGTATTTCTAACCTAAGCGTATAATATACAGGCCATACCTCATTTGTTGGTAAATGTTGATGTGGTCGCAGATATTAGGTAGACCTAGAATGGAAAGGTAGAAAGGGCTCCCAAGGAACGCTAAAATCAATTATTGGTTGATAGTAGTCAAATTCTGACTCTATGCCGACATTTTATGAATGGTCGCCTGGCCATTATAGTGGTACGGCATGACGGTACGGTGAATGCCCGCCTAGCTAGCTACCACCCTTAATTAGAAAATGTGTCCTTAAAGTGTGATCCGGCAGCTGCACTTGAGAGTCAGTTTCAACCCTAGGTTCAGTGATATCTTCGACATGATCACTTCCCCAAAGGTGAGATATTGGGCAAAAGCTGACCTATAAGAGATTCAGGAAGGGTGTGTACCAACCTGGTGTGGAAGCCCCGCTGCTATCCCCATCCCTGGAGCGGCCGGAGGTGGGGATGGCCATCGTACGTTTCACTGTTCGGGACGATGCGAAGTCCGCTTCGTCCTGCCCGTGCATAGCTGTCAACAATAAAAAAAAATTATACATCGATTTTTGAAGGATCTCCATTAAAAAAAACTAAAATAAACTTAATCATAAGACCCATCAATATGGCAGTGGAAGGTACCCAGTAAGCCACCATTCTCATCAGAAAGCGCTCGTAGCAGAGCTTGCTTAGTCGTTCTTATCATATCAGCTAAGTTAAGCTGTCATGTTAAGTCCGCTGCGGTCATGACTAGTATGTGTGACCGCTAGCGACATTAATACTAACTACTACATAAACACAGAATAATTAATTTCTCCAGCTCCAGTGAGCTATCTCTATTTGTACATCGGTCCCATTGGTCGGGTAAATTCTACAATATTTAGCAAATATTGTACCGTATTTCTTGCAAATAAATTATCATTATAATTACGACGAGGTACATGTAGGGACGTACCGCGCACTGCGGACTGAGTCTGGCCTGACAGCAACGTGTAGAAGTGGTGACGTTTAAACATAGACATACACAGACATAGAGATTTACATTACACATATATTCATGAGAAAGTACAAAAATAGAAGATACATATACAAAAAAAAGGGATAAAAAGTTTGATAATACATATAAGAACGTAGGTAAGTACGTACGACACTATATCAGCCGGATCGTTCACTGCTGAACACAGCCTCCCTGTAGGGGGTATTTGCCATAATCCCCACGCTTGGCAGGCCGCCTGGGGATCGCAGTGCAAAATGCATAGTTCTTAAGAAGGCGCTGCTGCCCACCTTAGAATTTTTCCCTTAGTCGACTTTTACGACACCCACACGGGAAGAAATGGGGAGGTGCAATTTTAGCCCGGCACCCCACGGGCATAACTACTAGATATAAAAGTAGGTACATAACTACTAGATATATATTTGAAAAACAAACATAATCAATATAAAAAGTATGCATCTATTTGTGTAGTACTGCAACAAAAAGGACTCTGCTCTGCATTACGCCACACCACATCGCTAAAATGTAGCTAGGCGCTGGTATTCTGCCAAGACCTCCAGCCAATAGACCCTGTGAGGATAGGGGGTGCAGAAATATTTATTACATAAACATGACTCACCAGTAGGTAACATGAGTCCCGCTTCCCTCGCTTCATCAAACTTCTGTTCTAGAAGCACCAATTTCTGCGCGGGCAGCAGCTCCTTCTTCTTCAAATCAGATCTTAATCTTTCACCTGTAACAGATAAATTAATAATTCATATAATTAATTTCATCGTTTTCAACACACCTCACTCAAGTCGATTTGAGCAAGGTGTTGCTGTTGATTAGGCAATTTTAATTTAAAGTCAACTTTCACAATAGTTCATCTCCATCACCTTTTACACAAAGGACATTCAATAAACAAGCTTATCTTAAAAAAAAAAATTAACCTCTTTTTGCGCAGTTGGATAAAAACTATCCTATGTTTTTTGCCGGGTCTCAAACTATTTCCATACCAAATTTCAGTCAAATCGGTCCAGTAGTTTTGGCGTAAAAGCGTAACAGACAGACAGACAGAGTTACTTACGCATTTATAATATTATATAATACATACTGTTTTTTCAACCAAGCGAGCAGACATTAAAATTGATTTTTACTATGAAAATTACCTCATTTTAACTAATGAACCAATGTATGAAAGAATGTACAGTTCCATAGATACTTGTCACTGCGTAAAGCAAATCTACAAGTACAAGAATAATTTGTCATCACAAGTCAATAGATGTCACTGAACCGAAAGCATTCTTGACATTTAGTTGAATTACAATTATTCAATGTCAAAATACATAATCGCATTACCATTACCATTACCAGACAAGTGTTTGGCAGACTGATTGAGGCAATTATGATCAATATGATATGTTAATTAGAAGATTGGTGGATGGGAAGTTACAGAAAGTCAACAGCGCTGTGAATCACCCCGATGCGATAGAACATTATTGAATTCGGGAATTCTCGATCGTGCGCTTGTAGGATCAAGACCTCCTGGGGATGCTTCGTGGAGAAGCGAAAAGCGTCGAAAACTCTTCCGGTTCGGCTGCGTGGCGTTAGTGACGTCACGTCGGCTTAACAGGAAAATTAGGCGAAATTGTCACTAGATGTATTTTTACACTTTTCAAGTGTTTTATTAAAATATTAATTTGTTTTTTTTTTTCTTTTTTTATCTGACTGATTCACGCGAGTTATCCCGTATTATTTGCTAAAATTTTAATTTGATGTTTTCTTAAAACATTTATTATTATTAAATATGGATTTTCGCAAAGTAACCCCTGAATCTATTAATTAAATCATCAATTTGCTAGAACACATGAATGGTAGACTTTTAATTAAAACAATACACAATGTGTTCCGTCTGCAGGCAGACATGCAAGTTTTCTTCATTATAGCAAACTTTTTAAAAGTAAGTACTAAGACTAAATTCCTCAAGTTCCTTCACACTATAAAAACAATAAGTGAGAAGACAGCTTGTTGATGTTCTTTTAAAGTTATTTCCATCCAATATTTTTATATTATCTGGTATAAAATTATGCACATATAGAATTCATTGTTTTCGTTTATTATATCAGACAGATTTTTGTAAATATTTAAACTTTGTTCTTATTAGATCGGTAAAAATTTGGACACAATTCTTAAAGAAGTCAGGCTGTTCTATAACTAAGACACAAATATCTTTATCCATTTGTGTTATTGTACGATCAAAGCTTTGTCAAGTTTTGTCTAATTCTGTTGGCAGGATTTTTTTGAAGAGCACTAATACTTTGTCCCCCTTGAACTAAGATTGTCAGCCCATCGAAGCACATCGCCATAGTAACGTACATAATTGAAACAAAATAAGTTGTACAATTTCAAAATAATACCGTCGCAGTCTGTAGGATAGTATTTTGCTAATAACGTTCACACATCAATAAGCAGTGATGGATCAGTGGCATTGGCTATGGACTGACACGCAGCAGGGCCATGCTTCGAATCCCGCCGGGGGTTTGAGCTTCACCGCATGGTGGAAGGGCATTTTGCGAGTGCCCGCCTGTCTAGCGACCACCCTCAAGTAGAAAATCTGTCGCCAAGCACCTAAAGGTGCGTTCCGGCAGCAGTCCTTGAGAGCCAGTAAAATTACAGGCACATGAGACTTAGAAAAATGTCTCAAGGTGACGGGCGCAGTGCAATTCGTGATTTGTGACGAAATATATCTGTGAGCCTTGAGCTTGTTCCGTTACAATAACATAAAAAATAACAAATTTAGTAGTCTAAGACAAAACTCTAAGCTATATAGTTATAAAACAGTACTGACCCACGTGTCTGTAGATGTCGACGAACAGTTGCATTGCCGTGTCCCTGACGGCGCTGCTGGGGTCGCCCACCAGGGCAGCCAGGTTCGGCACTGCCGCTCGCAGTTGTAGTTCTTGTGCGCCGTGTCTGTTGGAACGAGGAACACGTTGTTACTTTATATTGACACGGTGGTTGGTACGGAGAAATACTAGTTTGGTTAGCAGTTATGATCCTTCAGAGAAGTAGAAAAGTTATCCCCAAACAGCTTAGAGGTCGAGCCAGTATGCAGACTGGCCTAGCGTCATTCATCTGGAAGACGACCTTCGAATGCAGGCATATCATAAAAAAATACCTTCATGCTGGTATATACATCAGATTCACAGATGCGTAGACAGAGAAGATATCTTAACTTAACTGAGATGTTCATAAAGTTATAGACTTACCCAACCCATTCTCAATAGATTCTTTATATGCCCGTGTACTGATTTAGATTTTTTTAAATATCATAAATTTTCTCTTTTGAACTGCTCCATTCAATTGTATTTCCATTCAACAGCGATAGGGCTATAATGACGTCTTTACATTAAATCTAGAGGTCGAATACAAGCGAAGCGAGCGTAAATACAAACTAACTTACGTCTCCATCAGTATCCGTATTCAAAGCAGCGTTTCTTCACTTCTATGCGATTCGCTTTTGTTGAGAGGGAGCGAGCGTGTTCACCAAAATAAAAATTACTTACGTCTCCAGCCACGGTAAATACAGCAGCGCCTTTTTTTCTGATGTGCATCACTTTGCGCTATAGATAGAGAAGGAGCGAAGCGAGCGAGTATACATATATAGAGAAATAACTCACGTGTCTTATAAAGGTCTGTATGCAGGGCAGCGCTGTTCTTCGATATCCAGTGCTTTGCACTACAGATAGAGGAGGAGCGAAGCGAGCGAGAACACATGTATATATAAATAACTCACGTGTCCAACAAGGTCTGTATAGAGAGCAGCGCCTCCTCGCGCGTGTGCGGCGCCTTGTGCGTGAGCGCGGGCGTGAGCCGAGCGAGCAGCGCGCGGGGAGCGCACGCGCGGGACGAGCCGAGCGCCGCCACGCACAGCCGCGCGGACAGACGGACCGACTCCTTCGTGTCCGCTAGTCTGCAGTACACGTACACACTTTATTTGTACACATTCGCAAAGTACACAGTGTATACGTTTTAGAGAACGACGATATAAATGATAGACAAGACTCTGCATTGTTATACGATGAAAGTAGTTGAGTTATCGTGAATAATTACATGTATACTGAGGCATTTTTTCAAATGTTTTGTACCTAGTATTGTTGTACTTGAGAGCGTGATATGCAAGACGTGACATTATCTACTGACGATTATTATACTCTTAAAAGTAATGTTTGATATTCTATTTTACGTTATACGATTTTAGGAGTAATATATGTAATTTCAGTTTTGTTAAGATTATATGTGCAATATTCTTATAATGCCTTCAATAGTTATCACACGCTACCAAAAACAACAAGAACTGTATACATTTTGAATTATTTGCCAAAGACACGCGTTTCCACCGTAAATGAGACAAATAAGAGTAAACAATGAGTGGCCAATATTTTGTTGTAAACTCTAACCTAAGATTTTCTGGTAAAGATCACCAGAAAATTCTTCGAGTAGAGTTTAAACAAACAAATTAATTTAAAGCATTGTAATCATCCCGTGGGGTGCCGGGTCAGAATTGCATCGCCCCATACCATCCCGTGGGTGTCGTAAGAGGCGACTAAGAGGAAAAATACTGGAAGGTGGGCAGCAGCACCTTCTTAAGAACTGCCAACTTACACTGCGATCCCCAAGACGCCTGTCAAGCGTGGGGATTATGGCAAATACCCCCTCAATAGGGGAGGCTGTGTTCAGCAGTGGACGATCCGGCTGTTACAGTACAGTATTGTAATCATCGGTATATATATATATACATTACAGCAAAAAACAAAAAGTAGACTTGCCAGTCTTCCTATAGTCACTATTATTAAAGTCCTAAAATAGTTTTAGACACACTTTGATGTGTGCGTATAACACCACATTGATGTGTGCGTTCGTTGCTATTAACCTATACGACGCGCGACGGCTGAACAGACTTTGATAAAAGTTTGAACATAGATGATGTCCTGGGCTTACTCAATAATCCTTTACTGATTTACTAAGTTGTTCCAGAGTGAGTGCGATATATGCGTATTTCAGGAAGCGAAGCGGGCAGAAGCTTTAACGCGCTAAAGCGCTGAGCTATAGATAATATTCTGTCAAATAGAAGACGTGCCTTAGCAGTACGTAGACTGTAGCAATGTCTTTTGTCAGTCCTGGCATTTATATTTTGAATGATCAGTAAATATAATAGCTCATTGTGCCGCCGTTACGGTCCAATGAAGTCGTTTAGACGTTCAAGCAATCGATGCAGGACCATCTGTCTGAGAGATATTATTTTTTTACACATTTAGCCAGCCATTAAAGCATGGCGTTGGAGCATTTTCGAATAGCCGCCTGACTAACTTCTGCCCTCAAGTTTCTGTTAACCTGTCTTTGAGTCAGTAATTCAAGGTTAGTCTGAACATCATCTTCGATTGCATCATCACTTACTATCAGTTGAGATAGTGGTCAAAAGCTAGCCTATCAGGTATTAAAAAATATGGGTGTACCGATTTTGATGATTTTATTTTATGTTTTTATATCAAAGGTGGTGGTTGTCATGTGCTCCCAGTTGAATTTGAGTGAGATTTGACGAGTAGTATTTGAGTTATGCCTAATATTACATATTTTATGTTTGAAGTCGGTTATATTTTTTTGTTAAAATTGCTTTTTTATTGCTTGATAGGTTGCCTTTGACCACTATCTCACCTGATGGTAAGTGATGATGTGGTCGAAGATGTTGTTCAGGCTAACCTAGAATTACTGGCTCTCAAGGACAGCTGCCAGAACACATCGTTAGATGCTTGGCGACTGATTTTCTACTTGAGGGTGGTAGCTAGCCAGGCGGGCATTCGCAAAATGCCCTACCACCATGCTATAACGACTGCCATCCTAAGACCGGGACGCTCAGTAGTAATGTCACCAGCGGTCACTCATCCAAGTCATGACCACAGCGGACGTTGTTTAACTTTGCTGATCGGTTCAGAACAGCTAAGCAAACTTCGCTACGAGCGGTTCAACTGCTTGTCATTATATGCTGACCTCGTATAGTTAATAGTTAACTATTCAATAGCTATTGTGTTATAATTTTGTATGGATGTGATTTTTTTTCTCTGTTGACATATACAAGATGGACCATGACACAGTCTTTAGAAAAACAAATATCAATCATTCTATTACAATGACACAGTATAAGTTATTGAGTAATCCTTTGTACGAGGCAATGCTTCATTGTAACAGTTTTTAACCGACTTCCAAAAAAGGAGGAGGTTCTCAATTCGTCTGTATTTTTTTTTCTCTTTTTTTATGTTTGTTACCTCAGAACTCTTGACTGGGTGAACCGATTTTGAAAATTATTTTTTTGTTTGAAAGCTGGTGCTTGTCGTTTGGTCCCATTTAAATTTGATTAAAATCGGTCAAGTCGTTTTTGTTACACTCCAATAACTGCAAAATACTGACCTATTTTGCTCATAATATAGTCACTGACAGTGAATGGCAAACGATCCCTTAAGTAGCAAGGGTCATAAAAAAGAGTGATAATAAAATTTCAACCAAAAAATGGAACCGATTTCGACACCCAAAAGTATGAAATAACTTGTCGAAGTCGGTACCATGCGCACAATATTGTGATTATAGGTACTTTTGAACTATCATAGTACTGACTTCAACAAGTTATTTCATACTTTTGGGTGTTGAAGTCGATTCCATTTTTTGCTTATTTTTTTTTTATAGCTGATAGTCTATTAGAACTCTATTTCACCTGATGTTAAGTATTGATGAAGTGGAAGATTTTGTTTATCCTAACCTAAAATTGCTGGTTCTCAAAGGCAACTACCGGAACACAACATTCGGTGCATTAGGCCACGTAGTCAAACCGGACAAATTTTCAACGCGTTTTGCTTCTACACAAAGCATCCTAAGCTATATAAAGGCGGGTTGAGTCGCCGGCCGTTCATTATCGATCGTGCGCTCAAAGATTCAAGATCTCTTGAGGATGCTTCGTGTATATACGAAACGCGTTGATTTTTCGTTGTCTTTGAATGAAAACATCGTCAAAATCACGTTCTCTTAACAGGAAAATTCTGCGTGTTTTTCTAATATAATATTTTTAAAATATTTGTCATTTTTAGTATGCATTAAATCATTCAGGTATGCAAATAAATTTTTCAATAAAATTACTAAAACTACTCGATCGATTTTGATGAAATTTAAATGGGACTAACTTAGCGTTGGAGGTTTACTGTACCCAACAAGAGAAAATACCGTAGTTCATAATTGGCGTAACAAATGAAAAAAAAATACTCCTCATTTTTCGCAAGTAGGTAAAAAAGTTATGCGTAATATAAAAAAATAAATCGAGTTGGTTAAAAAGGCTACCTGTCTATGATATGCGGTAACACAGTGGGCACGAAGTGTGAGAAGTCGGGGCCGAGCCGCTCCGCGAGGGCAGCGAGCACATCAAGACCGTTCTGAGCGACCTGGAAAAATATAACTTTTTATTATACACACACAGCATCTGACATAGCATGTTTTTTTTTCAAATCAATAAATCACTTTGAAGCAGTGCTGGCTCAATGGCATTGGCTATGGACTGCCGCGCATCAGGTTCTGATCCCGCCGCGGGCTTGAGCTTCACCGCATGGTGAAAAGGCATTTTGCGAATGCCCGCATGGCTAGCGACCACCCTCGAGTAGAAAATCTGTCGCCAAGCACCTAACGGTATGTTCCGGCGGCAGTCCTTGAGAGCCAGTGAAATTACATGCATATGTGACTTAACATCTATCTTAATAATGAGCAAGTTGCTTACGAGGACAATATATATATATATATATTGCACAGATGCTATACAAACATCAAACGAAAATTATGGAAAATAGCTCGAAACAATCGCTCACTTTTTTTTTTTTGCACGCGGCAAATTTATGGTGGTTGATTACATAAACTTAGCCTTAAACCTCTTTGTTGTTACAAATCTACTATTACCCGATTATATTGAAAATGCTGTTTACTCGTATATAATTTGCAGTTAGGTACTAACTTTGTAGGGATAAATTACCCGGTTAAATTGAAAATGCTCTGTCTACTCGCATATAATTTGCAGTTGTACTAACTTAACTTTGTAGGGATAATTCTATTACGCACTAGTGTATAATATATTATAATGCACGAGGGTGTTATAGTTCGGTTCATGGCCCTAAGAACGACATAATAAAGCTCACTTTAGGAGCAAGGGTGTTAAAAAGAAAATAAAGAATATTTTCACATGGCATGTGTCTGAGCGCCCTATATATATGGCCTATAGTTATGGATCAGCGAGAGGTGTCGCTACTGTTCTATAAAATACAGGTTAGATATTTAAAATTTATGTTAATTTCGTTGTTCTCTAAAGGTATTTATATCCTCATTAGTATGTGTTCTTTCTGCATATTTAGAACTCGACTTTTTTGGAAAATGTACAAACCATACGATTCCGATTTAAAACAGATGTTTTTCATCTACCAGGCAAATGCTCCCAAGTCTATGCTACGAACGAATCTAAACAAAAGTAAGCCAATACGTGTATTGCGGATACCGTACTTTCGGGCCCGAAGTTCGAAACTTCGACGAATTACAGTAGAAGCCCAGAGGGTCTGTCAAATTGACAAAGTTTAGAGAGACACCGAGAGTAACCTATATTTCTAATGAGGATATCAGAGATAGCTATATGTAAATGGCGTTTTGGTCGCACAATAAAACGGATCAATGTATATTCCCGGGCCAAGCCTGTGCCCCGGACGTACGACGTGCAACGTGTTAATAAGTAATTAATTCACTTACCAAAAGAGATTGTAGTTAAGAACACTAGTATATTTAAAGACAATAATCACCCGGTAACAAGGTAACCCGACTCACGGCAGCGCACCTCGAGAATGATACCAATCTGAGACGCTTTATCGTCGTCACGGACTTATTCTTAGTGATTTCTACTTAAGCAGGTCGTATATCTGTCGCGTTAGGTGTTTAGGGTTCTACTCGTACAACAGGATCTTATTACTAGGGCTCGGGTGTCTTTAATGTGCTTGATGTCCTTTAAAGGACAGGCTTATGTATCTTTGGAAGGGTTTTAGAATGCCGGAAATTTACACAGAATAGTTGTTTGTATTAGATTGCCTAACTAATATCAATTATAACAAAAAGATAAAAATAAAAGGGGATACCCCTAACAGACCTGGCTCACTCAGCACTCCTCGGTACGTCGCTACAGGTACATGAGCGTATCCGTCCGGGCTGGTTTATTGTACGGTGCGTGCCGCGTCAGAAGAGAACAGAGCTATGCGTGCACATGCGATAGAGAGACGTCTTGTAGGTGAATTTAAATTTTAGGTACTCCGAACTTTGCGAGCTGAAGTGAACTTTATTGCTTCGTGGCTAGAGTCGCTTATTAATTGGAATGGGTTTGCAGAGTGATATATCTGTTCACCCAGTCCAAAGTTCTGAGGTAACAAACATTAAGAAATATACAGACGAATTGAGAACCTTACAAAATTACAAATTTACGAGAGAAAAAATTATAGTCATGTGCGGGATTCGAACCCCGCACACATGACTATAATTGACTATATGTGCATACATGACTATATTTTTTTCTCTCGTAAATTTGTAATTTTGTAATGTAATTCGCCAAGCAGGCGTTATTGCAAACTTAACAATATTAAAAAGAATTGAGAACCTCCTTTTTTGAAGTCGGTTAAAAAAGCTTTTCGTACGTGCAGCTCTCACCACTACAGTCTGCACCAGACACAGTCTTGTCACAAAGCATCGAGTCTGTGCTTCGCGGTATTGTTTATTTTCGTCCCAGAATATGCGCGCGCGCAATCAAGCGTAACTCGGCGGCTGGGCTCCGTAATCAGACTGTGCATGATACATTGACGATTGTCTCGCGCGCGGCAACAGCGGATATCCTACCTATGTTATTAATATGTCGTTTATAACAAACAATACTTTGTATATATACCTGTTTATGATCGAAGAATCAATACATGCTATGGTTGCAATATCGTCTCCTTTTCATTTTTGTCCCGCCTGTGATTTCGGTACCATGTATTTTGGTATCACAAAAATATGCACAAAAAATTTCGACGTAATATCAGTGTAACAACCCTATGTGAAGTGCATACATTTCATTTTATTTCATAAAGTTACCCTAATTGAACCAAGTAATAAAAGCGTCACATATGCTGCACAGCTTCAGGCTTAGTTATCTCCAGATGTTCCTCAAATAGCTGCAGGCTTAACCATAACGCGGAGATGTATCACAGAACCTACAGATGTTGCAAAAGGTGTAGTGCTAATTTTTTTAAATATTCTTATGTTTGCAACAATGCCTACTTTGTGGATTACTTACAATATCACAAATTTACGTGAGAAAAAAATATAGTCATGTGCGGGATTCGAACCCGCGTCCATCCACCCCTATAGCCGGGGTATGCTCTGACCGACTGAGCTAACAGGACGTTATGACTCATAACTCTAATGTTGCTCTCGTTCTTCAACCATATGATGATATGGGGATGGAGCAACACTGTCGCTCCATCCCCATACTAAGTATATATATATATATATATATATATATAGTTGTGGTCATATAATTAAGAACGATTTGAAGTTATAGAAGTTTTTTATTTGAATCGTGTCATACACAATGATGTGTACCTTTTGAGAAGCAACTACTCATGTTGTAAAATAGCCACATTAATAGAGCAACGTGGCTTAGGAATGAACAATAAAATTGCTAACTATTTTTTTCACAATTTATTTATTTTACCAAAGTAACACATTCAAATAGTACTGAAGCTGGACAAATAATTAAGAACGATTTATTAAACTGCGCGGGAATTATTTTGTATGACACTTACATTTAAAAAAATTCAATAATATGTAGCGCAGAAAATTTAAAAGCAATTTAATATATTTTTAACTAAAATTAATAGTTTATAGCATATCCACGGCTTTTAATTACTGCTTTACACCGGCGAGGCATTGACTCTATTAATTTTTGACATTTCGCAAGAGAAATAGAGTTCCATTCTTCTAAAAAAACGTCGTATAGCTCTCTTAAATTCCCACACTGTGTATTTGAAACCTTTTTCTTTACTTCTAACCACAGATTCTCTATTGGGTTTAGATCTGGGCTGTTAGCTGGCCAGTCTAAGACAGAAACTGAATGCGCTGTAAGAAATTCCTTTACGGTGCGTGCAGTGTGCTTTGGATCATTGTCATGCTTTGGATCATTGGAATGTCCAAATAACCGGTAGAACGTCTTCAGCATATGGTAACATTGTTTCTTCCAGTATATTTTTGTATTGGAACTGATCCATGTTACGTTCTATCAACTTTACAGGTCTTCACCATGTCCAGAAAAGCACCCCCAAATTTTCACATTTCCACCACAGTGCTTTAATGTAACTTTCGTGTACTTAGGGTCGAATGCTGTATTCGGGGGACGGTATATCGTTTTCCATCAGAACATACTCTGTTTATTTTCGTCTCGTCAGAAAAAAGTACATTTTTCCACTGTCGCACAGTCCAGTTTTCATACTTTCTCGCAAATGCAAGGCGGGTTTGCCTGTGGCAAAGTTTCAACATGGGTACCTTTCTTGCTATCCTACCGTGCAATTTTTCTTCTACCAAACGTCTTCGAATAGTGCGTGCTGAGATTGCTGAAGGGTTGTTTTCACCAAAATATTCTTTTCTCAGCTCATTGGACCCTTTAAAAGGATTTTGTTTTGCCATACGAACGATGTTTCGGTCATCTCTAGAAGTTGTTTTTCTCTGTTTAGGTACACGTGGAACATTCGAAGTAGTTTGATACGTAGCGAAATGCTTTACAGCGTGGAAAACCATCGTTTTTGAACATTGCAGATGGTCGGCTATATTTTTAAAAGACCAATTCTTCCGGCGAAGTTTTATTATTACTTCCCTTGTAGATTTATCACAACTTTTATTTTTTCCCATTGTTTTTTTATAAGAAGCAATCACTTTTAATCTTTTACAGCACCAAATGGCGCCAAAATTATACAAACAGTAACAAATCGACCGAGTGTTCTCTATTTAAATTTGAATAAAGGCATAAACTATTTAGCGTTCTTAATTACGTGACCAGCCAGTAAACAGGAATACTATGTTTCGAAGTAGTGTAAAAAGTTTGTCTACCTATTTATTTTTAGCTAATCATGTGTATCAATGAATACAGTGGTATTATGGAAAAGTTTTACGATACCGAGAGAAATAAAAGAAAATTGCATACAATTAGTTTTGCGTCTTAGTTTGAAAAAATCTTCCCTTTATATCGGGCTTCTTAATTATATGACCACCACTGTATATATATACCCCATATAGGTGTCGCAGCGACAACTATAGTTCAAATTATGTTGTACTACAAACAAGACCAATTTTTCAATCAAAGTCAAAGTCAAAATCATTTATTCAATTTAGGCGTCTACGACGCTCTTATGAAGGTCAATTACAAATTTTAATATTGAAATATACTACATTGTACTGCCACATTCAGCAAACAAAAATTATAGAGCCACTGCGAGAAGAACGGGCAAGAAACTCGGGGCCATTCTTTTAAACGTTTTTTAACAATGTGTTAAGTACATACTATATAGTAAAATTATTACAATACTTAATTTACATTACGTAGGTGACAGGCGCTAGCTTGGCAGAGGCGAACCAGCCCAAGCATTTTTGTCGTTTAAGTAATCACAAACTGTGTAGTAAGATTTCTTTATCAAAATATTCTATTTCTTTTAAACTTGTAAACGAAGACGCAATCTAATAATTTTAATATTGTTATGTTTGCAATAACGCCTGCTCTGCGGATTACATTACAAAAAAAAAACCCTTGTAATTTTGTAATGGTATAGTGCTCACCTTGAAGTTCCCTCCATTGAGCCAGGCCACAAGAGCGTCCAAGAGCTGCGCAGCTATATCCTGCGTGATCTCCGGCTCCTTCCTCACTAGCGCGATGAGGTGTTCTCCCAGTTGCTGCCGCAGCCGCAGGTCTGGTCGGAGGAGGAGCGGCAGCGCCGCCTCCAGCGAGGCAGGCTGAGGGCAGTGCGCCATCTGATGGAAGGAAATAGTTACTGGAGACTTGAAAGATTAAGTAATTTTACTAGCTGGACCGACGACATCATAAAGACGGCGTCATAAAATTGCGTGGGGAGACAATAGATGTTCATTTCTAATAGACATTTATATTATATTTTATTTATAAAACACCCCCCGCAACTGTCGCGATCATAAATAACGTTAGCTCCGTGTTGAAATAATCATTAAAAATACTAAATGATACTTGTTTGCTATAATAACTAGTTTAAAGTGTAGAAATAGTTGCAAATACTTAGTGATAGTGTTATCGTGGAATAATAGTGTGTGTAAAATCATAAAAACGTTGAAATAAACAAAGTGAACAGTTCGTAATTTTGATGCAATTGAGTATTGCACCAAAATTACGAATTGTATCAAACAAAAGTGTATTAAACTGTTATTGTGTAAAAATATAATAAATAAACGAGGGAACAGTGTTAAAGACTGCTAAAATCAAACAAAAACATTTTAATCTTTAAAGTAAGTAAATTTTAAAGCACCCTCAAAAACATTAAAAGTGACAATCAAATCGTGTAGTGAAGTGGTGTCATACGTATGACTCATCTTTAACGGCCCAACTGGAACCAAATATATCTGGCCGCTACGACGCGCAAATTCACTCACTTACTGTAGTAACAAACAGCACCGTGGTGAGCGTACTTGCTTTACAAACTGAATGGCACAAGTTCAAATCTCACTACACAAAATTCTTTTTGTATAAATATTTTTTTTTTTCTTATTGGATTCTTCTTTAACTGAATATTTTGGAATATAAAATGGACAAAAAAGTTACTGCTAAACTAGTTAAATACCCTATTTGCTGTAAATGTCAAAAGATACTTAAGACTAAAGAGATACTACGCTGTTCCTGCTGTAAAAAATATTACGATATAAATTGTGCTGAAGTGTCGAGCACAAGATTTAATATTATGGAAAAATCTAAAAAGGAAGGGTGGAAGTGCCGAACATGTTATGATAAGGATAACGGACCAGCGTCGAGTCAATATACCGATACTCCTTCCTCTTCTAACGTGACAAAAAGAAAACTTATGCATAAGACAGTCTTACTCACGCCATTGCATAAGTCGGAAGATGAGGAGTCAACTAGTACCGATGACGACCTTCATAGCATGCCAGACATTTCTACATCTACTTTACAAAATAAGAAGGAAGTAGAATTAATGAAAGAAATAACACAATTAAAATTAGAATTACAAATAGCACACAAAGAAATTGAAAATTTAATGCTAGAAAATAGTGAAATTAAAAAACAAATTGTTGAAAAAGACAACCTTGCTACAAAATGGAAAACTCTTTTTACAGAAGCGATAAGTACTCCTAAAAAGCGAAATTCCTTAGCTAAACAGTGTACAACATCAAATAAATCGGCTAAAAATATAACAAAACGAGCAATAGAGTTAGATGATTCGAGCTGTAGTACTTTGGAAGTAAATAATACGACTAAAATATCACCAACTACTATTAAAAATATAACGAATGAAAAAACCGAAAACCTTAAAAAGAATAAACTACCAGCGAAAGCCGAACGAGAAATGAAAATCAAACATAAATTGAAGAAAAACAACGTAGTGATATTATCCGATAGTGTTGGCCAAGGAATAGCGACAAAAATAATAGAAAAGACGGATTCTCAAGTGCATAATACCTGCAAGCCCGACGCAGGATTTCAAGAAATATTTAAAAATTCCAAAAATAAATTCATAAATCTAGACCGAAACGACACTGTAGCATTACTTATTACAAAATATGACAATTTGATTTATTATAACAAACGAGAGTACATCAAACTATTAAGCAGTATATTAAACGAATCGGAAAGGAAGTTCAATGTAATAATCACAGGCCTGCGCTATAACAGCACGCATGATGAAGACATATATAATATTAACATGCAAATAGCTAACTTGGCAAAAGTTAATGAAAATGTTAAGTATGTAGTACCAAATATAAGATATGAAAATACGAAAAACTTCTTAACGAAAAATTTTGTAACGGATAATGTAATCAGATGCATTGAATATAAATGTTATGCAACATCTTCTCTACGTTTCATCAACTGCCACGAGCAGCACTCTGCGATTAACATCAAAAGCCCAAATTTTCCAACAAGCCAAAGGCAAAGTCAAAAACGATAATTTTACATGCTAAAGTTCGAAGCATACATAGAAAATACTTAGAAATAGAAAATATAGCGAACGAAATAGACTGCGACGTACTGCCTGACGGAGACTTGGGGTAAAAATCACCAGATGCAGGCGATGAGCATTGAAAACTATACACTGGCGACTTGTTATAACCGAGTATTTTTTGAACACGGTGGGAAGGCGATATATATAAAGAACACTTTAGATTATAAGGTTAGGAATGATTTAAACAAATTGTCTTTCGAAACGAATTGTGAATTAGCAGCAATAGAATTAAAACCTTCAAAAACAGTTATCGTTGCACCTGATTATGATATAAAACTATTTTTTGAGAAATTATATAATCTTTTAAATAAAATTAGTCGAGAGAATAAACAAATTGTAATAGCAGGAGACTTAAATTTAAATGTTCTAAAATTAGACAAAAATATAAAAAAATTAGACAGAATTCTTAAAAATTGTAATTGTGAATGGGTATTAAATGAACCCACTAGAACTGAAACAAATAAAAACAAAGTAACTAGTTCAACTTGCATAGATAATTTTATTGTAAATTTTAAGGATTGTAAAGGATCAGTACTCGGACATAAACTTTCTGATCATAATGTAGTTAAACTGGAATTACTAAACCAAATTAACTTACCCAAAAATACAGTATATATAGCGAGAAACTTTTCTATTAGTAATCTTAATTACTTTAATTTTATGTTCAATAATAACTATACTAAAATTAAATCAGAAATTTTAATGGCAAACGACGCTAACGAAAGAATGAAGATTTTACAGGATGCATTGACTCATTTTTATAACACCGCTTTTCCAAAAGTAAGAAAACAAGTGAGAAATAATCAGAAAAACTGGACTACTTTAGGTATTGAAACAAGTAAGAACAATCTATGTAAATTGGAATTACTACAAAACCATCATCCCAGTAAACAAACAAAATTAAAAATAAAACAATATAGAAAACTTTTGAAAAAAACTATGGTATTTGCAAAAAAAATACAATTAAGGAATAGAATAAATAAGTCTAAAAACAAAATAAAAGAATCTTGGAAAATTATTAATGAGCAGGTAGGAGAAAATAAGCGACCAAAGTCCAAATCTAATATCGAATACTTAAAAGATGAAACGGGAAAAATTATTACAGAACCTGAAAAAATTGCAACTCTATTCAATGATTTTTTTCGGAATATTGCTCAAAACCTGACCAGGAAACTAAATATAAACGTAGAAAATTGCTTAAAATACTTAGATGCCTTAGATAAGCCATTCACTACTTTTGCGTTTCACCCATTATGTCTCGAAGAACTCCAAAAGATAGTATTAAACATGAAACAAAAACCCACGTTAGATATTTTCGATATGAGCACAAGGACGTTAAGAAATATTGTAACAAATAACGATAATTTATTTGAACTAGTATTTATTGTTGTGAACTCATGCTTAACTGAAGGTATATTCCCAGATATACTAAAGCTGGGTAGGGTAATACCGCTCTTTAAGAAAGGGGATGTCACAGAGCTTAGTAATTACAGGCCAGTGTGTATATTGCCAACTCTATCAAAAATATTAGAAGCTGTTATCAAAGCTAGAATTGTTAAATACTTCGAAAACAATAATTTATTTACAATAGCACAGTACGGATTCAGAAATGGTCGATCGACCGAAATGGCAATAAGAAAGGTAGTCTACTACATTCTTGATTCCCAAGATGGTTCAAATAAATGCGCGAGCGTATTTTGTGACCTTTCAAAGGCTTTTGATTGTTTGCGTCATGACATATTAATATTAAAATTACAGTTTTATGGCTTTCATGGGGTTGAACTTAGTATGATGAAAAGTTATTTAAATAATCGTACTCAAATAGTGTCCGTTAATGATCAAACTTCTGGGGCGGGAAATGTATCGATAGGGGTGCCACAAGGATATATCCTGGGCCCTGTATTGTTTTTAATATATATTAACGATCTTTGTAAAGTGCTGCCAACGGAGTCGGATTTATGTTTATTTGCTGACGATACACATATTGGTCTGAGAGATAAAAGTAAATCAAAATTAGATGACAAAATAAATAGTGTTATGACCTTACTAAATGAATGGTTTGATGCCAATGGTATAATTCTGAACTCAGATAAAAGCATTATAATGCATTATCAATCACGGCTAGGCATTAATGGTAATGAGACTTCTGAAGAAAATATATTTTTAGTATACACAATAGACAACACAATTAATCACAAAGCACATATTGATAAAATTTGCAAGAAAATGGCGAGCGGTAATTACGCTCTCTTTAAACTTAAACCCTTGTTAGATAAAAACTCCCTAATATCCGTGTACTATGCATACATACATTCAATAATAAGATATTCCATTACTGTTTGGGGTAATGCTACAGAGGTAACAAGAGTTCTCAAATGTCAAAAACGTTCAATAAGAACAATTAATGGGCTGAAAAAGCGTAGCCCCGCAAGGGAGCACTTTAAGAAAGACAAAATTATGACAGTTGTTTCTCTTTACATCTATAATTGTTTATTAGAAATTCATGAAGATAGGAATATTCCAGAAAAGCAGGAAAAAGTTCTACCTTACAATCTGCGTAATAATGAAAATAGAATCATAAAAAATAATGAAAGTCTGGTTGTACCAAAAATCAGATTAGCTAAAGTCCAGAAACAACTAACACAGTAATGTTAGCACACTATTGCTTTAAGGCAGAATATCTGACACTGGGTTGGTACCCACCAAAACGGACCCTTGCTGAAGAGCTCTTGCTAATTGTAATGTAACTTTGTGTCACAGTCCAAGAAGAAAACTTATTTATTCATTGCTGACAGGCTAGCCTTTAATCTCACCTGATGACAACTGATGATGCGGTGGAATACATTGTTTAGGCTAACCCAGAATTACTGATTCTGAAGGCGATCTACCCGAACGTACCGTAAGGTGTTTGGCAACAGATTTTTACTTGAGGGTTGTAGCTAGACTGGCGGGCATTCGCACCATCAGGTGCTTGGCGACAGGAAAGCGTGAAGAAAATTGGTAATATCTCTCCAAGACAACTACGGATAATAAACAGCTATGTGCTTGGCGTCAGAAAGGTGGAAGCAATTGTTATTTAGGCTAGTATAAAGTAAAATAATAAAGTCGACCCCATGCTAATAACAAGCAGAGATCGCATTTGCATGCTCCCACCTCAACAAGTTAAACACATTGGCATCCGCGTGGACAATATCGTCCATTTATTAATGAAGTTCATAAATAATTTTATCGTAAAGTTATCTCGGATTCAAAAGGATTAATTCGTCATATTATTTACATAATAAGTCCACCGATTCAGGCAGGCAACTCTAGGCAAAACGTTTCTTCAATATGCACTTATGGTCAAACTGCACTATGCTCTAAAATGACATATAAAAACTAGGTACTTACCGTTTATAAAACGTTATTCCCAGCTCAAATCCAAGTCCCGTTCACAATCCGGGTCACAAGCGGGCCGAGTCACTATCATTTCACCAAACTCTACTATGCACTGAGCACACAAGTCCAAACTGCACTATGCACTTAAGTCCAATCTGTACTATGCACTAAGTCCAAACTGCACTACGCTCTAAAATCACAGTCTTTGTTGATTAGGCACTCAACGTTTTGTCACATACTTTTTGATTATCACTGAGCTGAAATGGAAGATTTTTGCATGTTGTTTAAGTATGGTATAAGGGTTTATAAGGTTTTATCTTTTTAGGACCAATTAGGTATTTTTCTAATAGCTGGGTTCCTACTTCCTAATATAATGAGCTTATATAGTCAAGAACTTGGTACCAAAACAGAAAAAAACGAGTTTAAACATCAAATTCTCTATGTGTAATCTTGAGAATTATTCTTTCACGATTTACATCCGCCAACTTTGAAATAAGTAGGTCTACATTTTATATGTAGGCATGTCTAAAAAACATACCATCAAGTCTGTATAACCCCGAAGGGGCTGGTAGGGTGTGTCAGATGTAATTGACGTTCATAAGAGCGTCGTAAACGCCAAAATTTAATAAATCATTTGACTTTAACATTTTGCCAGTTATGCTTGCTTCCATGTAATAGGAAGCGAACCTATTAACATCTACTGGGCTGTGTATATACAGTTGTAGAAACTGGACTGCCACTGATTTTTTTTATCAGGTTCTCTATAATGTAACTATCCGGCCTGCAACCGAACCCAGAACTACGAGATTACAAAACGACAGTTGGACCCACTCAACCAACGCGGCAATTTGTGTTTCAGAATTGCAGCTCCCACGTATTTTTCTTTGGGAGTCCTAAGAAGCGACGAAGGGAAAAATATCACAAGGTAGGCAGTAGCACTTTCTGAAGAACTGTCTTCTAACACTGCGACCACCACGATGCCTGCCAAGCGTGGGGATTATGGGTACAGGGACGGTAGACGTCTTTCACTTGTTGGTGTGAACAGTTTAATAGTTTAGGAACCCAGCTTTGAATGGTTGAGCAGTGAATATCGATATAGCTTGTTTTTCATTAGCTATATAAGTTACCCCTAATCTCCGTTCAGACGTCGTCGACGCGAACTCAGCGGTTTGAGTGCGGTGGGGCGCATTCACAAAAATCATAAAAATTATAAAAATAATATTTACAAATATTTTTAAAAGTATGAAAAACAAAACACTTAAAAAAGTATAAAAATATATATCTAGTGACAAATCCGCACAATTTTCCTGTGAAGCCTACGTGACGTCACGAACGCCAGGCAGCCTAACCGGAAGAATATTCGACTAGTTTCGCTTCTAAACGACATATTTTTATACATTTTTAAGTGTTTTATTAAAATATTATTTAATGTTTTCTAAAGATACTTTTGAAATATTTGTTATTATTAAATATGGATTTCCGCAAAGTAACGCTTGAATCTATTCATTATATATTCAAGCGTTACTTTATATAAAAAAATGAAAAAAAAAAATATTATATAAAATCACTTTAAAATCATACATTAACATTATAATAGTCATTAAAATATTAGTAAAATCGTAATCAAAGGTTAGTAAAATCAAATACCAATTTTTTAAACACATTTCTTATGGTGTTAATTTTTAACCGATTACCAAAGAAACTTATTTACTTAGATACATATATTTTTGTTTTATTTTTATATATGTGTACGCATAATTTTTTACTCGATCGTCCATGTAGATGATTTTTTTTTATTGGGAGTATACCTCCAAGTTTCATTAATATTGGGCAAGTAATTTTTACTTTGTAAGTTACACTCAAGTTACATAAAATATTTTACTATTTTTACTTTTTCAACGTCGCATGCTCCGCGAATTATATTACAAAATTATGTAATGTAATCACGGATATGCTAATGAATAGATTCAGGCGTTACTTTGCGGAAATCCATATTTAATAATAACAAATACTTTTAAAAGTATCCTAAAAAACATTAAATAATATTTAAATAAAACACTTAAAAAAGCATAAAATTATATATCTAGTGACAATTCCGCCTAATTTTCCTGTTATCTACGTGACGTCACAAACATCACGCAGCCTAACCGGAAGAATACCCGACTAGTTTCGCTTTTAAACGAAGCATCTTCAGGAGGTCTTGACTTACCGAGTGCACGATCTACTCGTGCGCTCGAAAATTAGGCGGAATTGTCACTAGATATATAATTTTATGCTTTTTTAAGTGTTTTATTTAAATATTATTTAATGTTTTTTAGGATACTTTTAAAAGTATTTGTTATTATCACGGATATGCTCTAAACGCTATTAAAATTATAGGATTGCGTCATCGTTAACAAGCTTATTACAAAAAAATTTCTTGTTTGTGGTACCTACCTACAACGTAAGTTGAACTATATGTCGTTCGATCCTCATATGATGGTTAAGAACGAAAGGACAAATTAGAGTTGCATCATGTCATGTTGGCTTAGCGGTCAGAGCATACCCCGGGGGTGGATGGCGCATGTTTGAATCCCGCACATGACTATAACTTTTCCTCTAGTAGTAATTTTGTAATTAAATATTTGCCAAAAAGCCTACATCTGAACGACATTAAAAATTTTAAGGACTGAAAAAACTGTTTTTTTTAATATTAAATTTGGTATTAGGTTCCGCTGTAACGATTGCTCAGCTGGCATTACAGTATACCCGTGTATTAAATCAGTGACGTAAAACGGATCAATCAAATTAAAATCCATACCGAACGCCCACTCGGCTAATAAGATTGAGTGCTTATTACTGCCGACGAAGATAACAACATAAGTAGATTAGTGGGCATTGGGCACTGTGGGCAGGCGGCACACACGGAGTCATATTCTAAAACGATGCTAAATATAAACTGTCTAGCAACTTAAGGATGCCGTAACACACTGTTAGGTGCTTGGCGATAGATTTTCTACTTTGGGTAGTAAGTTGGTGAGCATTCGCAAAATGCCCTTCCAACATGCGGTGAAGCTCAAGCCGCCTGTGGGGATTGAACCAGGGTCCTGCGCCACCGCAGCACATGAATGGTAGTACAACGTAAGTTGAACTATAGATGTCGCTCCATCCCAATACGATGGTTAAAGAACGATAGGAAAAATTTGAGTTATGACTCATTGTCACGTTAGCTCAATTGGATTAGATCATATCCCGGCTAAAGGGGTGTATAGACGCGGGTTCGAATCCCGTACATGACTTAAATTTTTCCTCTCGTAAATACTATGTCATTTTGTAACATGAATGGTGTTATAAGAGGTGTCTGTGTGTATGTCTGGGGAGTCTTAGCTCATAAACGAATGGACCGATTTTGATGTGTTTTTTTGTTTGAAAGCTGACGAGATCGAAATGACCCTTAGCTGCAATTTAGGAATATCTGTGTCGAGGTTACTTAAAATTATAATTTTTATACTTTTATCGTATTCATAAATGGAAGCACTCACCCTATTCTTTCAACTGGCATGAAAACTTCATGAATGAAACGACAATTTAGCCTACGCCTACTCAGGCGTAGGCTATCTACTCAGATCTCCACGACTTGGGGGAAAACTTTCTAGAAGGGATTTCAGAAGTTGGAAATAGAATATAGCCCTGATATGCAAAATTACTCAACAAGTGTGCCTTTGGTAGGGCAAGTGATAAGTTGGTCTAAGACTACTACAGATTAGACCTAGGACAATAGAAAGGGAACTGGCTTTATGAGGACACCTGTTAGAACACTTCTTTCCGTGCTTGGCGAAAGTATCTCACCATTCTGACAGCTCAAAATACCCCAACCTCGTGACCTATCCGGTAATTCGACACAAAAATACTATTTTAAGACGCCGGTCAAACATAATGCTTTAGAATGTATGTATGGGAAGTATAGATCGATTTACATCCAACTAGCGGCCCGCCCCGGCCTCGCACGTGTATTTAACAATAATTATAAATTGAAACACATAAAAAGTAGTTATTGTGGCATAAATGTAATAGTTAGACATATTACTATGGCATTGCGAACTTTTTTGTAGATATTGATGACCGCTATATAATTGTAGTAGATCACTTTGCTCTAATATAATGTGTAATACAATATATTTGCTGTCAACACTTTCTGCAGCGTACGCGATATAACGTTTTCTTTGGTATTTTTTTCACACGTTGCGTTAGTTAGTTTATCAAGCTTTTCATACGGATCCCGAAGTTTTTGAAAATATTCTATAGCCTATGTTCATCAGGGATAATGTAGGATTCTAATAGCGCAAGATTTTTTTCTAATCGGTCTAGTAGTTTTAAGTTTATTCGTTACATACAAACATACAAATCTTTTCTCTTTATAATATTATAATAGATATAAATTGCTTTAGAGCTTACGGTTGCTATTTTTAGGTTAATAGCATGTTCTATCTGTCCACAAAGTAGGTAGATGCAATCCATCATAGTTCTATACCATCTCGCCGTATTTATATCGAATCCCCGAAGGAGTATGCACAGGTATCTAAACCACCTTTGAACAGAAGTATAAATTAATTTAAAAAAGTAAAAAACTCGACGGACGTTCAAAAAAGGTGTGTCAGAGTTTTGAACAAGGCGTGGTTTTTAGATAGTTGCAAGCCATTATTTAAGAAATGTAAAATACTTCCACTTCCTTGTATGTACATTAGAGACGCATGTGTTTTTGTCAGAACTCATCCGAAATATTTTCAAAATTATAATGAGGTTTATGTAAGGCAAAAAAGAGCTAAGTTTAGTAATCTACTGTACCAGCCAACTTGCCTTAGACAGATTTATAAAAAAAATGCTTATAACATGTGCATAATTATTTATAATAAATTACCACAAAGTATCAAATTATTAGAAAACTATAAATTTAAGTTAAAATTGAAAGATTGGTTACTGGACAATTGTTTTTATAGTGTTAATGAATATATGAATTTTTAAATTATTGTAATGTATTTAATTGTAATGAAATTTGATGTGATCCTGACAATAAGTAAAACAACATTTTTTTAATTATTTGTATAATATTTGCACGCCTGCCTGCACGCTGAATACATGGAAGGAAGTAATTTTAAGGCTCGGAAATTACGAAATAGTGCCAACATGATATGGAAAATCTCATAAACCAGGTACCGGATGGTACTGCAATTTAAATACACGATACTCAAGGATATAAGTAATACTTTCATCGATTTCAAAACATGTTTCCTAATAATTGGCTCGATAGAAAAAAATCTCAAAAACACCTCTGAAAATAGAGGATTCCTACTTTTTCCGCCAGATTTTAGTGTATTAAAAATTGGATTTTTTTTCTAAAATATTGATTTTTTAAGTACAATAAATTTCATTGATTATTTTAATACAAAAAAAGCACAGTTAATGCGTACTGAGCCTGTTTACAAAATGTCACATACGCCCTTTCATTCCGAGAAGCGTTAACATCATGTCGCACTATTTACTCCAGCGATCTACGTATATTGCTATCATCCTCGCTCATATCGCGGTCAGCCGCGTCATGCGTCGGACCTGTGTCACTTTTCTCGGCGATCTCAATTAAAATAAAACATGGGTAAAATTATAAATAAACGCTTTGGGAATGCAAAAAATCGTCAAAAACGCATGATGGACATAATAAGGTAAGCATCTATGGCTTCCTTTATCCATGTACCTATGTATATATCTCTTATATTAATGAAATTATGATATGATTGTGAACCCTAACGCAATATAAAAAACACTTCAAACATTTTACAAGACATAGGTACAACTTTAGCTACCTAAAATAATTATTATAAGCAATATTCAGAATTTTTCGTAATGAATGTGTTGTAATTATTTTAGATGGATCATGATTAATTTATACAGTTTCTGACAATAAGGCACACAGGTTATGTACATAATTTTCGACAAATCAATCGTCGTTCAAATAGCGCATAGTAAGTGACATCGCTTCGCAATTGAGAGGCACGTGGATCGAATCCAGCGTAAAGAGATTCTTTTTGGTCTAATTTTAATTTTACGACATAATTCTTAATAATACAATAATAATTTTACGTATGTACGTGGACCAATATAATGTGTCTGACAGTAAGGCATAAACGATATTTGTGTAATTTTCGACACCTTGGTCAATGATTGTATAGTGTGTAACTACTGAAGTCGAATCAGAAGATCGAGTACCGTGGATCGAATCTCACATACCTAGATTCTTTTTGGTGACTTTTTTATTTGTATTACTTTTTATTTGATACGTATTATATTTACGTATAATTAAGTTTTCTGACGCGTATTCAATTTACGATTACAATGCTTGCAAATTTATTAGGTATCTCGAGTTTCCATGTTTTCATATAATTAGAGAGTTTAGTATATCTAATGAACGTGAACATTAAATAGGTACTACCTAATCTAGCTACCTGAACACGTTTTTTCATAGATCTCGAAAAAGTATGTCTTGGATGGACACGAGTTGCCACAGCGTAATAGTTACAGTAGAACAACATTTTCAATTTACTACAAAGCTATGTTGAGTAAACACCGTCCTTCTGTCCACTACTATAGAAAACACAAACTTTCATACATGGAAAGTTATTGAAATATTCATGGTATTATCGAGTACGTAATATATTAGTACATATAAATTAGTAGTAAAAAGATGGCCGTAAACGTTTGATGCGATAGAGATAATGAAATTCTGAAATGAAAACTTAATACAAAAAGATGAAGCCTAAGCTTCTGCTTTAGAATGTTTGTCAAGACATTAGTTTGTTGACATTAGTGTTGACAAAAAATGTTTGTCAACACTAATGTCAAATCTCCAATTAATCGACAATTATTTCAATTTTGGGTTTCTGAAAAGCTTTTCGGTACGTTAACGGTTTGTTAAACTGACTAATTCTAATTGCCCAAAATCGACCAATTATTCTAAGATTAACGTGTTGATATCGTAAAAATATATAAAAATAGTTTTAAGCATTCCTACCTACAACGTTTACTCTAATAACTGATAAGATAGAACAAGAACAGAATTATATCAAGTATGATTACTCTAAAAACACATATTGCTATTTTTCATACCGAAGGTACTGGGTAGCACTTCACCACTATCTCGCCTGATGTTAAGTGACGATGCCATCGATGATGCAGCTCGCTTACCCTGAAGATACCTATTCACTCCTGTTTAGAAAACCCCCCCGTAATTAACCAGAAACACAGACTCAGGCAGAGTGTTCCATTCCCTAGCGGTGTGTATGATGAGCGAGTATAGAACAAGAGTCCGATTATAGAACTACGTAAATATATTACTAAAAACTACGTGATTATAGTGTTGCTGCTCATTTGTTACTCAATAGGGTGCTATAACATAACCATAGCAGCCATTAAACAAACCGCAGCTGGGTAGATTGTAATACCAACAAAAGCATTTCCAAGATAAGTAGGTTATGGACCTTCCAAACCCCAACCCTCTTTGAGAAAACACCTTTCGGCTGAGGGCGTTAAGATATGGTTTAAAGCTCTGTTTAGCGCCTGATGTGCGGCTACAACATATTCACGTTGATGTTAGAAGTGGTATTATTTTGTATTGATGCGCAGGAGGTCCATAGTTAGAATCTCGCCGCGGTCTTCCACTTCACCGCATGATGCGAGGGCGGGAGTTTTTAGAATCATTGATAGGCTTGATAGTTGTTGGCCTTCAAGTAGAAAATATATTACCAAGGATCTAATGGTATGTTACGACGGCTGTTCTTGCCTATTCTTCTCTACTGACTTCATCATCATCAGACGTCAATCACTTACCATCAGGTGAGATTAAAGTCAAAGCGTAGCCTAGCAGCAATAAAAAATGCCACTCATGATTTTTTTATTTTAATCGATTTTTACGATATAAAGCAACAAGTAAGGGAAGACAAACACGCACATTTTCACGTACGCTAGTGACTTTCACTATCAATAAACTATTACTGACATAATAACTATAAAATTAAAGAGTATTTATAATCATCATGATGGTATTGAGGATAAAGGGATTTTTTTTAATTTAATTTTTTATAGCTGATAGGTAAGCCTTTGACCACAATCTCACGTGATGGTAAGTGATGATGTGGTCGAAGGTGTTAACAGGCTTAACCTAGAATTACTCTGGCTATCAAGGACAGCTGCCGGAACACACCGTTAGGTGCTTGGCGACAGATTTTCTACTTGAGGGTGGTCGCTAGCCAGGCGGGCATTCACAAAATGCCCTTCCACCATGCGGTGAAGCTCAAGCCCGCGGCGGGATTCGAACCATGGACCTGCTGCGCGGCAGTCCATAGCCAAAGCCACTGAGCTATCACTGCTGGATTCATAAAAATTAATGAAATTTGATAATTCCACTAGCGATAACCCATCAATGTTGACATTTTAGGTATTAGAGCGTACACTCGCACGACTGGACTCTGTCAGTTAGAAATCCGAGCGCAAATAGTATTGTTGGATGTGAATGCCCAAATCTGCTTGTATTTTGACAAATAGGAACGCTTCGAACTCCTCTCTCTTGTTGTTTTACGTTTACGATCATCCGTCATATTTAATTGGTAACCATAGTAACGGTGGTGATGCCAAAAATGATTTGGGATTAATTTCATGTCAAAACAGAAGAGACAACGCTATGTGTTAAAAAAAGACAGAACACTAGAGAACGAATGAATTTGAACGACATTTTCAAATTTCATGTTATCATAGATAAACAAGCATTTTAATCAGGTGTTCTGTAATTTTTCATTAATATGCGTTCCAGAAACCCGTTGAAAGTTAGCGGATTGTTAATTGTGATGGCTTGTTAGATGAATTGAATTTTGACACGCGTACCGAAAACCGGCGATTAATATCGGACACCAAAAATATTAGGTATTTGAAAATCAATAAAAGTTTGTTATTTTTCTAGTATAGAAAATGGAGGAGAAGAACGACGCATTGTTGATATACACTATTACACAAAGAGTATATTAAGACAAATCTCGAAACATTCACCTTTCGATTTTTTTTTTATTAATATGCAGGGTTATTGGTAAAATGCTAAATCCAGGGAAACCCGGACGGATGGCAGCCCTACTCTCATAGAATGTCCGATTTTATGTCGCACTCCGGTGCATCTTCGCAACATAATCTACCTATACAAGTACATACATCAAGTGACGGCACGGGTGTCGTTTACAAACATAAACGTATCTTTCGTAATCTTTGACAAATACAGTTAATAACAGTAATACCACGGTTTTATAATCGATATGTAATATTGTGGTATTACGTATGAATAGTAATACAAAGTAATACATTTTCAAACAAAATACTTATCTTTCTCCTTGGGTGATTTCAATAATGGTATTATTTTGTTAGAAGTTTTGTTGTTCCACTCATCTACACAATAGCATCCACGAGATGTATTTATTATTATTAACAAATTGAAACAATAACTGTACCTACCTACTACATTCTCCACAGAACATAAAAAACAACAGTAGAAATCGCATAGCGCTTTATTAGTATCGGAACCAGCGTACCCAAACTCACACTTAAACAGGTGAATTGTATTTCGTAACACTAAGAAAAGCATGGTGTGATTGGTAATTTAATATTGAATGAAAGTAAGTAACCTAATAGTCTTCATTTATTTGAAAATAAACCATAATCATATGACGATAGAGTGGTTTATTATCTACTCTGTTTACGTATTAGCTCATACGGAATAGTTTCACGAGAAAGTTCTGCTACTCGCCGCTAGATGTCACTACTCTAAATGCATTTAATAAACCTTTATGACTTTTATAATAAGATTGATATTTCCGTAACGAGCTCATTACTATTTGTGTGCTATTCGTCCTTTTCTAGGATTGTACCACTGCCGTTGCCTTATTTATCGACATTGAGTTTTATTTTCAAATAAAATACACGATAAATATTTTCAAATTACAAAATGAATTTAGTAGGTACTACCTTATGTTTGAAATCAAGTGTTATAAATTTATAATAATGCTTATAATTAATAAAAATAATAATTAAGAATTTATTGTTATGTTAATATTGTCATGTTAAACTACAGATTGATTTCGAAACTTATACTATTAGAAGATAGAAAGGTCAATAGTATTACAGATTAATCTACACGATTTGTTACTACGGGTACCTAGTAACTACTTTCTATTGACATGGGTACCCTGCGATTTCGCCGGCAGCTACACTCGTTTTAAGTATGTTTTAGCTCGACCAACTCCTTAGCGAACTTTGATAAAATTTCAGACCAACACATAAGGTAACTGTACAATTCATGGTCAGCGTTCTATTGATGGTCAATTTAGATTTAAAGCTGCAAAATAAGAGAACTAAATGTTGCAGGGAAAATGGCAACACTTAATAATAATCCATAGACACTCTGCTTATCAAAAAATTACGTTTCTCATTTTGACACTTCACATTTGTAACATGGCGAGCCTTTGAACAGAATGCAATGGTAAACATATAAAATAAGTGTTATTTTGGATAAGGAGTTGAGTATTTCTGTTATTTATTTTTGTTGTTAAGTTAAGGGTTTTGAGTTATACCTTTGTATTGATACTAAGAGTCACATACCTGTGAGACGAATGATATCAGAAAATGCACATATTTCGGTCTTGGAGACTGCATGAACGACGCTGACCTTTACTGGAACGTCCAATTATGATATTTCCAATGATGATCAAATTTAGAATATTTGTCCAAAGATAAAAAAATACATTTTATTGGTAGCTCGTTCGTGCATTATAGTCTAGTAATGGTTATAGTTACCATTATTGGGGTGACCATGACTGGATACTGAATCACAAACCACAATGTTTGCATTATATTATGATTAGGTGCTTAAAGGAAGGAAAAGGTGAAAAATGACCCATTTAGTTATTTTTATCGACATTGATCTAATTTTGATTTTTATTTGATTGTTTAAGTTTGAAAGATTCTAAGTTCAGGATTGTATGTTAAAAACAAATCTTTTACTTCTTTTATCGCAAATGACAATGTATTGAAAACCATAGTGACCATTATTAGTGCTGACCATAATAGGAGAATACCATAAATGGTGGGTCAACATTGGGTTTTGGACTGACCATTAATGGCTCTGGCTACACTTACTTTTCAAATGTTTTTTTTGACTTTGCGATCAAAGACAATACCTATTTATAAGCTTTAGTGTGGAAAGCATTCCTACTGATATCAATATAAATAGTTTTGAAACCGATCTGGTTTTAATTTGATAATAATATAACAGTAAATAAAATTAAAAGATCTTAAAGTGACCATAGCTGGTGCATTTACCTTAGGCCACTTACTAAACTAACACGGGCCAGGTCCCTATCGGACGGCAAGCCACCCATCATCGCTTCCCGTTCGCAGACCCGCGCCTATGGTGGCCGGAAATCACCCTGCTACTCCCGACGCTCGGGGCGTCTCCTTCTGTTAGGAGGCCTACACGCTTGGGACCTCCTTTTGATGTTGAAAAGCGATCAAAGCTTTTATCAGTGGAAATAAATTAATACACATAAAATTAAAACAATGGTTTTATTAATTACTAAATAAGTCTAGCTGTTTTATTAATGTAATTAATAAAAAAATACAAAAATGAAATACATTTATTATTGGCCTTGAAATATAACATACTTGTTAAGAAGTTGCCTTTTTGTTTGTTTTATATTAATTTTAAGTAAATGATGTATCCGCACATTAATGTAGCGTTCTGTAATAGCTTTTATCAAATCAGTTACATGGTTTGATGTGGGGAATTCTCCAATTTGATGAAAATTTATATTTTCGAACAACTTTTCTCCCACAAACTTTCTTAATATTTTGGCCATTACTTCTTCTTTTTTAAATAATTTTCCATCCATTGTTCGAATGACAACTTCAGCAACTTTACAAATTTGTATCATATCGCTTGATGGATATACAAGCCCACCTTTATCTTTGGCTACTATAAATTTATGTAAAGAAATGCATTGATTTGAAATGAGAGCGCCAACACAGACGTCGCAATTAATTTTCTTTATTAAAATTCGGGCAATATATCCGGCAATATGTGCTATTGCTTGAGAACTAAATTCAGAAATGTTTTTTAGAAGTTCGCCGATTTCTTGCTCTTCTGTGTTGTCTTCTGTCCAATCGTCCTGTGTTAAACCTGAATCAGTAGAGGTTTTATTTATGCGACCTACTGCGGACGAGCAATTTAGGATAGACAATTGTTCCAACGCAGTACAATTTCCTGATCCGAAATCTTTTAGTTCCACATGAACCAAAAGTTTTTTGTATGCTGCCACAAACTGTCTTGCTGTCGGATTATTATTAGATCCACCGTGTGCCCTAATATTACCAAATAGAAGTTCTAAGTGATCCTGGCTTAATTTGTAAAATGGCAGGTAAATGATCATTTTTCCTTGAATGAGGCTTGAATAAAGGTATTTTAACGCTTTAGCACATCCTAGGAACCCAAGGAATCCGGTTTTTCGGAGACTATTTGTAATAAGAATGCCATTTTCCTGTTTTAAATTAGAAATATAATCGCAAGCCATATCCAAATACTCGAAAATCTGAGATGCGTTGCGCTCATTTAAAGCCTTCTTAAAACCATACTGATGGAGGTTTCGAGAATTAAAGATGTCGAACATATTATTGATCAACAATATAAACTTTTCTGTGGCCTCACTTTCTTTAAATGCCATAATTTGTAAGTCTTTACGGCAAAATTGCATAGCCTCCGCCACGCTTAAGCTAAAAAGTTGTGTTGCCAATTTCACCTTCATTCGTTGATTTTGGAAGTTGATATGGCGGTGTTTTAGTTTATTAGACAGATGGAACTTTTCATTCTCTTGTATTTTATTAAGTTCAATTATATATTGCCACTGCAGTTTGTTTCCATCTTTATCTACCAATATTTTATACGTCTGAAAAGTATTTCTTACGAGCTTTATCATATGGCATGGATCTAATATAATGACAATGTGTTCTTTTGTTGTCGGATGTTCAAATCTAACTTGTCCGTTCTGAAAAGAGCAACCTAGGTGATGTGCCATTGATAAATTCGAAGCGCATCCATCAAATGTCAATGCGACGATTTTAATGCCTATATCGTGGATCCGTTCAATGCATTGTTTAACCAGCTCTCCGCGTTGTGCTCCCGTGACTCCGTCTACCAGGAAAAAGGCCACTGGAACCTTAAAATTATGGTTTATGGCCGTTATTAAAAAAACCAAAACTTCTTTGGCTTCTGCTAGGTGGTCACCATTTAAGCCTGTCCCCATGTCAATATATCCATGGAATGTATGTCCATCCCATTCAATCCTTCGACGTATAGCCATTTCATCAATTACCAATGTAGCTAATAACGGATAGCTTGATGAATCTGCTTTATGTTTTAAAGCTACAAACGACTCTTTTGTAAAACCTGGATCGCCGCCTATATGTGCATACCATTTTTTTAATGTTTGTGGATGAGGCAAAGAACTGTTAAATGTACTACGCACGTATTTATATGCTTTTGGTGAGTAATAATGGAGAGTGAGGGCAAAACTGCGTAGTTCTGGTGAGTACATTTGTTTTGAAATAGCTCCTGATTCTGAATTTCTAAATTGTCGAGAAACCAAATCTGTGACCTATAAAATGAAAAAAATGATAGTTAAAACCAATTGTTAAGTGCATGATGGATTACGCATTTCATAATCATGTCATGCCACTCCGTAGGCTTACGAAATACGAAATGACGTCAAACCTAAAAAATAAAAAAAATAACAACCGTGCATGTCATTTTGATCAATCATATTGTTGACTGTATTTTCTAGTTAACAACAGCGAAAGAGACCCGATTTAAATTAAATGAATACTTACCTTTACGTTAGTGTTTTTTAGATTAATGATATTTTCATTAACTATAGAGAATTTTTCTTCTAAAACCTTTAAAATATCTTCAATTTTGTTTATTTTTTTCTTCAGTCTGCGATTTTTTGCTTTTAATCTACCGATTATCAAGTTTTTTCTCCTAATTTGACTTTCCTTCCACCGTAACATTCCTTGTAGCCTTCTTTTTCGAGGAGTAGAAGCCGTTGAAATAGTATCTAATGTTTGTTTACTTTTAGGGGGAGATTTTGTTATCTCATCATGTTTTCGTTTATATTGCATAGGTAGCGAGCTTAGTTCCAAACTTGGTCCTGCTCCCACATAAATTGATGTATCTCTTTTAACGACATTATGGGGCAGGTGCACCCCACTGTACTGTAAAAAAATAAAAGTAAATATTATGTCAAATCGTATTGCTTCAATATATTATGTTTGAAATATTATCAAAGTAAACGTCAACTATTAAGGTGAGCTAAATAAGAAAACAAGTGGTCAAGGTAAGGCGAATCTGCCTTATTCATACCCCTAGGGTGCTTGGGTAAAATCTCAGATTAAAGAAAAACCTATTCTTTAATCTGAGGGTAAAATATTATATTTATCATCAAGTTCAATGGCTATTTAAAAAAGAGTAATTTTGCTACTTGGTAAAAAAATAACTTCAAAAATGTATTTCAAGATACGAAGATAGTGACAAAAAATACCTTGCATTTTGTTCAAGATTGCAGCTCATAAAGTAAACTTACCTGAAAATGTAATTTTTTTTGTGTTGGCACTGCCATATCGGCTAGATATTTTTTCCCGCTTTTAATTAAAAAGTCCACTTCTACAAAGTGATCTGAGCAAATTGTACTTGTTTTTGCAGGAAACCAATTTTGCCTTCCAGTCGCTTCAATCCATTTTTCTTTTTGGTCTGGATCCTTAGGAAATCTAAAGCCATAAAATAATACGAAAACAACTTTTTTATAGGTTCGAGACTTAATGAATGACCTAAGGTCGATAAACCTATTCTCAATTTGAATATTACAAATAGATTCTCCATATCCATGTTTTAAACTTATTTCAAAGATAAGGAAAATTAAAAAAAAATCTGAACAATAAAAAAATCGCACGCGGTTAATTTTTCGCCGATCATAGAACATTGTGTTAAAAATATCGATAACTCATTATCGATAACGTCAATCTCTAATTGAGTAGCGAACTGTGACATGTGCGTAGTAAGGAATCTTCGAGAATAGTATGTTTGAGTTTAAAAGAAAGTAGACCCTATAACGTAAACAATAAAGTCTTTTTGTACTTGGCTTGTTTAATAAATTAATGTTTTTCAAATTTTAATTGAAATAAAGTAAATTAAGACTTACCTATGGTATGATATACCACCATTTGATACATTATTGGTTCTGCTATCGTTTTTACACTCCAGAATAGCACAATAAGGCATTTTGGTATTATTTTTTCAGTTGTTGTCACTGCGATGCTTCTATCTAGACTGATGTGCGTGGCGTTTGCGTGAGAGAAACACTTTGCGGAACAGCGCAAAGTTCGGGGTACGCGCGCCCCGCCCACATCCGACTTCTACTGTTTTTTTATGTTCTGTGACATTCTCCATGTGATTTTTTGTTAGTGAAATCTTAATATGACTTGTAGTAATGACACGAGCAGGTACCCTTGATTGTTAGCGGAAACAAAGCCAGGATCTGAATGAACTACGCTACTTGATAAGAAAAAAACAAAAATTGGAACCGACTCCAACACCCAAAAGTGTGAAATAACTTGTTCAAGTCGGTACCAGTATAGTTCAAAAGTACCTATTATCACAATATTGTGCACGTGGTACTAGTGTTGGACTTCGACAAGTTAATTCACACTTTTTGGTGATGAAGTCATTTCCATTTTTATTTAAAAAAAAAACACTTCTTTTTATAACCCTTGCTACTTACGGGATCGATCTTCATTCATTGTCAACGACTATATCATCAAGATAAGTAAATATTTTTCAGTTATTGGAGTGTATGTCAAAAACGGCTTGACCGATTTTGATGAAATTTAACTGGAACCAAACAACAAGTATCAGCTTTCAAACAATAAAAGATTTTTTTAAATCGATTCACCCAGTCAAATGTTCTGAGGTAACAAACATATAAGAAAAAACAGACGAATTAAGAACCTCCTCCTTTTTTTGAAGTCAGTTAAAAATACCCAATAGTATAACCCGCTATTTGTATTTTGATCAGGGGTAAAAAAGTTTTTTTATGATTTTCTGTGTAAATTTTACACAATATACTTGTTTTTGTAATAAATAAACCATCTATTGTGTAACAGCTTACGCCTTGCATCAAAGTAGATACATAGTTCATGTTCATCAAAACCATAGTTCATGTTCATTAAAAATGAACATACACAAAAACTGCAAAATCAAACAAGTTGGTAATAATCAAGACTAAACTTGTTCTACTGTAGGTATGGTAAATTTAGGCTCGCGGGAACTATGATCGCAAAGGGTTAACTGTGTCACACTATGATATTTACAGCATACAATCAACTAATGGTTGGTATCATGTATGCATACTAGATGGCGCTTCAGCACACATCACATTCGTGTGTGACAAGATAGTTTCTACTAGTTCTACTAGAGAGCGCTCTAAATTTTTAACCAAATAAAATATTACCGTTGACTTGCGGACGTGGCGCCATGTACACCGCGAAGTAAACACGCGAGGAGAAGTGGGGACAAAATCTAACATCTGGTTTTAGAATTCTGTCCCTTAAGACCTTATATATATCGAATTGTATTCTAGGAAATAAATGATTTGATTTGATTTGATTCGGATTTTTTTCCATTTTCGTTAATTGTTTTATCGTTCCATTGAAATTGAAACTACATGTTATAAATTAGTGGAATCGTTTTTAAAGTCCTTAATTTTTATACCCCACTCCTGGGTTTAGAAGAAAAATATTATTTTATCTCAAAATATGGGGTGTAAAGTAAAATCCGCTGGTTTCATTATTTTTTAGGTACCTAGTGTCACTAGCGCTCACGAGCGCGAGTCCGACTGGCACTTGGCCGATTTTTAGTATTTGTGTTATAGCGGCAACAGAAATACATCATCTGTGGAATCTTCAACTGTCTAGCTATCAAAGTTCATGCGATACAGCGTGGTGACAGACAGTGGAGTCTTAGTAAAAGAGGCCCGTTTTTTCCTTGTGGGTACAAAACCTTAATAAATAGATTTTGCTTTTTTAATTTATTTTCTTAGCCCTACTCTCTGGGTTGCAAATTCCAGGCATTAGGGACTTGTGCCTCGTCCTCTGCAACGCGATGGACCCAGCACCCGCACGGTCAATCCATGAAATGCTAAGAAATTCGTCTCTTTCATCGATTTGTGGCAGTCGCCTACATTTATGTTCGCCATGGAGTTTTATTCATAAGGTCATCGAGGTATGGGAATACTTGCAAATCCTTTTTCAATTATTTGGGTGAACTGTAAGTGTTTTTGCCGGTTTAATTTATTATATTTAAATGTCTGTTAAACTCACGAGCATTTCATTTCATAAATGGGTGTAACGATTTGAAATTATAACCAACGCGCCTCGAACATGGCAATGTAAATCAAGCGACGTCTCCCGATCGACTCTCAGTAGTGTGCGTATGTGCGTCTACTGCATGCTTGTCTTCCTGTCTGTGTCATTCATTAAAATGTATCATATACAATGGAAGTATAGCTGTGTGCATTATATGCTTGTGTTCAATTTTGACCACATTATACCTACTGTCGTGATATTAGAGTGTACCCTATCTGCCTTTTTTATTTAAATGAATGGTGTAACTGCAAAAATACTTGACCAAATTTGATTCAATTTAAATTTAAGCAACTCGAAGTGTACTTACTCTATACTAATAAATGACTAATCAAGATCGGTTATGATCGAAAATAGGGTAATGCGTGGTCATACATACAAATAAAAAAATACACTCGTCCGCGTCGCCTAGAAAACTTTCCTTCTGTTATTATATCGGTAAAAAAAACTAACTACAAACACGGGACAACATAATAACAAATTGTAGAAAGTTTTGGCTTTGGTTTAATGGCTGGCCGCTACCTAACTCCAACTTTTCATGGTAATAATAAATATTCTAAAATTGTTATAAGAAAACATCGATAAATTCGATGTTTTCTTATATTATTTTACGATCGAGAAATGGATTATATAAAATTCGGGAAAATATCTCGATCGTGCGCTCGTAGAGTCAAGACAAGACCTCCTGAGAATGCTTCGTGTAGAAGCGACACGCGCCGAAAATTCTTCCGGTTCGGCTGCGTGGCGTTTATGACGGCTTAACAGGAAAATTAGGCGGAATTGTCACTAGATATATTTGTTATGATTAAATATGGATTTACGCAAAGTAACACCTGACACAATTCATTATATTAACCATTCTTGGGTATGCTCTTGTTGGTAACTAGTATGCCAGCTAAACTGGAAAATATTTTCTAACATAATAAACTTCCTTAGTAAAGGACCTCCGCCTATAATCACCAATATACATGACATTGGGCCAATAAGGCCTGATAACCTCCCGCGAGGTCAGCGCGAATGATGTCATGATTGATAGGCACTAAGCGCAGTCATCAGCAGCGTGCATGTATGAAAGTTTATTGTTTATAAAATATGCATTTATCTTTAGTAATACCACAGAGTAAAATAATAGTAACTGTTTACTTATTAACTGTACTTAGTACTAAAATATTATTATCATTTTTATTGCATGTTATTGGGTCAATGGCAGAAGTTTAGGCATCCATAGCAAGAAGCTTGCAAAGTTATTTAAAATAATAAGGTCAACATATTCCTACAACATGGGTACCCTCATGAGGGGTCGGTACTATATAATAATAGGTCTTCCTCCAAAAACACAAGAACATGATTAAGATATATTTGTTCCTAAAAACACAAGGTGTAAGTTTTGCTATGGTTTCAAGGCCATACGCCTGCCTAATGCTAACCAAACGGTAGTAATTAGTATAAGCGTTACCTTTCAGGTAATCAAGGCTTTAAATGCTAAGGGACCCTGTTGTGCGCATAATGTGCACCCATGTCACATCAACGTGGTAGTATGCAGCTTATTAAGCGCTTAAAACCAGCGATACACCATGCTTCCTATTGACTAAACAGTATGTGATCAGACAATAAATAGGCACGCTCTACTTGAGCACTTCAAAAGATTGATCAAGATGCTGAAGAGAAATGGAGGAAAATTGTCTTTGACTGACTAGGATATAGGGATCATAACAAAAGATACCAACAAATGTGATGGGAAGATTATCTAAAATTGGAGATTTGACTTGGAGGTGAATGTGTATGTGATGGTACATATGATGGAACGCAGTGGAAAATTTTGGAGGAGGTAAATGCCAAAGAGACAGGAAACCAAAACATTCATTACTTACACCTAACGAGTTAGTACAGATGGAATGGCTTATTATTACTATATTTTCATGTCATGGGTCATGAGTAGCTATTTTGTGGTATATTCCAGAACACCGTAATAAACATTGTAACTGAATTTGAAGGTGTGCTTAATGCGCACGGACACCCCACTATCCTAAGCATAAGTAGTGGTATTATAATGCTCATTTGGGACATTACTTAGTTAAGTGAGAAAACATATTATTAAGTGCTTGGCGACAGAATTTCTACTTGAGGACTATAGATGCACGGTCAGCATGCTAATTGCATCACCACCTCTTTATAAAGCTTAGTTCTTTGTGGGATTTGAACCTGAAACAGGCTATTCAACAGTCCTAAATAATTGTATATTGGGGTTAAATCTTAAACAAATATTTCATCCATTGTGATTGCCTAAGTAACTCCCTATATATTTAGTTTCAACCACATAATGGCTGGCCCACATAGATGTTCTCACACTTTCATTATACTCACGCACACAAGCACACAACTGTGAGATCTTGGTATAGTAACTGCATATCATCTTGTTATTGTTTTAGATGTGTATCAAACTATTTTTACAAGCTTGATCCAGTTGAATAAAGGCTAAATATGTTTATAAAAAAAATATTTGCAGGCATTATGCACAAAATATGCCCTGTGGGGTGACTAGCTAGAATATCAGAATCTGTCAAACCAGTGGGTGCAGTAAGAGGTGACTAAAGGTAAAATACTGGAAGGTGGGCAACAGCACCTTCTGAGGAACTGATATCCCCAAGACGCCTGTCAAGTGTGGTGATTATTACAAACACCCCCACAGAGGGAGGCTGTCTTCAGCAGTGGATAATCCCGCTGATACAGTAATGAAAAAAATGCATTGGAACTGTTGCCCTGAGGCTGTGGTGAGTGTTGATGGACTGGAACGAAGGGATCCATAGTTCATATCGTGCTACAAGCTAGACTTGCACAACATGGTGGTAGGGCATTTTGCAAATACTCGCCTGGGTAGTTATCATCCTCAAGTAGAAAATCTATAGCCATGCACATAATGGTGTGTTGTGATAGGTCTTTGAGACTGTGCCGATCCAAGGTTTAGCCTGCATTTCAATACATTAAGTACCAAATTCAATACATCAAAGGCTAAACCTGGACCAAAAGGTATGATAATAGTCGAAGGTTAACCTGTCAGGAATTAATAAGACATTGTTACATGTTATACATTAGGAGAAAGACGAATAATTAGCATTCCATGGATTCACCGTGTGGGTGCCGGGTCCATACAGAGTTCTTTAGCACCGTAACATCCTAAACTGTATAGATTGGGGTTGGGAGGGTTGGCGTCAGGCTAGCTCCTAGCTATAAAACTGAAGTCATGTTTTACTAGTAGCTTACAACTAAAACAGCTTTAACCTTGAATGGAAACTAGCTCTCAAGGATGCTGCAGGAACACACCTATAGGTGCATGGCCATAGATTTTCTACTAGAGGGTGGCAGTTAGCCATGCAGGCATTTGCAAATACCCTACCACTATGCAAGTTTACCAGAAACAGGCTATTCAACCGTTAAAATGTTCAAAACACTTTAACAGGTGGTACTTCCATATATAAATTGGATCGTTCCAAATATAGTTTCAAAAACATCAAGTGGTCTTTTTCAAGTAGCATTCAGAACATTCACACTAATCTCACCTTGAACACATTTATATTTGTGGGCAACACCCCTACATACACACACCACACATACCTAATTCAAATCATAAAGATAGAGTTAGAAAAAATATTTATCATGTGTTTTAAGCAATGTTGAAATAGCTGATAGTATAAGGGTACGAAAATGATACTGATTATGGTGTATATATATATGATATGATGAAAATGATTATGATGGATAAAATAAACTTTTCCATAAGCTTTTAAAAACTATAACATTGAAGGAATTCAACTTGACTCTTAGCTAAGTTCTTATACAGTTAGATACTAATTCAAGATACTGTATCTTATCATAGGAAAGTAATAAGGAATCTCGGTGAAAAATGTAGCATAATCTTTTGCTGTGTGTTACCTTAATGAGCTTGAGATAGAAGGCAGATAAGAAAAATATTTGTTGACAGATAAGTGTAACAATGACTAATGCTTGTTTGTTGACTTTTCCACATATGTGGCCTATATTTTACAATGGACTAGAAATTATGTCATAGCATTATATTATTTATATATGTAAATGAATGCTACAAAAATAGTTATAAACTAGCTATGGCTAAGATAGATTGTAGAAATCATCAGTGACATAGATAGCGCTCACATGCTCAGGGACCAAAAGACTAAAAATACAGATTTATAATAGATAGCAAAGATCTTCTGCCAGGTCAGGAGTACCCTAAACCGATGCTCATGTATGAAAGGATTGATGAATGTAGATGAAGCGAAGCAAGGATCGTAGCAAGTAGAAATTGATGGTCTGTAGCTACCCCTACAGGAAAGTGGCTTGATTTTATGTATGTACATAGTAAGCCATGAGGGTATAAGGAACCATTGGAATGGATATTTTGCGAAGGTAATGAATAAGAGATTGAAACAAGGAGATATTTCTAATATTCAGTGTTAGAAGTATGTTCCGTTTTTTATATGTGATTCTGAAGAATTATTGCAAACTGCAACAAATATTTGTGTGATCCAAGAGGTGAGTGTGGATGAACCGAAGGTATGCATACATGAAGAATGGATAAGCCTTGTTGAAGTTGGATAAGGTTGGCCTGGATTACACCTGTTGAATAATGTCAGTTTTTGAAAGTAAATAAATGCAAGTGTTTGGCTTTATTTTGTGGGCCTCTACTGTTATTATGATATCTAAGGATATTTTGACAGTAACTTAATTTTGGGATCCATAGGAGAGTCCATAGCAGCACAAACATTAACCTACAAATTATATATACTAGCGACCCCACCCCGGCTTCGCACTGTTAATTACGACTATAAATTGAGATGTAAGCTATCCTATCTTTCAATTTGAAAAAAATTGATCAAATTGCACACGGTGTGCTAATCAAATTTAAAATTGGTTCAGTAGTTTAGGAGTCCATCGCGGACAAACAATGTGACACATATTTTTTTATATATAAAGATATTCACCAAATAATTATTAAAATGGGAAATGGGCTACAAATTATATCCCCGTCTCTCTTCCTGTGGGAGTAATAAGAGCCATTAAGCCATTTGGGCAGTGCGGCACACTACTTATAAATGAATAGGGTGTTGCTGCATACTGAGAGCACAATAGGTCTTCTAGTAGCAGGTCAGCTGACCCGCAGACCACAGAAAATCAGAGCCATAACTTTTTAGGACCACAGTAGACCCACAGTAATCCACCAAACATTTTGCAAGCTGGTGTTGGATAATAAAATTTGTTGGACTATAGAGTACTGCTACAGACCTCTTGTAGTCCACAACATTTTTGAAAAGGACCAGTTTGTAATCTGACATATATGATAACATACTTATAATAAGGGTAAGATTAAATTTATATGTACTACATAATTATACATATAAAAATACAATTAATAATGCAGGTAATGGCTGGTTCCAAAACTGTATTTAAGATTGATATAATGTTTTTATACAGGTTGGCTGGCCATTGATATGGCCATCATCAGCAGTGTCTTCTTGTACCCTTGTTACAAGTTAAAAAAATTAAGAATGTATTGAAGAAGATTTTCAGTGATAAATTTGCTTTGTATGTATATTTATGAGCATGTTGAATTATGGGGGGTTCTGTCTGGATTACAAGGGCCTGATTACCGGACCGGGTTACAGGGTTAAACTGTATTATGTTTATGTGTTGTTAGCCAAAATATAGTAGGGTTGTAATTAGTGTGGTATAGAAAGAAGTATAAGCCCCACATGTGGGATAAACATCTGAAGAAGACTAATCACTGAAAAATGAAAGCACTTTTAGAACTGGATTGGCTATAAACCATTCAGCAAATACATCTAAACAGGTTAGCATCAAATTCTGTCAATTACAATGAAATTCCATTGTGTTTTTTGACTATGATGCAAATAGATTAATGGTAATAATAATAATAATATAGTAATAATGTTTATCATGAAAGAACTTAAGCTATGACCTTACACATAAAATATTAAATCAGAATATCAGTAATGTGTTTATTACCCCCAGAGAAGTCCTATTCTAACACTAATTAAATAGTTAAATCAGTGTTATAGACAAGGAATAATGCAGAAAAATAGGAAAAGTTAGATAACAAAAGGTAAGTTATGTCGTTAAACTTATCGAATATAGATGTAAGTAGTGAGCATCAGGGTTTAAAAGGTTCACATTCAGGCAATATCATTGACATTTTGAGACAGGAGTGTGAACAGCACAACGTCATAAATAAATGAGGTATATAGCTTGTTTAACAGTTGATGAAGATCAGGGTAGTGACAATGATGAAGTCATATTTCACTTTGTGACTTAAAGATTCAGTAGGAGGGATTCAGCTAGCCTTAAAAGAGAAAGGCATTATTACTTGTATGCATTACAAATATAAACAGCTGATTATTTTATATACAATAGGTTTGCAAATACATTAACTATAGCCCCAACAAGGACTTAGTATTGTATTAAGAAACAGAGCATGATTCACCCAAAACTAAGAAAACAATAGGAAATACATTGTATGTTTTTTGTATGCTAACTTTTCCTTTCTGGATTTGCAATATCGTGTCTTGGCGTCATGATGTCATCGCCAGTTAGTCCAATTGAAGCTACTTGATAAAATTGAGCGTACAGTGTGTGCCCACCAGAATATCCAACCTTCATTACATTTGCAAATATGAACTTTGCATTCTCTCATTTTGATCGCTATTCTGACTTCATTTACACGCGTAGCTTGCCATATTTAGCAAGCTAGGCGATCGTTTTTACTGTATAGATGCAAAAAAATTATGAGGAATCTCGACATGCAAATAAAATCTGCTATTACATCTCGAAGACCCATCATCTATATACAAGGATTGCTATCTAGTAGAAAATTTTATTTGTACTAAAATAGGTCGACAAATCCCCTCTGTGTGATGCGGAGACACTCGATGACAAATAAAACAAAGAACAAGATGAGTATTTCAACGTAAATATAAACGGGAGGAGACATTACCATGTAAAGAAAACGACCTCTCTAAAGATCAACTTCCTTGCACATATTATTCACAAACTCTCACGTTTTGGCAATAACACGATATTCACTGCTTAAACCAGAAATAAAATAACACTTTAGAGGATTCTTTAACTATTTGCACGAGAATAAAAGTCTCACCGTTAAAATCACTCGAAAAATGCAGCGATTACGCGCATGTCGGACAAAAATTTACATCACGTGACCTGTCATGGCGTCGCGTTAGCTTTTTAATTTTTTAGCATTTTCAACAGATACGGATACGTTAGTTTTTTTTTATGGCGATACATTTTATTTATTTTTAAATATATCTGACTTTGTGAATTTTGCCCAAGCAATTTTTTTAAATGGATATGAAATAAATTATCTTGGCACCTGCCCCACACCTTACGATATCGAATGCGTTTTGAAGTTCTAGACTAGACTGTATTGGTTATTATTATTATGATATGAGCTTTCACAGTTTTCCGAACAATAAAAGTTACGTTTTCTTCCCATACATTTTTGTACAGTGGTCCTATCGAATATGTGAACGAACTAAAAACCGTTGTATGACTCTAAGTTGTAAGTGTTAGTCATCTTCAATTGGCGTATTCGAATATGAAAAACGTTTTATGGTTTTGGGTTGGTTTTGTTTGGACAGTATGAGATTCATAGGCGACCGTGGTATGTGAGTGCCGAATCAAAAATACTAAAAGTGTGACTAATATATTCGTAATAGGTATATGTAATAGGTTCAAGACAGAAGTTTAATATTAGGTGATATGAATTTTGTCGTAATAGGTTATTCAAATAATAGTGAGCGACGTGACGGCGACCGAGTGACGCTATTCTTCCTTACAATTACCAGTGACTTGCCATCTCACTCTCACTCGTCGCGAGAGAATGCAACGCCGACATTCCAATTTGCTATGTATGATGTATCCTCGTGGCTCGGTCCTTGCACGCGGAGGCGTTCGGTGAAGTTATTGCATATATTGTAATACTGTCGCTTTTTGTATACGAGCTTCGTGGATAATCAGAGTGAGACCAAGCAAAAGATATCGATAGTTTATTAAAAATTAGGTTTGCAATGTTATGGGTTAGTAATTACCTATTATTTTAACGCTGCCTATTACTTACTATTTATGAAATATAAAAAAAAAACATTAAAAACAAAAAGAACATAAAAATAATCTACATTATAAATGTAGTAATAATCTACATTTATAATGTAGATTATGTCTACAACTTGTATAATACATACTCACTGTATAATTATTACGAATGATGTATGCGCCTGTAAGAGGTGTACGTATCAGGCCTTGTCATGACTTAACTGTCATGAATTTGTAAGACAATATGTATATCATGTATTTTTAATATGTACACTGTTGGTGCATCTAAATAAATAAATAAAAATAAACTTATAAATCATTGTTAATATCGCGATTTACTTTGTAAATACGCCAACTATTTCGATTAGATAGTCATAAGCCTGTTAAAGTATACAGGCAAAGTAAAGCACTGTATATTTATATCAATAACGTGAGCGATTTGTCAACTACACATAATATATTTACCAATAACGGTTAAAATGCGTGTCTTTTATGAACGAGTAATGTTATGATAAGTTCTCACTATTATTTGACTATTACCTAGTAATAGGTTAGTGAACATAATATTGGCTAAGCGTTATATTCGATAATAGGAATACGATTATACGATCCTAATGTAATACCTCTAATTAAAATACTTTTTACAGTTTTCACTCTCCCGGCAAAAAAATCAATGAAACGGTTGATATCACACTATGGTAAACTTATTGAATATATTTTTTGCGTAAGTACTTAATTTAATAGAATAATATAATAATCATTACCCTAATTCATCTACCATCTAAATTATAGATATTATATGTGATATCAAAATTTTAGTTATTATATGAATTTCTTTGAAAGTTGTGTGAAGAATAATTAATACCTAATATGACGTATTCTTTATAATGGAAATTTGCACCCACTGTCACCTATTTATATTCAGGTAAGGTTGTCGGTAGAAACCAGTAAAAAACGATTATATAATAAAAAAAAAATTAGTTATGTTGATGTAGATAGGTTAGCCTTTGATCACGCACGATCTCACCTGATGCTTTGTGATGATGTGCTCGAAGGTATTAACAGGCTCAAAATAATCTTATTTTCTCTAAAGCACTGCTGCTGGAATACACCGTTAGATGCTCAGTGACAGATTTTATACTTAAGGGTGGTAGATAGCCTGGCAGGCATTTGCAAAATACCCTTCCACCATGCGGTGCAGCTCAAGACCACGGCTGGATTTGAACAAAGATCTTGCTACGTACGTACCTAGTGGCAATAGCTATGGACTTCCGCCATAGCTATTGCCACTAGGTTATCAGTGCTTCAAATTTGAACAGATATCTTAATTATTCAACGTATACAGGCGTAACTTTGTAAAAATCCATACTAAATAATACGGGTTAAGGGCCTGTTTCAGAATGTTCGAGTGAGTTCCAGTTTTACTACCCAGAACATATTTATTAAACAAAACACTATCTTTGCGTTTCACAGTCATCGATTTAGCCTATCCATCTGTTAAAGCTTGAAACGCGCTGCATGTTAACTGTCATTTTTATCATTCAGTTATATTATGTATTGCATAGCAACACTTAATATTCGTTCCGTTGTCACCTTGTAATAAATTCACAATAACAAATAATTGAATAATATACAATTATTACATATATAAAATAAATTGCTTTGCAGGTAATATATGCGGAAAGAAGAAATTTTATTTTTTATTTTTAATATATTAATCTATCTAGCGTTTATTTTTCGGGTTTTTTTGTATAATTAAGTTATAGTTTAGTTAAAATCGAACTAATCCCGAATTGACCTCAGTGATGGATGCCGTGACGTAAACAAGTTCCCTACAACAATCACGTACCACAGAGTAAAAAGTTATATTAAACAACTTGCATTGTGCGCCATCTAGTGTCGAGCAGCAACATTGTGAGTTAAGGATTGACAAATAAGACATATTATACATTATTTTAAATTTCAGTAAACGTCTGTTACTTTGGTACCGAAAACAGTAGAGCGAAGACCACGAAATAGTAGTACTCAAGAAGACTAAAAACAGCGTCGAAGAAAGAGCCATAGGCTTATTGATCGTAGCGAAAAAAATCCTAAGTCTATGGGAAGAGCATTACTCTCCTGTTGGCACGAGGATTACATAGATAGATAGATAGATAGATAACACTTTATTGAGACACCACAAAAAAAAACAGCTTATAAAGATAACACTACAAAATATGATGTAACAATAGGCGGTCTTATCGCTTAGAGCGATCTCTTCCAGACGACCTATAACTGGAGGACAAAATTTTACTAAAATACATAGACGGTAGTCTTCATAATACAAACAAAATAATTACATAGAAGGCATCTAAAGTATGTACAATTATAAATAAAATTAAATAGGTATATACAATTAAATTAATAATACATATACCTACATAAATATATAAATACATATATAAAATAATAAATATATATATATATGTTTATACATAAGATCATACAATATATACATATACCTATATCAATAACATTAAATAATGTAAGTAGTTAACACACAGAACTATAAAAGTTATAACTTAGTAGCAGTTTATAGCTAACAGTAATGAATACAATCATGATGGGGAAAGATAATGATCTTTTACAAGCTTTTTGAAAATATTAATTGATGGTGAACGTTTAATAGCAAGAGGCAAAGAATTCCAAAGACGTACAGCCTCAGAGGTGAATGATCCATCATAAAATTTCGTTTTACGCTCAGGCACTTCAAGCTGCAGATTCAAAGACGATCGTAAAGAACATGAGTGAGTATCATGAAGGAAACGAAAACGTTCCTTGAGATAACGCGGGGAAGAGGGGTGAAATAGAATACTATATAGAAGGGACAAAATATGAGCATTCCGACGAAGGCGAATGGGGAGCCACTTGAGCTTAGTACGAAATTCAGAAACGTGGTCATACTTGCGTAATCCAAATATGAACCTAATGCAGAAGTTTTGGAGACGCTCAAGTTTATTTAGCATATCCTCCGTGAGGTCAAGGTAGCAGACGTCAGCATAGTCTAGAATAGGGATTAAAAGAGACTGTGCTAGCGCAATTTTAGTGGTAGTTGGTAGAAGGTTTCGAAGTCTGCGTAAGGCACCTGCAGAAGCGAACATTTTGCGGCTCGTTTCAACTAGTTGAGGCCCCCATGTTAAGCAACTGTCAATAGTTAAGCCAAGATTTTTGACTGTTTTACTAAATGGAATGGCAACCCCATCAAACACAACCTTTGGTAATAAGTTCCAGTCAATTCTACTTATCATGTGAGAACTTCCTACTACAATGACTTGCGTTTTCGTAGCGTTGACATTGAGTCCGTAAGCTTTGCTCCATTGTGATATTTGAACCAAGTCTGTGTTTATGGCTGCAACTGCATCCGACAATTCAATGAGAGGTGCTTGACAGTATAATTGTAGATCGTCTGCGTAGAGGTGGTAGGAAGAAGATATATTTCTAGAAATTGAGTTAATGAAAACAGCGAAAAGAAGAGGAGATAAGACGCCACCCTGAGGTACACCAGCTGACGTGTTACACCAAGAGGAATAAGATTCATCAAGGCGAACCCGCTGTTGGCGACCATGAAGATAAGAATGGAACCAGCCAATCACCGTTGGAGATATGTTGTTGGAGCGAAGAATTGCAAGGAGGATATCAAAATCTAGTGTTAAAAGCATTGCTGAAATCTATGAGTGTCAGCACAGTTAGCTGACCCTTATCCATTCCTAAACGTATATCGTCTGTTATTTTTACAAGTGCAGTAGCTGTGCTATGTCCTGGACGGAAACCAGACTGAAAAGGGTTCAAGAGATTGTTAAATATAAGGAAAGAATTAATTTGATTATGCACTAGTCGTTCGAGGACTTTGGATAAAAAAGGAAGTATAGATATTGGACGATATTCACTAAATGATTTAGGATTAGTTTTTTTAGGTAGAGGTATTATGTGAGCTTCCTTCCATAAAGACGGAAACACACCATTAGTAATAGAAAAGTTAAGAATATAACAAAGAATAGGGAGAATGGAATCAAGGATGGGTATCAGCATGTTACGACTGATTCCATCCGCTCCTACAGCGTTAGAAGAAATGGAAAGTATGCTCTTCTCAACATCACAAGCGGTGAATTGGCTAAACAGAAAAGGAGAAAAGGTAGGAGCTGAAATGTTAGAAAGAGAATTTAAGGTGCAAGCTTTTACCGTGTGATCAATGTTACACGATGAGGAAAAGTGTTGGTTTAAAGAGTTAATATCTAAATTTGGGGAAGATTCATAACGAGATTTACCAACTCCTAATGACCTTAGGAATTCCCATTTTGAACGGATTCAAAGATATGGCGTCTTTGCGCATATCTACACACCACGTTACAGCGATTACGATGTTTGACGTACCGAGCTTTATTTGCATCATTTGGATGACACTTGTACTTACTTTTGGCAGCATGTTTTTTATGTTTTAATATTTTAATCTCATCAGTGAGCCATGGCGCTGGAGTATGTTTAATTTTAATAGACCTAAGGGGAGCATGTACATCATACAGTTGTGTGATGAAAGTATTAAAAATTGAAATTTGGTCATCGATTGTATCTGTTTCAAAAATTGGTGACCAGTCAATTTTTCTAGCATCGCTCATAAATGTATCGAAATTCATACCACTAAAATTACGCTGCAGAATAATTGTGGGCTTAGATTTAGGAGGACGAATTTTGTATGATAAGAAAATCAAGTCATGATAGGAAAAGGCATCAGCTGTATACTGGCCATGTTTAGCAACATGATCTAATGAAGATACCAGAATAAGATCAAGGAGAGATGGAGTACAATTAGGAAAGTAGTGCGTGGCACTAAGAGGCAGGATATGCATGTTGCTGGATTCTACTATGGTTTCTACTGAAGACGAACGATTATCATGCTTCAAGAGGCACGTGTTAAAGTCACCCATAATAATGGTATGACTAAAAGAAGGAGACAGATCTGTCAAGATCTTTTCGAAGGAAGAGAAATAATTGTTCTTTGATGAATTGCTATAGTAGACTCCGAGAAGTACTTTACAGTGTGAAAGAAGGACTTCAATAAAAAGATGTTCACCAGCGTGTGAGGAAAGTGGTTGGGTAGATGAGCTAATTACAGAGAAAGGTATGTGCGTACGGAGATAAATAGCTACACCTCCACCACCACTACCCGTCCGATCGTTACGGATTAAGTTAAATTAGATACACTTGCGTCATCTTAAAAGTCTGGTTTCTTAATAATTCGGTTATTCTTAAAAAAGTATTTCCGAAATTTCTGTATAGTTACGTTTTAAATGACTGGTAAAAATAGCGTTAATATATATATAGGTAAGTAATGATGTGGTCGAAGATGTTGTTCAGGTTAACCTAGAATTACTGGCTCTCAAGGACAGCTGTCGGAACACATTGTTAGATAATTGGCGACAGATTTTCTACTTAAGGGTGGTAGCTAACCAAGCGGGAATTCGCAAAATGCCCTACCACCATGCTATTACGACTGCCATCGTAAGATAATAAGTATAATAACCGAGACATACGGCTTAACCTTGGCCTTCGAAGCACTGAAGCGCTAATGTCATAACACCCAGGTGTTCTACGAGGTGTTACACGGGCAAGTACCGTCACTAGCGCATAGCGGTAACCTATCCAAGTCATGACCGCGTTGCTTAAGGGTATATTTTAGGCGAACGCCCCCATACAAAACGCAGCTCCAATCTCATTTTAATAATAGCGAATAAAACTCAATGATTTTTTACCTACGTAATCACTACCCTAATATCTAGGTTTGTAGTGCATCAGATTCTCATTAAATTATACAGTTTTGAAATTACACTAGCTCAAAAACTCGTAATTTTAGATAAAAGAAAGACCCAACTTTAGCATCTATCAAAAAAAATAAGCATGTTTTTAATATTTCTATTGCACCACAAACATGGGGAATATAATGAACTTTCTATAATGGTAAGTTATTTATACATGTGTACTATACTTTTTATATAAATCTGGAGCTACGAATAACTGGCTCAAACTCCTAAAAACGAGTGCTACCTATATACTAAATGATCTATAATAAAAAAAAAATTAGTCCAAAAGAAAAAGGATTTGCCAGATTTGCTGGCGGGTATATGTCCTTAACTTATTAGCATTGACCTTACGCTAGATACTCTTTACCAAGGAAAATAAAATGTGCGGCTTGTGCTGATAATTTATTTTTGTAGCTGTTACGGGCATAGTGTATAATACTTAGTTATAAATTGCGTATCTTAAAATACAAAACAAATGTAATTATCGACTACACACAGACTAAATACCTTTCGAAGATTTGTTATAGATCTTCAAATCAAATCAAATAAAATATGTAAGTAAATGTAATCAAAATTATTAAGTAAATCAATAAAGAAAATCACAAACGGACAGTCATTTCAAAAATAATAGGGAAAATGATATCTCATATGATAGCAAGGAGGCAAATCCATTTCACAATCATAACAAAAGAACGGTCTTTTCTTTCTGTGGCTTTTGCGAACAAGATCCATACAATGACACCTCTTTTCATCGCTCGTACTGTCATCCCTGTCAGAATCTTCAAGATCAAGCTTCTTTCTTGCCGCTTCTCGCCTCGATCTTTCTATTTCTCGCGGCTTCTTCCTAGGTCTGGATTCCCGCGGGGGTGAACGACTATGATGTGGTGTTGAAAACCCAATGGGCTGGTTAGAGAAATCCCTAGGCCATGGTTGGAAACTTCTTTGCGCGTACTGTCTGTGATCAGTAGATGGCTGGGGACCTGATAGACCTGATGTTCCATAGGGTCTGGTAGACCCATCAGGTCCTAATGTAGTTCGAGGTGGTGATCGTCCTGAACAGCATGGCTTAGAGTAAGTATCTGATCTGGATATTGGATGTCCTATGGTTGTTAACGCTTGAGACATTTCATCAGGGTTAGGTGGGGCAGGGTAAGCTCCAGAGAGATACGCATCAGGCTGTCCAGAGGTGTAAAGACTTGCCAGTGGGAAACTGGGATCACGCGCTATTGATTGTTGGCCGATCATACTTTGTCCCCCCATTGGCTGTTGAAATGATGGACCTGGCAACACTTGGGGCGTTTCACTCTGATGCTCATTACAACAAGGCGGTGCAAAGGTTTGGCTAGACATGTTAAATTGTGGAGGGATTTTCTGATGAGCTGAAAGGTGAGGATTAATATCGATTCGTTGACTAACTTGCCTGTTGACTGGAAGTTGCGGTCTCGGACCAGACAACTTAAGCGATTGAGCAGTAGGTTCAAAAAGTGACAACCATTGCTGGGGGGATTCTGGATTATCTTTTTGCCTGTATTGGATATACTCACCTCTGAATGGAAAAGAAGCGTCATCTACTCTATCACCCCCAACTACCATGAATGAGCTTTGATTAACCTGTGCTTTTTTAGCGTTCGGTGAATCAGAGAAGCTTGAGCTAAGTGGCATATTTCTACTGAAGTCGTCGTAGCTCGGCTCCTCAAATGTTACTGATTTTCTCCTTACTCCTGATCCAGCAATGAAATCCTTTGGTCTGTTTTTCAATCTATTAACTAATTCTTCAACCATAAATTGCGTGTTTCCTACCGCTCCTTGCCTTAACGGTAATCTTGTAATGAACCTTGTTATTTCATGTCGCAATTCTTCCTCACAGTTAGCTAAACTTTTTTGTTTTTCCATTTCATTAATTTTCTTAGCCAAAGTATCAACATATCTCTTTCTATTTAGGATTTCACAATAATTATCCGTTGCATGTAAAGGAAGATCTGCGAACCACTGCTCGATTTCTATACCTAATAGAACTTCATCAGCTTCGGCCTTGATTGTTTCGTCACTTGGCACAGGAACTTTGAATAGTGAGTTCAGTATTTCGTCTCTGAAATTGTAAAATTCTATGTCTTTTAGCTCTTTTCCATGTGTATTTTTAATTACTTCAATAAATTCTTGGACATGTTTAATTAATTTCTTTTTGTACACATTAGCTTTTACTTTGTCATCCTCTTTATATTTAGTAAACATAATGAAATCTTCGGCCAAAATTAATTTATGAATGTCTTCACAGATTTTATTACAATCTTGTCCTGCAATATCTACAGTTAGTTTCGGAAGATTGATTGAAACATTATCAACTAGTTGTTGCTTATAAGACGATGGAGTATTTAGGATCTGCTGAGTAATATTAGTAGTTTCCTCAATCAATTTGGACTTTAATGCATGTTTTTTGCTATCTAGTTCTGGTGTGGAAGGTAAACAATTCAATAAGTCATCCAGTTCATCGTCTAACAAGTCTTGATAGTAAAAAGGGTTAGTAATTACTGCTGGATTCATTTTGATTTTCGTAATGGCTTTCCAGATGCCGTTGTAAAGACCTAGTCTCAATTTTTGTTCCAATGCTTGGTCTGGGTTTGGCAAATTTATAGGAACCTGTTGTACCCAGTTTCTGAGAAATCCATCATATTTCTCATTTAACTGTTCTATAGTTGGTACTGCGTCAGAATTCGGTGTTTGCAAGTAACAACAAGATGGTTTAGTAGGCGTTTCTAAAGGTCCTGTAGAAGCATTTCTGCTCTCATAGATGTTTGGAGTTTGAATTGCAATTCCATCTTTCTCGTTTAAAGGATAACCTGCTGGTAAACTGAATCTTCTACTCCCAGGCTCATTCATTGGATTTTCTACTATATTAAGGCTCATGTTTTGTGGCTGAGTTTTTGAAAATTGAGGTTCATCAGTAGATACATAAGCTGGCATTTTTTGGATTGGTGCAGAACTTTTTGAATTGCTTGCTGTTGTGTTTGGTAATTGGTCATTTTGAATATGAACAGAATGACGTTTGAGAGTAAAATGATCAGCAAAATCTCTCAGTGTGTTTTCCTTCATTTTATCATTTCCAGGTTTAATTTCTTTTGAATATCCTACTTCTATAGGTGTATTTTCAACAGGACTAAGTTTTGCTGCTAAACTTTCTTGATCTATTTTTTTACTAGCTTCTGGATTAATTTGACAACACGGAGGTTTATTAGGATCAATATTGTGAATGGGTCTTGTAAGCATCGGCATTGGTATATTTCGAATTTTTTGCATCAACTTTGGTGCTTGTTTAATCGTTTCTATGTTATCTTCACCAACTAGTTTGTTAACCCATTTGAAAATCTGATATTTTAAATGTTCCAATTCATCTGCGTCAGAACCTTTGCTGTTAGGGTTTAGTTCTAAATATTTATGTCTGTCAACTATATCTCCAGCAAGATCGTGGGCAACAACTTGCTTAAACCCAGCATCAATTTCACTTAGTCCTTCTATTTTGGACATCCATTCATTTATTTCTTGGACTATCTCTTGTGTATATACATCTAGATTATTCTGTATATCTTGATCTGTAATACCTTGTATAGAATAATCAGTTGTATTATTTTGAGTTTGCATACTTACATTATGTAAGCTATTACGTAAAATGACGAAATTTTGAGACTTAATGCTACCAGCACATGGTTCTTTAAACATATCCTTTAAATTATAGATTAGATTATTTGCGAAGTATATGGCTTGTTGCTGAGAAATCTGGATTAAATCTAAAATTAAGTTCAATATTTCGTTTCTAACTTGTTCTTCATTTCCATATCTAATAGCTTCTATAGAATCAATAAGTATGTCTATTAGTTCCAACTCAATGTCTTTTGCAGTACATGTGCATATTTTCAACTTAAATTTGTTAGCAAATGCGTTCAATTCATAACTTACAAATTGTTTTAACTCATTTTCTGTTGGCTGTACATATTGAAAAACAGTCGGTTCTATTGTAATGCCATTCCGTAATTTTTTTTCAGATTCTGTTTTCCTGTCGTTAAGAGGGTAAATATTTTCTATTTTATCAACTAAATCACATACAATTCTTTTAAAATAATACATTTTGTTGCGAGTATCAACTTCTACGGGTATATTTTCAATTAAATCAAGTATATCTGAATTTAAAGTTTTCCTAGAATCTCGCTGTATTACTATGTTTCTAAGTAAAACTTTGATATTTTTGTTTACTGTTAGTAGAACTTCATTTTTATCTACGTTTCTACCTAAGTAATCCATGGATTTTATAGGTATTTCATTAAACCAATCTTTAATAAGTTGATCTATAACTTTTTCTTCAATATTGTCTTTACAATGATCTGTTTCAGCTCTGAAAACATTAAGTAAATAATCACTTTTAACAAGCATTTGGCATCTTTTAATTTTAGAAATCATCTCATTTGACAGTTCACTAGTGAGATATTTGTGATCTTTCTGTGAGTAAAGTTGGTCTAGGATACATTTTCCGAATTTTATTTTAACTTGATCGATATGGTTTGTTTTGTTTAGTTTTTTTAATTTCTTTAGCAGTCCATTTCTAATACTATAATCCATGTTTTGGCCTGAATACTTTCTTAAATCTTTAATTAACTGAAGTAGTTCTTCTCCAATATCATTATTTATTCTTATTTCTTCTTGAGATTTGGTCCTTCTGCTGTATTTGTCTTTTTTCTTTCTTTCTCGAGGTATATCGATTGAGCTCAAGCAAGTCTGCACGGATTGCTTTTTCTTTATCTTTAAATCTCTTAGTTTTGTTTGTATTGACTTGCTGGAGCATTTGCTATTTAGTTCCTTCGTTTGGAGTTCCATTGAGCGAGACAATGTCGGAGACACGGGTATTGCTACCTAGAACAATAAGCTCGATTAGGTGAATATGTATACCTACGATAAGAAAGGAAAGAAGCACTATCTCTAAACAAAAAGTAGTGGTAGATGTTATCATGTAGGAGTAGGACCTCCGATAGGAGATGGATCTCTAGGATATACTGCATTCTAAAGATTGTTTTCTTGCGAAAGGCAGCGAGCTTTCTATATCTCCTCCTTTCATGTTCATATAGTCAAGATCTTGGAGGAATTTGTATTGTCGAATAGATCCTCGACACTCATCATGTACTATCAATCTTACAAAATAAATCCTCAATTCAAAATGTTTCATTTATTAATGATGTGGTGTCTGATATAACGAAGATTGATAAGTAGAATTTGCTTACATTTCGCGTGGATTTGCGTACTCTTGGGATAGTTGCAACCTCTTTGGATACCATTGGAATTTCCGCTGTGGATAAGAAAACCAAAATTATTCGGATGAAATAATTGTACATAAGATGACAGTTATGGGAAGTATCTGTGTTGGTACTTCTAAAAACACTGACAGTGTGATTTAAAACAGTGTAGAGTGAATATAGTAGGATATATTGACATTAATGGAGGAAAGTATGCTGAGATGGATTGGCCTTGTAGAGACTATGAACGAAGTATACTTATTTTATAGCATTTGGAAGGAAAAGACTTGGTCATTCTATATCTGACTACATGCTGTATTTTGTGTGATGAAGGAGTGAACGGATTACAATAAAAAAGGTGGCATTTCTTAGCAACATCAGCTAAGTCAACAATTAGAAAATTAACCTTCTTTTTAAGAAAACGCTATAGGTATTTTGATCAACAAATCTTATGCCGCCTCCAGACTCTCGCCGAGAAGCGCCGATAACACCCAAGAAAAGGAGTGTTACAAAGTTTCACGCTTTCCCGTTCTCTCACTCGCCTGTTTTCCGTACGGTGTCAACTTTAATTGTCTCTAAAAATCGTTATTCTAAAATTTAGAATTGATAGGTAAGATTTTGACCACTATTTCACCTGATGGTAAGTTATGATATGGTCAAGCTTAACCTAGAATTACTGGCTCTCAAGAACAGCTGCCGGAACACACCGTTAGGTGCTTGGCGACAGATTTTCTACTTGAGGGCGGTTGCTAGCCAGGCGGGCATTCGAAAAATGGCCTTCCTCCATGCGGTAAAGCTCATACCCGCGGCAGGATTCAAAGTATATAATTAGTAGTTATTAGTAAAGTCGTTTTACGCTTAACTTAGTGACCGCTACATCCAAAAGATGGCGTTGAATTTTCTTCAATGAAAATTTGCTATACAAATTATCAGCTTAGGCGTATACATTGAAATGGACGGGAATGATAAAAAAAATATCATTATCATTGTAAAATCAATAAGTTTGTAATAATTATGACTCTTACCTTGAGTTTCTATATGAACAGAGTTTGAAGCCTGCAAATGTAAATAAAAGCTTCACTGTTAAATGGTAAAAAAATAGACATTTGTAGGTTAAGCCAAACTATAAAATGGACCAGAATAGTCACTCCGCAATGTGATCATAGTTCGTATTCTGTTCACATTAGCGAATGGCGATCCTTAGAGTTGACTTTTGTATTCAATTGTATGTTTTAACACAGAACAGAAATTTCCAGAAGGATAATATCACTCCACAAAGCCATTCCAATAAATAAGCGACTCTTGCTACGAAGTAATTTACCTACAAGCCGTCTCTCTTTCTATCGCATAGCTACGCATAACTCTGTTGTCATCTGACGCGCCACGCACCGTACAATAATCCCGTCCGGACGGATACGCTCATGTACCTACCTGTAGTTTTGTAGGTACTTAAAGTGCGGAGTGAGCCAGGCCTGCTTAAGTCTGTATAAACAACATCTTCACCTATACAATAACTTAAAGCTACGAGCGCTACAAAAGTGCCTTCGTCATCAAAGTCAAACCAATAACTTGTCCCTTGGAAAAATCCAAGGCAGAAATCCAACAAAGTCATGATGCAGTTGGTACTAGGTTTGACGTTCTATGACAGCAAATAACCTTGGAAGCTGTAGTTTTGCATGTGTATAGACAACAACTCAAAAATGGAAATAAAATATTTCAAGGTTAAAAAGTTAATGAAAAAAAAAGTTTCGTTATTTATTACTTTTTCGCGTATTTTGTTTTCCTTACAAATAAGTGAGAATTCGTTTCTAACCTATCGGGTATTATAAAACACAGTTTAAGGCTACTAAGGAAAATAATCCCTTTCTTTGTAAGTTACTTCCAGTGTGAGGTCTAGTTGATTGCTAATCAAGAGTTGGCGAGATACAATGAAGCTACTGGTAGCGGCGGTACAGTCGATAAACAAAAATGTAATCAACAATATATCCAACATTGAAGTATATTGCTTATTATAAAATACTTACGCGAATTTCGGCCATGTTCATCGCGCGCGGTAGCTGATCGTTGTTGTCTTCTGTGATGATTTGACACCCTGAGTAAGGCTGTCGAAATTAAAATACCACCATTTATGATATGAATCAACATCTAAGTATGTAGGTATATTATCCTAGAATTATAGCTGGCTTTGATAGTGGCCGGCACATTACCTATTTCTTGTAGGTAGGTAACCCAGACAAGCATTCAAATTATCCAATAACCATGCTATGCAGCTGTAAGCTATGAATAACAGTTCTAAAACCTTCCCGAATGGCGCATGGCGCTGGTGTAGACAAGGTATATGGTATGAATGTAGCAATTGTAAACGAATTGAAGTATGCAGAGTTAAAAAAAACATTAATGTCAACTGAAGTAGTTACTTATTGAAAAGGTCAACTACTTGCGTAGTACACAGTAATGTATTAAATTTACTTTAAGGAATAATACCCAGATACTAATGTGGCGCCACCCTAATCATTTGGACGGACACTTTTTCATGGAGGTACACAGATGATTCTCCTTACCTCTACCCTCTGTAGTTGAAACTAACCTCGATATCGATGATGTTACAAGAAAATAGGTTTACATATCAGATAATTCGTTTCACTCAGTCTAATGACATTTTAATATTGTTGTTCTTGTCGTTTCATTTTATGTCAGTCTGCACAGATTACAAAAATACCGACAAATTACATAGTGAAAACTTTGCCATAAACCATAAATAATAGAGTGCGATCTTAGCTGAGACGGAGGTAAGTAAGGCTGAGATTCAGAGACATTTGTGTAAGACGGTCAAAGACCAGTCTTAGCCTAGCGTCGGCTAAGCCAATCTTTAAATTTCATATTCAGAGATATAGTCTGAGTCCTACTTACATTACTCTTTGTTTTGATCACACTCTACTATCTATGGCACATTTTCCACTTATGGAACGTTTACCGGTTTTTTTTTTGCTGATAGGTAAGCCTTTGACCACAATCTCACCTGATGGTAAGTGATGATGTGGTCGAAGGTGTTAAACAGGCTTAACCTAGAAATACTGGCTCTCAAGGACAGCTGCCGGAACACACCATTAGGTGCTTGGCGACAGATTTTCTACTTGAGGGTGGTCGCTAGCCAGGCGGGCATTCGCAAAATGCCCTACCACCATGCGGTGAAGCTCAAGCCCGCGGCGGACGATTCGAACCATGGACCTGCTGCGCGGCAGTCCATAGCCAATGCCACTGAGCTATCACTGCTTCAAAACGGTTCTTTTTTATCTGTGCATCGTGATATAAAAGGAAAAGGACAAGAACAACAGTATATAAAATGTGATTGGAGTGAGTGAAAAAAAATAAGTGCCATTTTCGGTTTTACGAAAAAGGTTCCTAAAGAACTTTTTGCACCATACGCCTCAGTGTCTCACTTGGCTGCGCCACTCCTGCTTTGAGACAGGCTGAAGTAGTCGATTGCCACTACTTGGCTTAGCATATATAGCACGCGCTAAGTTTAAGCGCTGTTCCAGACGTCTCTGAATACAATTATGAGGCTAAGCACTACATTTTGACGGATTAAAGCATTAGTTCACGCTTAGACTTGTCTCTGAATCTTAGCCTAAGACTATCTGGCCACATCTATGAATACGAAATTTAAAGATTGGTTTAGCCAACCCTTAGCTAAGACTGTCTTACATAAATGTCTTCTAAAACATTTTGTAAATAGTTTCGGCGTCGGTTTTATGGCCAGCTGAATTCTGGAACCCAAACCTCCTCGGCAATGTTCTGGTTGATATCTAGTACCTATACCTGCCCGTTATCTTTCGGATAGTTGGGGCACGGTAATGTTATAACACTACCGTGGTTGGGGTAAGAAAGTAAAGAGCCATGTTGCTTATTACAATGTTACAGCGCGAGAAAAGATCATAGGCTTGCGGAGGATTCGAACCCGCGCATTCCACCCCTATAGACGGGGTACGCTCTGACCGCTAAGCCAACATATGACGCATGACTCTAATTTGTCCTCTCGCTATCCCTGAAAACATAAGATTCCTCTTTTTGGGCAGTCATGTAAAAAGAAACATCCACTTACGTCAGACATGACGGTCCTGATGTTATCGACGGCTGACTCTTTCGCGTCTACGACGTACCTTTAAAATAACAATTTAAAATTTAAGTCTAATTAAAAGGAAAATGTACGAGATAAACAGCTCGTCTTCTGCAAGATAATTTAAATAAATAGTATTCCTTGCCGCCGGGTTAGTATTGCATCCCCCATGTACTCGTATCTGTGGGAGTCATAAGTTCCTACGAACTGAAACGTACCAGAACCAAATAGCTGTGCCTTCTACAGAACTGCTATCTTACATTAGGACCCCCTCCTCTAGGCACCTGTCAACCTGTCAAGGGGTTTATGGTCAACCCAACACATTCAAATTTTCAAATTCAAATATATTTATTGCATGAACACGATGGGTGATAAAAAAGTTCTTAGCTGTACAAAAGCTCCATATGCAAAAGTTAGTATACATTTAAGTTATTTCAGACATAATTATTACAATATTAACTTTTAACTTTTTTACATTATTATATTTATTATACATACAAATATGGTTCAGGTACATCAAATTTATATAACATTACATATAAATGTCAATTAACATTGTCAATGATATTTTTACAGCTTTGTTTTACAGTGTTTTGATGTGATGTGAAGTATTGCTATATGAACTAGAAAACACTCAGATTTGTAGTTCACATTTACAAATTATTTGAGCACGAAAATTATTGTCCTGGGCGGGAATTGAATTCGCGTCTTCCAATTTCACGCCGGATGCCTATTTCGCTCGGTCACCGGAACATACTCGAGTGCGCCAGTCCGACTACTTTTTTACTATGGTATAGCTGTCTAACCAGTTCCCTACTAGGTTTAGTATGCTGACATCCTCGTCATCATCACTTACCAGCAGGTGGGTTTTTTCAAATTGATTATGAAGAATGTCACTTCTTACCGCACATCACATTCTGTTCTGAACAAAGATTTCTTGCACTCAAAAGACTCGCAGTTATATTTTCTGGCGGTGTCTCTGGTTGGGGATTCGTCTGTGACCTTAGAAGAAGTTTATAATCAGACTAAATATGAATTCGATTAATTTATGTGCATTTATGTTCTGACTAAAAACAAATTCTATGAATTGATCTGCATTTATCTGCTGACTAAATCGATTTTGAATAATTCATGTGCATTTATCTGCTGACTAAATTGGATTCGATAATTCATGTGCATTTAACTGCTGACTAATTCTCATTCGAATAATTCATGTTCATTTATCCACTGACTAAATCGAAATTCGAAAAATTCATGAGCATTTATGCACTGACTGAAAACAAATTGAACTAGAGGTTCCACGATAAAGATGCACGGAAAAATATGCCACCAGCGGTCACCCATCCTAATAACGACGTTGCTTAGCTTAGTTGTTCGGTTAAGAAAGTTCAACGACTATTTATTTTTTGACCGACTTTTTTAGAGCGCCACAAAGAACGGCTATTAGCCGCTTGTAACCATTGGCTACCAGCGACTTTCACGATGTCGTCAGTCCACCTAGTGGGGGGCCTACCAACTCTACGTCTTCTGGTGTAGTGTGGTAACCACTCGAGAACCTTTCTTCCCCATCGGTTATCAGTTCGTCGAGCAATATAGCCCGCCCATTGCCACTTCAACTTGCTAATTCTGAGAGCTATGTCGGTGACTTTGGTTCTTTGGCGAATATCCACGTTCCGGATTTTATCGCGCAAAGAAACTCCGAGCAAAGCTAATAGCACATATTAAATGAATATTCTAACCTGTTATGATTTAATTAACGGTCGTCTCGCGTGGAGTTAGTAATACTATCCCAATTTTAACAGACTTAAAAAAGAAAAAGATTCTTAATTTGACTGTTTTTTTTGAGTGAGTTACCTCATAACTCTTTACTGGTTTTTTTTATTCATTTATTTATTTCTGGTAGGTAAGCCTTTGACTACAATCTCACCTGATGGTAAGTGATGATGTGGTCGAAGGTTATAACAGGCTTAATCTAGAATTACAGGCTCTCAAGGACAGCTGCCGGAACACACCGTTAGGTGCTTGGCGACAGATTTTCTGCTGCGCGGCAGTCCATAGCCAAAGCCACTGAACTATCACTGCTTCAGAAGTGTAGTGAGGGTGTACTGATTTTGATGTTTATTTTATACTCGAAAGCTTTTTTAAAGAAATTTTAGTGAGATCAGGGGCCCAACTCCCACCTTTTATAAACTATTATGGAATGCAAACGTCATTGTTTCAAGTTTAAATTATTGATACTAAGGTTAGTACCGTGGCCGTCACGAAACAATAATGTTCATATAGTGCTACCTCTGTCGCACAAATGACTTGATTCGATGCGTGCATCCCGCTCTCACGTTGAAGTTTTTATGTAAGTATACTATAGTGATATGTGGCGGTGCGAATTAAAATTGTAAATGTAATGTTAAACTAAGACTGAATTAAGAGCTGGGAGTTGGCCCCCTGACGAGTAGTATTATCCCTTATAATGCGTATTTTTGATCACGTTGGAACGCTTTTTTTGTTAAAATGTTTGATTGTTAAAAACTTTGCTTATAGACTCTATAAAGACCAAAATGTCTTTATTCACATGCGAAGAAATAATGGGGAAACCGTGCTACTCGTAACAAAACCGGTGTTTTGCAATGAAAACCGATTCAATTGTACTACTGCCTCGTGGTGTAGTGTAGCTACTTACCCTAGATCCTGCATGGTCATCAAAGTCGTAGACCTCCTGTGGCCTGATGGAGGCCTCCATCAAGGTGTTCCTCCTATCCATGAGCAGGCTCGAGTTATTGGAATCGCATCTCGGGGAGCCATTCGGAATTCTCTGTTGGCTCTTCACTGAAGATAAAGGACATTCCGTGATTGGTTAGCAGCTTTGATGTCTGTCAGGAATTTTTTGTTTTGTTCCTAGGTCGTCTACTTTTTGTTTTTTATCACCCAAGATGCGATCCGTTGAAGATTATTAAGGATAATTTTATTTATTTATTTCATTAATTATATTTGTTACAGGTATGTGTATTTTTTTATATTTTTGAAGGTTTTATAGGCCTATAGTAGTACTTAGAATGGTTACCAAATCTACATAGCTACAGGCACGATAAAACTGGGTCTCACGTCCATGGGTTTATCACCTCAATCACAACCCAAAATAAATAATTAAATAGTATAAACTAGTGGCTCTCTGAGCTGTAGACCTCGCGAGTCTGCCATTACATAGCTTACAATTGAACACAATTTAACGATATATTTAAATAAAAATATTTTACAATGTAATTATTATAGCTTTGTATAAATATGATAATAATCTTACATGCTTGGTAATAAAATGGTAATGTTTTAAATGATTACATCTTGTTTGATTGAATTTTCTCTCTTATTTATCTCGAATAATACCGGCTACAGAAACATCAAAAATAAATAATTGATTATAAGAGAGATAGTGCCTATCACGTATGGGCAACAGACGTGCCATTAAATTTAGCGTAGGTGTCCATTTAGTAAACATTTCTAAAAATTTAATCGACAAAAAAAAATGAACTTATCAAAAATGAACAAATCACAAAATTTCGTGAGAATCGGTTGAGAATTGAGACCTGTTGAGGAGAACAACCGGATATACGAAAGCATTTTTGTGTTTAAAGCAAAGACGCTTCGCTTGAACTAAGTTCTCGCTCGGTCAGTAAAAAAACCCTATTATTTTATTAAAAAAATTTTACGTTTAATAGACTTCAAAAAAAGGAGGAGGTTCTCAATTTGACTGTATTTTCTTTTCTGAAAAGGCAACATACACAAAACTGTATGTTGCCTCTTAAGTACCTTTTACAGCGTTTACTGATTTTGATATCTTTTTTATATTAGAAAGATTGTGCTTGTCATGTCCTATTTAAATTGAGTGTTTGAATTCAATCAGGCTATGTTTTTTATGGAGGAATGCGAGATAAAGGCGGGCTAAGGGTAGGAGCTGTGCTGCTATTGGGCAGAGCAGAGTGAACGAAGAAGTCAGCGATGTTTATTTATCGCTCAGCTCGTGGAAGTAAAACATTATTTTTCAAAAGATGGAACCGACTTCTGACCCTAAAATGTATGAAATAAATAATTGAAGACCCCATGCTGATGCAAAGCACTCTGAGATCACATTTTCACATTTTTTTTTGCTTCACATGTTTTTTTTCACTCTTATTAGTGATAGTTACTGCTTCAACGATCCTCACTCGCCCACAATACTGATTACCATCGAGAAAACTTGCAACTACCAAGTCACCTAGGTATGTCAAGCATTTTTCCGTAAGTTGAGTGTAACTTAAAAACTACCAACCCGAATTTAATAGCCCGCCTGGCTAGCTACCACCCTCAAGTAGATAATGTGTCATCAAGCACCTAACGGTGTGTTAAATGAATAAATGGAAAAAAAAGATCTTGTTGAATAAACGTAACTTACTATTCTTCTGGGTATAATTGATGAGTCTCTCCACGACTTCCGAAGACCGTTCAGGTGACAGGGCGGGGTATTTCCTCAAGGACTTGGCGAAGGCATCAGGTTCGTGCGAGGGCCGGGGGGAGAATACTGCTCCTGGGTTTTTAACAGAGCAGCCGTAAGCTACGAATAAATATCCAAAGAGGTAAATGTCTTACAGTTACCGCACTGATTTCTCTTTGATTCACCGAGTTTACAGTTAACAAATCAATCTTCCATACTCAATTGCATTCAATTCACGGAAAGTGCCAACCATTATAGAATAGAATAGAAAACTCTTTATTGTTACACCACATTTAAAATATTAAAGTTTACATCATATTATATAGCTACCCGCCGAACCAGTGTTGACGTCACTCTGCGACCCTTTCATAATTTTAAGTTAAAACTAGTTTCCTAATATTGTTTACTATATTATTCAATATTTCTCATATTTGTAAACACTAAACATACCATATATAATTTAAAAATATTCTGTTAGCAATTCAATAACATTGTTATATAATTATCACTATAAACACGTATATCTTTACCAATTGTAAGCTACAACAAAGAACAGTGAGTCACGATCGGGCCTATATAAAGGCGTGTTTAGCCGCTGGCCGTTTAGTCTCGATCGTGCGCTCGGTAAGTCAAGACCTCCTGAAGATGCTTCGTTTAGAAGCGAAACTAGTCGGGTATTCTTCCGGTTAGGCTGCGTGATGTTTATGACGTCACGTAGATAACAGGAAAATTAGGCGGAATTGTCACTAGATATATAATTTTATGCTTTTTTAAGTGTTTTATTTAAATATTATTTAATGTTTTTTAGGATACTTTTAAAAGTATTTGTTATTATTAAATATGGATTTCCGCAAAGTAACGCCTGAATCTATTCATTACTTTACATCATAAGATATAATTAAATAATAATAACATAGTGTTACAATGGGCGGCCTTATCACTAAAAGTGATCTCTACCAGGCAACCTTAGGATGGAGTTGAATAAACAAAACTATTGGGGCGGGTGTAGTCTAACAAGTATCAATGAAAAAGTACAAATTCATAAAAATATTTTAAAAATAAAACTAATTTTATTGGTGTTTCTAAACAAATGTATAAAAATAGCATGTAAGTTTTTAAAATAAATAAATACACACATAAATATATATATATATATATACATATATACATATCAACATACATAAATAGATAATGATATACATATATAAATAAATCATATAAAAATACATATCATAATATTATCCCATATAAAGCCTAGAAATTTTCAAAAATGTAGTGCAAAATTAATTGGACAAATAAAACTTTTTTACTTGATCCTTGCGAACATTCTGAAAGTTGGTGCTTGTCTTATAGATACAGGAAGAGAATTCCATAAGCGAGCAGCCTGAATAGTGAAAGATTTGCTATAAAACGAACTCGTATGAGGATGGATTTCAAGTGTAAGATTTTCTGATGACCTTAAAGTGTATGAAGAACAGTGAAGGAAATCAAAACGTTCCTTGAGATAGCGCGGGGATATAGGATTAAACAATATATTGTAAAGGAGACTGAGAATATGAGCATTCCGGCGAAAACGTATAGTCAGCCAATTGAGCTTAGAACGAAACTGAGAGACGTGATCATATTTGCGTAAACCAAATATGAATTTAATACAAACATTTTGAAGACGCTCAAGTTTATCTAGCTGTTCCTCCGTGAGATCGAGATAGCAGGCATCAGCGTAGTCAAGAATTGGAAGTAATAGAGATTGAGCTAATGCAATTTTAGTGGCTGTTGGAAGAAAGTTGCGCAACCTTTTTAAGGATCCTGCTGCGGCAAATAGCTTGCGACTGGTAATTTGTAACTGTTGATCCCACCTCATATAGCGATCCATTGTTATTCCAAGATTCTTTACAGAGCTACTAAAGGGAATAGCAATACCACCAAAGAAAACTTGAGGAAGTAATACCCAGTCAATTGTTGACATTAATCTTGAGCTACCAATAACTATTGTTTGTGTCTTTATGGGATTTACTTTTAACCCAAAAGAATTGCTCCATTTAGCTATGCGATCAAGATCAGCATTAACAATCTGAATGGCTTCAGATAGTTTATTCACTGGTGCCTTAGAATAAATCTGTAGATCGTCTGCATATAGGTAGTAGGAAGAAGTGAGGTTGTGAGAGATCGAATTAATAAACAAAGCAAACAATAAAGGAGATGAGACGCCACCTTGCGGGACACCGGCTGACGTGCTACACCACGAAGAGTATTCATCTTCAAGGCGAACACGCTGCCTGCGCCCGTACAGATAACTGTGAAACCAATCAACTACCGTTGGAGAAATGTTAATTGAGCGAAGGAGAGCAAGAAGAATGTCAAAATTCACAGTGTTGAAGGCGTTGCTAAAATCTAAAAGAGTTAATACAGTAACTTCGCCGTTGTCCATTCCCAGACGGATATCATCAGTAATTTTGATGAGAGTAGTTACAGTGCTATGCCCAGGTCGAAAGCCAGATTGAAAAGGGTTTAAAAGTTTGTTACTAGTTAAGAATTTGCTATTTGGTTGTAGATAAGACGAGCACTTTTGACAGAAATGGAAGGATTGAAATGGGTCGATAATCGGAATAAGATTTAGGGTTTGATTTTTTAGCCAAGGGAATAATTTGAGCGTCTTTCCAGATTGAGGGAAATACTCCATCAGAGACAGAGTTATTAAAAATGTGACAGAGAACAGGAAGTATAACATCTAGGATGGGCATTTTTTATATACCTATTTGTGAGATTTTTTAAATTTATCTCAAATGTTGGAGAGAGGGAAGCGCTCGTAGCGAATATTCCTTAGCCATTCTTAACCGATAAGCAAAGTTAAGCAACGTCCGTCGCGGTCATGACTTGGATTGGTGACCGCTAGTGACATTACTACTGAGCGTGCACGTGCTTCGGAGGGCACGTTAAGCCGTCGCGTGTCGGTTGTTGTCTGAGGATGGCTGTCGTTATAGCAAGGTGGTGGGGCATTTTGTGAATGCCCGCCTGGCTAGCTACCACTCTCATGTAGAAAATCTGTCGCCAAGCACCTAACGGTGAGTTCGAGCAGCTGTCCTTGAGAGCCAGTAATTCTAGGTAAGCCTGAACAACATCTTCGACCATGTCATCACTGACTATCAGGTGAGATAGGAGTCATAGGCTAATCTATCAGAAGTAAAAAAAAAAGAAGGGCCTTTTTTGCATATTTTACTCGGTTCGAAAAAACCGTAGATCCCCGTAAGTAAACCCCGTAAGTAACATGTGTAAAAGAAAGCGTTATACCTCTATCGGGCCAATTCATGCCTCCTCTAAACGAGCCGTTGGTTCTCGTCGGACTGAAGTTCGTCTCCCCACTTCCCAATCCTCCCACCTCGAAGTTCCCATGACCTGGATAGATCTCGGAAGTTTAAAAATTTATATATTTATATATTAAATATAAATTCGCTCATTTGGTAGGAGACTGTAACATTTTTTATGTTTTTGTGACCTGATTTAAATTGTAATTTTGATTAGGGTTATGCCACTGTGGGCTGCGGTGTTAGAATATCTTCCAGTGGGAAGGGAAAATTCTAAAAAGTGGGCTGCAGCGTTTTCTGAAGTTTTCTTAGTTTGTGTGTTGCGGGTATTGCAGTGTAAACTTCTACGAGTACTGCGTAAAGTGCTTTTTGTCAGCTGGCGTGGAAAATTTATTACATTACTCAAAGCCTAGCATTTTCATTGTAGTAGAAATTGTCTTTGTCAGAGCTGGGCAGCAAAATTATTTTACGCTCAGGTCAGGATTCTATATTTTGAACCAGTTTTGGTTCAGCCCGCGCGTATGTCGGTTATCGCGCAAAAACATTAACCTCTTTTTGCGCAGTTGGATAAAAACTATCCTATGTTTTTTCCCGGGTCTCAAGCTATTTCCATACCAAATTTCATTCAAATCGGTCCAGTAGTTTTGGCGTGAAAGCGTAACAGACAGACGGACAGACATAGAGAGTTACTTTCGCATTTATAATATTAGAACTGATTAGTACTGATGATTTAATTCTTAAAATTTTCGTCCATTTTATTTAAATATTGCGTAGTTATCACATTTATTACAAGACTGGCTTGCTATGATCTGTGCTACTCGGTCCCTTTTGGACACGATGGACGGCAAAGTTATGTCGTCATATTGCCCTCTATCATTACTCAGTGAGCGTATGGGTTGTATTCTCTTTGCACTTATCAACAGGCGAGATAGCGATCAAAGGCTAGCCCAGCAGAAAAATATAGGAATAGGTGTACCTGGACACAATTCGGCCCTTTGTGGAGGAAACTCCGTGAGCTGGACTGGTGGTGAAGTTGGTTGTAAGTTGCAGTGTGACATCTGTAAACAGGTTAAAATAGCTTTGTAAGGTTTCGCGTATCTGGGAAGCAGTGTTGGCTCAATGGCATTGGCTATGGACGGCCACGCAGCAGATCCATGGTTCGAAACCCTCCATGGGCTTGAGCTTCACCGCTTGGTGGAAGGGCATTATCCGAGTGCCTACCTGGCTAGCGACCACCCTCAAGTAGACAATCTGTCGCCAAGCACCTAACGGTGTGTTACGACAGCTGTCCTTGAGAGCCAGTAATTCTAGGTTAACCTGAACAACACCTTCGACCACATCTTCAATTACCATCAGGTGAGATAGTGGTCAAAGGCAACCTATCATGCATAAAAAAAAAACATCAGCATTGTCAGTTGTCGATCAAAAACAAAACTAGCCCGAATTTTTATTTTTTTTTTCAAGCTGGTCGGGATTGTTTTGATGGACAAGTAAGCGTCACTACGATATCTTCTCTAATATTTCATTTTTAATCATTGTCATCAAATTCTTTGCACAAGCTGTTTCTAATTTGTTGTATTAAGCTTTCGTAACCCGTTTTTTTTAATAACTATTATATGTCTTGGCAAACAACCGCCCGAGAACAGCAGGGATATGCTGAAAAACAGCGCAGCGATGCTCCTCTGAAAAGAGAACATTGCTGCACAAGCTGAGCCTATTGCCTAAATTCATTTTTAAATTGGTGATAATTTAGTAATTAGTAATTTTTCAAGGCAATAAATAGATATTTTATTTATTATTTATTTATTTTATCTTGAAGTAGCTCGGTTGGATCACCGGTATAGTATCAACGATTTTTGCTGACAAAGAAATATATAGTCATGTGCGGGATCGAATCTCGAACTATAGTTGTCGTTCCACCCCCATACGATAACTAAGAACGGGAGAACAAATTAGAGTATGTTATGTTGGCTTAGCGGTCAGAGCACTATATAGCGGCTATAGGGGTGGAAGTCGCGGGTTCGAATCCCGCACATGACAATAATTTTTCCTCTCATTGTAATTTCGTAATGTAATATAAATATATGTATCCGTTGCAAAAATAAAAATAAATTAATCAGTCGTCACATAATTAAATCCTACTCGTATTAATTGACATTTCTATAAATATTAATCAGAAACTCTTTATTAGGTATACCAATAAAAGTACAAAAACTGCGCTTAATTTCAAAATAATAATAGTTACACTGTGGCAACACAATCGGCGGTCTTATAGCTAATCAATATTAAAATTGCTATTCAATTAAAATATAATTATTATAATTAATTGATGAATATAATTATTATATTTTAATTGAATAAAACCAGCTACTATCAGTACAACATTTTTCTAAAATTTTTAGTGTTTTCGCGAATTCCCGCCTGGCTAACTACCACCCTCAAATATAAAATCTGTCACCAAGCACCTCACGGTGTGCTCCGGCAGCAGTCCTTGAGAGCCAGTGAAATTACAGGCACATTGAGACTTAACAACTATGTCTCAAGGTGACGGGCGCAGTGCAATTCGTGACTTGTGACGAAATGCATCTGTCATAGGCAGAGATTAGTCCGTCACAATAACATAAAAAGAAACCCAAAGAGATAACCCATTCACGTGGGTGTCTGGACAAATAGATACGTCAATATTCCCACGTTACCTGGTAAACGCTGGTATATCTTCCATCAACAGCCTGAGCACCAGACTGGACCCTGTGTTGGCAGACCTCGGTGGCAGCAGACACCGGCTTGGACTTCTGGGCCATCTGGACGTATGCCGGCCCATTCACGGCTATAAGGAAAGTATAGCTATATAAACTAGCAGAAGCATCATAAAAATAACCGGCCAAGTGCGAGTCGGATTCACACGCCGAGAGTTCCGTTGCAATTTTTTTTTCATACAGTTCGAGATATTTGCAAATTACAAATTTACGAGAGGAGAAATTATAGTCATGTGCGGGATTCGAACCCGCGTCATTCACCCCTATAGCCGGGGCATGCTCTGACCATTTAAGGGCGCACCGAGCTTTTTAAGCGCGCCGCGTATGTGTGCGTGAGTAAGGCACGCCAACAGCATCCGTCCCCGTCCGACGGCCGAAGAATTACTAAAGCGGATAGGGACAAAGCATCACGACTCTGACTAAAATGGGCGGAACATGCGTGAATTTAAATATTTCCTTCGTATAGTAAATACAAATACCTATTTGAAAAATGTAATGTGTGCACGTTATAGATAACACTTTGTTTTTTTTATTAATCAAATACTGGTGACTTTCCGTTAAGTATTTTTGCCGTACTAAGGGTTTATTTAGTCTTTTAGATATAACTTTGGTTTTTTTTTCTATAGAGAAAATTTTAAATAATCGTGTTTCCAAAGTGTATGATTTATAGAATGAATCCTAAATATAATATATATTAATTGCATAACTCAATATTAAAAAATAAAGATACAGCAAGGGATCAAACGAACCACAATTACGTTTCGCTGCCTCGGTGCAGGCTTAAGCTAACATGACATTATGACTCATAACTCTTAATCCTGACGTTCTCTAACCATTGTATGGGGATGCATAGACCCCGCACATTACTATATTTTTTCTTGTGTGTGCATCGATAATGTACTGTCGAGGGACGCGATGAGTGACGTCACATAGTTCTGTAAACAAATTTGAGTGTACCAGCATTAGGCACAAGCTTGTACTGCCTGCTTCCGTCCAGAAGAGAGACAGTAAGAGCAGCGTTGGGCAGTCCTTGCACGACAGCCACCATGCCATCGGGGAGCTCCATGACCTCGGTGATGGACCAGAATATCACATACGGCCGAATGGCACAAGCTGAAAACATAATGTATTTTTGATTTAATTAAATTACAACGAACGGAAAATTGTAGTCATGTGCGGGATTCGAACCCGCTCCATCCACCCCGGTCTAAGCTAACATGACATTTGAGTCATAACTCTAATTTGTTCTTTCGCTCTTAACGTAATCTAGCGGTGCCAGGTTTTAGATTGGCGAATACAAATAAAAGGTCTTTCTTGTGTGCGGTTTTATAAAAGTTCACAAACATATTAAAACAATCACAGAAGGAAAATTCAAGTCGCACGTGAATATATTATTGATTAAATCTTTTTTTTAATGTAATTGTGATGGAACAAGCACGAGGCCCACCTGATGTCAAGCGGATTAACCTCTGCCTATAACAGATGCATTTCGTCATGTGAAGAATTGCACTGCGCCCATCACATTGAAACATTAAGTTGTTAAGTCTCATGTGCCGGTTTTCTGGCGCTTACGGAACTGCAGGACTGCTGCCGGAACACACTGTTAAGTGCTTGGCGACGGATTTTCTACTTGAGGGTGGTAGCTAGCTAGGCGGGCATTCGCAAAATGCTCTTCCACTACGCAGTGAAGCTCAAGCCTTAGCTATAACCGCTCGGCCATTATTGCTTCAACGACAAAAATTATGACTCATTGTCATGTTCGCTCAATCGGTCAGAGCATACCCCAGATAAAGGGGTGGATGGACGCGGGTTCTGTTATAAGAATCTCGAGGAAACATTTTAAAAAAAAAACTATTTATTTCACAACACTGATTTTAATGGATTTAGGAAAAACAGTACATACATTATTTTAAGAAAGAGACAATAGTGTTTGGCACCGAAGACGGGTTGAGACTGACTGAGGTCTTGGACTGACTAATTCTAACAAGAGAGAGAAAATGCTGATGTTGCAGTAAGTATGTAGGGTTTCCATACTAGGGTTGGGATATAACAGTTCGAATCCCACACATGACTTACATTTTCCCTCTTTAAATTTGTAATTTCGTAACACCGTAAGGTGCTAGACTTCGAGAAAGCGAGGTTAGTTTCTCGATGGTGCTAGACGATAAATGTTTTGATTTTGGCTTAAAATTTTCCTTTTAAGAAGACAGCGCTCACCTTTTACACTAGTACTATATTTACCCTGACCTTCATTCTTAAAAATCTCAACAGAGCTAGCCAGAGGTCCGGCATGAAACAGTGCCTGCAGTCATCAACGTGAGCTCCTGACCTGGAACATTCATTATTTAAAGGTTAACCATTTTTTTTATTAATAATAGGTTAGCCTTTGACCACTATCTCACCTGATAGCAAGTGATGATGTTGTCGAAGGTGTTGTTCAGGCTAACCTAGAGAATTACTGGCTCACAAGGACAGCTGCCGGAACAAACCGTTAGATGCTTGGCGACAGATTGTCTACTTGAGGGTGGTAGCTAGCCAGGCGGGCATTCGCGAAATGCCCTACCACCATGCTATAACAACTGCCATCCGAAGACAATAACCGGGACTGCCGGCTTAACGTGCCCTCCGAAGCACGAAAGCGCTCAGTAGTAATGTCACCATCGGTCACCCATCCAACTCATGACCGAGGCAGACGTTGCTTAGCTTTGCTGATCGGTTCAGAATGGCTAAGCAAACTTCGCTACGAGCGCTTCAACCTAAACTTATCATGGTCTACTTATGTAGTAATGTTATAAATATTTTGTAGCTCTGTGTGACCTAAACCCACACTTAAGTCACGCTCATCCGTGACTTAAAAAAGTGTTCACCCGCGTTTAGATACTTTATCTCAAAATTTGATTTAAATTGTAGCACAAATATTTCGGCTCGATAATGGTTCCCGTGGCCGAGAGGAATAGATATTAGGCATCCGGCGCAAAATCGGAGGACACGGGTTCGATTTCAGTCGAGAACAAAAAAAAATTGCTTCAATAACCCGTTCAATAAATGTTGATATAAACAGTCTCATTCCTTCACACACAATTATTATTACATTCATATCAATATATCAAATTACATTACCTCATTATTACCACAACCTTAATCGATATCTACGTCTACCTCGATATCTACGTCTACCTCGATCTCTACGTCTACCTCGATCTCTGCGTAGAATTTAAGTTACCATTGTAATTATCAACATCCTTACTTTCAGCCTGATTACCCCGGAGCTGCCGGGTTAGAATGTCACCCCATAATCTCTACCCATGGATGTGGTAAGAGGGAACCAAGGGTAAATTACTATAAGGTGGGCAGCAGCGCCTTTCAAGGAACTGCTATCGTACTCTGCTATCCACAAGACGCTTGCCAAGCGTAGGGATTATGCTAAACCTCCCCTATTGAGGGAAACAGTATACAGCAGTGGACAAACCGTCTGATACAGTAGATACCATCACCCGTATTACCATGCTTACTCCCATCCATGCCCCTTTGCTCTTCTAAAAGTAACTTCTTAGGTGATGTGACAAAATAAATAGGACAGAATGATCACCCCTCACACCCATTCCAAATAAGCAATAAAGTACACTTCAGCTCGCAAAGCTCGGAGTACCTAATATTTATATTCACCTACAAGGCGTCTCTCTTTCTATCGCATGTGCACGCATAGCTCTGTTCTCTTCTGACGCGGCACGCACGTACAAAAGTCCGGTCCGGCGGTTGGATACGACAATGTACTTACCTGCACCTTTGTCTCTAAAGTGCGGAGTTAGCCAGGGTTGACTAAAGGCTCAGAATACAGCTCTGGCAACGAGATAAAGAGCTCTCGGCTTGCTGGTAGTACATCCCAATAGAATAGGTGCTACTTCTAGATAGTACCAAGGTAGAATCTACGGTAACTAACATTATCTTACATTTCCCAATTGAAATTTAATCCATGCTTCATAATTAAAGAAATTTAACTAATAAGGAATTCATAATACATGTAAAATTTAAAATTATTGCATATCAATAGAACACGGATTACTTCGGTGACAGGAAAATTTTTGTGACAATATTTCAAAGACACGAACTTCTGTTCTAGAAGAAGTTCTGTTGGTCTTGTTCTTGGAAAAAGTATAGATAGAATAAGTAAGAATTCAACATAGATTTAATGATCGGCCAAGTGCGAGTCGGACTCGCGCACGAAGGGTTCCGTACCAGCTATACAACATTAGATTTCATATTTTAACCTTTTTTTGGTTTTAACGTGCGTGAGTCCGACTCGCACATGGCCAACTTTTTTATATTTGTTGTTATAGCGGCAACAGAAATACATCATCTGTGAAAGTTTCAAATTGTCTAGCTATCACCGTTCTTGAGATACAGCCTGGTGACAGACGGACGGACGGACGGACAAACAGCGAAGTCTCAGTAATAGGGTCCCGTTTTTACCCTTTGGGTACGGCACCCTAAAAAGGAAGATAGGGCACGCTCTAATGTTCCGACAGTATAATTTGGCAAACATTTTCCACAAGAATAATACACACTGAAGTCAACGAATATACATATCAATATTCGTAGTTAGACGTATAGTTAGTCGTTTATCATATCAAATAACAGGTACATATCACTATTAGTAGTCTTGTTTTTTTTTATATTGCTGATAGGTAAGCCTTTGAGCACAATCTCACCTGATGGTAAGTGATCGTGTGATCGAAGGTGTTTAAAATTAATTACGTATACTGACCAGTACCTACTTATTAAATATAATAATAATTTATTTCCAAAAAAACAAACAGTGCAAACTAAATAACATTATAAGAGTTTCATGTTGAAATTAATAAGAATATCATAGTGTGTCCCAAACTAGGCAGAGCCTATGTCTTGGGTACCCTTATTTAGGGGAAACTTGCCTAATTCGTACTTGTTCCTAAAACGTACCCCATCACTATATCCGGAGTGACAATAACAGTAGCGACGCAAGTGACAACAAATGGAACTACTAGTCCGCCATGTTAAGGCGATTAGAGTCGCCAATGGCCTTGAGCATCTGGACCTAATCGAGCTTACTTTACTCGCGCATCGCCGCATACGTTCCGCGCTCGCTGCACAAATATAACGGTCAAAGAATATGCAGATGCGCGATGCGCTCCGGTAACATGGCACTTTATATTCCAACCGTACGATTCTAGTGAGTATCCGCAATTGCAACTGCGACTGAGATCAGTCGTCAAATGAAAACGTATAGTGTACCTACCTAGGTTGTTCTGGACGTCTTTATTCCTTTTCTTTATTTTTCAATGTCATCTGCCGAGTGAAGAAAGTTACTCAGATTTGTCTGATACTCGATATTTAGGCTGTGCTGAGAGTCATTATTCCGAATTTGGAATTATTTTTTCAATGTCATCTGCCAAGTGAAGAAAAATGCTACGGTTTGACTGAAAATTGATATCTAGGTTGTTGTAGACGTTATTATTCCATGTTAAGAATTTGTTTTACGTTGACGTCTGCCAAGTGAAAAATGTACTTCGATTTGGCTGAAAATCGATATCTAGGTTGTTTTCAGTTCGCACACAGACTCTTTAAAAAATCTGCAAATTTTAGTAATATGCTACATAAACGAGTTTTCCAATTAAAATAACCTGTCATTCGTACAACTTTTGCAAGAAGATTTAGCCCTTTTATTAAAACATATTTATATAATCAAGTCCTGAATTTTTCAGTTTATATATCACCATATAGCATCATACATACAAACACGTAAATAACACAAATTTAGTTAAAATATAAATACCACCTGTGTGGATAATTTATAAAAAAAAATGTATGAAACTGAACAAGATGTTATTTTATGGATAATTTGTAAGTTAAATTTTATGTTTATAACTATTTTGCGTGAAAAATTGTACTGAAGTCAACTGTGCACTGTACAGCTATCAATTAAGGTCTTAACGATACAAACTTCAACGTCGAAGTGTGAAGACCACCAGCAATACAAGATTTGGAAAAAGTGTTATTGGCTTAAATAAAGATATATATTATTGTTTATATTATTATTATTATTCTGGACGTTTTTATTCCAAATTTGGAATTTATTTTTCGATGACGTCTGCCAAGTGAAAATCTACTTCAATTTGGCTGAAAATCGATATCTATGTTGTGCTGGGCGTCATTATTCCGAAAGATTTATTTTTTTAATGGCGTCTGTCATGGGAAGAAAGTTACTCCGATATCTAGGTTGTGCTGGGCGTCATTATTCTACATTTGGATTTCATTTTTCAATGACGTTTGCTAAGTAAAGATAGATGACGTATCTTTAAAACGCTAAGATATATCGGATAAGAGTAAGAACATTATAATAATCAATCGTTTATTCAAATCTCCTTATAAATGAGATTATAGCTGACGCGGGTTTACTCGTTTAAAAACGACGATATAAAAGGAAGATTTGTATAATGGCGAAAATACATTGAAAAATAAGAATAGGGACGACTGTGTCGTACGCAAAAATACAAAATGGCCAACGTTTGTGCTATTGGACATGTCGGCCCTTGAGAAGGAAGTATTTACCTTTAGATTTTCCCGCCCATAGGTGGGAAGCAGTCTTCCACCCGCTACTCGCATCAAACAAACACTACTTTCCGGGTACGAGATATGAGATGAATAATTTCTTGTCTAGGAAATAATAATATGGGCAATTTATCTACAGCTATATTGTAAAGATTGGTTCCATCGTGAAAAGGTAACCGATATACTTTCTCATTTATTAGGAGATTTGAATAATTGATTTATAAGTACTTTTCTTTAAACTTTCGTGAACTAAACTCATGTTTCTAAATTACATTAACGAAAACCAAGCGGGGTAGATTTAAATCGCTCCCGCCGCTCCTCAAGACGATGACACCCGCTTCTTCAGTCTACTCGTGACCACGGTCAATGCAACTTGATCGAAACGTCGAGGTTAGTCAAAATATTATTTTGATGTTAATTCGTGCGTCTTTGATAAGTAATCATAATTTTCCTACTCTTATCGTGCTGCGGCGATAGGGAACTGCTAATCATCCCACGGCCAGCAGGTAGGTAGGTAAACTCAGGGAATAGGTTTGAAAAGTTTATTAGGCCAAGCCTTATCAGGTTGCACAGCCGCACAGTTCTACTGAAGTTACATAGACCGGAGGGAGACACTGGCCTGATAGTACACGTGATCCAGGTCCCAGATGTGGCGGTCTTGGCGTCAGCTGATAGTTCTGGATCTCGGTAGTGAGTGCTCGAAACACCCGTCCTCGGATTAAATCAGTGAAGTGGAATCCGGGAAGGAAGACACCGGCTTAGTAGCTGATATTCCTCAGCCAACTGTTGCCAAGCCGCGCCGACACGATCGTGGTACTATTACCAGCGACTAACATTTTAAAACTCACAGTCTAGCGCGGTAGGGCAGCACAGCTGTTTACGTTACATAGGTTTTAGTCAGCACTATGAAATAACAATAATAAATAAGGAACTCACCCCAGAGGGATTCACGCACTTCACAACAAGTTAATAACAATTAAGATCGATAGTACGAATCGTCCAGGAAAACCAAGATAAGTATCGATTTGTAGCCAAATCAAAGTAACTTTTTCCACTTGGCCGACGTCATTGTTAAATAAATTCTAGATTTGGAATTAAGACGTCTAGAACAACCTAGATCGATATCTAGGTTGTTCTAGACGATCGATCTTTTCAGCTAAATCGAAGTTACTTTATCTACTGGGCATACGTCATCGTAAACAAATTCTAAATTTGGAATAATAACGTCTAAAACAACCTAGATATCCATTTTTAGTCAATTCTGAGTATTTTTCTTCACTTGGCAGACGACATAGATAAAATTATTCCAAATTCGGAATAATGACGCACAGCACAACCTAGATATCGATTTTCAGCAAAATCGGAGGAACATTTTCACTTGGCAGACGTCATCGGAATATAAATTCCTAATTTGGAATAAGGACGTCCAGAAAAACTTAGATATTGATTTTCAGCCAATTCAGAGTAACTTACTTCCTATGGCAGACGTCATCGAAAAATAAATTCCAAATTCGGAATAAAAACGTCCAGAACTACCTAGATTTTGAATGTTAGCCAAATTGGAGTGACTTTCCTCACCTAGCAGATGTCGAAAAATGTATGCCAAATATTGAACAAAAACGTCCAGAAAACCCTAGATATATATTCAGAATGACGATGTCCAGAACAACCTAGATTTTCAATTTCAGCTAAATCAGAGTTACTTTCTTCACTTGGCAGATGTCGTCGAAAAAATAATTTCAAATTTGGAAAAAAGATGTCCAGAAAAACCTTGATTTCGATTATTAGCCAAATCGTAAAAAACATTCCAAATTCGGAATAAAGACGTCCAGAACTATCTAGATTTTGAATTTCATCCAAATTGGAGTAACTTTCCAAACTTGGCAGACGTCATAGAAAAACACGTTCAAAATTCGGAATAAAGACGTCCAGAACTACTTAGAGTTTGAATTTCAGCCAAATCGGAGTAACTTTCTTCACTTGGCAGACGTCAATGAAAAATAAATACCAAATTCGGAATAAAGACGTCTAGAACTACCTAGATTTTGAATTTCAGCCAAATCGGAGTAACTTTCTTTAATTGGCAGACGTCATCGAAAAATAAATACCAAATTCGGAATAAAGACGTCTAGAACTACCTAGATTTTGAATTTCAGCCAAATCGGAGTAACTTTCTTCACTTGGCAGACGTCATAGAAAAATAAATTCCAAATTCGGAATAAAGACGTCTAGAACTACCTAGATTTTAAATTTCAGCCAAATCTAGGTAACTTTTTTCACTTGGCAGACGTCATCGGAATATACATTCCAAATTCGGAATAATGACGCACAGCACAACCAAGATATCGATTTTCAGCCATATTAGACTAACTTTTTTCACTTGGCAGATGTCATCGAAAAATAAATTCCAAATTTGGAATAAGGACGTCCAGAAAAACCTATATATCGATTTTCAGTACTGTAACTGTAACAGTCAGTTCGTCCACTGCTGAACACAGCCTCACTTTTAAAGGGGGTATTTGCCATAATCCCCACACTTGGCAGGCGTCTTGGGGATCGCAATGTAAGTTGGCAGTTCTTTAGAAGGCGCTGTTGCCCCCCTTTAAGTAGTTTTCCCTTAGACGCTTCTGACGACACCCACGGGATGATATGGGGAGGTGCAATTCTAACCCGGCACCCCACGGTGCTAATCTCCCTTACCTATCTCTCACTATTTTCGAGATACGTTATCCATCTTCACTTGGCAGATGTTATCTTTATGTAGTATTAATTAACCTATATCAAAACACCTAATACAATTATCAAGAAAAGCTTAGAACTCCAAAAGATGTATGTAGCCCCATACAAACTCTAAATGTAGTAGAGAACCATTTTGTACCCTACAAACTACTAAAGCCGGAAACTATTTACCATAATATAAAAGAATATATTATCTTTAGTTAACCAGTTATAACATGAGAGCGTTATAGACATTACTAATTAATTTTGTACATATATTATAAAACTTTTCATTGATCTTATTGATAAGGCCGCCCATTGTAATTTCCCCACAACATTGTCAATTTCAAGTTTTGATTCTTTTCATATGTGAGACAATTCGAATAAAATTTGTCTACAAAATACCAATAATAAAGCGTCACCGCGCATACTTCACGTCGCAATCAAGTTGGCCCTCTGCAGCGAGCGAATCATTGCACGCACACAGCTACGAATCTCGCGTGTCAATGCACTAATACAAAGACAAGATCGTTATCAGTCGAAAGCGCGAGCGGAGCTACGAGCGACACAGCCTCCCCGTGCCAACGCTTGCGCAACACTGCCGCCCGCGTCCGCGCAGAGCACCTCGGAACCGCAAGCGTTCTGAATCTGAATAATTCGACATTTTCTTAGGAAAATATCAATGGATTTACAAAAGCTATGTTATAATTGTAGTATAACAATCTAGAAATTTAATGGTACAATTTATTTTTCAAAAATCGTAGCCGTTTAGAAGGAGTTCGCCATATAAGTCAAGAAATAGTATGTAGTTTGAATTTTTTTTAAGGCAAAAGTAATAGTAATACCGTAAAATCATATGTTGCAAATGTTGTACTTGAATTCATCTATAAAATATATTTTTTTCAAATCTTCAACTTCAGCGGTTACGGAGGAGTTCGCTTTAGAAAGTACGAATTTGACGTACCCAAGGGCCTTAAATTATTTCAAAGACAACGTGCGCAGCTGCTCCTTCAAAAAATATCAAAAGAATAAGTTATTATACTACTTTCATGTAATTTTTTCGCCATTTCACAAGCACATTGAACAAGTGATATGGCGCAAAACCGATCTTAGCAGACTATTATCTAATTTTGTATATATTTGTGAGTTTTTTCGTATGTAATGAATGACGTTAAATTCTCATTACGGTTTAAATCACGCAAATACTGATGTCACTGCATACATTACAAAAACTTGGTTTATAACTGAAATACGAGAATATGCACTGTTTGCGCGCAAACGTTGTGAACCGATATGTAGCCGCGCTTATAACATCTGCTAGCTGTCAATTTGCTTTTTCGCAATTGACCCAAAATAACCTTCACGTCAATTATTGATAATAGAAGTATTGCATTTCAAGGCATTCTTTTGTGAACAGATGTTTGTACGTTCAACATTCTAACCACAACAACAAAAATCTCCTCATCTTGTCAAGATTTGAGTTTGACGTTTGTGCATACATTGCACTACCACTTTTCTGTGAGCGTTGTTTGCGGCCGGAGGTGACGTCAAAGATGTCATTATGCTATCGTGGTGTCTGTTTAGCAAGTTATGAACCGACCGTTTGCGTGCATACAGTGCAAATAGCGCATATTTGCGTGACTTGAACCGTAGGGTCTATTGTTTCTATTTCGCGGGAAATATGAAATTTCTTACTGTAGTGCGCCTGATTCGTACTCAGTACTAAATCATAATTCGTAGCGGCACGAGTTAATCATATCAGTATGATTTTGTTTCAGTTTATCATGGCTAAGCGGAAGTATAAGTAATTCGTGGTATCGAGATCTCATGTAACAAGCCCTTCCTAAAAAAAAAACCAGAATTACGTAAAAGTAAGAAAGAAATGGTTTTATGATTTGTGTAAAGATTATAAGAAAAGGTTTCACGATTCGATGTACCCAATGTGAGCCTTGGTTTACGAGCTTTGATGATGACATTTTGAGACTTGGAGTGTTGATTTAATCATTTTAGGAATGATTGTGAAAACTACAAATAGTTTAGCTTATACAAAAGTTTAGCATAAACTTAGCTCCTAAACTTTATCTGTCATTTTGAGACTAAAATTATGATACGATCTCTAAGTACGATTTAGGATAGTTGAAGTACGAATTGAGATAGCCAAACGAAATCACTGACATAGATAAAATAATAACTAACAGTACCAACCTTAATCTAGTCACGACGGCGGTCACCAGCGGTCACCGAACAAATGTCGTTCGACAAGATGGCTGACGGGAGTGAAGTAATTCAACCTCGAATGACAGCAACTTCTTATTGACTTTGACATATGAATAATTGTGACAGTCGTTGTTTTGAATATAATGGTTTGTAGGTAAATATTATAAAAAAAGTTATTAAAAATGGATACTCGCGTAACTAATATCATGCAGTCAGACTGTCTATGTTACTTTAAACTGGTGAAAATTATTCACAAAACGAACTCTCAAACGTTATCCCTCGGCGGCCGGACTGTAGTAAGCTAGGACGATGTATCATAACATCGTCCTAGGTAGTATGGGTTATTTTTGACAATCGAATGCATATAACTGACAGTTTTTATCGAATATTTGTGTACAGATCTTTCCATTCACGAAGGTGCGCCTTCCTATTATTGTTGAGTGTAGTAACAATAACCACCGCTACTAAGAACCCATTTACACTCATAAATGATACCTATATGATCACTTGTGTAGGACTAACACTACGGTTTAAATCACGCAAACACTGCTGTCACTGCATACATTGCAAAAGATCGGTTCATAACTGAAATACGAGAATATGCATTGTTTGCGCGCAAACGATGTGAACCGATATGTAGCCGCGCTAATAACATCTACTAACTGTCAATTTGCTTTTTCGTAATTGACCCAAAATCACCTCACGTCAATTACTGATATTAGAAGTATTGCACTTCAAGGCATTCTTTTGTTAACAGATGTTTGTACGTTTAACATTCTTACTACTACAACAAAAATATCCTCATCTATCAGCTGTCAAGATTTGAGTTTGACGTTTGGGCATACATTGCACTACCACTTTTCTGTGAGCGTTATTTGCGGCCGGAAGTGACGTCATAGCATAATGACGTCATAGATGACGTCATTATGCTATCGTGGTGTCTATTTAGCAAGTTATGAACCGACCGTTTGCGTGCATACAGTGCAAATAGCGCATATTTGCGTGACTTAAACCACAGTGTAAGACGTCATGTAGGTATACAAAGGCTACCCATGTAAATGCGCATCAATGTTTTACTGTGTAGGGGTACGCTTTAATTTGTTATTGTTATTGGTTGTATAGGTAACAATATTAAAAATGTTTCCAATTAGTATATTATCTCTGGTCTTTAGTATTTTCTAACTAAATAGGTATTTACTTAGTGTTGATAAAATTATCCGTAGGGTGCCAGATCAAGGTACATTAATTTCTGGACATTTCTGGGGATCGAAAGGGAGTTGATTTTAAGTATGTTATGTGTCTTGTGTTTTGTAAAACACAACAACCTATGAATGTTTTGCCTATCACCATATGGCTACAATGTAATGCAAGGGCTGCGAGAAAAATTATTTGAGGGTAAAGGGCATTGAAACAAGTTTTTAATACATTATTATGTAATTACTTCTACACTAATATTATTATAAAGAGGAAAGCTTTGTATGTTTGTATGCAACGAACAAACTTAAAAACTACTGAACCGATTTGCATGAAATTTAGAATGGAAATAGTTTGAGACATGGGGAAGGACATAGGATAGTTTTTGTGGGCCATGATCCACTATGAAGGCGTAGTGAAGAATGGAAGATAGTAGGCATTCTTCAAAGTTTTCAGACCACCTTAAGGCCTCACTAACGGTCACCTATCTAATCAGTACCTAAATGCAGATAATGTTGTTTAAGCTCATGAACTAGTCAAGCCCCGCTACAATCACTACTAATATGTGACACATGTACCATTAACCTCTTGCAGTTAGATAAAAACTTCCTTTGTATGATTTGATGTATGCGTGCATACTAAAGGTACTTATGTCACGGCCCAGTGCCAGTGCAGTATAGAGGTGTTATATTAGGATAGTATTTTCGTATTCCTATTATCGAATATAACGCTCAGCCATTATGATCTAAGCTGCAGTTAATCAAATCGGTCACCAATGGAAAGTGCTGCTAAGTTGCTTGCTAACTGTAAAAACTAGTAATTCGCCCCGAACCGAACTGACTGGACTCGCGATATCTCGACAAGCAACTCTTGCTTGCAATATTTTGTAGAGATATGACAGACAGACTGTACATAATTTACTGTTAAATGTTAATACAATGATTATGATTACTTAACATTGGCCATATAAACAACGGCCTTTCAGCGCATTAAATATATATGACGCCAAGCACCTAACGGTGTGTTCCGGCAGCTGTCCTTGAGAGCCAGTCATTCAAGGCTAGCCTGAACAACATCTTCGACCACATCATCACTTACCATCAGGTGAGATAGTGGTCAAAGGCTAGCCTATCAGCTATATAAAATAAATAAATATCGATTATTTATTATATATAATTCATTATTTGAATGATCTTTGTCAATTTTTTTTTATATTATTTATACTCTGTTGAGAAGTTTTATGTTTGTACATCTGAGCGCAATGTCCTCTTTATTATTTTTATCAAATGTAAATCAATGTTTGATATTTGATCATTTGTGCCCGTAGAATCGATAGAAAGTTTAAGGTAGCCTTAGATGGCTTAATCGAATTTCTTCTTCTGTATTGTATAGCTTTCATATTTATTATTTTTTGAAGTCTTTCAAAGTCTAAACTGCTATCGAACATAAGATCCTCTAGACGTTTACATACGTGCACCGCCGGCAAGCCTTTGTCACTGATAATCGACAATGACCTTTTCCAATGTCTATCCTTGAGATTTGTGGACGGTGACTGCCCATGTCAATGACATGGGAAACTGCGTGCCCTGACTTCCACGACCGGGTCACGGTATATAGATAATATTACCGTGACCATATGGTGGGTGGTATAGGTACGAACCACAGATTATTAGCCCTATTATTGTTTTGGGGCAATCTGTGGTACGAGTCCATTGATGAACTTTTGTTTGATGTATATGATAGTCATATTATAATATATATACACCTACATTTACACCAGTATTATAAAGAGAAAAGATTTTTTTTTTATTTTATATTTTTGTATGCAACAAATAAACTTAAAAACTACTAGACAGATTTGGATGAAATGGTACGGAAATGGTTTGAAACCTGGGGAAGGATATTGGTTAGTTTTTATCCAACTGCGTAAAAAGAGGCTTAATGCTTTTGCGCGATAAGAGACGACGCGCGTCCGAAGCCGTGGCCGGAACACACCGTTAGATGCTTGGCGACAGTTTTTGTTTTGTGCCCAGTAGGTTAGCCTTTGACCACTAGAATAGGTATCTCATCTGATGGTAGGTGATGATGAGGCCGAAGATGTTTTTCAGGCTAACCTTGAATTACTGGCTCTCAAGGTCAGCTGTCGGATGTCGGAACACACTGTTCTTAGGTGTTTGGCGACAGATTTTCTATATACTTGAGGGTGGTAGCTAGCCAGGCGGGCATTCGCAAAAAGCCTTCCCTATAACTATGCTATAACGATTGCCGTCCTAAGACAACAAGCGTTCAGTAGTAATGTCACCAGGGGTCACAAATCTGTGTTAAAATTTTAAAATCAGAAAAGCACAAAATGTGAAAGTATTATCTAGTTTCAACACATTTTGAACAAACAGCTCTAGGTTAGTCTTAACAACATCTTCAACCACATCATGACTTCAAAGGATAGGCTTTAAAAAAAGGCCGTATCCGCCACGTGCAGCGCGCTTACAGCGCAGCGCAGTGTTTGTTTTGTTCTCAACAACTAATTCTTTCAAAACATTATAAAAAACATTATTTCAAAGGCTTTCTGAAGTATTTAGCTTAGAAGTATTTATAAAATTATTTGTTACGTGATTTCCAGCCGGTGAGTGTTTGCGCGGCAAAATGTGTGGAGAGAAAGGTTTTTATTTTCCTTTAATGATTTTGTTACGTAAAATAGACTTGATGATTATTATGTCATTAAAAAAGAAATAGACCTTGTATTACTGCCTAAGAAATTGTTTTGAAGTTGAAAAGTGAGTGAAGAACTATAGGTGCAGCTATCAAGGTCGGAAGAGAAGCTTCCACAACAGCTAACTACGTTCCTATCCAAAATATACACTGAGAAAAATCTCAAGTCAAAAGCGCCCTAATAACGGCCATATTGTATGGTATGAAGGCGAAAAACCGACCAAACGTAAATACGGACAAAAACGCCTTCCAACGTAGAAGGCGTTAAACGAGGTACAGTGAAGGCGAATTCAACAAGCTGCGATACCACGATTACAGCTCTAATATGACATTTTCAATCTTACGAAATGTACAGATTAGCTTAAATGTATAGTACTAAACATGGTAAGTAATAAAATAATGTAGGTGTATGAACGTGAGATTCGATTTCCGTAAGGCGATTACAATGGTAAACAAGAGCATACCTGTCAAACGTTTTGCAGCAATATTTTGACTCGAATAAGGCTTAATCCACTTTGTCTTGAGGAAATTTGCATCTCTAGTAACTGTGTTTAAACCTGTCCACTAAGCGATTAAAATCTACTCGTAACACGTTTTCTGTCTTAGTATAAACAAAAATACCTGTTCATTTTAATAGTTTTACCTTAATTTAGGGCTGCTTTGTCCTTATTTACCGTTTTATATGCTATTCACTAAAGTAATATTCACCTTTTAGTAAGGCAAACGAAACGGTACGGATTGGCTCTATTAAAGGTTTTGTAAGGTACTTCAAGCTTTATTTACTAACCATAACGTTTTGTAAATACGGCATATTATTCTATACTAAAGCGATCTTTATCTTTTAGTAAGGCGACAGGAACGGTACAGATTGGCTCTGTTGAACGTTTTGTAAGGTACTTCTAGCTTTATTTACTAACCATAACGTTTTGTAAATACGGTATATTATTCTATACTAAAGCGATCTTTACCTTTTAGTAAGGTGAAAGGAACGGTACGGATTGGCTCTATTAAAGGTTTTGTAAGGTACTTCTAGCTTTATTTACTAACCATAACGTTTTGTAAATACAGTATATTATTATATACAAAAGCGATCTTTTATCTTAAAGTAAGTCGAAAGTAACGGTACAGATAGGCTCTTTTAAAAGTTTTGTAAGGTATATTGAGTTTTCTTTACTAATTATAACGTTTTGTTAATAACGATAACCAATCTATGGGACGGCAGGTAACGCAGTTCATAAAAGGTGTGATTAACTTGCTTTACCATCATAAAGTTCACATAATAGAGCAATTGGCCGCTACGAAAGTTTGAAATGAACTGCAGTAATTTGTAATTATTGATATGTTTCATAACTCGCATGAGTAGTCATACGAAAATTGCATCAGTAGCGTAGCGGCTCAACGTCCCTTACATGAACTTGATGATGTCAAATCAAAGCAGCTAATCACGCCTTTAGGGAATTATGTTGCCTGACTTTAAAATGTTGTTGCCCAGACTCGCATGATGCTGTAAAAGGATATCAATATTAATTAAGTTGTTTGTTACATCAAATACATACAGAAAAATAAACCGTACGAACCTACGTGTCCTACCTGCCTATCTTCTTAACTCTCTTTAGAATAGATCTGTTGATATAAGATAGAATAAAACAAATTTTACGCATTATATTGTTTTATTATTGTCTTTTGGGTATCGAGTATTACTAATTGTATTTATCTTTATATGTACAGTATGAATAAGTTTTGCTACGACACCAACCTTGAAATTGCAAAATATTAGCTGTTCCATAAGTTTGGGCGAGGTTAAATCAAGTTATTGTATGAATATCTGATACTTTTTTGCGATTTCAGGGTAGCACAATATCCATAGCAAGGGTTGTTCATTTCTATAATGATCCCTTTCAGTATTATTACAAATTTAAAAAAATTGACAGATTTTAATTAACACTTATATTGTAACAGTTTCTAAAGTCTTAAAGTAATAAAATATGGTCAATGAGTAGTAAATACAAATTATAATTTCACGAATATGATAACCGGAGGTGTAAGAAATTCTAATATTACGTAACTCAATCGAGATATTATCGCTGATATTATTAGCGGTATTGGTAGTATGTATAAACTTATAGTGGTTGAACATTATTAGGATCAATTATTAATATGGATATCAGTATCAACGTGACTAGGTTTAGGTCGATTAATTGTATCTATGTCAACGATTGGGAAACAGTCATACACACATACATAAAAAATATTACGATACTCATTGAGGTAGTCCTATAGTTCCTTTTTCATCATACAGTATTTGAATCTGGATTTTTGATGTAGTAGCCCAATGTAATTAGTTCGGTCCATGGTGTTGCACCCTGTACGGCAATAGTTATTGCAAGTTTTCTTCTACAATGTCTGCCTCAACTGAAATTAAAAAGTTATTTGTAGTAAAATTTTACAGAAAAAAATTATAAATCAAACATAAATAAGAAAAATATTAAAAAAAGTTCTTCTAAAACCAGCTTTTACCATATATTTTAGGTTGAACCTTACTCTGTTGGTTTTTTTTGCCAACACAAATGAATCGAGGCCAAGCTTGACGGGTTTATCTTGTTTAGTAAATGAGGTAGTATGGCCAAAAACTAAAATTGAGACACCTACATAACAAATGTCATAAATACGTACTGTTAATACTATTCAAATACAAGTTATTTTAAACCGACTTCTTCCGAAAGGCGGATGATCTCAATAAATCTCAATTTTGTAATATTGTTGTAGTTTTGTAATCTTTGTTACATTTTGTCTCTGTCATTTGTTTACTGATTTTAAATATACTATTGCTTTTATTAAAACCCCATCAAAAATGGTTCAGTAGCTTTATGGTATCAATGACAATCTTAAAAAAATGGGTTGATTCAATTTTGTCAAAATATTATAATTTAAAAAAAATTAGAACAACCAACTGAAACCAAACCGATTTTCATGAATTTGAATGAGACCTTTTCAAAAAGGAAAATAATTGTCCAAATCACTTTATACATGATAAAGTTATGAGCTATGAAAACAAAAAAAAATCGACGAATTGAAAACCTCCTCTTTTTTGGAAGTTGATTAAAAATTTGAATTAATGGACTGATCTTAAAAAATACAATTTATAAAGTGACTTAAAAAAGGAGGAGGTTAAATGTTCAACTGTATGTATATTTTAAGCGTAATCTACAGATTCATTAACAATACAAAACATATCATACGTGAGATACTTACATTCATCAATTATTGATAAGTCCATAGGACACGGCATTTGGGGATCCAGATATGAAAAGTCACTGGAATCGCTCGTAGCTTGCCTCTTTCTAAAAGCTTTTGTAACTTTTTATCGTATTATATATAAAATTCCCGAAGCCTTCCTTTGGATTGAAATGGTCCTGCCTGTTGGAAAATTCAATTTTCAATACAAAGAATAGACCACATTTAAATAAACATAGCATGTAGCATGTAGGTAGAGTTAAATTTTCTTATATGATGCAGACTTTATATGACTATATGACTATTTCTTATATGACTGCTGGAGCTTTACGGAGACTTCGCAACTTTTTACCTACCACCACTAAAATTGTGCTTGCACAATCTTTGCTACTCCCTATTCTTGATTATGCTGACGTCTGCTATCTTGATCTCACACAAGATCAGCTAAATAAACTTGAGCGACTCCAAAATTTTTGTATAAGGTTCATATACGGCTTACGCAAATATGATCATGTCTCCGAATTTCGTACCAAGCTCAAGTGGCTACCTATTCGTTTTCGCCGGAATGCTCATATACTACATCTCCTTTACAAAATTTTGTTCCTTCCTACTTCTCCACCCTACCTCAAGGAACGTTTCAAATTCCTCCATACTACCCATGCTTTATCGTTACGGTCATCAGATAATTTATTGCTGCAGGCACCCGTAAGTAGAACCTCCTTCTATCATTGTTCTTTTACTTCTGAAGCTGTTAGATTGTGGAATCCTCTACCACTTGAAATAAAACGTGCTCGTTCATTGGAATCTTTTAAAAATCAGGTCAAAACTTATTATCTTTCACTATAACTTTGGATATGTTTTCTATAATATGTTTTAAATGTCTATTTAGGTATATTTTTGTATTTATATGTATATGTTAAAAATATTTATGTAAGTAAAGTATATGTATATATATATATATATATATATATATATATATATATATATATATATATATATATATATATATATATATATATATAATTATTGTATGTTATGTATATCTATATATGTCTCTATAATTCTTATGCGTACGTATATTTTCATATATATGTATAGTATAATTCATTTTTGTGTTGTTTAATTAAGATCCTTAACTATTCTTTTTTTACTGTTTTAGTAACATTAGCTTAAAACCCTGTCCATATACTGTCAAAATCTCCAATATTGTTGGGTTGTCTGGAAGAGATCGCTTTAAGCGATAAGACCGCCCATTGTTTCACTTAGTTATATTGTATCTTAAGTTGTAAGTTTTTTATTTATTTTTAAATTAAGCTTTGTGTTGCAATAAAGAGTTTATCTTTACGGACTTGATAGTATTTTTTGTCATGGAACAAGCACGAGGCCCACCTAGTGTTAAGAAGTACCTCTGCCTATAACAGATGCATTTCATCACAAGTGACAAACTGCACTGCGCCCATCACCCAGTGAGACATAAAGTTGTTAAGTCTCATGTACCTGTAATTTCACCGGCACCCATTGTGCAGTGACGTGTGTTTGAGCACTATCTTGCATTTGAATAAATTTTCGTCCATGAATCCCATATAAGGTACCACATGGGCTTATAAAATATCTGATAAAGTTGTGATGTGCCGTCAAACCCCCGCTGTTACCATTTTGATGCACCATGTCGACGGACAATAATCCTGAACATTGATGCAGTATATTGTCCGTCAGTGTAATAATGTGGTTTTATCAAAACTAACCTCATTTGCATGAGCAATTTTGCAAACGCCAACACAAGCAAGCACAAACATAACCTTTGCAGTAACATACGATTACTTACCCCGGAACGTATATATTGGGCGTAGCCCCATTTTGATAACAAATCCAGCGCGTATTAGTCCATATCTTACTTTATTAATACACAAAACATGCACTCGAACTGTGCTATGCGTGGCTGCGTGCACGCACGGACACGAAACGACGAGAAAAGATAAACTAGATAGCAGTGTTGCCAATGCGAACTCCCAAAAATCCGAGTCGCATAGGTCGCCAAAAATTCTGTCGATTTCAAATTAAGCTTTGTCAACCATCGCTTACAAGCGATGGTTGACAAAGCAATTCAAATAATTATTGAAAAAAATATTAATTGTAATAAAGGATATAAATATTAATTATTAAAATCGGTATACTAACTTTTAATCACACGTGACTTCGCTTGATTTTTAGAATATTATCTTTAAATACTATAATAAATTATAATTTTATTTTATTCTGAAATTAAAGACCTTGACTAAAATGTCTAGATAGGAAGGTTGCAGGTTAATTTTGACAGGCTTAAAAATAATATTAAAGGAATGGTGTAATTATGCCAAAAACATATATTGTACTAGTACATGAACGGATGAAAAAATAAATACACGTGATATCTTACTACACCCCCCTCCCCCTTGTGATATTGCGTGATTTTTGATGAACCCCCATAGAAATTCAAAATATAAGCCGAAGAAAGAGAAATTCTATTTAAAATCAGTTCGCGTCCGCTGTGAGTGGTCTAAGTGTCTACAACATGTTTACAATGGTTTAATATAATAGACAAATTTCCGGCGATAAAATTTGTTAAATTAAATTATTTCTATGGTCATAAATGGCTAAGATTGTTATCAGCGGGCCACATTGTTTTATCCAACGAAATTCTATGACGGTTTTACCCGTGCCGCTACCACTAATTTCGCCTTACTGAAGGCATTTTTATCGTTATAGAAAACCACCCATTGTGATCATCACATCTTCATTACGAATTATTTCGTCTTTAAATCCTCATGGTAAAAGTAGGTAAGTAGATAATGCTTTCAACGGCTAATTTAGGTGTAAGTAGTGTAGGTTCCTATAATATTTTGTAGGTACCTACAGAAAGTTTATAGTTAACTTTACCTACAGTACTCCTGATTGCACAAGAGCAAGTGAAATGTTTTTCTAGTGCCTACCTACAATAGTTTTCGTATTTTTACGTGATCAGTGATCACTGATCGATTGTATGACCTGTATCTAAACGTCTGGCTGAACAATTTTTAATTGCAAGGGGTTGTTTAGAGAATACGATAGTGATTTGGCCGAATTATGTTAGGTTGGCTTCAGTATGAACCTCCGTGTGTTTCTCTCGCCTATACCCAACACCATATGTAAGCACCTAGAGCACTCTGCAACCGGACAAAACATTTTTTTATTTGTAATGTTACTTATTTATTGGTTTAGCGACTTGGTGTAATTGTACACAATGCAATAAGCAAAATTATATCAAATAGGGCCTACCTATCTAAAGAGTGACAATTAGTAGGCAGCCCTATCGTGCGTTTGTCTACGGAGCGGGCGTAGATAATTATTTCACGGACACTGCCGAGATGTTATAAACCGCTCCTTTTCCGTAATATCTATAAACTACCAGGTATAAAAATGGCGACATTCCCTCAAGATAAAAGAAGTGATGTACTTATCTAATCTGTGCTTATATAGATGCATACGGAACCTCTGGAAGACTCGGCTACCGTGTTTGTATATTAATCCGGAAAGGGAATGGCTAATTAAGAGCCTATGCCACACAACTAAGCTTAACTTAAAAATGTATACTTAATTGAAAATGATTGCTGCAGATAAGTGTAGACAATGGAAATCTATCAGAGGTAGGTTTCTAAGATTTAGGAGAAACGTAGGTTGTGTTCTGATAAATGTAATTTTAGCATTGTAAGTACAATCAATGCATGCATTCTAAGCACAACTGCCACGTACACTAGAGCGAACTCCCTTCACGTTCACGTCAGAGTAGGTATATATTATCTAGACAAACGTTCAGGGCTGTCACCAATTATCTTAATATTCTTAAACTGGTTGTCATACAACGTAGGTTCATTAACCGACTGTCTGTCGTCACAAAGTCCCTCCGTCCATAGATATACCATTAAGGAAGAACCGTTCCTATCATACTTAGGAGAAGATACAAGCCATACCTAACTATACAAAATATACGCAAAGAATTTTTAAATAGTATCCCTACCACTACACTTAAGTTTGTAATATAATTAATAACTAGTACAATATCTTTAAAATAATGAATTAATTTGTTCGCAAAGATAATTAAAATGTTTTTTTTTGTTTACGTTGTATTTTTTGATCAATTTGTATTTAAGTTATATTGACTTTATGAAAAGGCGAGTAATGTCGAATGTTTCGAAGATTTTTGTGGATATGCGGCGCTTAAAAACTTTCATATTTGCATTCTTTTCTTGTAATTTTTGGTGTATGTTGGGACAATATTCAACGATTTCCCAACGTTTCGGTTGACATTCGCCTACGTTGTCGTTAGAAAATTTTCGTGTTTTATTTTTTTGGTTTTAATTTAAGGTGTGTTTTGTCGTAGTATTTAACTATTGACTTAATGATAAGGCGAATAAAGCCAAACTTATCGGTAATATTCGTGTACGAGGGTCGATTGAAAACTTTTGTGTTTGTTTCTTTTCGTTTTAATTGAAGGCGTATTTTGTGGTATTACTTAAATATTGACTTTTCAATGAGGGCGATTAATCCGTATGTTTCAATGATACTTGCGTACTTGCGTCGTCTACAAACTTTCGTATTTGTTTGTTTTCATTATAACTTGGGGTGTATATTGTGGTAATATTTTACTATTGACTTTATAATAAGGTGAATAATGCCGTACGTTTTGATTATATTCGCGTATGTGCCTTGTTAGAAAGTTTTCTTGATTGTATTTTTTTTTGTTTTAATAAAGGTGTCTTTTGTAGTATTATATATCTATAGACTTTATGATAAGGTGAATAATTGCGTATGTTTCTGCGAATTTCGTGTACGTGCGTCAATTGTAGACTTTCGTATTTGTATATTTTCGTCTTCATTTAAGGTGTATTTTGTGGTATTACTTATTTATTGACATTATATTCAGGCGAATAAATCCGTATATTTTGGCAAAATTCGTGTACGTGCGACGATTTAAAACTTTCGTGTTTGTTTTTTTTGTTTTAATTAAGGCGTATTTTGTGGTATTACTAAAATATAGACTTTACGATGAGACCGATTTATCAGTACGTTTCGGTGATATTCGCGTACGTGTGTCGTTCAATAACTTTCATATTTGTATATTTTCGTTGTAATTTAGGGTGTACGTTGTGGTAATATTTAACTATTGACTTTATGGTAAGGCGAATGATGCCGCACGTTTCAGTGATATTAGCGTACGTGTGTCGTTTGAAAACTTTCGTGTTGGTTTCTTTTCGTTGTAATTTCAGGCGAATTTGGTAGTATTACTTAAATATAGACTTTACGACGAGGCCGATTTATCAGAAAGTTTCGGTGATATTCGCGTACGTGCGTCGTTCAATAACTTTCGTATTTGTATATTTTCGTCGTAATTTAGGGTGTACGTTGTGGTAATATTTAACTATTGACTTTATGGTAAGGCGAATTATGCCGCACGTTTTAGTGATATTCGCGTACGTGTGTCGTTTGAAAACATTCGTGTTGGTTTCTTTTCGTTTTAATTTAAAGCGAATTTTGTGGAATTACTTAAATATTGACTTTATAGTAAGGCGAATAATTCCGTATGTTTCGGAAAAAATCGCGTAAGTACGTTGATTGTAAACTTTCGTGTTTGTTTCATTTCGTCTTAATTTAAGGTGTATTTTGTGGTCTTTCTTAAATATTGACTTTTCGATGAGGCCGATTAAGCCGTACGTTATAGTGATAATCACCGTATGTAAACCGCCGTAAACATAACGCATATTTTATAGTCAATACTGCAATTATTATCGTATTACGTTCAATTCTGAAAATACTTAACGGAAGGCATTTTTTGACGGTGGTTTTTATGATAATACATGGTATATTTTTATTGAATTCGCTTTGCGTGGTGAAACTCATCGTAAGTGTTGTGAATTCATCTTACGTAGTTACATTTCAACGGTAAAAGGTCAAATTCGTTTTAAGGTCCAAAGGCATTTTTCTCAGTGTAGTTACTATATATACACCAATACAACTATATGAGTACGGAGTGTCCAGGAACAATCCAATAACAAAAAACCGACTTCAAATAGAAAATATTGTAAAACATAAAATGCACTAATAGTAGTTTATGCAACTGTCATATAATAGAGGGTATTAAAACATGAGTGTAGTTTTTTAAAACGAGCCGCAGGCGAGTTTCAAAATAAGATTACACGAGTGTTTTAATACCTAATTATATGCAGTTGCATACACTACTTTATTTAATCGCATGGCTATATTATTTTTTTTTACCTGTATTCCAACTCTCTATGACTATACGCTTTTCTTGATTTTTCTGGCAAAAGACAATTCGTTAGTTTCGTAGGTGTTTCTAGAATGTCAGGTGGAGTTAAATCATCAGTATCGTGGATGTTGCTTGACATTTTTGCTACTAAAGTTTTATCCAACATAATATTACTCAAATTCGTATGTACGAAATGGCGCCAAAATGGAAAAAGTATGTTATTGGTCTATTGGCTCGGAACCAGCGCAGCGCGTTGCGCGCGCATCTCGCTCACCATAGATAATGTGTACTTAAATTGAATTGAAACCTCCTTGGTCGGGACACATTGCACTTTAATCATTAAAAAATTGTTTTAAAGCATTGTTTTGTTAGGAGAACAATGCTTTAATTTAACTTTTTAATTTTCTTAAAGAAGTATGTACATAAAATATGCCAATAAAAGTCTGTATTTAATTTCATAATTAGAATATTACCGAATGAGATTATATAAAAGTATATAAATGATTGCAGCAACTACGACAGATTTGCTGTCACTCATTGAAGAGTTCCATTGTATGTCTCCAAAGAGCCTCATCAGAACATCGTCGAACCAGAAAGGGTACACCACGAAATACTAAGATGTTCATCCAAACGGTCGTATACAGTTCTTTTTGTTCATTTTATATCGACAAGTGAAAATGAGTACATCCTCAATGTAGTTGAAACCAAATTAGGGTAACTCAAATACTTCTCGTTAGATCATACTCAAATTTAAATGTTTGCTTGAGAATCTACACCTTATTTTGAAGCGGTGTAAAATTATGTTTAGTTAATAAAACTATAACAACAAATCATAAAATTAATCAATACAAGTACAAACAAAGTACCAATTGCATCAGGTATAGTATGAGGAGCAGTGGATAGCAAATACTTCATAAGGTGATCACCGTAGTGAAACGCGCACTTTTGGAATCTTCTTTTACCGAAACTATTCGTTCAAAAAGTGCGAAAAAAATATATCATATTATTTAATTCTTTATTGAGTGAATTAGTTGACTAGTTTTTACCAAAACTTATTAGTTCTTCTGTAATAAATTGTAATCGGCGACCCTTTTTAGACTGTTTTTTATTAATTTAAGAGGCATAATTGATGTAATTGCAACGTTTCTTTTTTTTAAAAAATAGCTAATACTATACTCTAATATGGTGTCGGCGTCGGCGTCGGTGTCATTGTTGGAATAGGCGTCGGTGTCGGAATATTTGTCAGTTTCGGCGTCACATCGGCGTCGGCGTCGGCGTCGGTGTCATTGTTGGAATAGGTGTCGGCGTCTGCGTCGGTGTCATTGTTGGAATAGGCGTCGGCATCGGCGTCGGTGTCATTGTTGGAATAGGCGTCGGTGTCGGAATTGGTGTCAGTTTCGGCGTCGCATCGGCGTCGGCGTCGGCGTCGGTGTCATTGTTGGAATAGGCGTCGGTGTCGGAATAGGTGTCAGTTTCGGCGTCGCATCGGCGTCGGCGTCGGCGTCAGTGTCATTGTTGGAATAGGCGTCGGTGTCGGAATAGGTGTCAGTTTCGGCGTCGCATCGGCGTCGGCATCGGCGTCGGTGTCATTGTTGGAATAGGCGTCGGTGTCGGAATTGGTGTCAGTTTCGGCGTCCTATCGGCGTCGGCATCGGCGTCGGTGTCATTGTTGGAATAGGCGTCGGTGTCGGAATAGGTGTCAGTTTCGGCGTCGCATCGGCGTCGGCGTCGGCGTCGGTGTCATTGTTGGAATAGGTGTCTGCGTCGGCGTCGGTGTCATTGTTGGAATAGGCGTCGGTGTCGGAATAGGTGTCAGTTTCGGCGTTGCATCGGCGTCGGCGTCGGCGTCGGTGTCATTGTTGGAATAGGTGTCGGCGTCGGCGTCGGTGTCATTGTTGGAATAGGTGTCGGCGTAGGCGTCGGTGTCATTGTTGGCATAGGTGTCGGCGTCGGCGTCGGTGTCATTGTTGGAATAGGTGTCGGCGTCGGCGTCGGTGTCATTGTTGGAATAGGCGTCGGTGTCAGTTTCGGCGTCGCATTGGCGTCGGCGTCGGCGTCGGTGTCATTGTTGGAATAGGTGACGGCGTCGGCATCGGTGTCATTGTTGGAATAGGCGTCGGTGTCGGAATAGGTGTCAGTTTCGGCGTCGCATCGGCGTCAGCGTCGGCGTCGGTGTCATTGTTGGAATAGGTGTCTGCGTCGGCGTCGGTGTCATTGTTGGAATAGGTGTCGGCGTCTGCGTCGGTGTCATTGTTGGAATAGGTGTCGGTGTCGGAATAGGTGTCAGTTTTGGCGTCGCATCGGCGTCGGCGGCGGCGTCGGTGTCATTGTTGGAATAGGTGTCTGCGTCGGCGTCGGTGTCATTGTTGGAATAGGCGTCGGTGTCGGAATAGGTGTCAGTTTCGGCGTCGCATCGGCGTCGGCGCGTTAAGCGGCAGGGGGCGCCCCTTTTTGATACAATTAATATTATTCAAATAATAACTAACGAACAATCGTCGCTCGTGGCGCGTCTCATCGTACTCCCGCTGCGGATTGGGATAAAAACAAAACACACTTTTTGTGTTCTTTTACAATAATATAAATGTTTTAACTTTTTACTACATTTTTTTAATATTGTTAAGTTTGCAATAACGCCTGCTAGGCGAATTACATTACAAAATTCCATCCCGATACGATGGTTGAAGAACGAGAGCAAGAATTACAGTTATGAGTCATTGTGTCATGTTAGCTCAATTGGTTAGAGCATACCCCGGCTAAAGGGGATGGACGCGGGTTCGAACCCCGCACATGACTATAATTTTTTCTCTCGTAAATTTGTAATTTTTACTACATGTTCAAGTCAGGTGTTCGTAAGTAGGTAAGTACGTACGTAATGTGTGTAAGTGTATTTTCCAGAGTACCTATCTAGGTACAGTTTTCTCTCGGATTCGGAAGCTTTTCGAATGGTATTGTACCTTGTACTTGTATGAATGTTATTTAGAATACGAATGAAAACGTTTCCTTGCAAATATGAATTAAGTACCTACTAGGTATGCAGATCATCACATAATGTGCACCTTCAAAGGTCGACACCCTTTGTTTACCGACCTCCAAGAGAGGTGGTAGTTTTCAATAGAACGCGTACCTAACTATCTAAGATTTTTTTACCTGTAGATGATTTGTATGCCTTCCATATTTACTAGACGAATTCAGGGTAATTACCTGAGTACCAGTAGTACTACCAGTCTTGCACTTCCGAGCATCCGGTGAATACCTACATCGCCGCCTATCGTGTTTTTTAGGAATAATCTGTGGACAATATGCCTTCCTTGTGTCTTAGACTCGGCACCAATTATACAGGCACTGTGAGAGATAAGAAAACTGTTTAATTTCACGCGCAATTATAGCTTTTATTGTTAAAACAGAAAATATCGTCATTTTGTTTTATCTTAGAACGAATCTCAATGAAATGGATGAGCGAGATATGTGTATCGTTTGGTGTGAGAGAGTGAAAGAGATCGCAGCATGATCGGAACGTCTCGTGGCGGTTCGGTGGTAGAGGTCCGCGCCGCGGTCATGAAAGTCGGCAGCGGCGCGCTGGTAAACGTACCCGGCGCGGCGCGGCGTAGCCGGCGTGTTATTGATTTTTTTACCTATATGGTGGAATAGAAAAATTAAATCTGCTGTATATGTACTAAAAGGGTAAATGTTTATTTTCTTGCATACAAGTAAGTTCCTACTCAAATTAATTAGTCAAAATATTGAAGAAACAGGATCTTGTCACCAACCGATACACAAACTTCCACAAAAGCCCAAAATCGACTGGCCTAAGTTTATGAAAACCGCATGAGATACCTCAACTTCAAGGCATGTCACAACCCCATCAGAAATGGACAATCTTGCAGAAGAGATCACTGAATGCACGCAGTCCTCCACAATTAAAGAAAACCCCTAAGGAGAATCGAGATTGCCCATCCTCCCCCGCTGTATAAGAGAGCTCATAAAAGAAAAACGCCTGCTCAGAAAAACCTGGCAACATTAATGAGACCCCATCCACAGAACTGGGCCTCACTCCACAAACTCTGCAGGCAACTTAGGAAACACTCAGAACCAATTCGTTGTCTTTTCCACGAAAATTGCAACTTGAGATACATAGCAGAGTACATGGCAGAAATATTTGCCCAATCCCTTTAGAACTTATTCAAGCCCAATCCCACAGTGAACAGAGAACACTCAGACTCTGTGGAACATTCCTCGATGAGAACTTCAGTGTCCCATAAAACACAGAAGAAGATATTGGACAGTGATCTGTCACCTGTCCTCTAAAACCACGGCAGCTATCACGCGCCTGTTTAACGGGATCCTGCGCACGGAGCACTTACCCTCTCAATGAAAAATGAGCCACGTGGATATGTTCCCGAAACCGGCAAAGACGTTTGGAGACCCGAGAATTACAGGCCTATCACCCTACTTACATGCATTTCGAAAGTCTTTGAACGCCTCTTCTTAAGTCGGATAGCCCCTCACATGAAGTCTTGACCGGAGCAGTTCGGATTCCGGTCGGAGCACTCCCCCACACCTCAGATATCCAGGGTAATGCACCTCACGGCAGAAATCTCTAAATTGATTTTCGACGTCGGCGTGAATTTGTTCATGACCCGGCGGCGGCGGCGACGCGCTGAGGTAACTCCGCGGCGGCACGCCGGCGTGGCGCGGATCTCTAAGTCGAATGAGACTTGTCAAAAACCGAAATGACGGATTCAAGATGGCAGGCAAAATTCAAGATGCCCTGATCCGGCTGAAAATAAACGCCCTAAGCAACCCAGATAGGGTTGCTTAGGGCGTTGTTATTCGGAATTAAGAAATTTCTGCTTATGATGTAATTTTTCAAGATGGCCGCCATACATAGATGTTTTGAAACCATTGGCTCAAATTGTTCAATGGGAAGGATTCATGGGGAAAGAAAGTATTCTAAACCGAAGATAACAAAGTGATTTTCATGATATAGAAATAATGGAAAATCATAAAATGACGTCTGCCAAGTGAAGATAGATTACGTATCTCGTAAACAGTTACAGATAAGTAAAGAAGTTTTGAACAAATGTCATAGGGAATCGAGAGAGCACTCAAATGACACGCAACAAAAATCCAAAATAGCAGAATTCATACAAAGTGCTGAAGTGCGATCCCGCTGAAGTAAGGTTTATCTTCAGTGTGGTCGGATCTTAAATTACATCATTCTGGATTTGCCATTTTGCTCTTCTTATTTATCATATTGCATTTAGAGCACGGATGGTGCGTGAGTTCGAAGGGCGAGTGCAAGGTGAGGCTGCAGTCTAGGCCGAGTCAGTAACTTGCAAGGCCGAAGGCTGAGAAGTTGGGAGTATTTTCCGTATCTCCAAATGTTAAAATCCAATCTCCAATGTCTCCATGATGAATGGCCACGATAACCGAAGCACCTACGAGTGGGGTTCTTTAACCAATGTGACTCAGAAACTTGGTACGATTCTGCCTGTACCACTTTTAGTAGCGGTAGGGTGAATCTTATATAGCGGTTTCATTACGGTTATCTTTTGTATTGAGCATTGCATTGGGATAATACTTATATAAAAATTTTGAACTTTTATTATATTATTATTTGTACCTATGTTATTTCATACTGCATAAAAATAAATGAGACACTGCCTGATAAACTTGTTAGCATATAAGTACATAACAAATAATTAAAAAGTTATGGTTACATAAGAAACGTAATTGTAATTTTTTTTAGATTTGTAATACAATGAGAAATAAACGAAAGTATAAAGTGCTCCATTAACGTCTTGTAGCAACACAAACTGTGAACGAGTTCTTGAGTTCAGTGAGTTATAAATATCGTAAATAAACTTTAAAATTTCGTAATGACTTTCTAGAACTGAAATTATACCTGTACATTACATTTATTCACCTATAGATTTATAGAAATATTACAGTAAGCCCAAACACAAATTATTTGACAGTGTTTTGTAAACAAGGTTGTTTAAAATTAAATACACATTCTCACCATTTTCCCTTCAGTCTACACATTTCTTTCTGCTTACCAAAACACTGACACACTTTCCTCGCTTTTTCTACATGAGCGTTATCATACATAATAATAATAATAATAATTTTATTTCAAAAAACGTTTAACATGTTGGAGCAGTAAGGAACACATAATGTATACATAGAACTATGAATAACAACAACAAAACACATGTGTAGGTACAATGTAAGTCCTACAGGCACAGATATGCTCCAGGACGTTATCCGCACCAACCCGGTGATTGGTTGAATGTCTTTACTGTAGTAGTACTGTTTTATGTGTATTTTCTACACATACAAGCTACGTTTCATACCGCTTCATGAAATTGAACTACTTTTTTGAGCACAATACTGACTTTTGAACTAACACGGTACCAACTTTGACAAGTAATTTCACACTTATCAGGAACATAAGTCGGTTCTATTTATGTTTTTAAAATATTATCTACAATTTTAAATTATAAGCTCGTTTTATGGATCTTATAATCTCTGCTAACCACCAAACAATTAAGACTTTTACTTGCAAATTATGTTGATATGGAAGATAGGCACTTTTCTAACAAAATTTCAAGAAAATCGGATCAGGCAATCGAGATAATGACTGGGAAATATACACTGCTCAGACCTCCACCGAGACCACACTTCGCTTAGTCTATTAAATATTTCTATACTTACAAGCGATGATATTTTTTACCGTATAGGTACGCAGTAACTGCAGATAAAATGTTGTTATGTACACTTCTGTTCTGCCGCTTCTAATAGCACACTAAACTCTACAATTTTAGCGATGCTATCCGTGGTACGGCGACTAGTGCCGCCGTGCGACTGAATATTTTTATGAGTTAAAAGTTAACGCCTATTTCTTTTAGCTCCGCCCGAATTAGAAATTATTTTGACTACTGTCTTGCCCATAATATTCCAAATAACTCTGAAGCGAGCGAACGGCACTCAACTAAATTTAATAATTCACTAAGTACATAGCGGCCGCCAAACATTATAAATAATAATATAATAATAATAATAATGTTTTATTGACATATCTTATGAGACTAATTAAACAATTCCAGGAAGAAAAAATAATAACTAAGAACAATGAATATAATGTAGGAGGTATACCTAAGTTTGCCACTTTCAGATTGAATGACTTAATATTTTTTTTTGCTATCATAAATAACATTAGTATAGATGTGCACCTTATTGACAAAATAAATTGTTTGAGGCTGATGGCATCTGAACTAGTAATTAAACTGTATTTCAGATGCCAAGCACTGCTCGCTGGACATTTTAATCGGTACAATTTGTAATTTAATGTTGTAAAATATGTTAAAACTATCTGTAGACTGAATTTTTTTTAATTAAAAATTGAAACACACAGTAGTTATTGTGACATAACTGCATGTAATAGTTAGACGTATTGCTGACTTTCTTGTAGATATTGATGTCCTCTATATAATTGAGTTCATCACTTTGCTCTATTGTCAATAATTTCCGCACCATACGCGGTATAACGATTTTAACCTACTTCCAAAAAGGAGGAGGTTCGCCATTCGTCTGTATTTTTTGTTTGGATGCTGATGCTTGTCGTTTAGTCTCATTTAAATTTGATGAAAATTGGTCAAGCCGTTTTTGAGTTACACTCCAATAACTGAAAAATATTTTCCTATCTTGATGATATAGTCGTTGACAATTAATGACAATCGATCCCGTAAGTAGCAAGGGTCACTAAAACGAGTGCAATTTTTACTAACCATAAAATGGAACCAACTTCAACACTCAAAAGTGTGAAATAACATGTCGAAGTCGGTTCCATTATTTGGTAAAAAACATTTTTTGGGTATTTTATTCACTTGTTGTGTTACATTATCGAAGATTTCATACGGCTTCCTAAATTATTCAAAATAATCTATAGCCTAGGTTCATCAGGGATAGTGTCGGATTCTAATAGTTAAAGAATTTTTCAAATCGATCTAGTATTTGTTAAATTTATTCGATACATACAAAAATACAAATCTTTCCATAATTTTTTTGTCGATTCAGTTTTTGTAAATTTTTCAAAATGACGGAGCAATACGCACGTCAGTTGCCTATAAGTGATAGACAATAGTCTCTCTCTCTCTCGTATAATCAATTATGTATTTATTTTTTATGTTTGTGTAGCCAGTATATTCATTCGAGATAAATATTAAATACATTACCTAGTATGTAAACTTATTGTATATTTACTATAATGTAGGTAATATAATATGTTGTAAAGGAGACAGAAAATGTGAGTATTCCGGCGAAGACGTATTGCTAGCCACTTGGGCTTAGAACGATATTGAGATATATGATCATATTATAATTTGCGCAAGTAAAATATTATGAATTCGCTCAAAGTTTGTTCAGCTGGTCCTGAGTTCAGATCGAGATAACAGTCGTCCGCGTAGTCAAGAATGGGCACCAGAGATTGAGCTGAAGCAATTTTAGTGGTAGTAGGCAGGAAGGAAGTTACGCAGTCGTTTTAAAATTGAGTTTTACTGCGGGCGCAAATAGTTTACGACTGGTGACTTGTAACTGTAGATCCCAGGTCATACACCTATCAATAATAATTGTTACTACCAGATTTCTATAGAAAAAGGAATAGCGATTCCATCAAAATAAACTTCGGGACAAGCTCGAGGCCCACCTGATGTTAAGCGGACTAACCTCTGCCTATGACAGTTGCATTTAGTCACAAGTCACGATTTGCACTGCGCCCGTCACCTTGAGACATAGTTCTTAAGTCTCATGTGCCTGTAATTTCACTGGCTCTCAAGGACTGCTGCTGGAACACATGTTTGGCGACAGATTTTCTACTTGAGTGTGGTCGCTAGCCAGGCGGGCATTCGAAAAATGCCCTTCCACCATGCGGTGAAAGCTCAAGCCCGCGGCGGGTTTCGAACCATAGACCTGCTGCGCGTAAGGGTATAGCCAATGCCACTGAGCCATCACTGCAGATCACGAGCGGAAGGTTTGCCCCCCAGTCTATTTCTGACAACAACCTGGAACTCCCTTTTACTATTGCTTTGGTCTTGCTGGGTTATAAAGGTAAAGTAGAAGAGATGAAAGATCGAAAGAGCGCGGTAATGGAGGCCCTGTTAAAATGTGACGTGGGAGAATCACAAAAAATGTACAACAGAAGTTTAAATTTTTTGTGATTCTCCCACGTCACAGTTTATTATTTTATTGTAGTCCCAAATTATTTTGATAATTGTAATCGTTGGCACGGGTATCCGGAGCGGTCATGCTCACAGAAAGGTGTTGTCTAGCGGCGGTGTTGTGTGTCGGGTGCCATCTTTCCTCAAAACATGGTTGAGGAAGGCGATGGCTGGCACATGCGTCAACTCGTGAACGGGTGCTGCTAGAGGACACCGGTCTGCTCTGGATGCTAGTGCTAATGACATTACCGGAAAAAAACTTTTCTTTTAACACTGTTGTTTACCCTTAGAAAGTTTGTTTCCTTTTTATTGTTTTAAATAAAAAATGTATATATGAAGTCAACTGAATAAAGTCACGGACCCTGGAGTATGTGGAGAAAAAGATAAAGGTTTATTGTTGAAACACAAGTTAAAAATTTTAGCAACCATCGCCTTCCTAACGAACCGCCCTATGGTGTCTTTAGTTAGAGTTAAACATTACACTTTCATGCAATTGATTATATATGTATATATCATTATATATATTAACACCACAAAAATATAATCATCATTATAAGTACCTATATAAATATCACGCAAAATGATTCATACTTAATTAATTAGAAATAAATTGTTATCATTATAAAAGGTCATAAATTGTTTTTTTTCCCACGAGGGTAGGCAAAAAACATACATCATCTAAATAATTGTGCAACTTTAATATTCAAAAAAAAAATGTATTTACCAACAAAGTTATACTACATTTTATGTGTAATTAATCTAAGTGTTACAATTCCAGCCAGGAAGTGTTTTCCCTACAAACAAACTGCAAGTACCTAACAAAGTTATTATCACACTTGTTTTTGCACAAGATGGAGGCCATCAAAGACACAATTGCACAACTAAATACTACTTTCCACTCCAAGCTGGCGGAATTTCAGGAAAGACAGCAGAGGATGTTACACACTCCAGGTTCCATCTCCAGGTGCTGCAAATCTAGTTGGAGAGTTTGGTGTGTTACACAAGCCATGATTAGTGACACTAAGAATAGTGTCACGTTAGTGTAGCGGTCCAAGGTTTTCTTCACGTACTTTTGTTATATACATTCATAATTTCACATAGTTTGAAGTTTGAACACTTGGTACATAAAATATGGTGGAACTACGTTTGTATGGGAAGCGATCTGCCTATTGACTAGAGCGCCCTCTGTTAAGACTTTTACTCCAGGATTCACCAACCTATATATAGATGGCGGCACTAGAAAAGTTAGCTCGCGGAAGCGTTATTTGAATGAATTCAATAGTATTCGAACAAAGTACTCAAATACAGCACTTTAGGTCATCCAATCTACACATATTCAATTACATTTTGATTGCGTGTCTGTCTATAGATCACTAATTTCAGTGATGTGATGACACGTACGTTGATAATTTGATTTAAATATAATTTTTAATTTTCTACGTTGGAGATGTACGGGTGCCAGTGTGATAGTTATAGTTACTGCAGTTGATCAACTCGGTTAGCAATGGTGAGTGCTACTGCTAAGCTAAGTAAGCAACTCTTGTTTGTAAAAATTTTGTGGAGATATGACAGACAGACTGTACATAAGTTAGGTATTGTTATATGTTAATACAATGATTATGATTACTTAACACCAGTGTTTCCACTTAAGATTTAAGTTTTGCCCTAAATTCCTTGGAAAATATCCCTAAAAATCCCTATTTCTTTTTGAAAATACCTTAAATTAGGGCGCAAAATATTATGCCTATTAAAAAACTTTATTATATATATTTAAAACAAAAATCAAACAAATCTGTGTTATTTAGAAAAGGCTGAAGGTGATGCATTACTTTGAACGTTTTCGCGGCACTGAACATGGCACTTGTTTGCATGGTGGTAGGGCACTTTGCCCGCCTGGCTATTTATTGTAATAAATAGCAGATTTATGTTTTGCCCTAAATTCCTTGGGAAATATCCCTAAAAATCCCTATTTCTTTTTGAAAATACCTTAAATTAGGGCGCATAATATTATGCATATTAAAAAAACTTTTTTATATATATTTAAAACAAAAATCAAACAAATCTGTGTTATTTAGAAAAGGCTGAAGGTGATGCATTACTTTTGTACGTTTTCGCGGCACTGAACATGGCACTTGTTTGCATGGTGGTAGGGCACTTTGCCCGCCTGGCTAGCTACCACCCTCAAGTTGAAAATCTGTCGCCAAGCACCTAACGGTGTGTTCCGGCAGCTGTCCTTGAGAGCCAGTTACTCTAGGTTAGTCTGAACAACATCCTCGACCACATCATCACTTACCATCAGGTGAGATAGTGGGCAAAGGCTAACCTATCAGGCATAAAAAAAAAAAAAAAACTTTTTGGCTCTAAAATTATGCCGTTGTTATTCCTAAGTGTGTAGAACTCCGTCGAGAGTTTCATTAAGCAGCCTGTTTTTTTGTCAGTCTTAACATGTTTCAGGATTTTTTTAATTATATTATAGACTAGCTGTGCCCGCGACTTCGTTCGCGATTGCCGTACCTGCAGACTAATTATTCACATTTGTGCACTGTTTATCTCATATTTAAGCAACACTGGTCTGCGGTGAAGTACTCTTATAGTAAACCATAGCTTAGAATGGAGCTTTCTACTTTGGATTTCAAAACTCCCGGGTTGTATTTTCCAGAAGACAGTAGTTAAGTAACTCAGAGAGTTCTTTCCCGGTTCGCACAATAAATGTTGAAGCAAAGTACCTTGTGCGTTTCTTTAGAATTTCGATTTTAGGCGGTTTGTTTGACGGTAGATCGTTTTTTTTATTTTATTTCTCATTCTCGGAAAGTAGTGTTTGTTTGATCTGAGTAGCGGGTGGGAGACGCTCCTTCCCACCTAAGGCCGGGAAAAACTCATAGTAAATGCTTCCTTCTCTTGGGCCGGAATGACTTGTAACCATGGTAACCATTGGTGTAAACAAAGTTATATTTCTAAGATTTTTCGTTGTAAAATACTCTGTTGTTATAAAACAATTAATAACAACTATGTTTGGCAGGGTAGTAACTAAATATAAGGTAAAAGGTGTAGGTTAAAAAAAAACTAACTAAAACTTTCCCTAAATTTCATTGTTCTAACTCCTAGTGTATCTTTGTATCTTCTACTCATGTTTATTATTTTTAGTAAATATTTAGAAAAACTTTTTTTTTTATGCATGATAGGTTAGCCTTTGACCACTATCTCACCTGATAGAAAGTGATGATGTGGTCGAAGGTGTTGTTCAGGCTAACCTAGATAATTACTGGCTTTCAAGGACAGCTGCCGGAATACACCGTTAGGTGCTTGGCGACATATTTTCTACTTGAGAGTGGTAGCTAGCCAGGCGGGCATTCGCAAAATGCCCTACCACCATGCAACTACTATTTTTTTACTCTCCTCATATTTTAAATGAAAAGTAGAGTGTTTAACACGGATGTAAGTCATCGATTCCTACTTGGACTATAGCCGCATTCATTTTAAAAAGGTTCTGCTCATGTTATTAAATAATATAAAAAACATACTATTTTTATATCGTTATTCCTTATATTAGTAGTGAAAAGCAGAGAGATTCCTATTCGGGCTATAGCCGCCTGTAAATATTCCAAACAAAATTTTACGTAAAATTTCACAAATAGTTCTAACCTCTCAATAAATTTTTAGTAAGTATGTATAAAAATTATTCATTGAAAAAATTTTCAATGAATAATTTTTAGAAAAGCTACTTTTTTTAATTTCTTTAAATTCGAAATGAAAAGTAGAGAGCTGACCGCGGGTGATTAGTTACTAAGTGTAACAATCGCGAAAACCTAAGACAACATTGTGCACTTCCATTGCGCAGAAATGTATCCGTTAAAAGAAAGATATGTAGTTTTAAAAACTGATTGTGGTGAATGTACCACATTTTTGAGTTTTATAGTAGCAAGCTTGCAAAACTAAATAAGGGTGCCGTGCTGCCCGTGGGGTGCCGGGCTGCCCGTGGGATGCCGGTCTGTCCGTGGGGTGTCGGGCTTCCCGTGGGGTTCCGGGCTGCCTGTGGACTTAAGATCAGTCGTACGTTCAAGGGTTTCTCAATATTCCGCGGTTCAAGTTATTTAAAACGAAATATTTAGTTTGTGACATCTGTAATTTCTTAACTGCAAAACTGAGGACTTTGAAATATTTACGGGAAAATAATTAAATTACCACTATTGTAACAAAAAAACAATGATTGAAATCGGACTACGCGTTAATAAATTACAACTAAGTGTACATTTTGACTTTCATCCCCTTTCCCAAGAGAACCATACTATACGAATTTCGGAATAAAAGTATCGTATGTCTTCGTCGTAGTATGAACTCGAATCGTGCTAAGTTTCTTTCAAATCCATTCAGTAGTTTTGGAGTGATGCGCAGCTGGGATACAGACAGACAGCCAGACAAAAAAAAACAGTTTTTGCATCAGTATCAGCTACAGATTGCTCTCAAAACATATTTTCAAAATATCTGCAATGTACAGAATTGGACATGTTACAGTATTATTATAAGTATAAATAGATAAATGTAAGCGTCTTACCCCTCGCGCTTCCCTACCCGCCTTCTGCAACCTGTTATAGGTATAGATTAGACTGATTAGAGCATTGCATGTTATGAAAAATATACGTAGGGAAGTTGTGGTTATCGTAATAAAAAAACTGTGTTTTATCGTTTGAAAGATCAGTCTTTTGGAGAAGTCCAACTACAGACCTATCTATTATATACGATAAAGTGCAAACGCCAGCTTAAGATGAACCGTACGTTCAAAGGTTTCTGTACATTTTGGGTGTCAAGTTATTTGGAAAGTAATATTTAGGTTGTGATGTCTGTTATTTCTGAACTTCAAACCCGATGACTTTGAAATATTTACGGGATAAATTTTAAAGTACCACTATTCTAACAAAAAAATCGGCCAAGTGCGAGTCGGACTCGCGCACGAAGGGTTCCGTACAACATTAGACTTAAAATTTTAACCTTTTTTTGTTTTAACGTGCGCGAGTCCAACTCGCACTTGGCCAATTTTTTGCACTTGTTGTTATAGTGGCAACAGAAATACACCATCTGTGAAAATTTCAACTGTCTGGCTATCACCGTTCTTGAGATACAGCCTGGTGACAGACGGACGGACGGATGGACGGACAAACGGACGGACGGACAGCCGGACAGACTGTTTTTACCCTTTGGGTACGGAACCCTAAAAAGAACGTGTGAAATCGGACTACACGTTAATAAATTACAACTAAGTGTATATTTTGACTTTCATCCCCTCTCCCAAGGGAACCATGCTGAATTTCGGGATAAAAAGCCAAATTATCCTACCTTGTAATATGAACTCCAATCATGCTAAGTTTCATTGAAATCCATTCAGTAGTTTTGGAGTGATACGCGGCCGGGATACAGACAGACAGACAGACAGACAGACAGACAGACAGACAGACAAAAATAAAAAAAATTACAGTTTCGGCATCAGTATCAGCTACAGAGTACTGTACATTTTTTTTTTCAAAATATCTGCCATGTACAGAATTTGACCTGTTACAGTTTTATTATAAGTATAGATTTTTTACTATATTATTGAGGACAATTAGCTATTTCTGTGTTTGAAGATAAAGATACCTAGTAATAGAGATAACACCACTGAGAGGTTTTCGTATTAAAACATAACTACGCTGGTATTTCAAGCTTAGTACTTTATTACAGTAAAGATCAGTTGGCATTATTTTTATTTGTTCTTCATTATCAACTACAAAATACTTAATTTCGATTAAAGCCTACTTCTCCATTCGTCAGCTTTTCGCATTTAACATTTTGTGGCTAAAAACATAACGTATACGTCTTTAATAGATTGCTTTCCAATATTCCATGCTACATTAGAATCTACATATTTTAACAAATCAAAAAGTTTCTGGTCTAAATCGAACCATTTTTGAATCCACAAAATTTGTTCCATATAAAATTTCCGGCAATTTATATGAGCCCACCTCTTCTTATCGAGTATTCATATAAATTTTATATTTTCATAAACACAATATAACACACGTAATAAGATAAGTTGCTATGGTTTCACGACAAATAGAAAATATAATCAAACGAAAATAAATATACGAAGATATAGTGCTACTAATTCCTAATGTCCTTTACAACACATTTTTTCCCCTAAAATTCCCTAAATCCCTGTTGCACTAAAAAATGCCCTAAGTCGTACATGAAATACATAGATTCGCCCTAAAATAGGGCGAAATCCCTAAAAGTGGAAGCACTGCTTAACACTGGGACATACAAACAACGGTCTTTCAATACATTAAATATACTTTACTGTAACAGCCGCATCGTCCACTGCTGAACATTTGCCATAACCCCCACGCTTGGCAGACGTCTTGGGGATCGTAGTGAAAGTTGGCAGTTCTTTAGAAGGCGCTGCTGCCCACCTTCCAGTACTTTTCCCTTAGTCGTCTCTTACGACACCCACGGGATGATATGAGGAGGTGCTATTCTAATCCGGCACGCCACGGGCATAAATTAAATATACACCTAAAATAAATAACGATTATTTATTATAATTAATTATTTTAATTTTCTTTGTATTCTTTTTTTATATTATTATTATTTTTATACATGTATAATTTTTTGATAAGTTTTTTGTTTGTACATCTTAGAGTAATGTCCACTTTATTCATATTATCTACTTAAGAATGTAAATAACATTGATATTTAATCATTTGTGCCCGTAGGATCGGTACAACCGAATCGATAGAAAGTTTAAGGTTGGCTAGTATCGTATCAGTAATCTAATGTCTTCTTCTGTTCTTAGTTGTATAGCTTTCATAATTATAATGTTTTGGAGTCTTTCAAAGTCTAAACTGCTATCGAACATAACGCCGGGTTAATTCAAATTCTAACTAACCCATAGAATTATAGTTTTGAGTTATCGCGTTTTTAAAGTTCATGAGCCTTAAACTTGTGTTAAATAAAAGGTTTCTCATTTTTAGTTATGACCTTATTTACATTCTTATTTAACTATCTTTTAAAATTATGTGGAGTAAAGGCAGATAAAATCATCGGAAATCCTAGAAAAATACCTTTTTTTATTACTGACCCCCATGCAGTTGCTATAAAATGAAAGGAGGATGGTGAATAAAAATAACCTTAAATTATTAATTTAAATTTTATTCGGAGGCAAACGGCCAATGATGTATTTTGGGCTTCTAGTTTTCAATAAAAATGTTAAAATCTGTTACGCTAGTTGGTTTTACCGCCCAATTTAAGGAAGCAAAAGAATTTCGTCGAAATTAAATATCTTCAAAACTCTTTAAATGCGATAAATTTACAGAAAAATAAAATTACCCGATTCATTTTAATGATTTTTATTTACTAATTAAAATAACTTGACAATGACTTGTTGAAAAATGACAATATTTCTCAAAAAGGCAAGAAGAAAATTAATAATAAAAGCAATTTAAAACTTTTGGTTCTTCTTCTGAAGAGTTTCATAATGCAGCATCTGGTACGCGATCAATTTTTGAACTGTCAGGCGTAGTATTACACCTTTTTGTTACAAAGAAAGCGATTTTATAATAAAGCTCCTGATGATATTTCAGTTTTCACATAGGGAAAATTCAAGCTTATGCATTTTTCAGCAGGAAATTTAAGGAAAATCAAAATATTTTAATTGGAAAAATATATAGTAGATTATATAGTAGACAAAAATGCTTTTGATAATTTAACACTGGCAAACCACCGCCAATCACCTATAATATAAGATATATTGTAATAATTTTATAAAAGACAAATTATTGTAAGTGTCAAGACATATAAAATGAATGGCCCCGAGCTTCAGATATTTTTATAACAGCAGTAGACGCCAAAATTGAATTAAATTAATCTCTTTTTTGGCATAATTAGCAATAAAATATTCGCCGTAATTAGCAATGGGGCCATGTTAGCCATGTACAACCATTTCAATTCACAAGGCAACTTCTCGCTGTTGTCAGCATGCTGTTGCATTGTGCTGCTGTCACTATGTGGTGGAAGATTACCCACTTTCTTCTGCTTAGTCCCATAGTGATGTGAAGGACTTGGTTGTGGTAAACAAGCGTCTTTAGGTTTGCAAAATTATTATCTGCGAGATTGACATGTCATAATTATAAAATAAAAAAACATTTCGTCTTTGACATACCACGCAACTATTCCTCCTTCTCTCTGTTTGTCACTCTGCAATGACTGCCGCTAAGTTTTATAAGTCTAAAAACTCATTATATATAATTTCCCCTTATATTTATGAGCAGAAACGGTCTCTTTGGAAAACATACTACTGTGCATGTAATCAACTTCTACGAACGTATGCACAGATCCTAAAAATATATATCTTGTGCTGCTGTGATTGTTATTCAAGATCTAGAAAAACAATCTTCAATTATGTACCTCTTTTAATATTTTGGATGAACGATCTTCAAAAACGCGGCCAAAACTTTCCGTAATTAATATCGAGGATATAGCCTAATTAAATAACAATACAACATTCACTTATATTGTTATTTAATTCGTGTGCAACAGCTGAAGTTGATCAACTGCATGGAATTGGTGGTAGAATATAATTTTGTTTTTATTTAAAAGAACTGTAGGTTTTATCAATTCTACCAAAGTAATAAGGTTTTCTGATAGTTCATTGCCATACTCGAATTGCTGATTATTATATGTGCAGACGCTTCACCCATTTTGTCCAGCTCCTCAATTCCGTCTTTGGTTTTTTCCGTAAATAATCAACATTAATAAATTAGCAATAGTAAGTGTATCAATGACACAAACTTAAAACAGGACAAATGCAAGTTGGACTTCCGCACTAAGGGTTCCGTACAAATTTGTAGATAAGTATAGTAATAATCCGTCTCACACTTGGCTTTTTTCATTACTTTTTCGTATTTTCTTTATAATTTTAGGCCCATTTCTTTCGGATATATTGGAACCATTAATTTCTTATATCATACCAGCAAATTCCACCTTTTTTATATCATAGAAGTATCAACAAATTTTACAACTTTTATTTGCTATAGTTTACCAAACTAAAAGTGGCCCCATGTTTTAAATTCACACATCGTTACGTGTTCATCTTTGGATTACCGATGTACATAATTTGTGTCCCAAATTTCAACTCAATCGGTCTTGTAGTTTCGTTTCTGCGATAGTCAGATTGTGTACGTAATTACTTATATAGATATACATACTAATATAGTTTCAATAAAATGGAAGTAACTCTATTTGTATATTAAGTTTGCATGTCAAAATAACTCGACCATTTTTAATAAAATTTGTTATGGAGATAAGTTGCATCCTGGAGGTGGACATATCAGATACTTTTTATTTTGACAACCTAATCAAGTCTGATTCCACGCGAACGAAGAAAATGTGTTAAATTCTTTAACAAATCTGTGTTAAAATTTTTAAATCAAAAAAGCACAAAATGTGAAAGTATTGTCTAGTTTTAACACATTATGAACAAACAGCTCTAGGTTAGTCTTAACAACATCTTCAACCAAAACATGGCTTCAAAGGATTGACTTTTTAAAAAAGGTCGTATCCGCCACGTGCAGCGCGCTTACAGCGCAGCGCAGTGTTTGTTTTCAAAAACTAATTCATCCAAAACATTTAAAAAAAACATAATTTCAAAGGCTATCTGGAGTAATTAGCTTAGAAGTATTTATAAAACTATTTGTTACGTGATTTCCCGCCGGTGAGTGTTTGCGCGGCAAAATGTGTGGAGACGAAGGTTTTTAATTTCCTTTAATAATATTGTTACGTAAAATAGACTTGATGATTATTATATCATTAAAAAAGAAATAGATCTTATATTACTGCCTAAGAAATTGTTTTGAAGTTGAAAAGTGAGTGAAGAACTATAGGTGCAGCTATCAAGGTGGGGAAGAGAACCTTCCACAACAGCTAACTACGTTCCTATCCAAAATATAGTTACTATATACACCAATACAACTATATGAGTACGGAGTGTCCAGGAACAATCCAATAACAAAAAACCGATATCAAATAGAAAATAGTCTAAAACATAAAATACGCACTTAAAGTATATACATAAATGATTGCAGCACTACGATGATTTGGTGTTGTTTATTGAAGCGTGCCATTGTATGTCTCCGAAGAACTTCATCAGAACATCACCTTTTTGAAGCGCTCGTAGCGAAGTTTGCTTAACCATTCTGAATCGATCAGCAAAGTTAAGCAACGTCCACCGCGGTCATGAGTTGGATGGGTGACCGCACATTACTACTGAGCGCTTCCGTGCTTCGGGTCTTAGGATGGCAGTCGTTACAGCATGGTGGTAGGCCACTTTGCGAATGCCCGCCTGGCTAGCTACCACCCTCAAGTTGAAAATCTGTCGCCAAGCACCTAACGCTGTGTTCCGGCAGCTGTCCTTGAGAGCCAGTAATTCTAGGTTAGCCTGAACAACATCTTCGACCACATCATCACTTACCATCAGGTGAGATAGTGGTCAAAGGCTAACCTATCAAGCATAAAAAAAAAAAACACCACGTTATGCTAGAAAGGGTAACCACGTAATACTGCGATGTTCTTCCAAACCATCGTATACAGTCATTTGTGTACATTTTATATCGACAAGTAAAAATGAGTACATCGTCAATGCTGCTGAAACCATATTGATAGGGATAATTCAAATACTATACTCGTCAGATCTTACTCAAATTTAAATGGGGAAAAAACAGTTGAAATGAGAACCTCCTCCTTATTTAGAATAATGTTAAATTTAAAAAACTATAACATCAAATCATTGAAATTCAAATTCAGATATATTTATTATTAAACTGTATTAAATGAAAGATTTTACACATTATTAAATAGTCACAACAGCTTGGTCCGTCATATTGAACATACTATAATATTAGTAACTAACTAAGATTTAATCATAATAATATAAATTATAAGTCAACAATACATAAATATTAATACAATTCCATTTCATTTCCAATAAATAATAATAGGTATAAATGTAATAGTCAAGATTTAATTTGTTATATTGCAAAAAATTTGATTTTGTCATCTAAAAAGTAATTTACTATATTGTTTCTTTATTTAAAAATTTAATAAATTTACTTTAAACGTTGACAGTTTTACGATTCCAGTATAATTTTTGGTAAATGATTTACTAAATACACTTTTTTAAAACATCCTTCTTCTACTTAATATAATTTATTTTATGTCTACTTTGCCAAAATCGTACAAGTGTAAGTTTCTTCTCACGAATAGGGAAACTTCGTAAATATAAAGGCAAGGAAACGGTAGTATTTTTCATAGAGATATTAAATACTTTTTCTGTGGTATTTTTTCACTTATAGAAATATGGTTTGCAAGACTCTGTTGATCCCAAGTGACAAACCGATCTTTTAGCATTGACCTCTATACTGGACGCGACATCTCAAACAAGCAAAGTCGAATAGGTAAGATAAGCCAGCCGGCATATTCTCAACCACACGCAGCTGGGCACTCATAGAGATCACACGCGCTTTTCGACGAAAATTATATATTCAAAATGCCATCCCGCGTCCTTAGATACTGCAAAAACCAGTCGAGAAAAACAAATAAAAGCGATGGAATCACTTTTCACAAATAAGTTCAGATTTTGGTATTAAACACGCCCGAATACATTATTATTGTGTCCATTTGTAACCGCGAAAGACAATGCTTCACGTCAGCATAGGCAGCCAAGTTGACGTAGTGAAATTCATAGATTAAGTGGACAGGTATGACAACTAGCAACATTGAGTCAATCACCTAGTTTTTACTCACGACGAAAAAAGTTTGACGTGTCTGTTTATAATAATAACTCCTAAATGGCTGGAAAATTTTAGAATTAATATTTGAAAAGCGACTTGATCAAGTGCTTTATTATTTCCCTCATAAATATATTATTACATATGTCAATTACTCGTATCTAAGTATTCTCTCAACATAAGTAACTAAATAAATACTTCAAATACGGATTGAATAAAATATATTAAAAAAACTTAATTAAAAAATATAATATGTACCTAAATGTGTATGAAAAATACGATTTACTTTTTTTAGTCTAAATTTTATATTCTGATAATATAAAATCTAGATATAAAAAAGTTAGTAAGACTTTGTTTCTAGTAAAAATTAGAGATGGGCCGAACATGGGTTTCACCGAATACGAACATGGGTTTCACCGAATACGAACATTCGGCCGAATGTTCGGTAAAACTCATACCGAACCGAATATTCGGCCGAATGTTCGGCACAATTGATTACCTTACTTAAATAATGCGCCGGATACTCCCTCCCAATCCCCCGTTGTACCGCCGATGTCATTATTGCATCATCTAGTAAACAGTAAAACTTCACCGCGTAAGTTTGTTATGGGAATTTTTATATTTAAAATTTATAAATTAAAAAAAAAACTTAATTTCTCACAGTTAAGAGCTTTTTTTTTTTTATGTGATGGAGTGGCAAACAAGTAGACGGCCCACCTGATGGTAAGCGGTTACCGTCGCCTATGGACATTTGCAACACCAGGGGCGTTACCAATGCGTTGCCGACCGTTGGGAAAACGCTAGCTGCAAGATCATTCCACATTTTGCAAGTATGCGGTAAGAAGGAACGCATAAATCGAGCTGTGGGAGACTTCCAGGACTCGATTATGTGTGGATGAGCTTTCAACCGGTGACGCGAGGTACGATGATAGAATCGCGATGCCGGTATAAGATCAGACAGCTCCTGAGAGCATTCTCCGTTATAGAGCCTGTAGAATACACAGAGCGCACCTTGAGCCACTGAGCCTCCGTAGAGACATCTCTACGGAGGCTCAGTGGCTCAAGGTGGTCAGAGCTGATTATAATAACGTTATTTATTATAAAGAGTTCACAGTAGTTGTACGGTCCTAGGCCGTATTCTAAATATATCGATGATATAAAATGAGAAATAAATCCTTGACTTGCTAGTTGATATAAATGTTTATTTGATATGTAAAATAAATATAGTGATTTAATGATAGTGAGCCGCGTGAGATACGATCAAATCGATGCTAATTACGAACTGGTCATTTACTTAGAACGATGCCAAAAATGATTACGCGAGCGAATATGCGGTTGCACCGTACAGTAGTTTAACCCCAAAACAGCTACATACTTATAAATTGTTTTTAATAACCATATTTTTTATGTGCTGTTATTGGAAATAAAACTACAGTGTCTACATAAAAATTACTGCAAATTACTTACCACATAATAACAAAATATAGGACACATTTAACACTCAACTCATGATCAATCGGTTTAATACCGTATTAACTTTCAGTACCTACCCTTTTATCGAATATTTGGTGATTTGACCGAATATTCGGCCGAATACGAATATTCGGCAAACCTGCCGAATATGCCGAATACCGAATATAAAAGGAATATTCGGCCCATCCCTAGTAAAAATCCAATTGTACCTTTACTTTCATAAACTGAATAGCGCAGTTAGTGACCCTCAGTTATACTTTTTTTTTACTATTTTTTAACTAATATACTCTTCACAAAGATTCGTAGGTACAAAAACCATGTCCGTTCTGTGTGCTGATAGTCTTTGATATTGAGAAACCATACCTCAGAAGTAGTCTAGCGCTGCATGTTTGAATAGTTTTGTTAGATGATGCAATTAGCTTAAGCGCTGTAAGCGAAATTTTTTCTTCGAAACATTAGCCTACAAGCGTTGTGGCGCTGCGTGTTTGGATCGTTTGGTTAGACGATATAATTAGTTCTAGACTGCAGTCCGATCTCGTAAAGCGCTGAAGCGCACTTAGGTTTAAATAATATTTAATTAGCAAAAATGGCAGAGACTTTTTTTTCAAATGTCCTCTCTAGTGTAACGTATTATCTCGATGTAGGCAGGTAACAAGAAACTTGGAATTGTAAAATCATGTCTCATACCTGTATTACTCGGAGAGGTGGAAGGTGTGTTTAAATGAGCTTTTTGTCACTAATTCTAGGTTAGCCTGAACAACATCTTCGACCACATAATCACTTACCATCATCAACCACGTACCAAAGCGAAAGTCTTAAAAACAACTTGTATGGTGCGCTAGTGCGCAGCAAAGTGAATTCAATTCAGGACTGATACTTTGCTATTTTAAATTGAGTTCGAGGTCACAGCAGAATAACATTTAATTTAAGATTCCTTAAACTAAAAACTAAAATTAGATACATATTTTTAATAAGTTAGTATAGTTAGTTGATGAGTGTATTTCTTTCTTGTTAATTGCTGTCAGTGCGTTTCTTTCTAGTACTGCTCTTGGCCGCTAGATGCTACTGTACTCAAATACTGAAATGGAAGAGAACATTATAAAGTACTACTGTTTGCTGATAGATGCTACTGACATTAGCAGTTCAATGAAAATCAGGTACTTACATAAACATCAACAAGTAAGCAACATGCATTAATGATGATATATTTCAGTGTTTTACAATTTTTTTTTTTTTTTTTTTTTTTATGTTTGTTACCTCAGATCTCTTGACTGGGTGAACCGATTTTGAAAATTCTTTTTTGTTTGAAAGCTGTTGCTTGTCGTTTGGTTCCATTTTAAATTTCATCAAAATCGGTCAAGCCGTTTTTGAGTTACATTTTTAACAAAAAATGGAACCGACTTCAACACCCAAAAGTGTGAAATAACTTGTCGAAGTCGGTACCATGCGTACAATATTGTGATAATAGGTACTTTTGAACCATCATGGTACCGACTTCAACCAGTTATTTCACACTTTTGGGTGCTGAAGTCGGTTACATTTTAACCGACTTCCAAAAAAGGAGGAGGTTCTCAATTCGTCTGTATTTTTTTTTGTTAAAATCTTTTTCTTATCAGAGAAGCAAATATTTTAACAGCTAAAGATAAAGTCTAAGCATTTTATGCAAAACTTAATTTATGGTCAACCCCTCTCCAAAGCCATATATTTAAATCTTTTCCATCTGTTCAGAAGATTGTTGAAGATAATGCATCACACCTTGTGGTAAGTGCTCACATTCCTTGCATCATACAGAGTTTGCATAATTTGCAAGATAAACTTTTAGTTTACTGAATCTGACAATGAGCGTAGTGGATTCTAAATATTTTCTTGGATAAATAATCATCATTCAAGCTCATCCTTCTCACTAAAATTGTGTTATTATTGTAGGCTACTTTACCTTTTTCCTTCTGTCGGCGACCCCCCGACTCAGGTGACGCGACCCCCATAGGAGTCGCGACCTACAGATTGAAAAGCACTGATATATTTGATTGGGATGATTACATATATACAGGGCGTCGCACAGATGTGCCACATGGAGGGAAAGCACCTTGAATATTGTAGATGAAACTTTTCACTGAAAGAACACATTTGAATTTGAAAAATAATTTAAACTGCATTCATAGATATTTATATAATTACGACCCGTTACACGAGAAAGATAATTACCTGTAGCTTTATCATACCGAAAGGCTTCATCATAAGGATTATTTTTTGCTAAATAACATACTGTCATATGTCAGAAATAAATGTAAGACCATGAATTTGTAAAAATACCATGAATTGTTTATGTAAACTATAACTAAGGCATAATTTGACCCTATTTGAGATTTGTAATACAATTTTTATTTATTAATGAGTATAAGAAGTCTTTAAGGACAAACGTAACAAATCGTATGCTATTTTCATACCTCGGTAAATATAGGGAAAATCTGTGAATTCAGGTATATCAAACTTTTCTCCACTTCAGTTCAAAACTGCTCAGTCCGAGATAGATTTCTCATTTTACAACCTTTGCTATAGAGTAAAATGAGATATATCTATCTCGGACTGTCATATCTCCATTGAATTGATCGTGGAACAGAGTTTCATTACCTAGTATTTCTACGATTTATCGGAACGATTACATATATGCCTATGCATGTTTTTACACCAAAATTTAACTCCGTTGAACATTTTGGTGTCAGTGTCAGAATGTTTTGCTGACATACAAAGAGAGTCCAATCTATAGTCTATTTGTTTGTGATAAAAGTATTTGTGAAATTATAATGGTGAAAATAATTAAATAAGAGCACAACCTGCCCGTTTCGATGGCCTCCCAGCGCGTAAAGCAGGAGGAGGCGATTCGAATACAAACAGCAAAACGGACTTCGTGCCATATGAACTTTGGAAAACAAGTGTGCAAGGCAGCGGCGCGCAGTGTCAGAAAAAATATTAAAAAATGTAAAGTGCCATGATATGTGCATAATGTGAAGCAAGACCCAACTATAGCTTGGTCCTCGTTTGGTGCGTATTTCTTTTAGTCGGTTCCAAAGACATGCAAAGAAGACAAGGAAAAGTAACATTCTAACACAATACAATATTCTTTATTCTTCTCTCCACTATTGTATTTTAATTTATTAAAGATATTATAATTATAGATTATGAAATACATAATATCTATCTTTACACGTATACCTGCGGTGTGAGAGACTGGTGCCTGAAACCTGTATTACAGGTCTGTAAAACTGGCACTGCTCTGTATTTCTATTTATTTAATGATTAGTATATAGCTAGCAACACAATTGAGCACAATTTCTTAGAAGACGCTACCCATCATAAAGTTGAAATGTCAAAATTAATTTCATCTCCATTGTCCTATTCTAATTAAACTACACTTATGGCCGTCTGTGGGCTATCTGCATCTAAAGTGAGCTAAGTCGATTCTTAATAATTTTCACGGTTTAGGGGTTAACTTATGGACTTTTGTGCATTGCTGTTTAACAACTTTTGAACATAATACTTGCAATACTTATCTATACAGGGTTATTGGTAATATGCTAACAACCTCTTAGGGTTGACATCTGCTAGTCCTAACAAACATTTAGAGATTATTTTTTTTTTCGTTTCGTTGTTTTTAATATTTTTTTCGTGTTTTTTATGTGTTTTTGGCGGTATAAGTACGAGGACCATCTAATGTTAAAAGTCTTTTGTGCCTATAATGTATTATTTCATATATTTCATTACTTTGCACGACGTAAATATTCAAAACTCTATTCAAAGGAGCAAGGCGCGGTCCAGAGTTGCCGCGGTAAACGCTCTTGACTCGGAGTAGGCATTAAAACATAAAAAAAAAACAAAAAAAAAAATTTTTTTTTCAAAACAAAAATAAAATTATCTCAAAATGTTTGTTAGGACTAGCAGATGTCAACCCTAAGAGGTTATTAACATATTACCAATAACCCGGTATTAGTAAAAAAAAAATATGAATTAAGTCAAACTTAAAGTGTCCCGTCAAAGGGCTTTCCATACAAACGTGGTTTCGCTATATTTTACATACAAGAGTCCAAACTCGGTTACATTTTGAATGCATGTCCTTGCACTTAATACTCGTATATATGTATCGTTGTGCATGGACATTCTTATATTCACATTTAGGAGTAAATTAAGTGATAAATCGAAAAACTGGCAAACCAGATGCAAATATATTAGATTAACATAGGGTTACGTCATCGATACGAAATTTAAACATAATTGCAAAAATAGTCTTGTTGGGTGCACAACGTAAGTTGTACTATAGGTGTCGCTCCATCCCCATACGATGGTTAAGATAGATGAAAATTATGATTAATGTGTCACGTTAGCTTAGCGTTCAGAGATTTTCTTCGCGTACTTTTGTAATATACATGCAAAATTTCAACCACGTTTGTGTTGGAAGCGATCTGCATATTGACTAGAGCGCCCTCTGTTAAGACTTTTACTCTGGAGATGTGTTAAATTGTGTGTAGATGGCGGCACTAGAAAAATTAGCTCGCGGAAGCGTTATTTTAATGAATTTCAATGGTATTCAAACGTAAAACAAACTTCTACTTGAGTTCCTTCTCCTGATATGATTATATTTTCGTATTGTTTTTGAATGTGTCTATCTATAAATCACTAATATCAGTGATGACACGTTGATAATGTTGAAATTAATAGTCAAGTCATTCTCTTCCACCAAGATGCTGTGCGGTGTGGCACATCACTGCACTGCCAGTGTGATATGATACCACAGTATAATGGCGATACCGCAGTTGGTCAACTCGGTCACCAATGTTATTTATGTACCAACTACCAACAGTAAGTGATGTTCAGCGATTGCCGTATATTAAAACGTTTTCGAGCGGGTAAATCATCTAAAATATGTAGGGTTGTCATTACCTCTTCCTATGTTTTCTCTTCCGATGCCCAAAGCTTAAAACATTCAATGTTGGCGTTCAATGTTTTGAGCTTTGGGCATCTACGCAGCTTTCAACTACATACATACGAGTAGCTCGTACGTGTACATAGTGAGAGACAAACTAATCGTTTGAGATGCCCTATGATCTCAACCGAAGTGGCTATCAAAAATACAAAATAATTAAATACATCATAATAATATAAAAGTCATTATCAGAAATGTTACATGTTTATCAGAACTAATATTATAAATGCGTAAGTAACTCTGTCTGTCTGTCTGTCTGTCACGCTTTCACGCCAAAAGTACTGGACCGATTTAAATGAAATTTGGTATGGAAATAGTTTGAGACCCGGGAAAAAACTTAGGATAGTTTTTATCCAACTGCGCAAAAAGCGGTTAATGTTTTTGCGCGATAACCGACATATGCGCGGGCGGAGCCGCGCCCGGAAAGCTAGTTTAATTATAATTTGAATTAAAATCAAATTACTTTGTACTTTTTCGTCAGTGATATTTTGAAATTAGGTAATTTTATTTAATAAACAATTTAAAAAAAAATCTTAAAATTGGAACCGACATCAACACTTCAAAGTGTGAAATAACTTGTTGAAGTCGGTACCATGATGGTTCAAAAGTACCTAATATTACAATATTGTGCGCATGGTACTGACTTCGACAAGCAAGACGGCATGTATATACCTAAATAACCGAATGGTCAATAATGCCTGACGATGGTAAAAGACCTGACGGCAAGACTCTGGTTCCGTGGAAGCCCTTAGTGTGGGACGCTACTTGCGTAGACACTTTAGCACCGCCGTCACATCTTTCCGAAACCAACGTGAGGGCTGGCACCGCAGCTACTTCTGCCGAAACACAAGGGGCGCGCGGCGGGGCGCAAGTACCTATATGCTAACCTCGGTATTGGCACGGTAATGTTATCTATACAGTATTTGAACTTCATAGAAACAGACGAATCGCGAGCTATACCTACGCGCCTCGATCTCGGCCTGCGCTCGTAACTCGTAACGCAGACAGTCGCGTCTGTGCGTATAGTCATTGTATCAAAGAAAGAAAGATGCAAGTAGTGGGTTAAATTAATGGTAAAAGTTTGTATGTACTGTACTGTATCAGTCGGATCCATTCATCCATTGCTGAATACAGCCTATTTAGGGGGTATTTGCCATAATCCCCACGCTTGGCAGGTTATAATTGCATCAAAACTATACTTACGAGCTTCGGTTTAACAGACAAACATGTTATTGACGCTTACGTGAAATGCGACGATTCTTATAACAAGGTACTTGGTACAAGTGACGCTTACGACATCGTGATAATTTGCAACTATACCATGTCACGGCCTCCTTTTACATAGAAATTCGTAATATGTTGAATATTTGTATACTAAAGTAAATATCTTTGCTTTACAGAAATGACACCAAGGAAGAAAAAATTAGTAAAACAGCTGATAAAAACCAGATGCACATTAATGTCTTTGCGCAAGAGTGCTAATTTAATTGAAAATATAAAATCTCCAGTACTGAAAGACATGGTGATTTCGGCGTGCAAAAACCAAAATCGAAAGGCCACAGGTCGAAGATGGACTACCCAAAATAAAATATCGTGTTTGGCAATAATGAAGCGATCTGCAAAAACATATAGATACTTAAGGCACATCATTCCATTGCCAAGCGTGAGAACTTTACAGAATATTTTGAAAAAAATTCCAATGGAGCCGGGAATAAATAAATCAGTTTTGCAGCATTTAAAAGTAACAGGCCAACGAAAAGATAAAAAAGAAAAAGTTTGCGCACTACAATTTGACGAGATTGCCCTTAAGCCTCGATTGATTTACAATCCAGCTACTGACCAAGTCGATGGATATGAAGATTTGGGAAAATCTCATGGCAGGACAAATGAAATAGCCGACCATGCGCTTGTATTTATGTTACAAGGCATTTATAGAAAGTTCAAACAACCTATCGCCTTTTACTTTGTGAAAGGAACAATTAGTTCGGAAAAGCTTGCAACTATTATAAAAGAAATTATACAAGCAGTATCTGCCACTGGTTACAGAATTTTAACCACTGTATGTGACCAAGGCCCTACGAATATGGGCGCTGTTAAACTTTTGAAACAGTTTTCTTGCCCTCAAAACAGATGCGATAATACATTTATAATTAATGATCAAGAGATATACATAATGTTTGACATACCACACCTCTTCAAATCGATTCGTAATAACTTTTTAAAAAATGGAAATCTTTCTTTTGATGGCAAAACGGCAAAATGGTCTCATCTGGTCAAAGTAGAAGAAAAAAATAGAAATTACCTATATTTCTCTAAAATTACACCCATCCATGTAGCCCCAAAATATAAGTCAAAAATGAGAGTTAAGTATGCTGCCCAAATTTTAAGTAACACCGTGTCAGCAGTACTGAAACTTATGTCTGACGGTGAAAAAAATGAAGTGGAGGCAGCAGAATTAATGGAGACAGCTTTGGTTGTACAGGAATTGGACCATTTATTTGACTGCACAAATGGACCATCATGTGCGGAAGACGTTAAAAAAGGCCTTCGTGAAAACATATCAATAAAAAGCAATCATTTAGAAGAGTGGGCTAAATATGAAAAAAAGATGCAAACTTTAAAATTTATCAATGGTGCTGGTAATGTTGCTGGAAACGTTAAATGTATACAAGGCTATATAAACTCCTTGAGGTCATTGAGAGGGATTTGGACAGAGGTCAAAAAATTAGGATTCAAATATTTAAATTTACGTCAACTTAATCAAGATTCACTTGAAAATTTATTTGGCATTATTAGACAGCACTGTCCCACTAGCGCAAACCCTACATGTGCACATTTTATGGCAGCTTTAAAGACAGCTGTTGTGACAGGCCTTACCGCGCCACATAGCCGTGGTAACTGTCAAAAAGATGAAAATAACTTGATGACAAATTTTCATGATTTAGTATTTGGCTCAGATATGACTGAAAAGGATGACATTGAACCAAAGGAGTCTGCTCCAAAATTTGCAACAGATGATGAGTATGATGTACCAGCTTTAAGCTTACCAGAAGATGATTATATCGAAATAGAAGATAACCTAGCTGAGCCAACTGAACAGCCAGTTGTATACGTAAGTGGTTACTTAGCATCTAAAGTCCTAAAGAACCACCTATGTGAAAACTGTTGTAAATTTTTGACTAAAGTGGATCCCGACAAGCTCTCTGATCCTACATACAAATATATAACCTTGAGAGAATGGTGGAAAAACAAAACTTCCTTAACATACCCCTCAAAAGAATTCTGTATTTTAATACAATCTGCAACTGCTATAATGGAGAGTGAAGTCTGCCCAGTGCTTCACAGACAAAATATTTGCCAACTAGCTGTAACAATATTATCAACACAATGTAACAATGCATGGTTCAATTGTATGATACACAAGACTCAGATTTTTGAATTAATATACAATTCATTGGGCCAGTTGTTGATCAGACGACAGTGCCAGAGACTGAATCAAGGAATGGTTATGCAAGAAGAAAGCCTGGCTGATGCAGTTAAAAAAGCTCAACAACAGGGAAAGGCTAAATAAAGGGCGATTGCTATTGCATCATCTGATGATGGAATACAATTAACTTGACATTAAGGCTGCATTACCATTGATGTGAAAATGAGCGGAGCAGACAAGAGACGTGTAGGAATCTATCAATCACATTAGTTGGAATACACACATCTCGTTTCCGCTTCGACTCTTTGGAAGTGGCTAAAACACAGACGAGAAGGAGTGTATGAAATTGTATGGCATGCGGAGTAGTAGCATGGAGCTATGTGTGACATGGTAGATGAGCAGGGTACAGTAGTCTGAGCGAAGTGCACTATGCAATACAATGCATATTATAATCTAGATATAATATAATAGATAACTATACATAGATTATATAATATATAATCTGTGTATAATATTATTTATAATATTCAAAGTTATCAAAGCAATTTTCAAGGAATAATTATTAGTGTATGTTTTATGATTTGCACTAGGTCTTATGGAGATGATGATAATATATAAATATAAATATGTACTAACTGTACTTAAAAATATATGTTATGGCTAAAGGTACATAGGTGTGAACATAAACTTAAGAGAATAGGTATTATTTATTCGGCAGCGGCATTTGTCCATTGAAATTAATTTTTGGTTATTTCCTTTCGGTTGATGTGCATAGTAACCGGCTAAAGATGAAAAGTCACGACGCAAACTAACATGATATCGAACTTTAGCTAGTTCTCGAACATAAACCTAAGTTTATATTCACACCTACCTTTAGCTGTACTACGAAACTATAGTTTCCATTGTTGTGCAACAATAGTAAAAAAATACCGTATGCAGAATGTGCTTCTGCATACGGTAATTTTTTACTAGTCTCTATGTGTGTTCCTTGAATGATAATTTTCCATATCTTCAATTATATAATATATTTCATTTACTAGATAAATATTTAAGGATAAAAAGATAGGTCCTTCACACATATGTTTAGTAACCTTTATATCATAAGTATGACTGGTTAGTACTGTCAATGGTAGTAGTGACACTTTTATATCGCCTATATCATCTATGGTACTAGTTACACTTCTTTTAACTGTTGTATCACAGTACCAGTGGACATTACTTTGTAGTGCTAGGACCATTAAATGTGAAAGCAAAGAAGGTTCTTATAACATTTAGCACTGGTTTTATGAAAACATATTTCCATAATTGTCATATGTACACCATGATTATTTTATATCTGTAATTGTCGTCGTGGTAGGCATTTATTTATTGGTTTCACATACTGTATTTGATTATACAATATACAATATATGCATTAGTAATCCCTCTTCATTGTAATATAAAGTTTGAGTGATTCTGAATTAATTCTTATATTATGAGGATGTGGAAAAAGTTTTATTGAATGATGGTTTTCCATATTTCAGTGTGATGGTTAGCCGACTAACCTTCACACTGCTCTGTCATACTGACGTTAAGACGATTCCTTCATACTGTTTGAATAGGTAGCAGTGTAGGACATTTATTTCTTAATATTCATACTAGGATAAGAAGTAGCTTTCCATATCTAAATACCATTTAGATTTGAACCTGTTTTTTGTTTTATTAGTCGGAGGGTATGATATCACCTAATAAGTGTATAAGGGTCTCGCATAATGGAAAGGTTAAGAGCAAAGGCTTTGTGATTCGGAACCAGACCGGTTTCGGTTTTCATATACTCTATAACTTATTCATACCCTAATTATAAAAATGGCATCAGTTTGTGGAGGTGTCGGTCTAGATATTAGATAGAAAATTACAAGGGTAAAATCTATTATTTATTAACTGCGAATTAGTCTACATGGAAATATATATATGTAAATCTCTTGTCAGCACTAGTTTTTTCTTTTCAAATTCAAATATATTTATTGCATGAACATGGGTGATAAAAAAGTTCTTGATTGTACAAAGTTCTCCATATTCCACCTTTATGGTATGCAAAAGTATATATGTTTTTATACATATATGTTTTTTCCTTTATGTTCTTTACACTTTTACCAACATTTTCTGCCTCTGTTTCTGCTCTCTCCCTGGTTTCTTATGCCAAATGAAGATAACGTAACTTGATAATTGTAGTACGTCATGACTTTTGTATTTGATTTAAAGTTACTATAGATATAAAGTATTCTCACTTAAGTAAACCCTGGAATCCGACACTAGTGTGTTATTTAATGAAACTAGTAATATAAAGCCATTTAGTGCAATCCTTCCTTATTGTTAAGTTGTTTCTGTTAAAGTGATTTGATGACATGTAAGGAGTTATAAGTTTTTCAAATTGCCAGATGTTTAATAGTTCCTAGACACTCTTGATTGATATTTTTATCTGCTTGTATATTTTAAATTCCGTCAACGATTTTAACTAACGTGTATCATAAAGAAGTCATAGCATAAGTGTGAAAAATTTGATTAATTTGACTGAGTGTGTTGTTTACAGTCAGTGCCACGTCGACATGATTTCTGAATGAGGGATGCTATGTAAATAATAAGTTCTATCAAAATAAACTTTCTAAAATAACGTGTTCTTATTTTCAATCCTCCCATAAAATTATAACAAATGGACGATTACAATATTTAATACACCAGTTACAGTAAAATTATATCGATATCGATATTTTTATGCACGGCGCATCACTATTGTCGATATGTCTATAGTACGCTTTTCACTTCCCTAGACCCTGTCAAGTAGCAGCGTAGACAACATTGCACACAATAATTTTATGTTTCACATGTTGGCATTACATTTATAATTAACTTCATACATTTCCTTTTTTTTTTCGTGCCTATGGAGTCCCGCCTCTTTTCTGTATTACATCCTCTTTGGTCTGTGCCGCAGTGACGAATGGACGGTGTGTTATTTTTTTAACAATAAACGCGTAATAATTTCACTATAAAAAAGTTTATGCACATATTACAAATTTAATACTAGCTTTCCGGGCGCGGCTCCGCCCGCGCGTATGTCGGTTATCAGTTGGATAAAAACTATCCTATGTTTTTTCCGGGGTCTGAAACTATTTCCATACCAAATTTCATTCAAATCGGTCCAGCAGTTTTGGCGTGAAAGCGTAACAGACAGACAGACAGAGTTACTTTCGCATTTATAATATTAGTACTGAAGTACTGATGACGAGTAGGATATATTGTGCTGTTTTTGGTTGCATGAATTCGTCAAAAACGCATCCAGAGATCACCTTAAGGTTTATGTAGGATAAAATAAAAATCTCTAGGATTTGACGTTAAATATAGGCTAAAATGCGTTAACTCATGTGTTGTAAATAAAAACAATAAATTATTAATATATTTAGATACAATCAACTTTATTGATAAAATTGACAGACTATGAGAATTTAACATAAAAAAAATTGGCCTCCAGTACCGGCCTGCAAAAATATGAGCCCATATACCAAGCAATAATCACAAATATATTAGTTAGGCAGCTCTGATATGTTTGCACAAGCCTCATGGACCCAAGTCTTGCAGTATCCACATTGAATCCAATCCTCTTCATGAGATTCAAGACGCAAAAGACAAATTGTCTCATCCTTTTTTTTTTTTACAGCATCTTTTTGTATGGAGAACTGAGTAGATTTCACTATTGTAGTATTTTTTATTTGACATTTTTATGATTTTACAGTTTTACGACGTCGTCGTGCAGTATTTCATCTTTTCTATGCATCAGAAACCGGTTATAATAATTATTCTGCGCAACTGTGGCTTTAAAGTTGTCAACTGATTTGTCGATTTTATTGGTAGTTTGAGGCGCGGATTGTTGGCGAGATGTTCAGCAACTTTTACACGTAGTACAGTCTGTTAGCCGCATAAAATGCATCAACTTTTCATTTTTTGACACAAGTATGAAACTTGGCACATTCGATCCTTGAGTCAAAATAAGCCAATTAAGATCGGTAGCCCTCCGGTGTAAAGCGCCGCTCCACCCGGCTTCATTCTAAAAATTATAATTGTCCAGGTTTAGCTATATAATTGTCACGTTTGGTATCGTTTTCGTATTAATCAATAACGTAGAATTCATTTCTAATATAATAAAAAGCCATTTCGTGTGTAGTTTCTTAATAATTTAACAATATCTAAAAATGACAAGTACATTTTTTTATTTCAGGTTACCGTAAATATTAAACTGGTGATTTTTGATATAAATAAAAAATATGATAACAAAGCCGATTTTATGCAGATTAAAAAACAAATAACTTTTATGTACATTTACAAATAATAAACAGCGAAAAACGTGCGCCGACTAGCAGCGTAGTGCGTGCAGAACTATGCCTGTTTAAACCTTTCAGATGTTGTTAGTCAGTTCACTTGCGTGCCACATTTTCTTTATTTCTGAATGAAAATTGGTTTAAGGGCCTTATAAATTTGTGAATGTTATTAAAAAGTGTTTTCGCAACTGGAATTCCTTGATAGTAAGGAATTTCTAACCTTTACTTTGATAAGTTTCACACGCACCAAACTTTACCTAAACATCCATAAAACGGATTAAAGCGACACTTTTACGAGAAAAATTATGGAATTTGACGTCCCTATGGCTAAAGTTATCGTAAAATATACATATATATATATAAATATATATATATATATATATATAATATATATATATATATATATTTGCTTTTTGTACCAACGCATTACGGCCGTCAGTGGTGTAGTGGCAGAACGAAGAATTGCTCTTTACCTATGAGACTTTCGTTGTTTTTCTATTACATAAGTAGGAACTACTTTTATATTATACCAACTGCAATGAAGGAAAAGAAAGTAAAATACCTGTTTATAAAACCTGGACGATACTATGTTAGATCCAGAGGATTAGATATTATGTTACATTGAGGATGGATCATAATAATTTATCTATTTCTGTGACCAATGGTTGTGCTTAAATCATCTTCTCTCTACATGTCTACATATAATTAATTTTATAATAGAATTAAATTATACTACAAAATTTGGTTGCATTCTGATAAATGGTTATAAAAAATAATAGCTTAACTGAAATGAAAGAATTTAAGAGATTCAATAATTGGAACGTATTTCAAAAAATCCTTATTCAAATTATATTTAGATCAGTAGAATAATATGTTTTGCTCCTCCGCCTCTCCACAGTCTTTGAGAGCTAGTCGACTTTACTCGTGTTATATCATAAGTAGGTATGTTAAGGTACAAATTGCATAGGAGATTAGGAATGGTTATTTGAGTTGGTAAACAGCTTCGAATTTTTAATGATAAAAACAATACTAGCTATTACTGTAATGAACTAACTGTATATCCATTGTTTTTAATTTCTTATCTTGTTAATATTTTAAAGCCAGTTATTTCCAGGTCAGGGTGACAGGATTGAAAAGGTTATGAAACACTGTCTAGAAAGAGGAAACAACCTGGTATTGTAATCGCACTGTACTTTCATTACTTTTTTCATACATCCCTAGCAAGAACGTAACAAACCAGGGAAGCTGCCCGGAAGTTCCTGCCAAAGTTCTTGATGGACCTGCCACTATCCGTATGTTAAACTCTTGCCAATTGCGGAAGTTCGTGGAATTTTCTGAGAGCATTTTTGTCCCTTTTATACGTGAAGATGGCCAGTGTGGTACCGGGTTAGAATGTCACCTCCCCATTTCTACCTGTGGGTCAAGACGCCAATCCAAATCCAATACTGGATAACCTCGTATGACAGGTGAGATTAAAACGGACGATACAAAAGTATTATCTAGAAGTTCAAGTGTTGTTTACAATAAATACTATAAGTACTCATCTGTTCTTTCAGATCAAGTCCTTGCATAACAGTTAATGAATTCCAGCAATTTTTATTTACAAATAAAGATCGGCAGCTAGAAAATATACCCCCAACATAAGCCGCCTTACACCAGCACGTATTACGTACGTATTATACCAATGGGTTCATGTTTGGGGCCAGGCATTGGTTCCTCAACAAATGTTGCCCAGTGCCAGTGGCTACCACTACCTGTGGCTGGAGGGAGGAAGAAGACCATTGGATACCACACTGGTCTGACAACCCTGTTGTAGCCAGTATTTGTTGGAAACTAACTAAATGTAAAACATGATACAAAACTCGATGTCAGTGCATGAAGATAGCGTTAAAGTGAACCCGATTGTGCCTTCGTTGAACTGTCTGCAATGTTAACTTGCACTTTGTTAATCCGGAGATTTTAATACAACATAAAATAATATAATAGGTAATATTTTAAAAATGTATTCGATATTGTACAGTGAAATAAAATTATTTATCATATTTTTCAACTTAAAAGTTCAACACATAGTGTGATCATCAATAATGAGTACTTATTGAGCAGTTTCGATGTTTTGTGGTAGGTTACTTTGTCATTATACATTTTATGATAAATACTATAGAAAAATATATTTTATATATTTATTAGATGTATAGATAGATATTCTTTGTTGCAAACAAAACAAATATTTACAACAGAAAATGAGATTTACAATATTGGCGGTCTTAACACTAGAAGCGGTCTTTTCTAGACAACCAGTTGGGCGAGGGATTGTTAAAAAAAGGGCTACTTACCACTTTTTTTAACAATCCCTCGCCTATGGTATATATACTGATTATACGAAATAGTTAAATATATAGAAATTCCTTACTATCAAGGAATTCCAGTTGCAAAAACACTTTTTAATAACATTCGCAAATTTATAAGGCCCTTAAACCAATTTTCGGAAATAACGAAAATGTGGTACGCAAGTGAACTGACTAACAACAACTGAAAGGTTGAAACAGGCATAGTTCTGCACGCGCTCCGCTGCTATTAGTACGCGTCTTTCACCTCGTAGCATCTTTTAACTTGGCGGCGCACGACCTTTACAATTTTTTTTTCGCTGTTTATTATTTGTAAATGTACATTAAAGTTATATTTTTTCAAATTTACATAAAATCGGCTTTGTTATCGTATTTTTTATTTATATAAAAAATCACCAATTTAATATTTACGGTAACCTGAAATAAAAAAATGTACTTGTCATTTTTAGATATTGTTAAATTATTAAGAAACTACATACGAAATGGCTTTTCATTATATTAGAAATGAATTCTACGTTATCGATTTATACGAAAACGATACCAAACTTGACATATTAGCTAAACCTGGACAATTATAATTTTTAGAATGAAGCCGGGCGGAGCGGCGCTTTACATCCCCCCCCTCCGCCGCCAGAGGGGGGGTACCGGAGGGCTACCGATCTTAATTGGCATCATTCTTGCATTAGAAAAACTATTTCAAATTATACGATCTTTTGTCAATTGTCGTATTGTGAATGTGATGTGCTGTGTGTGAGTGATTAAGAACTGTGCAATTAATGTGAAAAACAATAAATAAGCAAACAGTAAGTTTATACATTGATATAGTTAAGTTTATAGATGGTTGCATTATTTCCGTCTATGAGCTGATACATTATTAGGTATTTGTTTTATTTTACAGAGTAATGTCTAATGTATCAGGACCGTGTGATTTTAATTTGATTAATCGAAATGGTGGTACTGTTTTGTTTCGAGCTGGATACCAGTACACAACGAAAAGAAAAACTAATGAAACAATTGCGTGGAGATGCGTTAATTATCACAAAAGTATTAAATGCAATGGATCGTTAACTGTGAAGGTAATGTATGCAACATTTTCTTTTGGACTGCACCTATGGTGTCAATGATATCTTTTACTTGGTAGTATACCTGAAACAAAAGGCCCATTGATATATAATATATACGAATGATATCGAAAATCACCAACCTCAAATTTTTAGGGATGATGCGACGAAAAATCTGACTTTTTAACTAAAAACTCCTATTTTTGCATTGCTGCAGCTAGTAATTAATTTTTAAGTTATACTGAGTGCTTGTCCATACAGGCTTATGGTTCTGTACTAAACCTAAAAGCAAATAATTTTAAAGCACATTAACAAATTAGAAATTAGTACATATATAACTTGACTCTGAAATAAGTTTCAAAATACTCCTAATTAACTGGCCATACATGGCCGGCATGGTGAAAATCGATAACAAAACTATATATATATTGTTTAGTAATCATGTTGATTCTGTGATTATTTAATTATTGTAATTAATAAAAGTCTGATTTGATACATAAGTTCTTTTTATTCTAAGAGGAGAGTGATTATTAGTAAATAATTATATTGTTTAGTAATCATGTTGATTCTGTGATTATTTAATTATTGTAATTAATAAAAGTCTGATTTGATACATAAGTTCTTTTTATTCTAAGAGGAGAGTGATTATTAGTAAATAATTATATTGTTTAGTAAACATGTTGATTCTGTGATTATTTGATTATTATAAATTATTAAAGTCTGATTTGATACATAAGTTCTTTTTATCCTAAGATGAGAGTTCAATTCATAGACTTTTAAGTTAATTTGTGAGTGTGGAGTTTGGATTATGTATTTACATATTATACTCTGTTTGACACATACTTAGGTAGGTAGATATTTTAAGAGATACGGGAGATGGAAACTTACCTTTATCGCAATTTGGGTTACGTTAGGAACGATACGTCGGGTCAGGTTTGGAAGAGGGTTACGTTCGGAACAAATATAATAATTTATTTCAAGTTCCTAACCTAACCCCCGACGGGGTTAGGATTTCGAGTCAGGTTAGGAATAAACCGCGCAGAGCACCTCGGAACCGCCGCGCTGGTGTGCTCGAGTAAATTCGCGATAAAATAATTAAATAAATGAATATTACACAAAAGTAAAAAAAATAAAACAATAGGTATATGTAATTATATGTAATACGCCGCTTGTATTAAACTTATCAAGATATGTTGATAAATACTAGAGTTACAACTGCTAGAAGTAAAGTTTTAGAGCTATGTTCATATTTTTTTTTTATCACGAAAATCGTTTGTGATCATGTTTTGGGATCAATAGGAATCTCATAAATATGATCAAAATTTACATATATTTTTTTGTTTTGCCACAAACGTAATATTACGGCTCAACTTTTTTTTTAAAAGAACCTTATTTGGCTCCTGACCTCGTCACCTCCACCTTAAGATACTGTATAGATAACATTACCGTGGTATTGGTTACATATTTGCGCCGTATGGTGTAGAGACGTTGGGTCCGTGGGGACCGATAAAACAAGTGTTGCCATACGTACACGTAGATTTGAATATAAACGATAATAGTTATAAGTATTTAACGGGACTTAATCGCGATAAAAGATGTATATTTTTATTTATTTACCTCGACGTTTAAAAAAATATACATCTTTTATTGCGATTAAGTCCCGTTAAATACTTATAACTATGTGTTCAAGTCGCGAAAGTCTTAAAGTTACTATAAACGATAATGTTCCAATCTGCACTAACTCGTTTTGAATATAAGTACTAGATACAATCACGTTATTTAATATATGGACGGACAGACAGAACGCACATTATTGTTACGACCGGCGACCTGAGGGTTCGGGATAAATAATGCAATACGTTTTTCAGCACACTGACACCTTTATTCACTAGTTGTACAGTCAGTTTACACTTTACTTAAAACAACACTCTGTTCACACTTTACATAGCACTAATCAGTCCTCCTCCTCCTTGCGTCGTTTCCCCAATGCTGGGGGTCGTGACCACATCATGGTTTCAAAACCTTCTCTTTTATTATTTTCTGCCACTTGCTCCTACTCTCAGCGACATGCACGGCTTCTGAGGCTTTAACTAATCAGTAGGTGAGTTGATATACTCGTAAAAGTATCACACTTTGTACCTATTACGTTTTCTTTGTAGGTACTATTAGTTTATTTCATTTAAGTTATGCAAAATATGGTAGGTAAGTGACTAAGTTACTTAATGCTACTTACTTGGTACATTAGGGTACTCGTTGTCACCTATGTTATTTAGGTAGTACTTCGTATTATTAGATGTTATCTATAGAAGAATGAGATTGCAGGCGGGCACACGGTGTGTTTGATGTTATTATGTATTTAAGTGTTATACAAAAAGATTACGTGTCCATAAATGTATAGTAATTATTGCAGTAACAAAAATTCCTATTTGCATTTTTGTGGGAATACACTTAGCAGACGTAACACAGGTTCTCCTAGTACAGCTGCTAATGGAAGGTATTCATTATACTGTGTATTATCTTAGGACTTTAGTATTTAAATATTTTTATCCTGTTGGTTTTTATTGGAACCATATGCAATTTTTTTGACGCGCTCGTAGCGAAGTTTGCTTAGCCATTCTGAACCAATCAGCAAAGTTAAGCAACGTCCGCTTCGGTCATGACTTGGATGGGTGACCGCTGGTGACATTACTACTGAGCGCTTCCGTGCTTCGGAGGGCAGATTAAGCCTTCGGTCCCGGTTGTTGTCTAGGATGGCAGTCGTTATAGCATGGTGGTAGGGCATTTTGCGAATGCCCGCCTGACTAGCTACCACCCTCAAGTGGAAAATTTGTCGCCAAGCACCTAACGGTGTGTTCAGCGGCAGCTGTCCTTGAGAGCCAGTAGTTCTAGGTTAGCCTAAACAACATCTTCGACGGCATCATCACTTACTATCAGGTGAGATAGTGGTCAAAGGCTAACTTATCAGGCATAACAAAAAAAACTTTTGAAACGCTCGTAGCGTAGTTCGCTTAGCCGTTCGCAGAGTTAAGCAACGTCCGCTGCGGTCATGAGTTGGATGGGTGACCGTTAGTACATTACCTATCTACTACTGAGCGCTTCCGAGCACGTTAAGCCGTCGGTCTCGTTTGTTGTTTTAGGATGCAGTCGTTACAGCATGGTGGTAGGGCATTTTGCGAATGCCCGACTGGTGAGTGGAGGTGGTGGAGCTAGGTGCTATGTTCCAGCTGAGGTCCTTGAGAGCCAGTAATTCTAGGTTGAGCTGAACAACACCTTCAACCACATCATCACTTACCATCAGGTGAGATAGTGGTCAAAGGGTAATCTATCAAGTATAAAAAAAAATACGAAGGGTTCCGTACTATTAGCTATACAACATTAGACTTTATATTTTAACCTTTTTTTGTTTTAACGTGCGCAAGTCCGACTCACACTTGGCCAACTTTTTGTATTTGTTGTTATAGCGGCAACAGAAATACATCATATGATATCTCATACATCATATCAGGTCGTGAACTATTTGAAACATTTTCGGCTCATGCATGTTAACCACTGGATTCCATGTTCTCTACAGTTGAAACCCATCTTCCCTATTTAAATTTCAATCGCTTCTCTTACCATTATCGGTATGTAGTGGCGTTCTGTCGAGAGTACCTGTGGGTTGTGTAACTCAATCCAGTGGTTAGAACCAGACTCCAGAAGGTGTTGACCTATGGCTGATTTTTTGATATCATTATTTTTGACTGTCCTTATATGCTCCTTACAAAAACACGGTAAATATCCCGTTGGTAATAATAATTTTAATATATTAAAGTACTAGTAAACGTTTTATATTTCAAGTTGCACCAACCGCCTATTTCCTATTTCTGATTCTGTCCATCCAAAGGTTTCTAGAAGAAATTGCTTTTATAGCGATAAGACCGCCCATTGTAATACCATTTTGTAAGGGTTTTTATTGTTTATTATTTAATATGTGTAAAATTTGTAAATTCGTTTGCAATGAAGAGTTATTGTATAGTACATAAGTAGTGTATTATTGGGCGTTCTATCCCACCTGCCGTTCCTGCGGCTCACTCCGTTCGCCTTCGTCTCTCTCGGTGGGATGGAACGTCCAATAATACGACCGAGAACTCGTTTAGTGCTCTTTCCACTATTTAGTATATTATTTTGATTTTTAAGAAACTTAAAAATCGGCTAAATAGCTAATTACAATAATGTATATAATAATAGTGAGTCTGATAATTTAGTCATTGTTTACTTAACATTCTTAACTTGCATTACAATGAAGTTCGAAAAACAAGCAGAATCGTTACAGGTGAACCCAATTTACGCAAATTTTGAAAAAAAAGAATTCCGTCATGGAAATCTTTTACCTAATACGATGCGATGTTTAATTAGTGGACCTTCAAACTGCGGTAAAACTAACCTAATGGTGGGCCTTCTTTTACATGAAAAAGGCTTACATTATCGAAATGTTTATGTTTATTCCAAAACTTTACAGCAGCCTAAATATATGTTTCTCGAAAAGGTTCTTGAATTGGTTCCATATATTTCATTTAACAAATATCACGGTAACAATGAAGTAATAAACCCACAGGAAGCTAAATCTAATTCAATAATAATATTTGATGATGTTGCGTGTGAAAATCAAAGTAACATTCGAAACTATTTTGCGATGGGTAGACATAAAAACATAGATTGTTTTTATTTGAACCAGTCATATAGCAAAATACCTAAACAATTGGTGAGAGACAATGCAAATTTGATAATTTTGTTTAAACAAGATGATATTAATATGAGACACGTTTATGATGAACACGTTAATACAGATATGACATGGATGGAATTCAGAGAAATGTGTGCCAAAATATGGACGGAGCCTCATAATTACTTGGTGATTAATAAAGATTGTGAAAAAAACAATGGAGCTTACAGAAAAAAATTTGATACGTTTGTTGTGCTTAATTAACGATATTTAAACAATGGTTCTGCAAGAATAAATTCATTTTACTGAAAGCAATACACTGATAATTACATATATTTGCACCAATGGAAAAATATCTAAAAAAACAAATAGTAAATGCCGCAGAAGCTGTTAAAAGAAAAATACGTAAAATGAAAGATACAGAGACTGAAAATGATGAAGTATTAAAAAGTGTATTTAAACCAATAATTAATCCTATTAATGAATTTATGGATAAAAACTACAAAGAAACTTGATCACGTACATGTGTCAATAATTTTGACTCATCAAATTAATCACATAACGGCGATAACACATTTTTGAAATCTGAATCTAACGTTAAAATGAATAAAGGTAAAAGTAGAAATGAAACTACAGTTTCAGACGACTGTGATGATGTTTTTGGATCTGAACAGTCCGAAAGCGAAAGTGATCAAAATGATACAAACAATATATCATTCAAGACGGTTGGTTCTAATGATCAGAGTTACGATGAGACTTCATGGTCTTTGTCTTCGGAAGTTTTCAGTGACATTCCGTTTGGTGTAAGAAGAGAACACGGAAAACTTATGATGGGTTCGGCTCGTGTAGTTGTTACTGATGATTATATACAAGTAGGAAAACATAAGTATAAAAAAACGTTAGGATTGAATGAGTTATTATTTAAAAAGGTGCCAGATTTAACTGCAATCACTCAAGAAGACAAATTGCATTATAAGTCTATGTTGCTTGACACAAATGTACATCGAAGAGATTATGATTCAAATAAAGAGTAATAAAGGAATGAAGTATCTTGCTATTATAAAACCAATGTTTGAATTACGAAAAAACTCTACAAATACTGATAGTAGTCATAAAGGAACAGGATTACCTTTATTAAAAATGTGGAAGAAAAATGTAGATTATGTTTATTGGGATGATCCAAATGAATTAATTAAGAGATTAAAATTACTAATTGCTTCACGAGATGCTGGTAACACTGGATAAGATAATGAAATTTTATCAATAATTGAAGAATTGCGTGAAAGTGGTATTATAAATAAAAAGTGATATATTTCTAATAATGTTTCATTTAACCTTATTCAGTAAAGCCTTACGGTTCTCAGATATGAATATCGATAATTTTGGTCATCATATACATAAACGACAACGTTTGTCAGATTTCTTTGATATTTTCGATAAGACCTTAACAAAATCAGAAAATGGAGAATTCGATTTACAGTTGTCAAGATTAACTGGTGTTAGTTTACCTTCAGCAGGCAGTGATGCTGCTAATAAAGATTACGTAGATCACATGAAAAAATCTTTTTTTAGTAAAAAAGAGATTGAAGATTTATTCAACGCACTAAAATTTGATATCGATAAGTTTTTAACTAATTTCAAGAAAGACTATTACACTAAAACTGAATTGGAGGAAATCTTTAAATCAAAACACAATGAGTAAAGAAGAAATTGTAAATGAAATTCATAAAACAGCAAGAAAAAATTTCATTCGAAGATCTGTAATAATAAAAGGAATTGATGACTTGTGGCAAGCAGATCTCATAGATATACAAAATCTAAAGCATTATAACAAGGGGTTTAAATTTATCCTAGTAGTAATAGACTTTTTCTCAAAACTTTCTTGGACTGTTCCAATCAAAACAAAAACAAAAACAGAAATAGTAAATGCATTTAAACACATATTTGATAGCACTCTTCGTCATCCCGTAAACTTACAAACAGATATGGGAAAAGAATTTTACAATGCTGAATTCAAGGAGCTGACGCGATCGTTCCAAATTAATCATTATTCGACATATTCTGTTAAAAAAGCTTCGATTGTTGAAAGGGTAATTAGAACTTTGAAAAACAAATTATATAAATATTTCAGTTTAAATGGCAGTTATAAGTGGATCGGTAAACCTTTAGAAAGTGTTGTAAGATCTTATAACAACTCAAAACATAGTGTTACAAAATATAAACCAATTGAAGTTAATCACAAAAATGAAGATATTGTAAGAAATAACATACAAAAATCACACAAAACAGTTACTCAGAATAAAATCAAATTTAATGTTGGTGACTATGTAAGAATAAGCGAATATAAAAGTACTTTTGAAAAAGGTTATACCCCAAATTGGTCGACGGAACTATTTATCTTAAACACAGTAAAGAATACATCCCCTGTAACGTATTTAATAAAAGATTTGCATAAAAACCCAATATTAAGATCATTTTATGGACAAGAACTACAAAAAACGTATTGTCGGGATGTGTATCTAATAGAGAAAATTATCAAAAGACATAAAAATAAACTATTTGTAAAATGGTTAGGATTTCCAGATAGTGAAAATATCCGGATTGATAAACATGCTATTATGTAATGTATAAAATCAATGTACAGTCCAATTCTTGCATTAGTATCATAGTAATGAAAGGTGAAGGACTTGTTAACAGTCTAATAAATAATTTACCATTTGAACTCCATTTACCTGGATATAATTATTGCGGACCTGGTACGAGGCTAAGAAAACGGTTACTAAGAGGTGATAGAGGAATAAATAAGTTGGATGATGCATGTGATAGATTATTTGAAAATTGACTTACTATGTAATGAAATATTTGTTCATCTTCACTTGATTAGCTTTAAGCTTAAGATTAAACAACTGGCTTAATGTGACATTCTCATTCCGTTTTAATTATACTCTGTGGTTTTTAAGAGGAAAATAAGTATTGGTTTAATTATCCATGTGTATACCTACTTTATCTGTGGTGTGAATTTAATACTGTACCTAATTGTGTTTGTTGTTAGACTGTGATAAAGCATAATATATTGATTATCATGATCACTTGAATCATTATTTGATGATAATATTACTGGAAGTATATTTTATAAGTAGCAAAATTGATCACGTGACAGTGTAAAGTACTTATTAAAAATAGTTTATAATATGTTCTTTATTTATGATGTGTAAAACATTGAAGATTTTATTATACTTATTGCCATATGTATAGATCACTTGAATCATTATTTGATGTTATTAATACTGTAAGTATATTTTATAAGTAGTTTAACTGCTCATGTGACATTTGTTGAGATACTTATATAAAATAGTTTATATTATGTGCTTTATTTATATGTGTAAAAACATTGAAGATTTTATTATACTTATTGCCATACGTGAGCTTGAGATCACACAATTGTCAATTATAAAGAGTAATGTGTTTGTGACGGTAGTCGCTTTGTCACCTTGTTTGTTCACTCACTGCGAGTAGCTTCAGTGTCTGTCGGACCGCCGTGCGGAGCGGACCTCTAGTGGTATCGAAATAGTCTTTAATGACAAATTGCTGCCCGATTCAGTGTCTGTCGGACCGCCGTGCCGAGCAGACCTCCAGTGGTGTAGAAATAGTCTTTAACGACGAAGTGCTGCCGAATCAAGATGTTGTGAAGTTAAGTAATTTATTATACTCTTTTTTGGTATTATATAACGACGAATATGTCAATCAATAGTTGATAAGTGTAAATGAAGTGTATATAGTAAGTAAGTATCACATTGTTAAAAGACATTTTTTGGTATTATATAACGACGAATATGTCAATCAATAGTTGATAAGTGTAAATGAAGTGTATATAGTAAGTAAGTATCACATTGTTAAAAGACATTTAAAAGAATGGCCTCGAGTTTCTTGCCCGTTCTTCTCGAAGTGGCTCTATACAACTTTGTTTACTGAACGAGGCAGTAATGATAGAATATTTCAATGTTAAAATTTTATTAGAGCGTCGTAGACGCCTAAATTGAATAAATGGTTTTGACTTTGACTTTGACTTTCATTATTCTAACTAACATCAGAAGTGGGATAGAACACGTATACTTCATATTATTTCAAATGCTTTCAGAATGTGTGGACGTGGCTTCTGATGGCTGTTTTGGAGGGTCTACTAAAGGCCATCTGCGACGCAGCAGCTGGCTCACACCATGGTAATGACGTGGTGCTACCACCTTATGATCCTGACAAGAATGACAACGGTGCAGACAGCAGGTATACCGCTATTTGGTGATCATGGATAGAGCACCATCACTACTGTTATCAGGTAAGGCCTTTATGGGCTATGTATTGTTATGGTGAAAACCTAGTATCCTCACATTGAAAAGTGGGACCTGTTCAAAGGAACAAAAAGGATTTGAACCCCACTACGAAACAAAAATTATACATAACAGACAATAATATATAGTTTAGCAACCACATAAATTTTACCGGATATTTCTTCTACCAATTTCGAACTTATTTGAGGACCTTCGTCTGGGAGTAAAAATTTTATCAGATATACAAACAAAAGCTGTGCTTCAGAGGGATAGCTTTTCTGTTAATTTTGCAAACTATCTATTCATATGTGAATGCACCAGAGTAAAACTCAGATTACTATGAAATAGTTAGATAGCCTTACGGAAGCACAGTTGATAAAGCTTGTATGTGGAGGTAGCCAGGAAGTAAATGTAAGAATTGCTTCTCTTAACAATCGTGTTAATACTATTGCAGAACTTATTTCACTATTCACAACATCTGGAGAAAATCCCAATAATAACTGTTTAAATACGATTAAATTATTATTATTTAGCAGACTGTTAGATAACACGACGTGTTAGACGCCACTGCTAAACCTCGTAAAACTGACAATGTTCAAGACATACGTTGTTTTCTGTTACAAATTGGCTTATTTTAAATCACAAAGCGTATACGGAACATATACATATAAGACCATAATCCGAAGACTCTGACCATGTCAAACATGAATTAGACCATCACAAACGTACAATGAAATGATCTAAAAAAAATATATATACAATAATGTCCAATTGTATATTATGTCTAAAACTGTCAAACCTGAATTTGATAAGAAATATATTTAACATCACGCTATAATATATTTATTTCTCGTTAGCAATGGTCAGGTTAAACGTTACGTGGCTACGGTTAACAAATACGATAAACAATTCGTCAGAATAGCCAAACGGTCTGTGACAGATTCAGCAAACACATGACAAACTCAAAAGAAAATTAAGATTTTCCCTGTAAGAAAAATAATAGGTACAGTGGGAAATGTTCAAATGAATTTTGCCAAGAATATGGATGGTTTATATACATAGATCTTGGACTTGTTTTAGTAAATTGTATCCGCTATATTCTGCCCTTAATGGGTGTTAATAAGTGTGCAAAATTCATTTCACATTATATTATTTGGAAACTAAATACTACTGTAGAAAAAAAAATGGTACTTATATTAGTTATCGTTATCATTGTTCAATGTACATATAATGGTACAATTATACATTTCAATATTGATCACACATTAATTAAATAAATACGTGTAAACTCTACAAAAAAAAGACTACACATATTTTAATAACATTGAACATAAGTTATTTAATAACAGTGAACATTGGCCAAAGTTCAAAGTTGTTGACCATTACATTTACCTGGGACAGACTGTCCAGTTAGGTAGGTCCAACTTCGGCAAAGAGGTCGCCCATAGAATCCAACTCGGATAGGCAGCATTCGGGAAGCTACGCGACCTCTTTTCGTCAAAGATCCTGTAGAACCTAAAGACCAGTCTTCAAGCAGTGTTTGTTGCCAGTAATGACATATGGCACCGAGACGCGGTTTTTGACTGTGGCCCCTTTGAACAAGCTCAGTCTCCCAATGAGCGATGATGGAAAGAGCTATGCTCGGAGTTTCTTTGTGCAATAAAATTCGGAACGTGGATACTGACTACATCGTAAAAGCCGCGGGTAGCCAATGTTTACAAGCGGCTAGTAGCCGTTCTTTGTGGCGTTCCATGGGGGAGGGTTTTGTTCAACAGTAAACGTCTTCCGAATAATGATGATGATGAGGAAAAATTAACCGTGAATTAGATGTCATATAGCTATACACTAACGTCAATATTTTTAAAACAGCGGTCAGCTAAAAGATCATCAATTTTGGTAGTATGATTTATACCCTTACCATTACCATAGGTGAATTTTGTATCCCTCTGGCGTTAAAGTGGCGTACCTTGATATATGATTGGTCACCTGCCTTATTAAAATTTTATCTAAGCGCCTTTCAGATGACCCTACCAGACCAAAGCAACTTAGTAAGATGGGGGAAAGCTACCGAAAAGTCTTGCAGTATTTGTCGGGAGGTAATAGGTACAGCAAGGCACTTATTGGTAGGATGCAAGGTGCTCCTTGATAGGGGTCATTATTCATGTCGCCATGATAGAGTCCTCGAAATCATGCGAGAGGCAGCGAGTCTCTCGGTGGCTGGAGCAAAAAAAAAAAAAAGATTTGACCACGAACAAACGACACGTCGATTTTGTAAAAGAAGGGTCATCTACGAGGTCTAAATCCAAGCTTTACTCCATCTTAGGCGCAGCTCCCGATTGGACTCTTTTGATGGACACGTATGAAGGGTACTACGAAATTCCTGAGGATGTTGGTGTTTCGTCTTCCAGACCAGACATATTTCTATACTCAAAAGATCTAAAACGCATAGTACTTATAGAACTTCCTGTGCCGTGGGAAACAAACATACCTAAGGACCACACATTAAAAACAAACAAATATAACCTAACAAATGAATTAACCAAAAACCGTTATGTGGTTATTTTATAGGCTGTAGAAGATGTAGTAAGGGGTATACCAGCGAAATCCCTATATAACCTACTTAAAGACCTTGGCCTGCCAAGAACAACTGTAACTTCCATCCTAGAACGTGTATCTAAGGCAGCATTAGTAGAATCTTGGCAAATTTGGTTAGATAGGGGAGGAGGCTTGAGCGGGAAGGGGAACGTTTCATTGTAAAGAGCCCTCTTAACCCTACGCCTGGGTTGCAAGTACCAGGCCCCTCTAGCCTCTTCCTCTGCAACGCTATAGACCCGGCACCCATACGGTGAATCCATGGAATGCTAAGTAATTCGTCTCTCTTAATGAGTAAAACTTTAAATTTTCTTTTAAAATGGAAAATGAATTGATATCCTTCGGCGATGATGGTAATTGGTTATACAATTTTATGCCTAAGGCAAATACACTTTTTTTGTATAGGGTGTTGTTACACCTTATGTTGTGTAGCGTGGTTTTGTGTGTACTGCTAAAGAGTGTTATATTTTGTTTATTTGACCTGATTAAAAGCGATGCCTCATAAATATATAGGGAGGGAAATATCAGTATCTTAAGATTTGTGAAATCAGGTTCACATGTGTAAATATACCATCCGTACGGGCTCTGCTGTCTGATGTTGTAGATAAATCTTAAGAAACTATGATAAATGTACATTCCAATATGGACCTAGCAGAGCAATGTTGTACAGTGTTGCTGAAAGGTGAAAGGAACGTTGCGACTCCAGCGTAAAGACTAAACAGAACTTAGATTGTGAGTGGTGTGGTCTATGTCAGCAAAATCATAAGTGAGAAAAGATTTCTTACGAAATGATCGTATAAGACACCAAAGCAACACAGTAGTTAAATAAATACTGATGTTGCCAAAAAAAAAATCAAATTCATTAGTAGACCGGTGAATGGGTGGATCAAAACGTTTATTTTGAACAAGTTTAAGTAAAGCTGAAGCTTATAAATATAGCAGATGTTATAACATTAAATCGACAGTTACATATAATTATTTGAATGAACCGTGATAGATTATATTAAATGGTATTATAAAACTTATAAAAATAATTGTTAAATAAATTGATTGTAGAAATATACAATATTGTAATGATAACTCGAAGTGAATAAAGCCAATACACACAAAAAAATATACGTATATGTGGTAGCAAACATTATGTGATGGAAAGTATTTCAAGATTTTGTGAGTGAACGTTCTTGGAAATTTTAAATAATAATAATAATAAATATTTTGAGTAAACATTATATTACTAAATATAATGACTTTATGACGATATGACAATATGACTGACACGCTGGTCGGTCTCTGACCTTCCATTAGTCCCGGTAATACCACTGGCAGCGTCTGGTAGGACTAATATACGTTAAAGGTCAGGGGCTAAAAGGAAGTTAAAGGTCCCGGTAATACCACTGGCAGAGGGTGGTAGGACTAATATACATTGAAGATCAGAGGCTAAAAGCAATTTAAAAACAAGAACATAAAAAGTACTGCTGGTCGATCACTGTCCTGATACTTTACTGGAAGTCATGCGCAGCAGGTGATAGGTAGAGTATGACAAGGCCAGAGATCTGTTATATACTGCTGGTCGATCACTGTCCTGATACTTTACTGGAAGTTGTGCCTACCTAACTAAGATATGTATGGCAGAGCAATCATGTAGTGCAGCAATAAACGGACGTGTCTCGTGAATATTATTTTATTTAATCGCTCCACCGTATATGGACAAGCCCATATACAGACAGTAACATATAGTACGCACAGTGGTGACCCCGACACTTGACATCGGACACATTAAATCATCTAATTGCAGTCCAGACAACGGAGGCTTTTAAGATGTTTTCGCAACAACAAGCTCAGCAAACATCATCAGCGCAAGTCAGCAGTGATCCAGCAGAAGTTGCTGTGGTAACCGTTTCGTTAAGAATTCCGGAATTTTGGTGTGACCAGCCGAGACTTTGGTTCGTACAGTGTGAAGCCATCCTCGGGCCGCAGAAGCTCAGTGATGAAGCTAGGTACAACCTTATTGTGACCAAATTGGGAAAAGACGTCATACAACAAGTCAGTGACATTTTGTTGAAGCCACCAGAGACAAAGAAATATGATATATTGAAGGAGCGATTGCTTAAGGTGTATGAAGAGTCAGAAATAAGGCAGTTTCAAAAACTTTTGAGTGAAATGGAGTTAGGGGATCAAAAGCCGTCACAACTATGTATCTACTTTTCATAGTCTTTTGTATCTTAATGGCTATATTTTACATATTGTGGAATAAATGTAAAACCAACTACGGGCGCTACATGAGACGTGAGCTGCAGCAGGAGCTGCCAATGGTGGTGATGCGTGGTGGTGAGCCCGGTTTAAACAACCGCCCCCTGCCCGCTCAACAAGTGATAACGTAAACCTAGTGTAGTGATGTGAAGTAACTATGACAATACTGTGACTGATAAAGCTATTAAGTGCAACATGAGCCTACCTTTAACCGTATACCTACCGAGTGTATTGACAAATGACAAATTGTGTAAACAAATGAGTATAGAGCTAAGTTACGCGTATGTTATTTTTAGTTTTGTAATCTTTTTTTCTTTTATGTATCAATTGTATATACCCATGTAGTAATATTCTAAAAATAAAAATAAAGGGGGATGTACTGTGCCTACCTAAGATATGTATGGCAGAGCAATCATGTAGAGCAGCAATAAACGGACGTGTCTCGTGAATATTATTTTATTTAATCGCTCCACCGTATATGGACAAGCCCATATACAGACAGTAGCATATAGTACGCACAAAGTCATGCGCAGCAGGTGATACGTAGAGTATGTCAAGGCCAGAGATCTGTTAAATGAAAATACTGCTGGTCGGTCACTGCCCTGATACTCTATTAGAAGTCATGCGCAGCAGATAATGGGTAGAGTATGTCAATGCCAGAGACCTCTTATAACAATATAAAATGAAACTTCATGACTTGACATGACTTGAAAAAAAAAACATGAAATGAAATGAAACATGAAATTAAATGAAACATGAAATGAAATGAAACATGAAATGAAATAAAATAAAGTGAAATGAAAATTGAGGTTGTACTTCGAGAGCAAAGTACTGGTCAGTATGGCCGTGATAGATTATTTGAAAATTGACTTACTATGTAATGAAATATTTGTTCATCTTCACTTGATTAGCTTTATGCTTAAGATTAAACAACTGGCTTAATGTGACATTCTCATTTCGTTTTAATTATACTCTGGTTTTTAAGAGGAAAATAAGTATTGGTTTAATTATCCATGTGTATACCTACTTTATCTGTGGTGTGAATTTAATACTGTACCTAATTGTGTTTGTTGTTAGACTGTGATAAAGCATAATATATTGATTATCATGATCACTTGAATCATTATTTGATGATAATATTACTGGAAGTATATTTTATAAGTAGCAAAATTGATCACGTGACAGTGTAAAGTACTTATTAAAAATAGTTTATAATATGTTCTTTATTTATGATGTGTAAAACATTGAAGATTTTATTATACTTATTGCCATATGTATAGATCACTTGAATCATTATTTGATGTTATTAATACTGTAAGTATATTTTATAAGTAGTTTAACTGCTCATGTGACATTTGTTGAGATACTTATATAAAATAGTTTATATTATGTGCTTTATTTATATGTGTAAAAACATTGAAGATTTTATTATACTTATTGCCATACGTGAGCTTGAGATCACACAATTGTCAATTATAAAGAGTAATGTGTTTGTGACGGTAGTCGCTTTGTCACCTTGTTTGTTCACTCACTGCGAGTAGCTTCAGTGTCTCTCGGACCGCCGTGCGGAGCGGACCTCTAGTGGTATCGAAATAGTCTTTAATGACAAAGTGCTGCCCGATTCAGTGTCTGTCGGACCGCCGTGCCGAGCAGACCTCCAGTGGTGTAGAAATAGTCTTTAACGACGAAGTGCTGCCGAATCAAGATGTTGTGAAGTTAAGTAATTTATTATACTCTTTTTTGGTATTATGTAACGACGAATATGTCAATCAATAGTTGATAAGTGTAAATGAAGTGTATATAGTAAGTAAGTATCACATTGTTAAAAGTCGTTTAAAAGAATGGCCTCGAGTTTCTTGCCCGTTCTTCTCGAAGTGGCTCTATACAACTTTGTTTACTGAACGAGGCAGTAATGATAGAATATTTCAATGTTAAAATTTCATTAGAGCGTCGTAGACGCCTAAATTGAATAAATGGTTTTGACTTTGACTTTGACTTTCATTATTCTAACTAACACAGCATGAAACACGATATTGCATATTCAAATTATGCTAATTTAGAAGATCGTCATAAAGCAGATTTAGACTTATTAAATATGGCAAAACAGCAAATTAAATCAAAGAATTCTAGGAAATGGGAGAAGTTAGCTTCATGTTTAGTGAGCAAAGTAATGAAAACAAAATTAAAGCATGGTGGTGGAGTAAAACCATTTCAAAAGATTGTTTCAACAATACGCTCCCGCTTACGTAAATTGAAACCAAAGAATAATAAGTCAGCGATCGCGATAGCCTATGCAGCCGCTAAAAAACTCATTAATGGAAAACATAAAAGATTTCGCGTACCAAGCGTTATACCATTGCCAAAAACTGGTGGGATTCTGCCGTTGATACCTATATTTGCAGGTTTATCTGCTTTGGGAACTTTGGCTGGAGGCGCAGCAGGCATTGCTAAAACAGTAAACGACTATAAATCATCGCAACAGAAATTGCAGGAGTCTGAAAGACACAATAAAATGATGGTATCAATTGCTTTAGGCAAGGGATTGTATTTAAAACCTTATAAAAAGGGTAATGGATTATTTGTTGAATCAAAAAACTAAATAAAAGGCTGCCTAATCGTGCTCTCACAAATTTTGATATTCTCGAATATGCTATCGATCGCATACCCTATTTTAGAGGAGTTTTTATGAGAGATGAGTTGCCCAAAAAACCGCAAGCCATTGAATGTGGTATCGTTAATTTGGACAGTTTTGTAAACCAAGGAACACACTGGGTAGCCTATGTAAAATACTTTGATTATTGTGAGTATTTTGATAGCTTTGGTGATTTAAAGCCTCCTTTGGAGCTATTAAAATATTTAAAGCTAGATAATATATTTTACAATTATTGTAATTATCAAAGCTTTTATTCATTTAACTGTGGACATTTATGTTTAAAATTTTTACGTGACTTTTGGAATAAAATGTATAAAATATAAAATGCTAGTTTTATTTCATCATTATTATAATGTCTTTCACCCTGTCTATAACAGGTAATGGTTCTTTTTATTTGTAATATTGGATGATTCAAAAAACATACTAATATATCGCTCGATCGTCGTGGCGGGTCACGCTTCTTCAAAAGCCGTAGCTGGCAATACTATACACAACGACCAGTACTCAGCTGTCATCCGCGCTGACTAGACAGTTCTACCGCTATACTGACCGCCGCGCGTGCGCACATATCAATTAGACACAGAAATTTACTTTAACATTCGCAAATTCTTAGTGTATTTTTATAAGAAAAGAGACTCGGAGGTGACTGTGAAAGGAAGTACCACACCGCCCTCAAGGATCGCAGGTTCCCCAAGGACTTCTGCCGGACCACCTGCAGGCTGAAGGCGTTATATTGGTATGTAATCACACCCACATTACAATATTTAAGACCTAAACCTTCGGCCCCCACGGATTTATAGATTTCTCTCTTTAACGCCACAAAAATAGCTGAACAATAATCATAGATCCAGCAACCGCGTGGTGGAGATATGTAATTATTTTTAAAAGTAAAATACATATTTCGCACCATTTCATGGTCCTTCGACGCCCGGATTTTGATTAGGTTCAGTATTTTTATACAATTAATATCTAAGATATAACATTGCATCAAAATCCGCGTTTTCTACTAGGTTATTCGGTCTGACATACAACGCCATTTTTGTGTGTGCGCTACGCATCGCATATAAATAACGCTAATCCAAACCAAAGTTATTGAGTACTCCTTTGGTAACCGCTTTACACATTATATATATATATATATATATATATATATATATTCGTTTCGCATTCAATAACTTATACCTAACTCATCAAACCTTTATTTTATTCAACTGCATTCCAACGATTTCGTTATCTTTGTACGCTGCAGTAGGAACCTACCCGCGTTTAATTCTTATCTTCAGATAGCCATCGTTCCTCTAACCAACAATAATGGCTTCTTCTAATGAACAAAAAATAAAAATATTAGAATGCCAACGTCAATTATTTTTTGAACGTATGCAGCAGATTTACGATATGTCACGGAAAATAGACGATCCTAGTGATTTAGAAAGTTTCCTTTGTTCCGTCGAAACTATTGACGAGATTCGTAGCAACTTTCAACAATGCATAAAAGATATCAATGCGCTTTTGTTAAAAATTGACTCAAAATCAGAACCTGATTTTAACCAATGGCTAGCATTTGAAGATTTATTTTGCCGTGTCAAACGCAAACAGGCTCAGATGGAACCTAAATCGAGTTCAAGTACGGCTAAACAAAACGTAAACAGTGCAGATAACTCGTCATGTACAGTTAAACTAGCTCGCATCGATATCCCCGAGTTTGACGGAAACTCAAAAGAATGGCCGCTCTTTTATGCAACATTCCAAAATGCTGTTCATTTAAATAAGGCTTTGTCCCGTCCGCAGACAATTATGCTACGATATACAACACACTCATAGATAGATACCAAGATAAGCGCAGCTTAGCTATTACGTATTTGGAACAAATGTTTTCATTAAAACCAGTTAATTCCGCTACTGCAAATAACTTGGAAACATTTATCGATCAATTTTCTAACTCTTATCTCGCACTGACTAACCTAAAATTAAATGATTTAAACGACTTTATTATGTCATACATGCTATTACAACGCTTAGATAAGGAAACCGCACGGCTATTCGAAATGGAGAACCGAACCAAAGAAATACCTACCCTCGACTGTTTAATTTGTTTTGTTCGTGATCGCATTAAAGTCTTATCTCGTACGGGTGATAACACCAATACGATTGCTTCTTCCGCCAAATGCAATAAAAATACATCGAATAGTAGTAGTTTTAAGAACAATGCACGGTCCTTTGTTGTAAACAATAACAAAACGGCATGCTCATTATGTGACAAATCCGATCATGATCGTCTGTACTCCTGTTCAAAATTTAAATCGCTAACTCCACGCGAACGTTTTAATTATATTAAAAAACTTCGCGCGTGTGTAAATTGCTTAAGTTTACAACATAGTACGAATTCTTGTAGGTCAACATCGACCTGTAAGCAATGTGGGTCCAAATTTCACCACAGCCTCCTGCACTTTCAGGAATCAAACCCTTCTCAGGTTAATACAGTGACGTCACGCGATAACTTACCAAATAGTCTAGGAGTCACTGGACATAAAAATTCCGCGTCTCTAACCTTGGTTTCTGATAAACCTGTAGACAACACAGCTCCGTTTTGCAGCATGAGTGCTACCAATAAAAACCCGCGTAAAAGTCACAGTGTCTTATTAGGAACCGCCCTAGCCGATGTCAAGTGCAGGGACGGATCAATCGCTCAAGTTAGGATTTTAATCGACCCAGGTTCTCAGAATCATTTCATAACACGCCGCGTTTGTAAACGATTAGGTATTCGAATCTTTAACGATTGCACAGACCGATCAGTAAATGGAATAGGCAACAGCTCTCAGACTATTTCTGGTATCACAAACGTAACATTGCATTCAAAATACGATAAAGGCTTTAGCTTGCCTATTCAACCGCTTGTAATTAAAACTATCTCAGGTAATTTGCCTAGCTACGAGTTTGACATCTCGTCCTTGACCTGCTTAGACAATATTCAGCTCGCTGACCCGCACTTCCAGATTCCCGCGGATATTGATATTCTTTTAGGTGCCGAAACCTTTATGGAGATATTACGATCTGGAAGAATACTCGGACCGCCCGGTACACCTGACGTTTTAGAATCAGCTTTCGGTCACTTAGTTATCGGATCTATAGCCGCACTGCGTTGTCATAATTATAACACGCCGCGTAATGACAACAATCAGACCTTTTTCACATCGAGTGATGAGTCGATTGAATCATTAGTTTCGAACTTTTTGCAACTCGAGTCCGTACCTTCTATGACTCATATGTCTAAGGCCGATCGGGAATGTGAAGAATTTTACGTGTCTAATACACATCGCGATAGTGAGACAGGACGTTACGTCACCGCTTTGCCTTTCTCGAAACCGTCTTCACTATTAGGAGATTCAGTGACAACCGCGACCCGCCGCTTTGCTAGTCTTGAACGCCGGTTTCAGACGAACCCCGCTTTAAAAATTGAATGTGATAACGTGATGAGAGACTATCTTGAACGTCACATCATTTTTCCCGCTCCCGCTACAACTACTGATGACGATCATTTCGTGATACCGCACCACTCGATTTCGCGGCCGGGTAAACCTGTCCGCATTGTTTTGAACGCTAGTCAGAAGTGCATAGATACTGACGTTTCCTTAAACGATTGTTTACATTCGGGCGCGAATTTACAAGCTGATTTAACAGCTATTATTTTAAAGTTTCGATTGTTTCCTGTTGCGCTGACCGCGGACATCAAACAAATGTTTTTAGCCATAGGGATTCGCGAGGAAGACCGCCGTTTTTTAAACATAGTATATAAATTTGACGAAGACGAACATGCAAAATTGTACCATTTTGCACGCGTTTGTTTTGGTTTACGTTGTTCACCGTTTTTAGCAATGCGAACGATTAAGCAGCTAGCGCAAGACGAAACGGATTTATCGCTCGCTTCAGAGGTTGCTAGTAACAATTTATATATGGATGATTTAGGGGTCTCCATGACCACAGTAGAAGAAGGATCACAGCTAGGACTAGATTTAATTGAATTATTCAAACGTGGAGGCTTTGATTTAGTCAAATTTGTTAGCAACTCGTCGGAAGTTCTGCAGTCGATCCCGGCAGAGAACCGCTTGTCTTCTAAAATAGAATTTGATAAAGAAGACAGCCTTAAGCTATTAGGTTTGATCTGGTCACCGACTGAAGATGAGTTTTCGATCGCCATTAAGTTTAAACCACAGACTAAATGTACTAAGCGACTTATGCTTTCTACGATCGCCCGATTATGGGATATCAATGGTTATTGCGCCCCCGTAATTTTACATGCTAAACTCTTAATAAAAGCCCTTTGGGCTGCGACCCCAAAAATTTATTGGGATGATACGCCACCACGTGACATTTGCGTGGCGTGGAACCGTTTCCTCGCTGAGCTGCCTGCTTTACAAAACTTTAAGATACCGCGTTTTCTGGGTATAGTCCCAGACTCCCGCGTAATTTTGCTAGGCTTCGCAGATGCATCTGAAAAGGCCATGGCCGCTTCCGTATATCTCTGTGTACAACCCGCTTCGGGATCAAACGAGGTAAATTTAATAGGTGCTAAGAGCAAGGTCGCCCCTCTCCGCAATATTACTTTAGCTCGCCTGGAACTTACTGCTCTTTTACTCTTATCGAAACTACTTCGATTTGTTATCGATACCATTTCTTCCCGCTGCCATATTAGCGAAATTTTCGCTTTTACTGATTCCACGGTGGCCCTTCACTGGGTTCACTCGTCTCCGCATCGCTTCGACACTTTTGTTGCTAACCGTATCGTTCAGACACAGGACAACCTTAACGCTAAACACTTTTATCACTGTGAAAGTGCTCAGAACCCGAGTGATTGCCTTAGCCGCGGGCTCACTCCCGCTCAATTGTTAGACCACCCGCTGTGGCTCCACGGTCCCACGTGGGCACGTGACGCAGTCCACACGTGGCCAATCAACCGCTTTATTTTTGACCCCGCGCAGGACGAAAAGCTTTTGGAGCTCAAAAAACAATCGAATGTTTTTGTCACTACTGAAGAGTCCGAGCCCTTTCTCTGTGTAATATCCAAACGTGTGTCTTCATGGTCTAAACTACTACGAATTGTCGTCTATATTTACCGTTTCTTGGGAAAGCTCCCGCGCTCCGAAAGGATGCTTCTATCACATTTAGAATTCGCTGAAACTGCTGTTATAAAAGCACTACAGCACCATTTCATGGTCCTTCGAGCACCAATACTTCTCAAACGACATCAACGCGCTCGCCCGTAACAACAGGGTTTCAAAGTCACTACTTCCACTTTCTCCCTTTGTAAAAAATGATATCCTCCGACTTGGTGGCCGTCTTAATAATAATTCATCGCTGGAATATGACAGTAAGCACCCAATTTTGCTTCCTAAAAAGGATCACATTGTGAACCTCCTCATCGATTACTACCACCGAAAGTATTTACATGCCGGTCCGCAATTATTACTGTCGCTGTTACGACACAAATTTTGGATCATTTCTGGACGTAGCACGGTGAAAAACCGCTTCCGTCTTTGCAACAATTGTTTTAAGGCTAATCCCCGTAACGAAACGCCATATATGGCAGCTCTTCCCGCTGCCCGTGTCAATGAAGCACGGCCTTTTTTTTATAGTGGAATGGACTATGCGGGGCCCATAAGTATCCTGATAAGCCGCTACCGTGGTGCTCGTAAAGAAAAGGCATATATCGCTTTGTTCACTTGCCTAGTGACGCGAGCCTGCCATATTGAACTTTCGGTTGGGCTAGATACCATGTCGCATATTCGCGCATTTCGACGCTTTATATCTCGTCGAGGAAAAATTCACTCGTTATTTTCAGATAATGGGACGAATTTTATAGGCGCAAAAACCCACATTGATGAAATAAGCAAGTTTCTTAAATCCAAGGCCTTTCGAGATTCCTTTGAACAGGAAACTACGTATCAAGGCATACACTTCCATTTTTATCCGCTTACAGCTAGTCACTTTGGAGGTAGCTGGGAAAGTCAAATCCGCGTCATTAAACGACACCTTCGTCGCTCCATAGGAGAAGCCGTTCTCACATATGAAGAATTGCTCACCGTCTTAACACAAGTTGAGGCAATGATCAATTCTAGACCGCTTACTACGCTAAGTTCAGACCCCACGGAGCCTGAAGCCCTAACACCCGCGCATTTTTTAACTTTTGGTCCACTGGACTCGTTTCATTCCGATCCGCGCCCAGGTCCAGTAGACTTAGTCCGCAATAAACGCCTAATTGATGACATTGTTCAAAGATATTGGAAGCGTTGGAGACAGGAATATCTTAACACTCTACAAGCACGCTCTAAGTGGAACACCAAATCTAACCCGGTGACTAAAGGCACCATAGTTCTCATCAAAACGGAAAAATCACCGCCCTTACAATGGCCGTTAGGTATAATTGAGGATGTGAAACCTTCGTCAGATGGAGTAGTCCGGGTAGTTACTGTCCGCACACAAAATGGCACATATGTCAGACCTGTGGTGAAACTCTGTGTTTTACCCTCCCAATAAACTCCGCTATAAGTTTCCAAACTACTTCCCCATTAGTCTTAAGCTTTAGTTTACATATTCTATAAATTCTAAGTACTTTAATTACTCGTATTTGTTCAGATTTCGCACGTATTTATCCATGCACTCTTACTGGATGCAATTTTTTCCGCCCTAATTTTACTAGCTCCGCTTTATAGCTGCTCCTTGACTCTTTTGGTTCAGGACTCATCATAATTCCTGAAGGCCGGGGGGATGGTTCTTTTTATTTGTAATATTGGATGATTCAAAAAACATACTAATATATCGCTCGATCGTCGTGGCGGGTCACGCTTCTTCAAAAGCCGTAGCTGGCAATACTATACACAACGACCAGTACTCAGCTGTCATCCGCGCTGACTAGACAGTTCTACCGCTATACTGACCGCCGCGCGTGCGCACATATCAATTAGACACAGAAATTTACTTTAACATTCGCAAATTCTTAGTGTATTTTTATAAGAAAAGAGACTCGGAGGTGACTGTGAAAGGAAGTACCACACCGCCCTCAAGGATCGCAGGTTCCCCAAGGACTTCTGCCGGACCACCTGCAGGCTGAAGGCGTTATATTGGTATGTAATCACACCCACATTACAATATTTAAGACCTAAACCTTCGGCCCCCACGGATTTATAGATTTCTCTCTTTAACGCCACAAAAATAGCTGAACAATAATCATAGATCCAGCAACCGCGTGGTGGAGATATGTAATTATTTTTAAAAGTAAAATACATATTTCGCACCAGGTAATGCATCTGTTCTGTCAACGAACTATTCTCCATCTTTACAACTTGAAGGCGAATATGAATGCGCTTTGTTGTATTTGTCTACTTTTAATTCAGTGCCGAATATAGATATTAATAATAACAGATTTAATTATGATAAAAATGAAGTCGTTCATGTGCCAGAAGGAGCATATGAACTTCAAGATATTTATGACTATTTAAAAGCAAAAATAAAGGGTGCAACATTAAAACTATATTGTAATAACAATACTTTAACAACTTCTATATTTTGCACAAAGGATATACACTTTGAAAAAGAAAATTCAATTGGTACATTGTTAGGATTTGGTAAACAGACATTGAAAGCCAATATATTACACGAGTCGCAGCTTCCAGTCAACATTTTATCAACGACAGTGGTGAGGATCGAATGTGATGTAATAGGAGGTTCATACATTAACGGGAAACCCAGCCATATTATTCATGAATTTGCACCAAACGTACCACCAGGATATCGTATCATAGAAATACCAAGAAACATAATATATTTTCCTGTTAATCAGAATAATATCAACTCTAATAATATCAGGGTATTGGATATAAATAACAATTTGGTTAATTTACGTGGTGAAGAACTTCAACTTTATTTGCATCTAAAACGAAAATGATAGACTACAATAAATACATATGTGCGACTTCAAGAAACGTCAGTGCTAATCGTACAACACGAAAAGAAACATAAGCAGAAAATTAGAATAACTAAAGAAAATAAAAAATATATTGGGTTGTTAAAATGAATATTTTGGATATAACAAGTACGCCTGCATCCGATAATACTATAGATGGCATCGAATTCCATTCCTACAAACCTTATGTAACAAGTTTTAATAGGAATGATGAAATCCGCATACCCATTAATCAACAAGACTTGTACGTATTACCGTCAGCGAGCACTCTTTATTTGGAAGGAACTGTAAACGTTTTCAAAAGAGACACGAAACAGAAAATAACAAGTATTGAGTTAACCAATAATTCACTACTTTATCTTTTTCAAGACATTCGATATGAGCTAAATGGAGTGGAAATCGACAAAATAAAAAATGCTGGTATTACAACTACAATGAAATCTTTAGTGTCGATGAGTGAGAATGATTCAAAAATATCTAAGGCGTGGGGTTGGGATATAAATGGGATCAAAAATCATGGAAAATTTTCAGCTTCAATACCGCTTAACAATATATTAGGTTTTGCGGAAGACTATAAAAAAGTTTTAATTAACTGTAAACATGAATTAATACTCTTACGTAGCAATACAAACTTGAACGCTGTTAAACTGAATTCTGATGAAGTACTAGAAGGTATCGATATTCATAAAATTGTTTGGCACGTGCCGCATGTTAAAGTATCCGATAGAGAAAAAATAAGTTTTTAAAACTCCTAGAAAAAGATCGTCCGCTTCTGTTAGCTTTTCGAAATTGGGATTTATACAAATATCCTTTATTGCCTCAGACAACAAAACACACATGGTCGATTAAAACTTCGTCTCACATCGAAAAACCTAGATACGTTATTATAGGTTTACAAACCAATAGAAAAAATCAAGTAGATAAAGATATGTCTCAATTTGATCACTGTAATTTACGAGATGTTAAGGTGTATCTTAATTCTACATATTTTCCTTATGAAAATCTGAATATAAATTTTTCTGAACAGAAATATGCTATATTATACGAACAATATGTCAGATTCCAACAGTCTTATTACGGCCGTAAGCCTGAGCCCTTGCTAAATTTATCACAATTTAAAGATAAAGCTCCGTTGTTTGTAATTGATTGCTCTAGACAAAGTGATAATATTAAATCAGGTCCTGTAGTAAATGTGCGCGTAGAAATCGAGAGTCATGTTGAAATACCGGACTTCACATCAGCATACTGCCTTATTCTAAACGACTCTATCATAGAATACAAACCACTTGGTAATATAGTGAAGAAAAAATCATGAATCCTAACACGATTATTGTAGACTAGCTGTACCCGCGACTTCGTTCGCGATTGCCGTACCTGCAGACTAATTATTCACATTTGTGCACTGTTTATCTCATATTAAGCAACACTGTGGTCTGCGGTGAAGCACTCTTATAGTAAACCATAGCTCTGAATGGAGCTTTCTACTTTGGATTTCAAAACTCCCGTGTTGTATTTTCCAGAAGACAGTAGTTAAGTAAGTCAGAGAGTTCTTTCCCGGTTCGCACAATAAATGTTGCAGCAAAGTACCTTGTGCGTTTCTTTAGAATTTCGATTTTAAAACGGCGGTTTTAAAATCTAAAAAAAATTTTTAAATTGACGGTAGATCGATTTTTTTTATTTCTCATTCTCGGAAAGTAGTGTTTGTTTGATCTGAGTAGCGGGTGGGAGACGCTCTTTCCACCTAAGGCCGGGAAGAACATTGGTGTAAACAAAGTTATATGTCTAAGATTTTTCGTTGTAAAATATTCTGTTGGTGTAAAACAATTAATAACAACTATGTTTGGCAGGGTAGTAACTAAACATAAGGTAGAAAGTGTGGGTAAAAAAAAAATTAACTTTCCCTAAATTTCATTCTTCTAACTCCTAGTGTATCTTTGTATCTTCTACTCATGTTTATTATTTTTAGTAAATATTTAGAAAAACTACTATTTTTTTACCCTCCTCATATTTTAAATGAAAAGTAGAGTGTTTAACACGGATGTAAGTCATCGATTCCTACTTGGACTATAGCCGCATTAATTTTAAAAATATACTGCTCATGTTATTAAAATCAAAATAAATAATATAAAAAAACATACTATATTTATATCTTTATTCCTTATTGTAGTAGTGAAAAGCAGAGAGATTCCTATTCGGGCTATAGCCGCCCGTAAATATTCCAAACAAAATTTTACGTAAAATTTCACAAATAGTTCAAACCTCTCAATAAATTTTTAGTAAGTATGTTATTTTATCAATGAATAATTTTTAGAAAGCTACTTTATTTACTTTCTTTAAATTCGAAATGAAAAGTAGAGAGCTGAACGCGGGTGAAAGTTACCAATTCCTTTCGACCCTTGTATAACAATCTACTAAAGTTGTGCACTTCCAACTTTTAAACGGATTAAATCACGTATATTTATCATTATTTTTGTCCCGACAGTCACCCCGTGACCACGATCACTTCAAAGTGTTTGAAACGTCGGGACAAATATTTTTTTTTTTTTTTTTTTTATTGCTGATAGGTAAGCCTTTGACTACAATCTCACGTGATGGTAAGTGATGATGTGGTCGAAGGTGTTAGCAGGCTTAACCTAGAATTAATATGTAATAATGATAAATATACGCGATTTAAACCGCTTAAAGTTGTTTAATTACAAAGTGTAACAATCGCGAAAACCTTAGACACATTGTGCACTTTGATTTCGCAGTCTCCGAAATGTATCCGTCAAAAGAAAGATAATTATGTAGTTTAAAAAACTGATTGTGGTGAATGTTTTTTTTTTTTTTATTGCTGATAGGTACGCCTTTGACCACAATCTCACCTGATGGTAAGTGAGGATGTGGTCGTAGGTGTTAACAGGCTTAACCTAGAATTACTGGCTCTCAAGGACAGCTGCCGGAACACACCGTTAGGTGCTTGGCGACAGATTTTCCACTGGAGGGTGGTCGATAGCCAGGCGGGCATTCGCAAAAATGCCCATCCACCATGCGGTGAAGCTCAAGCCAGCGGCGGGATTCGAACCATGGACCTGCTGCACGGCAGTCCATAGCCAAAGCCACTGAGCTATCACTGCTTCAAATGTACCACATTTTAGAGTTTTATCGTAGCAAGCTTACAAAACTAAATAAGGGTGCCGTGCTGCCCGTGGGGCGCCAGGCTGCCCGTGGGATGCCGTTCTGTCCGTGGGGTGTCGGGCTTCCCGTGGGGTTCCGGGCTGCCTGTGGACTTAAGATGAGCCGTACGTTAAAGGGTTTCTCAACATTCCGCGGTCCAAGTTATTTAAAACGAAATATTTAGTTTGTGATATCTGTAGTTTCTGAACTGCAAAACTGAGGACTTTCAAATATTTACGGGAAAATAATTAAATAACCACTATTGTAACAAAAAAATAATGATTGAAATCGGACTACGCGTTAATAAATTACAACTAAATGTACATTTTGACTTTCATCCCCTTTCCCAAGAGAACCGTACTGAATTTCGGGATAAAAGTATCGTATGTCCTTCTTCGTAGTATGAACTCGAATCGTGCTAAGTTTCATTCAAATCCATTCAGTAGTTTTGGAGTGATGCGAGGCCGGGATACAGACAGACAGCCAGAAAAAAAAACAGTTTTTGCATCAGTATCAGCTACAGATTGCTCTCAAAGCATATTTTCAAAATATCTGCAATGTATAGAATTGGACCTATTATAGTTTTATTATAAGTATAAATATATAAATTTAAGCGTCTTACCTCGCGCTTACCTATTCGCCTTCTGCAACCTGTTATAGGTATAGATTAGACTGATTAGAACATTGCATGTTATGAAAAATATACGTAGGAAAGTTGTGCTTATCGTAATAAAAAAAACTGTGTTTTATCGTTTGAAAAATCAGTCTTTTGGAGAGGTCCGACTACAGACCTATCTATTATACCTATACGATAAAGTGCAATCGCCAGCTTAAGATGAGCCGTACGTTGAAAGGTTCCTGTACATTCGGGGTGTCAAGTTATTTGGAACGTAATATTTAGGTTGTGATGTCTGTAATTTCTGAACTGCAAATCCGATGACTTTGAAATATTTCCGTGATAATTTTTAAAGCACCACTATTCTAATTAAAAAATCGGCCAAGTGCGAGTCGGACTCGCGCACGACGGGTTCCGTACCATTAGCTATACAACATTAGACTTCATATTTTAACCTTTTTTTGTTTTAACGTGAGCGAGTCCAACTCGCACTTGGCCAACTTTTTGTATTTGTTGTTATAGCGGCAACAGAAATACATCATCTGTGAAAATTTCAACTGTCACCGTTCTTGAGATACAGCCTGGTGACAGACGGACGGACGGATGGACGGACAGACGGACGGACGGACAGCGGGACAGCTTTGGGTACGGAATCCTAAAAAGAACGTCTGAAATCGGACTACGCGTTAATAAATTACAACTAAGTGTATATTTTGACTTTCATCCCCTCTCCCAAGGGAACCATGCTGAATTTCGGGATAAAAAGCTAAATTATCCTACCTTGTAGTATGAACTCCAATCATGCTAAGTTTCATTGAAATCCATCCAGTAGTTTTGGAGTGATACGCGGCCGGGATACAGACAGACAGACAGACAGACAGACAGACAGACAAAAATAAAAAAAAATACATTTTCGGCATCAGTATCAGCTACAGAGTACTGTACTTTTTTTTTTTTCAAAATATCTGCCATGTACAGAATTGGACCTGTTACAGTTTTATTATAAGTATAGATAGATCTTCAAGGATTCAAAGATTCTAGAAACCAATTTATTTTCAAGGAATTAGCCATAGCATATCAAGATCATACACAAACTTTTTTGGTGAAGCCCCCATATTCTTATAATAAATTAACAAAAGTTTTCGAAATATCTAACATTCCAGACCAAATGAACTCTGGCAGATTTACCACATTGCCTACGACATATCTCCGTAATACGGCTCATGATCCGGACATTATTGAAAATGAACATTTTGATCTTAGTGCAAACAATTCCTTGCGCGCCCCCAGACACAATGCAGAACGGCTGATTTTGATATAGATCTATGAGCAACAATAGGGCTTTCATGCATTGAAATAAAAAAAAAATGTCTTTACAGGTGATGTGTTGAATAAGACCTGTTGGTTAGTGATGCTGTGGTCGAGGTTGATAAACACTTAGAATTAGAATTTAAACTGACAAGGACAACAGACAAACACACCATTAGCTGCTAGGTGACAGAATTTCTACTGATAGTGGTATATTATCGCAAAATGCCCTATGAATATCCAGTGTCAGGATTTTAGACGTCACAGGCGTCCGACATAGCCTAACGACTGCCATCCTAAGCCAACAACTGGGACTACAGCTGTGCCCTCCAAATCATGGAACAGGTCACCCATCCAAGTTGCGACCGCAGAGAACACTGCCTTACCTAGCTCGATTAAGAAAACGAGTAGGCGAACTCGAAAACTATAGATACAGATGTTTTTTATAACAATAGGTGTTGGTAATGCAATTTGAAATTACTGATATGTTCGTAAACCTATGCACAAAGTACTATAATATTTTTTTTATTTTAAGGTATTCTTTTTATCGGTATTTAGAAGTAACATTCTATAGCGGGGTAAATGATACTTGATCCGTGCCGTGTTCCCCGTCAAAAGCGATACCGGGGTAAATGATACTTATTGTGTGCCATCCTCCCCGTTAAACTCCAAAACCGCGACTAAAGGGGTCGATAAAACTGTTTTTCCCATCTGCTTCAACGGGACAAAGACAACGGGGCGGATGGGAGCAAGCCAAAATAATTGAGTTCGGGTACTTATGTCAAAAATTTCTCAACTTCAGTTGAAAGTGGCTTTGCAAGATTGTTAATTGGGATATCTATCTCGGATTGTCATGTCTCTATTGAATTGATCGTTGACACAGAGTTTCATTTCCGAGTATTTTTACGATTTGTCGAAATGATTATAAGCCTATAATATGCATGTTTTGACACAAAAACTTAACTCTTTTCAACGATTTGGTGTCATAGTCAGAATGTTTTCTTCGCTTTCGCTGGCTTAACCTTACGAGATTGATAAAAATAATGTACTACAGTATTGTACACCTTAAAAAGGCCTACAAAAAGTAAGCAATAGTATATGGCTAACTCGTAAGTAAAACCCACAATAACCATTTTTTATTTTTTACTTTTTACGATAAATAATGGCTTATTTACGAAGCGATTTTAAGCAATATAGCATAAATCCTTATACAATTAAGTATCTTATATACAATATGCATTTAATTTAAATCAATATGGTCCTTTACAGCATGTCATTTATATGAATATTTTCAAAGATATTACAGATTTAAAATGCAGGGACATAGCGGTTGCGGGATCAAGATCAATCAATCAGGAGTATTTAACCTCTAAAGAAAACATGTTTGTATTGTCTAATTACAAAAAAGCTGTGAACGCTGTGTATAAAGACATTCTGTTGTATATTTAACCGACTTGTGTCAGGCGTGTAACTATTGTTGCACGCCGCACTCGGCACTTGGCGCCAAAGCATTTGACAGTTACATGATCGATTGCAGGCGCCGCCCACACCATATGTTCCGCGTGCCGTAATGTAAACAATCGGCTCTTGTGACTCTTGTGTCACGTTCTATGGGACAAAATTTATGTCCAAGGTAGCTAAATAAACAAGAAATACGAAACATAAACATTTACGACATATGTTAAAGTAAATTATTATGATAGAGGCGGGCAAACTCGACCTACCTAAATATTTAAGAAAATAGTAAATATTCTTGAATTTTAAGGAAAAACCTTCAGTTGCTTACTTTAAACATGAAGATAATACACATTTCTACCAAAAAATTACATAAAGTCATTTTAATGATTGTATGTAAAAACATTAAAAAAAAATAAACAAAATGTTCGCGTAATTACGGAACTTTTTTTTCCGTAACTTCACTCCACAGACACATTTGAACGGGCAATGGATGGATAAACGGCGACTAGCTTTAGTCTATTGTCATATTGGGCAACGTTCCAAACCTCAAAAAAGGACCCGGATTCCAAAAATCGAAAATAAAGCTGGACATTCACTATGTTACAATCGTTACACGACGCACTCGCTGTATCCCATTCATGCAACAGTTGTTACATGCCGCACTCACTTGCTATTTGGAGCACTCTCTTCGCACGAATCGGTATTGTTACTTCCACGCCAAAAATCGATATTTGATGTTATAAAACAACAGAGTCGTTCCGAATCTTAAACAACTACACTTTGAGGCTTGGAACGCGGCCTTGCGTTTGTTGATGCTATCTGCTAAGCAGATAGCTTCAACAAACGCAGGGTTGACTAGAGCGCCCCCTGCCATGACTTTTACTTCAGAGATATGCACCAACCTATATAGATGGCGGCACTAGAAAAGTTAGCTCGCGGAAGCGCTATTTGAATGAACTTCTTCGAGCATAGTTGTTGAACTTTTCAGGTTAAGCTGCCCGCTGGCTGAAATTCTACACATTGTTTTTGAATGCGTGTCAAACTATAAATCACTAATATCAGTGATGACACGTAGAGGTGGGAAAAAGCGTTAGCACTGAGCAAGTAATCACTCCGTTTTAAGAGACCGAACTTCCGTACAATTAATACGTTTCAAGTTTGTGTACAATCTATAGACAAATGTTTAACATTGTACGAATGTGACGTATGATATTCGTTTCCGTGTCAGCACAGAGTGCCAACTTAAGATATAATAGTGTAGTACGATTGGTACAGCACTATCGATATAGTGCTGTACCAATATTCGATTCATTAATCGATATTGACCTGTGCGGTGGGTGGTGCAATAATTCTTTTTCAATATTTAAAACTAAAGGAAAATCAAACGAATTGATATCTACCCAAATAATTTTAATAACACAATGGCAAATAAAACATCTCGTAAGTTTATATAATAAACGTAGTTCTTTTTATTATTCATTACACGTTTTAAATCCTTTAGTTACAAATAGTTTCAGTGGTTGCTTCGCACATTACTCAATAAAGCGCTGTGTACAAGTTAAATTTTTTTTAAAACATAGTCAAGCACTCTGGCGAGAACAAAAATACTTATATTTCTTTTTACATTCTTACATCTCAATCATTCTGCCATTTATATGGGTTGATGTTACTATGCTTACTGTAGGTTGCCAAACTTGGAAATTGTGTTGACAGATGTCTAAGGTGTGACAGTAGTCATAGTGACAGTTGGTGCAGTATGTTTTGGTTTCGTTATTTATTGATCGGATGACTGATGTCAAATTTAAAAGCGCATTGTCTCGGAAACCAATGATACTAGACCACATCTGCATGGTGATTTTATTTTTGGATAGCCAGCTTATGAGGTAAAGTACTTTTGAGTTTGACAGTTGTCATCCGAAAATAACATGTCAACGAGATCTATAACATATGTGGAAAAACCAGTGGTCTAGTAGTCAACTGATTCTGATACAAAGCCTTTTTAATTTTGACAGCTATTGTCTGAAATGGAGAATTTGATGAGATATATAACTTATGTGAAATAACTCCTCATGGATTCATATTTGCCATTGGCGATGGCAAATGTGACCACTTTTAATAATCAGCATTACATCAATAGGGTACATACAGTAAAACAATAATATACAAAATATGTTAGCTTGGGCATAGAGAAATGTACTATTATAAGAGTAGCAATTGCAACGTACTCCGGAAAAAGCTCAAAATCTTGTATTATATCCAGATGGCGCTGACTCGTAGCCTGGAAATTTTGGCTTCGACACTTAAAGCCGATAAATTTGAATTTCATCGATGGTAAACAGGCCCAAAAGATGTCTTGTTTTTTAATACGAAATATTGTTTTAAAATGCTGCTCTAATAAATTTGATTTACATGAATAATTTACCATGATTCATAAGTTTATTGATAGATGGCGCTGCGACGCATGTAAGGTAAAATTCAAAATATCGCAAATTTGTCATCCAAGATAGCGCTTATTTTAAAAGTGCATGAGTTGACGTTAGGCGGGAATGTTGAAAATATTATTCGAATGTTGTTTTTTTATAAATTAATATCTGTATTTTAGTGTTCAGTAACACAGAAAATATGCAGACAAAGTGTGAGGAGTGTAATGCCCTCTGCATATATTATGAGGAGGCATGACGCTTACCATCAGGAGAACGATTTTATTACCTATATCGTTCTTAAATTACTATTCCCTGAACGAGTAACAGTTTCATAATGGTGGTAAAAAAAATGTCGCCAAGCAACTAACGGTCGTTTCCCTGAGATCTAGTAATTTTAAGATAGCTTCGACAATCTATTCGACCACATTATCACTTACCATCAGATGAGATTGAGATCGAATCGAAGGCTATTATATTAGCTATTAATATAAAACAAAACCCAGTTGGACAATAAGGCCCCAGTCAGTTAGGCTTGAAGGGCTAGTAGTAAGTGAAAATACTGGGTCAATAAGAACATAACTACTAATATATCAGGGTAACGAGTGCATTGCCGTGGCATACAGATCTTTTTAAATAATATTCTGGGAGAAACTGCAACTGTCAGAGGCAAAGCAGGCGCTTACCAGGTGAAGAGTGGCTTGTCCGTTTTCATCTTAAAATATATATAACATAACACACATAATTAAGCAAGTTAAAGTAAGGTTTAATTAAACAACAATCTTGATATAGATTTATTTATTTTGTAAAGTTCTTAATTTTGTATGTACTTTCCCATTTTCCACATTGTTTACCTTTTTATTTTTGCAATAAAAGTTTATCTTCACCAAAATCATATGATCAATTATAAAATACAAATGCTCTTTGCAACTCAAATTTAACAACTCCGGGGCTTCGCACCTCAAAAAGTCTAATATTGCATTAAAAATACTTAATTTTATTCTATTGCAATGGACAATATTGTCGAAGTGGGCGTTAAAGCAATTAATAGCCATGTGAACTAGTTTTAAAAATTCATCACTAGGCATTTTTAATTTTATCGACTTGCAACATGAATATGATTTATTTAAAATTAACAATTGTTTTTCGTCAGTCAATCAATCAACAATCTCCTTTCAGGCCCTTCAAAGAGACATCTTCTAGACAATCGCTGTGTAGGTGTAACTTCCATATATAATCCCATGAACAATGAAGTTGGAGATGATGGTGTTGATACCTTCTCTTCTCTTGGAGCTGCATGTGTTTGCTTTTTATAAAATTTTGTTGGTGTCTTCACTTTTAAAACCTCTGGTGAAGATAGTACATCTGGAAAATTCAATTTGTTTCTCAATCTATAATTTGGGCAATGGCCAACTTTATGGGTGTATTGCCAGCCATTATATTAGAGAAAAATATTATTATTTTAATATGACTGTTTCATACAACATTATAGGCTACATATTATATACTATTGGTTGATGTCAGTCAAAATTATTTATTTAGGCGTTTAGGACGCTTTTAAGAAGGTCAATTACAAATATTTTTTTTTGATTGATTGTTATGTCTTATGGACTAAGGGTCATGCTGGGAATGCAGGCATTTGGTTGCTGTACATGTGTTAATTGGCATATTCCAGAAATCCCCATAGATTAACCCCATAACCATTTATTTGAAACATTATTGACCTCACATAAGTGGGATAAGAGTAGAGAGATGATGATATTTTGAAAATCAAATACAAGCAACTAAATTATTATATAATCACAATCAATATTTTGTACAAACCAGGAGGTAGGTTTTAGCAGCAAGAGTTTGCCTTGGTCAGTACCACTGCAGTGTCAGATATCCTGCCTAGAAGCAATATTGTGCAAACACTACTGTGTTTAGATCTAATGGCACTGCAGCAAGTCAAATTACCGGGCCATCAAGAAAACAATGTATATAGCATAAATAAAAGACTAAGGGTTCCTCTTTCTAGTATGGAACCCTGAAAATTAAGTAGTTTTTGTATTTTATTTTCAAAATTTTGTATTCTTCCTAGTCTTCATTGCATGGCAAATAATGACATTTAGTACTACAGGGCCATTTGGAAATGATAAGGTCAACTTATTACATGATGATTCACATTGAGTGACTGACATACATTTCACCGTTGATAAATTACATGCTTTCAAGCTAAGCCCTAACAAATTATGTACATTCTTCGATATGAACCTTACCATTTTCCATATCTGCATCAGCAATTGTATGATTTTGATTTGATGGTCTTTCTCCGACTTCAGTACATTGAAAATGGACTGGGACAGCCGGGCCAATTAATCTGCTACGTATACTTCCTTTGTGGATACTGGATGGCATAAAATGTGCAACACAAATATACCGACGACGTCTCAATTCTTCATTTGTTAAAGAATCCAGGTAGGTATTTCCTACAAAAAGATAATACATGAACTCAAATAAATTTTCAAAGAATGTGTTAAACTTCACTAACTGTAAAATCTTCTTCACTCAAGTTTTCGTTGAGGGTTTTTCCTGTCCACATACCTGAATTGTGAATCCAAAGTATTAAACGGTCTTGATCGTGTACAGGAAACCGAAACATTGATATGTTCCGGCTTTTATTATCACAATTGTGATAAACGCACTTCGTATACGACATGTTTACCAACAAATTTCACAGTCTGAAACGTAAGCTTTAATCGAAATCCATATAAAAGGTCACAAAGTTAGATGAAGTCCGGTAGGCGAGCAGGAGACGTAAATGAGAGAAATCGAAAGAAAATAGCCTAAAAAACAACGAATGCAACCAAATGAAACAAACAACAACGATTCTCACTCAATTGAGTTTAGTGTTGCCAGATCCGTGAGTTTAAAATTATCGTGTTTTTATTGCAACCATTGACCTATGTATATATAGGTCAATGATTGCAAGTCCAAATTTACTCTACACGTTTCTCAACATAGTCTAATAAGACTATAGATTATACAGCTAAAATTAAGGGTGTGGCACCTTAAAGGATATCGTTAATCTTTTTAAGGAGATCCTAAATTTAGATAGGACCTATTACTTATCATATTAAGTATTTTGGAAAATAATCATATCGCATTCCACTCGACTGGCTGGACTATGGATGGACTGCCATAGATTATAGAAAAATATTACAAAAAATTGCGTTCCGTTACAAAGATCTGAATTCATTACAGTATTTGAAAAAAAATATCGTAGACGTTTGAGAAACTATCGTGCGATACGTACTTATTATTTTTTATCGCATGACACTCAAATATATCGTTGATCTATGATAATTATCGCATGTCTGGCAACACTGATTCAGTTCAACGCACAAACAAACTTTTGATTGATATTATGATAAGCGGCGTTGCCAGCTTGGTATTGTATGAGCGGCAACGTCGCGCAAATTAATATTTTTAAAACACATAAAAAATAAATGGAAAATAACGCCATCTAGCCTTTTTGTTTCGATCCAGCACGTGTGCGATTAGCCTAAGTGAGATTTAGGACGGCCATTAAAAATGTAATTTCTTTATTTTATGTGATTTGATACACTTAGCGACATCTTTCGCCGAAGCTGGTATTTAGTTAACGGCGTACGCTTTCATGTATGGTGTTTGTCACTCTTATTAGTACTTTTCTCTATGGCTTGGGTAGGCAGTAGTATCGAAGGATCTACACTCAAAAAAATATGGAGGGGCGCGCCTTCACGAGTAGTAAAGCAGCAGTACTCGAGAGCCAGGAAAATTACAGGCATATGAGACTTAACAATTACTGTATGTCTCAGTTTTAGGGGCGCAGTACAATTTGTCACTTGTGACGAAATGCATCTGTTATAAGCAGAGATTAGTCCACTTAACATCAGGTGTGCCTCGCGCTTGTTCCGTCACAATCACGTAAATATATATATATATATATATATATATATATATATATATATATATATATATATATAGAGAGACCGACTCCACTATCACTGTTACTATAACATATTATGAATGTGAGTACTGCTAATTAATAATAAAAATGTTCTAAGAATATGATAAGAAAACAAAAAATCAATAATTTAGATAAACCCTTAAAAAATATCTAGTGACGATTCCGCCTAATTATGACTCTTTATGAGCACCATCGTACATTATTATAAAATATAATAATCAAGTCAAGACCTCCTGATGAAACTTCTTGTAGAAGCGAAATTCGTCGAAATATCTATTTTTTGGTTAAGCTACGGGGAGTTTATGAAGTCGGGGAGTTAGATTGACAGGAAAATTAAGCGGAATGGTCGCAAGATATAGAATTTGGTTCATTTTGCTGTGCCTTGTTGTTGAGGCATTTTATTTACATCAGCCAAATGTTCTTCTTGCAATGCAAGGCTTTGATTCACTATTTGACATTGACACCTAATCAACAGAAGACCGAGCCGAGTAAATAGCATTTTAAATATTGCCATGCTGTGTAAATTGCAAGTGAACCATTTAGTGTCGCATTTTACAGAGTACATTGTAACAGCCAACTGACAAATATTGCGTTCATGGAGCCTTGGACATAGTTCGGTTTCCGTTATGGCTGTTGCAGTTTGTACGAGTTGACATAAATTTATTGACGGATATGTCAACGACCTTTTGTCCTGCCACCATTCTCGTAAGTGAATGTATTTGTAAATATCAGTATCTTCACACGGATTATTCACTTTTAAATTTATGCAACATCTTTCACAATTGTAGTGCTGCAATAATCTGGAAGCTATATATCCGCTTATGTAGACTACTGGCTGATTGGACATTTTTGTCAGGTCTTCCTCTATGATCATATCTTCTTCGGGTAAATGAGTTACTGGATAATCTTCCTCAGACTCATGTTCCACTTCGTCGCCCACTTCAATGTCACAAGAGTCACTGGTCACATGAGTTTTTTTCCTCAGTACCAAAAATGAGGCTATGGAAATCTGTGAGCAAAATTTTTTTATCCAATTCACAATTTGAACCACGGCTATGATGAGCAGTTAAACGGGTGATAACAGCGGTTTTCAGAGCACCCATGAAGTGTGCACATGTAGGATTGCGGTTAGTTGGGGTGCTTTGCCTTATGATGCCAAATCAATTTTCAAGAGCATCTTGATTCACTTGTCTCAAATTAAAATACTTATATCTTAGGTGACTGAGACTTTGCCAAATATCTCTAAGGCTCTGTATGTTGTAATAAAGCCATCTACTTATACATTTAATGTTTTTAGCTTGTATGCCATTTTTGTTAATAAATTTCACTGTGGAAATACTTTTTATCCAGTATGCCCATTTATCCAAATGATTGGTCTTCTGTGACACATTTTGTCGCTGACCTTTCTTCACATCATTTTTGCATGATGGTCCATTTGTCACATCAAATAGTCTATCCAACTCTTGGATGACTTTAGCTGATTCCATCAAACTTTTAGAGCGAGACGGTTCTTGTTCTGCTCCTGACATCAGTTTTAGAACAGCTGATACAGTGTTGCTTAATATTTGTGCAGCATACTTCACCTTCATTTTTGCTCTGTATTTGGGGTCCGTGTGTGATTTTGTAATTTTGGTAATATATAAAAAATTCCGATTTTTTTCTTCAACATCCTCAAGATGGGACCATTGTGCCTTTGTTCCATTCAAAATAATGGTGCCATTTTTTTGAAAATTGTTCCTTATTGATTTGAATAAATGGGGGATACCGTAAACAATATATATATTTTCATCATTCACTTTAAAATAATGGTTTGTACCATCATCTAATGGCCCAGACAACTCTCGAAGCAGTTTAAGAGCCCCCATATTTGTAGGACCTTGGTCACAGACAGTATTAAGTACTCTGAACCCAGTAGAAGAAACTAAAAACTTCATTTATAATATCTTTTATAATATTGGCTAACTTCTGTGACGATATGGTTCCTTTAACAAATTAAATGCCACTGGTTGCTTAAATTTCTGTCGCAAACCTTGTACCATGAACACTAGAGCATGATTTGCTAGCTCACTAGATCGTCCTAATTTTTCTCCAAAGTCCTCATAGCCTTCTACAACATCAGTGGCCACATTATGCATAATTCGTGGTTTTAATGCCATTTCATCAAACAAGAGACAACAGATGTTGTCTTTGCTATCTCGATCATTAGCAATAGATTTTAAGTGATTTATTACAGACTTATTTATTCCAGGCTGCATAGGGATTTTTCGCAAAATAATTTGTAAAGTTTTCTCACTAGGAAGTGGTAAAACATTGCTTAAATATCTGTAAGTTTTAGGTGAACATTTAAAAATTGCCAATGCTGATATTTTATTCTGTGTTGTCCATCGTCTTACTTCAGGTTTGCGGTGTTGATTTTTAGCTGCATTAAGCACCATCTCTTTAAGTACAGGTGATTCAATTTTTTCAATAATATTGGCACTTCTTCTCAAAGACCTTAGTGTGCATTTCGTTTTTATTAACCGTTCCATGAGCTTTCATTTTTCTTGGGGACAGTAGATCTAGAAATAAATTAATAATTATTAAAAACAATGTCATAATATACAAAGTATGTATCACAATCAATGACGTAGCAAAGGAGGGCCAGATGGGCTCGGCCCTTTTAGACTACTTTAAGAGCATTTTTTTACCAACAATACCATTAAGGGTTGTGAACATGAACATTTGACATAATTGTCCATGTACAGAGACCAGCCTTCAGATAAAATCTACTGAGATCACAGAGAATTATAATGGGCTGTTCCAGAATCTAAATCAGAATTTCAAACTAAATAAACAATTGAAAGCAATCTTTTTGCTATAGAATCCTTGGTATCCTAGTCCGACTCACACTTAGTTATTTTTGGCCTACGTTATCCTAAATTAATCGCATCACATTAGGTTCATCATCAGCTGGAAGATGTTCACTGTTGAACAAATGCCTCCCCTATAGAACTTCACAATGAACGGCTATTAGCCACTGGTAAACACTGGGATGGGAGTGGGGCCTAAGAATCATATGATGACATCAGGCCAACCCCCACTAGATACGCTGGCTTACCAGCTCTACGTCTTCTAGTCTAATGTGGTCTTTGCACCTCATGCTCTATCATTATGTGGCCTGCTACTAAGGCCAGAAATAATGAAGTTGCTGGGAACTAGGAGCCGTATGTATTTAGTTATTATTATTATTATTATTTGTGATACACAGGCAGCTCTTAAGCTGATGCGTGTATATCTGAGTCTTTGTCAATGCACTTTAAATATTTGTCCAGTCTATTTTTAAAAGAGTCTGTAATTTATGCCATAATCCCCATGCTTGGCAGGCTCTTGCAAATCGCAGTTATCGGTGTAAATTTCTCAGAAAGCGCTGCTGCCCAGCTGCAGTATCCTGTAGCTGCTCGGGGAATGATCCACAGTACCTTCCAATGTTTCAAATAAAAAGATGATACCTGGGTTAGTTGTAGCAACTCTATTATCATTGGTTTTGTTTACTTCAAGTTTTCTACTTTTTGCTATTTTTTCTTCATTTTCTGCACACTGACTAAGCCTTTTAGTGCATTTAGTTGAAATATGCTCTGGAAAAATAAAAACTAGTAAGTTATCATCAATAATGAATATGTAAGCTGATAAAAGCACAGAGCGAATTACAAATTACTATTAATAATTTTACTACTTGATGGCTCAGTGGCATTGGCTATGGACTGCCGCCCAGTAGGTCCATGGTTCAAATCCTTCCGCAGGTTTACCGCACGGTGGAAGGGCATTTTTCAAATGCCCGCCTGGCTAGTGACCACCCTCAAGTAGAAAATCTGGTGGCAAGACTTTATCCATTGTATTGTTAAAATAAATTATATCAAACCCTGCATTAGAGTGATAGTGGTAGGATGATGATGATTAGCAGTTGTTTTGCTTATCTTGAACCACAGTTCAAACTTACCATCGCTTGACTGCTCAGCTTGTTTACTTGTTGAATGTCCTGGGCACAGTTCCTTCTGAAACCCTGTCAAGCTCAGCTTGTTTGCTTGTTGATGGAACCACATCAATCACAGCTAGTTTGCTTATTGATAGTCCTGGACATGGTTCCTGTAGAACAGTGACTGAAACCACAGTTACAGTTCTTGTATTATATATTAAAAATCTATATACATATATATTATAATTAAAACAACCAATACTGCTAATCTAAGAAGGCAATAACAATATCCATACAAAAAAATGGACCTTGTTATGAAGCCTAAGCCATCTGAGTTTCTGTCTACCCTGCTTAGAAGAGATGCTGAGGGATAATGAGCTCTATACAATTCAAGCATAGTCCCATCTTTCCAGTGTTATTTTTAGTTATAGACAAATGATACACATTTAAAAAAGGGATTCCCTTTATGGCAACATGGCAACTTAGCAAAAAACCTCCGTTATCTCTCTTCATCTATTAAATAGTATGTTTTTAAATGCTTATAGTGGAGCTTGCCTTGTTGTTCTTAACTGATCAACTAAGGTTACCAACATTCGCTGTTTTATAAGCTCTATTTGATGCGTAAGCTGTATGTATGTAACTGCTTACATGATTGTTTGAGAAAAAAGTAACATGTTGCAAGATCTAAGTTTGGGCCAACAACTTGGGTTAATTATCTTCCTTTATTGTTTATTATCCTTCTTGTTGGTAAATGAAATTATATCAGACCCTGCATTAGTGTGATAACGGTAGGAAGCTGATGATAACTAGCAATTGTTTTGCTTATCTTGAACAACAATTCAAACTTACCATTTCTTGCCTGCTCAGCTTGTTTGCTTGTGGATGTCCCTGGACACGGTTCCTGTAGAACAGCAACTGAAATCACATCAGTATTTTATATTAAAAATAATCAGTATAAATATATTATTATAAAATACCTAAGACGGAAAGACTAATAATAAGGCATAATTTTTTAATTTAATAGAATCAGTAACTTTTTTCTAAAGATCAACCTCACAGTTTCAGCCTCTTAAACTTCTCTCTCAGACCACAACAGGAACGAATTAAAAGTTGTCCGTATTACAAAATCTTATCTTGGCTGGTGCAAGGAAAAAGTCCTATTAATAGGACAACTTCATTTTACTACACTAACATCACTTATTAAGCACAGCTCTGGTAGAAAAAAGGGGGCAAGTATTTGTACATGCAACAAGCGAAATATGTTAGCGAGGGATGTATTTGTGGGATATGAGTGTGGAATGTGTGCAATGGACCTCACTGCTTCACTACACAGCCTTCCACATCTTTACTATACATCCTTGTATCGCGCAGCTTCCTCACACATTTCTGGTTTCCACCAGAGATAGAATAGATTAATCAAAATATTAGCATCAAAGGCAAATCAGGCATTTTTAGCTCTTTCTAGAGAGTGTTCTGAATTAAAACTATCACATGTTTTGAAAACATTTGAGTTAACCTGAGGAAATATTTTTTGTCTAACAGTATTTCATACAGAGTAACTTACCATTTTCTTTTTTTTTCATATGTAGGGGGAAGCCAATGAGTTGCTCATTGGACAATGGAGGAGCAGATATTTTTAGCCTTGGCACAGCATGTCTTTTGAGTCTGCTGCCTTTTCTGTTCCAATCTTTTTTTTTCAAAATGATCGCCACAAACATAGTGTAGTTGATGGAGCTTTTCAATTGGAAGGTATAATAAATCCTCATTTCCGACAGCTCATACCCATTCTCTACACCTGAAATATATGAGTGGCTCTATAAACTTAGGAATAGGAACATCTTTGGAGTGACTGGCAGCCCATATTTATTACTTTATCTTACAATGGGGTTTAATAAGGTAAGGAAAACGGACAGATCATGTACTAAAGTAATGAAAAAATTGTCCAGAGTTATCATAAACAAACACAGATACATTATCAGTGATCAGAGTAGGTAGAGCAATTTTGGGCCAACAACCTTAAATGTATGCATTAATATGGACATGAGACCAGGATCCCCATATTTTAAATGTATATATAAGAGATATTTCAATAATAAAAAGATGAGACCAATAAGTCACCCCCTTTTGGTAACCAGTAGGTACTCCAGTCTATCACAGTAGTATCACAGTTAGTGTCACGGTTAACAGTGTACTGTATTGTTCACTCTAATACATAGCTGTTATGTTTTGTACATTCCATCATTCATGTGAAAATATTATCCCTTTTAGCAAACATGGCAATTATCTAAAATTCCATGATATAATGATATATATTATATATTATGTGAGATGTATATTAAAAAGCTTTTGGAAAGAGTTTTATCAAATCATTCATTTAGAAAACATAGAGATAAGTGGATACATCATAAATAGTACCAATCGAAAGCTTAGTGGTCATTTGGATGAATTTTAAAGAGCGTAATATTGGCACTAGCTAGATTGTTTTATTTATTGAGAACTAAATAATTATTGCATACTGACTATCAGTTCATTCATAGTTCAAGACTTCTCAGTGGTTATATCAGATACTTACCGATTTTCATGAAATGGAAATTTGGGGTTGGAATGTAACCTTGGGGACGCAAAAAAAAATAATGTTTTTTTTAATTTAATGAACTCCTGGGGGGTCAACAAACGTCCTCGGTCAATGACCTTAACTTTGGGGTCATTGACCTTAGTAACCTTAATACAGGTCTGTCACTCAAAAAAATTTTCAATGTATAGTTAACCTATGTTTTTTTTGATGCCATGTGAAAGAGGCACCAATAGCTAGCATCTTTAGTTCGGGACGACCTCGCCTAGTCCCGCCGGTAGCCCACTTACCACCAAATAAGTTTGTCTTTATGTGCCTACCTAAATGGTTAATTATAAGAGACATAAGTATGTAACACATTTTGGGTTCACCCAATATTACATTGAAGGGAATAAAATAAGAAGAGATACGACATACCTACACATTTACAATAATTAATTGTATGCCCATTTTCGAATAAATGCGGGGTGGAGACGGTGTCAAAAGCCTTAGCCATATCTAAAAATATATCGACACATCTTTTTTGCTTGTCCAGATTACTAATTATGTAGTCTGTCGAGTTGGAAACAGCTTGTTCGGTAGACTTGTTAGCTCTAAAACCATACTGAGAATCTGAAAGTAGCTTTTCATTTTCAAGATATTGTATGAGTCTTATGTTTAGAGCTTTTTCGATTATTTTTGACAATGCTGGTAAAATAGATATAGGTCTAAAGCTACTGACTTTGTCTTTTGGTCCACTTTTATGAATGGGATGGATAAAGAATCTTACCCATTTGAACATTAAATGCTTAAAAGTTTATTTATTCTGTTCAGAAATACTTATACAAATTAAGGAACTTATTATTTAAATCGTGTATTTCTATGGCTTACCATAGGCGTCCTGTGGGTGAAGAAATTGATTTAAGCTTGCGGTCCACTCAATACTTGCTCCTTGTTCCTCTTTGGCTGTTGATGCTACATCTCTAGCTTCAGACACTGAAACAAACCATTAAATGTGGATTTTGAGATAATTAACAATAGTTTATTATATTCACAGAGCGAAGTAAGATCTCTGTGTCAAGTTGGAGGCCACAGCACTTGTATGTTTGTTGCACTTGTTACATTTTTTATGGGGTCTTAGTTTGCGGTGAACTAGTAGTTAAATTACTTTTATCACTTTGTTATTTTACCTTGCTTCTTTTTCTAATGATATGGGAATCCAGACATCTGATCTTCACTGAGTGTGCACATTTTTTATTCAAGCTTTTATTCAAATCCGCCCTCAAGGTGTTTAATTATTGGGATCCAGTATATAAACGGCTTTAATTCATTCACACATTTTTAATTTCTTAACACCTTTGAACACTCTACATCTTTATAAAAAATTACATCGACTACAAACTTATAAGTTGCTCCAAACAATTCTCAAAAACTAGTACAATGAAAATTTTCTTCAAGACATTTGTCAAAACACTAATCGCTCCAAGTTTGAAAATAACTTGCTTTAAAAAACATAGACTATAATCATAGACAATAAGAATTCATCTCTACAACATCCCCTCTGAATTTTATATTGTCTCAAAAAAAAAATTAAAACCAACCTGTATTTAACTTTAACATATTTTCCTAGAACACCCCATATACAACTTCAACATTGAACACATAATTAAAACAAAAATAAAAACCCATACTAGTATTCCCTACCTATCATTACATTCTACATACTATATTAAACCACCCCCTTAAATATAAATTTCAAATTAACAATCAAGACAATCTTAATACTATAACTAATACCTAAATTTCAAATCAATTCCAAAACATTATCTCTACAAAATATAACATCTAACACCTATCATAATTAACTAACTATACCACTAAACTCACTTCATTAAAGTTCACATCAAACTCACTGATCACTCACAATATGCTTTCTTAAACGTAAAAACTTGGTTCTGTCCAATCCTTTTGTCAAAATATCCGCAATATTAGAATTGGTTGGACAATAGAAAATTTCAATTAAATTTTGATCTATCTTTTCTTTAATAAAATGATATTTCACATCAATATGTTAGCTTCTGCGATTTAAAATTCCGTTTTTAATTAAAACAATAGCCGACTGATTATCAACAAATAATTGTGTTTTTGGAGTATGACCTGTAATTTCTTTAATCAGACTTTGAACATAAAGTAAATCTTTGATACATTCTGCGGCAGAGATGTATTCTGCTTCCGTACTGGAGAGAGCGGTGACGGACTGTTTACGCGAGCACCAATGTATGGGACCACCACTGTACAACACTACAAAGCCAGTCGTACTTTTCCTAGTATCAGGATCACCAGCGAAGTCTGCATCACAATATGCAGTCAAAACTAAACTATTTCCACGTAAATATTGAATACCAGAAGATATAGAGCTCTTAAGGTATCTGAAGAGATTTTTAATATTGGCAAAATCATTTAAATTAGGACACTCTTGATGTCTACTGCAATAACCAACATGAAATGAAGCATCTGGTCTAGTTTTGTTTACTAAGTATAGTAAAGACCCTATCAACTGCCTATAACGATGCACATCACTACTATTACCCTTCCCCTCTTGATGTGTATCAACTAAAATATTCGGAAAAATAATTTCTTTTAAGTCATTAAATCCAAATTTATTTAACATTTGACCAATATAAGATTCCTGATAAATTTTCAAATAATTTTCTCCAACCTGTATATCAATACCGATAAACTTCTCAACTTTATCAAATTTTCTAATTTCAAATTCTTTTTGCATTCCTTTCATGATATTATTCAATTCATTTTCACAATTTCCTATCAAAATTCCATCATCAACATATATAGCCAAGTAAATTTCCTTTTCTTTACATAAAAACAAACATGGATCTAATTTCAGCTGTTCGAAACCCAATTTCTTTAAATATTCAGTTAGCCGCTTATTCGGGTTAGTGGCATACGCACCCAATGTCAACTCCCCCCGTGTCAGTTGCCCACGATTTCAGTTCCCCCCGATAAATTTGATTGAAAGAAATAATTACCATATATTAAATATACCGTTAGCAAAAAAGAGTTTCTCTTGATAATAATATATTTATTTCAATATCATAATTGCTAAAATTATATTAAGTCAATTGTTTCGAATGGTTTTTATATCTTGCGTATTAATAACACATACAATTGTGTCATTAAAATGCAAGATTCAAAATTTAAAATGTATGCATACTAGCTAGGTATTATATCGGGGAAACGGGACTGCCGGTACTATGAATGAAATTCTATTGTTCTCGTAATCTTTCAATTCTGACGGGTTTAACTATAAATCACCATTCAGTCCAGCGCATTTCTTACAAATTATAAAATTTGGGTTATTGATAACAATAGTCGGCACCCAGAAACACAGATGAAAGTGAAAACAGAATTATCCAAAAACTATATATCAGTTCAAATAATTTTTGAAAGGCGTATTTTGAAATTTTTCAAAATTAAAATATTATTGTTGTACTTTAGACATCCCAGCGTTCAGAAGGGTGTAAAAAACACATTATGTAGAAAGCATAGCAAAGATTTGAAAGTTCCAATAATAAATTTCAAGGAACCACTTCATATATTAATCCCCGCAAAATGTGAGCCCCTTGTATTGTTTGATTACATCAAAGATGAAAACAGAATTATCGCATTAACCTTATTATAAGAGAAATAAAAAAATATAACCGCAACAGTGTCCTAAAGCAAAGCTTACCAAGGCAATGGTTACTGTTTTGTGGTCTCAGCATGGTGTTATTCACTATAGCTCTCTCCGATCTGGTCAAGCAATAACGGCAGATGTCTACCGTACCAAACTCCGAACAATGATTGCAAAACTATTAATGAAACATCCCCGACTCATGAATCGATCTGCACCATTATTACTTCATGATAACGCGAGACCTCATACAGCACGAGAAACCGTTCTAACTCTGCAGGAATTGCGATTAGAAACCATACGTCACCCTCCGTATTTTTTCATGATTCGGTCAATTTTCTATGTGATTAAAAGTTTTCTTCCCAGGAGGCAGTACAAAATGTTTTCACACAGTTTGTCGAATCTAGATCACCAGAGTTCTATCGCAAAGGCATTGATGACATTCTTATTAGATGGCAGCAATTTATAGATAGTGATGGTATGTGGTATTTTAATTAAATAAAAATGTTCAATTAAAAAAAAACAATTTCAATTTTTCAGTACAAAACGGCAATTTCATACTTAACCCCTTATAGTATCTAACTTTTAGTTTTTTCTTTTAGTTATTTTAAATGTTTTATGATTGTTGATTTCCTTTTATTGAGTGTTTAATATTGTTTATTTTATATACTTTGTACAATTTTAAGTGATTTATAAATGCTGTTTTCGCCTGCTGTAATGTTAATATTGTTGTTGATATTTACAATGAAACTTTCAAATTAATAAATGATCGTTGAAAATCAGTCTTTCCTCTATTTTTTTATAATTCTTTATTTATTCTTATACTTGCACAATATATACAGTAAGTTCTTATTATAAGTTTTACAAAGTAAGCTTATCTATGCCAAAAATCTCTTCCAACCAACCTAAACTTGTGTGGCCTCATTTTTTTTTAAATAATTATAAATTCACTTTCGCTGCTGACAGTACAAATCACAAAAAAATATTCGCTCAAAATTTATTGGGGGGAGCTGAGATCGTGGGCAACTGACACGGGGGGAGTTGACATTGGGTGCGTATGCCACTAACCCGCTTATTCCACATGAGCGGTGCTTGCTTAAGACCATATATACTCTTCTCTTAATTTACAAATTTTATTTTCACCATAATCATAACCTAAAGGAATTTCCATAAAGATATCCTCATTTAATTCTCCATACAAAAACGCTGTCTTTACATCAAACTGTTTTAATTTTAGACCTTTCTGTGCAGCAATTGAAAGCAATAATCGTACACTAGTAGTATTTACCACTGGACTATAAGTCTCTTTGTAGTCTACATTATATTTTTGTAAAAATCCCTTAGCAACAAGTCGTGCTTTGTATCTTCCTTCCGACTTCACAGTAAAAATCCACTTACTAGTTATCAATCTTCTATTACCTGCTTCTATTTTATCAACTACTTCCCAAGTTTTATTTTTCTCCAAAGAATCCATCTCTTCTTTAATAGCTTTTTCCCATAAACTTCTCTCATCACTCTTCAACACCTCACTGTAAGTTAAAAATGATGTTTCTAAATCATAATCTTTCAACCTTATTGGTAATTTTCTATCTCTTTTTGACAAAATCCTTTTACTACTAATTTCTTCAACGGACTCCTCCGCATCCACAAACAACTCGTTTCCATCCACCGTCAATCTACTATTATCTTCAATCTCATTTCCATTATTCACTTCTTGACTACTATCTTCCAAATTAACTTCTCTTCTACTATTATTATCTAATAATTCTTCAGCAATACTATCTTCAAAAACATCAATTCCCTCATTTTCTATAACATCATTCCGTTCCTCCTCCAAAACATCTTCTACGACATCATTTCGCTCTTCAAAAATATTTTCTATGACATCATTTCGTTCTTCTTCTAAAATATTATCTATGACATCATTTCTCTCTTCTTCTAAAACAGAAAATTCCTCCTCCTTCGTTGCTTCAACATCTGTCTTCTTCTTCTTACTTTCTCCATACAAACTTCCCCTCTCAACTTGACAACCATCATCAGCTGTGATGACATTTCTTTTCTCGTTTTGTTCTTCCAACTCCTCTTCTTCTTTAAATAATTTATATAAATCTGTAACTTTCGCAATCCTATTACATTGCTTTAAAAATTCCAAAACATCCTTCGCATTATTATTAAAAGTCACATCTCTTGAATAAAATACCTTCAAACCCACCGGATCCCAAATCTTATATCCATTGTTCGTAAATCCTACTAGCAAACCCTTACCACATCTGGAATCTAATTTATTGAGTTTTGTATTTATTTTGTAATAAGCCAAAGAACCGAAAATATTTAAATGTTTCAAATTTGGAATTCTATTAAACCACATTTCTGCTGGCGTTCTGTCATTAATAGTATTAGAACACCTATTGGTTATGTAAGTTGCTGTTAACACCGCCTCGCCCCATAACTCTTGTGGTAACTTCATGTCAAACAAAAGAGCACGGGTTCGCTCCAAAATTGTTCTATTTAATCGTTCTGCCTTACCATTATGTTGTGGAGTATACGGTATTGTATAATCTATTGAAATTCCTTTACCTAAGCAATATTTTTTAAATTATTTGAACTATATTCACCGCCATTATCGCACCTAAATGTTTTTACTTTTAAGTTAAAGTGATTTTCAGATAAATTTATGTAATTAGTAATTTTTGAAAAGGCTTCACTCTTAGTTCTGATCAGATAAATTTTAGCAAAATGTGTATAGTCATCTAGAAAAGTGATAATATATTTATAACCATCATACGTGTCTGAACCTATTGGACCACAGATGTCACTATGAACTATTTCTAATGGCCTAGTAGCTCTATTCCTTTCGGTATTGAATGGTTTTCTGCATAGTTTTGCTTGTGTGCAGACTTCGCAGGTGTCAATATAATTATCACTATGTTTTGAATTTATTCCATTAACTATCTGTTTTGTTTTTGAAATTGATGTATGTGCCAAAGCTCGATGCCAAAAATTTATGTTTTGAATTAAGTTTACTGACTTTGTGCTTGACCGAGTTGCTGACAACTCTGCATAGTACAGTCCGTCACCCCTTAACTCACCAGTCAGTAAGCAGCTGCCATCTCTTTCGTATACTTTACATTCTTTTCTGAAAAACACAATTTTATAATTATTTTCTGCTATTTTTGAAATTGAAATTAAGTTTTTCTTCAATTTCGGGACTAGTAACACATCATTGAAGGTAATGTTATGTGAATTTGTGTTAGACTTGCATAACACTTTACCCACAGTGTCTATAATGTGTGTATTACCATCAGCTGTTGAGATTCTATAATTGCACTTTTCTTTCAAATGTAAATATACTTCAGAATTAATTATGTGACTGCTAGCTCCGGAATCTAGTATGAACTCAATAGTTTCCTCCTCATCTCTGTCTAATTTTGTAAAATTACTCACCGAAAATTGTGGTTTCTCTAAACAAAATTTTGAAAAATGTGTGTTTGTCTTGCAAAACACACAATTGTATTTTTCTTTGCAATCATTATTTTTGTGTCCATTTTTCAGACATTTGAAGCATGTTATTATGCTGTTATTCTTCACGCTCTTGGATCCTTTATCATTTCTGCAGAATTTTGCTATGTGTCCTTTCTTACCACAATTATAACAAACATTTATTAAAAATGTATCACAATTTTCTTTATTTTTAGTATCCCGTTCTGTAATTTTTAGTTCTAATTGTATTCGGGAAATAAGATTCACAAAAGTTTTCTCTTCTTTAGCAGTTGATTCCCAAGCTGTCCTAAAGCTCGATAATTCTTTAGGTAAAATGCACAATATTTTCGACACAACCCCAGTATCAGTTAGATTCATCCCAGTACTTTTGATTGAGGTAACTATGTTCATTAGGTCGCCGATATCTTCTAGTAAATCTGTTTTTTCGAATTTATAGTTATAAAAATCTTGGAGTAAATGACACCTCTGTGTGTCAATTTGGCCCAAAAATATCTTATCCAATGTGTCTAAAATTTCTTTTGTGGTTTCACAGTCAATTATACGTCCAATATATGAAGTATCTACAGAATTAATTATTGTAAATCTGGCTTTTGCATCTTTACTAATAAAATCTTCCTTTATTTTTTGTTCATCATTTAACCCTTGTATAACTGAATTTAGTCCTTTTGATAATAGTAATAAATGTAATTTCTTTTTCCAAATAATATAGTTCGTATTTTTATCTAGTTTTGACAGTTCCTCTGTCATGTTTCTATATAATTATTTCCAGTAAATAAAATAATAATTTCATCACCATATGGTTTCCAGGGTAGGTAGCTCAGCTCATCTTCATCTTATCCTTGAGGGCAAAGGGCCCATGACCTTTTATTCAAATCCGCCCTCAAGGTGTTTAATTATTGGGATCCAGTATATAAACGGCTTTAATTCATTCACACATTTTTAATTTCTTAACACCTTTGAACACTCTACATCTTTATAAAAAATTACATCGACTACAAACTTATAAGTTGCTCCAAACAATTCTCAAAAACTAGTACAATGAAAATTTTCTTCAAGACATTTGTCAAAACACTAATCGCTCCAAGTTTGAAAATAACTTGCTTTTAAAAACATAGACTATAATCATAGACAATAAGAATTCATCTCTACAACAAGCATGGTATAGCATACTTCTTGAGCCTGCTATGCTTTTTGTTAATCTGAGTTTTTTTGAAATGTTCAGTAGCATGTAATTTTTCAATAGGCACACATACTAGATCTTAATTTCCTGTAGCTTGCACCCATTTTTTACACCTGAAAAAGTAAACAATCATGTAATTATCACCATGCAAAGTAATTAACTTTTATATACCTGTCATAAAGCAAATAACCTGGTGGACTAGTAATGCAGAATTACATATGTAATCAAATGAATATTATCATTACCATCATTATTTGAATATTTATTTTATGTATATATATAATATTATCTGTATCATAGGCCAGTCACACGCACATGAATTAGCAGACTTACACATTTCCAAAAATTTTCAATTGAAAGCCAAAACAGTTTTAATGTTAAAGAAAAATATGGTTGGGGTTAATTTATGGTGCATAGGCTTTTCGTGAAATGTGCGTAATCTGGATGCAAGGAAGCATACTATAACAGGCGCAGTCCGTCCGACCGAAATTAGTTTACCTTCTTACACTTACCGATTTTCTTCCAATGGAAAGTTGGCAAAAAAGCGGAGACTCTCTATACTCTGGTTTGACTTGTCTTGTCTTCTTATATTTATGGCCTCTGTGGCGTATTGTCACAATTCTGCCAATGTACTCTGGTTTTTAATTCGAGATCAAAAATGTAAACAAAGAAATGTCAATATAAGTCATTGTCAAACTGACAGGTCAGGGGTAAGCAATATTTTTTCTTCAAAAATATTCTTACGTAATCTAATAAAGTTTCACACATTTTTATTACATTGAAATTATTCCATACCTATAATATATTTACCTTACTCGCCTCTTACGACAACCACGGGAAGAAATAGGGGTGACATTGTAACCGCCGGGTTATCCCATGGGGTGCTGTGGCATAAAAATACCTGGGAAGCAGCGCCTTCTAATGAATATAACTTCTACTGCGACCTTCAAGACACCCGCCAACTGAGGGGATTTTGGGAAATCCGCCTAACCTTTTTCAACAGTGCACATTTCGGTTGATATGATGATATATATATTTTCTATAATATACCTCTTAAAAAATTAACAAAGTTCCTCATTTTAGAGTCACATAACTACTTATACTATATTAACTTCCAAATATTAATTCACTAACTTACAAGTAAATTTTATAATTTTTATTTAACTTTCTAATATTTAAGTCATCGTTTTATTGGTGCTGTAGTAAAATGTTATTTTGTAACTTAAGCCAGAATTGTTGGTATATTGTCTAAATGAATTGTGACGTAGTATAATTTAAACTTTACTAAAAGCTCAAATGCCAACTTTACCAAACATGATAAGAGATAATGAAAACAAATATTTGATACATTTATTTTTCAGCAGAGACATTCTTACATTCTGTAGATTCACTATGCGCATGCTTAGTCTATCCTATTGCAGGGGAAGAAGCTAGAGTATGCTTGAGAGTGGCAACTCAGACCTCAGTAGATAAGAGTATTTTTACCATGCCAAATTCAAGATATAAAAATACAAGATCTGTGAAGTTAACAAATCCAATTTATAAAAAAAACGAGGTAGCACATATGTACCTCGATTTGTTTTTACAAATTGAGAATTTTAAAATAAAAACATACAAAATGTACGATTCTCATATCAACAAAAGAAAAAATTTGGTCACACAGAAGTATCTCATCTATGTCAAGTATTTTCGAAAATAAAAATTACAAAATAGTTTGGTTGTTTTACGTACAACCAAACTATTTTGCTTACATAATATAAATATATTATGTAAGCAAGTTTACACATCAAGACTTTGTATTTTTCTATACTCATTTATGTCTATGAAACTTTCTCTTTGCGCCTTAGAAGGGCCACCTATATGATAATCCTTCCATTCCTGGCCATAAGGTCCTGCAAATGCTGCTATGGATAAGCTATTTCCATATTAATTATGCCGAATCATACTCTATAACAAAGTCTGATCCTGAGCTTGAGTCGTTTACATTAATAATAAACCTTTCTGTTACTTCATCGACTATATGGTCAAGCTGGCACATTTTGTCTTCAATTTTTATAGTATGGTGGATGCATTCGACCCATTTTTCAGGTGTCACCTCTTTCAATCCGTCTTCAAACAATTTTTTCACTTCATTCATTTTGAATGTTTTATTGTTACGTGCCACATAACCTTTTGCCTGTGGATAGGTTAGCCTTTGACCACTACCTCACCTGATGGTAAGTGATGATGTGGTCGAAGATGTTGTACAGGCTAACCTAGAATTACTGGCTCTCAAGGACAGCTGCCGGAACACACCGTTAGGTGCTTGGCGACAGATTTTCAACTTGAGGGTGGTAGCTAACCAGGCGGGCATTTGCAAAGTGCCCTACCACCATGCATAATTTCTGTGAGAAAACTTTTCTCCTATAGTAAACATTAATCAAATCTAAAAAATTTGGTCTTATTTTATAACTGACAGAACAAACAAGGTTTGTAAGTTTTCCTTTTTCTTTATTTATCATTATTTTTCATATAAACAGTTCACAAACTAGAGATACAATTTAAAAAAAAATAACGGTATTTAAATACCTATTAATTCAAATTTCTTTAATATAATGATAAAAAGCAAAACCTACAAACATCAATATCGATAATATATATAACCTTTCCAAAAATCATCAAAATCAGTGATTGTTTAGGGGGGTAGAAACATTTTCTCTTTTTGTATGAAAATTCGACACTTTCTCCTCGTCTTAAACGTTCCTACCGAAAACTAGGTACCGCTGACCGAAAACCCAAAAAAATGCCGAAAAATAACGATTTTGCAATATTTGACTTTATACCTATTCTTTTTCTAAAAATACGTAAGCACTTGACGTTCCATTAATTATTAAATACGTAAATTACATTATATAGGATATACATACCTAAATAAATAAACAGCACAGAGCTAAGACAATTGTGTATTTTTTTCTAGCGACAAATTTGAAGGTGCCCTAATGAACTGAGTATTCTAGCTTATTCAATTATGCGTAAGTACTTTACCTACACATAATATCGAAATATTCTACATTGGACTTTCAAGTTCAGAAAAAAAGTGTTATATAGAGATATAGAGTACCAAATAGTTATGCTACAATAGATACCTAGCTCCATATATCTATTGTGATTATTCCCTCCTCGAGAATCCTCACTAATAATATAGCAAGTATTGTGTAGTAGGATCTCTTTAGTACTCGTTATGCGCCTAGTGGAGATACACGAACTTATTAGTTGATTTACTAATAAGTAGCAATTGTAAATTACTAGCCACTCGCCCCGACTTCGCACGGGTGCCATGCTGATACTTATTATACTACAAAACAGAATTAGTGTCCGACCGAAAGTTCGGTTTCGGTTTCGGCTGAGTTTCGGCCAAAAATTAAGTTTCGTCAGCAGTTTTAGCTTCGGCCAAAATTGGCCGAAACGTTTGCCGAAACCGAAACCGATTTCTGAAGTTGTCGTACACGCTCGCCTAACTTCGTTTCTCGCGGCCTCGGTGCGTGAGTCCGACTCACACATGTCTGGTTTTTAAACAAATGAATATCGATTATATGATGTATTGACTGAAAAAAAATTCGTTTTTCTTTCTGTTGTATTTCGTTATTCTATGTCAGTTGCGTTTTGTTAAGGGTTGACCGATTTGGCTGTAAATGGGTGGGGAAGTAGCTTAGAGCCAGGAGACGGACATAGAATTGTTTTTTATCCCGTTCCCGTGGGAGGTGACATAAAACGTACCACGTTTTATGTAAAAATATAATTTGTGTACTGTTACCATAATGATATTATATATGTATATAAGGAGGGAGATATGTTATACTCGTATCGCGCACTTAAATGGCCCCATCTAAACGACCCCCGGGAATGTCTCGTATCTGACCGCACTCATTCAGCGAGAGACAGTCCAATGCGCGCGCGTCTCTGTGAGACGCAAATAATTCAAAAAAATGCCGTGTTGCGCGTACAGTTCTGTGGTAATCATTATTTATGACAGTAAACAAAATAAAAGGAATTACGTATCACCTATAAGACTGCATAAATTGTCATTTTCGTAAGTATATTAAATATTTTTTGTATTACTTGAAAACCTGTGCTTGAAATCATAGAAAGGTATAGCATACATACAAAACGTATGCAGTAGTGCGCAGGACAAAGTTGGAGAGCGCGGTTATGTCGTGATGCGTTTCGTGTCATAGATGAATGGAGTAGTTGTGACATTGCATCTGTGATTGAGTACCTACTTTACTAAATTAATATTCAGTAAGATAGAGGATATTCCTTTGAAACAAAATTAATTAAAATAATAAGTTTACACATGATATATACATATAAATAATGATTATAACTGAAATCTGTGTTTTATTACTAAGTTTAATTCGCTAAGGTCATTTATCCATATTATTTAATCAATAAATCCACACAAAATGAATAATCAATTCAAAGCGCTGTATTTTTCACAAAAAAATTGTAGACATGAACTTTTCACTATGTAACCGATTAAAAAAACTATTAACATTCGATAATTATTAAGCTTGTGTGTAATTATAATTATCCGTTTGTAACGGGTTGTCTGGAAGAGATCTCTCTCAGCGATAAGACCGCCCTTTGTCACTTTTACTACCTACTTTTACTTTTTATGTTTTTAAGTTCTAAGTTTGTAAATTTGTATTGTGTCAATAAAGTGTTATCTATCTATCTATCTATCTTGTGATGGTAAATTAAATAATTTTAGATACATTTTACACAATATTATAACTACCTATGCATGAATCCTCCGAATCACCTAATCCTGTCGCATCTATAGAAATAATAATTTTTGTTCCGACATCGTTGTGCGCTATCCCTGTTGCTCTCATAGAATGTCCGATTTTATGTCGCACTCCGGCGCATCTTCGGAACATAATCTATCTATACAAGTACTTACATCAATTGACGGCACGGGCACGGGTGTCGTTTACAAACGTTGTTTTAATACGTATAAACGTATCTTTCGTAATCTTTGTGTTACCACATGAATAAATATGTGCTGTTACTGTGGTCGTGCCTCCGGATGAATGCATGATGTAGGCAGTTTTACGAAAGCAACATCTCAATACATATTTACTTATGAAAGCCTATAGATGGCAATATCGCACGTTTAATAATAAACCGGAATAAGTCAAAAATTAAGGATTCCCACTTTTGTTAATAAAACGAACTAACTCCTATTGAAGAATCTATCGGTAAAATCCCACCATGCAAAACAAACCATAAAGGCCGATTTTTAGATCACCCCTCTCTTTATTACAAAAGCACGCGAAAAGTCAATTCATGCTATAAAGAATCATTCAGTGATGCGGCGATCGTGTTGTGTGAAATGAAGCGTTGTTTTGTGACTATAGTGGAGTAAGGTAAAATAATTCGGTTTATTTTCAAACACAGGTGAAACTATTTTACTTAATTTTTTTATAGACTGTCATGTTTTCGTTATACTTCACTTCAGTTGAAAACGGTGTTACAATACAGCATGTACTATTTGGACTTGTTGCAGTTTATCATTAAATTATAATTGTATAGTTAAGAAAAATTGCGTATTAGTGCGTTTTAACATTAGATTATTACTTTTATTCGCGAATTAATTAATTTTACATCACTTTATTGCCAAAGCTATCGGTAGATTTATATAATACTTGTGTTTATTTCGGTTTACATTTAAAATTATCCTAAAGTCTAAAAGTACTCTAGCCATTGCTGCAGTTTATTACAAAATGTCCTTTAATTTTATTTTAAATACTGATTAATAAAAAGTATTAAATCACTAGTTCCATAGTTTAAATCCTGTAGAGGACGCCTAAAAATAGGAACCAGCATCGCCTAAAACTTTCTGTAATAAGTGTTAATGCTTGATGTAAGTACTGATAAGGATATTATGTTGGATGGACTGTTACGAATAATTCTAAGCCAGCCGAAATATAAATAACGTCGTGATTACGTACTTACATGTGCATTACCCCTGGCTGTAAATTTACAAATTAGTAACCGTACTATCACGTTTGCGTTAAGATTTTTATTATCACCCTTATGTTTTTAGCATCATGATCTTTGAGTAAAATTTTTACGCAAACGAAATAGTTAAGTTTACTTTCTTTCAATCTTACACTCCTCGGGGTACAGTATCCATAATATATTCACGTAATATTCTCTGAATTATTTTAGTAAATAATACGGAATTACTCACGTGAATCAGTCAGATAGCTCCGACTATAGTTTTAACCACAATAGGTCTTTTCCAACGGAAGCTCGGGAAGCCCGCGTTGACGTCTCGCTTAGCAGGTTAGGTTAGGTTAGCTATGAGAAACGTCAACGCGGGCTCCCCTTGAAAAAGACCACCGCATGTGGTTGAAACTATAGTTGGAGCAGTTTGACTGAATCACGTGAGTTATCCCGTATTATTTTCTAAAATAAGTGTTAACCACGTTAGTTTCTCTGAATTAATTGAAAGTTTTACCTTTTTATTTAATGTTGTGTATAAATTCTTTAAGAGTTTGTTTAATAAAACAGACGATCAAGTCCAACACAGCATAAAAAAACACAAGATCTCCAGCTCACGATGGAAGAAGTCAAGGCCGCCACGTCAAAATCACCACCATTCAGAAAGTTCAGGTTGCCAGCGTCATCATACCACCACGAAAATTAGTAAGCGGTACTTCAAAGTGGAAACAAAAGTTAGTCAAACGTTTACGTAACAAGATATCAAAATACGAACGCAGATTAGGTATGTCCGAAAACCCAACAAAGCCTATTATTTTATTATTGGTAATTAACAAATGAGATTCTTTAAACTTTTTTTCAATGCTACCTTGAACATTTTGATTCGAAAGAGATGTGTGGTGAACACAGCAAAAAACAGCAATAACTTTATAGAAGATGACTTAGGTGGAAAAAATGGTAATTATAAAAAAAATATCCCAAATTGATAAAAGGTTTATTTAAGACCAAATAAATATATCTTTCTTCCGATCTAAAAAAATGTATCATCTTTGTTTGTCTTATAAAAATTCAACTTTGGAGCAAGCACAAGGGCTTAGCAATAATATGACTAACATAGTGAGTACAAGATACTGAGTAGAGATGAATAAAAGCTTGATCGAAAAAAAAATCTGATAAAAAAATACCGTCTGGTTCATGATATACCTTTATATGTAGGAAACACAAACTACCATCACGATTTTCTTTAACCGTTACCTATATTTTTGAGTGTGATGAAATTAAATGGGTGTTAAATAACGGCTACTCTTCTTTGGCCATCGAAGACATCATCTACGTAATGCCACCAGTAACATGGTTTTTCACTAGCGCTCCTCATGATTTCCCTCAAAATGTTCCATATAAATATTGGCCACAACTGGCGATTTAGGAGAGCCTAGGTGACTCCTTCCATTTGCATGTTATAATTAATTCGCTAAAGAACCGTTTGACACAAAACATTCACTCAGCTATGTGTAGTCATTGGGTATATCAGCTCCGTGGAGTACGTCAGCAATGATTTTTATAGCTTCTTTCAAGAACACATTTGTGATAAGTGATGTCACATCGAAACTTATAATTATTTCCATCGGCAGTATACGTACATCTGCTAGCAAGTTAAGAAAATGTCTGGAATCCTTTACGTAGGATTGGGTTTTGCTTGTAACTGTTGCAGGACATTTGCAAGTATAGAGACTGTTTGTATGTAGGTGCATCTATCTGACTGACAATAGGCCTCAGAGGCTAGTTGGTAGTAACTGAGTCGTTTCAAACAGATAAAAAAAGGCGCTTTTGAATCTCTAAATAGCTCTTTTTGGAAGGAATCGGACGCGAAGCTTGATTGAAATAGGTACGTGCATTTGGAAATACTTGGAGCACATTAGTATGGACGCACAAGAACTATTGAACATTATTTTTTATTCTGATAATGTACTGGTCAGAATAAATATAATTTTATAATGACAATATATATGTATGCTGTTTATCTTTTTAAAATCCAAAGCATCACTACTAATTCATGATTCGAGGGCATACGCAAAATAAAGCAGACAACATAAGTCTGATAGACAAGAAGTTAAAAAAATGTTAAGTCATCCCAATCTTTATATAACACCACCAACACCCAGTTCAATATATAACAAAATTTAACCCCCCGATCAACCAGTATTTTGGATCTTCAACTGTTACAAGAAGAATAGGACTTAAATTTTTGTACAGATGAAAATATGAACCAAAATGTGAACTGCAATGATATAAAAGTATTATTTTACTTAAAGATATCTTACAACGACGACAACTTAATAGGCGAAATAAACTAAGGCAGATGAAATCAGTCATAGAAATAACCATGAAGGCAGCATATACGCAAAAACAGGAGATAAGTGCTTATAAAAATTAAGACTAAGACTTAATTGCAAAGGTTCTGATTTCATCTTAAGTTATGCATGTTTTTATAACTCAATTCTTAAACTTTTTGATAAGTTTTGATTAATATTTTGAGAAGTCACAACTCACGAGACTGATTAAGACGAATAGGTAAAATCTACGACAAATAATTCAAAGTAGACATTTATTATAAGTTCCTAATACGACTGATTATTATAATAATATGATTAGGTTAAGAAAGCAGTTACAATGACTTTTAAAATGTATTTTACATTATCAAATTATAGGTATATTGCAAAATATTTCTGTATTTTTGTTTCCATTTTAATTTTAAAGTGTAATAAAAATTATACATCTGATAAGATCATATTATTTATTAATACTGTACAGAATTATGACATATTAGTTTACACATTTTTTGAAACTTGATAATTGATTTTTATACTAAACTGACATAAGTCGAAACAGTAGAAAATAAACTTCATTTATTCATTTGATATAAATAAAATAATTAGATTGTTATGTCAGCTATATTCGCTATACATCTGGCTTTAATTTAAGACCAAGAAAGTAAAAATAACACTAAAAACACGTGAAAACCATCAAAATGTTTTCAACAAGGTAGATACTCAAAACTTTGAACGCGATTTCCCAAAAAAGTGAATTTTTGTCTTATTCCGGTTTATTATTAAGCGTGCGATATCATTATTTGAGAACTGCGCATTCCGTAAGTTTTTGTTTCTACTTCATCGCCCAATATCCAGCGTCTTTTCATTATAGTTCTGCTACCCGCCAATAGGTAGAACATTCGAAAATAAAAAAAATCAAGTGTTTCCTTCTAGTACTGCCCTTATTCTATTGTTCTCAAATAATAAAATGGAGAAGTAACACATTATATTTTACAAATATTATAGTCAAGAAGTCTCCACAAATCATATGGTGTTTTCATACCTCGGTGTATATAGGAAAGTAGCATAAGTAAGTCAAACTTTTTTAACACTTCACGATGGAACTGCGTTTGTATGTGGGTGCGTTCCTGCAAGCCTTCAGCCAATACAATTTTTGTGGTCTAAACGCGGATACACGCCGTTTTAGCTTTCCAATCGAGCTTAAATGATCCTGACAAGATTTGATCTTACCCGTTCCGGGCGAGCTGTCAGAGCTAATTATGCTCTGCCTAGCCAACATTTTACTACCTTTTGAATCAGCCAAATCTTGGCTAGCTGTCAAATGTGAAAAAATTTACAATAAACAATAAATCGTGTACAAGTAAGGTCAATATTAGTTATAACTAAATTATTATTGTTTAACTACCTAATGAGCCAGATTTCCAAATCATGGTGAAAATTTTGTCATAGCTGTTAAAGGTTTTCATTAAAGGTTTCTATTCCAGCCCGGCTAGCATGCACGCCGCGAGTAAATTTTGTCTACCATTTATCTCGTGTAAAATAGACATATCGACATATGTCTACGAATGCTAACATGGCACTCGTCCGTGTTTACGTACATTTTGTGCTACCTGTGGCAACTTGTCGACCAACACTAACATGCGCGCCCTTCGTTTAATCGATTTTTGACACTTATCTGCGAGTATTTGCGTGTATTTTCTTTACCTCAGTTTTGAGGACGAGATAAATCGAGTGTTTCTCGCGTGTCTAAGTATAATGGGGGCGATCGACGATTTAGTACAAATTTACTCTCCATCCAGTGTTAGCAGACCCGTTATATATGTGTGTGTGTAATCTATACAATAAGAATAACGTAATTTGAACACAACTCGCGAACTCTGTGTGTGTGAGTTTAAATAAAAATCTTAGAATTTTTGAGGACGAGATAAATCGAGTGTTTCTCGCGCGTCTAAGTATAATGGGGGCGATCGACGATTTAGTACAAATTTACTCTCCGTCCAGTGTTAGCAGACCCGTTATATGTGTGTGTGTAATCTATACAATAAGAATAACGTAATTTGAACACAACTCACGAACTCTGTGTGCGTGAGTTTAAATAAAAATCTTTGAATAATGCTGTAGGTAGCGTAGGTAGTTTTTTTCAACTATTTTAAATGTAGGTAAGTACTTAATTACCTTATAGGTACTTAGCTGATTACTCAAAAAAACTATTATATGTAAATAAATGAGTAGGTATTAAAAGTTTAAATTTTGATATATACTTAGTACTTAAGTATTAAATTTTTATGAATTTCGCAACAGTAAACATTTAAAGTAATCTAAATGAATAACTTCGTTTTAGGGTTTCGTACTCAATAATATATTGCTAATTTGCTATAAAATATTATTATATTGTTTAAAGTGGTCAAAGGCTAACCTATGAGGCATAAAAATCCATCTTTATTATGTTAAAATCGGTACTACGGAGGATCAAGTACGTGAACATCTGCGAACGATACATGAAGATAATACCTATAAAGTAGAAGCCCTGAAGGCGAGAGGTAGTTATGCATCCTTCAAACTAGATGTACCATCCAGAGTGGCCGATACTATCATGTCACCTGCGAACTGGGCCGTAGATATCTGTGTCAAGCCATGGAAGCAGTCCTTTCGTCCGAAAACCAGGAAAAGTCAAGAATAGAGTTAAAACTATACAACTGTATTACCAAAACGTTAGAGGCTTGAAGAGTAAAACTGTAGTTTTCAGTAACAACCTCTTGGCGAATTCTTGTGACCTTATCGCTCTCACAGAAACATTTTTGAACAGTTCGGTGTCAGATGGCGAGCTCTTTCCTCCAGAATACGTTGTAATGCGTAAGGATCGTGTGGGTGACGTCGGCTGGGGAGGAATCCTGTTGGCTGTAAGCGATCGATATACACCTAAATTAATTACAGATGTTGATGGTTTAACAGATGACAAAGAAATATTATTTGTAAAAGTTTCGTGTAAGAACATAAAATGTTTAATCTGTGTTGTTTATATACCGCCTAGTTATAACGACAAGCAATACCTAGATGTTCTCACCTGTGTCGAAAATGCTGTGTGTAAATATTCGTCACATCTCGATTTATTAATTGTTGGTGATTTTAATCTCAATTCTTGCAGTGCCAATGTAAAGATGCAATTTGATTTATTCATAGAATTTTGTAAATTACATCAACATAATACAATTTTAAACTGTTATGGCGGCATGTTGGATCTCGTGCTATCTAACTTGGAATCTGATAATGTTAGTGTGTTCGATGATGTGGTTCCGCTGGTGCCCGTTGATGCTTACCACCCAGCGTTTGAGTTGACGTTGCTACTAGCGTGTGGTGCAGAGAATTCCCATACTGATTCTGATATACCTCCTATGCCCTGTGCAAATGCCTATGCGCCTAGTTGGAATTTTCGAAAGGCTGATTTTTACGTTCTGTACTCCAATGTATTAGCTATCGATTGGACTGATGTACTTGTACAGCAGGATGTTGATACGGCAGTAGATATTTTTTATGAAAAAATTAATGATACCGTAAGCAATCATGTGCCCCTTAAAAAGATTAATACTGTTTGTAATAAGAGACAGTATCCACCATGGTACACTTCAGAAATTATTAATAAATTAAAAATAAAATATTTTCATTTTTGTAAATATAAACAATTGGGGCTCCAGTTCAACCGTGAAGTTTATAAGTACTACAGAACACATATTAAAGTACTTGTACATGAAGCTTATTGCAGGCATATAAAGCAAATCGGTAATAATATTAAGCGTGATCCCGCACAATTGTGGAAGCATGTCAGAGATAGGCGGAAAAATAGGCCTCTGTTAAATGAGTATGTTTTAGATGGCACTACGGTGGCGGGGCGGGCGGCTGCATTGGCGTTCGCAGAATACTTTAGCTCTGTGTTCCTCAGCAATGTTCCGGTTCTCGACGCTGAGATAGCAGCACGATCCTCTACTTGTGGCGACTCGCGGCTCATTACTTTGGACAGCGTCACAATGACTGATCTTCGCCGGGCTATTCGTCGGTTAAAGGTTGGCTCGGCAGCCGGTCCAGATGCGATACCACCTTATTTAGTGAAAGATTGCTCATCGGCATTGGAAGTTCCATTATTATATCTCTTTAATCTCTCCCTCAGTTCTTCTTGTTATCCTGATAGGTGGAAATTGTCAAAGGTGACTCCTGTAGCGAAAACTGGTTCATCTACAGACATTACAAACCATAGACCCATCGCTGTCCAATCAGTTTTTGCTAAAATATTTGAGTCTATTATTAACCACCATCTAACTCGTCAACTTGAGTCGAGTTATGAAAATTCGCAGCACGGATTCCGGGTCTCTCGCTCTACAAACACGAACCTTATCACGTTTGTTGATTTTGTAAGTAAGCACATGGATGCTGGTTGTCAAGTTGATGCTGTATTTCTCGATTTCAGGCGGGCCTTCGATGTGGTTGATAATGACATCCTTTTGGTTAAACTCTCCTCCCTAGGCGCGTCACCTAAGCTTTTGAAATTTTTCGCTCATTATCTCAGTGATAGGCGGCAATACGTACAACTGCAAAAGAACGTATCTGACGAATTTTTCACCAGATCAGGAGTAAGTCAAGGTAGTACACTTGGACCGACCCTCTTCCTTACTATGATTAACGACCTACCAGCTGTACTTCGCACAGCTCAATGTTTAATGTTCGCTGACGATTTGAAAATCTTTCAGCCCGTTAGCGAATTGGATGACTGTATGGAGCTTCAAAAGGATGTTGGGTCGTTGGTAGTATGGAGTCGGTTGAATAAGATGTCCTTTAACGTGTCCAAGTGTAAGGTGATATCCTTCTCCAGATCTCCAATCCCTTTTATTCACCAATACGCATTAGACGGATCTGCATTAGAGAGGGTGAGTCATGTTCGAGATCTAGGCCTGAATTTGGATAACCGTCTAGATTTCCGAGAGCACACCATTTCTATTTGTAAAGAGGCAAATAGAATGCTAGGATTTATAATGAGAACATCCTCGCAATTCCAAGATGTAAGTGTTGCCATCATGCTCTATAACGCGTTCGTTCGCAGTAAGTTGGAGTATGGTGCGATAGTTTGGGATCCAAGAGAAGCTAAATACAGTTTGCTCATTGAAAGAGTCCAACGCAAATTTGCTAGATTTGTTTACAAACGGATGTATGGATATTACCCCTACCTCTTCCCTTCGCTATTTGTCTCAGGAATGATTGGAATGGATACATTGGAGTTCAGACGTAAATTACTGCTAATTATCCATTACTGCCAATTGTTACGTAATAAGGTCAACAACCCGATTGTGCTAGGTACTCTTGCCTTATTTGTACCCAACAAGTACACTAGTGCTGGGAGTCGTCGAAGGCATCAACTGTTCTCACCTCCCATCTTGAGAACCAAGCACGCCAGTAACGCGCCCACACCTAGACTACTAGCAATAGTAAATAAGTTTTTACAGGAGTTCCAACATGTCGATATATTTAACGACAGCATCAATAATATTATTGTAAATATAAATTTATTTTTAAGTACATATTTAAGATAGTCAGCGTTTTGGTTTTTTAACTGTTAGCTTACTATTATTGTGTCTAATAAATAAATAAATAAATAAATAAAAAAAAAAAAAAAAAAAAAAAAAAAAACCAATAAACGGCATGTGGGCGGAGCGCTTTCAAAACAAGTCTTACCTACCTTAATAAAGAAAAAATGGATGGGACACTGAAAACTAGTTAAGTACCTAGCTGTGATAAAAATGTTGTTTCGCTACTTAGCATTCATCAACAAAAAAAAACATTTAAGCAACCATCGCATCGTCAAAAGAGCCATCCTATTTACACCTTTATCATTCGTTTGAAAATTACATCAACGATAATAGTTTATAATCATAAAAATCATCATAATTTCTAATGAAGTGTCGAGAACGCTAAAAATTTTTAATCGTTTATAAAAGTATGGTATTTAATTAGTACAAAGTCAATCACTGCTTATTTCCTAAAACTGTTCCCAATTCAACTAACAAATAGCGCAATGGAGAATCGTTCATAGATAATCTCAATTAACGGATCTTAGCGTGATGCGGCCGCTGCTGTCGTCCACCACTCTCTCTACGCGCGAGAAAAATACTCTTCTCGTGTCATGCGTGACATACGTCTTATTTGTGCATGCTAGGCAGGCAGGAGCATCGATTAAATCTAGCTCAACCAATATTTGGCCAAGACCTTGCAGGAACGCGCTTCGGGAATTGATCTGCCCATTGACTAGAGCGCCCCCTGCTAAGTCTTCTATGTCTTCTATTGACGATACAGATTTTAGTACATGTACTAATACAAATGTTGAGTCAAACTGTTTAAACTTTTAAGTCCGACAACAGGGAAGTGTTTTGACATAGCACTGTACTACCAAAATATAAATCGCTTCTCTGGCAAAATACTTGAAATTGAAATGCTCTTAGATAAATATCCTTTTGATATATTATGCTTTACTGAAACATGGCTAAGAGCTGATACAATGTTATTTAATGTTAAGAATTTTAGTGTAGGCAGTGCGTTTAACAGATCATCTGCAGAAGGAGGAGGGTGTATTATTCTTGTAAAAAATAACTTAAAATTTAAAGAACGCCGTGACTTAGTCAGATGTTCTGTTGAACGTGTCTGTGAAGTTGCTTGTGTGGAGGTGGACAGGCATCTTGTGTTGTGTGTATATCGACCACCAACAGATGAAGGTCGTGCTCAAAATTTTACAGAATTCTTAGCCACTCTGGAAAGTATACTACTAAAAATTTCTAAATGTAAAAAACCCATATTTGTATGTGGTGATTTTAATGTAGATATTTTATTGAAATCTAAAAATAAGACTGATCTTATTTCATTGTTTAAGTCATTTAATTTGAAATTTCTATTCTGTGAGCCCACTAGAATAACAGATACTTCAGCTACCTGTATAGACAATATATACTCGAACTGTAAGACTAAACAAAAGTCAATAATGAAGGGTGTTAGATCTGATCATGAGGGCCTGGCAATTAGATTTGATGGAAGCAAAGAAACTGCAAGGTATGAAATTGAACATAGGCCGTTAACAACCAGTAGGCTAGAAATACTCAGTACCAATATAGAAGCTAAGCTTGCCATTACAAGTTTTTCTCATAGTGACCCGAATGACATTTATAATAGTTTATTCTCTCTAGTAAATACTGAGTTTCAAAAAGTTTGTCCAAAAATAAAGAAACAAGTAAATGGAAAGTTGAAGTTCGGTGATTGGGCAACTACAGGTATTCGAAAAAGTAGAGATTATTTGTATGATCTGTATCGCAGGAAGAATTTGACATCCTGCAAGCAGTTTCGTGATTATGTTAGGAACTATTCAAAAATGTTTAAGTCTGTTTGCTTGTGTGCTAAATCTCTTTTGATTAGAAATAAAATTAGCAAGTCTAAAAATAAAATAAAAACCATTTGGAATACTATAAATACTGAGACCGGAAAAAATAAACCTAGAGATTCTACATATGTCTTAAATGTTGATAAAAATCAAATATCTGATCCAATACAAGTGGCAAATATATTTGACAATTTTTTTTCTAACTTACCCCTAGAAGTCACTAAGTCATTGGATGCATGTCCCGATGTAGCAGAAACTCTGCTAATACATAATTTCCCCTGCAAATCACCGGACTTTTCTTTCAGACACACAACAATATTTGAAATAATAAAGACATTTAAAAATTTAAATGTTAAGAGCACCGAAGACTTGTGGGGTATGTCAGTTAAAGTGGCAGAGTCTATAATATGCATTATTGCACCATATTTAAAAACAATATTCAATCTTTGTATTGATAAAGGAAACTTCCCCGACTTAATGAAACAAAGTAAAATCACTCCAATTTTGAAGTCGGGGGCTACATCTGACCCTTGCAATTACAGACCTATTTCTATCTTACCTGTTCTGAGTAAAGTATTCGAAAAAATTATGCTCAAACAACTTCTATCCCATTTTAATGAGCATAATATATTGAATGAGAATCAGTTTGGTTTCACAAAGAGCAGATCCACAACAGATGCAGGTGCTCAATTGATGTCACATATACTTGAAGCCTGGGAGAGTTCACAGGATGCTATTGCCGTATTCTGTGACCTTTCTAAGGCATTTGACTGTGTAGAGCACCGCACTCTGATTCGAAAACTTTCACATTATGGTATTCGTGGAAAAGCTCTGGATCTTATAAAGTCATATCTGTCAGACAGGCTACAGAAGGTTAGAATAAATGGCAATACTTCTTCCGGGTCTTTGGTAAGAATAGGCGTACCGCAAGGATCAATTTTAGGACCTTTTCTGTTTCTAGCTTATATAAATGATCTGCCTTGCATGGTTAAAAATTTCTGCGATATAGTTTTATTCGCAGATGATACCTCCCTAATTTTTAAAGTAGATAGGAGGGATAGTGAACTTATTCATGTAAATAATGTGTTATCTATGATCTCTAAGTGGTTCGCGGCTAATAATCTTCTCTTAAATTCAAAAAAGACCAAATGTTTAAAGTTTTCTTTACCAAATGTTACTTATGTTGAACCAAACATTAAGCTTGGCCTAGAAAAACTCTCTTTTGACAATGCGACAGTCTTCCTGGGAATTAAAATGGATTCAACTTTACAGTGGAATCCACATATACATGATCTATCTGGAAGACTTAGTTCTGCTGCATATGCAGTTCGTAAGATAAGACAGCTAACAGACGTAGCTACTGCTAGGCTCGTTTATTTCGCGTACTTCCACAGTATTATGTCTTATGGTATATTGCTGTGGGGAGCTGCTGCTGAGATAGAGACAATCTTTATCTTACAAAAGCGTGCAATTCGAGCCATATATGAAATGGATCCTAGGGAATCCCTGAGAGATATTTTTAAAGAAATTGATATTTTAACTTTACCAAGTCTGTATATATTTGAAAATATTATGTATGTTCGTAAAAATTTGAGCAAATTTAAATCAAACAGTGACACTCACGATTATAACACTAGGAATAAAGATAAAATAGCGGTGCCAGGTTTTAGATTAGCAAAGACAAATAAAAGGTCCTTCTTAGGAAATTGTGTGCGGTTTTATAATAAATTGCCCAAACATATTACAACGCTCACAGAAAGAAAATTCAAGTTGCATGTGAAGAATATTTTGATAAAGAAATCTTACTACACAGTTTGTGATTACTTAAACGACAAAAATGCTTGGACTGGTTCGCCTCTGCCAAGCTAGCGCCTAACACCTACGTAATGTAAATTAAGTATTGTAATAATTTTATTATATAGTATGTACTTAACACATTTTTAAAAAAACCTTTAAAAGAATGGCCCCGAGTTTCTTGCCCGTTCTTCTCGCAGTGGCTCTATAACTTTTGTTTGCTGAACGTGGCAGTACAATGTAGTATATTTCAATATTAAAATTTGTAATTGACCTTCATAAGGCGTCGTAGACGCCTAAATTGAATAAATGATTTTGACTTTGACTTTGACTTTAAGACTTTTGCTTAAGGGTACAACCTGTATAAACAGATGGCGGCACCAGAAAAGTTAGCTCGCGCAAGTGTTATTTGAACTACGAGTACTATAATGATCGAGCATATTATTAAATATTTTGCTTTAATTGGACAAGAGATGGTTTAACGTTTTTGATTACGTGTCCATCCTCAGATCACTAATATCAGTGATGACACGTTGAATTAAATATATTATTTTTTCTTAGATTATCTACGAAAGTGCTGGCTGTGCGGTGCGGAGTTGTACATTGTACATCACTGTTAGTAAAATACCGCGGTTGATAAACTCTGTCACCAATGGTAAGTGATGTTTCGCTTTTGCCGTATTAAACGGCTTTCGAGCGCGTAAATCATCAAATATGTTAAGATGTATGATGATTAGGTATGAAATTATGCGGCCGGAAGGCTGTCACAAAACCAAATTATTACAGGTTACGGAGTGCATTAGGTATAGCGACTGTTAGTCTGTTATTTAATAGTTTTTTAGGGAGGACTAAGACACCGTAATATTATCTATACAGTATTTTAACTCGGCTCTGTTTTTGAACTACCTACAGCCGCGCTGTAGGTAAACATGCGATAGGCATATAAAGTTAGCTCGCACAAGTGTTATATGAATGAACTACAATAATGTGGGAGCATATTACTAACAATGTTGTGTTGTTGGTTTAAGAAACGAATGATATAAATGTGTTTGAATGCGTGTCGATCCACAGATGTCAATATCAGTGATGACACGTTTTCATAATTTCATATACATATAATCCACTAGCGGCCAGTCCCGGCTTCGCACGGGTGGACATTTATATGTTAAACATTTTGGATTAAACGTACAAAGTAAATGTAGGATAAACCTAATTAATATAAAAACTTAGACATGCGGGTCGTTTTTTTACGACTCCTGGAAATACGACAAGTTTTAGGTAACCCAAAAAATTACTTTTAAAAATTATTGATGCTTACAGCTCAGAGAGTTGAAATATTAGAGTAGTTATATCCGAACACCACTGCTCTTAAAGCTTACTAGAATTTACCTATCTACATACCTACGCACACGTATATGCAGTTTGTAATGACAAGGAGAGAACGTTCAAATATTATGCGTCATATCTGTTGTAAGACAGAGATAAATAAGCAATTCGTGTAACCACCGAACCGCCACGAGACGTTCCGATCGCCATTACACTGCGATCTCTTGCTCTCTCTCACACCAAACGATACACATATCTCGCTCATCCATTTCATTGGGTAAAGTTCCTTAGATAAAACAAAATGTCGATATTTTCTATTTCATCAATAAAAGCAATAATTACGCGTGAAATGAAACAGTATTCTTATCTCTCACAGTGCTTGTATAATTTGTGCAGAGTCTAAAGACACAAGGAAGGCATATTGTCCACAGATTATTCCTAAAAAACACCATTAGCGGCGATGTATTCACCGGACGCTCGGAAGTGCAAGACTGGTAGTGACTCTGGTAATTACCCAGAATTCGTCTAGTAAATATGGAGGGCATACAACGCATCTACAGGTAAAAAAATCTTAGTTACAGCTACCATCTACCATCGCAAATCTCGCCATCGACGGAGAGTCTGTGCGGGCTCAAAGGACTTTTCTTCCGCGGACGCTCCGATTGTGGAATGAGCTCCCCGCTGTGGTTTTCCCGGTGGAGTACAGCATGGGGTTCTTCAAAGAGGGCGTAAAGAGATTTCTTCAGGGTCGGCAACGCGCTAGTGATACCCCTGGTGTTGGAAGCGTCCATAGGCAACGGTAACTGCTTACCATCAGGCAGACCGTATGCCACCTTAATGGACTAAAAAAAAAACTTGGAACCATGGCGACCAGTATATGGTCACCATGGCCTCTCCTGTACTCGAAGTGCTGGTTGAATTGCCCGCCAGCCTTAACAATATCATTCCCCGAGCTTTTACCAGCGCCAATGTTGCAGCTATTCTCGAACCGAATGGTCTGATGCGTGACGATGGTAAAAGACCTGCCGGTATGACTCTGGTTCCGTGGAAGTTAGGGCGGCACCTAGTGTGGGACGCTACTTGCGTAGACACTTTAGCGCCGTCACATCTTTCTCAACGTGAGGGCTGGCGCTGCGGCTATTTCCGCGGAGCAACTCAAGTGGCGCAAGTATGCTAACTTCGGTAGTGGTTATATATTTGAGCCGTTTGGTGTAGAACCGTTGGGTCTGGGAGCTCATCGTATTTTCCAAAACTTATTAGAGCGCTTGGTCGATGCGACGTGTGGTCCAAATGCTGGCACCTATTTGGCTCAACGAATAAGCAATGCAATTTAGCGGGACAATGCCTCATGAAAGTATAATGGTACTTTTCATCCCACCATCTCGGAAAGAGTATTTTTAATCTTCAATATCTGAGTGGAAAAGCCGTTTTTATTCTCTAGAGGATAAAGTAAATTGAATTTAGAACATCGTGTGCACTAAGTTTGTGAATTAAAAAAACATTAAACCTATTTACTGCTACCTCTATGGTGCCGAATATAACATACAACTTTTTTTTTAATTTGTTAAAAACTCAGGCTCGGTACCTTCTTGGTGTTTTTTTTTTTGCAGTCAGTCATTTCCTCGCTGAGGTGGGATGAAAAGTTACGTGTTGCACTCGAGTGCAAAGATTTTTCACCTCGTGCTCTTTTGATTCCCTCGCTAACGCTCAGGATTCTAATTTTGAATCACTCGCTGCGCTCGTGATTCAATTTTAGTATCCTTCGCTTGCTCGGTCATCAAAATTGAACACGCGGTTAAAAAGCAACTTTGCACTCTTGTATAACAAATAACTATTATTCATGTGGCAATATACTGCGCAATCTGCAAACTGGGCTGGAGCCACGGCAATATTATATATACAGTATTTCAACTTCATACAAACGTACGAAGCGCAAGCTATACCTACGCGCTCCGGTCTCGGCATGCGCTCGGCATGCAAACAGTCGCGAATGCGCCGCAGCGCAGTGAACGGACGGTGTGTTAGTTTTTTAACAATAACCGCGCGATTTTTTCACTAGTTTACAAGTTCAAGTACATATTTTATATGACGAGTAGGATATATGGTACTGTTTTTGGTTACATGAATTCGTCAATCCAGAGATAACTTTTTTATATTACCTGGAAACTCTGAAATGTAAGACTATAAAATAATTTTACTAACTAAATAACATATAATAATACTACTTACTAGTATTTAGGTACATAATGTGTGTCTGTTTAATGGAGAAGTATTTAATAGATTGTTTAACGAGTAACCAGTTTGTAACACTGAAAGTATGAAATAACTTGTTGAAGCAGTGGTAGCTCAGTGGCTTTGGCTATGGACTGCCGCGCAGCAGGTCCATGGTTCGAATCCCGCCGCGGGCTTGAGCTTCACCGCGTGGGCACTTTGCGAATGTCCGCCTGGCTAGCTACCACCCTCAAGTTGAAAATCTGTCGCCAAGCACCTAACGGTGTGTTCCTGCAGCTGTCCTTGAGAGCCAGTAACTCTAGGGTAGCCTGAACAACATCCTCGACCACATCATCACTTACCATCAGGAGAGATAGTGGTCAAAGGCTAACCTATCAGGTATAAAAAAAAAATACTACTGTATGTATTTACTATTTAGTAGATGGTTGAAATTTTCACAGATTAAGTATTTCTGCTGCTGCTATAACAACATATTAGAATAAAGCAAATTTATAAGACCGATTTGTTACCTATTCAAACATAAACATGTTTTATAAATCTACCAATAAAAAAAAAACACGCATTTTTCGAACTTGCTATTCAATTCACAAAGTATTTTGTTTATATATTTGTTTATATAAAAAAGTATATTTACAATCACAAAGCTTAATGGAAACACAAAGTAGGCAAATGTAATTAAAATGCTGGAGGCGGGCAGCCCTATAGCATGTTTACGGACAGGGCTGAGTTAAAAAACTGCATAGATAATATTACCGTGCTGGCTGGAGCATGCATTGGGACTGCCTCTGAGTCTGCAATGAATGATATCGGCTATCAGTTCGTCAAGATTGACTTACCCTAACACAAAAAAAATGACTTTTAGTCAGTATAATGCCTAGAAAGCACATTCTAGTTACAAACATATTTACAATTTGTTGCTAATTTTTTTTCAGAATTATAATCGGTTCTTTTCATACATCTGTTCTTAAAGTCAAAGTCAAACTCAAAATCATTTATTCAATTTAGGCGTCTACGACGCTCTTATGAAGGTCAATTACAAATTTTAATATTGAAATATACTACATTGTACTGCCACGTTCAGCAAACAAAAGTTATAGAGCCACTGCGAGAAGAACGGGCAAGAAACTCGGGGCCATTCTTTTAAACGTTTTTTAAAAATGTGTTAAGTACATACTATATAATAAAATTATTACAATACTTAATTTACATTACGTAGGTGTTGGGCGCTAGCTTGGCAGAGGCGAACCAGTCCAGGCATTTTTGTCGTTTAAGTAATCACAAACTGTGTAGTAAGATTTCTTTATCAAAATATTCTTCACATGCAACTTGAATTTTCTTTCTGTGAGCGTTGTAATATGTTTGGGCAATTTATTATAAAACCGCACACAATTTCCTAAGAAGGACCTTTTATTTGTCTTTGCTAATCTAAAACCTGGCACCGCTATTTTATCTTTATTCCTAGTGTTATAATCGTGAGTGTCACTGTTTGATTTAAATTTGCTCAAATTTTTACGAACATACATAATATTTTCAAATATATACAGACTTGGTAAAGTTAAAATATCAATTTCTTTAAAAATATCTCTCAGGGATTCCCTAGGATCCATTTCATATATGGCTCGAATTGCACGCTTTTGTAAGATAAAGATTGTCTCTATCTCAGCAGCAGCTCCCCACAGCAATATACCATAAGACATAATACTGTGGAAGTACGCGAAATAAACGAGCCTAGCAGTAGCTACGTCTGTTAGCTGTCTTATCTTACGAACTGCATATGCAGCAGAACTAAGTCTTCCAGATAGATCATGTATATGTGGATTCCACTGTAAAGTTGAATCCATTTTAATTCCCAGGAAGACTGTCGCATTGTCAAAAGAGAGTTTTTCTAGGCCAAGCTTAATGTTTGGTTCAACATAAGTAACATTTGGTAAAGAAAACTTTAAACATTTGGTCTTTTTTGAATTTAAGAGAAGATTATTAGCCGCGAACCACTTAGAGATCATAGATAACACATTATTTACATGAATAAGTTCACTATCCCTCCTATCTACTTTAAAAATTAGGGAGGTATCATCTGCGAATAAAACTATATCGCAGAAATTTTTAACCATGCAAGGCAGATCATTTATATATGCTAGAAACAGAAAAGGTCCTAAAATTGATCCTTGCGGTACGCCTATTCTTACCAAAGACCCGGAAGAAGTATTGCCATTTATTCTAACCTTCTGTAGCCTGTCTGACAGATATGACTTTACGTATAAGTACCTATTTTACTTAGTACCTATATAAGTACCTATTTTATTAAGGAGTATAATAAATAGTATAAGTACCTATTTTACTAAGGACTTATTAAGTATAAGTACCTATTGCTAAGTGAAATGTACACCTTCTTGAAATTTGTAGGTATGCTTGTGATAAGAGCATTCGAGCATGATTTTAGCATCTTTTCAATAAAGTTTAGCAGGATTTAGCCGAGCAGCTAGCAGAATAGTCAATTTGAGATTGATCACCGTGTGTTTTTTTTTGTTATTGTGACAGAACACGCTCGAGGCCCACCTGATGTTAAGCGGACTAACCTTGCTTTTCGTCACAAATCACGAATTGCACTGCGCCCGTCACCGTGATACTAAGTTGTAAAGTTTCATGTGTCTGTAATTTCACTGGCTCTCAAGGAATGCTGCCGGAACACACCGTTAGGTGTTTGGCGACAGATTTTCTACAGGGTGGTCGTTCGCCAGGCGGGCATTCGCAAAATTCCCTTCCACCATGCGGTGAAGCTCAAGGCCGCGGCGGGATTCGAACCATGGACTTGCTGCGCGGCAGTCCATAGCCAATGCCACTGAGCCATCACTGCTTTAGGCAGTTCTGTGCTTAGGTGCACCGCCATGTTTATGCGTCGTGCCGTCTACTGTTGTCATGCGCTAGCTGTTGTTGATATCACATATCACCACATCTTTTTACACAACGTAAAGATTAGCGTTAGACCACTATCTTACCTGATGGTAAGTGGTGATGTGGTTGAAGATGTTGTTCAGGCTAACTTAGAATCTAAGTACAGCTGCCGGAACACACCGTTGGGTGTTTGGCGACAGATGTTCTACTTGAGGGTGGTCGTTAGCCAGGCGGGCATTCGCAAAATGCCCTACCACTATGCAAATTATTAGCCTAAATGCTGCATAAATGTTTGTATATCGTTTTCTCCTTAACACTGCATGTAGCGGTATTCCTTCGAATTTGGTTGGTTAAGAGTTGAATCCGACCAAATTGGGAGGTCAGTTAAAAGGTAAACAGATAACTGTAACTGACACAAATTTACCTCAATCTTCAGTTACCCTACGGTTCAAGTCACGCAAATATGCGCTATTTGCACTGTATGCACGCAAACGGTCGGTTCATAACTTGCTAAACAGACACCACGATAGCATAATGACATCTTTGACGTCACCTCCGGCCGCAAACAACGCTCACAGAAAAGTGGTAGTGCAATGCACAAACGTCAAACTCAAATCTTGACAGATAGATGAGGAGATTTTTATTGTTGTAGTTAGAATGTTGAACGTACAAACATCTGTTCATAAATGAATGCCTTGAAATGCAATACTTCTATTATCAATAATTGAAGTGAAGGTTATTTTGGGTCAATTGCGAACAAGCAAATTGACAGTTAGCAGATGTTATAATAAGCGCGGTTAAATATCGGTTCACATCGTTTGCGCGCAAACAGTGCATATTCTCGTATTTCAGTTATGTTATGAAACAAGATTTTGCAATGTATGCAGTGACAGCAGTGTTTGCGTGATTTAAACCGTAGTGTTAGTTAGCGTTAACTTGACGCTTGTGTGTTCATTGCACTTGTACCTTGTACCTTCAATTAAGTATACATGCAGGTACAGTCGCGTTGAAAATCTAGTATTTTAATTAATTTCCATTAAGACAAATTGGTCTTTGTAAAAAATTTTAACCAAAAAATGAAACCGACTTTAACACCCAAAAGTGTGAAATAACTTGTTGAAGTCGGTACCATGATAGTTCAAAAGTACCTATAATCACAATACTGTGCGCATTCGACCAGTTAACTCACACTTTTGGGTGTTAAAGACCGTTCCATTTTTTGATTAGAAAAATTTTCACTCTTTTTAATGACCCTTGCTACTTACGGGATCGATTGTCATTCATTGTCAACGACTATATCATCAAGATAGGAAAATATTTTTCAGTTATTGGAGTGTAACTCAAAAACGTCTAGACAACGACAAGCATCAGCTTTCAAACAAAAAAAGAAACATCAAAATCGGTTCACCCAGTCAAAAGTTCTGAGGTAACAAACTAAAAAAAAAACACGTATTGAGAACCTCCTCCTTTTTTGGAAGTCGGTTAAAAATGACAGACTGAGGGCGTAGGACGGAGAGACTTCGTTTCGCATGCGAGTGAGTGAAACACAACTACGTATCAAATATTTAAATAGCGAGGGCGAACTTTAGAAAATAAATTCATGTGAAAGTGAGTTTTTTAACCGACTTCCAAAAAAGGAGGAGGTTCTCAAATCGTCTAATTTTTTTATTTTTTTTTAATATTTGTTGCCTCATATCTCTTGACTGGGTGAACCGATTTTGAAAATTCTTTTTTTGTTTGAAAGCTGATGCTTGTCGTTTGGTCCCATTTAAAATTTCATCAAAATCGGTCAAGCCGTTTTTAAGTTACACTAAAAAGGATGAAAAAATTTTTTAACAAAAAATAGAACCGATTTCAACACCCAAAAGTATGAAATAACTTGTCGAAGTCGGTACCATGCGCACAATATTGTGATAATAGGTACTTTTGAACCATCATGGTACCGACTTCAACAATTATTTCACACTTTTGGGTGTTGAAGTCGGTTCTATTTTTTGTTAATTTTTTTTTTTAAAACGGAAAAAGCTTTTCAGGTACCCTACACACAGTCACAAGGTTGCTACATAATAATATAATAATTATAAACAAAATAATACGATTTACTATACCTATAGACTGCACCGTGGGGTGCCGCGTTAGAATATCACCCCCACATTTCTTCCCTTGGGTGTCGTAAGCGACTAAGGGAAAACACCAGAAGGTGGGAAGCAGCGCCTTCTGAAGAACTGACAACTTCTACTGCGATCTCCAAGAGCCAAGCGTGGGGGTTATGACAAATCCTAACCACTTTGAAGAAAACCACTTAGAAGACTTTTATCTCAAGTAACACTAAGTTACTTTCACAAAAATGCTTTAAATATTCAATATATGTTACTCTTCGCATATAAAAATTTAATATATGAAACAAAACCAACCATAATGTAACATTAAAATGAATGGCGATTGAAATTGACCACTTTTCCGCGCACTATTACTTTACAATATAGAAAAGTACACAAAAAAGTGCATTGCTCCCTAGTTCTATCGTACGTAGTTCAAGTAATAGTTACTATGGAAGCAATATATGTATACGTATGTATGTATGAGTAGGGGAGAATTGGGGGTTCTGCATCTGCATCGCTCTCGCTTCGCTCGAGCTCGCGATGCATGACCCCCAATTCTCTCCGTTATATAGATCACAACTGGCATTCTTCTTGATATCAATGGGCTAAGTTCGGATCGAGCTGTTTGCACAATCGTCCATCCTTATTGTAACTTTACAAGATTTAAGGATTCTAAGAGTGCTTATGCATTAGGCACCCCTAGTTATTTTTAATCCGAACGGTTATTTTTTAAAATTAAATAGGATAGGATTTTATTAAAAAGATAGGTAATTTTAAAAACATTTATTTTCTACATTCCATTTCTGAAGACAAATTACATTTCTTAGAGCACAGTATGAAGTATGATATACACAACAATAAACATCGGAACATGAAATATACTTTCTATACAAACTTAGTAAACTAGGGCAACCATAATCCTCTAGATCGAAAATACACTTACTAATTCCGTCATACATTATATTATCTTGTTCTAATCATTACATTGGTCTTTCCACAATTAGATGGACCGCAAATTAGACAGCGAATCGTATTGGGAAGTAATACGCTATGTCTGTTAATTCCGGAATGTGATTTTACTTCTATGTTGTTAATTTCTAAAGTTGTGGGTTGCTTTATCAACCTCATAATGATATCTGACAATACTGTATAGGGTATTTATATTAAATAGATAAATCATTACAATGTCCATTTCTATTGATCGAATGTTAGCGGTTCTAATGTTTGCTTTCCAAGAAATTTAGCTTTTAAAAACAACCTTTGTCCACGTGATCTATTACCAAAAAAGGTAAGTACCTAGTTATATTTTAGTTATTATTTTTGTAATACTTATTAATTCATTGTTGCACCAGCTCCACTGTATAGCAGACAAATTTGCATTGCACTGTTGGTTTACATATATCCTGATTTTGGTAAGTGTTTATTTTAACTTTTTACTAATAATATCAGTTAAAACTAATTGGTAGTTCATATGAAGGTTAATTTAATAAGTATTATTTTATTTTGTTACAGAAACAATGACAAGCATAGTTTTTGCTGACGCTGATCCTTTCTATCTACAAGAGGCTCAAGACATGAATTTAATCTGGAACAGTCATGAACACGATAGAGATATTGTTCGAGAAAATAAAGAAACCAATACAAAAAATAAATCATTCAAAACAATTCATAAGAAAGGAAAGTTAAGTTTTAAGAAAAAAATATCACCAGATTCATCATTCGTTGTCAGAAAAATACCAGGAAAAGGACATCACTTAATAAAAATTGAAATCAGTGAAATTAACACCCTAGCAAGTGATGATTGTTGTGTAAGTGTGCAGTATGTAGTTGAGGATAAATATGATAACATTTTAGACGCAACGCAAGATTTAATAAGTAAGATGACAAAAAAGTTATGTGTCCCAGAACCTTTATAAATCTATCTAATTGTATTTATTGATATTTTATTTTATTGTAATATTATTGAATATATAACCTAATAAACATAGTTACGAGTCACGTACTTGTTTTATTTATCTTGCTTACGCAGGGTTTACCTACACATTATTTCGGTGACCGATGTAAATCTGGATTCGGTCGAACACTAACAATAATCTTATAAAATCAGACAGGAATTAGGATAGGTTAAGAAAAATGCAAGGAATGATATTTTATGCGATTTCAATTTATTTCATATATATTTCACATATATTATATATAGCAAATTATAACTTTTACCAGTAAATCAAGACTTACAGACTATATAACTTTACAAATGTATTACTTATAAATATATATATATATAGTTATTATGTTAGGAATTATAGTAAACATTTACCAAAATAAAACGGTTTTCAGTTGACAAGATATATAATTTTGTCATTATTTACAGTTCAATGTTGCTTTTAAATGTCACTTTTATTATTATGATATATTTCTAATATAATACAATATTATTATAATATATTGCTGTAATGTCCCCAAGGTACAGTTTTTACTATATCTTTCGTGATCTGTCTCTTATCATCTGATTTATTTAAAATCAATTTATTCAACCTCTGAGTAAATATTTTATGATTAATTGATTTAATAATGTACATACTATCTCTAAAATCAATATTCCTAAACAAACATCGTTTATATTTTGCCATGTCAAGTTTCCTCGTTACACATTTTTTTGTGCCTTTGGCTTTCTTAAGTGAAGATGTTTCAGTATTTATGCAATAAAGTTTTGCGCGAAGTCCTGTGAATTCTGTAATTAACTCACCAGCCATTTCATCTTTAAAATATCCAGGTTGTTTAATATTAACATGAGGTATACCATATACATTATCTTCTTTAAAATTACTAGTGTCAAAGTATTGTAGGTTAAGTTTCATATCCTTGTAGAAATCATCAGTCCTTATCAAATATAAAAGACTATCAGTATCTGTGTAGCAAAGGCATATATTTTCTCCATACATTTTTTTCATAATCGCGTAATGGAATCTATATAAATGTCTCTTCGCGAGTTCTAGAACAGTAAAGCCAATATATATTGGTCGGTCTAGATTGATTTGTGTTGGCTGCATTTGAATAGCTACCAAATTTTCGGTAAAAATCGAGAGATTCATAAAATTTGGCGCACTTATATATTTTTCAGCGCCGCAAATTTTATTAGTTCTGTTAGAACAATCTTTCCATACATTAACTAGTTTTACATCAACTTGATTTCTTTTGTTTTCTATCGTTTTACCAAATATAGAGTTATTCTGTTTTTTAAAAAAATCCCTTTCAAATTCGGAAGTTGCATTTTGTCGCAACAATGTGTTTAATTCAATGTAAGGTTTTAGAAATTGTTTCTGATCGAAAGCCAATACTCTGTGTATTTTTAATAGTACAAGTCCGTTTCTCAAACATTCTTTTAAATGAGTATAATGTATGACATATTTATATTTATTATGTAGGTTTGCTATTAGCTTTTGAGATTTTCCATTAGGCGGAATACATTTTTCTGGCGCGAATGGTAAATCAGAATGATGATCATGTATTTGTGGAGGATATTCAAGGTCCACTTCAAGTATGTATCCGCGATTGTTACTATCTGGTATCGATTCAATGTTGTTAAGGGTTTTAATTTCGTCTTCATTTAGAAAGGAAAAATTATTGGTAGGAAGACATTTCATCATCGTATATCCATAAAGATTTACACAATCGAGGTACATTAGATAAGAATTGGGCTCGTATTTATTGTAATTAGACAAATATTTATTATTTGCTTTAGCATTTCTGAGAGAACATTGTGCTAAACCTCCTCTAATGCCTTTTTCAAGCATTTGATACATTTCAACATCGGAAATTAAATCAAGCTCAACTTTTGTAAACAATAACATGGCATCCCAACTTAATGAAGGTGATGATACATAATGACAAGGATCTAAGTTGTAGTAAGTCAAGCTCATTGTTCTGAATTTTTCAAAAACGTCACATAATAATAATACATCGCATTTTAAATATAAATCGGTGTACTCCCCTAAATCTTTTATGTTAAATTCATTCCAAATAGTTTGCGCATGTTCGTAATCTTTATCTGATATATCTTCAGAAGAAAGCCTATTAAAAAAACTACTCTTGTCAGGAAGATTTGGTTCATTATAGCGTTCCATCGAATTCAAATAATCATAGCAATATACTCCTTTTTGACACAATAAATCAAACGATTTACTATCAGGATAATATTTTTTTAAATTTTTAAAGTCACTTTTCTGCAGTGTTTTTACTAACTTATCCAAGCCGCAACTAAGAAAATTGAACGAATCAATAAATTTCAACTGAGCGGCATTGTTGGAATCAATTGGTATAAACTTTGTGATTGATATGTATTTTTCCTTTGTTTTTGAAATAAGATTAATACGTCCTATGATCGCAGATAGCTCGGTAATAAATAAATGACAGTCATATCCGGAAAGATTGTGGAATATGATTGGAATAAATTTACATGTCCTAGCATTCAAATTACATCCCACGTGACTCGGACCTAAATAAGCTGAATCAAAATGATCGTGGTCTGCGCATTTTACGTCATCAGCTACAAATTCCTTTTTACACAAGTGACAGATGGTAGCATGTTTAAACGATGCCAGCTCATTTTCAGTTAGCGGCATCATTTCATGTTTAATTGATATAATTTGATATAATTCCATTACATCATTAGTTAGAGCTTCAATAAATTTTTTTACACAATTTGGGCCCCGATAAGACACAAATTTGTTTAGACTCGGTTTAGACTCACAGCATATGTAATAAGCAAAGCAAGTCGCTTGATGTATTTGCACGTTCTCAACATGTTGTGATTTGCTTTTATCCGAATATTCTTTAAGCAAACTTTCAAAATCACCATATATTACGAAAGGAATTCTACGAGTTCGTTCAACATGCGAAAATAATAACTTACTACCTGGTTGAGGCAGAATTGTTTTTACTCTAGCGCAATCGTGATTTACCAGTTTTTCTTGCGATGGAAAATAAATAAAACATTCGTCACACAAAAAAATTCTGCATTTATGTTGTGTAAGTTGTCTATGTACAAGCTTTCCGAAATCTTTTATCAAACAGAAATGGTTTTTCCCGTTTATCTCAATGAGGAGCAGGCTAATATGCGTCAACTTACGATGTTTTGTTTTGTAGAGGGGACCAGATACTATATTGTTTTTATCCAAACCGTACACATTTACCGAAATTAAAGGATTTATCTTTTCGAATATTTTAATATCATTTAAACTCAAAGGAAAAGTCATTCCTGAAGTGTTCAGAATATGTTTATAATGTGGATATGACGACACTCTATTTGGATTATTTTTTGCTGGATACATATGCGCAATTATGCTCCATAAGAAACATCGATCATCTTTGTTTTGAATGTTTAAACATGATTTGGTGTTTTGAATTTCTCGCGGCAATTTCACGTATGAGCCCGCCCGTAATGGATTGTATTGATTAATATTTAATTCTAAATGACTGATAGAATTTAGTGTCCAACCACTCCCCGACATTTCGAATTCTGAACATTTCGTTATCAGCTTTTGGACACATGTTTTATAAAACGATATCAAATCAGAGTTGTAAAAAATCTTTACAAATGGCACATTAAATGACTTAAGGGCTTTTTCATCATTTTTAGGTAAATAATATGACACAAAAAATTCCATGTTGACTTTTAATGCATTGTGTTGGATCAATGATTTTTTTATTAATTGTAAAACTGAAGTAGAGGCTTTATTCAAAAATTCCTCAGGCAGCATATTATTCGAAATAGGGTTTATTTTATAACTTACAATTCTAGATTTAAATGCACTAGCTATAATCTGCACATCTGGGAACTCAGAGTTGATCAAACAGTTTGATTTATGAATACTACTTTTATAATGCGACGAGATACGAGACACCTCAATATTACACTCTCTACAATATACCATTTTGCCTCACTTGTTCCTTAGTAGGTATACTTGATAACAAACTTGAACTGATAAAAAATATTAAAAAATATAGGTAAATATTTGAGGTATTTACTTAATATAATAGTTGCATGAATTGATATGAAGCGATTAACCTGCCTAGATGTCGGTAATAATATAAATGCATAGTTTCGTAATCTGAGATTTAATTTTACTGTTTGCAATTAGTTTTCAGTAGTATATTTCAGTATTTCAGTTTCTATATTTAAATTTTTCAATATTCCAATATTTCAATATTCCAATATTTCTCATTTATAGTTTTGCTGTAAATAAAACAATCATTAGACATAACATAATAATAACCAGTTAAAATTTTATTCATGAAAATAAAACTTACATTTGTTGATTAAAAAGTATTGTAAATGCTTTCCTATTATAAGGTATAAATAAAATAAAGATAACAGTTAAGTAAAGATAGCTAGATAAAAGTGAAATAATTGAATATTATTGCGTCAGTATGTTAGAACATATTGTTCATTGCGGTATCATGGGATACTTAAATGTATAGTTTGGTAATCCTAGTTTGCAATTTACTGTGTAGATATTATTATAATGTTTGCAATTAGTATTTCAGTTTCTATATTTCAATTTTTCAATATTTCAATTTTCAATATTTCAATATTTCAATATTTCTCATTTTTAGTTTTGCTGTAAATAAAACAATTATTAGACACAAAATAAGAATAACCATTTCAAATTTTATTCATAAAATCTAAAACTAACATTAACTAATTCAAAAGTAGTATATATGCAAGTAATTACCTATTATAAGGTAGAAATAAAAATATCAAGGTAATATAATAAAGTAAAGACAAAATGAAACAATTGCGATTGTACCAATCTGTTAAAACATACTGTTCAATGTAATTTCATGGGATACATTATTGGCTGTATAGCCTTGAATTCATTTTTCCCGGCTTCTACAAGTGTTGACAATGCGCGCCATACAGGTGTTTGGGTGTCAGTACACAATTTTAAAGTAACCAGGGCTCTTTTCCAACGTTCTTCGCTAGGCTGACATTCAGCTTCTCGGGAATTATAGACCCTTAACTCGACGTAATACTCCCCGCCACGTGTGAGATCTCGTTGTGTTGTATACCCGCTCGTTCCGCGCTGTGAAAAGAAGCTCCGCAATGTAGCCGCACGCGCTGGTTTCACCTTGCTGCTTTCTCCGATCTCCTGAAAAAAAATCAAACAAATAATAAGTGACCTTCATACGTAACAGTTTATTGATATAACTGCTGTAACAAAAGTAAGTTACATAAATGTTTACAAAAATAATCTAGCCTGCATTAAACAACGCTTATCCACCATCGTAACTAAAAAAATACCCTGCCTAAGAGGGCCATGGTGCCGTAAACAATCATCACACACACACACTGAGTATCACACCCATAAAAATAAGTAAACGAGCGAATAATATTTTTTCATTACCTGTGTAATCGAGGGCTGCGCCAGAGGTAATTCTACGTCATCCGTGTCCGAGCCAAAGAAATGGGATGTCGTCAACAGTTCTGTTGACACCGCCGCTGGCAGTTTTTTCTTTCTCGATGAAGACCCAGCGCCGCTGCTAGCCGTCCGTTTCTTTGATGCGCCTCCGTCTTTCTTCTTTTCTTGAGCCACCTTTTTTGCAGGAGGTTGTGGTGTAGGTGGAGGTGCTACAGGCTCGGACCCCGCCGGTGTTTCGTCGTCCGATACATCAATCTCATCGGCCCAGAAAGGATTTTGCGACCAGCCCGGCCTGAAAGCAATAATTTAAAATAATTATAATAGAAGATAACTTCGCAACGAGTTAACACAACATTGTTTCTGAACATTGTTTTAGCCTAGCATAGCAAAATGCTTTATAAATAAAAAATCCATGAGTTAACACAAGTTAGTTTGCCGATCAACACAGGTACCTAAGTCACATTACACTTTATACGTTTACATCCTCACACTCACAGTCCACACTTAGTTCAATGACTTGTATAGCGGGTGCCAGAAACATTCACTTCACTCATAATCTCACCTTGAACCAGAAATACAAATTTCCCTTGGGGAAGTAAATTGAGCTTCTGTCAGGAATCGAACCCGAAACTCCCGGTGTAGAAGGCAATTACTTAACAACTACGCCAGCATGGCATCTAATTTTTTTCACCGAAGTTATAAGGCAATTTGCACTCACTAATAATTCATTCATACTAACAATAAATACTTTAAGGTCACTTACTTACATAGTTAGGTTCCTTGAAGTTCCGAATATGTAAATAACTGCACTTTTTTTGGATGCTGGAGCGTCGTCGCCCACCACTGAATATCCGCTTTTAAATGTAGATGCACCAAATCAGTCCTATTTATAATCTCATTTTATAAAGATGCATTCACAAGTCGAATCTTGACTAAAACGTACAAAAATAAAAAAACAGAAAGGTTAAAGTTTTAACGATTGTATACCTTAACGATCTTGTAAACAAAGTTCATTTCATCTTGTCAACCGATAAACAAATCTGAATGAGACTTTATGCTGTCGTCAAGGGATGTAAAGCGATGACTGCTGCACATTCTCGAGCAACTGGAGACAAAAATCCTATAAGGAAGTGGCAGGTACTTATACCAATTACGAGTCTTTTAAATTACAGATCTCACTTAACTGGTAAACAACATATTTCAATTGATCACCAGTAATGAGAGAACCTCTCGAATAAAACAATGCTTTTTATGAAAATCCTTATAACTAAATCTTTTAGATATTAGTAGCGAAACAAACATCAATAAGTCGATTTGTATTTTTTGACGATACTAAAAATGTATTGCTACTTAAGTAAATATTTAAAAATCACATAATGTTCTGATCACTACTGTTACCTATTTAGTATTTTTATTAGACATTAATATGTAGGTACCTACGTTAAATTTTAACCAAAACGTATATTATAATTTTAATTATGTAAAATCATGAAACGAAGGTTGTATCTTTGAACCATAGGCCGTCATTTATTTATTTATTCATTATAATCAATCTCTTTTTTAACTTTTTTTATTTTCTATACAAGATGATTACTACAAAACATCAAAAGAACCAAAAGCCCGTAAAGTAACCTATGGATAGTGACAATGGAGTCTTATCGCTAAGAGAAATTCTTTTCAGAAATATTTGTATCGATATAATCACAGTAATATTGTTGTTTGCTAAGAAGCTATTTAATAGTATAGATAGTGAAAAGTATAGATATCTTAGAAAATACTAAAAACAAAAACTTTTAAACTCATAGCCCACACTAAATTCATAGACTTGTATCTTAGGTGCTAGAAACATTCACTTCTTCACACACACACACACAATGACACCCAGAACCAGAAGTGCATATTTTCCTTGATGAGGAGATTTATGCTACTGTCGGGAATCAAACCTAGTACCCGCAACATAGAAGACAAGAACTTACCAACTACGTCAACATGACAGTCTGACTAATCGTATCTTTGATAAAAAAATATGACGAAAAAAATATCGTTGAATCACGTACGCTAGAAAATCCAAATATAGGCTGACTTGATAGCCTAGGTACATAGGACTGCACATATCATTGACATGAGTACAAAATAATAAAATGTAATAATCATAAAAAGTCCCCACTTTATACGTACTCGTACGTACTCTAGGTAACATACCACGGCTGTATAACCCACACTTAAATCGGGATACTATATACCTATGCCTTATAAATGTGTCGGTCGCATCTGTTTCACTAGACAGACAAAGTATTATGTTCTGAACTGATCTGTCTTGAACGGTCTAAAATAAAATGAACTGCTCAGATAAACAAATACAGACTGACCAGATAAAACGATAGCGGTTTATAAGCTAGAGGGAACCTCGCTTTTTTTAATTCAGTGCGACGAATATAGTGAGCGAACATAATACATGTTGTAAAATGCGCTAACGAGACGATTATAGAGAATAAAAACATCTGACACATGATCCGTGCGCAAACAAGTTGTCGGTTCCCTTGTAATTACAATACTACTTATTAATCGTATGTTTGATGTGGATTGGATAGCAGATAATCGAGAGAATTGGGGGTCATGCATCGCGAGCTCGAGCGTAGCGAGAGCGATGCAGATGCAGAACCCCCAATTCTCCCCTACTTGTATGTACATCACTCCGGTCTATTTGCTCAAACTCGAAGTGGTCTCTACTCACACTTGAGCATTCGTTGACTTCTTAAGTACTATCTATGACCGTAGATGTTATTTTTCTACATTCAAATGGTTTCCACTGAGGTCAAGATAAGCGATGAGTGTGTAATAATTTTTATACCACACCTGCTCGGAAAGTACCTTGATACTTTATCAAATTTACGGTAGAAAGTACGTCATTGCATATCGAACAAATATGCGGCGAGAAAACGCATCTGAGCGGGAGAGAAAAGTGTATGAAAATCCATTTCTTACGTGGTTTTTCTTTTTTAATTTTGGGTAAGACTATGCGCTGGTAACCTAAATATCAAAAGCCAAAAAGTTTTTACAGTGAGTTTTTATCTCCAAGTTCGCAAAATGACACTGGCCACTAGCTGTGTGTTGGATGGTGTCAAACAATTAGAAAAAAGAACATGTGAAAATTGCAGATGCCATTGGCGCCATTTTCAATTTGTGTGTTGTTTGAGGATTCAGATTTCGTAGAAAAGTAAAATAAAAGGTAGGTGTAGTATAAAGCACTATGTATCACCCGAGAGAAAGTGCGATTCCCGATCTCGGGTGTTTTAAAGCCCTCGCCTACGGCTCGGGCTTCAAAGGACACCCTCGACGGTGATCGGTCACTTTCTCCTCTCGGTGAACAATGTACTATTGTTTACCAAAAAACGGCCTAGTGCGAGTCAGACTCGCGCACGAAGGATTCCGTACCATTAGCTATACAACATTAGACTTCATATTTTAACCCTTTTTTTGTTTGAACGTGCGCGAGTCCGACTCGCACTTGACCAACTTTTTGTATTTGTTGTTATAGCGGCAACAGAAATACATCATCTGTGAAAATTTCAACTGTCTAGCTATCACCGTTCTTGAGATCAGCGTGGTGACAAACGGACGGACGAACGGACAGTGAATTCTCAGTAATAGGGTCCCGTTTTTATATACCCTTTGGGTACGGTACCCTAAAAATGGAACCAACTTCAACACTCTAAGTGTGAAATAACTTTTGAGTGTTAAAGTCGGTTCCATTTTTTGGCCTAACCCTTGCTACTTACGGGATTGATTGTCATTCATTTTTAACAAATATATCATCAAGAAAGGTAAATATATATCAGTTATTGGAGTATAACACAAAACTGGCTTGAACGATTTTGATGAAGTTTATGGATATAATAGATAATAATGGAATAATAATATAATAATATAATAATAATGAAACGTCAAGCTTTCAATGATCTGCTTTCAAACAAAAAAATAATTATCATAATCGGTTCACCCAGTCAAAAGTTCTGAGGTAACAAACATAAAAAAAATACAGACGAATTGACAACCTTCCCCTTTTTTGGAAGTCGGTTAAAAATGCCTAAGATAGGGCTGAATTTCAACCCTTTTGATATGCCGTTATGGAACTTGATAATTAGAAGTAGAAATGATTATCTATACATAGTCTGTGGTTGAAGGCCGCGCACCGTCCCCTATGACCGTTAAAAAAATACAATTGTAGCACGAAATTTCGGCAGCAATAGCCGACCCCCGGTAGCCGAGCGGTTTAGGTTCAATTCATTGTTTTTTTTGTATGGGATTGTGACTCTCAAGATGCTCACGTGATGTTAAGCGGAAAACTCTGCCTATAGCAAATTATACTGCACCCATTTTTAACATAATTTCACAGTCACACCCAGTGACATATAGTAGTTAAATCTCATGTGACTGTAATTTCATAATAGCATACTGGCTCTCAAGTACTGCTGCCGGAACACACTGGTAGGCCTTTGGTGACATATTTTTTGACGCTTACAATTGCTAAATAGCTTTATTGGAACAGGTTTTAATAATTAATTAATAATTATTAAAATTATTATTAGGCAGCTGTCCTTGAGAACCAGTAATTCTGCGTAAACTTGCGTTGTACTACAGTTGGACTATAGATGTCGCTCCATCCCATTACGATGGTTGAAGAATGAGAGCAAGAACTACAGTTATGAGTCATTGTGTCATGTTAGCTCAATTGGTTAGAGCATACCCCGGCTAAAGGGGTGGATGGACGCGGGTTCGAATCCCGCGCATGACTATAATTTTATCTCTCATAAATTTGTAATTTTGAAAGGATTTAATGAAGTCTCAGAAATCTTATCGCATAGCCATCTAAACTTGAAAGACTCCAAACAGGTTCAGAATATTAATTTTATTGTTCGCTGAGAAAGTGTGGAGGAACATTTTACCAGCTGTTTTCTGGATTTAATCAAAAAAGGTAATTCAATCAATTTAGTAAGTCATACGATATAACTAAATTATTACGCGAATAACTTTACAGTATAAACCATATAAATGTGAGAGGCCTTTGATATCATAGAACGTCAAACCAAGTAGACAATTTTTAAATTTGTTGGATTCCTGTCATGGAAAAAAGTAAATGATAATAATAATGCTAATGATAATTTATTTGCAAGAAATATGGTACAATAAAGGTCTTAGTTTGTAATAAGATTGTTCTAGCATACTTCATCAATCTGACATGCAAATATTTTTTTGTTCTCATATCTTATAATAAATATAAATTTAAACAAGTTCATTAACGTCATAATAAATTAAATCAAACAATTTCATTAACTTCATAATAAATAGCAAATCAATAACATCATTTGTATATTTCAATATATATCATTCTAGTATTATAATCGTAAAAAAAATACAATTTTGTTATATTTAAATGGTAGTAATAATAATACAACATTTGTAGAAAATACAAAAATTCATAAGTTTTGATATCTATGTCAATAAAACTATAAAATAAAACATATTATGTTACATAATATTCATATTTGTCTACAACAAAAAATATTATTAATATTAAAATTTGGCATCAAAATATTCAGTCAGATTATAAAAACAGCCACAGAGTAACAATTTACGTAACTCGCGTTTGAAGGAGGGTAGTGCGAGAATCGTTATTCTTAAGGGCAATTTGTTATAAATTTTCACACACATTGGGAAACAACTATTTCTGTATGATTGTGTCCTGATTTGTATTGGGATTCTCATTCGATCGGGATACCGTGTATTAAAATTGGAATATGTGCAAGACTCAAATAAATATGGGCGTGTTTTGACAAACAGACACACATTCCAAATATACATACTAGGAACAGTGAGCAACTGTAGATCCTTAAAAAGGAGTCTGCATGATATCCAAAAAGGTACATTACAAATAGAACGCAGCCATTGCTTCTGAGAAATTAGAACTCTCTCGATATGGCACAAATTACCCCATATCAAAATGCCATAATTGAGAATTGACGACACATAACCGTGGTAAGCCTGTAAGGCAACTGCTTTGTTTACGGTCTGCCTCAGTCGCCACAATGCATAAGAAAAGCTATTAATTTTTGCACATAAATTTTTGGATGTGTGGTTCCCATGAGCATCGTTGATCCAATACAAAACCTAGAAAAGTTACCTCGCTGAATTCACTTAAAGATATACCATTAATGTTTAAATTGAGTGTTTTCCAGGATGAAATTTTATTACAAAATTGTATAAATTTGGTCTTTTTTAAATTCACTGTCAGTTTATTGGATTCTAACCAGTTTATGATTGAGGCAATAGTGTCAGATAGTTCAATATTGTGACGATCTGAGTCCCTGTTGGGTACTAAAACAGTCAAATCATCTGCGTATAAAACACATTTATATTGGGTTATATTTGGAAGGCCGTTAATATAAATAATAAATAACAAAGGCCCCAATATGCTGCCTTGAGGTACGCCTCGCTCATTAATTATCGCCGTAGACCTGAATGTTTGTTTGGATTTATTGTTAAGTAACTTAGTGATTTCAACACATTGACGCCTATCCCTAAGATAACTGCTTATCCACTCCAAAGCAGGTCCTCTGATTCCATATGTCTCACACTTTTTAATTCTGATATTATGGGATACAGAGTCAAAGGCCTTGGACATATCAAAAAGGATTCCAGTTATGAGCGTACTAGAATTTAAGTTCTGCATAACAGTATTAACCAACTGATATGCTGCAGTGGTTGTCGATCGTCCCTTCTGAAAGCCATGTTGGTCATTACTAATTAAGTTAAATTTGTTAAAAAATGTACTTATTCTATTAAACATTACTCTTTCAAAGATCTTGCTTAGAGTGGGTATTAATGCGAATTAAACTCCTTGGTTTGGACTTTTATTATCTCTGACAAAAGCGTATAGAAATAGTGTATTATTATATCAGCTGAAATCATGTGGCCCAATTTATTTTTAATTAACTACTTATATAATAAGAATACCGTGTTTCCCCGTTTTATTTAACTAAACAAATATACAAAACATCTTGCAAACAAAAGCCCTAACAAAAAGGATATTTTCATAAGAAAACAACTGAAAGTTGAAACATGAAGCTGGCACAATACGCAAACCGCGCCGTGGCCAAGAAAGAAAAAAAAAATTTTGAAAAAAATAACTACTTCAAAAAAAGGACGAGGTTCTCAAATCAAACCGTATTTTTTATAGATTATATGACCATGCATAACTTCTTACAGAGTATTCTGATTTTAATAATTATGTTTTTATTGAAAAGGGTATACCTCTGAGGTTGTCCCATATAAATTTCTACTAACTGAAAAATCCTTGACATACCTAGATGATAGTTGCAAGTTGTAAGGTTGTCGATGGTGGCCAGTGTTGTAAGGGAGTGGAAATAGATTGTTTAACGAGTAACCAGTTTGTAACACTGAAAGTATGAAATAACTTGTTGAAGCAGTGATAGCTCAGTGGCTTTTGCTATGGACTGCCGCGCAGCAGGTCCATGGTTCGAATCCCGCCGCGGGCTTGAGCTTCACCGCATGGTGGAAGGGCATTTTTGCGAATGCCCGCCTGGCTAGCGACCACCCTCAAGTTGAAAATCTGTCGCCAAGCACCTAACGGTGTGTTCCGGCAGCTGTCCTTGAGAGCCAGTCATTCTAGGTTAAGCCTGTTGTATGTAACCACATCATCACTTACCATCAGGTGAGATTGTGGACAAAGGCTTATCTATCAATAATTTAAAAAAAAGTCGGACTATGGTCGGAAAAGTCACTAAAATAAGTGGAAAATAGTAACTCAGATTGATTTGAATCAGCATGGGACCGATTTCATTGAGCTATAACGACAAATTCGACGGTTTTATTTTTCAATCTTGTATAAGATTTTTTCCTATTCTAAGTCGATTGCCTGATGTGAAATTTTATAAAAGTCAATACCATGGCAAAACTTAAATACTGCAACATAATTGGGCGTCTATGATGATGTTTGATGATGTGGTCAAAGATTGTGAACAGGCTAACCTGGTACGGACTCTCAACGATGACTATCGGAATACACTGTTAGGTGCTTGGCGACAGATTTCTACTTGAGGGCTGTAGCTAGACAGGCTAGCATTCGCAAAGTACCTGCTGAGCAGCAGTCCATAGGTAAAGGTGCCTGTACTATAAACTTACTTTTTTATGTAATTAGGTTACGGAACAAGACGAGGCCCACGTGGTTACCGATAACAGATGCATTTCGTCACAAATTATGAACAACACTGCGCCCATCTGTAATTTCACCGACACCCACATCCTCCAAACCGCAGCACATTATTACAACACAGTACACAGATAAAAAATAAAGATGATATCTCTATAAAAAGAAAGAAATTATAATAATTTAGAAACCGCTAACCCATGTTTACCTCGATAACATTTTTGGACTCAGAGATATCTTTAGCAAAATAAAATTGTATACGAATGAAAAAATTTTTGGTTATAACAATGAAATAGTAATGTTTGTCTAGAAAGGCCTATTGGATAGCATGTTAGTACGCTACCTTGTTACTTGAAATGTAAAATGTTCGCGGAAAATCAATAGAATATTTATATTGAATGATTAAAACTAGCAAAAAGCGAAGCTTTGTGAGGGCTTGCGTTTATTTAACAACCTGATTCTAGTGGTGTCATTAGTAACTACGATGTATTTGAGTATCGAGTTTAGGTAGCAGTGATGTTAAATCTATGATTTTCTAACAGATGGCGTTGGTAGTACATTAACAACAACATTCTATCCAATGAATTCAAAATTGTTAGTGTATTTTTTTTATGGTAATAATATAATATTTTTTTGTACAGATAACACATATAAATATGAAGTTAAATTACTATGTTAACGCACAAATCTATTGGCGTGATAGTTTTTCAGTAAAATGTGCCACAAAATGTACGAGTTGTGGGATAGTGAAACTAATTTAATAGATAATACGTTATTTGTAAATTGTCCAAAATTAACGGATTTATTTGTGTTGTTTAGGATCTTTGTAGCTCTTTCCATACAAACATAGTTACCTCGTATATTAAATACTAAATGTTCAAACTGGTTGCAATTATGCATGCATGTCTTAGAGCCTAAAATGTATGCATCTGATTTGCTAGTTTTAGTTTTATAATATATTTTATCTCTTAATGTGAAATTCACAATTTCCATACAAAACGATTTTTTCAAATTAATTTGAAAATTTATTTATGGAAAATTGACAAATCAGTAGCATATATTTTAGGCTCTATGCACAAGTTCAACGATCGTGATATAGACTAATAGTAAGTTGTTTAAGCTCATATACACGCGTTTGTAAATCTTTAAATATAAATATGAGCAATCCTTTGTATTTTGGTATATTATAATGTAGTGGTGTGTACAATAAAGAGTTATCTATCTATATCTATGAGCGTTAGTCTAATACTGTACCCCGTAAAAATAAATGGACCCGCCCCTTATTCCAAGCACCTGTATTTGTCTATCTTAAAAAACATACAGACGAATTGAGAACCTCCTATTTTTTGAAAGTCGGTTAAATAGTGTTAGACACTTCAGTTTTTCTGCCGTTTCATAACATTATTATTATATCATTTACAAAGTATAAAGTGACGTGTAAAACAGAAAGGAATAACAACGCTTGTAGATAATCAACGCCATTTATTATTAGTCGTCTTTGGACAGCGTTTTTGCTTAACTAAGTGCTCAATCTAGAATGCCCGCAAAAATAGGCTCCCGGCTTATTTAAACGCTTCCCCGTTCTACAATCCTTGTAAATCCTTTATTCAGGTAAAAACAGGCGTTCACAATTATTCATTCACATACTAAGTACCTACTAACAGACCTACTTTACCATAACTTGTTACAAATATTAGTATTTATTGCAAATACATTAATGACGGACTCAGAAAACATGAGAACAGGTATACAATCAATTTGTAAGAAATGTGCCTTTAATAAGTGTTTCACAGCTTTATCACACTAATTCTAACGCCAGGTTATATGCCAGCTCTCGATTCATGCCGCATATTCAATATAATTCAAATATGCCGTCATATAATTCATATATATATAAGCCCATAAGGATATGGACTCATTGGTATACCAAAATCTGTATTTGTCCCTTCTACTCATTTACAATATTCCACGGAAACTGTATGAGACATCCCACTGAATGTCCAAAAAGGGAATCGAACTTTGTTCTATCACCGTTATAATAACACACGACAAGATAAAACAATGAGAATTCATTGTTTTATCTTGTCGTGTTCCATTAGTTCCGTAGAACAAACATTTGATCACACAAACATAATAGGATTTACATAATTATATGAAAAATGGTGACGTAAGTTAAGAAAAGTATAATAGGTACATACCTACATATAATAATGTCTGTATTCAGGTGTAGGCAGAGGTGTGTTACTTATGTTTCGCCAATTGGTTTTTGGTCCCATGTAATAGGGGGCGAGCCTATTGGCGTTCACCGGGCATAATTTTATAGGGTCGCACAAAATGTTTTCTCTAACACACAGGTCGAATTACAAGGACATATTAAGAATAACATATTAAAGCTAACAACATATAAGACAGGAACACAAGAACATATTGTTTGAAACCCTGGTAGGGTACTAAGGTGGTATACAGTCCTGTTGTGCGTCTAATGCACATAACACCCTACTCACATCCACGTGAGAAGTGGCATGCTGCTCATTTGGCTCATTTTCCCTTAGTCGCCTTTTAGGGTGTCGTAAAAGGAGAAATGGGGAGGCGACATTCTAACCCGGCACCCTACTGGTAAAATCTATAATAACATATATTTAACAAAACATTAAACTGCTAAATAGAGTTAAATTTTCTTGCGCTCGTAGCGAAGTTTGCTTAGCCATTCTGTTCCTTTCAGCAAAGCTAAGCAACGTCTGCCTCGGTCATGAGTTGGATGGGTGACTGCTGGTGACATTACTACTGAGCGTGCACGTGCTTCGGAGGGCACGTTAAGCCGTCGGTCCCGGTTGTTGTTTTAGGATGGCAATCGTTATAGCATGGTGGTAGGGAATTTTGCGAATGCACACCTGGTACCACCCTCAAGTAGAAAATCTGTCGCCAAGCGGTGTGTTCCGGCAGCTGTCTTTTAGAGCCAGTAGTAATTCTAGGTTAGTCTGAACAACATCTCCGTTCACATCATCACTTACCATCAGGTGAGATAGTGGTCAAAGAATAACCTATCAGTCATTAAAAAAAAATAACAATGTGTTCTTCACCTATCTTATTGTATCTATTAAGGGGTAGACACTATGTTCTTGTGTTCTTTATATGTAGCACTCATTACTATCACTCAACCACACTAACTCAAAATGTCTTGTCCTTTTCAATAAAACAGTAAAAAAATTAAAAAAATCGGCCAAGTGCGAGTCGGACTTGCGCACGAAGGGTTCCGTACCATTAGCTATAATGGTACATTTCCGCAACATTAGACTTCATATTTTAACCTTTTTTTGTTTTAACGTGCGTGGGTCCGACTCGCACTTGGCCAACTTTTTGTATTTATTGTTATAGCGGCAACAGAAATACATCATCTGTGAAAATTTTAACTGTCTAGCTGTCACTGTTCTTGAGATGCAGCCTGGTGACAGACGGACGGACGGACAGCGAAGTCTCAGTAATAAGGTCCCGTTTATACCCTTTGGGTACGGAACCCTAAAAACGAAACCTCGTCCACAGCAGTGAAGAACACAGCGTTTGAAGCAGTGATAGCTCAATGGCTTTGGCTATGGACTGCCACGCAGCAGGTCCATGGTTCGAATCCCGCCGCGAGCTTGAGCTTCACCGCATGGTGGAAGGGCATTTTTGCGAATGCCCGCCTGGCTAGCGACCACCCTCAAGTTGAAAATCTGTCGCCAAGCACTTAACGGTGTGTTCCGGCAGCTGTCCTTGAGAGCCAGTCATTCTAGGTTAGTCAGTTAACACCTTCGACCACATCATCACTTACCATCACGTGAGATTGTGGTCAAAGGCTTACCTATCAGCAATAAAAAAAAAAAAAAAAAAAAAAACATAATCACAGATTGTAAAGCAACCGATGACGTCACGCGGGCTACGAGCTGCCGCCCGCAGTGCTAAGCGAGACGTCAACGCGGGCGTCCCGAGCTCTCCTTGAAAAAGACCACCGAATGTGGTTGAAACTATAGTCGGAGCTATCTGACTGATTCACGTGAGTTATCCCGTATTATTTACTAAAAATGAGTGAAAACCACGTTAGTTTTTATAATAAAAAAAGGGTTTTTTTTGACAATCGCATGCATATAACTGTCAGTTTTTATCGAATATTTGTGTACAGATCTTTCCATTCACGAAGGCGCGCCTTTCTATTATCGTAGAGTGTAGTAACAATAACCACCGCTACTAATAACCCATTTACACTCATAGATGATACCTATATGATCACTTGTGTAGGACTAAGACGTCATGTAGGTATACAAAGGCTACCCATGTTAATGCGCATCAATGTTTTACTGTGCAGGGGTACGCTTTAATTTGTTAAATTTTACGTGATCGCTATTTCAAACAACAGTTTCTATCGATAGATACAAGATACGTCAAACGTGGTTTTGTAGTTATCAACGATTTCATTGTTACAATGTCAAAACTGTCATTTTTATTGTTGCGATCAGAATTCATTGCTACAGAAGATACGTGATCGCCCTGCAGATGTTTAGGTAACAATATTTAAATTTTTAAAATAAGTTTCCAATTAGTATATTATCTATGGTTATAATAAGTTTCCAATTAGTATATTATCTCTGCTCTCTAGTATTTTCTAACTAAGTATTTACTTAGTTTTAGTAAAATTATCCGTGGCCACAATGATCAATTCACGAAAGCGACGTGTAAGTAACCATTTCCTATAGAGTTTTACTTATAAGTGTAATATCTGTACAGAATACTACCAAATTGGTTGTATTAAACTAAATACTAAAGAGTAACCCCAAGTACTCTGATAGAACGAGACAAAGCTTCTCCCTCGGATCGGATTTTGTTGTGCATGCGGCTGGTTCCATATATGAACGGTTTAAGTATGATTTTTGTTTAACACAAGGGTAAATAAGTTTGTAGTGCTCAGTCTAGTTGTTTTAGGTATACATAAAACGTCTTTGGCATTGCCTTACTTCATCTAAGCAAAGAAAATATAAACACATCTTTACTAATTTATTTTTCCGTAGAGAGAAGTAATATTGCTAAAGACTAGGAGGAAGTATATCTATGATATACTTCCTCCCTTGGTCTAAGAAAACAAGGTCTTCTACTCCCGAAGAATCACAGGCTTGCGTCACTACCAAATTGGCTCTTTATTAAAACTTGATTGTAGCAGCATATTACAAGTTCATGGTTCTTTTTCATGTTAAGGGTATATTTTAGACGAACGCCCCCATGCAAAACGCAGCTCCAATCTCATTTTAATAATAACGAATAAATCTCTATGATTTTTTACCTACGTAATCAAGACCCTAATATCTAGGTTTGTGGAGCATCAGATTTTCATTAAATTAAACAGTTTTGAAATTACACTAGCTCAAAAACTCGTAATTTTAGATAAAAGATTGACCCAACTTTAAGCATCTCTTTCAAGAAAAATAAGCATGTTTTTAATATTTCTATTGCACCACAAACATGGGGAATATATTGAACTTTCTATAATGGGAAGTTATTTATACATGTGTACTATACTTTTTAAATAAATCTGGAGCTACGAATAACTGACTCAAACTCCTAAAACCGAATGCTATATACTAAACGCTATATATTAAAAACATAATTATTAGTCCAAAAGAAAAAGGATTTAAGCCAGAAACGATAGGTCTAATAATACACTCTATTTACATGCGAGTTTTTTTTAAATAACAAGTTGAGTTTATATAAAAGTTCACGCTTTGGCTGGCGGGTATATGTCCTTAATGTTTTGATATAAAATATCAATACCTACAATATTTCAAACGTCTAATAGAAAGTCACACATGAATCAATGTTCATCTCAGCAAATGGTATGAAAAAAGTTGTCTCCCTATGGTTCCACCATTTTGACAAATATCGCCGTCTCTGTCTCACGTATATGATTTGCATCTGTTTCGCTCTCGCTCGTGCACATATGCGCAGTGATTCGCAAACTTTGTGGTCGGCCCATTTCTGAAAGCTACGAGTATAATAAAAAAAAACATGTATTTTTTTCTATTGTGACGGAACAAGCTCGAGGCCCACCTGATGTTAAGCAGACTAACATCTGCCTATAACAGATGCATTTCGTCACAAGTTACGAATTGCACTGCGCCTGTCACCAAGAGACATAGATGTTAAGTCTCTGTACCTGTAATTTCACTGGCTCTCAAGGACTGCTGCTGGAACACACCGTTAGGTGCTTGGCGACAGATTTTCTACTTGAGAGGGTCGCTAACCAGGCGGGCATTCGCATAATGCCCTTATGCAAAAAGTAACTCTAAGAGTAAAAATATAAAAAGCAGTGATTTGAAGTTTTTTCATTTCCCGCAAAATTGTCTGTAGCCGAAGAACGGCTTCGGTATTGTGGACCTCAAACAACTACTAAATATGGTATGAAATGTATGTTTGGTTATATAACGTACCTACCTAATTGGTTTTTACTTCCGATATTTTTGAGCTTACTGCTAACTAAACTGAACACCAAAATACAGATACCTGCATTTTTTGGCATAGGAAACAATTACTTGATTTCAGTCTATGAAAAATTTAGGCCTAGTAGCTTCGACGGTACCCATCATTAGAAAACTATTCGGTGTCAAACACTCTGTACGAACTTGATATGATAACCATAATTTATTCAAGAATCACTAATCTGTGTAATCTAAATCACTAATTTCACGTGATTTTCTTTATTAAAAATATAGTGAAATCTATTAACTGTTATTTTACTGCCCCTTAATTTCCTCAAATTAGGTATAAAGTTTGAGAGCCGTTGATGACGGTATGCTTGACAAGCTTGTGTCCCGGTACATGACATCCGGTCTCGGAGTGTAATACCTGGCGTAGTAGGTATATTATTGTACCATGCTTCCTCCTAGGCTAAACTTCATATTGACATCTTCAATCATGACAAAATCGTTTGTGTTGTAATTTTTATACAAAACAAAATAAAACCCATAAAAATATTATTCGTTTATAGTTGGTACTTGCAATATGGGATACGACAAAGAACTTTTGAATTTTTTTAAGAACGGTGCAAATGACGACCTGGCTATTGATATACTTGGTAAATAAAAAAGTCGAACTGAATAAAAAAAAATCGGACTATAAGCATAGTAAAACTCTGTAAAACCCATCGGTAAAACTAAAAAATATGCACGTACTTTGATTTCATAGTAGTACCAAACGCGGCTGGTACGTGTGCGCGCCTGTACGTACGCGCCACAGCACGCACACTATGACAAATATCTAGCGTGACCAGAGTGCGTTGATTTATTTAAAGAGATTAACAATCACAAAAGTCGTGTCTGTAGGTAGCTACGAATTGATTTGCTTTAGTTTACGTATATATATTACGCAGATTCCTATAATACAGATATGGGCAACCTGCGTATCCCGTCTAAAAGTCTAGTAGGCATTTAAATCTCCTACGGACCTCCAGTCGAACTATTTCGCTTGTTTTTTAGTGTGTTTGATTTTAGCGAGGGAGGCTCGTAGATAAGGTACTAAGTCCAGATGTGTTCTGGACTAGTAAATGAAAAATAGACACAAAGGAACTTTTAATTTAGGTACAGCCGAGATACATAAGCCTTTGACCTGAATTTCGCCTTATGGTAATTCATGACGTCATTGAAGATGTTCAGGCTAACCTAGAATTACTGGCTCTCAAGGACAGCTGCCGGAACACACCGATAGACTAGCCAGGCAGTCATTCGCTTAATACCTCTTCGCTTACCACGCTGTAACGACTGCCAGCCTAAAACAGCCGATAGATGGCAACATGCTCGCCACCTATTACACGGGGCCATAAACATATCTGGCGGAACGTGGGTGTGTAGCACCTCCTCCTTCGCTGAAAGCAGGCGGGACGATATGTATAAATTGTTGGATGTGATATTTTGATGATATAACTTCTCTTACCTGTGGGGTGTCGGGTCAGAAATTCTCCCCACTTATCTTCCTGTGGGAGACGTATGAGGTGATGAAAGTGAAAATACCAGAAGACAGGCAGCAGCGCCTTCTGAAGAATTGTCATCGTAGATTTTTGAAGCGCTCGTAGCAGTTTGCTTAGCCATTCTAAACCGATCAGCAAAGTTAAGCAACGTCCGCCGCGGTCATGAGTTGGATCTGTGACCGCTGGTGACATTACTACTGAGCGCTTCCGTGCTTCGGAGGACACGTTAAGCCGTCGGTCTCGGTTGTTGTCTTTGGATGGCAGTCGTTATAGCATGGTGGTGGGGCATTTCGCGAATGCCCGCCTGGCTAGCTACCACCCTCAAGTAGAAAATCTGTCACCAAGCACCTAACGGTGTATTCTGGCAGCTGTCCTTGAGAACTAGTAATTCTTGGTTAGACTGAGCAACATCTTCAACCACATTATCTCTTACCATCAGGTGAGATAGTGGTCAAAGGCTAACCTATCGGCATAAAAAAATATAGGTATATATAGTTCCCAAAACATCTAGTAAGCGTGGGAATTATGATGAGCCTTGACAACGAGGACGATCTCTGTTCCGGTTGATGTGATGATTATCTTCTGTACTCTTTCTCTTAGGATCTCTGAGAACCTTGCACGAGATGCAGCAAGTCCATGCAAAGTCCACCAGACATCCCCTCGCAAACCAAAACGGTAAACGACTGAAGGACATGGACAAACTAACGATAGACAGAGTTTCCTCCACAAAGGACAGAGTACGAGAGAGAAGGAAACATAGAAGGGATGTCGATTTAAGATACATGAAGACTATGAGGACTTTGAGAGATCGATTTAAGTCAGCTTACGTATGTAATAAAGATAATGCCATTCTTTATTGTAGACTAGCTTTCCAGGCGTGGCTCCGCCCGCGCGTATGTCGGTTATCGCGCAAAGACATTAACCTCTTTTTGCACAGTTGAATAAAAACTATATTATGTTTTTTCCCGGGTCTCAAATTATTTCCCTACCAAATTTCATTCAAATCTGTCCAGTAGTTTTGGCGTGAAAGCGTAACAGACAGACAGACAGAGTTACTTTCGAATTTATAATATTAAAGTACTGATTTATATTTCCTAATAAGTACCTACAATCATATGTTTTCGAACGGTTCCTCTCTAAAAGAAGCCTTTGAAAGAATCCTGTGCTTTCTTGTTTCTGTGTTTTCTGTAATAAAAACTAGATTTATTTGTTGAACACGTTTAATTTCAACTTAAAAACAAAACTTCGGACTTTTAAAACACATCAAGTACCTCTAGTCTCTTTAATAAGTGTCCGTTTTGGTTGTACTACAGCAGTGTCACGTATTCTGCCCCGAAGCAGTAGTGTGCAAACACTGCTGTGTTTTGGCGTGAAGGGCACTACTTACTGCGGCGTACTGTAGCAAGTATACTGGGAACGATAACATCTGGGAGTGACAAGTGCAATGCACACGGTGACGCTGCAAGTGTAATAGACAGGTCGTAGTACGCATTCCATCCAGCACACATTTAGTTCATTATAATTTTTCATAAAAAAATAGGTCGCGAGAATCGGGATAAATAGAATTCTACGTGATCATCTACACATACTACATTCTCTTTCCCTTAGGTCTTCACATAACCTACTTCTTCACTCACCGGCGCATAATACAGTATTTTATAAATCGTCCTTTGCTGCACAAGCTGTGCGCCTATGGAACGCACTCCCTGTTACAATCAGAAGTGCTCAATCACTCAATATTTTTAGAACGCAGGTCAATAATTACTACCTCTCTACCGTTAATAATGCTCTCTGACATATGTATTTTCTCACTTTATATATATATATATAATTTTTATTTTTATTTATTTAAATGAGTATATGTTTATTGTGTACTTATGTGAGTATATATTATAATATATATATATATATGTATATATATATTATCATATTTTAATTTGATATTTATGTAAGTAATATACGTAGTTTATTTATATCGTAATTCGTAATTTATATTATTACAGATTTGCACCACCCTACCTGTTCAAAAAATTTATTCTCTATCCATCCAAAGGTTGTCTGGAAGAGATCGCTTTTAGCGATAAGACCGCCCTTTGTGCCTATATATTGTTATTATTTCTTTGTAATGTCCTGTTTTTGGTGTCAATAAAGAGTTATCGTATCGTATCGTACTGCTACTTTGTCGATTTGCCTAATTAGTCGTTTTGCTTAGTGGTTAGGTACGGATAGGTTCCGATCGCCTAATAATTCACTTTAGTTACTTATGCAACCACAACTTGTTAATTTACCTTACTTACAGTATAATACTACCGTCATTGGTAGTATGAGATGAGATGAATGAGATATAATATACTTCGCGGCTTCACCCGCGTAGTGATAGATTATGATGATGATGAAAAGTATTCTATGTGGTAATCCAGTGCCGCATTTACCTTCAAATTTACCAAATTTCATCAAAATTGGTCCATCCGTTTTTGCATGAAGAAGTAACAAACATACAAATAGACTCAAAAACTTTCGCCTTTATAATATTTCTAGTTACGCCCCGCGATATCACCTACGTGGTGATGGATGATGCTAATGATGATAACGTTGAAAAGGAGCTGCATCTACCATCATTCCAAATTTCATAAAAATTGGTCCATTCGTATGAGCTTGACGATGTAACAAACATACAAACACACTCACAAACTTTCGCCTTTATAATATAAGTGTAGAAGTGTAATAAGTGTAGAAGTGTAATAAGTGTAGAAGTGTAATAAGTGTAATGTAATGTTATAAGTGTAATGTGTGTGTAATGTGATTAATTCCAGCTATGCAATAAGCGTCATTGCCTCCCGTTGCAAGAACGTTTGGAGCTTCACAAGATGGAGAAGCATTCCTCAGACAAAGGTTCTTGCAGGACTCAGAGTGAAACTCAAACCATCGGCATCCTCAAGAAACCCAGCGTAAGTTCCTGTTGTTCTAAATAATTCTGTTTAAGGGGGCGAGTCCCTCATTTGGTTACTTTGAAGGTGAAAGCCTCTACCGAAGATCATTTTTGGATAAAAAAATGTTGTGAACGTAATCTTTGGTAACAAATCCGTGCTGACAGTTTCTTAATACCAGCTTGATTAACAGATAAAAAAATAACTGAAGTGCTGCTGTTTATTACAAAATAACAAATTTACGAGAGGAACAATTTAAGTCATGAGCGGGATTCGAACTCACGTCCATCCACCCTTTTAGCCAGGGTATGCTCTAATCCAATTAAGCTAACATGACAATAACATGAGTAATGTAATCCGCAAAGCATGCGTTATTATTACAAACGTAAAAATATTAAAAAATTCTGGTGATTATATTTATTTTTATGAAACTCTTCCAATAATGATGAATTTATTTATCCGTCTTTGGCTAAAATGTGACTAATTATATCTTTAACAAATTTGTGTATCACATTTTACAATTGGCCAACCGCATCCATGTTAAGAGTATTACTTTCGCGCATTTCGCACATACGTAATGTCATAACCGCCAAGGGCAACGCGCATTGAGATTGAACTTTATTATTATTAGTGTTTTGTTTTATTTTCCGGTAAAAACTCCTAATTGACCTGAATCTTAGTCTTTTCCATTATAAACGCCCCTATTTTATTCCTTGTTAATTTTGCGGCAATTGTTGATTTTTTTTTTTATTTCGCGATAGGCAATCGTTTGGCCGCTATCTCACCTGATGGAAAGTGATGATGCGGCCGTAGATGTAGCATGCTTGCCTAGAAGATACCTATTCACTCTAGACTTGAAGACTCCCAGGTTATATTGTTCAGGAAACAAGGACGCGGGTAAAGAGTTCCACTCCTTCGCTGTGCGGATGATAAATGTGGAAGCGTAACGCTTCGAGCGAACTGGAGGAATGTCGACCATAAAAGGATGACGGCTATCAGAGCGTCTTGTTGTCCGATGATAAAGGGGGCATGGAGGAATCAGCTCATGTAATTCCTGCGCACACTCTCCGAAATGTAAACGATAGAATACCGATAGGCAAGCAACCCTGCGACGGTGACCGAGACTCTGTAGTTTGTACTCAACCAGCTAATGAATGTATTAACGGTTCCGTACGTAAAGCTCGGATCTAATAAACAGACGTATAATATCTATTATGAATCTTCGAAGCATTTATGGCCCAGCGTCAACAACTATGGGCTGCCATTGCCGCAGTTCGAATTATTTAGGCGCAGAATGACCAATTGTGAAAACTACAAATGGCAAATTCTAATTATACGTAATTCTTACAATGGCAATTCCAAAATTGTTTAATTTTAAAACACCAAAGTAAATTCAGTTGAGAAATCAAAAATGTATAGCTAAAGTGCGGGGTGAGCTAGGCCTGAGTTTACGTGTAACCTCCTTGATGATTGTTGCGCCACGTCATAAGCGCAGTGTTCCATAGACGCGCCCTACGATAAAATAAAAGAGGTATAATATCTTACCGAAAATAAGGTTTCGAAGCGCTCGTAGCCAAGTTTGCTTAGCCATTCTGAATCGATCAGCAAAGTTAAGCAACGTCCGCCGCGGTCATGACTTGGATGGGTGACCGCTGGTGACATTACTACTGAGCGCTTCCGTGCTTCGGAGGGCACGTTAAGCCGTCGGTCCCGGTTGTTGTCTTAGGATGGCAGTCGTTACAGCATGGTGGTAGGGCACTTTGCAAATGCCCGCTTTTCTAGCTACCAACCTCAAGTTGAAAATCTGTCGTCAAGCACCTAACGGTGTGTTCCGGCAGCTGTCCTTGAGAGCCAGTAACTCTAGGTTAGTCTGAACAACATCCTCGACCACATCATCACTTACCATCAGGTGAGATAGTGGTCAAAGGCTAACCTATCAGGCATAAAAAATAATAATAATAAGGATAAATATTTTTGCTGTATGACTACTTTTCGTGATATCTAATAAGTAAATTTTATTTAGCAACAAACCGAGTTGGCGGTCTCCGAGAATAAGGATTCCAGTTGTTCCAGTGTTGGCGAACGGGATTCTCAAAGAACTATGGCCCCCACCAAACACTGTGTCAGTATAATTTTTATAAAAGTATTATATTATACATTTGTTGGGGAAAAATTTTCGTTTTGTGATATTATACAGGACGTCCCACGGCAATGCCACATGGAGGGAAAGTACCTTGAATATTGTAGATGGAACATTTTACTGAAAGAAGACATTATTTGAATTTAAAAAATAATTTAAACTGCATTCATAGATATTGAAATAATTACATGGTTGAACAGAGAATAGAAACTGTTACACGAAAAAAAAAACACCCTGCAGTGTTATCATACCGATCGAAATATTTCATAATAACGATTATCTTTTTGCTAAATAACATAGTTTCAGAAATAAAAGGAAAACCATGAATTTTAACATTTGATGTGAAATTTTGAATTATTTCTTTATAATCAGCCAGCCGCATTGCATGATGGACAAAATAATTTTCGTGTGTTTCGGCTCAGGATACGGCTCGATTTGTTGCATACAACCAGGTACCTACTTACTAATAACGTATCTCGTTATCATTTTATATGATATTTTATCATGCACTTAAATTATAATAGGGAAATGATTTTCAAGTGGGTACATATTTTATTAGTAACAGGTACGTATGATAATGACAGTTGATATATGTCCTTACGGCAATGTCAACTTTTCATTGTTCTGAACAAAGGATATGGTATAGCAGAACCCGGCCTATGATCTAACACGCTCAGTTCTTGTTTCATAATTATTACCATTTTTTTTCATTTTATTAATATAATGTGACGGACACTTCCTAATATTGATAATGATAACATATAAGTTTTTTCATTGATTGAATCACAGATCGCCGATCGCCATATTCTGTAGTGTTGTGGTAGGTAAACTCGCGTTGAAACTACACTCATGAGCGCACAATCGATGTTTCGCCACCAATCGATGTTCATCGATGACGCGACGTGTCATAGAAATAACTGTTTTTTGACACTGAAAAGTATTTCAATTTTATGACAAACGCGCTGTAAAATGTGGCAAGTTGTGAGGCTGAGTTTTGATGGCTTCCACAGCCCACATATTATTGCCGTGTGAAGTGATTCTTTTTTCGTTTTTAAAGCCAGCAGGTCTCTTCTACACGAATCAATTTATGAACAATTCATCTTAGTCCAGTTATGTGTAGAAGAGACCTACGCTTTAATATGTAAAAACTACACTTGGCAATAATATGTGGGCTGTGGAAGTCCAGTCCTACAACCACTGGTATCTCTCTGCATAGCAGGAAATACTCTTCTTATAGTTTTAAGGATATTATATAACATTAATTAATTCGTCTTCCCTGATTGCTTGGATGCATCTAGATGGCTGTGTGTGGCATTTTTTTCTGCTGATGGTATTCTTGTATGGCTATGGTCGGTCTATTTGTATTCTCTTTGCTTACCATCGTTGCCGCCTTTTTTGCGTATTTCATGCATTCTACATGCATTACGTATTGCATTATACACCCCATTTTACGGTATACCTACTACAGGCAAATCCCACTGTCAAACATTCAATAAATTATAACCTCAAAATCAGATATGTTTTTTATTTTTTTCATACCAAGGAAGTGTCCGTGACTAGTTTTTAATTTCGATCGCTTGAGTGATTATATATATAGAACCCCGAAAACAAATTCACGGCTCAGTAAGACTCTAGGCTAAAATGTAGGGATGAAAAACCAAGTCCTTTCACATCAAATGTTAAATTCAAGATCTTCCTTTTATTTTTGACACTAAGTCTTGTTAGTTAGCAATAAATAATCCTTATGATGTAATCTTTCGATCGGTATGATAAAACTACAGGTTTTTTTTTCTCGTGTAACGGGTTCGATTCCCGGCTCAACCATGTTATTATTTAAAAATCTATGAATGCAGTTTAAATTGTTTTTAAAAGTCTAATAATGTCTTCTTTCAGTAAAATGTTCCATCTACAATATTCAAGGTACTTTCCCTCCATGTGGCATCGCCGTGGGACGCCCTGTATATTAGAATAAAAAAGTATATATATATATCTGTCGTGAACCATCTAACGGTGTGTTCCGGCAGCTGTCATTGAGAGCCAGTAATTCTAGGTTATCCTTAACGACATGTTCGTCACAATCATCACTTACCACCAGGAATACACGTTTATACTCTTCTTTTCGGGGGCGCTAATCCTGCACTGACGTCGCTTTTGGAGTTTGCGTGGCAAGCAGGCGGCTCGCCAGATGTTTATATGCTGTCCTGATAAGGCAACGTTTTGCATTGTTGGGTGAAAGTTTAGGAGTGAAATCTTTTGTATTTATAATTTCACTGGAAGTAATATGTTACATTGCTTATTTCAGATAACAACAACACCAAGTCTGAAACAATGTATAACATCAATATCTGGAATCGCTTTGAACAGCAAGCGTTCTGTTGAAACGGAGTGCATGGAAGTCCACATTTCTCATTGCACAAGCCCATATAATATTAAAAGAAATAAAATTGACAACTCTACGTCGTTTCACAAGCATAAACGATATTATGATACAATGAATCAATGTCATATAGACGATGAACGACCTTCTACAAGTAAAAGTATAAGTAAATGTTGTAACACTCAATGTCCTGAATTCGCTAATATACCTAAAACAAACAACAGAAATGTACCTTCTAAAACTGATAACTCCACCAGTTTTCCAACTGACAAAATATTTCAGAAAGATAAAAGTAACAGACCTAAATTTTTGACGAATACAGAGAATTTAAATACTGACGGTGGACGTATTACAAATGAAAAATACAAAGAAAGTGATAACGTAGATGATGATTGTAACTGTTCCATTGAGCTTCTTACTACTGGCAACAAAGTCGATAGTTTTTGTAACAATGAACTTAGTAATTATATTAAAATGCCTATTACAAATGAAGTAATTAAAACCGTTAACAATGAATTTAATACTTTTAAATCAGACAATCAAAAATGTGGTGAAACATCTACAACAAAACGTGACAATATAAATAATAATCAAAATGGCATTCCTAGACGCAAGACTTATAAGTATTCTAGACATAGTGTAAAGTCTAGTCAAAATGTTGAAACACATAAAAGTCCAAGAAGCTATAGCTGTGATACTGAAAATTGCAATCATGATGTTAACTGCACTGAAACATTCGATAGAAAAAAATATTTTATCACTGATATTATAAGTATCAATGAAATTGTTAACAGTGATGGAAGTCACACAAAATCAGCTAGAAGAAGAAAATCCTGTATTACTGATAAACCACGTAAAAGTCTTTCTGATAAAAGTGTATTAACAAGAAGTAATGAAGCACTTAGAAGATTAGAATCTAAAATAGTTAGCAGTGAGTCTATTCGCGGGGCAGTTCAAGAATGGATGCAAGAATTACCTCTTTTTCCTGGCTTTGGCAGGGAATCTAAAGAAGAAATTGATATTGTAATAAATGATTTAATTCAAAATTTGTATGATCTATCAACACAAAGTGACAAATTAGATTACGAAGAAAGAGTAAAGGAAAAAATAGATAATAGCCTCAAAAAACTACCGATTTGGTATCCTGGAGCAAAAAGAGATCAATTTATTTTTAAAAATGATTTAATTCAACGCCTAATAATCCACCTTAGTAAAATAAAACCAGAAAGTGATCAGAAACCTGACGAAAATGTTAGAATATGTACAGAATCTGATATTCATAGCGCTAAAACATTGTACAATGACGAAATTAAGAATGAAATTTCAGAATGGTTGCAGTCAATACAGTTAACTGACGATTGGGATGGAATAAAATACAATATAGTAGACTCAATGTGCATTCAAACCAGCCCACTTTTAAATAAATCCATGAGTAATAAAAATCACAAAATAATTTTAGTATCAACTATAGTCAACATATTGAACGATCTCCCAATCAACATAAATTGTCCTAAAAAAAGACTCTTATACGTACATAAATTTGCAGAAGATCTGGCAAATAGATTGTTAAGTATTCAAGTAAACTATTGCAATCGTAGTAAAAATACAAACACACCTACAGCTTCTCATGCTCGTAACATTAATAATGGAACAGACAGTTCCGACGACTACCACCAAAGAGCAGTTATATGTTGTGCAGTTAGAAAATGCTTTGAAGATGGAAATATCAATTGTCACAATCTGGTTATAGAAGAAACAGGACTTATAATTGTAGATTTTATAGAAATGCCTGACCCCGAAGGAGAGAATTATGCTAAAAATGAAATTATAAATCTATTAGTAACATCGACAAATCTATCTGAAGCTCAAGCTTCAGTTATAGCTAAAAACATTTTAAGAAAAGTAAAAGATATGATTACTGAAGGTAGAATACACATAAGGTGTTGTCACAAATTTATTCCGTCAAAAAACATATCAATTTACACATCGATAGGAGAGAGTAGTTCAATGAACTACCCTATAACATCTACACCAAAAAAGAAAGTAGAGAAAAAAAAAATACCAAAACTTAACCCACAACAGATTCAATATATAAACCAGGTATCAAACCTTATTAGAGCTTGGATGGAAACATTGCCAGAAAGCTTCAGTGCTCCTGAAAAAAATGATTTTAAAGAAACAGTTATTAAAGATCTTGCATATGATATCATGGATGATGCCAAATTAGAACAATTAACTACTCGAAATAAAAATATTAAAAATAAATATTTAGATTATTATGTTCGGAAATGGCTATGGAGATTAAATGATTTTGAACTAGAAGAAGTCAATGCACAAGTTGAAGAATTAGTTAATAGAATTCACGATATACCCGTTCCAATAATGACTGAACCGCAACATGGAAATCGACAGGAGATGGCAAATATAAAGTTTAGGGAAATTGAATCTTGGGAGAAACCTTACCTTCCAAAAGGATCTGATATTTTGGAAGATCAAATATCAATGTGGATGAACGAACAACCATCCCATATTTTTTCCGATGGTATAAAAACTTCCAGAAATAAAGAAATACACGAACTTGCACAAACTTTAGAAAACAAATTAAAAAATAAGCATCCAGCGAATGAAATTTCAAATGAAGTTGGCAAATGGTTAAATAATATTATAAAACCGGAAAATAAATATGAAATTGGCGTGCTCACAGAAAGCCTCAAAGAGAGAGTCATAGGTTTACCACAAGATGCTACATTAGCTGCTTACTTAGATAAAAAACTCAAACTAAAAGAAAAAAGTGAAAATGATTTGGCAAAATATATGGAAATTAAAGAGAATAGATTGCAAAATATAAATAACACAAGCAGAAATGAAAGTTCTGAACAAGAACATACAATGAAAATGTTCTTGTCAAAGTACATTGAACACAATTATGATATTGACGATCCAATGGCTAGGCGTGCTTTCAATCGATTACTAAAAACTCATTTACAGAGGCTTAATCCACCAACTAGAAAAGAAGTTTATGATAATTTGGGAAGAAGTAAAAGGGAAGAAAGATTCCCACCACATAATTTAATCAAAGAACTAGAATATATTAAAGATATTTCAGATTGGCTTAAAAATTTGCCAATTGACGCGACTTACAATACTTTAGGCAACAGAGATCGAATAGATTTTGTAAATAGCTTAGCTATGAACATACGTGAGGTAGAAGATGAAAAAGAGATTAACCCTAATGCAATGGATTACAATTCATACATGGCGTCCATAATACATGAATCTTTGAGACAACTACCGATTCTAAAAGAATACATTAACATACATAACAATAATTTTATGACTAATCAATTACTTTATAAGATAGAAGCACATCGCCAAACAGTTATGAATAGAGCGAAATTAAATGAATCAATTGACACTACTGGGGTGAATACAGACAACATTGGAGATCTTATTGAAGAATTTATTCAAATAAATGGTGATGATATAGCTCAAGACGAAGTAAAACTAGAGGCTTGGGCTATTCGTCTGATACGAGAAATTAAAAAAATGGTTCAAGATACTTCTCGACCGTCAGTGCTATCAAAAGCCTACGTTTATAATAAATTGACAACAGTTCCGATACCGGGAGATGAAACTGCAGATTTATTTAGCCTTGAAATTGAATATGTTAAAGAAATATCCCACTGGATAAAAAATTTGCCACTTTTGCCGATAAGCAAAGAAGAAGAAAACGATAGAGTAAGGAAAATATGTGAATTGGCAGAAAAAATTACTGAAATTGATAAAAAGACAGCTGACGGTCTAAATGACGAAAGTATTAATAAAGAATTTCAAGACTACCTCACAAAATGGATATCAGAACTTCCGTTAGAGCAAAGTCGTGAGATTGTTTTACCAATTGTAATCAAACAGCTCATTAAAAGAATTGAAAAAGTTAAACGAAAGAATCGTTTTCCGGAACAAAATTTTACTCAATTAAATCTGTCTAAACAAATGATAACTGAAAGTACTTCTAGTAATGTTAAAAAGAATAAAAGCTCATCAAACAAATCTCGCAATAGAGATAAGAAGCCCCAAAATATAAATAACTTGATAATTGATGTTATTGAAGGATGGTCAAACACGTTGCCATTTAATAAAGAAAATGAGCAAGCTTCACAAAATATCAAAGATGATATTTCCAGAAAGTTGTTTCAAAAAGTAGGTCAGCTTAATATGGACGCAAGAATTTATAATGATGATTTAGTGTACAGAGAAATGTTAATTGATGAAATTGATAAAATTTTTGAATTTGTGCCTCAGAGTACTAAGTTACTGAACTATAAAGATAAATCAAAATTAGATATTGCTAATGCAATCATAGAGGCTAAAAATGTCATGAAAGACAAAAAAGCTGGTGATACTTACAAATTAAAACTCGAGAATACGATAGAAGCTTCTATCCCTCACCCTATAAATGTAAAACATTATTATGACCCTGGGTTTGAAATATACAAAAACCGTCTGGCAACAATGTTTATATTAGATAATTTTGACCATGGATCTGATGTCGTTAAGTTGAAATACGAACATTTATTGCAAAAACAAATCGATAATTATTTTGAACACGCTACACATTTACGAAATTCTGTGCAATTAACTAAAGATGAAATTCAAAATGAGCTATATAGTGCTTTATTTAAAGTCCCGATTCCAAATGAAGCTGCCATTGCAGAAGAGGTAGCGGAGTTAAAAACTCGATGTGAAATCGACGCTTGGTTTGAAGAACTACCTCTCAAGGATGCTGATGGGTTAGATGAATTACTTGAATGGGACAAAATTCTTTCTACAATGGCTAAAAAAATACGTGAAATTGAAACTGAGGAGCCAAATCCAGACCAAAAAATCTTCAGAGAAATAGTGAAATGGCTTGGCAAATTGCCTATACAGACAGCATATAAAAGTGAAATTGAACAATTTGCCGAAAGACTCCAAAAAACATTAAAATCTACAGCACCTGAGAGGAAATATGTTTTTGATGACATGAAAAATATAAAAGATAGGAAAGGCAAAGGTAAAGCAAAAATTAAAAAAACTAATATACAACACAAAGTAACCGAAAAAAATCAGATTGCAGAATCGATTTCTACTAATAATATTCGGAAGAAACCTTATCATACACCAGAGTTAAGAAACCCAACGAAAAAAGCTGCTGACTTAATTTTTGAAACAGTACAGAATTGGTGTGATCAACTGCCTGTTTGCAATAATTCTTCAAGTGAGAAAATAAACACTCAAATGTTGAAAGATAATTTGACAACTCAAATTGTAATCAAAATAAGCGATTTAAATATGAATCCAGCATATTTTAACGACAATGATCTATATAACGAGTTACTAGATGAGGAATTAGAAAAGTTGCTTTCTAATTTTCCAACAAGTTGCAATTTAGAAAAAAATATACCTTCTAGAAAATATCAACTTATAGAAGCAATAAAATCTATCAAACCATTAATATTGGAGGAAAGAGCAAATCACATATACAAAGAAAACTTACATAAAACTGTTGATAAGATTTTAGAAATGCCGCAGAATACAACCCCCGAAAAGAAAGATCTTTACGTAGAACTAAGAAACGACATCGTAGATGATTTTTTACAATACAAATTCAATATAGATGATGACGAAAGCAGACACACTCATAAGACAAATATGAACAACACAGTTACTGAGTTTGTAAACAATATTGTCGAAAATAATGACAAAATAAATTCGCTTATAAAAACTAATCAGTTAATTAGTGAATTAAAGAAAATTCCTGTTACTCACAAGTTAAATGACAGAGAAGATGTGGAAGAAATACGCATGAAGAATGAGATATCAAATTTTTTAGACGATTTAGATATCAAAGACGTCGATAGTACGAAATTATATTACTTGAAAGCAAACCTTGCGAAGAAATTAAATGAAATAGAAATGAAAGGGCACAGCCCTAAAAATGAATTAAAGATGAAACATGAAATTACAAGATTTTTTAAAAAGTTAGGAAAGCAAGTGAGTTTGGACAATGTTGATGGATTTATAACCAAATTAAAGAACAATGAACACATAAGAAGAGCACCGCAGCGGCACCGCTTGAAAAAATGCCAAGTAGATTGCAAAGGGGTTCGGCACACACATAATCGAAAAAATGAAGATATATCTGCAATACATATTCCTTTGTGCTGCAAACCTGGAACTGTACCTAATGTAGCACTCAGATCAACGAACGATGATTTTCTGGTCAATAAGTTCCAATGCACTGACGCTAACGTATATAATACAGTAATAGCGCGTGGGCCTAATCAGAGAAATAGTGATGTAGACGTAGAAATTTCAGGTGACAGATCATTATCAGAAGATGAAAATAAAAGTCCGCTGAAATGTCCATGTGATAATAGAAAGTATAAGAGGTGCAGGGGCAGGCCATATTGTATGGTTCCAATGAGATGGATCTGTGAGGGGTGCGATGGCTACAATCCATTTTGGTGTCGCATGCCATTGCCTGGTTTCATGTAGATATCAATTTTAAATTGCTTTACCAATTTAGTGTTATTACAATATACGAGTATGGTATTGATACAGTGAAATTATACAGACATGGAAGCATTTTTTCAAGGGGGTTGGGCGAGAATCTTGACCTAGACTGCAAGATTACGCGGTAGTACGGTTAACTCCCTTGTTTTATGTCTTAGGTACTAGAAAGTGTTTCTGTACCATAAGCTTTTCATAGAGACTAAAGTTAAATAATTTTCTGACCACGCTAAACCAACTAAAATTAACTAGTGAATCAGTGATATTCAGTCACTACAACCAATGCCCTTTCAATGAAATCCGAGAGCAAAATAATTACTTATATTACTCTAGGTGCCTGCCTGGGTGAAACAAAACGCAACAATAAAGCATTAAACTAAATACTACTGTCATTTATATAGCACTTTCTTCACCTTTCACCCAGACTCAAAATAGTATAAACATAATCACTTCGAAAAATGCGAATAATTTGAAAGTATCTATTCTATTTACGTGAAATAAAAGGTTTATTATAACGAAAAAACTAGATTTTTATTACTATATTTTATATGTGCTAACTTATCTTTGTGAAAACGTACTCCATGACATACATGCTTACGTTCTATGGCTCTAACTGTATTGATTGTATGGAGGGTAGAGGTAAGGAGAATTATCTCATATGATAGAAAACGGCCCAGCTGTGTATATAACAGTTCAAAAACCTTCCAGGATCGCGCTGGTGTAGACAAAATGGCCCTTAGAACATTATGGTATAAATGTATTAATTGTAAACGAATTGAAATATTATGCAGTTTTAACAATTTCTTTTTCAAAATATGATTTTTTAAATATATTTCTTTCAAATTATATTATTGTCGACTAAAGTTACTAACTGAAAATTTATTATATTCTAAAAATTTTAGATTCAAATATTTATTGCTCATAAAGAAGAATTTTTTATTATAGTTTTGCTCTTGATGGAATTTTTTTTACTCTAGTTTTAAAACATTCATTTATTTATTTCTTTACATTTATTTACTTATTTATTTTGTATCACATATGATTCTTTCTTCTTATTCATATTTTTTTTTATATTCACTCTACGTAGTGATATCCTCTGACCACTATCTCACCTGATGGTAAGTGATGATGTGGTCGAAGATGTTCAGGCTAACCTAGAATTAATGTCTCTCAAGGACAGCTGCCGGAACAGACCGTTAGGTGCTTGGCGACAGATTTTCTACTTGAGGGTGGTAGCTAGCCAGACGGGCATTCGCAAAATGGTCACTTACCATCAGGTGAGATTGTGGTCAAAGGCTTACCTATCAGTAATAATAAAAAAAAAAAGGTAACCAATAGCCACCAGGGATTGGTCAGATCTTGTTGTAGCCGGCATGACATTGGCTAAACCTAGTATCAGCCGCTAGGGTTTATTTGGACCTAGTTCTAACCGGAATGATACCAGCTAGATCTAGTTCTACCCGAAAACAATCGGCTTATACTAGATTTAACCACGAGTCAATGGCTAAACCTAATTCTTACCGGCTACAACAAAACCTAGCCGCGCTTCGGGTTCTAGCCGTAACATATATATAAAATAAAAATGTCCTGATCTAAGGTATAAAGTGCTTTAATGTGTTCCAATATTGCATCCATTGGCCCCAGAACATTTGAGGGCGTCGATGAATTACTGGCCAAGTGCAAAGCTCTATTTAAATCCCAGTATGTACCTCTGCTCCGAAAATAGGTACCTGAAGATCTCTGTCCGCAAAATTAGAATGTTAGAGAAGCATGATTTAATCCTGGGCATTTTAATAATACCGAGCGTCATCCAAAACGGTTTGGTTGGTTTGGTAGCCAATGTTGACGATAACTTGCGCTGTTAAGCCTCGTATTCATGGTTAACATTTGTTTAGCAACATGGTTGCATAAACATGTTGCCGAGTTGCTGTCAACATATTGCGGGCAACATTTGTGTTGCGGAGTGGATCATGCCATGTTGTAGAGTTGACGTCCGGCGAGCGAAAACATCAGTTTATAAACAAACGATGACGCGTGTGGACGTCTTTGCTGTTTATAAACATGGCGGTAGTTTGGAGCAACGATAAAATTATGCAATTAATAGAAATACTTCAATCAAAAGTGTTAATATGGGATTCTTCTATCAAAAAATACAAGGATAGAAATAAAAAGACCAAGCATGGATCCATCTAATCAAAGATAACTTATCAAATTTCCTCTTCGCAGAAGATACTTTCGCAGAACCCACCATCTTTTTTTATTACAAATCTTATATACAGAGAACACAACAACACTCCTTCCTCGTGCAACATTTTAACGCACACTGGCGTGTGTGGATAACCCATATTGATGTAAACAAAGTTTCCAGCAACATTATTTCCGTTCATAAACAACGTTGATCAACTGTTGCTAGACAAATGTCTACCATGAATACGAGGCTTTAATTTGCTCGGCGGATCCGCTCGTTTCCTCTGCAGTATGGGATAATATATCATCATCCAATGTAGCCCGAAACGAATCGTACGCATTATCAGCATTTTCTGAAAAGTCTCTTTTTGCCCGACCCAATGCTCCATGGGAGCCCCCGAAAAATCTTGGGCTTCGAAGAACTCGTCGATACCTTAAATGAACAAATTTTAAACTGTATACATAAAACTTATCAATTTGAGAATTTGTAAGGAAATATTTTATGATGATGAATAGATTCAGGCGTTATTTTGCGGATATCCATATTTAATAGTAAAAATATTTTTAAGATGTTTTAAGAAAACATTAAATTAATAAAACATTTAAAAAATACAAAAGAGTATATCTAGTGACAATTCCGCCTAATTTTCCTATTAAGCCGACGTGACGCACGATGGAGAACTTTCTCGATTGTGCGCTCGTAGGGTCAAGATCTCTAGGATGCTTCACGTTGAATCGAAACGCTCCGAAAATCAGTCCGGCTTGTCTGCGTGGTGTTTGCGACGTCACGTCGGCTTAACAGGAAAATTAGGCGGAATTGTCATTAGATATATTTCTTAAGTGTTTTACTAAAATATTTATTTAACGTTTTCTTAAAATATTTTAAATATATTTGTTATTATTAATTATTTTATGTGTAGGTAGGTCACTAAGCATGACTATGGCATAATGCCGTGCAGCGGCCCATAGTTCAAATTCCCATGCACCAAAGGCTTTGCATATTCAAGCCTAGCTGGCTGTGACTCAAGTAGAAAGTCTATCCACAAACCGGAACGCACGTAACGGTGTGTTCCGGCAGCTTTACTTGATAGTTATTTCCCATTCTATATGTGTAATATATATTCAAGCCTGTTTACTGTATCAGCCAGATTGTCCACTGCTGAACAAAGCCTCCCCCATTAAACGGGGGTTTGCCAAAATCATAAAAAAATAATTTTAAAAAAACACACACAAATTGTATGTATGTACAATTTGTGTTCTTGTTCTACAAGTTTTATTGAAACATATCTCAAAATCAACAAAAAGTTATACTTACGAGTTTTGATCTCTACTTGGTTCCTCTAAAAAAGACTCCAATGGTGCGTGGCTCCCATCTTGTGCCAACATATATATTAGTAAATCCTGCAAAAAGACAATGGTGTACTTTTACTATATGGCAGTTACTCTGGCCAAAGACGGAGCAAAAACACAGGTATGTGATAACGCAAAGAGCCTTTGCAAGCCATCAGCAATGGAAATACGAGAACTATTGCGTCATCACACCGAGAGAGAGCAAGACCTGTGGGATAAGTTAGAAGACTGTAAACATGCAGGCCATGTTCCCAACTCTAAACAAGAAGCTGACCCATAACCTGCTAAAGCTACAGCGGGATGAATTGCGCCTTGTTGTAGGTCTATTACGGGTCACTGTAACCTGAACTACTTTCTGGATAAAACTGGAGCAACAGACAGTCCTCTATGTAGAGGCTGTATGCGTGAAGAAGAGACCGTGGAGCATGTGCTGTTGCACTGTGAAGCCCCGAACAAATAAGAGTTGAAACGGGACTATGTGAGTCATTCTCGCCAACGAAATCCTTACCACCACCACATACGCCACTGGAGCAGCTATGCCAGCGACCCAGAGTCCTCCGCTACATTAAGGCGTTGGGATGGCTTGGGTAGAAGCTGGCGGGGGGAATGCACAAAACACCCCAAGCAGGACGTCAGTGCAGGACGTATTGCCCCCAATTAGAATAAGAATGGTGTATTATATTTTCAGATACTATAAGACAATTGTTTATTTGCATTAAACATGAGTATTATACACACACAAGGTAGGTATGCACATAGATGGATATTTAACAATTAAGTTCATCATGAAAGCCATTTGAAATATTATAAAAAACAAAACAGAAAAACAACTCTCAACATTAATACAATCCAATAGAGAAACACCCCTACATATCTTTTACATGTCAATCTGTTTTGTGCATAAATGTCAAAGAATATTTTAATTATTATGTCAAGCTAGAAGGGATTAGAAAGATTAGATTATGTCAGATTATTATCAGTCGAAAATTTGTTTACACTGTAATAGCACTTGGTCATTAAAATGTTCCTTAGCTTAATTTTGAATAGGTTAGAATTTATCTCCCGTATTGATCTCGGTAACTTATTGTAAATTCTTGGTCCCATACAGAAAATGCTATTACTCATTAAAGTCTTTCTTGCTGAGTGAGCTCGAAGTATATACCTGTCACGTCTGTTACGTTCAATTGTGTCAGATAATAAACGAAAATGGTGTCTGTTAGATACTACAAATATGGCCTATACCTAGGATACCTTTCATCAAACTTAGACTACAAATCGTAGCAAAAAAACAGTATACCAGACCGCTCATGCCGACCACATTTATCAAATTGTATAAGTAGCAAATAATATAAAAACATCTAACTCATAAATAGACATAGACTTTGGCCTTGTGTATCAACTCCAAATATTAGTAGAGGAAAGGAAGGTAATTTGGAATACCATTTGGTTTTACGCTTGTATATTTGTTTGTATTGATTTTAAATAAATAAAACAAGTATTAAATTGAAGCAATATTCATTAAGTATCAATCTGCAAGCAATGGGTACTAACCAATCTACACAAATAGGTAAAATTTTAGGTTGAACGCAAAATGACAGAATTCCGTTTTTGACCCATGTGGTGTTGTTCAACTAATCTATCAATTCCCTATACATTTGTTCAAGCACCCTCTATCTAACTCTTACCGCTTTTTATGATTTTATATTTTTTCCATTCATCTGAACTCCCTTGTCATTTCCGCATTATTTATAAAAATATTTACTTTTACCGTACTTGACACTTTCTAGGCGCACATTTATGTCATCAAGTCAGTCAATGGTAATCCAGCTTTATGTATTATAATATTTATATAAATGAATGATAATATGTTTATCTTTACCTCTTCACCCTCTTCTTCATCATCCACACCAACTAAAGAGGGTGGAGATGGGCTTGATAGGCGGCGTCGGACACCTGGCTGATTTGGCCCTGGACTGGAAGACAGTCCTCGGATTGATTCCTCAACATTACTTATATCGCTTGGGTCGTAGTAAAGGATATTGAGGAATTCCTGCGGCACCGCATCAAATTCATTCCAAGATCTACAAACATTACCAAAATAAAATAAATAAACCCACAATAGGTATTATTTTTTTAAATATATTTTTATCACAATAGCATAAAGAACAAATAAGCGGCAACTTTTATAGTTTGCTTTCTATTCTATTATTTTCTGTTACTAATACTATAATCTATAATGTATGATCTCGCTCTAGAATATAACTGGACACCTGATAGTTATTAGTTGAACACAATATGGACGGATAGTTTAGGTAAAAAAAAAATCTAATAATTGTATTAATATTTATAAAAGGATTCCTGAAGAAATTAGAGTAATGAAAGGTAATTTAATTAAAAATCGATTATGTGACTGGCTTTTGTATAAATGTTTTTATAGTTCGGAATTTTTAGATCAAATATTTTTTAATATTTGCACGCCTGCATGCAGGCAGACTACAAGAACAAATCGCCATAATGTTTAAGACCTTTTTACAAATTTATATTCTTGTAATTAAATGATTGATTGATTGATTGTAAAAGCTCTGACAAAATTGAAGTTAATTAAGTATTAAAATCAAATACCTACTTATTCATTTCACTGAGGGTAAAAGTTGAAAGGATAGGTAATGTAAAATCTAATAACTCTATAATATTTAGTGTTATTATATATCTGAATACTGTAAAGAAATAGTAACAACATATAAATTACCTTCTCATTGTATTTTTCTGTCGGAATTCCTTCCTTCTGAAGAACTTTTTTCAATTAATTTTTATTGACACAGTGACACAGTCAGTGTTGCCAACCCAAGCCAAATTTAGCCCCCAAGTATTTTATCAAATCCCCCTAAAAACCCCTAAATTTTTTTTGAGATTTTCAATTTATTTCAGAGACTGAGAGCTTAGAACAGTTATTGCTTATTTTTCTATATGTTTAGTACTGTAGTCCCCAAAGCCTTAAACTTTGCAAATTATCACAACAACCGACAGAGATGCTTGCATTTTATGAATGGTTTGCATGTCTTTTTAACCTATACTTGAGTTTCTGTCGAAATTGTTTTTTTGTAAAAGTTTCATAAAAATTAAAAAAAACCCTTATATTGAAATTGAAATAATATTGAAAAAATAAAAGAACAGTTATATATATCTGTTGATTAACATTGAAAAAATGCGAAACCAATCGAACAAATTAATTTGACTCTCTGTTAACAATTTCTGAATTGGTTACAAGGAAAAATAGATAAGCTCCATTATTAGGTTAGGATGAGAACAGTGCTTGAAATAATTAACATACCATAATATATTTAATTATTTCGAGCACTGTATCGTCTTCGTCATTTGACGATTTTGAAAAAAAATCGTACCATCATTATGTTTTGACACATTTTCAGCGATAAACTGTTTCTGCGGTGAAATGAAATTTGAACGAGACTGCAATACCAATGCATACGTGTGATCGTGTTGTGCGTTCCGTACTACGCACTAGAGACACAACACGCAGGCTTAGCCTTAGTTCTATTTAATTTAATTGCAGGTTTTGTCAGGGTTAAGCCCCCCTTAAAAAAAACCCCAAATATTTTCTAACCCTAAAATTGCCCCTGTTTACATTTTTTACCCCCAAATTTAGGGGGAAAACCCCTAACTTGTCACCACTGGACACAGTCTAACACCAAAGTAGGGATGTTAAAAATAATCGCTTTGTATACCTATTTTATTGATTAATATTTTTCTTATAATCGATTTTTATTTTCGTATTTTATAATGATATTAATCGATTTTTAGTAAATCGATTATATAGATGACGTGTTTAAATCAATTTTCAGAAACAGCTCTTATCTATGCGAGACGGATGAAAAAAAATTGAAGATTTACAAAAGATTTATATGTAGTTTTTGAGACCAAACGCCAAACTTCAGGATTTTTAATGACCATTTAAGTATTATATAGCACATAATTAATATATAATGGTATAATTCTGAACTCCGATAAAAGCTTTATAATGCATTATCAATCGCGGCCAGGCATTAACGATATGAGACTTGTAAGGAAAATATCTTTTTAGGATACACTAGACTATACAATAGACAGCACAATTAGTCACCAAGCACATATTGATAAAATTTGGTTGTGGTATCTTAATTCATTACCTTGAAATTTTAAAACATTGCATTACACATAAATAACTTAGAATTGGTCATTTCTTATTCATATAATTTTATTTGATTTTTAATCTGATAAATTGTTAATATGGATCTCTTAGATTTATTATTGGAATATGAAAAGCATTGATTTTTAAATAATACAGAAAATCGATTTATTTCGCTCGATGCTTTGATTTGCGATTGTGTACATTTTCGTATAAAGATATTTGTTTTTTAATGAAAAATTGTGAATTCTTGTTGTGTAAAATGAGTCTTATCCTGATAGCCAATTTTCTTTCCACTGGTAATAAAACCAACAGTTATTTTCTTTATGGTGACCATGAACTTTGTTGTTAAAAGTTTTTTTTACAATTTATATCTAAGATACTAGTAGCTATACGTACCGACTATCTTATCAATTGGAGATGTACCTACCGGTCACCCGGTCACCATTAGGGTGTTATAAAGTGGCAAAACCCCATAGATTTTTAATTTTGTTTTTGTTGTAATCGTTGCCCTTCTACTTAGCACTTATGGCGTTTGTTGATATCGATTATATATTATTGTATTGTAGATATCCGAAGAATGAAAACCAGAAATTGAAGTGAGAAAATGCAGTGCCGGGTAAAATCTCAAAAATATCTGTTGTTTGCAGTAAACATTTTAAATATCATGAGCTTATTCCTGATTACCTATATAGAAGGAAAATGCTAAAACCAAATGATGTTCCGTCAATATTTCACTCTTCAAATCCCCAATGCTGCTTACAATAAACATTTCTGGACAAAGGTCTTCGATCAAACAGGACGTTATTTGACTCAACTTAAAGTCGACGGGCAAAATATAATGACCCATATAAGGAGAACGCCGCGCGCCGGCTTTAGGTCTGATAATAGACACATACCTACGTCTTTCTGAATTAGCAACACATTTATTTGATGCTAATATGGCCTACATATTACCAAACAAATTGGTTGTTCACGCTTAAATATGATGAGACTGAAAAAGTTGAAACTCTTTTTAATAGGTATATGTTATGTATGCATAATTTATATATTCTGTACGTATTTATTTATGATCATACGAGTATTTACTTACATTTTACATTCATTCAGTTTATATATATTGTCACGGGGAATCGTCTAGATGTAAATAAACTTAAATAAAGACAGACGCTTCGTGATCACAAATTTTTTATTTTAAATTAAATGCCTAGAGGCCTAGCTGCGGCAGGGGCAAAGAGCGTGGGTTAGGGCCTACGTTATTGTATACGATCTTTCCTTTCTTCTGGTTTAGTACTATCCTGCTTATGGGCGCACGGTAGGGTCCTGGTCCTTGTCTTGGTTCAGGATGTACTCCAGCATCCGGTGACGTGGGATCTTAAGGTGGCCGTCTAATTCAGTCACCAGCTATTTTACTGCGAATATTGGACCCTGGAACGCGTATAAAAAACAGGCGTTATGGCCAGGCCTTTTAATGTGGACCCACGACAACAGCAGATGGAAAGTACTGTGTAGTAGTTGTGTTGCCGTGGATGTCCAATCAGAAACGGAGATTACAATATTTGCGAAAGAATTTTAGATCTAAATATTTAATACAACAATGAAAATAATATTTTTGATAATTAAGTAATAGTAAGTATGAAGATGAGGTAACTACTATGAAAGTATGATGATTTTATATAAAAAGTAGAATACCATAAAGAAGTATGAAAATATCTAATTTACAGAAAACACCAAAGAAAATGAGAATACAATAAATTTAAATGATTTGCAGCTGATTAAGATATTGCAAGCAATAGTCATTCTGAGGTCTACCCGACGCTATAAAATGTGCACCACTTACCCAATTGCGGGGTCGAAATCACATTAATAATATCTATTAAATCTCTTGAGGGAACGGTAGGGACGCGTCAATTTTATCTATCGGTTACGTGTTCTTTAAAAGCGTACGTAGCAGAGACCGACGATATATAATGGTGACGTGCGTTCACCTCAAAACCAGTGATCGGTGTGTCGGGGCGGCCCGAGTCCAGCCGAGCTCGCGGACAGACCTCCGCCGCTGCGCTTCAATTCAATACAATAGGAGCGATAAGGAATGAAACTAAAATGTTGCTCGCGTTGATGGATTTATTTAAGTAATAATATTATGATTTGTTTATGTTTGTGTTGTAATTATTAGAAGGTTAAGGTGTAAATGTTATTTAATAAGTGTAAATATATAATGATTGTAAATATTTTATACAGAATACATATATATGTAACGATTAACGTTACAATATAAATATTATGTAATGGCCATCACCAGGATGGGCTATACCCATACCAGGACACCGACCATGCTGGTAGAGAGACGCGAAAGCTTGCTTTAGCGTTAAATCTCACCCAGCTGGTCCAAGGAGCAACGAGGGTACCCGATGTTGAGTCTCACACAGCCTATTGTCTGGACCTTCTGCTGACAACTGATCCAGACCGTTACTCAGTGTCGGTTAGTCCACCGTTAGGTAATTCCGACCATTGTCTGGTGAAATCTGTATCTGTCTACTCCCCGCCCGATCCCAGCCCTCGAGGCACCTGGCGGATGTGGCGATACAAATCAGCAGATTGGGATGAGATGCGGTCTTTTTTTGCGTCTTATCCTTTTCAGTCTGTGTGCTTCTCTTCTGGTGATCCTACCGCCTGTGCAAATGCCGTGACCGATGTGTTGCGTTTAGCAATGGAATATTTTATTCCATTCTCTGACGTACCACTGTCCGGCAAAGCTCGCCCATGGTTCGGTCCTGAATGTGGACGCGCTGAGGCGTTGAAACATCAGGCATACAGGCTGCCTACAGCTTGGGTTGATGCTCGTAAGCATAAGGCAAAGGACATTCACCTAAAGAAGAGGGCTTTTAACAAGGCTGCCAAATCCAGCAAAAAGGTCTTACAGAAGGCTCGTTTTGACCACATTGGCCGAAGAGGGAACAAACTTGCTTCGTACCCTACGGGTAGTAAAGCGTTTTGGTCCCTAGCTAAATCGGTTGAATCGAACTTCTGCCGCCCCTCACTGCCTCCACTGCGGAAACCTGATGGAACGCTGGCTCACACCGCTGAAGAGAAAGCAAACTTGTTTGCTTCTCTGTTTGCGGAGTCTTCACGTCTTGATGCTGGTACTGCGACTCCTCCAATTCTACCACGAAGCGAAAATGTCATGAATGACATACACATTCGCCAAAAGGAAGTTCTTAAGACACTACGCAATCTTGACGTGAATAAAGCCAGTGGTCCTGACGGTATTTCTGCAATAGTTTTAAAAACTTGTGCGCCTGAGTTGTCTCCTGTACTAACACGTCTCTTTCGGCTTTCTCTTGAGACTGGTGCAGTGCCCAAATCATGGAAGCTTGCTAACGTGCAACCCGTGCCTAAAAAAGGTAGTCGCGCCGACCCTGCCAACTACAGACCCATCTCTGTCACGTCCATACTCTGTAAGAGTATGGAACGCGTACTCAACAGTTGGCTCCTGGCATACCTAGAAGCGAATGATCTCCTCAGTGACCAACAATACGGGTTCCGCCGAAATCGGTCAACTGGGGATCTTCTAGCGTATGCCACTTATATCTGGAGTGAGGCCATTGAGAAACAAGGGGAAGCGCTTGCCGTCTCCCTGGATATCTCTAAGGCCTTTGACAGGGTCTGGCATGACGGCCTTATCAGCAAGCTTCCTACATACGGCCTGCCTACAGGTTTTTGTGCGTGGATATCTGACTTCCTGAGGGATCGTTCATTACGAGTAGTCGTTGACGGCTGCTCGTCTGATCAAATGGGTATAAATGCTGGTGTTCCCCAGGGGTCAGTGCTCTCTGCAACGCTCTTCCTGCTGCATATCAACGATCTGCTGAAGCCCGGAACCTTTGGGTATGCAGACGACAGCACGGTTGTGGAGAGCTACACATCTACCGCACGAGCCAGTGAACTGGAAATCCAGAAACTCAGAGAAGCTATGGTCGAACGCTTGAACTTGTCCCTTAAGGCAGTGTCTGATTGGGGCGATGCCAACCTGGTGAAGTTCAATGCTAACAAGACCCAGGCGTGTCTGTTTTCCGCCAAAAGGAGACCATTCCAACTGTCTCCTACATTCCGAGATGTATCCGTGCCGGTCACAGCAAATGTAAGACAAATGACAAAAGTGCTTTAAAATGCTGTGAAATTACAAAAGATGATAGAAAAGTAATATATGAAAAGTTTTGGGGGATGACTTGGGGAGAAAAGAAGGTTTTCGTAAATAGTCTTGTACAAGAGATGCCTACAAAACGCCCAAGAGATAGAAAAGACCCATCTATTACAAAGAGAAAAAGCTCAATGATTTATAACTTGCATTTGAATGACGAACGTCGTGTGAGGGTCTGCAAAACGATGTTTCAAAACACTTTGTGTATCACCAAAATGACCATCTGGAACTGGAAAAAAGGTAAAGAAAATACCTCTCACAATGAAAACCAAAATGTATCTGCCAGACAAAATCCCCACGAAGCAGAGGTAGAATCACTTAAGGCTGCAGTCTTGCAAAGTCGACGCGTGGCATTTAAATTGCGCAACTTTGATATATTTTTAAAGCAAAGTAATTTAATAACTCAGTAAAATACTTGTAACAAATAAATATTCTTCATATAAGCTATCGCTACATATTTTTTTTATGTTCAAGAGAAAGGATCAAGTTTTACAAATCAAACGATAAACACAGCTCTGCCGTGCCCAGCCACATTTTGGTTCAGATTTGAATACATTTTACGTAGAAATATAAAAAAAAACAGGAAAACTGTTTAGCACAAAATTAGGACCTCATCTTGCTCTCTAAAATGCGCTGGTTATATTTGTCTAAATATCTATCGTTATCTTAAATTTTAGGTCGGAATATCATCGAATTTATTTGATTGTATTGCTTATTTAACTGTTTTCCTCTTATTGTAAACTGATCAAATTTAAGTAATAATTACCTTTTTACAATGGCTATTATTCAATTAATGGCTAAGTATAAAAATTATCATTTCAAATTAATAACTAAAATTATAATAATTTAATAAAGAAAACTAAGAAAATTGAGTTTATATACAAGAATCCTATTGTAAAATCCTCAGTGACGGCCGAGCCGTCTCAGCGTTCGGACGTGAGGACCACGAACAATTTTGAGCGTACCTCTCGCTCTTACATTGCTCTCACTCTATCCTTGTTCGTGCACTGTTACGCATCTAAAGTTGTTCTACTTTAGTAAAAAAAAAATTGAGGGGCATTTTAATTTTATGTATATGTTTTCATAAATAGATATAGGTATTTGATTAGAATATGGATCGTAAACGTAAAAATATGCGTGTACAAGAAAAAAGTAATTTTAGTCAAACGATGGAGTGATGAAGATAAATAGAATTTATAGGAAAGTGATACACAAAAATTTTTTTCTTGTTCAATTAACATTGAATGCGCGTGTTTATTTCGCTGACTAGTGTAACATAAATAAACCAATATTTTAAAAATGACGTTTGCAATTTCATAACATGGTTTAATATTTATATAGGCCTGCAGTTGGTTCTTGTCAACTGTCAGATATTAATAGCAATCTGTCAAAGCAAAAATTAGTTTATTTCAGACTTGAAATAGGAAATCTGAATGAATTTTCTATTTGAAGTCTGAAGAAAGATATCCAAAGAGATCCTAAGTTCTGGGAGGACAAAATGGTGGGCTAATTAATCAAACTTTATATGAATTGTTTACTTCCTGAAGTAATTGATTCACGCCTTGAGCACTCTATATAAAAAACTCAATATAAAAAAAAATAATGCAAGCAATTGAAAATAAACTCAAAATAATAAAAATAATGCACTCGTCAACGTCATCCATCGCAAACGATACGGTGCAAGAAAAGATACAGCGTGGCACTAACACTAAGAAAAATGCTAGCGGTAGGGACACTCAATATCCTTACGAGTTACACCTGAATGCCCCCTTCCCCCCTCTCCCCCTTCCTCCCTTGGTGTTATCTTCACATCAGAGATGAGAGTTCACCTCACCTATGCGAATTCCAGATGTGGATGACCAAATACCTTCCCTGTTGGACCTTCTGCTGACCTCGTAACCGTACATCTACTCAATGTTTATGAACACTCCTTTCGCATAGTTGGACCATTGCCTGATCCAAAGTTCAGTGCCAATATGGGCCTAACTCGACCCTTTTTCGTGGCTGCAGCAGTTTGTTGTGCTCTCAGCCTTTTTTCATATTAAAAGGGAAATATGGGTCTGAGTCAACATTAGTACTTTGAGAAGTCATTTTGCTGTAAATATATATTATAATCTATTCCAACCACCAAATAGTACAGAGCACATTTAATCTACACTTAGCAATTAAATGTATATGTATAAGTTTATTGAACGACTGGTCTTTGTTATTCCATAAATTACAACAAATGGTCAATTTTTAGATATAGCCATAAATATTGTAACCAAGAAAAAACATTTTTTTCTGTTGCAAATCCTATTGTAAAAGTAATTCATAAATATAAAACAATTTAAAATATAAAAGCTTAATCGAAGTGGTCTCTATTATCTGAAATACAGTCCTTTAAACGTTGAGGCCAGTTATCATTAGAAGCACGCGCTCATTCGATGAGAAAATTCTTCTCTGCCAATCGTATGGATTGTTTTAGGGACTCCAAATTATCATGGCGCTTAGAGCAAGCCGTACTCTCTATAACTGACCATAAATCATAATCCAGTGGATTAAGATCGGGACGACGGCCAGTCTTCAGCTCTGATGAAGTCCGAAACATTCGCTACCAACCAAAACTGCGTGGACCGAGCTTTATGACCCGGTGCTGAGTCTTGCTAGCAGGACTATTACACAGACTTGGTTATTGAACATGGTGTTGTTAAGGGGCTTAACTACCTTCCCAGGAATGGTATCTTAATACACTTGTGCTGATATTTTGATACCTTTTTCACAAAAATTTGGCTCAGTCACTCCTTCATAGCTAACACCCCACTAAACCATCACTTAATTCGGATAATGCCCTCATTGCACTCTGGCGACTAATTAGGAAGCTTCCTTAGAGCTTTGAGCATAAATATGAGGTAATTTTGGTTGTTAAAATGTTGCTCAGTTATAAAAAAAATCTCATCCGTAAACAAAATTTTTCTGTGGCCCCCCTTTGCGTACACTTCAGTAGTGGTTTTGATTTTACCACCCTATTATTTTTTTAAAATTATCAGTTAAGAAATTACCAGAGCGTCTCTGCTGTAAATCCTAAGTCATCTTTTAAAATACGCGACATGGTTCTTGGTGCTATCTTCATCTCCCGAGATAAATATTTTGCTTTCGGACAGAATTTCTATGAGCTCATTCCCTTACTGCTTTGACCGCCTTTTTCGAACGAACACTACGTGAACGGCCAGATCTTTTTCTGTCACACCAACATTTGACTAATACCCAGCGTATGGAGAGTTTTAAAAATTGCACTTGGCTCCATACCTACTTTGTGTAATGCAACCACAGCGATTCGGTTCTCTTTATCACTCCACTCCATTTTAATATCGCAAAATATTGTACAATGTATTGGCGCCAAAATGAGAAAACACAATGAACAATCATATAACAGTAACAGTTTCCAAATTGAAATGTCATATTTTGTTTATTTTTATTTGTAACAGTATTTATGGCCAGACGAAGTAATTTATTCGCTTCTGAAATTTGGGAATTCCTTGGGAACGCATCCCCGTAACATCTGGTATTTCGGACGTTCGTGGGCGACGGTGATCACTAACCACCAGGTGAGCCACCTGAGCCCTCCTATTCCATAAAAAAGTGTTGAGTCTAGAAAAGTTGCGACGGTGAGGGTTCTCCGAGGGCTACTGGCCCAATCAGGAGAACTGCTCGTTGTCACAGATGGTACGGGATAGTGTTACATGATGCAGGAATAGAACAAATCAGGAATAAGGTTAACCAGGAACAGTAAAAATCAGGCCACAATGATACAATGATGTTAAGTAAGAAAACAAATAAAAAAATAAAAACTTTAATACTTATAATGTTTTTACTGACAAATAAACATTTTTACATATAAGCTTCACTGCTTTTTAGAATTCAAGTAGAGAAGTAGGTTAATATATTATATTGAAAATAGGTAAGTAATGAACACTGCTCGCAATGAGAGCTCATGTAGGAATGCATCAATCTAGGTAAGTGCGAGTTGTGGCGATTGTTTTGAATTTGAATGAAGAATCGGTGTATGAAATATGTATTCGGACAGTAGTTAAATACGAAATAAGGTGCTAATGTGGTAAAAGAGGATGATTTCATTACAAAGAGTTGAAACATTTTTAACTCTTTGTAATGAAATCATCCTCTTTGTCTGAAAAACTTACAATACTCAAATAAAAATGTAATCAAAAGCATCCACAGCAATGTAATAATTTTTTTAGCAAAATTATTTTCTATTTTGACCCTTTGTGGCCGTCAATATCCAACAACAAATATCACTATGATAAATAAATTAAAAAGTAGAGCAACTTTTTATTCCGCTCATCTCTTGTTAGATGATTTCGGAGAATGAATCTTCGCGACGGAGAAGCTTAGACATAAAGCACTAATTACCTATTCTGTGCCATCGCACAGAGCGTGATTTTGTATTTTGCACTGAAAGACTGGGCCCTTAAAGAGTTTTTGAACAATATACCAAAAGTGGAATCCCACTATTGCCGCAAATCTACATCAAAGCTTTATTTGTTACCAGAATGGACATCAAAAAGAGCCCTATACGAATTCTACAAAAAAGACTGGTGTGCATCGCGGAATAATAAACCTCTCTCTATAGCAAAATTCAGCAACACTTTAGAAATTGAAAACATATCACTGTTTAAGCCGAAAAAAGATGAGTGCGAAAAATATCTATCCCATAAACTCGGAAATATACCTGATACAGAACATAAGGAGCACATAGAAAGAAAAAATGAAGCCCGAATCGAAAAAGAAAACGATAAAAATTCAGAAGAACTCGTATTTACGATGGATACACAAGCTATGTTATTAACACCTAAATCTAATGTTTCATCTCTATATTATAAAACTAGCTTTCCGGGCGCGGCTCCGCCCGCGCGTATGTCGGTTATAGCGCAAAAACATTAACCTCTTTTTGCGCAGTTGGATAAAAACTATCCTATGTTTTTTCCCGGGTCTCAAACTATTTCCATACCAAATTTCATTCAAATCGGTCCAGTAGTTTTGGCATGAAAGCGTAACAGACAGACAGAGTTACTTTCGCATTTATAATATTATAGTACTGACTAGTTTGTCGGGCAGTGTGCGGGCCGCAAGCGGCCCGCATCTATCTTGAGTCAGTACGAACTGTCATAAAAGCACCTTATACATTTGAAAAATAATAAATAAAAAGGTCCAATAGAAGTATGAAATCCCATGTTAACTCTGAATACAATAAAGATTCATACTGTAGCCACCAAACCAGATTCACCCTACTGCCATAAAAAAGTGGTACGGTCAGAATCGTACCAAGGTTCTGAGTCACTTCGGTAAAGGAACCCCACTTGTGGGTGCTTTGGTTATCGCGGGCAGTTGCCATGGAGACCAGTCGGGGATGTGGAAAAATACCCTCAAGTCGGAGCTCAGCCTTCGGCCTTGGACAGTTACTCCAAATAGAGTCAAAACTCCCACAAAAACTCTTAATACAGTCCAAACATAAAATGAAATACTCCAAATGCAGTATGAAGAATAAGAGGGGCACCTCATCGAAAAAAAAATTTAAATTTTGAATAAGAACGTCCAGAACAACCTAGATATCGATTTTCAGCCAAATCGGAAAAACTTTTTTAACTTGGCAGACGTCATCGAAAAAAAAAATTTAAATTTGGAATAAGAACGTCCAGAACGACCTAGATATCGATTTTCAGCCAAATCGGAAAAACTTTTTTTATTTGGCAGACGTCATCGAAATTGGCATGAGAACGTACTCATACTCCTAATACAGTCCGTAATGTAAGGTAAATACTCCAACTACAGTATGAAGAATGAGAGGAGCATGTCAATACGTAGCTCGGCCTTCGGCCTCGCAAGACGCTAACTGGGCTCGGCCTACGGCCTCGCCAAGCGCTCGCCCTTCGGGCTCGCGCACCATACGCTCGGCATTCGGCCTCACGTGAAGAATGAGAGGAGCATGTAAATTCAGAGCTCGGCCTTCGGCCTCGCAAGACACTCTTACCGTTTCCGAGATACGCCATCCACTTTTACGTGGCAGATGTCATCTTCAAGTTTTCGGATTTTTCCCATACTCACCTAAACCCCCTCTACACTTTTCCCATACATCACTTTCTTCCTACTTGACTCCTTCTGGGAGAACAATTATGTCAGTCAGTGAGTCAGTCAGTCAGTCAGTCAGTGTGTGGTAATCGAGCTTTATATAAAGAGAGACTAAGCTATGCACACACAATTTCTGTTTATTCAATTTGAGAAACAAAGATGGATTTTGCTATATATGGAACGAGACTGAAGGTGCCCTATCGTCTGACAACTATGCAACCATAATAGTGAAGTTTATTACAAATAATCTTCTGCCGAGCATTCACAGAGAACCTGAAAAGGATATTAAAATTATATTGTACAGTGATGGATGTACAGCCCAAAATAGGAACGTGGTATTGGAAACGCTTTACTGAATGTGGCAACATTAAACAATATTGTAATTGAGCAAAAGTATTTGAAGGTTGGCCATACCCAGATGGAGGCTGACTCTATGCATGCCCCCATAGAGAGGAAGCTGAAAAATAAAGTTATTCATGTACCAGCTGAATATGTAGGAGTTTTTCTTGGAGCACGCATACACCCTAAGCCCTACAACGTGTCTTATTTAACGCACGATTCTTTTAAATCCTTTGGAAGTCTACAATATTATAAATCTATAAGACCAGGAAAAGCGACAGGAGACGCTAAGGTACCTTTGATTTTATTTATATTTGATCTTATTATTTTATTCATTTTTATAACTCTTTTTGTTCAGGTTTCAGTAGAAGTGTACAAAAACACATTTTACTGTGTAATTCATTGATTAGGTATAATTATTATCGTTTGTGTTCAGGTCACAGACATTCGTGCGCTGCAATATTAAAAAGGGAACATAAACTTTAAGCTAAGATTTAAAGATGAGTGGCAGTTACTACCACAACGATGCGATAGAAATATCACACCCTCGGCGATTGAAAGCTTACCGAATCTTCATAAAAATCGGCTACAAATTAAAAAACGTAAGTTCAAAGACCTCCAGGAATTAAAATCTACCCTACCGGTGGACTACAGGGACTTCTACGACAACATACCACATGAATGAAGACTTACACATTTTTTTTCTTGTAACATTATAAGACGTAATGAAACATATTAAGTGATAAAAATATAGTTTTTTTCTCTTATTACCCAATATTGATCTAAAAAACTCTATATAAATCTAAATATAGGAGTCACAGAAAAGTGGACAACTCCCGTATTTTTATTATTTTTTAATTTACAAATAGGCCAACTCCAAAAAGCTATTTTAAAGGTATGTGATCAATATATTTTTTCATAATGTTCAGTTAATTCCGTATGCAAAATAAAAAAGCACCAAATAGTATTTTGGAATATGGATATTGTAAATATTTAATTTTTTATTCAGTTTTTTTGCCTCCCTCTAAAATTGCATAAAACGGAGTTGGCCGATTTGCAGATTAAGCCATCGATATGTGCAATACACCGTTCGTCAGAATGTTTTTATTTTCTCAAGTAGCAGACCCATTTTTGGGGCTTCTTCTTTTTGACGTAAGTACCTATTTCTCACGTTGCATTTTATTAACAACCATGCAACGCGTTCCTAAATTAAGTAAACATATTCTTGAAAACACAAGAATGATTTCTTTTTTATTGTAACGGCGACTCTTGTATACAAAGGTATTTGTACATTCATGTTCCATAACTTTTTCTTCCACCACCAAGCGCATCACCATTATACATATTATAAATATATATATTTTGAAGCAGTGATGACTCTGACAGACGTAACAGTAGGGCGTATCTATCATGAGATTATCATTCATCCATAATCAACTGGGACTGTAGTGGAATAGTGAGTGCTGTACAGTCCCCTGGGGGACTCTAGTGGAATAGTGAGTGTTGTACAGTCCCCTGGGGGACTGAAATAGGGGATCGTAGTGGAACGAGCGCAACTTACTGTCTAAATACGAAGTAATAAATGTCAAATAACATTTGGGAGTAGGGTCAAATACGGGCAATATGTCAATTCACGAAGTACAGGTCGAAGTTCGGATCCGAAAGTGTTTCGTGGTAAGAAAAGGTGCCATCCGTCAAACGAAACTTCGAACTTCGTTTTTGGGAGTAGACCTCCTGGACCGATTTTAATGTAATTTGGATGGAAATAGTTTGAGACCCGGGAAAAAACGAAAAAGCTTTTCGGCGGAAAAGCTAGTTTAATTAATAAAAAAAATAGTTTAACTATTACTTTTATTTTGTGTGTTTTATTATTTTTATATTTATATTTAATTGACCGAAAGTAAAATATTTTTTTTATGTGTTTAACTATTGGTCTTGACTTGGATGGAACACTTTTAGCCTTACCGAGGCGCAATTTGCGTTAGGTCAGTTTTTTGTGAAGAGAATTTTGCCATGTAGGTTATTACCTTTACTTGGGTAGAGAAGGTATTATATTTTTTGCTATATTTACTCAACTTTAAACCTTACGTTTGTGAACACTAATATTATAATTTTAATTTCACAATGTATTTTGTAACATCTTCTATTAAATCAATCAAAAGTTCTTAAGCATATCATAAGAATTTTATTACCAAAACACAAACAGCATAATCACAAAGTACAGTTTTCACAATAACTACCTAAAAAACATGTAACTTGGATAAGGACAATGCACACCACAACATTTGGAACAACTTTTCATAGAAGCATCAACAGAATGGTAGTTAGTAGGTTGCTTTCTCCCTTTACACTTTGTTAAAAATTTCTCTTTACAATTGCACCTCATATTATGATCTCTATGGTCTCTATCATATGTCTCGAATCCCTCATTTGAGGATATGTTTCGGCTTATCTTTTCCCAATATTTGCTACCATCTTCAGGATATTTTTTCCATTCTCTACGTGACTCACAAATTCTAGGTGTCATGTGGTGAACATACCCTAAACGTGACATCCGAGACTTTCCACAAGCTTTTCTCGGATCTGCCGCAAAGTTTTCTGATGAGATGTAAGATGTGTGATTATATCCTTTTTGCCAAGTTTTTCGCGTACTGGTGGGACATGTACGGAGATGAGTGCCACACGTTCCCGCTTCTTGTATGAAACTCTGAGGTGCTACGTTCTGTTGACCACGGAATGAATGTGGTTGGCAGGGTTTCGAAACTAAACGTGGCCTTGTTTGGACCGTAGTTGGGTGTTGGTCCCCTTGTTGAGTTTGAATTTGAGACAGATTTTTTGTACACATGGATTCCGAACACGTGTTATTAAACGGTGAGGTGTGTGGTCGTCCATGCGAGACAGCTCTATGATCTGGCATTCTAAGCGATATCTCCGGACCGGTGTATTGGCATTGATGTCGCGAATGTGGTTGAGTTCTTTGTGAAATGGTCTGATTGGGGATTGATCCACATGAATATTTACATGGAGATGGCGAACACTGCATAGATTGATGAGATTTAAGTTTCTGTGTCCGTGAGCTTATTGGTTCTGGTGTTGATTTGCATGAAGCTGTACATTCGGGGGGCGGATAAATATGAGCACTAGGCGTTTTATTTGTTGACGACTCAACTGAGTCCCAATGATATTCCTCTATAATTACATTTGGTTGTACTTCCATATAACCTCTGTTTGCTTGGGGCCTCTGGCATGGTGGTTTGTGGTTTGGGCCTGGTTGACCTGGATCCTGCCTATAACTTTGCATTGGACAAAAATGTTGCATTTCAGTTTGACTACAAGCATCTATAGACAAAGGATTGACTTCCACATCTTTGGTTGGCGGAAATTCAATTTTTGAAGTTCCATTTCTTTCTTTGATTCTCTGAAGGTATAGCTGATCATCTTTACTTAATGTGCTAGGTGGTATGCGGGAAATAAGATGTGAATAACAACAGCAGCAGCTACTATCAGTCAAGTCTAAATATGTATCAGGATCAATTGAACATCTAGTCGATGCACTGATTCGTCGAGACTGTGCTGTATTTTTAAGACGGTTTATTAATTTATCAGCAAACGTATCTAAGGTTTCATAATTTGTAACTGTCATTGGGATCTTCTTCATGAATTTTATGATTTCATATTTCATTTTGCTATCGTCTATTTTATTATGCGGAAAAAAATCTTCCTCTTTCTCAATTTCATACAATTTTCCTGCTAACACTGATACCATTTTATTTGCTTGAAGTTGTTCTGTACCTTCCTGTTTTTTTAATGGCAAATCTTTCATCCAGTCTTTGATTTCATCTTTAATTTTCACCAACTCAACTTCTTTTCTCAATGATTGTTGTTTGGGTTGTGAAACTTTTTTTAAAGCAATATATAAGTCTTGGTTCAACTGTTTTGAATCGATAGGTGTTTTGGGATGTTTCTTTAAATAATTATTACAGAATCTATTGATTTCTTCTTTTATTATCTTTCCTATTTGTTTTTTTAGTTTTTCATCATTGCCAAGGTAATGTAAATTAATAAAAGCATCAGCTAAATTTTCCTTAAGCACTTCAAATGATGCTTCCTCATCTACAGTAAGATCTTGGGATGGCAATGTTTCTGAAATAGCTTCGCGAAGATGTTGCTTATACACTTTACCTGCATATTCATCTTGACTATTCAGTCTTGCATTTTTGATCTTGTTTAGTAATTTTTCTTTGAGATCTGGCAACTGATTACTAATAGAACTATTTTGCTTCGTCAAGTTTGATATAATATTGTCAATTTCATCTTCAAGCATGTTCTCATACAGAAAATCATCATTAAATGTTTCCGGGTTCATATTCAGTTCACCTACAATTTTATTCAAGTTATTAGCAATATCTTGTTTCATTTTTCTTGCTTTTTGTTTTTCTTCCGGACTATCAGTCTTGATGGGAAGTCTATCACACCAATCGGCAATGTCATCAAATAAAATATCGGTTGCCTTCTTTTTTGTAGATTTAATGGAATATCTAGCAATTGGCTCATATTTGCTCGATAACTTAGGTCTTCGAGCATTCTCTGTCTTTTTTAAATTGTTTACTAATTCTTCAATAATAAGGTTCATATCATTGTGTGTGGTATTTTCCAATGGGAGGTTCTCTAGCAACTTTACAACATCATTCTTTAGTCTTGTATCGTAATCCTCTTTATCGGGAAAAATATTCTTCTCTTTTTCAATGTTTCTTAATTTTTCGGCAAGTGCGGAAACCATTTCATCTATTTTGAGTTGATCTGCACTAGTTTTCACTTTTAACGGCAAACTCTTCACCCAATCGGTGACTTCGTCATTCATTTTAATTTGCTCTACTACATCATTTGTAACGGACACTTCATTAGAATCTAGGGTATCATTTAAAGCATTCAACAAATCCTGGTGTAATTGCTGAGGATGTATGGACAAATCCAGATGTTTCTTGGAATATTCAATGCAAAATTTATTGATTTCATCGTCTATTTTCTTGCGTGACATATCTTTCATACCGTCATCTTCACCGGCACTGTTGTACTTTATGAAAGCTTCGGCTACGTTATCTTTCAATCTTTCCAATGCTGCTTGATCTGTTATAGATAAGCTTTGGGATGGCAGCGTGTTTGAAATAGTATCATGGATACGCTGTTTGTACTCTTGCGCACCATCATTGTCTTGATTGTCCTGTATTGCATATTTAACCCTTCTAAGTAAATCTTGCTTTAAAGTTGGCATTTGACTTTTGATAATGGTGTCTTCCTTTGATAAATTTGAAACTAAATTTTCACGTTCTTTTTCTAGTAACTGTTCAGAAAGAAAATCATCATTTAACGCATCTGGATTCATATCGAGTTGATCAACTATTTTATTTACTCTAGTAGCAATATCTTGATTAACTATTTTAGCGTTTTTTATTTCATTAGGGGTGCCGCCTAAATTTTTTGTGAGATGATTATTCCAATGTGAGTCATCCAGGAAATAATCATCAGGTTTTGTTTCAACAGGTTTTGGTGGACAAGTGGAATCTTTCTTTGCACTTTGTTTAAGCAATTTAAACAAGATTTTGGATAAAGTTTTATTATCTGGTGTTTTGTTTGCGTCCACTGGTACTATTTCTATGAATTTTGATACTGCTTTTTCTATTTCATTGGTAACATCTAATGGAACTCTACTTTTATACACTAGTATGTATGCTAATTTTGTGATTAAGTCGTCCACAGTTTCACTAGGTATAGCGTCATATTTATTTGGCTTTCTAAGGACCAAAGTGTGAATCCACTCTGATACAGCATCTCCAATATATGTATCAGACGTCGATTGACTTGTGTCGATGGGGACTATCGATAGATTTTCAATAAATTGGTTTTCAAAATCGTTTTCTTTTATGTTGGCGATTTTAATGGGTAGGTTGTTCAAAAACAATTGTAATTCTTTTCGAAGTTTTGTTTCGTTCGTTGGGTCTAATTGACGTATTTGATTTACTCTTGAAGTAACTCCTTGTTTGAGGTTCTCAAAATCAAGTTTTTCACCAGAGTTCATTCGGGGTAAAAATAAGTGTTTGGATATTGCATCGTCCAATGCTTCCATAATATGAGCTTGTTTTTGTGTATGTTGTCTTGAACTTTGTAATGTTTCTAGTAAGTCTTTCTTTAAATTTGGCAAATGAATCCTAATGTCACTATTATCTTGTGGCAAATAAGAAGTAATTTTGTCAATTTTATCTTCTAGTATATTTTCATATCGGAAATCATCATTAAATACCCTAGGATCTTCATTGAGTTCGTCTACTATCTGATTTACCATTCGAGCCATATCTTGTTTTAGTTTTTTTGCATTTTGCTTTTCTTTCAGAGTTTCTGCCTTTATGGGAAGTTTTTCACTCCAATCTGCAATATTGTCATGTAGAGCAACGGTATCTCTCTGTTCTATGCGTTTCTTAGGATGACTGGTAGACGGTCTGAATCTACGCGAAGGATCTATCCTATCAAGCCGCACTTGATCTACTCTTCGAGAATCTTCAGTGTCTTTTAAATTGCTTATTAGTTTTTCAGCAAACTTGCTCTTGTCTTCATCTTCATTAATAGCTAATGGAAGGTTTTCTAGCAGCATTGCAACTTCATATTTTACTCTGTCATCGTAATTATCCCTATCGGGAAAAAGTTGCTTCTCTTTTTCAATGTTTCGAAGTTTTTTGGTAAGTTTGGAAACCATTTTATTTGTTTTGAGTTGTTCTGCACTAGTTTGCACTTTTAACGGCAAACTCTTCACCCAATCGATGACTTCGTCATTCATTTTTGTTTGCTCTACATCTTTTCTAACGGTTTCTTCATTAGAATTAAGGATATAATTTAAAGCATTGAACAAATCCTGGCGTAATTGCTGAGAATCTAGAGGCAAATCGGGATGTTTCTTAGAATATTCAATGCAAAATTTATTGATTTCATCGTCTATTTTCTTGCGTGACATATCTTTCATACCGTCATCTTCACCGGCATTGTTGTACTCTATGAAAGCTTCGGCTACGTTATCTTTCAATGTTTCTAATGCTGCTTGATCTGTTATAGATAAGCTTTGGGATGGCAGCGTGTTTGAAATAGTATCATGGATATGTTGTTTGTATTGCTGCGCAGCATCATTGTCTTGATTCTTCTGTCTTGCGTGTTTGACCCTTTTAAGTAAATCTTGCTTTAAAGTTGGCTTTTGACTTTTGATAATGATGTCTTCCTTTGATAAATTTGAAACTAAATTTTCAAGTTCATTTTCTAGCAACTGTTCATATAGAAAATCATCATTTAACGCATCTGGATTCATATTGAGTTCATCAACTATTTTATTTACTCTAGTAGCAACGTCTAGATTGACTATTTGAGCGTTTTTTATTTCATCAGGGGTGCAGCTTGATTTGTTTGCAAGATGATTATTCCAATGTGAAATGTCGTCAAGTAAAAAATCATCAGGTTTTGTTTCAACAGGTTTTGGCGGACAAGTGGAATCTTGTTTTGCACTTTGTTTAAGCAATTTAAACAAGATTTTGCATAAAGTTTTATTATCTGGTGTTTTGTTTACGTCCACTGGTACTGTTTCTATAAATTCTGATACTGCTTGTTCTATTTCATCGGTTACATCTAATGGAACTCTACTTTTATACACTAGTATGTATGCTAATTTTGTGACTAAGTCGTCCACAGTTTCATTAGGTATAGCGTCATATTTATTTGGCTTTCTAAGGACCAAAGTATGAATCCACTCTGATACAGCATCTCTTATATATTTATCAGACGTCGATTGACTTGTGTCGATGGGGACTGTCGATAGATTTTCAATAAATTGGTTTATAAAATCGTTTTCTTCTATGTTATCGTTGTTAGTGGTTAGGTTGTTCAAAAACGATTGTAATTCTATTCGAAGTTTTGTTTCGTTCGTTGGGTCTAATTGACGTATTTGATTTATTCTTGAAGTAACTCCTTGTTTGAGGTTCTCAAAATCAAGTTTTTCACCAGAGTTCATTCGGGGTAAAAATAAGTGTTTGGATATTGCATCGTCCAATCCTTCCATAATATGAGCTTGTTTTTGTGTATGTTGCCTTGAATTTTGTATTGTTTCTAGTATGTCATTCTTTAAAATTGGCAATTGAATTCTGATGTGACTATTATCTTGTGGCAAATAAGAAGTGATTTTGTCAATTTTATCTTCTAGTAAATTTTCATATCGGAAATCATCATTAAATACCCTAGGATCTTCATTTAGTTCGTCTACTATCTGGTTTACCATTCGAGCCATATCTTGTTTTAGTTCTTTTGCATTTTGCTTTTCTTTCAGAGTTTCTGCCTTAAGGGGAAGTTTTTCACTCCAATCTGCAATATTGTCATGTAGAGCAACAGTATCTCTCTGTTCTATGGGTTTCTTAGGATGACTGGTAGACGGTCTGAATCTACGCGAAGGATCTATCCTATCAAGCCGCACTTGATCTACTCTTCGAGAATCTTCAGTGTCTTTTAAATTGCTTACTAGTTTTTCAGCAAACTTGCTCTTGTCTTCATCTTCATAAATAGCTAATGGAAGGTTTTCTAGCATTGCAACTTCATATTTTACTCTATCATCGTAATTATCCCTATCGGGAAAAAGTTGCTTCTCTTTTTCAATGTTTCGAAGTTTTTTGGTAAGTTCGGAAACCATTTTATTTGTTTTGAGTTGTTCTGCACTAGTTTGCACTTTTAACGGCAAACTCTTCACCCAATCGATAACTTCGTCATTCATTTTTGTTTGCTCTACATCTTTTCTAACGGCCACTTCATTAGTATTTAGGATATCATTTAAAGCATCCAACAAATTCTGGTGTAATTGCTGAGAATCTAGAAGCAAATCGGGATGTTTCTTAGAATATTCAATGCAAAATTTATTGATTTCATCGTCTATTTTCTTCTGTGACATATTTTTTATAGCGTCGTCTTCACCGGCACTGTTGTACTCTATGAAAGCTTCGGCTACGTTATCTTTCAATGTTTCTAATGCTGCTTGATCTGTTATAGATAAGCTTTGGGATGGCAGCGTGTTTGAAATAGTATCATGGATATGTTGTTTAAATTGTCGCGCAGCATCATTGTCTTGATTCTTCTGTCGTGCGTGTTTGACCCTTTTAAGTAAACCTTGCTTTAAAGTTGGCATTTGACTTTTGATAATGGTGTCTTCCTTTGATAAATTTGAAACTAAATTTTCACGTTCTTTTTCTAGTAACTGTTCAGAAAGAAAATCATCATTTAACGCATCTGGATTCATATCGAGTTGATCAACTATTTTGTTTACTCTAGTAGCAATATCTTGATTAACTATTTTAGCGTTTTTTATTTCATTCGGGGTGCCGCCTAAACTTTTTGTGAGATGATTATTCCAATGTGAGTCATCCAGGAAATAATCATCAGGTTTTGTTTCAACAGGTTTTGGCGGACAAGTGGAATCTTTCTTTGCACTTTGTTTAAGCAATTTAAACAAGATTTTGGATAAAGTTTTATTATCTGGTGTTTTGTTTGCGTCCACTGGTACTATTTCTATGAATTTTGATACTGCTTTTTCTATTTCATTGGTAACATCTAATGGAACTCTACTTTTATACACTAGTATGTATGCTAATTTTGTGACTAAGTCGTCCACAGTTTCACTAGGTATAGCGTCATATTTATTTGGCTTTCTAAGGACCAAAGTGTGAATCCACTCTGATACAGCATCTCCAATATATGTATCAGACGTCGATTGACTTGTGTCGATGGGGACTATCGATAGATTTTCAATAAATTGGTTTTCAAAATCGTTTTCTTTTATGTTGGCGATTTTAATGGGTAGGTTGTTCAAAAACGATTGTAATTCTTTTCGAAGTTTTGTTTCGTTCGTTGGGTCTAATTGACGTATTTGATTTACTCTCGAAGTAACTCCTTGTTTGAGGTTCTCAAAATCAAGTTTTTCACCAGAGTTCATTCGGGGTAAAAATAAGTGTTTGGATATTGCATCGTCCAATGCTTCCATAATATGAGCTTGTTTTTGTGTATGTTGTCTTGAACTTTGTAATGTTTCTAGTAAGTCTTTCTTTAAATTTGGCAATTGAATCCTAATGTCACTATTATCTTGTGGCAAATAAGAAGTAATTTTGTCAATTTTATCTTCTAGTATATTTTCATATCGGAAATCATCATTAAATACCCTAGGATCTTCATTGAGTTCGTCTACTATCTGATTTACCATTCGAGCCATATCTTGTTTTAGTTTTTTTGCATTTTGCTTTTCTTTCAGAGTTTCTGCCTTTATGGGAAGTTTTTCACTCCAATCTGCAATATTGTCATGTAGAGCAACGGTATCTCTCTGTTCTATGCGTTTCTTAGGATGACTGGTAGACGGTCTGAATCTACGCGAAGGATCTATCCTATCAAGCCGCACTTGATCTACTCTTCGAGAATCTACAATGTCTTTTAAATTGCTTACTAGTTTTTCAGCAAACTTGCTCTTGTCTTCATCTTCACTAATAGCTAATGGAAGGTTTTCCATCAGCATTGCAACTTCATATTTTACTCTGTCATCGTAATCCTCTTTATCGGGAAAAAGTTTCTTCTCATTTTCAATGTTTCTAAGTTTTTCGGTAAGTTCGGAAACCATTTTATTTGTTTTGAGTTGTTCTGCACTAGTTTGCACTTTTAACGGCAAACTCTTCACCCAATCGGTGACTTCGTTATTAATTTTTATTTGCTCTACATCTTTTCTAACGGTTTCTTCATTAGAATTAAGGATATAATTTAAAGCATTGAACAAATCCTGGCGTAATTGCTGAGGATCTATAGGCAGATCAGGACGTTTCTTTGAATATTCAACGCAAAATTTATTGATTTCATCGTCTATTTCCTTTAGTGATGTATTTTTCATATTGGCGTCTATACTGACATTGTTATATTTAATGAAGGCTTCGACTACGTTATTTTTCAATGTTTCAAATGCTGCTTGATCTGTTATAGATAAACTTTGGGATGGCACCGTATCTGAAATAGCATCACGGAGATGCTGTTTATACTCCAGTTCCGTATTTTTGTTTTGGTACTTCCGTTCTGAATGTTTTACCTTCTCGAGTAAATCTTGCCTTATTGCTGGCGTTTGATGTTTGATATTGTTTTCATCCTTTGACATATTTTCTAGCTCATTTTCGAGTATTTGTTTATAGAGTAAATTGTCATCTATCGCATTTGGATTTATATTAAGTTTGTCTAATATTTTATTTGTATTTTGTTTGACTCTGTTTTCATTTCTGATTTCTTGAGGGGCGCCGCTTACTTTGTTTGGGTCGCCAGTATCTTTTTTTTCAACAGGCTTAGATGACAAATTGTAATCATTTTTTGCACTTTTTTTTAGGAACCAAAACAAAGATTTAGCTAAATCTTTATTTTGAGGACTTTTATTTACATCTATTGGTATTGCTTTTATGAACTCTGATACAGCTTTTTCTATTTCACTTGCAATATTTAATGGGACTCTATTGCTATATACAAGTAAATATGCCAGTGCTGAGATTAAATCATCCTTAGCTTCACTAGGTATATGGTCAATTGTATTCGGTTTTTCTAGGATCAGGGTTTCAATCCATTTCGATACAGCGTCTTTTATATATTCACCAGATGTTTGCTCATATGAATCCAAAGGAAGTGATGTAAGGTCTCTCAATAATTGTTCTTTGAAATTATTTTCATTTCCTGCATTTCTTACAATGGGTAGCTTATTTAAATAATTTTCTAATGCTCGTCTGATTTTTAATATATTTTTTGGATCGGTTTGTCTAATTTCATTTATTATAGAAACAAGGCCTTGTGTAATATTGTCAAATTCTAACTGATCTGAAGAATTCATTCGGGGTAGATCTAGATGCTTTAATATTGCATCGTTAATTGCTTCTATAGTGTGGATTTCTCTTTGAGTTTTTGTCCGTGCACTTTTTATTTTTTCTAATAATTCTATTTGCATTGCTGGCAAGCGGATCCTAATATTACTATTTACTTTGTCTAAATTTGACACAATATTGTCGATTTTATCTTCGAGTATATGTTCATAACGAAAATCATCGTTAAATATTTCTGGATTCATATTAAGGTCATGCAACAATTTATTTAGTCCATTGCTTATATTTTGTTTGATTTTTTCGGCACTTTGCTTTTCTTCTAAGGTATCTGCTTTTATTGGAAGTCTCTCAATCCATTCTGCAATATCTTCATTTAAAACATTCACTGCCAGTTCTGCCGTTGTATTTGAAGACCTGGAGGAAATTGATTGCTGAAATCTCAATGAAGGTTCGGTTTTATTTTCGTCGTGAATCCAATTTTTCACTTTATTTTTCTTTTGTTCTAGTTCTACTTCGTTACTAGAAGATTTTTGTATGGTAGGTTCTAAGACATTGTTCAGAGCTTGAACAATGTCTTGGCGTAACTGCATTTGATCTATGGGCAAACCAGGATGTTTTATGGAATAGCTGTCACAAAATTTATCGATTTCACTGTCAATTTTCTTTCGTAACGTATTTTTATTTATTTCGTCACTACCAGCGTTTTTTAAATCAATGATAGCTTCAGCTACGTTATCTTTTAACTTTTCAAATGATTCTAATTCATCGTTTGATAAGTTTTGAAAAAGCTGCATGTCTGGAAGGCCTTGACGAAATTGTTGTATATAACGTTTGCCTAATTTTTCGTCTTCAGTGTTTTGTTTTGCATCTTTAATAATTCTTAATAAACTTTCCTTCATAGCTGGCAACTGAATTTTAATATTACTGTATTCTTTTGACAAATTTGATAAGACATGATCAATTTTGCGTTCAAGCGTGCGTTTATAGACAAGGTCATCTTGTAATGCCTCTGGATTCATGTTAAGTTCATCTACAATTTTTTTTACTTTACTGGCAATATCTTGTTTGACTTTTCCTACATTTTCAATATCCTTAGACGCGGCTGCTTTTATGATAAGGCTGTCAGTCCATTGAACAATGTTATGAAAAACAGTATCTGAGACTTTTTTTTTAACAGGTATGGATAAAATTGATATATCCTTCTTGGCATGTTTTTTAATTAAATTTAATAAATATTGAGCTAAAACCATAGTGCCCGGTGTTTTTTTTATATCTAGTGGTACTGCTGCTATAAAGGCTGTCACTGTTCTTTCAATGTCATTAATAACATTTAATGGAACTTTGCTGCTATAAACAATTAAATAATCTATTGCAGAGATTAAATCGTCCTTCGCATCATTCGGTATATTTTTGACTGTAGTGTATTTTTTATGGATCAGGGTTTTAATCCACTCTGTTACAGCAGCCTTGACGTAAATATCTGACGTTGATGGAATTGAATCGATGGGAACTCTAGACATATTTTTAACCACAAGTTTCTTAAAATTATTCTCGTTCGATATAGATTCATCAATAGGCAGCTTTTTTAAGAAAAAATGCAGCTCTTTCCTGATACGCGATTCATTTGTGGGATCACTTTGTCTAATTTCATTCATTCTTTCTACAAGCCCTTGCTTTAAATGCTCAAGTTCACACTGTTCTGAAGAATTCATTCTGGACAGAAACAGATGTTTGGATATTGCATCGTTTATCGCTTCCATCATTGGAGTTGATTTTTGGGGTTGATTGGGAGTTTCAATTTTTCTTGTCTGAACTAATAGTGGTACAGAAACTTTTCTAATTTTGTCCATTAAAGCTTTAGCATTAGGCATCATAGTTTTCATGTTTTTAGCGTTTAGTTTATTAGATTTTCTAAAAATTTGATATTTTAAAAATTCCAATTCATTTTTACCCGTCGATTTAACGTCAGTATTAATCTGTAAATATTTTTGTCGGTCTTTAATATCTTCAGCTAGTTCTTCAATCATAGATTCATTTAAATCCTTTTCTTCTGGTCTATCTGATTTCAATCCAATATCTTCCATCCATGATTTGATACAGTTAATAATTTTAAATTTATATATTTTTTCTTCATCCTGCATTACTGAATCCGTCTTCGGTTTCGACACAGAATCATCGAAATGAATTGAAGATAGATCCATTATGTTCTTTTTAGAAAAAAAGAACAAACCTTTTTTCCGAGGAGTTGAAGTTTTGAAATAAATATCACGTACTCGGTCTTTTAGCTGCTTTTCTAATGTTTCTGTGGGTTCGTTTATTTTTGTGGAAGAATGTTGCATAAATTCAGATACTTCATTCATAATACTATATTTATTCGAATGGTCAGAGCCTGTCATAATCGAAGCTAGCTTTTCTGCAATTTCGGCAGCGTTTTTTTTCTTTATGTAATGTGATGTTGAACTATCATCACTGGCTATATTTTCTATCAACTCTAAAATCTTTTCTGTGTTTCTTTTAAAATTACTGTGATCTATTGGATTAAAATCTGCAAAATATTTTTTGCGCTCTGATTTCAGTAACTTTAAAGCTGAATCTAGAGTTCTGTAAGATAGAGCCATTTCTTTGTGTTTTTCCATTAGTCTGTTGCATATATCATTTATAACATCATTAGAAATATTAGCATCATGTAAAATATTCACTATTTGTGTTTCGGCTTTATCATTATCAGTTCCTTCTACTATTTGATCAGCCAGGACTTTTATTATACTTTTTTCTACTACTTTTTTATCACGGACCGGTATAGTCACATACTCTAATATACGATTTACTTCTTCTTTTACAATATTACGCACTTCATTTGCCGTAATAGTAGGTTGCCGGAAAACAGGAGATATTGGCTTAGGCATATCTTTAACTTTATCGGTAAGCGCACTGGCAAAATATGAGGCTTCATCAGTGGGTATAAATGCTTCTTGTTTTAAGATATTCATTATATCTCGATTCACATCTTCAGCTTCTTTTAGATTATTCAAAAATTGTGCTAACACATCAGCAATACCTTCTTTTATAACTTGTAAATTCCTTGAATTAGCATCTATATCTATATCATCTATTAAGTCAGATATTTCATTTAAAATTAGTTTTTGTGTATCAACTTTCTGATTCCATCTCTTCCGATGTTTGAACTTTTTTTTATTTAAGAGGTTCTCTATAAGCTTATTTTCATCATTACTATTGATTGGAATACCAGTTTTTTGTAAAGAGTCTAAGAAGCGTTTTATTTCTTCTTCTAGTAAATAATTGTTGGCGTCATTAGATTCCAACTTCTTTAAATTTATAGCTAAGCTTTCAATTAAAGCTTCGTTTTTCTTTTTTACTTCTTCTGCTATAAGCGTCACATTTTCTAGCCAATCCCATATGTTTTGTTTAATTTCATTTTTATCAGGAAAATTTACTGTGACACTTTCTTTAGCATATTGAAGATTTTTAATAAGATTTATGAGATCGCCAGCAGTCTCATTATTGTCATCATTAATTTGGAGATCTTTAAAAACTTCATTCACTTCATCTCCCAATTCGTTGAAAGGCCTGTTCATTTTAGACTTCAAGCGATTAACGATGTTATCTAAAATGTCGTCTGTATTTACACTATTTCCATCGGCATCTACAACATAGAAACCATCAAGCCATTTGGCAACGACATCTTTCAAGATTTTGTTATCAGGCTTTTCTTCAGTACTTTTAAGCTTATCAAACAGGTTATCAGCAATTTGTTTTTTGAATGTGTTCTTATCACCACCTGGATACCACATTGGTAAATCATCTATACATTTTTTGATTTCATCTTTTGCTCTCTCCATGTAGCTTTCACTATTTTTGAGGCTTTTTAGTTTTTCAGCTAGATTTTTAATCAATTCTTTACGTTTCGCTTTATTTTCTGGTGTATCATTAGCGTAAACTGGTAGTTCATTGAGCCATTCGCTTGTAATATGTTCAATCTTCTTATCGATTTCTCTGCTAGAACTTTTAGGGCAAGGACATGGTGTGCAAGGCGGTCGTGGAATGCATGGTGTCCGAAAGAATGGACATGCGTTTTGAAACTAAAACAAGAAAATGATACAATTATCACATTTACAAATTATTAGAATGCAAGAGTTTTGTCCCGGGCGAGAATCAAACCCGCGTCCCACGAATACGCACCAGGTGCCTAAACCACTTGGCCACCGGAACATGCTCGTTTGAGCCAAAATGTTGTTTTCGAATTGTGTTATTTTAACCGTCATAGGTGACGGTGTGCAGTCATCAAACAGACTACTAGACTTCGTCTGATCGCAATGAGTGCCTTTTCAAACACTTAACCGTCGCAATGTCGTCGCTAGCCTTCTATATTTCTAAATATAACTTCCAGCTCTATCGCGTGTACATTAACTAAAAGACGTTAGATAGATTCCAGATTTGCCTAGACAGCATGATAAATAGCAGAGTTCTTCTACCTAGACAATCTGTTGATGAACCTACTATCCGCGATACGCGGAGCAAAAAATAAAACTAAGACATATAACTTACATAAATTATTTGTCCTTTCAACATTTGCTCCTCGCGCTTACTTACTAACACTAAACTGGCCAGATAGCATAATTTAGTACTCACTCGCTGGGGGTGATGAGTTCAATGTCCACACCAACTGGTGTTCATCACCATGCAACAAAACACTGATTTTGATCACTGACAATTGCTTCAAATTATAAAATAATTATCATCAAAATAGTCCGGTCAAATTAGACCAAAAAATATGAGTAAAGCTACATAAATTCCCACTAAGCTGAAAATCCGTAAGATTGTTTAAAATATGATTAAAAATAAAATTTGAAAGTTTCCCATCGGTCCTCTGTATGGTTTTTTTATTCAAGGTCAAAAAAGTGAGTATTCCTCGATTTTCACCAAAACAGAAGTTTTATCATTCACTTGTCAAAAATTATAGATCATAAAATGGTCTACAAAAAATACCCATACTTTTTTTCTACGAGCCACCGTTTTTGAGATATAACGATTCTAAGAGGTGTAAAAGTTGTAATCGTCATAATATGCATGAGTACGCCACGTATGTATCTATATAGCTGTAACGTCGGTGCCGTCGGCAGTTCAATAATCCAGTGGTGGATGACACGACCACCTGCCGCCGGTATGACCAGTGTGAGGGACGTAGTCGCCGTCGGAGACATCACAATACTTTGCGCGGTCGGAAGGCAGTCCTAGATCCATAGACCTATATATACTAGACGCGACGTCTCACACGAGGAAAGTCGACCGGTGCAAGTATGCTGGCCGGCATACTCTCCCCCACCCACACGCAGTTGGGCACTCGTAAAAATTGCACGCGCTTTACGTTCGAATATTGTGTATTATCAATTGTGTATTTTGAATACACTGGCCGCGCGTCGTAACTGCCGAGGTTTACTCATTTTCCCTGGTTCTCTTCAGATTCGGCTCGCAAGGACCACGCTAAGTGTAAGTATACTCATAGGTGGCGTGGAAACGTGTGCATACTATGACGATTCAACTTTTCCAACTTTTTGAATCGTTATATCTCAAAAACCGTGGCTCGTCGAAAAAAAGTATTGATGCATGTTTTGTAGATAATTTTATGATCTACAATTTTTGTCTGAAGTATTTTTATGATAAAACTTCCGTTTTGGTGAAAATCGCGAAATACTCAATTGTTTACCTTTGACCAAATAAACAAATTTACATACAGATGGGGAACTTTCAAATTTTATTTTTAATCATATTTTAAACAATTTTACTGGTTTTCAGCTTGGTGGGAATTTATGTAGCTTCAAATGTCTAAATTGACCAGACTAAAATACTAAACTTTCAAAATCAAAGTTAAAAACAAATTATCACAATTCAAAAAGTTATGCGGACATCTTTCCAAAAACATCAAAAAAGTGTAAAGTAAATAATTCATTATTACTTTACACTTTTTTGATTTTATTTATTTTAAAGGTTATTTTCACAAAAATATAACCACAGATCACAAAACAAGTAGATGGCGCTACCCGAAGTTGTGATCGGAACAGACGTTATAGGTACTTCGGTGACGTCAACACTGGGTCCATCGGAAGACCAGCGCTGGTTTATAACTAGCATATGCTGAGATAATAACAAATACTTTTAAAAGTATCCTAAAAAACATTAAATAATATTTAAATAAAACACTTAAAAAAGCATAAAATTATATATCTAGTGACAATTCCGCCTAATTTTCCTGTTATCTACGTGACGTCATAAACATCACGCAGCCTAACCGGAAGAATACCCGACTAGTTTCGCTTCTAAACGAAGCATCTTCAGGAGGTCTTGACTTACCGAGCGCACGATCGAGACTAAACGGCCAGCGGCTAAACACGCCTTTATATAGGCCCGATCGTGACTCACTGTTCTTTGTTGTAGCTTACAATTGGTAAAGATATACGTGTTTATAGTGATAATTATATAACAATGTTATTGAATTGCTAACAGAATATTTTTAAATTATATATGGTATGTTTAGTGTTTACAAATATGAGAAATATTGAATAATATAGTAAACAATATTAGGAAACTAGTTTTAACTTAAAATTATGAAAGGGTCGCAGAGTGACGTCAACACTGGTTCGGCGGGTAGCTCGGTTCGGCCAGCAGGCGGCTTCCACGATGAAACAGTCACAGGACCTGCTTGTAGCTGCTCGGGACACGTGGGGATGACACGGTGGGTGGCGTGACTCGTAGCGTGACGTCATCACTGGTAGCTGGTTCGACGGGTGGCTTGGCTCGGCACGTTATGAAAAAATAATAAACAAATATTACAAATAATGTTTAAATTATTAGGTTTCAATTTGATTTAATCTGTACTTAATTAAATGCTTTACATTTTTCTTGTAATTATTCAATTTGACTCCTTTAATGGCTTATTTGATAATTGCGTAGTCCATTAGACATTGATTTGACTCGTTACGTAATACTTGGAGGGGAGAGCAAACATGGCCAGTTGTAGGGAGAATTCGAGTCAGTCTTCAAAAGATTCTTGAAGTGGCCGGACGTTACAGTACTTAATACGCAAAGTGCCGTGTATAATATACGACAGTAATATAGGTATACAGTGTTTGATAGTGAGTTTACCCTAATTGTGGAAGATAAGTGTGAAATATAGCAGTTGTGACATGGTAAGCCGGAACCCCATCACAAAATAGTTTGTGGCGGCAGATTATCACTAAAAATACGTAACAGTGGGGATGAAACCAATTGAGTCTGTTCATTCAGCAGCGCGAAGCCTACACTATGTTTCGATATTTCTAACTGTTCTAATACACATAACCTAAACCCCTTGTCACAACAGTGTAAGATTTCAAACGTATTACAATCGAGGAGTTGATGACCGCTTTCAATTAAATGTTTGGCAAAATGAGACTGTTCGGGATGGTCGTTTCTAAACGCGGATTTATGTTCTTTATATCGGATATCAAAATTACGGCCAGTTTGACCAATATAAACGCTGTTACATTCGTCACAGGTAAGTTTGTACACACCGGATTTTTTACCGTTTTCCAGTCGATCTTTACCGTTACATAAATGACGTAGATTTTGATTTGTACGAAAAGCTACATGGACGTTATTTTTCTTTAATATATTGGAAATTTTTTGAGATATTGGCCCCATATACGTTAAGCTGCCTACGTACTTGATATTTCTATCAGAACGTACGTAACTACCAAGCCACCCGTCGAACCAGCTACCAGTGATGACGTCACGCTACGAGTCACGCCACCCACCGTGTCATCCCCACGTGTCCCGAGCAGCTACAAGCAGGTCCTGTGACTGTTTCATCGTGGAAGCCGCCTGCTGGCCGAACCGAGCTACCCGCCGAACCAGTGTTGACGTCACTCTGCGACCCTTTCATAATTTTAAGTTAAAACTAGTTTCCTAATATTGTTTACTATATTATTCAATATTTCTCATATTTGTAAACACTAAACATACCATATATAATTTAAAAATATTCTGTTAGCAATTCAATAACATTGTTATATAATTATCACTATAAACACGTATATCTTTACCAATTGTAAGCTACAACAAAGAACAGTGAGTCACGATCGGGCCTATATAAAGGCGTGTTTAGCCGCTGGCCGTTTAGTCTCGATCGTGCGCTCGGTAAGTCAAGACCTCCTGAAGATGCTTCGTTTAGAAGCGAAACTAGTCGGGTATTCTTCCGGTTAGGCTGCGTGATGTTTATGACGTCACGTAGATAACAGGAAAATTAGGCGGAATTGTCACTAGATATATAATTTTATGCTTTTTTAAGTGTTTTATTTAAATATTATTTAATGTTTTTTAGGATACTTTTAAAAGTATTTGTTATTATTAAATATGGATTTCCGCAAAGTAACGCCTGAATCTATTCATATGCTGAGATGGTTCCAATTTATGACCAAACATAGTTAGCAAGGTAGTAAGGGTAGCATACATTTTTTTTTTTTTATGCCTGGTAGGTTAGCCTTTGTCCGCTATCTCACCTGATGGTAAGTGATGATGTGGTCGAAGATGTTGTTCAGGCTAACCTAGAATTACTGTCAATTAATGTCCAACTAATTTTAAACGTTCAATACTTAATATTTTGTTAATTTTTAATATGTGTGTTAATTTGATGTTACAAGATGTTGTAAATAAATATTTATTTTATTTCAGTACTATATAAACTGTGGCTTTGAGAAAGATAGCGACGACCTCCGTGGTGAACTCACTCCAAGCACACACACAATGAAGGGCTATTGCTAGACCTCAGCACACATCAACACAACTCAGCTGCTATCGCGCACCTATTTTGGTCGGGATGGTCTTTGGCAGCCTTTCAGCCTTATGAAAAATCAAAACGACAATTACAAAAATAAATACTAGCGGACGATGCAAGTATCTATGACGGTTAAAATTAAATTAGGACCAAGGTTTGGCTCAGTCGAGCATTTTCCGGTGGCCGAGTGGTTTAGCCACGGGACAATAATTTAGTGCTCTAATATTTAGTAAAAATAAATACTTACGTTTTAATAATTTTATGTTTGCAATAACGCATGCTCTGCGGTTTACATTACAAAATTACAAATTTACGAGAGGAAAAATTTAAGTCATGTGCGGGATTCAAACCCGCGTCCATCCACCCTTATAGCCGTGGTATGCTCTAATCCAATTGAGCTAACATAACAATGAGTCCTAACTCAATATTTTCCTATCGTTCTTTCATCATCGTATTGGGATGGATTGACATCTATAGTTCAACTTACGTTTTACTACAAATAAGACTATGTTGCAGTTAGCTTTTAACCTGTTAATGATACGCGGGTTCGAATCCCGCGTATCATTAACAGGTCATCATGACCAAAATTTTTCCTCACGTAAATTTTATATTTTGTAATAAATACTTACGTCTTTAGGTGATAAGAAGCGGTAAGGCGAAAATCCCGATGATCGTACTCCAGCTGCAAAAAATAAAAAAAAAAGGTACACTTGAAAATTCAATTGAAATTGAAGGGGAACTCATAAACTCAGAAATACTTTTGTATTTGTGAGGAAAAAGATGTGGTTGGTTTCAACACTTTTAATGCACTGATTATGAATAATATTTGAATTAATAATTAAAGAAAATTACAAAATAGGTCGGTACCACGATCACTGATGCCCAGTCAGCGCTGTTTGTGCTATCGAAATGTACCTTTTGTTTGTTTGTGCTATGTAAATGTAATCTATTGCGAAATATACAGGGTTATTGGTAAAATGCATCGAGAACATTTAAATCTCGTTGGTAAAATGCTAACAACGTCTTAGGGTCGACTTCTGCTAGTCCTAACAAATGTTTTGAGATGTTATTTTTATTTTTATTTTGTGCTTTTAACTGTTTAAGCACGGCTACCATCTGAGGTTAAAAAAGTCTCTTGTGCCTGTTATGTATTATTTGATATTTTTTATTATTTTTTATTACTTTGCTCGACGTAAATATTCAAAACTCTATTCAAAGGGAGCACGGCGCGGTCAAGTGTTGTCGCGGCGGGCGCTCTTGGCTCGTAGTAGGCCTTGCTTGTCTTTCATAACTTATGAATCATAAGTTTAGAAGTTTGGTGGAATAATGAAACCCACAAACATACATACATACATGAACGCTGAAAACATAACACTCCTTTTTTCGTCAGTCGTGTAAAAATAACCTAACGCAACAATTTTAATATTGTATAATATAATTATAATACAAATGTGTAATTTTCTAATTAAATAATTTTAAAAATGACATGTAACAAACCTTGAACTTCCGAGTCCTTTCCTTTACTTGTAGACGAACACTGAAAAAATAACATACGATTTTAAAAAATAATTCGATTAGAAGAAAGAACATGCGCCGCGCGCCGCACGCACCGCAGTCAACGAATTCGTTCACCATGGCAAGGTCATGTCCTCAGCACATAGAAACATGGTCATATATAAATAAAATTTATTATACTGATTTATTTAATTGTAAATAAATCCTTAGGCCTAGTTATTTTACCAAATTTTATCGAATTTTTTACATCGATGATAATTTTTCATCTCATCGGGGAACCTTCACCGTTGCGTTGACGATGTAGAGACCGGTGACAGACAGACACACAGAGCGTAGTCTCATTAATAGAGCTCCTGTTTTGTCTTTAGGTTTGTAACCCAAATAACCGGAAAACTCGGCTAGCCTATCAACTTTTAATAAACATGCAATATCTGCCAAAGGGACCTTAGCTGCTCGTGATGCGATATTAAAAGAGTATGCTTTTGAAGCGCTCGTAGCCAAGTTTGCTTAGCCATTCTGAATCGATCAGCAAAGTTAAGCAACGTCCGCCGCGGTCATGACTTGGATGGGTGACCGCTGCTGACATAACTACTGAGCGCTTCCGTGCTTCGGAGGGCACGTTAAGCCGTCGGTGCCGGTTGTTGTCTTAGGATAGCAGTCGTTACAGCAAGGTGGTAGGGCACTTTGCAAATGCCCGCTTGGCTAGCTACCACCCTCAAGTTGAAAATCTGTCGCCAAGCACCTAACGGTGTGTTCCGGCAGCTGTCCTTGAGAGCCAGTAACTCTAGGTTTGTCTGAACAACATCCTCGACCACATCATCACTCACCGTCAGGTGAAATAGTGGTCAAAGGCTAACCTATCAGGCATAAAAAAATAAAAAATAAATGCTTACAGCTGCTGCAGGTCTAAACTGGCAATACGTAGTCCCGAACTCACGCGACGTCGACGGCATCTCCGCTGTTTAAATAAAGAATTTAACGTTACTGCTTACAATTGACGAATAGCTTTACTTGGAACAGATTTTTAGCAAAATATATTTGTTTCGTAGCAATAAGAAAATTATATGTTAATCTTGATCACATTATCTAAGGCCAAGAAAAGTCCAAAACACGTTATTTTAAAATTTTCTCTATAGAATAAAATTGCAAAGTTGACTCTAAATTTTTCTTGTAACGTAAATATCTTAATTATTTACGTATGAATGTGTATGAAAATATATTGATAAAATAGCAAAACCTTATCAAGAGGGACAAGAAAAGTTAGATTTTCAATTAATGTTACTAGTTTTGTGTTATTATGCTTAGCTTCGGATTTTACCTAAACTGATCGCGAATTCATCATCGCTGACTCTCTTTCACTCCTACGCACTTCGAAAGTGACAAAATTTCAGCATTTGACAGCGTCATTATAACTAGCGATACGTGACAGGAATTGTGGGTATCAGAAACAAACACTTAAACATAATATATAGTGTATACTCCATGTAACATCAATCGATTTAACGACAAACTCCTTTAAACGTCGAAATTACTTGGCTTTGGTTGGGTTAGCTTGTCTTCCATACAATGATGCACTTTATATAGAATAACACCCACTCTCAATAACGACACAAAGAGTACCTACCTTTTATGCAAAATATCTGATGTGTTTACTAAGAACTATTCTTTCCAAAAGTTATGTAAGTTATTTTAATTTCTAAGTAGGTAACGTACAGTATTGTGTATACGTACGCGCTCTGTTAAGTTTTTTTTATACCTATCAGTCCTGTCACGTATCACCAGTTAGTTATCAATAACTTTGTATAATTCTAATAAAACTAACTAAACTTTTAATGAAATTCTATTAATCATTCCAAAGGACTGAAGAAAATAATTCCAAATAAAAAGATTTTATAAAATAGGTCGTAAATAATAATATTACAAAGAAATTAAAAACCTTTTTTTTATATCATTTGAAATTGTTTATTATCATCAGCGCCTTGCCTTTATCCCAAATAAAACATGTCTTTGCACTTCAAAGAAATTTTGAAATCTACGAAATGTCCTACACTCTACATTCAACGCCTGTTGTCAAAAAATCAACATTTTCGGGAATTCTCGTTGATGGCATATCAGCCAAAATTTTACACCAGACAGCTAAAACCTGTTTCTGCAAATATTTTTGTAGGAAATTTCATATATTCGTGTTGTCTTTGTTCGTTTCCTAATTGTGTGGTGTTTTTGTGTATGGTAATTTGCAGCCGCTGGTAGCGGACCGATCTGCGTTGTTTTTAGGTTTATAGCTTCAATAGTAAAAAAGTTATCAACGTTTTACCGTCACATTTTTCAAAATTTCGTGTATTTTATCAATTAAAAATTCAATTTTAACCCTTTTTAAATAGCTCCACGCACCAAAACACGCGGGCCGCGATCCCCGATCGTGTCCCGTTGGATTGAGCGCGATCGGAGCTATACTTTTTTAAATATAACCAAATCTCTGTTAAATACCCAATTTTAAGCTGTGCACTTAATTTTTGTGCGACAATAAATCAGGGCTGTTCTATCCAGATCGTGTACTTGGGCGGGCTACCGCATATACCTTATACAGATTGCATACTTTAGCGGGATACCACATATTATATACCTACCATATCTTATACAAATTGATGGGTTAGTGGCATACGCACCCAATGTCAGCTCCCCCCGTGTCAGTTGCCCACGATCTCAGTTCCCCCCGATAAATTTGATTGAAAGAAATAATTACCATATATTAAATATACCGTTAGCAAAAAAGAGTTTCTCTTGATAATAATATATTTATTTCAATATCTTAATTGCTAAAATTATATTTAGTCAATTGTTTCGAATGGTTTTTATATCTTGCGTATTAATAACACATACAATTGTGTTATTAAAATGCAAGATTCAAAATTCAAAATGTATGCATACTAGCTAGGTATTATATCGAGGAAACGGGACTGCCGGTACTATGAATGAAATTCTATTGTTCTCGTAATCTTTCAATTCTGACGGGTTTAACTATAAATCACCATTCAGTCCAGCGCATTTCTTACAAATTATAAAATTTGGGTTACTGATAACAATAGTCGGCACCCTGAAACACAGATGAAAGTGAAAACAGAATTATGCAAAAACTATATATCAGTGCAAATAATTTTTGAAAGGCGTATTTTGAAATTTTTCAAAATTAAAATATTATTGTTGTACTTTGGACATTCCAGCATTCAGAAGGGTGAAAAACACATTATGTAGAAAGCATAGCAAAGATTTGAAAGTTCCAATGACAAATTTCAAGGAACCACTTCATATATTAATCCCCGCAAAATGTAAGCCCCTTGTATTGTTTGATTACATCAAAGATGATTATCGCATTAACCTTATTGTAAGAGAAATAAAAAATATAACCGCAACAGTGTCCTAAAGCAAAGTTTACCAAGGCAATGGTTACTGTTTTATGGTCTCAGCATGGTGTTATTCACTATAGCTTTCTCCGATCTGGTCAACCAATAACGGCAGATGTCTACCGTACCGAACTCCGAACAATGATTGCAAAACTAGTAATGAAACATCCCCGACTCTTGAATCGATCTTCACCATTATTGCTTCATGATAACGCGAGACCTCATACAGCACGAGAAACCGTTTTAACTCTACAGGAATTGCGATTAGAAACCATTCGTCACCCTCCGTATTTTTTCATGATTCGGTCAATTTTCTATGTGATAAAAAGTTTTCTTCCCATGAGGCAGTACAAAATGTTTTCACACAGTTTGTCGAATCTAGATCACCAGAGTTCTATCGCAAAGGCATTGATGACATTCTTATTAGATGGCAGCAATTTATAGATAGTGATGGTTGTGGTATTTTAATTAAATAAAAATGTTGAATTAAAAAAAACTATTTCAATTTTTCAGTACAAAACGGCAATTTCATACTTAATCCTTTATAGTATCTAACTTTTAGTTTTTTCTTTTAGTAATTTTAAATGTTTTATGATTGTTGATTTCCTTTTATTGAGTGTTTAAAATTGTTTATTTTATATACTTTGTACAATTTTAAGTGATTTATAAATGCTGTTTTTGCCTGCTGTAATGTTAATATTGTTGTTGATATTTACAATGAAACTTTCAAATTAATAAATAATCGTAGAAAATCAGTCTTTCCTTTATTTTTCTTATAATCCTTTATTTATTCATATACTTGCATAATATATACAGTAAGTTCTTATTATAAAATTTACAAAGTAAGCTTATCTATGACAAAAATCTCTTCCAACCAACCTAAACTTGTGTGCCCTCATTTTTTTTAAATAACTTTAAATACACTTTCGCTGCTGACAGTACAAATCACAAAAAAATATTCGCTCAAAATTTATCGGGGGGAACTGAGATCGTGGGCAACTGACACGGGGGGAGTTGACATTGGGTGCGTATGCCACTAACCCAAATTGATTACTTGACCGATCATAATAATATTTTAATAACATCTTACCTTGCACTTCCGCCTCTGCACTTCGTTGGCGTCCACTCTGTAAACAAAACATCACATTTGTTCTTCTTGCCCTTATCCCAAACTAGGTAGGGTTGGCGAAAAGATCTATTCTAAAAGTAACAGGCGTGCGTGACTACTTTGAATCCGTATGGCCTCTATATCATTTGATGATTTTGATGTTTATATAGTGTCTATACAGTCGACTAACCACCTAACATCAATATACTTACCAAATTTTCATACAGCATTTATTAACAAAATTTAAAATTCTGTCCTTCCTTAGTATATATTTATATACTAGATATTTGGAAATTCTTAAGATCTTTATTCCAAAAATGTGCCGACTAACCATGTGATATTAAATCACAATATAGACATATACTAATAAACCAAGGTCCAATTTAGAAATGTACAGATCCGGCCCTAAGGCTCTGTTCAGACGAATGCGGTTTGAGCACGGTTTGAAGGCTGCGAAATAGTAGCGCGCCGCGCCGCGCCGCGCCGCGCCGCCCGCGCCGCCTCAAAACCGCGCTCAAACCGCGTACGTGTGAACAGAGCCTAACTCAATGGCTATAGATGTATACAATAAGCTGCCAAATACGCTAAAAGACAAAGAAAAGGCAGAATGTTTTATTAAATACCTAAAATCCTTACTTGAATCTATATGTTTACCTTAGACGAATTTTTCAACGATAAATTTAATGACATAAAATAGATCGTTCCGTTCCTACGTAAGTCGGAGAATGATGTAAAATTAAAAAATGTATTATACGTAAACAAAATCAAACAAGTGTACGGACCACGAGTCTGAAGTGCATAGAATGTGTTAATAATAAAAAAAAATTGCCATGCTCTTATAGGGTCATATGTACTACACACACAAACATGTTAAATACATCCTGCATGTAGCTACATATATTGCAATAAAATAATTGAGTATTGACTATGGTTACACGCTTGCCTAGAATTGATTGCCTATTCCCTGACAAAGACAATGCACGTATCATCTCGGCACTCGACACAACGTTACCTCGCCTAATGCTCAGATGAAAATTAAATGCGACAAGCATCAGCTTTCAAATAAAGAATTATCAAAATCTGTTCACCCAGTCAAAAGTATTGAGGTAACAAACTTAAATTAAATACAAGCGAATTCAGAACCTCCTCCTTTTTTTGAATGATTAGAAAGTATGAGGTTACTTACAGTTTCTTGAACGGAACGGCGTGAATGACAAGACCTCTTATGATGGCTTTTGCGGTCTTGGAGCTTCGGACATACCTGCAAGGACTAAACCAAATAATTTTATGGGTTTATTCATCTAATGTGGGTACAGTGTTATGTCTTTTTAAACAAAATTAACACAAGAACATAATATATGTTTTTGCTAATATTACACAGGAAAAGTATTGCTTGCTGTGGATTTGTGAGTGATCGCCTAACCAGACGCCGACCCTCCTTTAGAATACTCTCGTTGTTAGTAAAGGTAGGCTCCAACCCGAAGGGTACTGGTAGTATATCCCCTACCTTTAAGGTTGAAGCCCTGCTGCATGCCCAATTTACATCGATAGCCCACTCACATCGAATTGAGTAGGGGAATTCCTAAATATGATTACAAGCACTATCACCTGCTAAGCAAAAATCACATATATACAAATTATTGAGCACAAAATTTTTGTTTCGGGCGGGGATCGAACCCGCGTTCTCTATCTTCGCGCCGTGTGCCGCACCGTCCCCTATGACGGTTAAAGTAATACAATTGGAGCACAAAGTTTCGGCTCGTACGGGTATGTTCCGGTGGCCGAGCGGAACAGCAAACAAATAATCGGAGGATATCTGCGACATTTGTAAAAGTGAGTAGGGGAATGCTAATTGTTAGTATAACAGCTAAAAAATCTGTTGGAAATTGATGATAATGTTGATATATGTTTAATACTAACACAGGGGGTATCATCGACAAGTTGTTTAATAGTATCTCTAATGCGTCTCTTGACATCATTAATGTATCTTATTTCTGAGCCACGACCTGTGTAACTGCGTCTCCCACTGTATGTTGCTTTCAAGTAGTTATAGGTCTCGCTTAGCTGGTCGAGTTTGTATATCAAACTGTAAAAGAAATTACAAAAAAGTTAATAAGGGTTTGGTATCCATAAGGCAAAACGCTAAATTATTGCTATATTTGTCAGTAAATTGTACTCTACTGTATCAGATTAAAAAAAATATACCTTTCATCTACATCAGAAGTCTTCCTTAAGCTTCTACTACTCTTTATCGGTTCATCATTTTCCACAGAAATTACATTTTTCATCCGTGTGTATGTTTGTATGTTTTTACTAAGCTTGGCATAATTCTTCTGGTCATCAACGCCTTTTGATTGTAAAGGACTTTTGTGTCTTGATTGGTTAGGACTTACGTGTCTAGATTGGTAAGGGCTTGCGTCTTTAGATTGGCCTGAACTTTTGTCTCTGTCTTTGCGTGGACTTTTGTGTCTCGATTTGTCTCTTAGCTGGAAAAGACTCTTATCTCTTAACAAAAGGGGGCTTTTTTCTCTTGATTGCAAAATATTTTGGTCTTTGGATTGACTCGGACTTTGATTTCTAGATAGCACCTTCTTTTCCGGTGATGACATGGGGCTTGTATTTCGTGGTTTACGATAAGTCTTATATTTGGAGTAGGTAGGAATATTGTCTTTAGATTGAAGAAGATTTTTGTCTCTTGATTGGAAGGGACTGCTGTCTCTTGATTGCGAAGGGCTTTTGTCTCTGGATTGGTGTGTATTATTTGTTGAATGGCGTGTACTCTTCAATAACAGAGACCGCATTCTTCGGGAGCTGCGTCTTGCTACTGAAATTAAATAAAAAATCTAGAATTTGTAGAAGCTGACTAGAAAACATTCCGTGGGGTGTCGTATAGATTTGTACCCCAATATCTTCCCGTGGGAGTCATAAAAGGCGACGAAGGGATGAATACCGGAAGGTGGGGAGCAGCACTTTCTGAAGAACGGCCATCTTACACTGCGATCTTTAGGACGCCTGCCAAGCATTGGTAATATGGGAAACCCCCCTATGAAAAAGTATTTTGTTCAAAGGTAGTTGCTGTTGATGATGACACTTAATAATTATAATACTCTTTTTTGTTTTTTTATTGTTGTGATTTGTAGTATTTTCTACCCTATACGACTAAGAAAACCTCAATAAAATTAAATGTCCTCAAAGGCAGGCAACGCATCCTTGATATACTTCGGATGTTATACTATAATCCCGTCCGGACGGATACACCGATGTAACTACCTGTAGCTTTGTACCTAAAGTGTGGAGTGAGCCAGGGCTGGTTATATACTAACAGTGTTTAGCCTGAGTGTAGTTGAGGAGTCGCTGCACCAGTTCCGAAGACATGCTTCGTTCAGCCGACAGCGGGTACCGCCGTAGGGAATGCATAAAGGCGTCCGTGCGGCTCGGGTGCGATATACGAGTTGATATAAATGAACCTGGAAGCATGTTTATAAATTGAATTCAACATGACTTTTATACCAAAGCATGATCTAACAAAACTCAGTAGGGAACGGAACCAACTTTTAAAGCTAAAATATATCATAACTACGAATAAATAGGTATACAAAGATGTGTAACTCTCACACAGTTACCACTTTGAATTCAGACTCAACAAGTTCACAATTAACAACACACGCAAAATCTTCCAAATTCAATTTGATGTGGCGCTTAGAGATTAGGGATGTAAAAAATTATAGATTTTAATTTAAATCGATTATTATTTTATTATAATCGATTTTTAATTACCGTTTTTTATAGTAACCTTAATCGATTTTTAGTAAATCGATTATTTAAATGCCTTGTTAATACGATTTTCAGAAACAGCTCGTATCAATGCGATGGATGAAAAAATCTTGCAGTAAGTTTCAATATTATAATGAGCGCCATTATGAAAAATCTTGAATTAAGTTCACATGTAAGTATAAGTTGATTAAATAAAAACGGTGCTATCTGTAGGCATGTATGTATGCGTGTAGTAAGTAAAGTAGTTTCAGTGTAGTGGTGAGATAAACTTGATGCCGTTGTTGGTAAACAACAAAAATGTCTTCTACCCGTAAATAAGCGGCTGGCGAAAGTATTTTAGAATTAATACAATTGAATATTTAATGGTGACTATTCAAATTTGTATCAATAATGCTATTTGGTTTCTAATTTGGAACATTGCCTTAGATTTTTAGTTTTGTATTGGTTATTTTTTTCATATAATTTTATTTGATTTTTAATCTGATAAATTATTAATATGTATCTCTTAGTTTTATTATTGGTACATGAATAGCATATACTTTTAAATAAAACAACAAAAAAAAAAACTATTTTTCGCAGAAATCGATTATGCAGTTCTAATAAAATCGATTTTTGATAAATCGATTCATTTTGAATAAAAAAAATCGGTTTTTATTTAAACGATTATTTTCCATAAATCTCACATCCCTATTAGAGATCGCGCTATCGTTCTCGTCCCATTGTCGCAGTAATACTAATGTCACATGAATATGGAACCGTATTATTCATGTGGTACCCCCGTGGGGTGCCGGGTTAAGAATTGCACCTCCCCATTTCTTCCCGTGTGGGTGTCCTAAAAGTCGACTAAGGGAAAAATACTAGAAGGTGGGCAGCAGCGCTTTCTTAAGAACTATGCCATCTTGAACTGCAATCCCCAAGCCACCTGCCAAGAGTGGGTATTATGGCAAATACCCCCTACATAGGGAGGCTGTGATCAGCAGTGGACGATCCGGCTAATACAGGTAATGTTGTTGCGCCGAACGGTACAGCCACGCGCGCCGCGGTAAGGCGTGCGTTGTTCTTTTTTTAGGCATGACTTACTATTCATATTGATATTTTAGAAAAAACACTTAAAATATATCTAGTTAGAATTCCGTCCAATTTTTCTCTCAAGACGTGACGTCATTTGCACTTTGCCAAACCGGATAAAATGTCGACGCCTATACTGGGCAGTAGTGCAAAAATATTCCCTACGACCACAGAATAAAAAGAACTTACGACACTACTATAGTCTATTTTTAGCAAACGAGTACCGAAAATTTTACTGCGTTGCTATTGGCCCGCGTAATCAACATAAAGTCCGTTCCACACGAACTCTGTAGTTACGTGTGGGTAAATTCAGTTGTCTTCGACTACCTGCGCGTCGAAAAATATTGCTTGTAACGAATCAATACTAAAGTTGCAACTTTTGAATTAGGGTAAGCAAAACAAGGATCGTTTCGGTTCTCGAACTCAACTCGTTTGGTTTCAAGTGAAGAGCTATGGCAGGACATAACAAAAGTTATAAAATTTATTAAGTCTGAACTCTTTTGTTACAAGGCTCTTTAGCTAAAGTGGATAGATAAAAATGGTGGTCATGTCTCAATCATATACTTAATAACCAAGATAGAAACAAAAATGTACGGATTCGACAATCATGTACCTACAAAATATGTGAGAGCAATTTATTACTGACGTATCTGCAGAAAGTTCATCAGAAGGATGCCGAAAATTTTTAAGATTACAAGAATTGTAGTAGAATTATTTGATTTATGTGTTCTAGTGCATAATATAAATGTACTATTACAATATTGTTTTATATCATGAACGCGAACAGAATTTTTTTTTTACGAATATACTTAAACAACATGCAAATTTAAATCATAAAATAATAACGTATTTTTTCTTAGAAGTATTCAATATGAACGGGCCTTGACAATTTCAAAACAAGAACAAAGGCATTGACCAATGACGGCAATCACCCATCTCACTCTGTCAATATAGGAAATGTGCGAGAGACATACTCAGTACTCGTTTGTTAAAAAAAACAGACTATAGTAGGTACCGCTTGGTAGTGTCCAACACTAAAAAGAATGAAATAGTTTGTTGAAGTCGGCCATATACTTGATTTAAAACACTGACCACACATTATCGTGGTCCAACTTCTACAAAAATATTAGTTTTTGGAAGTCGGATACGTTTTTTTTTACTGCTTTTAGTGATGCAGACAGCTTACAAGATAATTCACTCCAGACACATATAAAAAAACATTATTACCCTGAAACTGTGCCCAGTGAATGGAAATTATATAGGCCCTCCCCCTATTATATGGTACCAAAACCCAATTGTCGAAGCGTGGGTGTTTACAAACATCTGGCTACCTCTTCCGAGAATACAGGCGAGATTTTATGTATGTATTTTTAATTTGCGACACAATAGTAACTTTGTTGGTTGCGGTTCTTATCGTAAGTTGACGTTGATTTTGAATGTACAAAATATATAAGAATAGATACAAAATATATATAATTATAAAAATACATCTTTTCTCAATCAAATAATCTTCATTTAAAACTTGACATGATTTGATAAATAAGGGCGCGTGTATCGGAGTGTTAATGTATTGTTGAGTACTTCAAGTTTAGACCAGTGGATATACTAGACTTCAAGGTACTGTTAGAACTCACCTCTGGTATACCTAAACGTGGCTCCCTTGACACACTGCGTCGGGTAGGTCGCGTACGCTCTCTCAGCACTGCCGTACTCGCCAACTTGGAAGTTACCTTTCGCTGAAACAATTACATGAAAAACGATTTTTTATTGTCTATGGTAGTAGTACGCGCGTAGTAAACTAAATTAGCTAAAGAAACCAATACTATTTAAGATGAAGTCATCACTGACAAACGCGACGAGTTTTGTTACCTCGTCCCGCGTAAACATGCACGGTTTCGGATTCACAGTAAAGTTACGCTCGGAGCAATAACGAGTTGAGCTGCTTCCGCGATGCAAATAAAGGGGCAAATCTACATCACGAGCACGCTGACAGATGTCGATTCATTCATCAAAGTTTTTAATCACTTTTTGGATCACGGTATAGCAAGATGTTAAGGGCGCACCGAGCTTTTTAGGCGCGCCGCGTATGTGTGCTTAAGTAAGGCACGCCAACAGCATCCGTCCCCGTCCGACGGCCGAAGAATTACTAAAGCGGACAGGGAGGAAGCATCGCGGCTCTGACTAAAATGGGCGGAACATGCGTGAATTTGAGTATTTCCTTCGTATAATAAAAACAAATAACTATTTGAAAAATGTAATGTGTATACGTTATAGAAAACATGTTGTTTTTTTATTATTCAAATACTGATGGCTCTTCGTTAAGTATTTACGCCGTACTAAGGGTTTATTTGGTTTTTTAGATGTAACTCTGGTATTTTTTTTTCTTTAGAGAAAATTTTAAGTAATCGTGTTTCCAAAGTGTATGAAGAATGAATCCTTAAATATAATATATATTAATTACATAACTCAAAGTTAAGAAATAAAGATACAGCAAGGGATCAAACGAACCACAATTACGTATCTCTGCCTCGGTGCAGGCTTAAGAACTAACTGTTTGCCTATTATTGATGACGTGGATATCACTGACATTTTGTTTCAACACGACAGTGCCACATGTCACACTGCCAATGAAACAATCAATTTATTGCAAACGAAATTTCCCGATCGTATTATTTCACGAAGTTCAGCGGTTAAGTGGCCAGCCAGAACGTGTGATTGAGCTGTAACAGCCGGATCGTCCACTGCTGGACACAGCCTCCCCTATTAAGGGGGTATTTGACATAATCCCCACGCTGGCAGGCGTCTTGGGGATCGATTGAACACCACTGGATTATTTTTTGTGAGGCCATGTTAAGGACAGAGTCTGTACGGAGCAAATCGAATCGATTGCAGCCTTAAAACTCAAAATCCGTCATGTGATTAACGAAATAGACCCGTAATTATGGCAAAAAGTGGTTAAAACTTTGATGAAAGACTATACATCTGTCAGCGTGCTCGTGATGGACATTTGCCGGATATCATTTTTCATTCATAAATGCCAAACTTTTCTCTTCGTAATACAATAAAAATTCTTTGTTTTATTTTAACGTTGAAAACCCTTTACATTGTAAAACATGGTCTTTGAAACATGTCATATTGAAGGCGTAGGACGGAGAGTTCTCCTTTCGCATGCGACTGAGCGAAATAGAACTACGTAATAATATGTCCTCTGAGCGAACATGTTCTGCGTTATAGAAATTATATACCTACCAAAAAGCTACTATATATATACTATTATATACTCTATGGAAATAAATTAATAAACAACTTGAGATTAAAAAAAAATATACATGTACATATTTTTTATATACATTTACATAAATGTATAACTAAGCTTTTTAAAAACGGAATGAATCTTTCAGGGTCTTACTATTAGGTCTTTAGCTATGAAATTGCCGTTTTGTATGAAAAAAATTAAACGAATTTTTTCATGTACTTTTATTTGTATTAATCGAAGTAATCACCCATGCAATCAATGCATCTTTGCCAACGCAGTGGCAGTTTATTGATGCCCTTCTTAAAGAAATCAGCTGGACGGGAGGCAACAAATTCTTTAAAGGCATTTTGTACTGCCTCTCGGGTATTGAATTTTTTTCCCGACAAGAAGTTATCCAAATTCTGGAAAAGTAGTAGTTTGTAGGCGCAAGGTCTGGTGAGTAGGGCGGTTGACGGAGATCTTCCAACCCCAGTTCTTGCAACTTGGAGACCGTCTGCTGTGCAGTATGAGGTCGCGCGTTGTCGTGCAGGAGCAGCGGAGACGAGCGATTGACCAATGCTGGTTGAAGATGTGCCAGCTTCTCCATCATTGTGTTTAGTTCTTCACAGTACACATCTGCAGTAATGCTCACCCCGTTTGGTAAGAAGCTGTGATGAATCACACCGGCGCTAGACCACCAAACAGTGACCATCACTTTTCTAGGGGTAAATTTTCGTTTAGTGCATTGTTTAGGTACTGAACCAGGATCTAACCAACTTGCGGTTATCAAACAGAATCCATTTTTCATCGCAGTTGACAATGCGGTTCAAAATTCCTTCATTTGTGTGTCTGTTGAGCAGTGCAAGGCACGTCTCGACGCGTACTTCGCGCTGGCGATCATTGAGTTCGTGGGGAAATGGGTACCCCACGAACTCAATGATCGCCAAGCTTTTTCACTTGGCACATTTGAGGCAAATGGACCAATATTGTTTTGACGCTAACGTCGAAAGTTGCTGCTAATTCAATTGTGTATCATCAGCTTCCACAATCACCTTTGTAGACCGTGCAAAGTCGGACGACCGCGAGGTTCATTTTTCAGGTCGACATTTCCAGAACAGAAGCGAGCAAACCAATAACAGGAGGTGCGTTGGTTTGTAGTGTTAGCTCCGTAAACGTCGTTGATGTTGCGTGCCGCTTGTGCCGCGTTGCTGCCACGATGGTAAGTAGGTACTCATATTCCATAATTACTCGAACTTTTAACGTATCCATGATGACGAAAAAAAATTAAATGCGATGAAAATGTAACTCTAATCAATAAACAAATGGCTAATTTTGGAAAAAGAATTCCATGTTTTTAAAATAAAATTAATTTGAAATTAGAATTCTCACCCAAACAAAAAATATTTTGATTTGAAATGGCCAGTACTGCAGAACGACAATTTTATAGTTAAATACCTATTATTTATAGTTAAATACCTATTATTTAAAGAAAGAGCTACGAATAGGTCAGTCGAACGGACGCAACGGAGAAACCCTGTTAGGGTCCCAATTTCTGCTACGGAATCCTAATATTACTATATCTACTTATATCTTCTTACATCGAATCGGCTCCACTCTTTGCGGTGGAAACTCAGGTAGGTGGTGTGATGGTAAGCTTGGAGAGAAGTGACAATGGGCGAGCTGGAAACAAAGAATACAAGACTTGTTTTCTAAATTTGATAACCAGTCTTGTCATACACATACTCTACTTTCATTTCAAATAAAATATCTACAATACTGAGAGCAAAATAATTATTTTCGTCTGGGATGGGGATCAAACCCACATCTACTGGCGGATTTCACCACTGTAATTATCGTGAATTTCGCCTATTTATCATGTTCAACTGCACCTGGTTGTGGTAAAAAAAAACATTTATTCATGTCTCATTCTCGGAAAGTAGTGTTTATTTGATCTGAGTAGCGGGTGGGAGACGCTCATTCGCACCTAAGGGTGGGAAAAACTCATAGTAAATGCTTCCTTCTCTAGGACCGCAATGACGTGTAACCATGGTAACCATTGGTGTAAACAAAGTCATATGTCTAATATTTTTCGTTGTAAAATACTCTGTAGTTATAACTACATTTGGCAGGGTAGTAACTAAATACCTACGAGTATAAGGTAATTATTAAAATAAAGCTAACTAAACATTTTCCTTAGCCCCGTGGGGTGCCGGGTTAGAATTGCACTTCCCCAAATCATCCTGTGGGTGTCGTAAGAGGCGACTAAGGGAAAAATACTGGAAGGTGGGCAGCAGCGCCTTCTAAAGAATGGCCAACTTACACTGCGATCCCCAAGACGCCTGCCAAGCGTGGGGATTATGGCAAATACCCCCTTAATAGTTGAGGCTGTGTCCAGCAGTGGACGATATGGCTGTTACTGTAAACATTTTCCTAAATTTCACTGTTCTAACTCCTAGTGTATCTTTGTATCTTCTACTCATGTTTATTATTTTTAGTAAATATTTAGGAAAACTACAATAATTTTACCCCCCTCATATTTCAAATGAAAAGAAGATTGTTTAAAACGTAAGTCATTGTAATTAAATGGTGTGAACAATAAAGATATATCTAATAATAACAAATACTTTTAAAAGTATCCTAAAAACATTAAATAATATTTAAATAAAACACTTAAAAAAGCATAAAATTATATATCTAGTGACAATTCCGCCTAATTTTCCTGTTATCTACGTGACGTCATAAACATCACGCAGCCTAACCGGAAGAATACCCAAGATTACCCTACTAGTTTCGCTTCTAAACGAAGCATCTTCAGGAGGTCTTGACTTACCGAGCGCACGATCGAGACAAATATTTTTGTCTCGATCGTGCGTTTTTAACAAATGTTTTTAGGATACTTTTAAAAGTATTTGTTATTATTAAATATGGATTTCCGCAAAGTAACGCCTGAATCTATTCATTACCTAAAGATATATCTATCTAATACTTACTTCCGATTATGGATTTACTTTCTAATCATATTTTATAACAATGAGAGCAGAAGTACATTAAATACATTATTTATAAAAAGCTACACAAACATACTGAAATAGGCAAATAAATTCGTGTATAATTAAAGAAGAGAAAAATTGTGTTGTGGGTTAATAACACTTGAAAACATACTTTATTTATCAATTATTACGTTAATAACGTCTGTTTCGAATACACCTTTTGTGCTGTTAAAAAGGTCGGCTGAGCTAAAATTATTGTTATAAAATATCAAAAATTATTATTTAAATCTGTTCTTATAATTGTTTACTGTATTAATTTTTTTTCAATATTTCGAGTGGAAAACACATACCTGATAGCTGCTTCTGTAGATTCCATCGTGTATCTGCGTGGAGGTGTTCCGTTTGACGCATTCTGTGCTGGTCTCCACTGAGGAGTTTGATTTAGGGTTCGCAGACGCTGGTTTGCGGGGCCTTAATGCTGTAAGTGGCAAAATATTCTATGTAGGTAATTATTTTAACTAGGATTTATTTTAACTAGGAGTAAAATTTGTACGGAATTTAACAGACTCATGTTCTCGGATTTTCACATTATAAACCTACAAAATTAGCTGCATTATGTAGTGGGTACATTATATTCATATAGGTAGGGGGTAAGGGAGTGACGGGACAGAATACGTCAAATGAACAGTACCTATTCTATTTATTATTATTTGGCTTCTGCGGTTTAATGTTACCACAATTCTGCCAATGTCCGTTCCTGCTAGTTTCATAATTCGCGTGGAGTTATTATTTTAATTTAGAATATGATCGGTAATTAGAATCAAGAAACGACCACACTTTCGAAGACCATGATGATTTATCTAAAACAAAGAAATCACCCAACTACATGACTAAAATAATCTCTAAAGTACTTATTACTGACATTAATCTACAATGTTACAGTATATACAGCTTTAAATATACATATAAAAAACAATATTTACAATTTAATTTTGTTAATATTTACAATTTTACACAATACATGGTTGATTAATGGGGAAAACATAAGAGAAAGGAGACATTTAATGGCGGCTGTATGTGTGTGTGACTCGCCGAGAGTCTCGGCCGGTGAGGCTCTCCACGAGAGCATACCTGTACACACTCGGCGAGAGCGTCTCGCCGAGAGTCTCGGCCGGTGAGGCTCTCCACGAGAGCATACCTGTACACACTCGGCGAGAGCGTCTCGCCGAGAGTCTCGGCCGGTGAGGCTCTCCACGTGAGCATACCTGTACACACTCGTTTTTCATTAGTGCTGTAGATTCCCGCAGTAATGGACGTAGAACTTGCTGCTGCTGTTTGTCTTTGTGCTGTGAGCTATTATAATTTGGTAAACATTTACCACAAAAAGAAAATTAAAAAACCATGGCGAAGAAGAAGATGGTGGATGGTTACTATGCACCGCAATAGAAACAGGTACTTAAAGTTTATCAACAGTTGGTTGATGTGTGTATATGTATACGTATACCTAGCTAGAGTATTAATAATTCTGTGTATCTATATTTCAGACGCACAATGGAAAATCTATTGGCTGAGCTAGTGGCGGAACCCTCTGGCCAGTTTAACAACTTTACAAGAATGTCTTTAATAGACTTTGAATATTTGTTGCAAAAGATTGCTCCATTGATTACTAAGAAAGATACACTGAAAAGAGAAGCAATACCTGCCAAAATTCGTCTAGCAATTACTTTGAGATTTTTAGCCAGCGGAGACAGCTTTGAAAGTCTACATTTTATGTTCAAAGTTTCCAGTTCGATTATATCCAAAATTGTGCCCGAAGTATGCATTGCAATAAATCAAGTATTGAAGGATGAAATTAGGGTAAGTGGATATAGAATAATAACAGAACCACTTATTTCGGAATCATTTTTAATTAAGAAAATATTTAGGAAAAAAACACGTCTTTAAAATGTTCCAGCATTCAAATTCAGAGCATTTTATCAAGAATTTAAGTAACTATGCTTGATAAAATGTCTGACCGACAATATTGTACTCTGGATCTGTTGGTGGGATCAGAATCTCATCAGATAAAATTTGGATAGGATTGGAAACAGCTTGAGATGAACGTGGTGCTGGAACCCTTGGATCTGAATATGACGTACACGACGATTCAGACCTTACATAGTATGTTGGTGAAGGCCGTGTTAAATATGTGGGTGTAGCATTTAAACGCCTAATAAACATTCCATCTATTTCATACATCATTTTTAAACTATCAGTTTCAGATAGTTTACGAAGCTTATTGGCAAGAATCTTGCGGCTTATTCAAAACTTTATTTAGTGAAGTCACGGCTTCCTTCATTGACTTCCCAGCTTCTTGCAGTTCTGGCGGATTCTTTCGGCGCCGCGGTATAGTTGGCAATGGAGAATTCGTAGGCATAGGCTCCGATTGATAATCATTTTCACCTAGATCTTCATTCCTAACTTCACTTTCGGGCGTTGGTGGATTCTGAAAATAACAAAATATAAATATAAGTACGTATTTATTTTTTACAGATGCCGCAGGATCCACAGTCGTGGTTACAAATAGAAGATGGGTTCCGAAATTTTCCAAGGTGCCTAGGAGCAATTGATGGAAAACACATTGTTATACAATCTCCTACACATAGTGGTTCGGATTACTACAATTATAAAAGGAGTTTCAGCATTGTACTTCTTGCTTTAGTCGATAGCAATTACAATTTTATTTTTGCTGAAATTGGAAGCCAGGGTAGAATTAGTGACGGCGGTGTCTTTCGCAATAGTCAACTGTGGCAAAGAATTTGCTCAAATGATCTAAATTTTCCGATGCCAAGACCACTACCAGGGAGATCAAGAGACGTTCCATATGTTTTTCTGGGAGATGGAGCTTTTGCATTGACAACTCATATGATGAAACCGTATCCAGGAAGTCATAATGAACGAACGCCGAAACGTATATTTAATAAGAAACTTTCATCCTCACGCGTGCTGGTTGAAAATGTATTTGGGATACTAGCCTCAAAATTCCGAATATTTCGAAAACCGATACTACTGAACCCAGAAAAAACAACTATTGTTACTATGACTTGTGTACTGCTGCACAATTTTTTAAGAAAGAGTAGTACGTCATCTACAATATATACACCTCCAGGTTTAATTGACGTTTACAATAGTAATGATGAGCTGGTCGTGCCAGGTTCGTGGAGGAATGAAAATGAAGACACGTCTGCCATCAGACCCTTGCAACAAATACCAAGAAGACCAGCACAGGATGCAAATCAAATAAGGGAAGAATTTACGTCATTTTTCTTTAACACATATAATAATAATGATTAATTTTAATAAATTGAATTAAAGACAATACATGTTTACTTACTTGGTTTTCCGTGTTCATAGTTTTTTTACATTGAAAAATATCACATAAAAATGAGTCCATGAAATCGAATGCAAACCATATCGGTTTATAAACTGATTCAGATCCAGCTCCAGACTGCATAGATGCAGTAATCTTCCTTTTATGGCTACGGTATGTGGCCATTAGCGAATCCCTTTTCTTTTTCAAATCTGCTATCGAAATTTCAATACGCTCGCTTATTCGCACCCAGGCATCGTGGATAAATTGCTTGTCCTTGTGTTTTAGATCCTTGGAGTCCCATAACACGGGTTCCATTTGATAGTACTCCAAAAACTTTAATTCAAGTTCGTTAGACCACATAGCGAAACGCGTCCTCACACAAACACAGCCAACAGACAACTAAATAACGAGTGTGTACATGCTCGCTCTCGTTTTCCTCGCGAGACCCAACGAGATCCTTTGACTCGGGCACAAAAAACCGACAAGCGACCGAGACGGACCGAGGTGAGGAGCGAGAGAGCGAGACACAACGAGAGCCCCATGTACATACTCGCTCTCGGCCTGTCTCGGGGTGCCTCGCCGAGTGTGTACAGCCGGCATAAATGATGTTGGACGAGAGACTTCAGGAGGGAGGATTAGCGTGAGTTGAGTTGTGATACAGTATTCTGTCATTTCTGGCACGTTGGGTGTCAATGTCAAGTGCCCAAAGAGTAGAACTACGAACATATAAAAAAATATAAATATTTATGATTATAACACCGCCAAAATAAATTAATTTGAGAACATCACAGCTTAAAGCATAAGTGTAGCATGCTCTTCGTGTTCTCGTCTAAACTTCAAGTCAAATGTGGCCATAGTCACATTACTAAATGATTTACTTACTTTATTTATAGATATATAAAACTCGACTTTGACTTCTTATAAGCAAACAAATAAATTATAATTTACAAATGTACAAACCATATGAATCCGATTTTAAATAATGTTATTCAGAATCTATACTACAGGCAAATGTCTATGCTACGAACGAAGTTAAACAAAAGTAAGCCAAAACGTGTTTTGAGGATACCTTTCTTTCGGACCCGAAGTTCGATCGACTAATTAGAATAGGGGCCCAGCCTGGCTAGCGTGGGCAAATGAGACATATGTCACGCATGACAAGAGAAGAGATTTTTTCTCGCGCGTAGAGAGAGTGGTGGACGATAGCAGCGGCCGCACCACGCTAAGATCCGTTATCCTCCATTGCGCTATTTGTTGGTTGAATTGCGAACAGTTTTAGGAAATAAGCAGCGATAAACTTTGTACTAATAAAATGCCATACTATTATAAACGATTAAACATTTTTACCGTTCTCGACACTTCATTAGGAATTATGATGGTTTTGATTAAAATTGTTCCCGTTGATGTATTTTTCATACGAATGATGAAGATGTAAATAGAATTGGCGATTTTTCTGCATAATGTAGGTAGGTATTTCATTTTTATCTCTGTTGACGATGGCTGCTTATCTGTTTTTCTTGTTGATGAATGCTAAGTATAGCGAAACAAAGTTTTTAATTTTTATCATAGCTACTTAACTAGTTTTCAGTGCGACATTTATTTTTTCTTTATTAAACAATAGAATAATATTTTATAGAGTGCGGAACCCTAAAAAGAATTTATTCATTTAGATTACTTTAAATGTTTACTGTTGCAAATTTCATGAAAATTTTATAAATTTTTAATACCTACTCATTTATTTACATATAACAGTTATTTTGAGTATCAGCGAAGTACCTATAATTCCACTACTTTAAAAATTGTTGCAAAAAACAACCTACACTACTTACAACATTATTTATAGATATTGTATTTAAGCTACGCACACACGAGTTCGTGGGTTGTGTTCAAATTACGTTATTTTATAGATTACGCACACATATATCAAGGGTCTGCTAACACTGGACGGAAAGTAAATTTGTACTAAATCGTCGATCGCCCCCATTATACTTAGACGCGCGAGAAACACTCGATTTATCTCGTCCTCAAAACTGAGGTAGAGAAAATACACGCAAATACTCGCAGATAAGTGTCAAAAATCGATTAAAAGAAGGGCGCGCATGTTATTGTTGGTCGACAAGTTGCCTCAGGTAGCACAAAATGTACGTAAACACGGACGAGTTCTTTGCTCTGCCATGTTAGCATTCGTAGACATATGTCAATATGTCTATTTTACACGAGATAAAGGGTAGACAAAATGTCTGTGTATGAACTAGAAACCCGTGATGTACAGAGATATGGTATGAATCCGTGCTGAGACTGATGAGGAACAATGGTACATTACATTGTATGAGATGTGCCCGGTTAACAAGCGTGACCGCCAGCCCCGCGTCGCGCAGCCCCTGCACTATGGCCACAACACTTTGGCCACTGTCGCCTCCATCCATGATCAAGGGGTCAGTTACAAGGCAGGGGAATACGCTGAAAACATCAATATTTGTAGAACACATATCGAAGCATTGATATCTGAGCGGTATAGCTATGGACTGCCGTGCCGCAGGACCATGGCTTCCAATGGCTTGAGCTTCACCGCACGGTGGAAAGGCATTTGCGAATGTTCGGCCTCAAGTAGAAAATCTGTCGCCAAGCACCTAACAGTGTGTTCTGGCAGAAGTACTTGAGAGCTAATAAAATGACAGGAATATGGGACTTAACAATTGTTTGCCTCAGGGTGACGGGCGCAGTGCAGTTCTTCACTTCAAAACACTTTTGAAACACCACGAAGCATGGGACTTAAACATCAACTCGTTCTATCACATCCTAAAACGTTCTTATACGATGATTTTGGCACATAGAAGTGTTAAGCATGTGTTATGCAATTTTACGGTCAAACCATTTTTGACTTTATCTCTAACACCATAATGCATAGTATCAATTGAAAGACTTGCATAAGCCGCGCGACCACAAGCGGCACATCACCGCTTTTCGAACTAGGCACTACCGCCGCTGCCAGCCTCTGCCACTTAAATTCAGCCCTAAAGACGCGTTTTTTACTGAGATCCTTGGTTCCTTTCCCTGATGATGAACTTACAGACATCTTGAGCAGTCGCAACACGGAATAGCAGACGTCGGGCCGGTAACAACAGGCCTGCCAATCGTCAGCGTGGGGACCGGGCCTGCAACCAATTTTTACCAGGTCACACACGCGAGCACCTGATAGTAATTCTAGTAATCACGCTCGTGTGCGAAAGCGACGTTCCCGCCAAATGCTGAGGTGTGCACCGCAACCTTCCCCTTAACAAAATAAGGTGGTTGGTTAGTCTAACAAAATATCCCTAACATTTTAGTAAATAATACGGGATAACTCACGTGAATCAGTGAGATAGATCCGACTATAGTTTCAACCACATTCGGTGGTCTTTTTCAAGGAGAACAATTGGAAACTTGTAACGCCGAAGGTACAGCATCAAGACAGTATTCCGCCCTCTAAGACAACTCAGACACCTGCTTCGCTCTCCCAAAGAAGAGAGGAACCCAATCGGAGTCCCCGGTGTCTACTTCATTCCTTGTGAGTGTGGCAAATGTTACGTTGGAGAAACACGCATGGATGATAAGGAAGGGTCCAGTGGAGATGTAGTGAGCTCTTTTTGCTAGGACATTCCTCACGCCAGCCGGGATTTCACGGACGAAGAGGCTTCGCATCAGAACTCGACGACACGACCAACTGCAACTCACCACTCACACCAACCTATGACGTCACGCGCGCTACGAACTGCCACCTGCAGTGCTAAGAAGGACGTCAACGCGGGCGTCCCGAGCTCTCCTTGAAAAAGAACACCGAATGTGATTGAAACTATAGTCGGAGCTATCTGAATGATTCACGTGAGTTATCCCGTATTATTTACTAAAGTGAGTAAAAAACACGTAAGTTTTTATAATAATATCCCTAACATCACTCTGTAAACTCCACATTACTACCCTACATCAACCTGCTACCGCAGGACCACGTTCAACATAACCACTCAGCTATCACCACGCCAAACAAATTCAAGTATGGGTACATGGTACATACATACATTATTATATGAAACCGGTATAATTTAAAAATATATAAAGTATTATATAAATAAATAAACAATTTAGAATTTGGTCCACATTGGCGTCAGGAAATTTGACAGTACACTGATCAGTTCTGACACTGATAGAATTTTATTTTGACATATTTCTATAGATTAATGTTCTGCAACGAGGTTGTTGGTATAAATAAAGCGTAGTAAAAATAGATTAAAACCTGGGAGGAAGTATCTCCCGTAGAGTAAAACCTAAATCTCCGTGAGGTGCCAGGATAGAGTTACACCACAAATCTTCATGTGGGAGTCGTAAGAGGTGAAGAAGGGAAAAATACCAGATGAAATGCAGCAGCGCCTTTTGAAGAATATCCATTTTATGCCGCGATCCACAAGACGTCACAAAGCATACACCTTTTCTATCTTTCTCTCTCATACAAACTCACACACCCTTCCACACGTGCACACACACACGGGCGCACATACACACACGCACTCACTCACACGCACACATACACCCTCGCAAGTGCATACACGCAAAGAGAGACATTAAGATTTTAATTGATATATTATAAGATTGTTTTAATCATATATTGTAATCATATTTCATTTTATTTTTCCTGTACATATACGATGAACCAGAGTAACTAAATGTTTTTAAGGCGCTGTAATTAGACAAATTGTGCATTTTTGAAAGTAAGAAAATAGTACTTTAGAACAAGTTATGACATCCATTATTTTATATATGTTTCTTCGATTCTTCCTTCAGATTAATGGCAAATTAAAACACAATAGCTTAAAATTTTCTCGATACAATATTTAATTTAAAACTGTACCTTTTTGAACTTTACATGGATATATTTGGATAACTACTGTGCATATCAAAATGGGACTTACACAATATGGTATAGGTAATGAAATTTGAAAAACTGAAAAAATAAGGGAACAAATCCGGTAAGTACACACACACCTTCATAATCTTCATTATCGCGGAACAAGTGGACCTATTTTGTTGTGATCTGAGCGAATTTACAAAAGTCGCATTACATGTTCTGTGTAACAGGAATTAAGAATTAGATACCAAAAAAAATTATATATATATATATATATTAAATGTGTATAAGTAGCTACTCTATTGTATTGGGTGTGTACCTGTAAAGATAGATGTATGTATGGAAATAAATAAATAAAATAAAATAAAATTACCTAACTAGGTTACTATTTGGTTTTTTTTTATATAAATTCTAATCTCGAAAAAGGTCTTGCGAGTTGTTGCCAGTGCTTATGAAATTATTGTAAGGTCTTATGCAGGTAATTATATTTCAGTGTACTCTGTATTTTGGTGGACATTTTTATTTATTTATATCTAGATATCTACCTACAACAATTCGATAAGGCTGAGCTATACATTTCTTACCGGTAAGAATCTGCTTTGAAGATTTGAGAAAACTAAACTGGTGTAAATATACCATATATACCCACTTACTTCCATGACAAACCATAAGTATATTCATAATACAACACCTGAGCGAACTAATGTTTGCCGAGTAGATACCGACCTATTCGCTGAATCAAAATAATTATGCCTGCATTGTTGGCAATGCTACTTATAGAATTGTAATGTTTATAACTAAACAGAACTTTGCTTTTTTTTACTATTCTAATATGCATTGGCATCTTTCGATCAAGCCCTCGCAGAGCCATAATAAGCCACTGTGTACAAGTGCACTAATTACCTCTTTTGTTGATGATCCGCGTGCTAAGTTACATATCAAAGATTGTTCCTGTGTTACGTACCTAGCGTTTTTGACGTTTTGCTCGTCGTCACGATGATATACATACCTAATTACCTAAATTAAAAAAATCTAGTGGGCACGGTCAATAATATACTTTCCATTAGTAATTTACTTATTAACCTGATTACATTTTATTATTATTTCTTATTTTTTACTTATTTTAATAATATTATTTATTATTTAACAGATTTAATGCTTCTAGGGACGACAGGTCTGGGGCATCAACATCACTGACTACTCCAACAGCAGTTCACGTCTCAATGCCTGATGAAGCTACTCAGCTACCAAGTTATCTATTATTTGTGTTTATCTAGGGATTGTGAAATTTCGGGATTTACAAGAAAACCGGGATTGCAATAATAGTCCCGGGATTTTTGATAATTATTATAAAATGTGATAACTTTTCTGACTGTTTACACTACTATAAAACGAATGAAATGATGTTTGTTTGTTTTGATCTAATGAAAGAGGTTTATAAACGCCTTTGATAAATTGTTAGGCTTAGACTGGAAATAGGACAAATAGTACGATGTATCATGGTTGTATCCAGGTATCACATAGGTGTAGTGATGCTAGTTGTATTATGCTATAAATATCTTTGTGATGATTACTTGAACTATAAATTAAGCATTTTTTTTTCAGTTGTTCAATACAAAGTACCGTACAATGTCAAGAAGTCATAAATATGTCTAAGTTAGTAATTGTGTTTATTATTATTTTGTAAAAATGTATTTCGGTGAAGCAACTATGTTTTTTTCCAGTGAAGCAAGCAAAAATAATACACAATATCGAATGGAATATCAAGAAGATATTAACGTACCAATGTAAGCACGTTTTATCTGAGTTTCAAGAAGGGCTATGTTTTTCACTCGTATCTTGTACACTGAGAAAAAAAATAGGTAACGCAACCCTAATATTTAACCTAATATTAGGGTTTGGTCGGACAACGTAACGTGTCTAGTATCTACAACCGAGTGCGCTAGGTACTACGTGTTCTTTGTTTTACTTACTTACTGGGTAAATATTAACGTTACTCTCTAAGGTAACGTTTACCTATTAATAGGGTGTCCGACCATTAACGTAACGTTAGGTTAAATATGTAATACCGAATAATTAGGTATGAATAGAATACCTACTAAAGTTTACCGATACCTTACGACTAACGTTAAAAATACGTACCAAAACGTCAAACGTTACCATTGATAGCAGATTAAATTCATATAATTTATAGGTTAGAATTACTGAATGTATTTTGTATCACTGACCGAGTATGATGAATTAAAAATACCTGTGTGTTATCAAATAGTTTAATGTAACCTATACTGTTACGCAATAACGTAATTCTAACCATATCGATCAGGCTGCGTTTAATTTGCTAATACGTAATTGCACCATGGATTCGGCTAGATCGACCTAGCTAATAGATTGTAGTAAAGTAGTGTGTTTGTAATGATTACCTAATAAATGCTTTTAAAAAAAACCCACTCGACAGGTCATCTGTACCTTTTGAAAGAATGCAATTAGCCGTATCAAAAGGTTAAGTATATGCGAAATAGTTGGTAGGAGTTACTTTTTTATTATGATACAACAATATTATTAATGAGTAATTGTAAACAAATTACATACGCAAGTAATACGTAGTTGTGCGTAAATGATACCCACTTAGACGGTCTCAAGTACCTTAACATATGTGTTGTTCTAATCTAATTGGAATGCTTTTAGTTAAGCGCTAACCAGTTCTTAGGTTATTGTGACCAAGGCAATGGGGCTCTGCAATATTCTGTATACGTTTTGGTTACCTAATAAAATGTTTTACGACGTCATGGCTACCATACTATAGGTTCAAGGTACTTAATGTAAAAGGTATTAGTAACTATCTACTAGGTTGTATCAGACTATTGAATTATTTACGGTAACGAACTATGTGCGTACCGGTTACGTTACCTGAACGGTGAATAAAACCTTGTTGATAGGTTTATGTACCTTTTTAATAAGTAGTTGTAAACTAATTGATAAGTGTGCGGTCAAATTACTGGTATGTTATTGTAACCAGATATTTGGTTGTAACCGTTTAATTAGTAGTTAACGATAAGTAGAGATAATCTACTGTTAGGTATAATATATGTAATAAAAAAAATTGTACAGACCTATTTGACCAGTGAAATATATCTAGTCAGTAAGTTATGGGTACCCAGTTTTATGTTAGGTAACCAACAATCGAGCAAAAATCATAATTATTTTTCACTCAAGTAGTGAACTTAATTACAAAGTTACAGATTTACGAGAGGAAAAGTTATCTTGAGGGTGGTCGCTAGCCAGGCGGGCATTCGCAAAAATGCCCTACCACCATGCGGTGAAGCTCAAGCCCGCGGCGGGATTCGAACCATGGACCTGCTGCGCGGCAGTCCATAGCCAAAGCCACTGAGCCATCACTGCTTCAATCATTACACTAATGCTTACAATCGATAAGTAAGTATAATATCAAATACAATATTAAAATTCTTAATAATATAAACAGCGAATTATTCAGGAACAATGCGACTACAATCACTGGTGTTGATACTGGTGGTACTTTTCCGCCAGTGGAAAATAAATATGGCAGCAGAAGCAGGGCAGCCGTCAATTTGTTGTTTTCATTGTCTGTAAAATTAAATAAATACCACGGTAACGATTACTTGCACAGAATAGTATAATTCAGAAGATCATAAATTTACAAATTATTGGAATACAAAATGTTTTGCCCCGTGCGTTTTGCATGTTTAGTCTGGTTGATGACCGCGCACCGTCCCCTATGACGGTTTAAGAAATACGATTGGAGTACGAAATTTCGGCGACACAGCCGTACCCCCGGTAGCTTAATAGATAAAGCATCCGGCGCGAAATCGGAAGGACGTGGGTTCAATTCCCGCCCGGGGCAAAACATTTTGTATTCCAATAATTTGTAAATTTATGATTTTCGCTTAGTACGCGGTAGTGCTTGTAATCATAATATATAGAAATATAATTCAGAAGACTTTAATAAAAGGATTACGACGGCAATAATTTATATACAACAATAATTCTCTGGTAAAATAATGGATACTAACAACATTTTTATACAGCTAATAGGCTAGATCTTGACGGCACTGCCCGGGAACCATTTGTAGGGTATTGAGATAAAGGTACTTGGACCCTTGGACGAAGGTGACTCATCCGCCAAAAAACTTAAGATGTTTATCATATATTCAATAATGAAAGAGACTAAGTAGTTAAATCTATGTATGTACGTATACACAGATAGACCATGAGCTGGAATAAAACAGGATAATATTTATGACACCATTGATACAACAAGTAAAAGGTTCACGTATTCAAAAGTTAGGTAAAAAAACAGTACTATAAGCATGAAAATATACAATAACAATATTCCTGCGTAAAAGACGCTATTGTATAAGTTTCAGTTCTTTTTTAATATACATATAGGTACCTACACAGGAACTAAGAATAAAATGTTATGTGGGTGTACCCAAAGCTAGATTCTTAAATTCTAATTTAGGTATACCTATACACCAAGAAATATGCCTAACTACTGCGAGTATGAATCATACCATTACCTTACAAGTACTTTATAAGAAACTAATGTTAGGTAAACGTATGTAACAATTAGGCAAGTTCATAATCATGTCTTCGTAGTAATTGTATCCTTTTTGTTGAAAATTTAGCGGAATCATAGAAAGGACCGACTACAAATTTGAAACATTTTATATAAATAACCGCATTTGTCGCTAGCTGGTAGCTAAATCCAACAAGTAGTAAGTAGTAGGTTAGGTATAACTAGAAATTCCAGTTCAGTTGTATGCATCAAAAAAACTGTTAACTATAAAACCTGATTGGTAATCAATGGCAATCGCCATCTTAATTGAAAATGTGAAAAGCAACGAAACACCTATGCCAAACTTCCAACTGAAATTAAATAGATGAAAATAATTATCACTTACCAGTAAATATTTTAATTATGTCATCAGGCATCTCAAAATCTTTTAGTAGTTCTTCCATGGAACATAACACTATCAAACCACAATTCATTAATTTATTCGTCCGTGACTCCGATGGATTTTACTTTGTCGAAACGAATGAAATCAGAAATGAAGTGCGTGTACCTGCGCCGCGCTTTCTAGTCTATAGTGTTACCAGATGTTTATGTGAAATTTCCTCCTATTTTTTTTCAATATAATCCCAAATATTAGCATTTTGAAAATAAAACTGAAAGAGTTTTCATTTTTACTATAGAAAGAATACAAAACAAAATATAGTCTTATCATTTTAAACAAACATAGCTTCAACTATCAAGGCCATTATGTAATAAGTACCTATATTAAGTATATATTTTTCTACAACCCGTCTTTGAATGATCGCATATAATTTTCTGTTGCAATCAACTATTCTACCACCGCCGATACAATTTGAAAATAAGTCGTCGGCATAATAGGTCACTGCGCGCTTAATTTAATAGTGCTATGTTATACAAACTTAAAATTAGGTTTTTAATGTTATTGTAAAATATTTTTATAACCTTATAATGTTTCCTTGGCAAAAACCAATTCGTACGCTGAGACTTCTTAGTTTTTTCTAGTTTGATCATCCATTCCATTGTGGTTTTCAGCTCTCATAATGATTTCAATGTAAAGAAAAACTTACAATTTAGCAACATTATCTTTAAATAAGCAACCCTGGCAACACACCTGAATGGCAGAGGGGAGTAACGACGTGAAGTATAAAATTAGGTATATCTATAAATGGCGGCCTTTGGGACACAGTTGAAGAATGTTCCGTTGTGTTCTGTTATTTTATTATTTATTCTTATGCTCTTGGTAAAGTTTTGAAGACCTACAGTACCAGTATAGATAGTATTAACTGCGTATTAGGATACTTAAGAATACTTCATAAGAACCTAATCAATTTCATTAATACGTTTCAGTAACCGCTTTATTGATGCAACGTACGTAACGGTTTGGTTGTAGCTACTATTTATTTGGTCGTATTAGTTGCGATAGTTGTAAGTTTAAGTACCTACATTTATGAGACAACTAACAAAAATATGTACATTTAGCACACGGAGAGATGATACTACATTATAATAAATTGTACATATTATGGCTACGTGAGGATATGAACCTTGAGTTGAGACGTAGGTACCTAGCTGATTTTACTTATGACTCGTGCAAGCATTTACATTTCTTTGTGTGTAACGTAAGTATCAGGATACTGCTTACATTATTTACCCAAAAAATGCCTTGCTAAACAGTTCTTCCTTTATAGTAAAGCTAATGGCAATCTTCATGAGTGGCCTTCATCTAGTAGGTAATCAATAATAAAAAGCTAAAACAGGCTGAAGATAACAACAGGTATACTTGCTTACTCAATTTCAAATATAACTCACACATATCATAATATACATACGCTTATATGTATTAATAATATACATATAATATTTATATGAATATATATAATTATTATACCACACAGCAATTAAGCAATATCACAGTTTATAATGAAAAGTGGTAGGTATATGGACTGATAGAACTTTTTTATTTGGTCCTATGTCTTACGTCGTAATGAGACGGGTAGAGGATTCCATAGACAGGCAGATTGAATAGTGAAAGCAGACTAATTCAATAATTATCGAGACTTAATTATATATGGACCTAGCTAATTTTAGCTCTCGGTAACGTTCTGATTAGGTATAGTTACCTAACAATGCTTCAAAAGAACCTAATCGATTTGATTAGTGCGTAAATACTTTGTTCTAATCGCATTATTGGTGCAAGTTACGTAACGAGTAGGGAACCAGAAACTATTTATTAGGTTGTATCAGTTGCTATATTGAGCTGATATATAAATTAAATTATAATAGGTACTTTAGATAACAAACAAACATAAGAATTCACACTCTTTATTGTTCTGCGGGGTACAACGTGACGGGGGCTGCTTGCAAAACAAAGCGATGCTATAATCATATTATCTTTGCCACCCCACGAACCCTGTACCTGCCTATTATAGTATACCTAGGATCCTACTATTAAGATATATGAATGGGAAAATAAGACCGTAGGGTAGGTTAGTAATGGATATAGGCTGTTAGGAAGGTTCGTGTAGGCCGAGTAACATCCACACATAGAACTTATGTACCTATGACACGAGTAGGTAGCAGTCGCTGTTTTGGTTTGTTCGTATCAGAATAGTAACGACTATTTGATATCCTGGGTAGGTGGTAGTGGCCATAGTAGTTAGGTGAATTATAGTCATGTTAGGTTCAAAAACTTAAAATTTATTTAAAGAAACTGAATACGTAGTTGTATGTCACCACATGTTGGTATTTTTTTATTCATGCTTAGTAACAGAGAGTTGAAAAAAATCTTAGCTTAGTAACAGTCGTTTCTTTTACCTTTTGTCATTTTGTCAAGAATACGTTAACATTTACAGTAAGTACGGTAAATTTTACATACCCAGTACCATAGTACATGTGTACACCTAACTGTATGTTACCATTATACAGGTGCATACCTACCTGCTAAAAAGATGGCTATTATTACGGTAAACGCTACGAGGTTTCAAAACTGCGAGCAATAAGGTAGGTACATCTATAATAATAATAATAATATAATAATAATAATATTTATTTTCCAAAAAGCTTATACAATTGCTTAACAATTTTCAAAGGTACCTTATCTATCTAATATAAAGAAAACACTGGTAAACATTGATACCCAAACTAGGCGAGAGCCTGTATCTTGGGTATCTGGGTACGATTTCTTAACTAACCAATTTTTACTAGACACTTGTCCTTGCTCTTAGCTAATTGTTGTTTTTGTATTATTATTTTATTTTAACTTTTTAGTGTAGCGTTTAAATTATTATACAAACTGAAAATAATAGTTATGTTGTCTACGAATTACAGTACAGGTAGGTAAATTGTGAATGAAATAATTATTTTACTGTTACATAAATACTTATACATTATTATACTTATAAATATTATTAAAATTTACTTTTACGTAAATACAGTCAGTTTAGAGTATGTGTTTATAATGCTTGTATTATAAGTTTAGAAAAAAGATTATACAGTTTAATTTGGAAGTGATTATAATTTGTATAAGGAAAAAAATAATATTACCATGTGAATAAATTATGATTTATATGAAAGTGGATGAGTGGTGCGTGTGTAAAGGTGTGAGTGTGTAAGTGACAGTGTGTAGGGGTGATGGTGATGCCAAATTGCCTTAATCATGAGAAGGTGAGTTAGATTAAGTTTTCCGTTTCTTCATAAGAGAGGTTCAATAGCCAGCTCTGAACCTTTTTTTTGCAGTTAAAAACGTTACAGTCCTTGATGAAACAGTATGTACAAACTTTGTTATAAGTTTTGGCGTGAGCAACTGCAGGACTTCTACGTGCTAATAGAGATGTAGCAAGTGGGACTGGAATTCGGTAAACACGTTTGGATAATATACCAATGTAGTCATGTCGGTTTAGCATAATTTTATGAGACTTAACTGTTGCTGCCAAAATGAAAAGCTGACGCATACGCATTACTTTGAATTCATTATAGAGAGAATCAGTTGGGTATCTGAAGCGCTTATTTAAAGTGACTTTAATGAGAGCCCTCTGCGCTCTTTCAACAGTTATGAAACAAGTTTTTCCAGCACTGCCCCAGACAGAGATGCAGTATTGCATAATTGATTGGCATAAAGCCAAGTAAACAATACGTAGCACGTCTAACGGCGTGCAGTCTCTAAGTTTTTTCATTATATATACCAGCTTCCTCAGCCTACCACACAAATCTTGAATATGTTCTTGATAAGAAAGGTTCTCGTCAATAACAATGCCTAGGTATTTGATTTTGCTGACACGATCAATGTAGCCACAGGTGCATTCAGATGGTAAATTTGAAACTCTTTTGTGTGAACACGTGTGCATTCTAAGCAATCTATTTTCAGGGGGACTTCCAGCACAGGTTTTAGAAAAAGGTATGTATTTAGTCTTGTTTACATTTAGGGTTAGTAAATTTTGATCAAGTAACGTTGCTATTTTATTGAGACCTTCTTCAGCGCGACAAAATACTTGTTCCCATCCTTTATCGTGAAATATTATGACTGTGTCGTCTGCGTACGTGATTATTTCAGCATTTGGTAAGGGGCAGTTTACAATGTCGTTAATATACAGAGAGAAAAGTGTTGGGCCAAGTATACTCCCCTGGGGGACGCCAAAATTTATCGGAAGAAGGTCACTATGGAGAGAACCGATCTTTACACTTTGTTTACGGTTACTTAGGTAACTTCTGAACCAGTTATTAACGACTCCTCTGATGCCCATGGCTTCCAGTTTCTTAAGAAGCAAGCCAACCGAAACGGTGTCGAAAGCTTTGGCAAGGTCTAAAAACACCGCAATGCAATTATCGCCATTTTCAACATGGATTGCAACAGTGTTAGCAAGCAACGACACCGCGTCTTCGGTTGACCTGCCTCTCCGAAAACCAAACTGCCTATCAGACAAGACATAGTGCTTCTCAAGGAAAGCTAACATCTGGTTGTTCACGATTTTTTCTAAAATTTTAGATGCTATACTTAGAAGCGCAATCGGCCTATAACTATCCGGATTATTTTTTATACCGTTTTTAAAAATTGGCGATACAGAAGAGGTTTTCCAACACTTGGGGAATACCCCTGATGTTAAACTCAAGTTACATATGTGGGTAAGTGGAACAACTAGTGAATTGCTGGATTTCTTAAATAAATTAGTGGCAAATTTGTCAGGTCCGGGAGAGCTATCAGGTTTTAATTGAGATATTATATTTGCAATTTCAAAAGCGTCTGTGGGCCGAAGAAAAAAAGAGTGTGGTGTTGAAATAGGTGATCTGTAAGACGAAATAAGATCTTGTTCTGTGACAGAAAGCTTATTTAATATTATATCTGCTAATTTTCGCCCCACTGATACAAAATGATGATTACATTCTTGGAGCGATGTCTCAGGGCTAGATTTATAAGTTAGAAGTTCGGTAGATTCAGTCTTATTAACAGGTGTGTAGCAGATACTTTTAATTGTTTTCCACAGTTTTTTGGTATCGTATCTACTATCTTGCAACTGCTGACTATTGAATTCATTTTTGAGTTTCTTCAACAACTTATTACAAAAATTACGATATCGACAATACACTTTTCGACGCACAATATCGTCTGGGTGTTTTCTTGATTCAAGATGTAATTTGTCGCGGTGCCGCATGCATCTTAACAGACCCGGGGTGATCCATGGCTTCATTCTCACCCATTTACGACCGATTTTAATTCTGGATGTGTTTTTGTCTATAATACCCGTTAAGGTTTGGTTGAAGACTTGCACTGCTGCATTAACACATGTGAGACCAATTATATGATCCCAGTCTAGGTTGTTGATTTCTAGTGCAACGGCTTCCATATCTACTTTATGTTTAAAGCTAGGCTTATTTGCTGTTTGATTTGAAATAGACAATGCGGCAATAGTTATCGCATGATCGGTAATAGAAGTCTCACAAACTAATCCCATTGAGTTTGTATTTGATTTAACAAATATGTGATCCAAACAAGTTTTGTGGTGTGTTATGCTGTGTATCGCAGGAAGTAGCCCATGAGACGCCATTATGCACATGTAGTCACTAGTGCTTGAATCATGATTAATAATGTCTATATTAATGTCACCTGCTACTACAATGTAAGGGAAACATTTAAGAGAGTTAAGGGTTGTGTCTAAAGAGTCCAAAAACATGTCGTGATTTTTAGTAGAAGGAGATCGATAGATACCTAGTATAGCTATTTTATTATTTAGTGTTATTAAAAGAGAGTCCGCTTCAGCTACATCTATTTCTTCAATTGAGTATGGAAAAGTTTTTTTTGTATATATTATTACTCCTCCATTTTTGTTTTTTTGTTTCGTTGATCGAAAGGTGTTGTATCCTGGGAGAGGATCAATTACCTGGCCTTCGGACAGCCAGCATTCAGATAAGACAATTGCATCTAAACCGCAATCGTGACGTTGCAATGTCACTGCAAGTTTGTCGAAATTACAATTAAAGCTTCTACCTAACTATTTTGAACTGGTCAGATAGGTTCATCGTGTTTTAAAAAATAATTGAGTTATTTTTACCTAGATTTGCTTTCAACATTGATGTAATAAATTAGGTTTTGACTAGATTAAACGTTCGCATGGTAGTTAAAACCTAGTAGTAAGGTTGATTTCAAAGTATTTGAATAAGTTCAGATAACCTAAAAAATCTTTGTTGTAATGGGTATATATTACGTAATCACCTAATCACACAATTTTAAAGCCATATTAGCTTATATATGGCTTTAAAATTGTTTAAAGCAACTTAATATGTTCGTTTGATTGTACCTAATTATTATGTTACATAGGCCGGCGTCGGTGTCTGTGTCGGCGTCGGTGTCTGTGCCGGCGTCGGTGTCTGTGTCGGCGTCGGTGTCTATGTCGGCGTCGGTGTCTGTGCCGGCGTCGGTGTCTGTATCGGCGTCGGTGTCTGTGTCAGCGTCGGTGTCTGTGCCGGCGTCGGTGTCTGTGCCGGCGTCGGTGTCTGTGTCGGCGTCGGTGTCTGTGTCGGCGTCGGTGTCTGTGTCGGCGTCGGTGTCTGTGCCGGCGTCGGTGTCTGTGCCGGCGTCGGTGTCTGTGTCGGCGTCGGTGTCTGTGTCGGCGTCGGTGTCTGTGTCGGCGTCGGTGTCGGTGTCTGTGCCGGCGTCGGTGTCTGTGCCGGCGTCGCTGTCTGTGTCGGCGTCGGTGTCTGTGTCGGCGTCGGTGTCTGTGTCGGCGTCTGTGTCGGCGTCGGTGTCTGTGTCGGCGTCGGTGTCTGTGCCGGCGTCGGTGTCTGTGTCGGCGTCGGTGTCTGTGTCGGCGTCGGTGTCTGTGCCGGCGTCGGTGTCTGTATCGGCGTCGGTGTCTGTGTCAGCGTCGGTGTCTGTGCCGGCGTCGGTGTCTGTGCCGGCGTCGGTGTCTGTGTCGGCGTCGGTGTCTGTGTCGGCGTCGGTGTCTGTGTCGGCGTCGGTGTCTGTGTCGGCGTCGGTGTCTGTGCCGGCGTCGGTGTCTGTGCCGGCGTCGGTGTCTGTGTCGGCGTCGGTGTCTGTGCCGGCGTCGGTGTCTGTGCCGGCGTCGGTGTCTGTGTCAGCGTCGGTGTCGGTGTCTGTGCCGGCGTCGGTGTCTGTGCCGGCGTCGGTGTCTGTGTCGGCGTCGGTGTCTGTGCCGGCGTCGCTGTCTGTGTCGGCGTCGGTGTCTGTGCCGGCGTCGGTGTCTGTGCCGGCGTCGGTGTCTGTGTCGGCGTCGGTGTCGGTGTCTGTGGCGGCGTCGGTGTCTGTGCCGGCGTCGCTGTCTGTGTCGGCGTCGGTGTCTGTGTCGGCGTCGGTGTCTGTGTCGGCGTCGGTGTCTGTGTCGGCGTCGGTGTCGGTGTCTGTGCCGGCGTCGGTGTCTGTGCCGGCGTCGGTGTCAGTGTCGGCGTCGGTGTCTGTGCCGGGAGAAAAACGTAGATTTTGTGTATTGGGATGATCCGAACGAATTAGTGGAAAGGCTAAAATTATTAATTGCATCTCGAGATGCTGGTAACACAGGTTTAGACAACGAAATAATATCTATTATTGAAGAATTACGTGAAAGTAAAGTAATAAATAAGTAAGTATTTTTTTTATGTTTCATTTTATCATTGACCATTCATTACAATACACCCTAATCATGAATGTCGATAAGTTCGGTCATTTTATTCATAAAAGAATGCGTTTATCAGAAATATTTGACTTTAACGAAAACGCATTACTAAAATCAGAAAATGGAAATTTCAATCTGAAAAATTCTAGATTGGGAGGAATTAAACCTCCCGTAGAATTAGACGATGCTGTTAATAAGGATTATGTGGATCGATTGAATACTAAAACGATAAGAGAATTTGATAAACTGATTGGTTCATTACGATCTCGAATCATATTAGACATACACAAGATAGCTCAGGATACTTTAAAAGCAAAGATACCTGATGTTTTAATTCAATTGGAAGATAAGTTTTACACTAAAGCAGATGTAAATAAATTAATAAAAAAGACTCCGTAATGTCAAAACAGCAAATTGTAAATGAAATACACAAAGCAGCACGAAGAAATTTTCTTCGACGTTGTGTTATTCTTAAGGGAATTGACGACTTGTGGCAAGCAGATCTTATGGACATGCAAAACTTGAGAACGTATAATAAAGGACATAATTACGTTTTAGTAGTGATTGACTGTTTTTCAAAATACGCCTGGACAGAGCCATTAAAATCGAAAAATAAATTTGAGGTTAGTAGGGCATTTGAACGTATACTGCTTAGCACTCATCGGCATCCTGTTAATTTACAAACTGATATGGGGACAGAGTTTTATAATAGCACGTTTCAAACGCTCATGAAGACGTACAACATTAATCATTACTCATCGTTTTCCACAAAAAAAGCTTCGATCGTAGAACGACTGATTAAAACGGTTAAAAATAAATTATATAAATCTTTTAGTTTGAACGGAAACTATAAATGGTTAGGTTCAACATTAGAAGATATACTGAAGACATATAACAACACAATCCATCGAACTATTAGATGTAAACCGGTTGATGTGAATAAATCTAATGAATCAGTAATAAAAGAAAATATTAAAAAAACATACAAACATATATCCATCAAACGACTGCCTAAGTTCAAAGTTGGTGACTGTGTTCGTATCAGTAAATACAAACACAATTTCGAAAAAGGTTACACCCCCAATTGGTCAACTGAACTATTTACTATTAAGAAGATAAATAAAACCATACCAGTAACATACCACATAGAAGATCAACGAAAGAAAGATAGTAGAAGGAGATCGATAGATACCTAGTATAGCTATTTTATTATTTAGTGTTATTAAAAGAGAGTCCGCTTCAGCTACATCTATTTCTTCAATTGAGTATGGAAAAGTTTTTTTTGTATATATTATTACTCCTCCATTTTTGTTTTTTTGTTTCGTTGATCGAAAGGTGTTGTATCCTGGGAGAGGATCAATTACCTGGCCTTCGGACAGCCAGCATTCAGATAAGACAATTGCATCTAAACCGCAATCGTGACGTTGCAATGTCACTGCAAGTTTGTCGAAATTACAATTAAAGCTTCTACCTAACTATTTTGAACTGGTCAGATAGGTTCATCGTGTTTTAAAAAATAATTGAGTTATTTTTACCTAGATTTGCTTTCAACATTGATGTAATAAATTAGGTTTTGACTAGATTAAACGTTCGCATGGTAGTTAAAACCTAGTAGTAAGGTTGATTTCAAAGTATTTGAATAAGTTCAGATAACCTAAAAAATCTTTGTTGTAATGGGTATATATTACGTAATCACCTAATCACACAATTTTAAAGCCATATTAGCTTATATATGGCTTTAAAATTGTTTAAAGCAACTTAATATGTTCGTTTGATTGTACCTAATTATTATGTTACATAGGCCGGCGTCGGTGTCTGTGTCGGCGTCGGTGTCTGTGTCGGCGTCGGTGTTTGTGTCGGCGTCGGTGTCTGTGCCGGCGTCGGTGTCTGTGTCGGCGTCGGTGTCTGTGTCGGCGTCGGTGTCTGTGTCGGCGTCGGTGTCTGTGCCGGCGTCGGTGTCTGTGTCGGCGTCGGTGTCTGTGCCGGCGTCGGTGTCTGTGTCGGCGTCGGTGTCTGTGTCGGCGTCGGTCTCTGTATCGGCGTCGGTGTCTGTGTCAGCGTCGGTGTCTGTGCCGGCGTCGGTGTCTGTGTCGGCGTCGGTGTCTGTGTCGGCGTCGGTGTCTGTGCCGGCGTCGGTGTCTGTGTCGGCGTCGGTGTCTGTGTCGGCGTCGGTGTCAGTGTCGGCGTCGGTGTCTGTGCCGGCGTCGGTGTCAGTGTCGGCGTCGGTGTCTGTGCCGGCGTCGGTGTCTGTGTCGGCGTCGGTGTCTGTGCCGGCGTCGGTGTCTGTGTCGGCGTCGGTGTCTGTATCGGCGTCGGTGTCTGTGTCAGCGTCGGTGTCTGTGCCGGCGTCGGTGTCTGTGCCGGCGTCGGTGTCTGTGTCGGCGTCGGTGTCTGTGCCGGCGTCGGTGTCTGTGTCGGCGTCGGTGTCTGTATCGGCGTCGGTGTCTGTGTCAGCGTCGGTGTCTGTGCCGGCGTCGGTGTCTGTGCCGGCGTCGGTGTCTGTGTCGGCGTCGGTGTCTGTGCCGGCGTCGGTGTCTGTGCCGGCGTCGGTGTCTGTGTCGGCGTCGGTGTCGGTGTCTGTGCCGGCGTCGGTGTCTGTGTCGGCGTCTGTGTCGGCGTCGGTGTCTGTGTCGGCGTCGGTGTCTGTGCCGGCGTCGGTGTCTGTGTCGGCGTCGGTGTCTGTGTCGGCGTCGGTGTCTGTGCCGGCGTCGGTGTCTGTATCGGCGTCGGTGTCTGTGTCAGCGTCGGTGTCTGTGCCGGCGTCGGTGTCTGTGCCGGCGTCGGTGTCTGTGTCGGCGTCGGTGTCTGTGTCGGCGTCGGTGTCTGTGTCGGCGTCGGTGTCTGTGCCGGCGTCGGTGTCTGTGCCGGCGTCGGTGTCTGTGTCGGCGTCGGTGTCTGTGTCGGCGTCGGTGTCTGTGTCGGCGTCGGTGTCGGTGTCTGTGCCGGCGTCGGTGTCTGTGCCGGCGTCGCTGTCTGTGTCGGCGTCGGTGTCTGTGTCGGCGTCTGTGTCGGCGTCGGTGTCTGTGTCGGCGTCGGTGTCTGTGCCGGCGTCGGTGTCTGTGTCGGCGTCGGTGTCTGTGTCGGCGTCGGTGTCTGTGCCGGCGTCGGTGTCTGTGCCGGCGTCGGTGTCTGTGTCGGCGTCGGTGTCTGTGTCGGCGTCGGTGTCTGTGTCGGCGTCGGTGTCTGTGTCGGCGTCGGTGTCTGTGCCGGCGTCGGTGTCTGTGCCGGCGTCGGTGTCTGTGTCGGCGTCGGTGTCTGTGCCGGCGTCGGTGTCTGTGCCGGCGTCGGTGTCTGTGTCGGCGTCGGTGTCGGTGTCTGTGCCGGCGTCGGTGTCTGTGCCGGCGTCGGTGTCTGTGTCGGCGTCGGTGTCTGTGTCGGCGTCGGTGTCTGTGCCGGCGTCGCTGTCTGTGTCGGCGTCGGTGTCTGTGCCGGCGTCGGTGTCTGTGCCGGCGTCGGTGTCTGTGTCGGCGTCGGTGTCGGTGTCTGTGCCGGCGTCGCTGTCTGTGTCGGCGTCGGTGTCTGTGTCGGCGTCGGTGTCTGTGTCGGCGTCGGTGTCTGTGTCGGCGTCGGTGTCGGTGTCTGTGCCGGCGTCGGTGTCTGTGCCGGCGTCGGTGTCAGTGTCGGCGTCGGTGTCTGTGCCGGGAGAAAAACGTAGATTTTGTGTATTGGGATGATCCGAACGAATTAGTGGAAAGGCTAAAATTATTAATTGCATCTCGAGATGCTGGTAACACAGGTTTAGACAACGAAATAATATCTATTATTGAAGAATTACGTGAAAGTAAAGTAATAAATAAGTAAGTATTTTTTTTATGTTTCATTTTATCATTGACCATTCATTACAATACACCCTAATCATGAATGTCGATAAGTTCGGTCATTTTATTCATAAAAGAATGCGTTTATCAGAAATATTAGACTTTAACGAAAACGCATTACTAAAATCAGAAAATGGAAATTTCAATCTGAAAAATTCTAGATTGGGAGGAATTAAACCTCCCGTAGAATTAGACGATGCTGTTAATAAGGATTATGTGGATCGATTGAATACTAAAACGATAAGAGAATTTGATAAACTGATTGGTTCATTACGATCTCGAATCATATTAGACATACACAAGATAGCTCAGGATACTTTAAAAGCAAAGATACCTGATGTTTTAATTCAATTGGAAGATAAGTTTTACACTAAAGCAGATGTAAATAAATTAATAAAAAAGACTCCGTAATGTCAAAACAGCAAATTGTAAATGAAATACACAAAGCAGCACGAAGAAATTTTCTTCGACGTTGTGTTATTCTTAAGGGAATTGACGACTTGTGGCAAGCAGATCTTATGGACATGCAAAACTTGAGAACGTATAATAAAGGACATAATTACGTTTTAGTAGTGATTGACTGTTTTTCAAAATACGCCTGGACAGAGCCATTAAAATCGAAAAATAAATTTGAGGTTAGTAGGGCATTTGAACGTATACTGCTTAGCACTCATCGGCATCCTGTTAATTTACAAACTGATATGGGGACAGAGTTTTATAATAGCACGTTTCAAACGCTCATGAAGACGTACAACATTAATCATTACTCATCGTTTTCCACAAAAAAAGCTTCGATCGTAGAACGACTGATTAAAACGGTTAAAAATAAATTATATAAATCTTTTAGTTTGAACGGAAACTATAAATGGTTAGGTTCAACATTAGAAGATATACTGAAGATATATAACAACACAATCCATCGAACTATTAGATGTAAACCGGTTGATGTGAATAAATCTAATGAATCAGTAATAAAAGAAAATATTAAAAAAACATACAAACATATATCCATCAAACGACTGCCTAAGTTCAAAGTTGGTGACTGTGTTCGTATCAGTAAATACAAACACAATTTCGAAAAAGGTTACACCCCCAATTGGTCAACTGAACTATTTACTATTAAGAAGATAAATAAAACCATACCAGTAACATACCACATAGAAGATCAACGAAAGAAAGATAGTAGAAGGAGATCGATAGATACCTAGTATAGCTATTTTATTATTTAGTGTTATTAAAAGAGAGTCCGCTTCAGCTACATCTATTTCTTCAATTGAGTATGGAAAAGTTTTTTTTGTATATATTATTACTCCTCCATTTTTGTTTTTTTGTTTCGTTGATCGAAAGGTGTTGTATCCTGGGAGAGGATCAATTACCTGGCCTTCGGACAGCCAGCATTCAGATAAGACAATTGCATCTAAACCGCAATCGTGACGTTGCAATGTCACTGCAAGTTTGTCGAAATTACAATTAAAGCTTCTACCTAACTATTTTGAACTGGTCAGATAGGTTCATCGTGTTTTAAAAAATAATTGAGTTATTTTTACCTAGATTTGCTTTCAACATTGATGTAATAAATTAGGTTTTGACTAGATTAAACGTTCGCATGGTAGTTAAAACCTAGTAGTAAGGTTGATTTCAAAGTATTTGAATAAGTTCAGATAACCTAAAAAATCTTTGTTGTAATGGGTATATATTACGTAATCACCTAATCACACAATTTTAAAGCCATATTAGCTTATATATGGCTTTAAAATTGTTTAAAGCAACTTAATATGTTCGTTTGATTGTACCTAATTATTATGTTACATAGGCCGGCGTCGGTGTCTGTGTCGGCGTCGGTGTCTGTGTCGGCGTCGGTGTTTGTGTCGGCGTCGGTGTCTGTGCCGGCGTCGGTGTCTGTGTCGGCGTCGGTGTCTGTGTCGGCGTCGGTGTCTGTGTCGGCGTCGGTGTCTGTGCCGGCGTCGGTGTCTGTGCCGGCGTCGGTGTCTGTGCCGGCGTCGGTGTCTGTGTCGGCGTCGGTGTCTGTGTCGGCGTCGGTCTCTGTATCGGCGTCGGTGTCTGTGTCAGCGTCGGTGTCTGTGCCGGCGTCGGTGTCTGTGTCGGCGTCGGTGTCTGTGTCGGCGTCGGTGTCTGTGCCGGCGTCGGTGTCTGTATCGGCGTCGGTGTCTGTGTCAGCGTCGGTGTCTGTGCCGGCGTCGGTGTCTGTGCCGGCGTCGGTGTCTGTGTCGGCGTCGGTGTCTGTGTCGGCGTCGGTGTCTGTGTCGGCGTCGGTGTCTGTGCCGGCGTCGGTGTCTGTGCCGGCGTCGGTGTCTGTGTCGGCGTCGGTGTCTGTGTCGGCGTCGGTGTCGGTGTCTGTGCCGGCGTCGGTGTCTGTGCCGGCGTCGCTGTCTGTGTCGGCGTCGGTGTCTGTGTCGGCGTCGGTGTCTGTGTCGGCGTCTGTGTCGGCGTCGGTGTCTGTGTCGGCGTCGGTGTCTGTGCCGGCGTCGGTGTCTGTGTCGGCGTCGGTGTCTGTGTCGGCGTCGGTGTCTGTGCCGGCGTCGGTGTCTGTATCGGCGTCGGTGTCTGTGTCAGCGTCGGTGTCTGTGCCGGCGTCGGTGTCTGTGCCGGCGTCGGTGTCTGTGTCGGCGTCGGTGTCTGTGTCGGCGTCGGTGTCTGTGTCGGCGTCGGTGTCTGTGCCGGCGTCGGTGTCTGTGCCGGCGTCGGTGTCTGTGTCGGCGTCGGTGTCTGTGCCGGCGTCGGTGTCTGTGCCGGCGTCGGTGTCTGTGCCGGCGTCGGTGTCTGTGTCGGCGTCGGTGTCGGTGTCTGTGCCGGCGTCGGTGTCTGTGCCGGCGTCGGTGTCTGTGTCGGCGTCGGTGTCTGTGCCGGCGTCGCTGTCTGTGTCGGCGTCGGTGTCTGTGCCGGCGTCGGTGTCTGTGCCGGCGTCGGTGTCTGTGTCGGCGTCGGTGTCGGTGTCTGTGTCGGCGTCGGTGTCTGTGTCGGCGTCGGTGTCTGTGTCGGCGTCGGTGTCGGTGTCTGTGCCGGCGTCGGTGTCTGTGCCGGCGTCGGTGTCAGTGTCGGCGTCGGTGTCTGTGCCGGGAGAAAAACGTAGATTTTGTGTATTGGGATGATCCGAACGAATTAGTGGAAAGGCTAAAATTATTAATTGCATCTCGAGATGCTGGTAACACAGGTTTAGACAACGAAATAATATCTATTATTGAAGAATTACGTGAAAGTAAAGTAATAAATAAGTAAGTATTTTTTTTATGTTTCATTTTATCATTGACCATTCATTACAATACACCCTAATCATGAATGTCGATAAGTTCGGTCATTTTATTCATAAAAGAATGCGTTTATCAGAAATATTTGACTTTAACGAAAACGCATTACTAAAATCAGAAAATGGAAATTTCAATCTGAAAAATTCTAGATTGGGAGGAATTAAACCTCCCGTAGAATTAGACGATGCTGTTAATAAGGATTATGTGGATCGATTGAATACTAAAACGATAAGAGAATTTGATAAACTGATTGGTTCATTACGATCTCGAATCATATTAGACATACACAAGATAGCTCAGGATACTTTAAAAGCAAAGATACCTGATGTTTTAATTCAATTGGAAGATAAGTTTTACACTAAAGCAGATGTAAATAAATTAATAAAAAAGACTCCGTAATGTCAAAACAGCAAATTGTAAATGAAATACACAAAGCAGCACGAAGAAATTTTCTTCGACGTTGTGTTATTCTTAAGGGAATTGACGACTTGTGGCAAGCAGATCTTATGGACATGCAAAACTTGAGAACGTATAATAAAGGACATAATTACGTTTTAGTAGTGATTGACTGTTTTTCAAAATACGCCTGGACAGAGCCATTAAAATCGAAAAATAAATTTAAGGTTAGTAGGGCATTTGAACGTATACTGCTTAGCACTCATCGGCATCCTGTTAATTTACAAACTGATATGGGGACAGAGTTTTATAATAGCACGTTTCAAACGCTCATGAAGACGTACAACATTAATCATTACTCATCGTTTTCCACAAAAAAAGCTTCGATCGTAGAACGACTGATTAAAACGGTTAAAAATAAATTATATAAATCTTTTAGTTTGAACGGAAACTATAAATGGTTAGGTTCAACATTAGAAGATATACTGAAGACATATAACAACACAATCCATCGAACTATTAGATGTAAACCGGTTGATGTGAATAAATCTAATGAATCAGTAATAAAAGAAAATATTAAAAAAACATACAAACATATATCCATCAAACGACTGCCTAAGTTCAAAGTTGGTGACTGTGTTCGTATCAGTAAATACAAACACAATTTCGAAAAAGGTTACACCCCCAATTGGTCAACTGAACTATTTACTATTAAGAAGATAAATAAAACCATACCAGTAACATACCACATAGAAGATCAACGAAAGAAAGATATAGTAGGAGCATTTTATGAGCAAGAACTTCAAAAATCTAATCATCCTAATGTTTATTTGATAGAAAAAGTTTTAAAAAGAAAAGGACGTAAACTGTTCGTCAAATGGTTAGGTCTAAACGATGAAGAAAACAGTTGGATTGATAAAGCTGCAATAATGAGTTAAGATATATAACTAATGCTGATGTAACATTCCTATCATTACACTTCGAGTAATGCAGGGTGGTGGACTAGTAAATAACATAATCAATAATCTACCGTTTGAAGTTCATTTGCCTGGATACAATTATTGCGGACCAGGAACTAAACTTCAAAAACGTTTATTACGAGGTGATCGAGGTGTAAATAAGCTAGATGAAGCTTGCATGCACCACGACATTGCTTACGCAAATCATACAGATCTATCCCATCGTCACAAAGCTGACTTACAATTACTCAACATGGCCAAACAAAGACTTAAATCAAAAGATGCGGGAAAAGGTGAAAAGTTAAGCTCATGGCTAGTGAGCAAGGTTATGAAAGCAAAACTGAAGTCTGGTTCCGGAGTTAAAACATTCAGAAGCTTGGTTTCAAAAATAAGAGCAAAAATAAAAAAAATTAAGCCTAAGAATAGTAAAACTTTGATTAAAGTTGCGTACAATAGTTATCGCATGATCGGTAATAGAAGTCTCACAAACTAATCCCATTGAGTTTGTATTTGATTTAACAAATATGTGATCCAAACAAGTTTTGTGGTGTGTTATGCTGTGTATCGCAGGAAGTAGCCCATGAGACGCCATTATGCACATGTAGTCACTAGTGCTTGAATCATGATTAATAATGTCTATATTAATGTCACCTGCTACTACAATGTAAGGGAAACATTTAAGAGAGTTAAGGGTTGTGTCTAAAGAGTCCAAAAACATGTCGTGATTTTTAGTAGAAGGAGATCGATAGATACCTAGTATAGCTATTTTATTATTTAGTGTTATTAAAAGAGAGTCCGCTTCAGCTACATCTATTTCTTCAATTGAGTATGGAAAAGTTTTTTTTGTATATATTATTACTCCTCCATTTTTGTTTTTTTGTTTCGTTGATCGAAAGGTGTTGTATCCTGGGAGAGGATCAATTACCTGGCCTTCGGACAGCCAGCATTCAGATAAGACAATTGCATCTAAACCGCAATCGTGACGTTGCAATGTCACTGCAAGTTTGTCGAAATTACAATTAAAGCTTCTACCTAACTATTTTGAACTGGTCAGATAGGTTCATCGTGTTTTAAAAAATAATTGAGTTATTTTTACCTAGATTTGCTTTCAACATTGATGTAATAAATTAGGTTTTGACTAGATTAAACGTTCGCATGGTAGTTAAAACCTAGTAGTAAGGTTGATTTCAAAGTATTTGAATAAGTTCAGATAACCTAAAAAATCTTTGTTGTAATGGGTATATATTACGTAATCACCTAATCACACAATTTTAAAGCCATATTAGCTTATATATGGCTTTAAAATTGTTTAAAGCAACTTAATATGTTCGTTTGATTGTACCTAATTATTATGTTACATAGGCCGGCGTCGGTGTCTGTGTCGGCGTCGGTGTCTGTGTCGGCGTCGGTGTTTGTGTCGGCGTCGGTGTCTGTGCCGGCGTCGGTGTCTGTGTCGGCGTCGGTGTCTGTGTCGGCGTCAGTGTCTGTGTCGGCGTCGGTGTCTGTGCCGGCGTCGGTGTCTGTGCCGGCGTCGGTGTCTGTGCCGGCGTCGGTGTCTGTGTCGGCGTCGGTGTCTGTGTCGGCGTCGGTCTCTGTATCGCCGTCGGTGTCTGTGTCAGCGTCGGTGTCTGTGCCGGCGTCGGTGTCTGTGTCGGCGTCGGTCTCTGTATCGCCGTCGGTGTCTGTGTCAGCGTCGGTGTCTGTGCCGGCGTCGGTGTCTGTGTCGGCGTCGGTGTCTGTGTCGGCGTCGGTGTCTGTGTCGGCGTCGGTGTCTGTGTCGGCGTCGGTGTCAGTGTCGGCGTCGGTGTCTGTGCCGGCGTCGGTGTCAGTGTCGGCGTCGGTGTCTGTGCCGGCGTCGGTGTCTGTGTCGGCGTCGGTGTCTGTGTCAGCGTCGGTGTCTGTGCCGGCGTCGGTGTCTGTGCCGGCGTCGGTGTCTGTGTCGGCGTCGGTGTCTGTGCCGGCGTCGGTGTCTGTGTCGGCGTCGGTGTCTGTATCGGCGTCGGTGTCTGTATCGGCGTCGGTGTCTGTGCCGGCGTCGGTGTCTGTGCCGGCGTCGGTGTCTGTGTCGGCGTCGGTGTCTGTGCCGGCGTCGGTGTCTGTGCCGGCGTCGGTGTCTGTGCCGGCGTCGGTGTCTGTGTCGGCGTCGGTGTCGGTGTCTGTGCCGGCGTCGGTGTCTGTGTCGGCGTCTGTGTCGGCGTCGGTGTCTGTGTCGGCGTCGGTGTCTGTGCCGGCGTCGGTGTCTGTGTCGGCGTCGGTGTCTGTGTCGGCGTCGGTGTCTGTGCCAGCGTCGGTGTCTGTATCGGCGTCGGTGTCTGTGTCAGCGTCGGTGTCTGTGCCGGCGTCGGTGTCTGTGCCGGCGTCGGTGTCTGTGTCGGCGTCGGTGTCTGTGTCGGCGTCGGTGTCTGTGTCGGCGTCGGTGTCTGTGCCGGCGTCGGTGTCTGTGCCGGCGTCGGTGTCTGTGTCGGCGTCGGTGTCTGTGTCGGTGTCGGTGTCTGTGTCGGCGTCGGTGTCGGTGTCTGTGCCGGCGTCGGTGTCTGTGCCGGCGTCGCTGTCTGTGTCGGCGTCGGTGTCTGTGTCGGCGTCGGTGTCTGTGTCGGCGTCTGTGTCGGCGTCGGTGTCTGTGTCGGCGTCGGTGTCTGTGCCGGCGTCGGTGTCTGTGTCGGCGTCGGTGTCTGTGTCGGCGTCGGTGTCTGTGCCGGCGTCGGTGTCTGTATCGGCGTCGGTGTCTGTGTCAGCGTCGGTGTCTGTGCCGGCGTCGGTGTCTGTGCCGGCGTCGGTGTCTGTGTCGGCGTCGGTGTCTGTGTCGGCGTCGGTGTCTGTGTCGGCGTCGGTGTCTGTGCCGGCGTCGGTGTCTGTGCCGGCGTCGGTGTCTGTGTCGGCGTCGGTGTCTGTGCCGGCGTCGGTGTCTGTGCCGGCGTCGGTGTCTGTGCCGGCGTCGGTGTCTGTGTCTTTGAGACCTTCTTCAGCGCGACAAAATACTTGTTCCCATCCTTTATCGTGAAATATTATGACTGTGTCGTCTGCGTACGTGATTATTTCAGCATTTGGTAAGGGGCAGTTTACAATGTCGTTAATATACAGAGAGAAAAGTGTTGGGCCAAGTATACTCCCCTGGGGGACGCCAAAATTTATCGGAAGAAGGTCACTATGGAGAGAACCGATCTTTACACTTTGTTTACGGTTACTTAGGTAACTTCTGAACCAGTTATTAACGACTCCTCTGATGCCCATGGCTTCCAGTTTCTTAAGAAGCAAGCCAACCGAAACGGTGTCGAAAGCTTTGGCAAGGTCTAAAAACACCGCAATGCAATTATCGCCATTTTCAACATGGATTGCAACAGTGTTAGCAAGCAACGACACCGCGTCTTCGGTTGACCTGCCTCTCCGAAAACCAAACTGCCTATCAGACAAGACATAGTGCTTCTCAAGGAAAGCTAACATCTGGTTGTTCACGATTTTTTCTAAAATTTTAGATGCTATACTTAGAAGCGCAATCGGCCTATAACTATCCGGATTATTTTTTATACCGTTTTTAAAAATTGGCGATACAGAAGAGGTTTTCCAACACTTGGGGAATACCCCTGATGTTAAACTCAAGTTACATATGTGGGTAAGTGGAACAACTAGTGAATTGCTGGATTTCTTAAATAAATTAGTGGCAAATTTGTCAGGTCCGGGAGAGCTATCAGGTTTTAATTGAGATATTATATTTGCAATTTCAAAAGCGTCTGTGGGCCGAAGAAAAAAAGAGTGTGGTGTTGAAATAGGTGATCTGTAAGACGAAATAAGATCTTGTTCTGTGACAGAAAGCTTATTTAATATTATATCTGCTAATTTTCGCCCCACTGATACAAAATGATGATTACATTCTTGGAGCGATGTCTCAGGGCTAGATTTATAAGTTAGAAGTTCGGTAGATTCAGTCTTATTAACAGGTGTGTAGCAGATACTTTTAATTGTTTTCCACAGTTTTTTGGTATCGTATCTACTATCTTGCAACTGCTGACTATTGAATTCATTTTTGAGTTTCTTCAACAACTTATTACAAAAATTACGATATCGACAATACACTTTTCGACGCACAATATCGTCTGGGTGTTTTCTTGATTCAAGATGTAATTTGTCGCGGTGCCGCATGCATCTTAACAGACCCGGGGTGATCCATGGCTTCATTCTCACCCATTTACGACCGATTTTAATTCTGGATGTGTTTTTGTCTATAATACCCGTTAAGGTTTGGTTGAAGACTTGCACTGCTGCATTAACACATGTGAGACCAATTATATGATCCCAGTCTAGGTTGTTGATTTCTAGTGCAACGGCTTCCATATCTACTTTATGTTTAAAGCTAGGCTTATTTGCTGTTTGATTTGAAATAGACAATGCGGCAATAGTTATCGCATGATCGGTAATAGAAGTCTCACAAACTAATCCCATTGAGTTTGTATTTGATTTAACAAATATGTGATCCAAACAAGTTTTGTGGTGTGTTATGCTGTGTATCGCAGGAAGTAGCCCATGAGACGCCATTATGCACATGTAGTCACTAGTGCTTGAATCATGATTAATAATGTCTATATTAATGTCACCTGCTACTACAATGTAAGGGAAACATTTAAGAGAGTTAAGGGTTGTGTCTAAAGAGTCCAAAAACATGTCGTGATTTTTAGTAGAAGGAGATCGATAGATACCTAGTATAGCTATTTTATTATTTAGTGTTATTAAAAGAGAGTCCGCTTCAGCTACATCTATTTCTTCAATTGAGTATGGAAAAGTTTTTTTTGTATATATTATTACTCCTCCATTTTTGTTTTTTTGTTTCGTTGATCGAAAGGTGTTGTATCCTGGGAGAGGATCAATTACCTGGCCTTCGGACAGCCAGCATTCAGATAAGACAATTGCATCTAAACCGCAATCGTGACGTTGCAATGTCACTGCAAGTTTGTCGAAATTACAATTAAAGCTTCTACCTAACTATTTTGAACTGGTCAGATAGGTTCATCGTGTTTTAAAAAATAATTGAGTTATTTTTACCTAGATTTGCTTTCAACATTGATGTAATAAATTAGGTTTTGACTAGATTAAACGTTCGCATGGTAGTTAAAACCTAGTAGTAAGGTTGATTTCAAAGTATTTGAATAAGTTCAGATAACCTAAAAAATCTTTGTTGTAATGGGTATATATTACGTAATCACCTAATCACACAATTTTAAAGCCATATTAGCTTATATATGGCTTTAAAATTGTTTAAAGCAACTTAATATGTTCGTTTGATTGTACCTAATTATTATGTTACATAGGCCGGCGTCGGTGTCTGTGTCGGCGTCGGTGTCTGTGTCGGCGTCGGTGTTTGTGTCGGCGTCGGTGTCTGTGCCGGCGTCGGTGTCTGTGTCGGCGTCGGTGTCTGTGTCGGCGTCGGTGTCTGTGTCGGCGTCGGTGTCTGTGCCGGCGTCGGTGTCTGTGCCGGCGTCGGTGTCTGTGCCGGCGTCGGTGTCTGTGTCGGCGTCGGTGTCTGTGTCGGCGTCGGTCTCTGTATCGGCGTCGGTGTCTGTGTCAGCGTCGGTGTCTGTGCCGGCGTCGGTGTCTGTGTCGGCGTCGGTGTCTGTGTCGGCGTCGGTGTCTGTGCCGGCGTCGGTGTCTGTGTCGGCGTCGGTGTCTGTGTCGGCGTCGGTGTAAGTGTCGGCGTCGGTGTCTGTGCCGGCGTCGGTGTCAGTGTCGGCGTCGGTGTCTGTGCCGGCGTCGGTGTCTGTGTCGGCGTCGGTGTCTGTGTCAGCGTCGGTGTCTGTGCCGGCGTCGGTGTCTGTGCCGGCGTCGGTGTCTGTGTCGGCGTCGGTGTCTGTGTCGGCGTCGGTGTCTGTGTCGGCGTCGGTGTCTGTATCGGCGTCGGTGTCTGTGTCAGCGTCGGTGTCTGTGCCGGCGTCGGTGTCTGTGCCGGCGTCGGTGTCTGTGCCGGCGTCGGTGTCTGTGTCGGCGTCGGTGTCGGTGTCTGTGCCGGCGTCGGTGTCTGTGTCGGTGTCTGTGCCGGCGTCGGTGTCTGTGCCGGCGTCGGTGTCTGTGCCGGCGTCGGTCTCTGTATCGGCGTCGGTGTCTGTGTCGGCGTCGGTGTCTGTGCCGGCGTCGGTGTCTGTGTCGGCGTCGGTGTCTGTGTCGGTGTCTGTGCCGGCGTCGGTGTCTGTGCCGGCGTCGGTGTCTGTGCCGGCGTCGGTGTCTGTGTCGGCGTCGGTGTCTGTGTCGGCGTCGGTCTCTGTATCGGCGTCGGTGTCTGTGTCAGCGTCGGTGTCTGTGCCGGCGTCGGTGTCTGTGTCGGCGTCGGTGTCTGTGTCGGCGTCGGTGTCTGTGCCGGCGTCGGTGTCTGTGTCGGCGTCGGTGTCTGTGTCGGCGTCGGTGTCAGTGTCGGCGTCGGTGTCTGTGCCGGCGTCGGTGTCAGTGTCGGCGTCGGTGTCTGTGCCGGCGTCGGTGTCTGTGTCGGCGTCGGTGTCTGTGCCGGCGTCGGTGTCTGTGCCGGCGTCGGTGTCTGTGCCGGCGTCGGTGTCTGTGTCGGCGTCGGTGTCTGTGTCGGCGTCGGTCTCTGTATCGGCGTCGGTGTCTGTGTCAGCGTCGGTGTCTGTGCCGGCGTCGGTGTCTGTGTCGGCGTCGGTGTCTGTGTCGGCGTCGGTGTCTGTGCCGGCGTCGGTGTCTGTGTCGGCGTCGGTGTCTGTGTCGGCGTCGGTGTCAGTGTCGGCGTCGGTGTCTGTGCCGGCGTCGGTGTCAGTGTCGGCGTCGGTGTCTGTGCCGGCGTCGGTGTCTGTGTCGGCGTCGGTGTCTGTGCCGGCGTCGGTGTCTGTGTCGGCGTCGGTGTCTGTGTCGGCGTCGGTGTCTGTGTCGGCGTCGGTCTCTGTATCGGCGTCGGTGTCTGTGTCAGCGTCGGTGTCTGTGCCAGCGTCGGTGTCTGTATCGGCGTCGGTGTCTGTGTCAGCGTCGGTGTCTGTGCCGGCGTCGGTGTCTGTGCCGGCGTCGGTGTCTGTGTCGGCGTCGGTGTCTGTGTCGGCGTCGGTGTCTGTGTCGGCGTCGGTGTCTGTGCCGGCGTCGGTGTCTGTGCCGGCGTCGGTGTCTGTGTCGGCGTCGGTGTCTGTGTCGGTGTCGGTGTCTGTGTCGGCGTCGGTGTCGGTGTCTGTGCCGGCGTCGGTGTCTGTGCCGGCGTCGCTGTCTGTGTCAGCGTCGGTGTCTGTGTCGGCGTCGGTGTCTGTGTCGGCGTCTGTGTCGGCGTCGGTGTCTGTGTCGGCGTCGGTGTCTGTGCCGGCGTCGGTGTCTGTGTCGGCGTCGGTGTCTGTGTCGGCGTCGGTGTCTGTGCCGGCGTCGGTGTCTGTATCGGCGTCGGTGTCTGTGTCAGCGTCGGTGTCTGTGCCGGCGTCGGTGTCTGTGCCGGCGTCGGTGTCTGTGTCGGCGTCGGTGTCTGTGTCGGCGTCGGTGTCTGTGTCGGCGTCGGTGTCTGTGCCGGCGTCGGTGTCTGTGCCGGCGTCGGTGTCTGTGTCGGCGTCGGTGTCTGTGCCGGCGTCGGTGTCTGTGCCGGCGTCGGTGTCTGTGCCGGCGTCGGTGTCTGTGTCGGCGTCGGTGTCGGTGTCTGTGCCGGCGTCGGTGTCTGTGCCGGCGTCGGTGTCTGTGTCGGCGTCGGTGTCTGTGCCGGCGTCGCTGTCTGTGTCGGCGTCGGTGTCTGTGTCGGCGTCGGTGTCTGTGTCGGCGTCGGTGTCGGTGTCTGTGCCGGCGTCGGTGTCTGTGCCGGCGTCGGTGTCAGTGTCGGCGTCGGTGTCTGTGCCGGGAGAAAAACGTAGATTTTGTGTATTGGGATGATCCGAACGAATTAGTGGAAAGGCTAAAATTATTAATTGCATCTCGAGATGCTGGTAACACAGGTTTAGACAACGAAATAATATCTATTATTGAAGAATTACGTGAAAGTAAAGTAATAAATAAGTAAGTATTTTTTTTATGTTTCATTTTATCATTGACCATTCATTACAATACACATTGTAACTAATACAGTGGTGCGTGTGTAAAGGTGTGAGTGTGTAAGTGACAGTGTGTAGGGGTGATGGTGATGCCAAATTGCCTTAATCATGAGAAGGTGAGTTAGATTAAGTTTTCCGTTTCTTCATAAGAGAGGTTCAATAGCCAGCTCTGAACCTTTTTTTTGCAGTTAAAAACGTTACAGTCCTTGATGAAACAGTATGTACAAACTTTGTTATAAGTTTTGGCGTGAGCAACTGCAGGACTTCTACGTGCTAATAGAGATGTAGCAAGTGGGACTGGAATTCGGTAAACACGTTTGGATAATATACCAATGTAGTCATGTCGGTTTAGCATAATTTTATGAGACTTAACTGTTGCTGCCAAAATGAAAAGCTGACGCATACGCATTACTTTGAATTCATTATAGAGAGAATCAGTTGGGTATCTGAAGCGCTTATTTAAAGTGACTTTAATGAGAGCCCTCTGCGCTCTTTCAACAGTTATGAAACAAGTTTTTCCAGCACTGCCCCAGACAGAGATGCAGTATTGCATAATTGATTGGCATAAAGCCAAGTAAACAATACGTAGCACGTCTAACGGCGTGCAGTCTCTAAGTTTTTTCATTATATATACCAGCTTCCTCAGCCTACCACACAAATCTTGAATATGTTCTTGATAAGAAAGGTTCTCGTCAATAACAATGCCTAGGTATTTGATTTTGCTGACACGATCAATGTAGCCACAGGTGCATTCAGATGGTAAATTTGAAACTCTTTTGTGTGAACACGTGTGCATTCTAAGCAATCTATTTTCAGGGGGACTTCCAGCACAGGTTTTAGAAAAAGGTATGTATTTAGTCTTGTTTACATTTAGGGTTAGTAAATTTTGATCAAGTAACGTTGCTATTTTATTGAGACCTTCTTCAGCGCGACAAAATACTTGTTCCCATCCTTTATCGTGAAATATTATGACTGTGTCGTCTGCGTACGTGATTATTTCAGCATTTGGTAAGGGGCAGTTTACAATGTCGTTAATATACAGAGAGAAAAGTGTTGGGCCAAGTATACTCCCCTGGGGGACGCCAAAATTTATCGGAAGAAGGTCACTATGGAGAGAACCGATCTTTACACTTTGTTTACGGTTACTTAGGTAACTTCTGAACCAGTTATTAACGACTCCTCTGATGCCCATGGCTTCCAGTTTCTTAAGAAGCAAGCCAACCGAAACGGTGTCGAAAGCTTTGGCAAGGTCTAAAAACACCGCAATGCAATTATCGCCATTTTCAACATGGATTGCAACAGTGTTAGCAAGCAACGACACCGCGTCTTCGGTTGACCTGCCTCTCCGAAAACCAAACTGCCTATCAGACAAGACATAGTGCTTCTCAAGGAAAGCTAACATCTGGTTGTTCACGATTTTTTCTAAAATTTTAGATGCTATACTTAGAAGCGCAATCGGCCTATAACTATCCGGATTATTTTTTATACCGTTTTTAAAAATTGGCGATACAGAAGAGGTTTTCCAACACTTGGGGAATACCCCTGATGTTAAACTCAAGTTACATATGTGGGTAAGTGGAACAACTAGTGAATTGCTGGATTTCTTAAATAAATTAGTGGCAAATTTGTCAGGTCCGGGAGAGCTATCAGGTTTTAATTGAGATATTATATTTGCAATTTCAAAAGCGTCTGTGGGCCGAAGAAAAAAAGAGTGTGGTGTTGAAATAGGTGATCTGTAAGACGAAATAAGATCTTGTTCTGTGACAGAAAGCTTATTTAATATTATATCTGCTAATTTTCGCCCCACTGATACAAAATGATGATTACATTCTTGGAGCGATGTCTCAGGGCTAGATTTATAAGTTAGAAGTTCGGTAGATTCAGTCTTATTAACAGGTGTGTAGCAGATACTTTTAATTGTTTTCCACAGTTTTTTGGTATCGTATCTACTATCTTGCAACTGCTGACTATTGAATTCATTTTTGAGTTTCTTCAACAACTTATTACAAAAATTACGATATCGACAATACACTTTTCGACGCACAATATCGTCTGGGTGTTTTCTTGATTCAAGATGTAATTTGTCGCGGTGCCGCATGCATCTTAACAGACCCGGGGTGATCCATGGCTTCATTCTCACCCATTTACGACCGATTTTAATTCTGGATGTGTTTTTGTCTATAATACCCGTTAAGGTTTGGTTGAAGACTTGCACTGCTGCATTAACACATGTGAGACCAATTATATGATCCCAGTCTAGGTTGTTGATTTCTAGTGCAACGGCTTCCATATCTACTTTATGTTTAAAGCTAGGCTTATTTGCTGTTTGATTTGAAATAGACAATGCGGCAATAGTTATCGCATGATCGGTAATAGAAGTCTCACAAACTAATCCCATTGAGTTTGTATTTGATTTAACAAATATGTGATCCAAACAAGTTTTGTGGTGTGTTATGCTGTGTATCGCAGGAAGTAGCCCATGAGACGCCATTATGCACATGTAGTCACTAGTGCTTGAATCATGATTAATAATGTCTATATTAATGTCACCTGCTACTACAATGTAAGGGAAACATTTAAGAGAGTTAAGGGTTGTGTCTAAAGAGTCCAAAAACATGTCGTGATTTTTAGTAGAAGGAGATCGATAGATACCTAGTATAGCTATTTTATTATTTAGTGTTATTAAAAGAGAGTCCGCTTCAGCTACATCTATTTCTTCAATTGAGTATGGAAAAGTTTTTTTTGTATATATTATTACTCCTCCATTTTTGTTTTTTTGTTTCGTTGATCGAAAGGTGTTGTATCCTGGGAGAGGATCAATTACCTGGCCTTCGGACAGCCAGCATTCAGATAAGACAATTGCATCTAAACCGCAATCGTGACGTTGCAATGTCACTGCAAGTTTGTCGAAATTACAATTAAAGCTTCTACCTAACTATTTTGAACTGGTCAGATAGGTTCATCGTGTTTTAAAAAATAATTGAGTTATTTTTACCTAGATTTGCTTTCAACATTGATGTAATAAATTAGGTTTTGACTAGATTAAACGTTCGCATGGTAGTTAAAACCTAGTAGTAAGGTTGATTTCAAAGTATTTGAATAAGTTCAGATAACCTAAAAAATCTTTGTTGTAATGGGTATATATTACGTAATCACCTAATCACACAATTTTAAAGCCATATTAGCTTATATATGGCTTTAAAATTGTTTAAAGCAACTTAATATGTTCGTTTGATTGTACCTAATTATTATGTTACATAGGCCGGCGTCGGTGTCTGTGTCGGCGTCGGTGTCTGTGTCGGCGTCGGTGTTTGTGTCGGCGTCGGTGTCTGTGCCGGCGTCGGTGTCTGTGTCGGCGTCGGTGTCTGTGTCGGCGTCGGTGTCTGTGTCGGCGTCGGTGTCTGTGCCGGCGTCGGTGTCTGTGCCGGCGTCGGTGTCTGTGCCGGCGTCGGTGTCTGTGTCGGCGTCGGTGTCTGTGTCGGCGTCGGTCTCTGTATCGGCGTCGGTGTCTGTGTCAGCGTCGGTGTCTGTGCCGGCGTCGGTGTCTGTGTCGGCGTCGGTGTCTGTGTCGGCGTCGGTGTCTGTGCCGGCGTCGGTGTCTGTGTCGGCGTCGGTGTCTGTGTCGGCGTCGGTGTAAGTGTCGGCGTCGGTGTCTGTGCCGGCGTCGGTGTCAGTGTCGGCGTCGGTGTCTGTGCCGGCGTCGGTGTCTGTGTCGGCGTCGGTGTCTGTGTCAGCGTCGGTGTCTGTGCCGGCGTCGGTGTCTGTGCCGGCGTCGGTGTCTGTGTCGGCGTCGGTGTCTGTGTCGGCGTCGGTGTCTGTGTCGGCGTCGGTGTCTGTATCGGCGTCGGTGTCTGTGTCAGCGTCGGTGTCTGTGCCGGCGTCGGTGTCTGTGCCGGCGTCGGTGTCTGTGCCGGCGTCGGTGTCTGTGTCGGCGTCGGTGTCGGTGTCTGTGCCGGCGTCGGTGTCTGTGTCAGTGTCTGTGCCGGCGTCGGTGTCTGTGCCGGCGTCGGTGTCTGTGCCGGCGTCGGTCTCTGTATCGGCGTCGGTGTCTGTGTCGGCGTCGGTGTCTGTGCCGGCGTCGGTGTCTGTGTCGGCGTCGGTGTCTGTGTCGGTGTCTGTGCCGGCGTCGGTGTCTGTGCCGGCGTCGGTGTCTGTGTCGGCGTCGGTCTCTGTATCGGCGTCGGTGTCTGTGTCAGCGTCGGTGTCTGTGCCGGCGTCGGTGTCTGTGTCGGCGTCGGTGTCTGTGTCGGCGTCGGTGTCTGTGCCGGCGTCGGTGTCTGTGTCGGCGTCGGTGTCTGTGTCGGCGTCGGTGTCAGTGTCGGCGTCGGTGTCTGTGCCGGCGTCGGTGTCAGTGTCGGCGTCGGTGTCTGTGCCGGCGTCGGTGTCTGTGTCGGCGTCGGTGTCTGTGCCGGCGTCGGTGTCTGTGTCGGCGTCGGTGTCTGTGTCGGCGTCGGTGTCTGTGTCGGCGTCGGTCTCTGTATCGGCGTCGGTGTCTGTGTCAGCGTCGGTGTCTGTGCCGGCGTCGGTGTCTGTGTCGGCGTCGGTGTCTGTGTCGGCGTCGGTGTCTGTGCCGGCGTCGGTGTCTGTGTCGGCGTCGGTGTCTGTGTCGGCGTCGGTGTCAGTGTCGGCGTCGGTGTCTGTGCCGGCGTCGGTGTCAGTGTCGGCGTCGGTGTCTGTGCCGGCGTCGGTGTCTGTGTCGGCGTCGGTGTCTGTGTCGGCGTCGGTGTCTGTGCCGGCGTCGGTGTCTGTATCGGCGTCGGTGTCTGTGTCAGCGTCGGTGTCTGTGCCGGCGTCGGTGTCTGTGCCGGCGTCGGTGTCTGTGTCGGCGTCGGTGTCTGTGTCGGCGTCGGTGTCTGTGCCGGCGTCGGTGTCTGTGCCGGCGTCGGTGTCTGTGTCGGCGTCGGTGTCTGTGTCGGCGTCGGTGTCTGTGTCGGCGTCGGTGTCGGTGTCTGTGCCGGCGTCGGTGTCTGTGCCGGCGTCGCTGTCTGTGTCGGCGTCGGTGTCTGTGTCGGCGTCGGTGTCTGTGTCGGCGTCTGTGTCGGCGTCGGTGTCTGTGTCGGCGTCGGTGTCTGTGTCGGCGTCGGTGTCTGTGTCGGCGTCGGTGTCTGTATCGGCGTCGGTGTCTGTGTCGGCGTCGGTGTCTGTGCCGGCGTCGGTGTCTGTGCCGGCGTCGGTGTCTGTGCCGGCGTCGGTGTCTGTGTCGGCGTCGGTGTCGGTGTCTGTGCCGGCGTCGGTGTCTGTGTCGGCGTCTGTGTCGGCGTCGGTGTCTGTGTCGGCGTCGGTGTCTGTGCCGGCGTCGGTGTCTGTGTCGGCGTCGGTGTCTGTGTCGGCGTCGGTGTCTGTGCCGGCGTCGGTGTCTGTATCGGCGTCGGTGTCTGTGTCAGCGTCGGTGTCTGTGCCGGCGTCGGTGTCTGTGCCGGCGTCGGTGTCTGTGTCGGCGTCGGTGTCTGTGTCGGCGTCGGTGTCTGTGCCGGCGTCGGTGTCTGTGCCGGCGTCGGTGTCTGTGTCGGCGTCGGTGTCTGTGTCGGCGTCGGTGTCTGTGTCGGCGTCGGTGTCGGTGTCTGTGCCGGCGTCGGTGTCTGTGCCGGCGTCGCTGTCTGTGTCGGCGTCGGTGTCTGTGTCGGCGTCGGTGTCTGTGTCGGCGTCTGTGTCGGCGTCGGTGTCTGTGTCAGCGTCGGTGTCTGTGCCGGCGTCGGTGTCTGTATCGGCGTCGGTGTCTGTGTCAGCGTCGGTGTCTGTGCCGGCGTCGGTGTCTGTGCCGGCGTCGGTGTCTGTGTCGGCGTCGGTGTCTGTGTCGGCGTCGGTGTCTGTGTCGGCGTCGGTGTCTGTGTCGGCGTCGGTGTCGGTGTCTGTGCCGGCGTCGGTGTCTGTGCCGGCGTCGGTGTCTGTGTCGGCGTCGGTGTCTGTGCCGGCGTCGGTGTCTGTGCCGGCGTCGGTGTCTGTGTCGGCGTCGGTGTCTGTGCCGGCGTCTGTGTCGGCGTCGGTGTCTGTGTCGGCGTCGGTGTCTGTGCCGGCGTCGGTGTCTGTGTCGGCGTCGGTGTCTGTGTCGGCGTCGGTGTCTGTGCCGGCGTCGGTGTCTGTATCGGCGTCGGTGTCTGTGTCAGCGTCGGTGTCTGTGCCGGCGTCGGTGTCTGTGCCGGCGTCGGTGTCTGTGTCGGCGTCGGTGTCTGTGTCGGCGTCGGTGTCTGTGTCGGCGTCGGTGTCTGTGTCGGCGTCGGTGTCTGTGCCGGCGTCGGTGTCTGTGCCGGCGTCGGTGTCTGTGTCGGCGTCGGTGTCTGTGTCGGCGTCGGTGTCTGTGTCGGCGTCGGTGTCGGTGTCTGTGCCGGCGTCGGTGTCTGTGCCGGCGTCGCTGTCTGTGTCGGCGTCGGTGTCTGTGTCGGCGTCTGTGTCGGCGTCGGTGTCTGTGTCGGCGTCGGTGTCTGTGCCGGCGTCGGTGTCTGTGTCGGCGTCGGTGTCTGTGTCGGCGTCGGTGTCTGTGCCGGCGTCGGTGTCTGTGCCGGCGTCGGTGTCTGTGTCGGCGTCGGTGTCTGTGTCGGCGTCGGTGTCTGTGTCGGCGTCGGTGTCTGTGTCGGCGTCGGTGTCTGTGCCGGCGTCGGTGTCTGTGCCGGCGTCGGTGTCTGTGTCGGCGTCGGTGTCTGTGCCGGCGTCGGTGTCTGTGCCGGCGTCGGTGTCTGTGTCGGCGTCGGTGTCGGTGTCTGTGCCGGCGTCGGTGTCTGTGCCGGCGTCGGTGTCTGTGTCGGCGTCGGTGTCTGTGTCGGCGTCGGTGTCTGTGCCGGCGTCGCTGTCTGTGTCGGCGTCGGTGTCTGTGCCGGCGTCGGTGTCTGTGCCGGCGTCGGTGTCTGTGTCGGCGTCGGTGTCGGTGTCTGTGCCGGCGTCGCTGTCTGTGTCGGCGTCGGTGTCTGTGTCGGCGTCGGTGTCTGTGTCGGCGTCGGTGTCTGTGTCGGCGTCGGTGTCGGTGTCTGTGCCGGCGTCGGTGTCTGTGCCGGCGTCGGTGTCAGTGTCGGCGTCGGTGTCTGTGCCGGGAGAAAAACGTAGATTTTGTGTATTGGGATGATCCGAACGAATTAGTGGAAAGGCTAAAATTATTAATTGCATCTCGAGATGCTGGTAACACAGGTTTAGACAACGAAATAATATCTATTATTGAAGAATTACGTGAAAGTAAAGTAATAAATAAGTAAGTATTTTTTTTATGTTTCATTTTATCATTGACCATTCATTACAATACACCCTTATCATGAATGTCGATAAGTTCGGTCATTTTATTCATAAAAGAATGCGTTTATCAGAAATATTTGACTTTAACGAAAACGCATTACTAAAATCAGAAAATGGAAATTTCAATCTGAAAAATTCTAGATTGGGAGGAATTAAACCTCCCGTAGAATTAGACGATGCTGTTAATAAGGATTATGTGGATCGATTGAATACTAAAACGATAAGAGAATTTGATAAACTGATTGGTTCATTACGATCTCGAATCATATTAGACATACACAAGATAGCTCAGGATACTTTAAAAGCAAAGATACCTGATGTTTTAATTCAATTGGAAGATAAGTTTTACACTAAAGCAGATGTAAATAAATTAATAAAAAAGACTCCGTAATGTCAAAACAGCAAATTGTAAATGAAATACACAAAGCAGCACGAAGAAATTTTCTTCGACGTTGTGTTATTCTTAAGGGAATTGACGACTTGTGGCAAGCAGATCTTATGGACATGCAAAACTTGAGAACGTATAATAAAGGACATAATTACGTTTTAGTAGTGATTGACTGTTTTTCAAAATACGCCTGGACAGAGCCATTAAAATCGAAAAATAAATTTGAGGTTAGTAGGGCATTTGAACGTATACTGCTTAGCACTCATCGGCATCCTGTTAATTTACAAACTGATATGGGGACAGAGTTTTATAATAGCACGTTTCAAACGCTCATGAAGACGTACAACATTAATCATTACTCATCGTTTTCCACAAAAAAAGCTTCGATCGTAGAACGACTGATTAAAACGGTTAAAAATAAATTATATAAATCTTTTAGTTTGAACGGAAACTATAAATGGTTAGGTTCAACATTAGAAGATATACTGAAGACATATAACAACACAATCCATCGAACTATTAGATGTAAACCGGTTGATGTGAATAAATCTAATGAATCAGTAATAAAAGAAAATATTAAAAAAACATACAAACATATATCCATCAAACGACTGCCTAAGTTCAAAGTTGGTGACTGTGTTCGTATCAGTAAATACAAACACAATTTCGAAAAAGGTTACACCCCCAATTGGTCAACTGAACTATTTACTATTAAGAAGATAAATAAAACCATACCAGTAACATACCACATAGAAGATCAACGAAAGAAAGATAGTAGAAGGAGATCGATAGATACCTAGTATAGCTATTTTATTATTTAGTGTTATTAAAAGAGAGTCCGCTTCAGCTACATCTATTTCTTCAATTGAGTATGGAAAAGTTTTTTTTGTATATATTATTACTCCTCCATTTTTGTTTTTTTGTTTCGTTGATCGAAAGGTGTTGTATCCTGGGAGAGGATCAATTACCTGGCCTTCGGACAGCCAGCATTCAGATAAGACAATTGCATCTAAACCGCAATCGTGACGTTGCAATGTCACTGCAAGTTTGTCGAAATTACAATTAAAGCTTCTACCTAACTATTTTGAACTGGTCAGATAGGTTCATCGTGTTTTAAAAAATAATTGAGTTATTTTTACCTAGATTTGCTTTCAACATTGATGTAATAAATTAGGTTTTGACTAGATTAAACGTTCGCATGGTAGTTAAAACCTAGTAGTAAGGTTGATTTCAAAGTATTTGAATAAGTTCAGATAACCTAAAAAATCTTTGTTGTAATGGGTATATATTACGTAATCACCTAATCACACAATTTTAAAGCCATATTAGCTTATATATGGCTTTAAAATTGTTTAAAGCAACTTAATATGTTCGTTTGATTGTACCTAATTATTATGTTACATAGGCCGGCGTCGGTGTCTGTGTCGGCGTCGGTGTCTGTGTCGGCGTCGGTGTTTGTGTCGGCGTCGGTGTCTGTGCCGGCGTCGGTGTCTGTGTCGGCGTCGGTGTCTGTGTCGGCGTCGGTGTCTGTGTCGGCGTCGGTGTCTGTGCCGGCGTCGGTGTCTGTGCCGGCGTCGGTGTCTGTGCCGGCGTCGGTGTCTGTGTCGGCGTCGGTGTCTGTGTCGGCGTCGGTCTCTGTATCGGCGTCGGTGTCTGTGTCAGCGTCGGTGTCTGTGCCGGCGTCGGTGTCTGTGTCGGCGTCGGTGTCTGTGTCGGCGTCGGTGTCTGTGCCGGCGTCGGTGTCTGTGTCGGCGTCGGTGTCTGTGTCGGCGTCGGTGTCAGTGTCGGCGTCGGTGTCTGTGCCGGCGTCGGTGTCTGTGCCGGCGTCGGTGTCTGTGTCGGCGTCGGTGTCTGTGCCGGCGTCGGTGTCTGTGCCGGCGTCGGTGTCTGTGTCGGCGTCGGTGTCTGTGTCAGCGTCGGTGTCTGTGCCGGCGTCGGTGTCTGTGCCGGCGTCGGTGTCTGTGTCGGCGTCGGTGTCTGTGCCGGCGTCGGTGTCTGTGTCGGCGTCGGTGTCTGTATCGGCGTCGGTGTCTGTGTCAGCGTCGGTGTCTGTGCCGGCGTCGGTGTCTGTGCCGGCGTCGGTGTCTGTGTCGGCGTCGGTGTCTGTGCCGGCGTCGGTGTCTGTGCCGGCGTCGGTGTCTGTGTCGGCGTCGGTGTCGGTGTCTGTGCCGGCGTCGGTGTCTGTGTCGGCGTCTGTGTCGGCGTCGGTGTCTGTGTCGGCGTCGGTGTCTGTGCCGGCGTCGGTGTCTGTGTCGGCGTCGGTGTCTGTGTCGGCGTCGGTGTCTGTGCCGGCGTCGGTGTCTGTATCGGCGTCGGTGTCTGTGTCAGCGTCGGTGTCTGTGCCGGCGTCGGTGTCTGTGCCGGCGTCGGTGTCTGTGTCGGCGTCGGTGTCTGTGTCGGCGTCGGTGTCTGTGTCGGCGTCGGTGTCTGTGCCGGCGTCGGTGTCTGTGCCGGCGTCGGTGTCTGTGTCGGCGTCGGTGTCTGTGCCGGCGTCGGTGTCTGTGCCGGCGTCGGTGTCTGTGCCGGCGTCGGTGTCTGTGTCGGCGTCGGTGTCGGTGTCTGTGCCGGCGTCGGTGTCTGTGCCGGCGTCGGTGTCTGTGTCGGCGTCGGTGTCTGTGCCGGCGTCGCTGTCTGTGTCGGCGTCGGTGTCTGTGCCGGCGTCGGTGTCTGTGCCGGCGTCGGTGTCTGTGTCGGCGTCGGTGTCGGTGTCTGTGCCGGCGTCGGTGTCTGTGCCGGCGTCGCTGTCTGTGTCGGCGTCGGTGTCTGTGTCGGCGTCGGTGTCTGTGTCGGCGTCGGTGTCTGTGTCGGCGTCGGTGTCGGTGTCTGTGCCGGCGTCGGTGTCTGTGCCGGCGTCGGTGTCAGTGTCGGCGTCGGTGTCTGTGCCGGGAGAAAAACGTAGATTTTGTGTATTGGGATGATCCGAACGAATTAGTGGAAAGGCTAAAATTATTAATTGCATCTCGAGATGCTGGTAACACAGGTTTAGACAACGAAATAATATCTATTATTGAAGAATTACGTGAAAGTAAAGTAATAAATAAGTAAGTATTTTTTTTATGTTTCATTTTATCATTGACCATTCATTACAATACACCCTAATCATGAATGTCGATAAGTTCGGTCATTTTATTCATAAAAGAATGCGTTTATCAGAAATATTTGACTTTAACGAAAACGCATTACTAAAATCAGAAAATGGAAATTTCAATCTGAAAAATTCTAGATTGGGAGGAATTAAACCTCCCGTAGAATTAGACGATGCTGTTAATAAGGATTATGTGGATCGATTGAATACTAAAACGATAAGAGAATTTGATAAACTGATTGGTTCATTACGATCTCGAATCATATTAGACATACACAAGATAGCTCAGGATACTTTAAAAGCAAAGATACCTGATGTTTTAATTCAATTGGAAGATAAGTTTTACACTAAAGCAGATGTAAATAAATTAATAAAAAAGACTCCGTAATGTCAAAACAGCAAATTGTAAATGAAATACACAAAGCAGCACGAAGAAATTTTCTTCGACGTTGTGTTATTCTTAAGGGAATTGACGACTTGTGGCAAGCAGATCTTATGGACATGCAAAACTTGAGAACGTATAATAAAGGACATAATTACGTTTTAGTAGTGATTGACTGTTTTTCAAAATACGCCTGGACAGAGCCATTAAAATCGAAAAATAAATTTAAGGTTAGTAGGGCATTTGAACGTATACTGCTTAGCACTCATCGGCATCCTGTTAATTTACAAACTGATATGGGGACAGAGTTTTATAATAGCACGTTTCAAACGCTCATGAAGACGTACAACATTAATCATTACTCATCGTTTTCCACAAAAAAAGCTTCGATCGTAGAACGACTGATTAAAACGGTTAAAAATAAATTATATAAATCTTTTAGTTTGAACGGAAACTATAAATGGTTAGGTTCAACATTAGAAGATATACTGAAGACATATAACAACACAATCCATCGAACTATTAGATGTAAACCGGTTGATGTGAATAAATCTAATGAATCAGTAATAAAAGAAAATATTAAAAAAACATACAAACATATATCCATCAAACGACTGCCTAAGTTCAAAGTTGGTGACTGTGTTCGTATCAGTAAATACAAACACAATTTCGAAAAAGGTTACACCCCCAATTGGTCAACTGAACTATTTACTATTAAGAAGATAAATAAAACCATACCAGTAACATACCACATAGAAGATCAACGAAAGAAAGATATAGTAGGAGCATTTTATGAACAAGAACTTCAAAAATCTAATCATCCTAATGTTTATTTGATAGAAAAAGTTTTAAAAAGAAAAGGACGTAAACTGTTCGTCAAATGGTTAGGTCTAAACGATGAAGAAAACAGTTGGATTGATAAAGCTGCAATAATGAGTTAAGATATATAACTAATGCTGATGTAACATTCCTATCATTACACTTCGAGTAATGCAGGGTGGTGGACTAGTAAATAACATAATCAATAATCTACCGTTTGAAGTTCATTTGCCTGGATACAATTATTGCGGACCAGGAACTAAACTTCAAAAACGTTTATTACGAGGTGATCGAGGTGTAAATAAGCTAGATGAAGCTTGCATGCACCACGACATTGCTTACGCAAATCATACAGATCTATCCCATCGTCACAAAGCTGACTTACAATTACTCAACATGGCCAAACAAAGACTTAAATCAAAAGATGCGGGAAAAGGTGAAAAGTTAAGCTCATGGCTAGTGAGCAAGGTTATGAAAGCAAAACTGAAGTCTGGTTCCGGAGTTAAAACATTCAGAAGCTTGGTTTCAAAAATAAGACCAAAAATAAAAAAAATTAAGCCTAAGAATAGTAAAACTTTGATTAAAGTTGCTTATTTAGCAGCTAAAAAAATGTTTCCAGAAATTAATCGAATTCGAGTACCGCGAGTAATACCTTTGCCAAAAACTGGCGGGGTCCTGCCTTTAATCCCTATTTTCGCTGGTTTATCAGCTTTAGGCGCTTTAGCTGGTGGTGCTGCTGGTATTGCAAAAACTGTAAACGATTACAAAGCAGCTCAGAAAAATTTGCGAGAAACAGAACGACACAATAAGGCTATGGAAGGTTCGGTGCTGGGCAAGGGTTTATACATTAAACCGTACAAAAATGGTAAAGGATTGTTTATAAAATCATCAAAAAACTAGAAAGTTTGCTACCTGATCGTCCTCTGACTAATGTAGATATTCAAAAGTATGCAAGAGACATCCCATATTTCCGAGGGATCTACATGAAGGATCAGTTACCAAGAAAACCGAAGAGAATTGAATGCGCTATCGTAAACTTAGACGATTCTAAGAACGAAGGAACTCATTGGGTAGCTTATGTTAAATTATACAAGTATTGTGAATATTTTGATAGCTATGGAGATTTAAAACCTCCAGCAGAATTAATGCGATATTTTAAGAATTGTAATGTTTATTATAACTACACAAGATATCAAAGATTCAATACAGTAAATTGTGGTCACTTATGTTTAGAGTACCTGCTAACTTTTTGGAATAAAAAATTATAAAATGTATGTTTTTCTTTGAATTCAAGCATTATCACAATGTCACTCACATTGTCAATAACTGGAAATTCGTCAACGTTATCTACATACTATCCAAATACATTGCAACTAGATGGTGCTTATGAGTGTGCCTTATTGCAATTTTCAACATTTAATTCAATTCCAAATGTTGACAAAAGTAATAATAAGTTTTATTATGGCTCTAACGAAGTTATTGAAATACCGGAAGGCACTTATGAATTGCAAGATATCAGTGATTATTTAAAAACTGAAATAAATGATGCGACTATAAAACTACTGTGCAATAACAATACGTTAAAAACTACTATTTTCTGTACAAAAGACATTGATTTTAACAAAGAAGGCTCTTTCAGAAGACTGTTAGGATTTAATAAGCAGATTTTAAAAGGTAATAAATGGCATGTATCACAGTTCCCAGTCAACATTTTACCTACGACCGTGATCAGGGTTGAATGTGATATCGTTAGTGGGTCGTTTATAAACAACGAACCAAGTCACATCATTCACGAATTTGCACTCAACGTGCCACCTGGATACAGGATCATAGAAATACCGAAGAACGCAATATACTTTCCGATAAATCAAAACAATATAAGCTGTATTCATATTAAGCTATTAGATATAAGGAATCGCTTAATAAATTTACGTGGTGAAGAAGTGCAGCTGTATTTGCATCTCAGACGAAAAAATGATTGACTACAATAAATATGTACCTCAACAAGTAAAAAATATCAGTTCTACTCGAGCTATCCGCCATACAAGACCCCGCTCTAAGAAGAAAATAAAATTAACCAAAGACAATAAAGCATTCCTGAAAGCAATCGGATTACTAGAATGAATATCTTAGACGTTTTATCCACTCCGACTTACGACACCACGATAGAAGGCATAGAATTTCATTCTTACAAACCCTACGTAACAAGTTTTAATAGAAATGATGAAATACGTATACCTATCAACCAACAGGACCTGTACATATTACCGTCAGCTAGCACTTTATATTTGGAAGGAACCGTTATAGTCAGCAAAAAGGATCCGAAAGACAAAGCTACTAGTGTCCAATTCACCAACAATGCTCTACTTTACCTATTTCAAGATATTAGGTATGAGCTAAATGGAGTAGAGATAGATAAAATAAAAAATGCTGGTATAACTACAACCATGAAATCGTTAATATCAATGAATGAGAGTGAATCAAAGATGTCTAACGCCTGGGGTTGGAATATCGACGGTGTAAAAAATATTAACGAAGGAAGTTTTTCTGCTTCTATCCCACTTCGCAATATCCTCGGTTTTGCGGAAGATTTTAAAAAAGTCGTTATAAATAGTAGACACGAACTGGTACTGTTAAGAAGTAACACTAATTTAAACGCTGTAAAACTTAACCCTGGGGAAGTAGTGGATGACATTCACATCAACAAAATCATATGGCGTGTACCACATGTTAAAGTATCAGACAAGGAAAAAATTTCTTTGCTTAAAGTGTTAGAAAAAGATCGACCGCTTCAGATGATTTACCGAAATTGGGATCTGTACGAATATCCAGCTTTACCTAAAACTACAAAGCATACATGGTCTATCAAAACTGCATCTCAAATCGAAAAACCAAGATACGTCATTATAGGTTTACAGACAAATAGGAAAAATAGTGCAAGTTCTGACATGTCTCAATTCGATCACTGCAATGTTCGTGACGTAAAAGTGTACCTTAATTCAACTTATTTTCCATATGAAAGTCTTAACGCGAATTTCGCTAATAACAGGATTGCTTTATTATATGAGCAATATATCAGATTTCAACAGTCGTATTACGGACGTTGTCCACAACCGTTGTTAAGTGAGAAACAGTTTAAAGATTTAGCACCGCTGTTTGTGGTTGATTGCTCTAGACAAGCAGAGAATCTAAAGACGGGTCCTGTTGTAGATGTAAGAGTAGAAATTGAGAGTGATTCGGAACTACCAGATCAGACAGCCGCTTATTGTCTCATTCTGAACGACTGCATTGTTGAATACAAACCATTAAGTAGCATCGTAAAGAAGATATCATGAACGTAGATACCATCATAGTTGACCTCCAAGGATTTAAAGATATTCAAAATAATTTTATCGTGAAGGAAGTGGCCATTGTAAGTCAGGAGCTTACACAAACATTCTTAGTAAAACCACCATATTCGTTTCATTATTTGTCTGATGAAGAAAAGAAGCAAGTAAGATGGTTAGAAAGAAATCGAGGAATTTACTGGAGTGAGGGTTACATAGATTATAGAGAATTTCTACGTGTTGTAGTATTATATCTCGAGAATAAAAAAATAATGACAAAGGGTTTGGAAAAAATACAGTGGATTAAAGAATTGTGTACAAAGTGTGAAGTGATTGATATTGGTGAAAAGGGATGTCCTAATCTTCCAACATTAAAAAAAAAAAAATTAAAAAATAAAACTGACTTTAACTGTGTGCATCATAAAATTAACTGTGCATTAAATAATGCTATATGTATTAAAAAATGGTGTTTTGATAATCACACGTATATGTTTGATTTGTTTAGAAAAAATAAAACATAATTGATTTATAACTAATAGCAGTTTTATTTATTATATCATCATACCTATACACTAAACATACAGTGTACATATTTCATTATCATAAAACTTAATAACAAGAAATTAAATACTTATATACTTTAACTACTTAGTGCATAAATTTAAACATTTTGATTACATCTAAATTCTTAATTATTTACAGTAAATGAAATTAAAATAGTAACATTTCTTATACCAACACACCTTTAATATTTACACATAACTAGAGTCTTCACATAGTTTTTTCGATATTTTGTTCACTAATCTTTCTGCCTCATCCATAATGTTGTCCACTGATTCACTCACTACGTATTGCGCACTGATCAGTATATTATTATCATCTTCACTGAGGTCTACCACTTGTATTTGAAGGAGTCTTAAGCCTTTTTTCTTTTGATTATTGATCACGTAAGACAGATTACTATTAAGTTGCTTCCGTTTTTGAGGCTCTCGCCTCGTCCTTGATTTTTTATTGACCGGTTCGTCTTGTGGTTCAGGAATATGCCAGCTTGGATTTGGGCTCGGAAATCTTTGACCATACTGAGAGAAAATTATATCAGGTGAATCATTCATTATTGTTGATAATCTGAAACAATAATAGAAATTATTTATTTGTACATATAAAAGGTAATCCTATAATCATAAGATTCGTGAAATATGTATAGGTACTTACGATTTATTAAATCGATGTGATCACCACAACAAGCACCAGCTTAATGATTAATAAACTAATCGGCGAATGAACAGTGTAACATAAAACTTATGACACAATTTGATGTTTCCTTCCAACAAGTTTGAACTTGTTTCTCGAGCACAATGAGTGTTGGAAACACCTGACTAATATTATATTTCAAAACTTTATATGTTTTGTATGGCAGTTACTTACTGAGAAAAATTATATCATGTTTTGACAGGTTTGTAAATTATACAACAGGTTTCAACTTGTCTTTGTAAGTGATATATTTCAAAAACTTTATAACCTTATTTTATACCAGTTAATTACTGATTAACAATATCATCGTATGTCAACAGGTTAAAGCTTGTAAATCCTTCGACAAGTTTGAACTTCTTTCTATATATTTTGTATAGGTACCAGTTAAACACTGAGAGACAATAATATCAACAGGTTTGAACATGAATGCCAGTTAATTACTGAAAACAATAACATTATGTTTTAACAGGTTACCTTTTTATTGAATGTACGACTGGCTTCTATTTGGTATAGTACATTCATAGACGTGGTAGGTAGGTATTACTTAAATGGATAAAAATAAAAGAGTCTATATATTCACACAAATGTATTTATTTTCACATAAAACTTACAATTTATTTTACTACACAGCTATTTTTAATATCTTTAAATAATATTTACGTTACATTAGCACATAGTATTCTATAACTATTTATTACTCTGTATACAGTAGAAACATTTAATTTATAACTAATAATTTAGAAATATATAGATACATTACTTTAATATAGATGCATTACCCCAAGCTAAAGTAGATACTTTATCAGGTAATAGCAAACGTTTATCGTCATTGCTAGAAAGTGCTATTTTATTAACACTCTGTGTAAATATTTCATGTTTGATTGACCTAAAGAGTAAATTTTTCTTGCGGATGACATTACAATTATACAAAACATTTTTATAATCTATCATATGTAAATTTTTCGTTACACTTTTTTTTGTTCCCTTTGCTTTCTTTATTGTTTTGTCTAAAGTTTTTATACAGTATAGCTTTGAACGCAGTCCTACAAATTCTTTAATTATTTTACCTCCCATTTCGTCCTTAAAGAGCCCAGGTACTTTTTTATTAATAATTGGCAGGCCAAACTTGTTATCAGAATTGTAATTGCTAGTATCAAAATATTTAAGGAAATAATTTTTAATATCTTTGTAAAAGTCATTCGTATTTACATTATAAACAAGACTATCAGTGTCAGTATAGCATAATTCAACATTATTGCCATAAAATGGTTTTATAGTAGAATAGTGAAAATCGTACATATGACTCTTTGATAATTCTAACACAGCGAAACCTATGTATATCGGTTTATTAAGAATAACACGCGAAGGTTTCATTTGTATTGCTACCAAATCATCTGAAAATACTGAAGCACTATGAAAATATGGGCTGGCGATTAGTTTTTCAGCACATGTTGATTTCTTGGTCTTATTTTTTAAATCATGCCATTTGTTTACTAACTTTAAATCAATTTTATGCTCATTGTTTTCTAGAGTTTTACCAAAAATACTGTTGTTTAGTAATTTAAAAAAATCTTGTTCAAACTGTGACTCGGCTTTTTGACGTAAATGAGTGTTAAGATCAATATATTTTTTTAAAAAATTACTTTGCTTAAAAACGATAGCGCGATGGATCTTTTTCAATATTAAACCGTGACGTATGCATGTTTTTAAATGAGTATAATGAATAACATAGTGGTATTTATCATACAAGTTTGGTATTAGTTTTTTATTCTTACCACCAGGGGGCAAGCACTTTTCTGGACAAAATGGAAAGTCATTGTGTTCAGTGTGTAAATTCTCAGGGTATGTTAAATCAACTTCGAGAATATATCCATATTCCGCGTTATCACTAATATCAGTCAAGTTCAAATGTAAATTATCTATTTCATTGCTCGACATAAATCTAAAATCTGAATACGGCAAATATTGACACATGCTATGTCCATATAAATTGTTACAGTCTAAATAAACGATGAATGAATTTTGACGAGTCTGATCGTAAGTATCTAAATATTTGTGATTGGCTTTTACGTGTCGTTTGAAACACATACAAATACCTCCGCGAATACCTTTTTGTATCATTCTAAAAATTTCTACATCGCTAATAAGGTCTAATTTAACGCTTGTTTTCAAAAGCATTGCATCGAACGATAGACTTGGTGCTGTCAGGTAAAATGCCGGATCAAGATTATAATACCGTTTGCAAGTTTTTCTAAAACTTTCAAACACGTCTGCGAGCAATAACACATCGGTTTTAAGATATAAATCTGTGTACATACCCATATTTTTTATATCAAACTCTAACCAAATGGAATGCGCGTGTGCATAGTCGTCCTCAGTGATAAGCTCATTTGTCAAGGAGTTATAAAAATTAGTTTTGCTGGGCAAACACGTATCTTTATAACGGTTCAATTGTGACATATAATCATACGGATATATTCCTTTTCGAGTAAGGAGCTCAAATTGTCTTGTATCAGGAAAATACGATTTGAGTAATTTAAACTCTTGTTTTTTCATTGTATTAACTAATTTTTCTAAACTAGTCCCTAAAAACTTGAAAGAATCTACAAAGCGAACCTTTATACTTTCTTCTTTCGAAATAGGAATGAACTTTGTGAGCGAAATATAGTTTTCTTTTGTTTTAGGTATTACTTTTAAAGACCCAGGAGCTTTGCCTAATTCTTTAATGAAAAGGTGACAGTCATAACCTGATAAATTATGAAAAAACACTGGTAAAAATGTAGGCAATTTATATTGCAAGTTACAATAACTATGAGCCGTGCCGCGATATTTACCGGTCAAATGACAGTGGTCTCGGACCTTATCACCAAACAATAAATTCTCACAAATATGACAAGTAACCGAGTTATCAAAGTCATGAGCATTAGTATCGGTGTAAATCATAGGAACTTGTTTTTTAAAAATATTGTAAATTTTTTTTGCATCTTTATAAATAGAATTTACAAATTTTGATATGCAATCCAAACCACGGTAAGAGACGTACCTATTGTATTGTTTGTCTAGCGCACACGTAATATGATAAGCAAAAGCGATAGGCACATGTCGTTGACGTGTTACCGTATGCGATTTACTCGGATCAGGGTCACAGGAGTGAAATCGTTCTAGCATTGTTTCAAAGTCTGCGTATATAACAAATGGTACAGTTTGCTTTCTGCTAAAATTTTTAAATTGTATAAATGAGCCCTTCGGGGGTAGTTCCGTAGCGACACCTCCACAACTATGTGAATCAAGGGCATCGTATGTATTAAAAAATATTAAACACACATCACAAAAATGCAATTTACCGTGATGTTTTGTGATTTGATTTTTAACAAGTCGCGGTAAATCTTTAATTAGACAGTAATGTGACAAATCATTGCTTTCTAGATAAAGTAAATGAATAACATTTTTCTTTAAATTATTTGATTTATAAAGCGGTCCTACTACAGTATATTTTTTTAACCCATAGATATAAACACAAATTTCAGGATTATTTACTTCAAACTTAGCAATATCTGAGAAAGTTAATGGAAATTGTATGCCTTCTATATTTAACACATCCCGAAAATCAGGGTAAGACGATACTCTTTCAGGATGACTTTTGGCTGGGTATAACGCTGCAACGACTGACCATAAAAAGCAATAATCATCCTTATTTCGAATATTTACACAAGCTTTTTTAGATTTTATAGTAGCCGGTAACTCGATAAAGCCTGAACCATGCAAAGGTTGATATTTGTTAATATTTACTTCTAAGTGTGAGCTACTTAAGAATGTCCAACCACTATCGCGATCCTGAAATTCTTCAATCTTTTTTGTTAAAATGTTTTTAACTTGAGATATTAAGGGTTCGTATTCATAGTTTTGATGAAGTGTATAATTTTTTGTAAAGAAGGATTTCATCTCTTGAGAGTCATTTTTAAATATTAAAAACAAAGCAAAATATTCAAAGTTAATTTTCACGCATATATGTTGTTTAAGAGACAAGGTTATTAATGACCTAATCTTTTCATGAATGTTATTTAAAAATGAAATCAAAGAACAGTTTTCATATTGATTTACAATTCTATAGGACGCAATGCGGTTTCGAAATGCAGAATTTATTAATTCAACACCATCACAGAAATAAGAAATACTTTTATTCTTGTGATTAGTACTACGTAAGTGACCTACCCAGTGCTTGCGCTCAACAGATGTATTACAGATAGTACAGAAAGGCATTTTAGATGGACGAAAATGGGATTAGAATAACTTATTAAGTATCTCAATAAAAGTACAGTGCTACACAATAAAAAAGAATGATCTAATTGATTTAATAATATCGCAAAAAGAACAAATTACCTAATCTATTTAAAATCAATATTATCACTAAAGTACGTAGGCTCTGTGTTATTAAATAAAAAAAAAATAAAAAAAGGATGATGTAATTGATCTAATAATATCGCAAAAAGAACAAATTACCTAATCTATTTAAAATTAATATTATCGCTTAAGTACGCAGGCTCTGTGTTATTAAATAAATCATGTGCTCTTTGCATGAATTTTTGCAGCGCATTCCACTGCACAGAGCCTCGGTCTAATTGAACTTTTAACGCTACTAAGGCCTTTCTCCACCGATCTTCGCGAGGGATGGAGATCACGTCGCTCTTAGCGTAAACTTTGATGTCTACGTAAAATTCTCCTGACAAAACCGCTTGTCTTCTCACCTTCCCGTTATCGACGCGGGCCACGAGAGACGAGCCGAGATCACTGCGTGTAGTAGGGGGTCGCTCCACATCCACTTCTAGGCCGAAGAGATCAGTGGGCTTATTTCCATTGTCAGAGTTTTTTCTGTAAATAAAAATAATAAATTACTACCTATTGCAAAAGAGCCTTAGGTTGAGATCTATAGATGTTTAATAATAGATACACTATTTAATTAAGGTACTAGGTAATGTGTCCATGGATCAGGGTGAACAGTACTATTGTTCAATATTAAAACCAAAAATTACAAATTAATTACGTTCTAAATTTAGATCGGGTTGAAGCGCGGTCACGTGCTAGCTCTACGTACAATTTACTACATCAACAATTTAGCCCACTCGCCTGTGTGTCCCTACATAAACCCCTAACCTTTTTTTTTTTTTTTTTTTTTTTTTTCAAATATGTTTTTTACAACAAACTTTATATAGTATCGTCTTAATTAAGTCTTATAAACTACCATAAAAATCGTTGTCACCCTACAACCTTGCTGGTTGAAGTCTACTAGAAGATCTACTACGCTATAAGTACTAACTAACACAGTTAAATTGTAGTTTCTATTATCTTGTACTTCGTACCTGGTAAAAGTACCATACACTACGAAACAGTAACTCAATTAAGACAATTCTTGAAAATGTGTATTTTCACTAATCTATGTTACTCATAACCATCTTATATATATATTATATATATATATATATATATATATATATATATACTCGTTTTAGCATAAAATTATAATCGCTTTAGTTTATTGACTTTAACATTTTTCCAATATGAAATTTATTAGTATACTACATCACTGGACACAAATAATATTAATTTACGTATAAAGTAGGTAATACAAAGCAAAACATTTTCAAAGTTAACACAAGTAATAGAATATACTCCATGAAATAAACTTACGTATAACTGAGATATTTGGTTCCCACTTTAACATATTGCATATGAATTCAAATTACAGCGTAAATACAACCTGTTGTGGATTTCGCGTGACATTGGCTACTTCCACACATGGTTTATCGTTCATTTGTCCTCAGAGACGTTTTAAGCAATTACTATCTCCTTACTGAATGTTTTACCCATGATTAACCTTAGTGGTTTAACGTTGAAATAACTATATTACCTACTAAAAGTTTTGTACAAAAAGAGAATCTTTAATATTTGTTATGTGTTTTAAATCGGAGTAGAAGACTTATATGTATAATTGTAACGGACTATATCTAATACTGGAAATGTAAGTAATGTAAGTAAATTAAATGTAAGTAAATTACCTTAATTTTGACTCGTGAGGCTTGGAAACGGTGACACTGTTGGATGTACTCGTAGCTTGTGAATCGGTCACTTTGCGTTTCGTCGCCCTTTTCTTCAGCTGCTTTGCTTGCGGCGGTGCTTCAACCACTACGGAACGGCTGTTGTGAGAATATTCGCTTTCGGAGGTAGACCTGCAAATAAGACACAAAGATTAATAATTTATAAAACACCAACTTTGTCTGCGACCTAATCCTGGTATCACGAGAAAAGATAACCTATATGTTTCATTAAAATCTGTACAAATATATTTTTAAACATCCAAACATTGCACTTATAATGTTAATAAAGATTGATACAATCACTAAGTATTGTTAATAACTTAGTTAATGATTAGGATTGTTATTCATTAAACCACAAACATGATTATTTAGATAGATAGCACTTACTTACATTTTCGTTGTAGGTTTCAACAGTTTTAAAGCGCGTAGCAGCAAGTATATCCAGCCGGTGGCAGCGGGCAGAAACCAGGATCCGTAGTTGTCACGTTAAGACAAAGGAGTAAAGTAATTTTTCAAACCAAATTGATCGAGTTTTTATATAGAGAAATCGTCCATTCAGCAAAACTATGTTACTTTGAAAATATACTTAAAGTTCTTTGTTTTAAATAATCGTGAGTAATTATTGTCGGTTACGACCATTTAAATTAAATCTTTCCCATCGATTCCGTCAAATTGACTTTTTTTGAGTAATGAAATATAACACTTTCGTATATTCAAAGCCGCCAATAATCGCCGCAACTTCTTTGAAATAGATACCCGTGTACTTGTTCATAAAACATAATTACCTAAGCGTAATATATGAACTAGTGTTTGTCCACGACTTCGTACGCGTTAAAGTTACAATTAAATTGTATCATTTTTACTATAGTTATTTTTGTCTTTAGTACCTATTTGATGAGGACAGGAATCATACAAATAAATAAAGGACCTATCCAACCGTTCTCCAGTTGTAAATTGTGTTAATAATACAATTTTGTTTTATCTACATGTACCTATAATACTTTATTTATATAGATTAAATCATATTTCGGACATTGAAAGATTTCATTTAAAGGCTACGTAGTAATGTTTTAATATAGACCGCAAAATGCTCGAATCATCATAAATGTATTCCCACAACCTTGACACACACATGCACAGTACACAAGCAACATACAATACGACCCGTGCAATACTTAGAAATGTACATTATGCAGCTCAGCAGTTTTATTACTTTGTAGCTTTTAATAACGTAATTCCAATGTCACTTCACGAAGAAACGTGAAAGAGTCAAGTTTATACATTCTAGTGATGATATTTCAGCTAAACCTAAAAGTGTTTATTATTATTATTATTTATTTATTATAATAAGCACGGCAGTTACCAATTACACTTATTACTATGGTAATTTAGAAATTATTATAAACATAAAGCATACATAACATTGACTTAATTCATTTAAATTAATACATATCATTATTCTTGAATGTCACTTAGTCAAATAAATTTAGCTACAAACATTTTAATGAAAAATTATGAAAATGCATTTCAAATCAAATGTCATTAAAATTAAATTATATAGATGTCAATAATACCAATAAATAATAATAAAAATAATTTAAAAAATAATAATCATGATAATTATGAGGTATCACATTTTTCACAAAATGTCAGTAGTAGTTTATAAATATAATGCCATTTATCACAAAAAATGTCACATTCGGTGTTGGCGTGAAGGAATGCGTTGAGTCCAGTCCGGGAACGACACAAGGGGGATTGAGCTCGGGCAACGGTGTGACTACTGGGAGTAGCGAACAGCGCGTGTCTACGGTTCGACCTGTGACTGATATATTTATCAGGAACATACAGTGCGCACAGGAGGTTGTGCAGGTGAGGGCAGTTGATGTTGCCTCTTAGAATTTTGCAGCAGGTAGAAAGCTGTTCCAGGGACCTTCTAACTTCCAGCGAGTTAAAACTAAGCTGCCCAAGAAGAAACTTAGTAGGGTAAAGGTACGGGTAATAACCATACATTTGCTTGAACAGATACCGCAAAAAGCGTTTTTGAACCTTTTCCAGCATCAAGGTGTATGTCACGTGATGCGGGTTCCAGATAACCGCGCCCGCCTCCAGTTTACTTCGCACAAGAGTAGTAAACAGGAGCCTGATGACGCGGGGGTCATGAAAGTCGCGCGCATTCCGCAACACAAAACCAAGACGCTGGAAGGATTCCTTTGCGGTATTTATTATGTGGTCATGGAAAGTTAAGCCGCGGTCAAAAGTCACGCCCAGGTCCTTAATAGTAGTCACTCTTTTAATTATATCGTCACAGATTTTATAGTCATAAATTAAAGGATTACGTTTACGGTCAAATGTCATAACATAACATTTGTCAGGGTTAAATAACATTTTGTTTGTCACCGACCAATTATAAATGCAATCAATATCATTTTGTAAGTCTATACAGTCATTTATTGTTTTCACTTCTAGAGCTAGCTTAAGGTCGTCAGCATATAATAGACATCTAGCAAAATTTACTTTACTAGCCAGGTCATTGATCATTATTAAAAAGAGCAAAGGCCCCATCACAGAGCCTTGACTGACCCCAGAAGGGGTTGAGTACGACTCGGAAACATGTGTTCCGTGCTTAACAAACTGCTTACGGTCGCGCAAATAGTCAGCAAAAAACAGAAGCAGTCGGGGAGTAAATCCAATGTCATGTAGTTTCTGTAATAACACGTCGTTGTCCACTTTGTCAAATGCTTTTTGAAAGTCAAAATATAATACGTCGACCTGTGAACCGCGGTCCATACAGGTCGACGTATAGTCAACTAAGCTAAGTAGGTTAGTATTAACTGACCTCCCCGGTCTGAAACCGTGCTGTTCGTCACATAGATACATGTGAACTTGTCTATGAATTTCACGATGGAGGACATACTCAAACACTTTAGCAGGTGAGTTTAATATAGCAATAGGACGATATTCTTCTACCATCGTTTTATTACTAGATTTGGGAATGGGAGTAACCCTGGACAGCTTCCATTGTGGAGGGTACACACCATCTCTGAGTGAAGAATTAAATATGTGACATAGGGGACCCGTTAAAATATGTTGGCATGACTTCAGGACAAAAGCTGGAATATTATCAGGCCCTATAGCCTTCGCCTTCAGCTTACGGAGACCACGTTCAACATCTTGAGGGGAGATGTAGGGGATACTAACACAGCTGCCTCCCTGGGGGTGCTCTAGGCGTTCAAGTGTTAGAGTAGGGGGCTGTTTAATAAAAACGCTAGAAAAATAATTAGCGAAGGCTTCTGCAGCCTCAAGTCTAATGTAAGACTGCCCCTCGAAAGTAACACTAGGCTCAAAGCCGCCTTTCGACTTAAGACTGGCGATGTGGCGCCAAAAATCTTGAGGACGGCTTTTTAACTGCGTTTCGATTGTAAGAGTATGAGCATTATAGGCATCAGATATACGTTGTTTCAGGCTAGCACGCAGATCTGAGAAAGATTTATAGGCTACATCACATTTCGAGCGCTTCCACTCTTTGTGCAAGTTGGTTTTCCGTCTAATATCTTTTATAATATCAGAAGTAAACCACACCGGAAACACGCGAGACGCAGTACTACAGCGTCTTTTTTTAGGAGTACATTGGTCAAAAGCATTGTAAAGTATGTCATAGAAAATATCTGTTGCTTGGCAAACATCTTTACACTCATAAAAATAATCCCAGGAAACTTCACTGAGTAAATGGTTCAAATATACAATGTCAATCTTATTAAAATTCCAGTCGCGAGACGAGTCAACATTGCTAGGGGGCAATAAAAAGTCGCACCTATTATGCGATTTGAGACTCACCGTTATGTCAAGCGGGGGGTGGTAGGCATCGGGCGGGACAAGGCCGTCTGCTGTGATGACGCATACCTGATCCGCTAGCGAGTCAATGCATTCCTGCGCCAACACCACGTCAAGTTTGCTTCCGTAAACATTAAAAACATTATTACAATCATATAGATTACAGAATGACAAGAAATAGCAGAAATAATTATTTATATTTAAAGAAGCACTATTTAAATTTAAGTCACCGAGAATTATTATTTTGCTGTTTAAATTCATAACAAACGATTCAACTTTGCAAAACCAGTTTATATATGAGTCGTCGGTAGCACTCGGTTTTATGTAAATAACGCAAACGTGGATATTGGTACCGCGATAGGTGAAAGAAGCCCATAGGTCCTCGCCGCTTGGTGTCTCGAGTTCACGCCTGCGCCGCAGGGTAATACCTGGCTCAGCAGTCAAGAGGACTCCTCCACAGGGGGTAGTCCTATCACGGCGTAGGAGTGACCAGCCAGCAGGGACCACCTCGGCATCCTCGACTGAGTTGTTTAGAAATGTTTCCGTGGCCGCAACTAGCGAGTAATCCGTCAACAACAAGCCAGTATTCCAGGTGCGAAGCTTAGTCTTTAAACCTCTTACGTTTTGGTAGAAGACACTCAGACTTTTAGGTACTGTACACGGCCTGTTTACTACCGACTTCGTTATGAAATGTATCGTCAGCTGGAACACGTTTTTTGTAATTTATCCATTGCTTTACTCTTGCATTTTCAGGCCAAATATCAATTGAGATACACTTATCGAAGCACTCCTCTGGTACTCCGATTTTAAAAGACTTATAATTGTTGCGTGTTTTCAATTCTTCGACGGTGCATGCTTTTTGAGGACAAAGTTGGTTTAGATAGTCTTTGATTTCATCTGTACCTGATAACATGTTCCACAAGTGGACAAACTTACGTCTCTCAACGGCTTTAAGCGATGTCACCGCGGGCCCGGCGATGCAGCGTTTCGATATCGGCGACGGGCGTACCTTTTTACGGCGTACCTCCACCCATTCATTTTCAGTAGCGGCAGCGGCGGGCTTAATAGGTGAGCTCGCTATTGCCAACGGCCGCTGCGATACACAACATGTTTCACTGTCATCTACTGGACTGTCTTTGGTTAATTCTAGGGGAGGCTTAGGTGCGATAATATCGGCAGACGAAGTATTTGGCGAGTAGATAATTATCTTGTTTCGTTTACTACGGTGATGTTGCCGGGCAGCCGGTTTTAAAACTGATAGGCAGGAATCCTTTATCGCAGACACTGGCGACAAAATCTCCATAGTTTTATTAGGCTTCGTCGTTCGCGAGGTAGGTTTTGGAGTCCCATCGTTGTTCTGCACCACCTGTTGTTTGAGTACGGGCTGGACCTCACTCGAAGCAGTAATTACATCCGTCTTGTCAGCAGTGCCCAAAAACTCCCGTAGGTCCACAACAATGGCTTTTAATTCCTGAATCTGGACTGCCTGTTCTCGAATCAGTTCGGTTTGTTTTAAAGACATCTCTCGATGGGTCCGTAACTCACACTCTACACTATCTAAGCGATTCACTATGGCGAGCCGAATATCAGGAGATAGCTGTATCAACGACATTATTCTAATAACTGATGAAAACTTTTAAATCAAAAAACGAACGGTCAAATGCGACGCGTCAAAATGCACCGGCCGTAACAATGCAACCGACGTGCGTACTGTTGTGTGGACCTATTCAGTTGTCTTAAAAAAAAAACAACTTATGGACACACACACATTTATTTTATTAAAAAAATATAAAATTATTTATATACACTTGACTTTGAAGTTCCCGCAACTCACTTTTAACTACTAATTTGGGCAGAGGTTCCACCTGAAGGGTATACTGGTACTGAGTCTGGTGACTCCTGGAGTTATCACAATAAATCTGAGCACTTAATTTTGGAAGCCACCGTTTATATAGAGAAAAATACTGCTGACACCGCGTAAATAGGTTTGTGAGGGATTCGGGCCTAGGTCAGCAATATATTAGGTGTAACAGTACGCAACAAGCGAATGCGCCTGACTGTGTTATAATTTCGGTCGGCGATAGGTAGTAAAGTAGCGCAGTGAAACAGTTATTTATACTAATTTCGGTCGATGATAGGTAGTGAAGTAGTGCAGTGGAACAGCGCCCAGACCAAACACTCGATGATATCTTAATCAAGGTAAGCTCATATGTTGCACGATCTCGAAGTATTATTGGACGGCCTACTCCACCGAGAGTGGATGAGGCGAACGGAGTGAGCCTCAGAAACGGAAGGTGGAGTAGGACGCCCAATAATACACTACTGGCGTCGGTGTCTGTGCCGGCGTCGGTGACTGTGTCGGCGTCGGTGTCTGTGCCGGCGTCGGTGTCTGTGTCGGCGTCGGTGTCTGTGTCGGCGTCGGTGTCTGTGCCGGCGTCGGTTTCTGTGTCGGCGTCGGTGTCTGTGTCGGCGTCGGTGTCTGTGTCGGCGTCGGTGTCTGTGCCGGCGTCGGTGTCTGTGCCGGCGTCGGTGTCTGTGTCGGCGTCGGTGTCTGTGCCGGCGTCGGTGTCTGTGTCGGCGTCGGTGTCTGTGCCGGCGTCGGTGTCTGTGTCGGCGTCGGTGTCTGTGTCAGCGTCGGTGTCTGTGCCGGCGTCGGTGTCTGTGCCGGCGTCGGTGACTGTGTCGGCGTCGGTGTCTGTGCCGGCGTCGGTGTCTGTGTCGGCGTCGGTGTCTGTGTCGGCGTCGGTGTCTGTGCCGGCGTCGGTTTCTGTGTCGGCGTCGGTGTCTGTGTCGGCGTCGGTGTCAGTGTCGGCGTCGGTGTCTGTGCCGGCGTCGGTGTCTGTGTCGGCGTCGGTGTCTGTGCCGGCGTCGGTGTCTGTATCGGCGTCGGTGTCTGTGTCAGCGTCGGTGTCTGTGCCGGCGTCGGTGTCTGTGCCGGCGTCGGTGTCTGTGCCGGCGTCGGTGACTGTGTCGGCGTCGGTGTCTGTGCCGGCGTCGGTGTCTGTGTCGGCGTCGGTGTCTGTGTCGGCGTCGGTGTCTGTGCCGGCGTCGGTTTCTGTGTCGGCGTCGGTGTCTGTGTCGGCGTCGGTGTCTGTGCCGGCGTCGGTGTCTGTGCCGGCGTCGGTGTCTGTGTCGGCGTCGGTGTCTGTGCCGGCGTCGGTGTCTGTGTCGGCGTCGGTGTCTGTGCCGGCGTCGGTGTCTGTGTCGGCGTCGGTGTCTGTGTCGGCGTCGGTGTCAGTGTCGGCGTCGGTGTCTGTGCCGGCGTCGGTGTCTGTGTCGGCGTCGGTGTCTGTGTCGGCGTCGGTGTCTGTGCCGGCGTCGGTGTCTGTGTCGGCGTCGGTGTCTGTGCCGGCGTCGGTGTCTGTGCCGGCGTCGGTGTCTGTGCCGGCGTCGGTGTCTGTGTCAGCGTCGGGGTCTGTATCGGTAGTGTGTAGGAGAAGTAAGACCTCTTTCATCGTCACAGTTTATAACTAGGATTTTTTGACTATTTACACTGTAAACGGTTCTCGCTTTGCACTGCGAGTTAAACGCTAGCGCGTACATTTCCAAACACTCCTTGAATTTTTTAACAAAATTAAGAACTGTCTTCTACACTGGAAAGTGTGCAATAATTTGTTGGTGTCGGTACAATGCTGGTTCAAAAGTACCTATTATCTCAATATTGTGCTCACGGTACCGACTTTGACAAGTTATTTCACACTTTACAGTGTTGAAGTCGGTTCCATTTTTTCACCCTTTTTCTACTTATGATATTTACTGTCTTTTACCGTTTTACGTAATAAAAACTTTAATCCCGGGATCCCGGTATTTAAATTATGAATGAAAACTGAGAAAAATATCCATTCTATTCTATTTTAGATACTTATACTACCTACTTACATGTTTTTCAACCATTAAGGATGTTTTATCGAGTGTGTAGGAGAAGTAAGACCTCTTTCATCGTCACAGTTTATAACTAGGATTTTTTGACCGTTTTCACTGTAAACGGTTCTCGCTTTGCACTGCGAAGCGCGTAGATTTCCAAACACTCCTTGAATTTTTTAACAAAATTAAGAACTGTCTTCTACACTGGAAAGTGTGCAATAATTTGTTGGTGTCGGTACAATGCTGGTTCAAAAGTACCTATTATCTCAATATTGTGCTCACGGTACCGACTTTGACAAGTTATTTCACACTTTACAGTGTTGAAGTCGGTTCCATTTTTTCGACCCATTTTCTACTTATGGTATTTATTGTCATTTACCGTCAACTATGAAATCATCAAGATATTGTAACACTTTACAGTTATTTGACTGTAACTCAAAAACCACTTGACCAATGTTGATGAAATTGTAATGGGAGCACCTTTAAAGTATACCCTACCGAGTAAAAAAGAATCATCACGATTGGAGGATTTAATAAAAGTAATGCATATAGTCTATAGATATAGTCGAAACTGTCATTGGAATAATCAAACTTTTATATTTGAGTAAAAAACACGTTAGTTTTTAGTGTACGAGTGTTGAGATTATTATAGTTATACTATTCATAAAAAATATTTCAGACTTACCTTCCATAATAAAATTTTGAGACGCAAAAAATTCTGGCAAATTTTATAGAAGAAAAAAAGCATTACTATAGAGTTATGCTATTTTCTATATAATTTGGTACTACGTAAGTTCTCAGGTAGATACTTGGGTATCCAACAAGTATGTGAAGTGAAATTGAAATAACTTGTCGAAGTCGTTACCACCAGCACATTATTGATGTTATATTTTTGAACAGAAGCGTGGTTTCGACATCAACAAGTAATTGCACTATGTTCAAATTAAAAAAAATCGTTTTAGAAAAAATATGGATAATAAAAAATGGATATCAGTAATGAGTAAGAACCACTCATTTATGTAACGGTTGGAAGAATATTGGTGAAAAAAGATAACCGAGGTCCTGGAATAAAAGAAGCGCTCCCTCAGTAAATTCTCATATGTTCCTGAGAGAGCAAGCATAATTCGAATTCTAGGGTTGAATTCCGAGTTCTCGGGTGAAGTCGCGAGCAGAAGCTTGTAAGCTTACATAATAAAAAATCACATTTCAAACAGCAGAATTAAAAACTTATAATTCCGCACATATCAGTTTTTACCCGCGCAGCAGCAGAATAGCGGCCCGATTCAACAATCAAACTACGCTACGCGACGCCACAACGGCATTTTTCGACAACTCTCCACAGCGTTTTTACCTATTATTTGGGAACTCGGAGCGCCTTAAAGAGGACGGCGTTTACCTGCTATACAGTTTTTCTCGAAAACATTCGCGGTAACCATCGTGTTTCATACAATTTGTGCCATTGCTTATTGCCGTGGGGATTATGCCAACATACATTCCCTAAACGGGCAGGCAGAGGTGACTAAACACCCACGATTCGCCAAACAGGTTTTGGTCTCGTTAATATGGGGCGGCGGGCGAGCCTGTTACCATCTACCAGACATCCATACTCCGGACTGCAACTGAAAATACACTCGAGAGCAATGAATCCGGGTCACTTAAGGTGGAGGTGACGAGGTGTGGAGGCAAATAAGGTTCTTTTAAAAAATAAGTTGAGCCGTACTATTACGTTTGTGGCAAAACAAAAAATATTATGTAAATTTTGATCATATTTGTGAGATTCCTATTGATCCCAAAACATGATCACAATCAATTTACGTGATAAAAAAAAATTATGAACATAGGTCTAAAAATATCTTCTAGCAGTTGGAACTCTAGTATTTATCAACATATCTTGATAAAATTAATACAAGAGGTGTATTACATATAATTACAAATCCCTATTGTTTTATTTTTTTTACTTTTGTGTAATATTCATTTATTTAATTATTTTATCGCGATTTTACACGAGCACACCAGCGCGGCGGTTCCGAGGCAGTGTTGCGCAAGCGTTGGCACGGGGAGGTTGTGTCGCTCGTAGCTCCGCTCGCGCTTTCGACTGACAACGATCTTGTCTTTGTATTAGTGCATTGACACGCGAGATTCGCAGCTGTGTGCGTGTAATGATTCGCTCGCTGCAGAGGGCCAACTTGATTGCGACGTGAAGTATGCGCGTTGACGCTTTATTATTGGTACTTTGTAGACAAATTTTATTTGAAATTTATCACATATGAAAAGCATCACAACTTGAAATTGACAATTTTGTAGGTACTTTACAATGGGCGGCCTTATCAATAAGATCAATGAAAGTTTTTTTAATAAGGTGCATAATACATGTACAAAATTAATTAGTAATGTCTATAACTGGTAAACTAAAGATATTTTTTTTTTTTATATTATGGTAAATAGTTTCCGGCTTTAGTACTTTGTAGGGTACAAAATGGTTCTCTACTACATTAAGAGTGTGTATGGGACTTCATACATCTTTTGCAGTTCTAAGCTTCTTTGATAAATGTATTAGGTGTTTTGATATAGGTTAATTAATACTGCATAAAGATAACGTCTGCCAAGTGAAGATGGATAACTCGAAAATAGTAAGAGATAGGTAAGGGAGATTTGCCCCTTGGGGTGCCTATATAATCCCGTGGGTGTCGTAAGAGCGTCTAAGGGAAAACTACTGGAAGATGGGCAGCAGCGCCTTCTAAAGAACTGCCAACTTACACTGCGATCCCCAAGACGCCTGCCAAGCGTGGGGATTATGGCAAATACCCCCTTAATAGGGGAGGCTGTGTTCAGCAATGGACGATCTGGCTGTTACAATAACAGTAAGGGAAATTTGAACAATTATCGCAGGGAATCGGGAGAGCAGTCAAATGACACTTGTCATAAATTCAAACTGGTGGATACAAGATTCTAAAAATCAAAACCAGTCCGATTTGGCTGAAAATCAATATCTAGTTTTTACTGGACGTCCTTATTCCGAATTTGGAATTTATTTTTCGATGACGTCTGCCAAGTGAAAAAAGGTCGTCCGATTTGGCTGAAATTCGATATCTAGGTTGTGTTGTGCGTCATTATTCCGAATTTGGAATGTATTTTACGATGACGTCTGCCAAGTGAAAAAAGTTACTCCGATTTGGCTGAAATTCAAAATCTAGGTAGTTCTAGACGTCTTTGTTTCTAAATTTGGAATGTATTTTTCAATGACGTCGCCCAAGTGTAGAAAGTTACTCCGATTTGGCTGAAATTCAAAATCTAGGTAGTTCTGGACGTCTTTATTCCGAATTTGGTATTTATTTTTCGATGACGTCTGCCAAGTAAAAAAAGTTGCTCCGATTTGGCCAAAAATCGATATCAAGGTTTTTCAGGACGTCTTTGTTCCAAATTTGAAATTAATTTCTCGACGACATCGGCCAAGTGAAGAAAGTCAATCCGATTTGGCTGAAATTCAAAATCTAGGTTGTTCTGGTCGTCTTTATTCTGAATTATGAATTTATTTTTCGATGACGTCTGCCAAGTGAAAAAAGTTACTCCTATTTGGCTACAAATCGATATCTAGGTTTTTCTGGACGTTTTAGTTAAAAATTTGGTATACATTTTTTGACATCTGCCAGGTGAGGAAAGTTACTCCGATTTGGCTAACATTCAAAATCTAGGTAGTTCTGGACTTTTTTATTCCGAATTTGAAATTTGTTTTTCGATGACGTCTGCCAATGAAAGAAAGTTACTCTGATTTGGCTGAAAATCTATACCATGGTTGTGCTGTGCGTCATCATTCCGAATTTGGAATATTTTTTTCTATGTCGTCTGCCAAGTGAAGAATAATACTCAGAATTGACTAAAAATGGATATCTAGGTTGTTTTAGACGTTATTATTACAAATTTGGAATTTGATTTACGATGACGTCTGCCCAGTGAAAAAAGTTACTTTGATTTAGCTGAAAATCGATATCTAGGTTGTTCTAGACTTCTTAATTCCAAATTTAGAATTTATTTAACAATGAATTAGATAACACTTGGCCGACAGTGACAAAAGTTACTTCGATTTGGCTACAAATCGATACTTTCTTGGTTTTCCTGGACGCCTTTTTTTCCAAATTTGGAATTAATTTTTCGATGACGTCTGCCAAGTAAAAGAATTTACTCCAATTTGGCTGAAAATCGATAGGTATCTAGGTTGTTCTAGACGTTCTTATTCCGAATTCGGAATTTATTTTTCGAAGACGTCTGCCAAGTGAAAATGTTACTCAAATTTGGCTTAAAATTGATATCTAGATTGTTCTGGACGTCATTATTCTACAATTTCATATATGGAGTATATTTATCAATGACGTTGCCAAGTGAAGATAGATGACGTATCTCGAAAACGGTAAGATAATATGTAGTGTAACGTTGTGGCTAACGCCGTTACTTAAATAATAGTATTCGTAATATGAAACATTAGATGTTAATCATAAACTAAAAATTTACTAATTAAATTCATTAACTAACTTACATACCACTTAAAGTATAAACTTACGTTAATATTGCGAATTATTGAAAATTATTTTGTGCGGAACCCACAGACATTACTTACCGTTTTAAACACGATATATCTTAGCGTTTTCGTCTATGCAATTGGCAAGGAACATTCGTCTTGCGCTAAATAAAAATACAATACGTAGTATCAATCTTAATTGTTATTTACTAGTTGTGAAGTGCATGAATCCCTCTAGGGTGAGTTCCTTATCTATTATTGTTATTTCATAGTGCTGACTAAAACCTATGTAAAGTAAACAGTTGTGCTGCCCTACCGCGCTAGACTGAATTTTAAAATGTGAGTCACTGTTAATAGTACCACGATCGTTGTCGGCACGGCTTACCAACAGTTGGCTGAGGAACATCAGCCACTAAGCCGGTGTCTACCTTCCAGGATTCCATTTCACTGATTTAACCGGAGGACGGTTGTTTCGAGCACTCGCTACCGAGATCCAGAACTATCAGCCGACGCTAAGACCGCCACATCTGGGACCTGGATCACGAGTACTATCAGGCCAGTGTAACTTCAGTAGAACTGTGCGGCTGTGCAACCTGATCAGGCCTGATAAACTTTTCAAACCTATTCCCTAAGTTTACCTACCTACCTGCTGGCCGTGGGGTGCTTAGCGGCTCCGTAACGCCGCAGTAGGATAAGAGTAGAAAAATTATGATAACTTATCAATCAATTATTCAAATCTCCTAATAAATGAGAAAGTATCTCGGTTACCTTTTTACGATGGAACCAATCTTTACAAAATAGCTTTAGATAAATAGCCCATATTATTATTGCCTAGACCTACAAGAAATTATCATTCTCATGTCTCGTACTCGTAAAGTAAAGAAGTGTTTGTTTGATGCGAGTAGCGGGTGGAAGACTCTGCTTCCCACCTAAGGGCGGGAAAATCTCATAGTAAATGCTTCCTTCTCATGTCTAAATAGGTATTTATTTACTCTTACGAGGTCGTAAGGGGATTGATTCGTTTCAACCCTTGTATAACAATCTACTATTTTTGAGGATAACCTCATTTATCAGGAGATTTGCATAAACGATTGATTATCATAATTTTCTTACTCTTGTCCGATATATCTTAGCGTTTTAAAGATACGTCATCTATCTTTACTTGGCAAACGTCGTTGAAAAAATTAAATCAAATCCAAATGTAGAATCAAAATGTAGAACCTACAGAAATGAAGTTTTCAGCAAATCGGAGTAACATATTTCACTTGGCAGACGTTTTCGAAAAATTAAATCCTAATTCGGAATAAGGACGTCTAGAACAACCTAGATATCGATTTTCAGCCAAATCAAAGTAACGTTTTTCACTTGGCAGACGTCATCGAGAAGTAATTTCCAAATTTGGAATAAGGACGTCCAGTAAAACCTAGATATCGATTTTTAGCCAAATCTTAGTAACTTTTTTCACTAGGCAGACGTAATCGAAAAAAAAATTCCAAATTTGGAATAAAAACGTCCAGAATAATAATAATAATTTAAACAATAATATAATAATAAAAATCTTTATTTAAGCCAATAAAACTTTTTCCAAATCTTGTATTGCTGGTGGTCCATACCATACTTCATTCAAATCGGTCCAGTAGTATTGGCGTAAAAGCGTAACAGACAGACAGACAGAGTTATTTTCACATTTATAATATTAGTACTGATTTAAGAAGTAATCGATTAAAATTTTTCAGTCTCATCATAGTTAAACGTGAACAACCAATTAACAATGATGCTTTTGGCTTCAAACACTGAACTATGTTTTATATCGGACTGATTCAGGACTTGATTATATAAATATGTTTCAATAAAAGGGCTAAATCTTCTTGCAAAAGTTGTACGAATAACAGGTAATTTTAATTGGAAAACTCGTTTATGTACTCGTAGTATATCACTAAAATCAGCAGATTTTTTAAAGAGTCTGTGTGACAACTGAGAACTACCTACAGATATCGATTTTTAGCCAAGTCGGAGTGTTTCTTTACTTTGCAGACGACGTTGAAAAATAAATGCAATTCCGGAATCATGACGCCCAGGACCGAAATCTAGGATAGATTTCGATTTTCAGCCAAATCGGACTAACTTTCTTCACTTGGCAAACGACATCGAAAAATAAATTCCAAATTCGGAATAAGGACGTCCAGAACAACCTAGATTTTGAATTTTAGCTAAATTGGACTAACTTTTTTCACTTAGCAGGCGTTAGCGAAAAATTTATTCCAAATTTGGAATAAGGACCCCCAGAACAACCTAGATTTTGAATTTCAGCCAAATCGGAGTAACTTTCTTCTCTTGGCAGACCACATCGAAAAATAAATTCCAAATTCGGAATAAGGACGTCCAGGACAACCTAGATTTTGATTTTCACCCAAATCGGACTAACTTTCTTCACTGGGCAGACGACGTCGAAATATTAATTCCAGGAATAAAGACGTCCTGAAAAACCTAGGTAGGAATGAATTTTAGTACTGATCTGTCAGGATAAATTCCAAATTCGAAATAAGGACGTCCAGAAATACCTAGATATTGATTTTCAGCTAAATCGAAGTAACTTTCTTCACTTGGCAGATGTTTTCGAAAAATGAATTCCAAATTTGCAATGCAGACGTTCAAAAAACCTAGATATCGATTTTCACCCAAATCGGAGTAACTTTATTCACTTGGCAGACGCCATCGAAAAATAATTCCAAATTCTGAATAAAAACTTCCAGAACAACCTAGATTTTGAATTTCAGCCAAATCGGAGTAACTTTATTCACTTGGATGACGTCGTCAAAATATTAATTAATTCCAGGAATATAGACGTCCAGAAAAACCTAGGTAGGTATGAATTTTAGTACTGATCTCAGTCGCAGTTGCAACTGCGGATACTCACTAGAATCGTATGGTAGGCATATAAAGTGCAATGTTACCGGAGCGTATCGCGCATCTGCATATTCTTTGACCGTTATATTTGTGCAGCGAGCGCCGAACGTTTGTTGATGAACTGCGGCGATGCGCTGGTAAAGTAAGCTCGATTAGGCCCAGATGCTCAAGGCCATTGGCGACTGTATAAGCCTTAAAGAATGTTAAAAATCTCGGAAACTAAAAATGAAAGGTTAATGCAATAAATTGTATTTAATAGACAATGTAATACTCCTTAAATGAAAGTAAAAAAAATATGAGTCACCATACATTTTATTAACACAAAATTACATAAAGAAAAAAACTGCTGATCTCTCCTTAAAACAAAAATAGGAAACATGAAATTTTTGAACTATATTACGATTTTCTTGAATTTTAATACTTCGTATTGCCTCCTCGTGCTTCCATTACTGCGTTTACGCGGTTTGGCATGCTGTACACCAAGTTCCTTATACGATTTTGGGGAATATTCTCCCATTCCTCTGTGAGAGCAATTTTGAGCTCACGAAGCGTGATTGGGGGAGGGTTTCGTTGTTTTACGCATCTGCCTAGCTCGTCCCAAGCATTATCGATCGGGTTGATATCCGGGCTGCGCGCTGGCCACTCCATACGAGTAATGTTCATCTCTTGAAGGTAGTCATTCACAATCCTACCTGTATGAGGTCGGGCATTGTCATGCATAAATATAGCATCCTCACCTAAATTGACCATAAATGGACCAACGTGATCATTGAGGATTTCTTCCACATATCTTACGCTAGTTAAAGAGCCGTTTTCTATGATCACCAGCTCTGTGCGACTTTCAGAAGAAATTCCGGCCCACACAAGTACAGACCCACCACCGTAGGCTACTTTTTCTTCGATGCATGCTTGCTTGAATCTTTCCCCTGGTCTTCGATACACTCTGTGTTTTCCATCGTGCTTGTAGAGCATAAATTTTGATTCGTCGGAGAACATAACTTTTGACCAATCTTCAATACTCCAATTTACGTGGCTCTGGGCATATCTTAGTCTCGAAATACGATGCCCACGCTCCAGTTTAGGGCCGTTTGCAGGTCTAAGGGGTTTTAAGTTAGATTCAGCAAGCCGACGTCTTACTGTCCATGCACTTGGGTTACTTCCTCCGAGGCGTCGAAACTGATTGGTGAGTTCAGTTCCTGTGAGAAAGCGATTTCGAAGCATGGTGTTCACCAAGTATCGGTCTTCTCGTGCTGTGGTACACCTGGTTCTGCCCGTTCCTGGTCTGCGTAGGTTAGAACCAGTTTCTTCGTAACGTCGGAGAACTCTTTGTACTGTTGACAGCGACACACCGACAGTCCTGGCTGTATCGCGCTGACTCCGGCCGGTTTCCAGCATTGTAAGTATTCTGGTGCATTCTTCAGGCGTAAGCGACATAATTTCAGCTTGAATAATGAATATAGAGCACTATCAACATGGTTTATGTACCCACATAAATGACAGATTACAAACAAAAGCAAAACCAAATGCTGTAATTTCGTAGTTCCATCTTCGAAAGTGGCCCTTTTTCAAATTTGTTTTTTTTATGATATAACTTTACAATAACTAAGAAGTTTTAATACCTTCATTTAAGGAGTATTACATTGTCTATTAAATACAATTTATTGCATTAACCTAGCATTTTTAGTTTCCGAGATTTTTAGGATTCTTTAAGTGACCCGGATTCATTGCTCTCGAGTGTATATTTGTCAGAAAAACTCAATAATTTGTACCTACGACGCAGGGTTCAAACTTTGCATGATACAATCTGTATATATATAAAAATTACGTGTCATGTTGTTTGTCCGCGATGGACTCCTAAACTCCAGAACCGATTTGAAATTTGATTTGCACACCGTGTGCAATTTGATCCAATTTGAAAGATAGGATAGCTTACATCTCAATTTATAGTCAACTACCAGTGCGAAGCCGGGGCGGCTTTTCTATTTGTAGCTAGTCAGCCATTCGCATATCCCTACCACAGTGTACGACCAAGAAGATCACAACCGGGAGCTACGACGGCTGAACGTGATCGAAGCACGGAAGCACTCTATAGAAAATGTCACTAGCGGTGACCTATCCAAGCCATGACCGCAGCGGACAATGCCTTACTCTTAACAATAGTAACACACCGTAAGGTATTTGGCGACAGATTTACTAGTATTCATCATCATCATCATCAGCCGGAAGACGTCCACTGCTGAACAAATGCCTCCCCCATAGATCGCCACAAAGAACGGCTACTAGCCACTTGTAGCCATTGGCTACCCGCGAGATTCATGATGTCGTCAGTCCACCTAGTAGGGGGCCTACCAACTCTACGTCTTCCGGTGTAGTGTAGTAACCACTCGAGAACCTTTCTTCTCCATCGGTTATCAGTTCGTCGAGCAATGTGGCCCGCCCATTGCCGCTTCAACTTGCAATTTCTGAAAGCTATGTCGGTGACTTTGGTTCTTTGGCGAATATACACGTTCCAGATTGCATCGCGCAAAGAAACTCCGAGCATAGCTCTCTCCATAGCTCGTTGAGTGACTCTGAGTTTATGCATAAGGTGGCCCACGACTCACTCGATACTAGTATTACCACTGGGCTATTATTGCTTCTACGACGGTGTAACCTTCCAGTTAAGTTTGATACGAGTAAATAGTAACCAGCTGATTCATTCATAAAATAAACTAGTGAAGTACCTATCAGGCGAAGCATTTGGCAGAGTTCCGTAGTCAAGAATAGTCAAGATTAACAGATTTTATTTTTCTTAAATATATGACCACGATTTTGGTACTTAGAATTACCTACATATGTCATTTAATTTAATTTATTTGCACAAATAAACTATCTTTATGAAAGTAATAAATAGTGCGTTAATAAACAGAAGAATTATATAATAACAAATACTTTTAAAAGTATCCAAAAAAATATTAAATAATATTTAAATAAAACACTTAAAAAAGCATAAAATCATATATCTAGTGACAATTCCGCCTAATTTTCCTGTTATCTACGTGACGTCACAAACATCACGCAGCCTAACCGGAAGAATACCCGACTAGTTTCGCTTCTAAACGAAGCATCTTCAGGAGGTCTTGACTTACCTACCGAGCGCACGACCTGATTGTGCGCTCGGTAAGTCAAGATGTTTGTGACGTCACGTAGATAACAGGAAAATTAGGCGGAATTGTCACTAGATATATAATTTTATGCTTTTTTAAGTGTTTTATTTAAATATTATTTAATATTTTTTTGGATACTTTTAAAAGTATTTGTTATTATTAAATATGGATTTCCGCAAAGTAACGCCTGAATCTATCCATTAGAAGAATTATATGTAATTTTATTTTTGCATCTTGTAATTTTTCGGTTGACTTTACCAAAACCGTTTGGGGCTCAAGTGGATTTGAAGTATAGAAATATTTCTTAATTTAATACCTAAAATCGCTTTGGGGTTCAAGGTGGAATGAATGTATGCACCGTAGAGTTTTGAGAACAATGGCTTTGGGGTTTAGTGGAATAAGCCATATGTTGCGTTCTTTTATTTCTTGTTTACGTTTTGTACATAAGTTAACGTAACTAGAATCAGAGAGATTTACCGCTGTGCATCAAAGAACTGAAAGGAAATTTATTTAATAAAAAGTTATAATCGTGGCTACTTGTGCACGTATTTTATAATGTTAAGGAATTTATACATATTTAAACATGAACCTGTATCACTAATTCAAATAAATAATTTGTGGTTAGATTTATATAAATTCTTTGTATCGTATTCCTTATGTGTTAAAAATATCACCCAAATATTGAAGCAGTGATAGCTCAGTGGCTTTGGCTATGGACTGCTTCGCAGCAGGTTCATGGTTCGAATCCCGCCGCAGGCTTGAGCTTCACCGCATGGTGGAAGGGGCATTTTTGAGAATGCTCGCCTGGCTAGCGACCACCCTCAAGCAGAAAATCTGTCGCCAAGCACCTAACGGTGTGTTCCGGCAGCTGTCCTTGAGAGCCAGTAATTATGGGTTAAGCCTGTTACCACCTTCGAACCACATTATCACTTACCATCAGGTGAGATTGTGGTCAAAGGCTTACCTATATCAACAATAAAAAAAAAATGCATACTCAATATGAGAAACAGTTACAAGCTCCATTTCCAACTTATATCATGAATTCATGATATAGTAAGTATAATGTTACCTTAGGTTTTCGCGATCGTGACACGTAGTAATTAAACAACTTTAAACGGTTTAAATCGCATCCATTGTCATGACGTTTCAAACATTTAGCAGTGATCGTGGTCACGAGGTGGCAAATTGGTTTTATTTGTCACATGAGTTATTAAGAAATTATTTGGTCTACTAACATACTCGTACATTTTATATTTATCATAACGTTCCTTATCCAAGCAATATTTGAAACGTCGGGACAAAAATAATGATACATATACGCGATTTAAACCGTTTAAAGTTGTTTACTTATAATACTTTTCATCTATAAGTATTGTACTGACAGTATTGCAATAAATATTACTTTACTCTGTCTTTCACTCTGAGTAATTGACAAACCATATGTCGTGAAAATTTTCACATAATATGTACTTAGTAGGTATGCCTTGTCATTCAAACTTCAAAGGTAGGTAGGTACTTTATCAAACGCTTTTGTAGGTATGTCCTTACTGCACACAGCAAGTCTTCTCCGCAAAGAAGCACTCTTGTGGACAAAGCAAAACTGATGGCCTACAAAAATAATTAATGTGCACAACACAAAACTCTTAACTCGAAACCAAATCTCTTGTACGCAAAACAAAACTCATAGTAGGTACCTATTTCTCGATCGTGCGCTCGAAGAGTCAAGACCTCCTGAGGATGCTTCGTGTAGAGACGAAATGCGTCGAAAATACTTCCGGTTTGGCTTGAAAATTAGGCGATACTGACACTCGAGATATTTTTGAAGTGTTTTTTTTAAATATTAATTTAATGTTTTCTTGAAAGATTTAAAAAATATTTGTTATGAATGTAGATATTTTTATTATCTCTGAATGAAAGTACTTATATTTAAATATTAATAAAAATATAAGAAGAACATACGTAGAAGCAAGAGACCTAAAAGTACCTACTTATTTATTTGTGCCCGTTTAGGAAATAGGTACATTAAACGGGTATAGAATTTCGGAAAAAATTTGACTTTTATAATATGAAGGAAGCATTTTTCTACCAGTCCAATAAATTCAAAATCATTTTGTTCCTAAACAAACAAAGGTTTGTTTCTGCAGTCAACAGATTTGCTTTGTGCACAAGAGTCTTATGCTTTACGTAGATACCTACTTTTGTATATTTTGTAAGCGTTTTTCTAAGATATTAATTTAATCTTTACTTTACATATATTTAAAACATTTGTTATTATTAAATACCTATATAGGTAGGTTGTGAGTCAGACACGTGGGCATGGTTTCCAAGTTTCAACACAGAACTCTAAAAATACGTCACAGTGCATTTTCTATCAATTCTCACGAAAAATTGCAACAAACCTCGATTTCAATGGGTACTTATAGAACATAATGAAATTATTTATTGTTTTGAAACTTAATAGCTCACAGTTGTGAACGATTTACTATTTCCCAAGCGAACTATACAGAAAACAATCTCAAGGCCTTTTCTGTAATATTTTGAGCCAACGATATTCTGCTTAAATGTGAAAAGACACTGCCATCAAAATGGCGTTATACAAGTTACTGCCATCAAAATGGCGTTATAAATTCAGCCCATTACGTTTAAAAGTTTTCTCGATACACAGAAGCGAAAAATACTTGTCAAATATTGTAACAAAGAAGTTTTTTTTTACTGTTATCGTGACCGAACAATCGCGAGTCCCACCTTACGTCTCTCTGCTGATTAACAGATGCATTTCGTCACTAGTAAAACATTTTTTTCGCGGTATTGACATTTTACATTATTAACACTATTTAAATAAATTTAAAATTTCTCAATTCGTACTTTGCCTACTTTTATTAAATTCATAAGTGACTTAACATAGTTTATTTTAAATACACAGAATAAAGTCACACGTATCTATTCCTTTATTCAATTTCAATTATCTCGTCATTGACCTTACATACCTTTTTTTTTTTTTTTTGTACGTGGGGATAATGCTGTTACGCATTCCCGCCTGGGGGAGCAGGCGGGATATGACGGGCTCGGCTAAAGGCGCCCATACCGTCTTGACCTTACATACCTACTTCAACCTCGACTTTGTTACCTTTACATAATCCACACCCTATTCAGCCTAATTACACCCTAAAAAATCAACCTTACATCCATAGTATTGTTTTACAAAAGTAATGTTTTAGGTAATGGAGATTATATGAAATGTGTATGATACCTATTTATGATTTAGCAGCATAAATAAATGACATTCATATAAAATAGAAAAGCCCTATACAGGGTTATTGGAAAAATGCTAACAACCTCTTAGGGTTGACTTCTGCTAGTCCTAACAAACATTTTGCGATGATTTTTTATTGTTTAGTTTTTTTTTGTGTTTTTTCAATGGCTTTTTGACTGAATACGTGGAAGGTACACCTGGTTTTAAAAGGGTCTTGTGCCTGTAATGTATTATTTCATATATTTTATTACTTTGCTCGATGTAAATATTCAAAACTCTATTCAAAGGGAGCACGGCGTGGTCCAGTGTTGCCGTGGCGGGGGCTATTGGCTCAGAGTAGGCATTAAATCCCAAAAAAAAAGAAAAAAAAATCAAAGTGTTTGTTAGGACTTGCAGAAGTCAACCCTAAGAGGTTGTTGGCATATTACCAATAACCCTGTATATTCCCTTATAAAAACCTTTCAGATAATAAAACTACTATCTATAGCATAGATAGCGCACAAGCTGTTCACAGTTGTAAATCTAATTATTTTATGAGTCACGCACGAACATTTTATTTTTAATATGACATTTTTATGTTATATAATTTATCTTACGTCGTCTATATAAGTAAAATTGACATTATTATTTTGTACATACAATTTTAATAAGTATTTTAATAATAAATACTTTTAAAAGTATCCTAAAAAACATTGAATAATATTTAAATAAAACACTTAAAAAAGCATAAATTATATATCTAGTGACAATTCCGCCTAATTTTCCTGTCATCTACGTGATGTCACAAACATCACGCAGCCTAACCGGAAGAATATTTATTTAAATATTATTTAATGTTTTTTAGGATACTTTTAAAAGTATTTATTATTAAATATGGATTTCCGCAAAGTAACGCCTGAATCTATTAATTACCTAAAGTATTTTAATTATCTTTAAATGGAATCTATGTAATTTAAAATCTAGATTTGTATGCCTCTAAGGGCGAAACATGTATGTGCTGACTACTTTATAATAAGACTTTGCATGCTCGTTTAGAATGTACACACAAGTTTACAAATAAATGATTTGATTTGATTAGAGTACACTTCTTTACATACATATTCGTAGGTGTAAATTAATAAGCAAAGATACAACAGATAATAAGTGTCATATTTAATTAGACAAGACACGCGGATGCGGTTAATGTTGGTACACTGATTTATATTGATTTCAAAATAAACTAGTCTTCACCGCCGTCAATTAAACTCCTCTTTTTGTGTGCGAATTGTATGATATTAGATATCTACTTCCGTAAAGTGTTAGTAAGGACTTGCTTAACGATCCTCTAAAATTGGCAATGACTATTGGCACCAATTTGTTGGGTATCCGGGTGCCTTATCCACTTGGCTATTGAGACTGGCTCGACTGAGCCGAAGTTTTGTGCTCTAATTTAATTATTTTAAATGTCATACGCGGCCATCGATAAGGCCAGAAAAATCTGATTGAAATAAGAGCTTTTTCAAACACTTAACTCTCGTAATAGTGTCACTACCCTTCTATATTTTTAACTATGATCACTTACACCCCTCATGCGCTGGTCTGATCTCAGCACGCGATAGTGTTTATAATCATGGTTAGAAGCAAAAAGAAATATAGAAGTAGGTACATAATTTGAAAACGACGACTAATGGGAAATATTTGAAATGTAATTTATGAGTTAATAAATGAAGCTCTGATGTGTGCCACATATGTAGCAGTAGCAGCACCTTACTTCCTATATCGACAAAACTAATCGAAGGCTGCTCTTAGCGCAGTCATCTTCTACAATCACCATCATAGGATAAGGATCATTCATGATTTTTAAGCTAAGATATATTGGATTTGGCGCTTAGAACCTAACGCATCCGATTGGTCGCGTAGGAAGGTTTACACTTTTATAAACCACGTCCGCCGCGGTAAGTTTGGAGTACTGATGATTCTAGCTTCACCTACATTTATTTACATTATTATTCGTAACTATCCACATACTTAAGTGTTCTAGTTCCCATATCCATAGATATATCATTGGTTCATAACCAATTTATCGTCCGTACCAAAACAATAAACAGCTTCAATTCGACCGTTGGACTAATTTACGAAAGTGGTCTGGCGCTCGGTTTCGAGGTCAGACTGAATACGTTGTCGACCGTTGCGCGTTGACTGATAACTATCATATTTAAAAAAAATTGCGTTTGTTGTCATATATAATTATGTCTATTTGATTTTACTATTTTTATTTTTGCAATAAAGCATGCTCCGCGGGTTACATTTTAAAATTACACAAGAGGAAAAATTGTATTTAGTAATGTGCTGGACTCGAACCCACGCCATCCCCCTGTAAGGCAGGGTATCTCTTACCGCTAAGCTAACATGACATATGACTATGTGAGGCTATTTCGGAGGAATCCGGGCGGTCTGAAATCTTGGACACTGCATGGTGGTATGGAATTTTGCAAGTGCCAGTCTGGGTAGCTACCAGTTTCAAGTAAAAAACCTATCGCCAAGCACCTAACAGTGTGTTCCGGCAGCCAGTTCTGACATCATATTCGACCATATCGTTACTTATTATCAGTTAGATTGCGGTCAAAGGTTATCAGCAATAAAAAAAACACGTGATCTTACAAACGGCACGCGGGCCAGCCGGAATGAATTTCGACGCTTCTACATTCTTGATTCATTATAAAGATCTCTTAACACACTTGTCGATTTAAGAGTCTTTACGCCTTGCGCTATCGTTCAAATTTAGGCATTTATCGTAGCGCGGCGCACACGAGCACACCGTTAGCAAGGATCGAGCGGTCAAAGACGATGTCGCATGGAATAAAACATTTTGATCCTTTTTGAAGTGTTATTTATTTTTCATATATAATGTGGAATGTTATGTAACGTTGTAAATTCATTTCGCATCTTTACAGTTTACATACAAAGTAGACTTAAATGAACCTAATAATAAACCTCTCATTGACTAACATTAGCACACCTATAACTATAGTCCATTGAAAAGTTACATGAGCTTTGCATTTTTTAGAGCACGCAATTTTATTTTTGAGCTTAACCTCAAGTTTGTGGCGTCGCCACCCTTGTCCCCCGGCCGCCATCTTGGAAAAGATATATGAAAATTTACTCACTCTTTTTGGTTATAACTTCTTACATTTTTAATTTAGGGCAAAAAGTTATATAATCATATTTGTAGGCAAAATTATTTGCAAATTATATGCTGTAGAATTTTTTGTAAGACGCATAGTTTCCAAGATATCGCGAAATAAGTGTTTTCACCCCTTTTTCCAAGATGGCGGCCGGAGGACAAGGGTGGCGACCCTACAAACTTGAGGTTAAGCTTCTATGGACCACCCACATATGTCTCAAAAGTAAAATTGCGCCCTCTAAGAAATGCAATATTCGGTCTTAAATTGTAACATTTCAATGGACTACTGTGTAGGTATCTCTATTCGATTATGTACTTCTAACCATCATTGTATATAGGCAAACAACTTAGTTTTGTAGTTTGTATACCTGCTTTGTGCATGCATATCTTGGTTCATAATATTTGTATAAATGCCCCGTTGGCGGAGCGGCTTTAGTGGTCGCTACGGAAAGAAAATAAGGTGCGTTTAGTAATATAGAAGTCTTAAATCCTAACTCAGGGTCAGTACTAATTGTTTGATAAAATATATAACGTCTATATTATTATAAACATCTTTTATTTTTAACCAAATCAGTACACGGTACAGACCGTTAGATAGTCTTGCCTTAAATAAAACTATTTCTTAGAGGCATAGATCGTGCTTTTTGATGGCCAATTATTTCGTGTAAAAGACACTTGTTGTAAAAATTTATTACTTCGTTTCCATCTGTTTGGCCAAGTTAATACCTAATATAAAATAAAATAAAATAAAGAACAAATAAGAAAAAAAATACATTTTAGTCTCTAGCTAGTTTCAAGTTTTTTTAAAAAGTTTTTTCTTATACATAGCAACCACGCAACTTTTCGGTTTTTGCCATAGTAAAAAAAAAATTAACCATAAAATGGAACCGACTTCAACACCCAAACTGTGAAATAACATGTTGAAGTTGGTACCATGATAGTTCAAAAGTACCTATGATCACAATATTGTGCGTATGGTACCGACTTTGACAAGTTATTTCACACTTTTGGGTGTTGAAGTCGGTTCCATTTTATGGTTACATTTTTTTTACTATGGCAAAAACCAAAAAGTCGGTTCCATTTTTTGGTTAAAAAATTGATCACTAGTTTTAGTAATCCTTGCTACTTACGATATCGATTGTCAATGATTATATCATCAAGATAGGTAAATACTTTTCAGTTATTGGAGTGTAACGCAAAAACGACTTGACTGATTTTGATGCAATTTAAATAAGACCAAACGACAAGCATCAGCTTTCAAACAAAAAAATAATACTCAAAATCGGTTCACCCTTTCAAAAGTTCTGAGGTAAAAACATAAAAAATACAGACAAATTGAGAACCCCCTCCTTTTTTTGGAAGTCGGTTAAAAATTCAATTCCTATCAGGAAATAATAAATCCTAGTTAATAATTAAAAAGGCATGGTCTCAACAAAAATACCTTTACAATAATAAAAGCATACGCATAGATCAAAACAACTCGGTCACGCTATATTTTCATTGCGCACCGTAGTTGCGGCACGTGTAGGGCGCGGGACGAGCAGCGATACGTCCTCCCTCCGCGAGCCCGAGGCGCAAACTGAGATGCAAGGTTTGTTTGTTTGTTTAGGGAGGACAGAGATGCTGGCTACCGCCTGTGCGGTCGTCCAGCTCCACCGGGTTTTGGGCGAGGGCCTGGCCCTACAATAGCCCGGGCTAGGCCCTACAATAGCCCGGGAGAGATGCAAGGCGTTGTGTTCCGTAATTTATAGGTCATATTGCAAAAATTGTATAAAATACATTTTTCACTAAATTAACGACAAAATATTATTATCTATTAAATAAAAACTTCAACTAATGAATTGTATATCTATTTATTTGATAAAATACTAGATTTTGTAGAAATAACAAGAAATTTGAATGGTATTTTTGTGCCAAAAGTGCCCTTTCAATCCCTTATTTACTCAGTTGTAACATATATTTATCAAAATGTTATTAATGCACTCCATTGGTGGTAATATGATTGGCTTACTGATATTTTTCAATCTGTAAAACGAATAATTTTTGTTCGATAAAAAGACTGTTGAAGTCACACTGATGAAGAAATTTATGAAAACATGAGTTGGTAAAAAAAAATTTGTCGGATTTCAGTTGATTTTTTTATTGTTTTGGTTAATGCACTCCATAAACTTTCTTCCTGCATCATTTAAAAAACAAAAACTTTTATACTTTAGCTGCAACAGCCTTGAGAAAACGGCTGTAAAATGGCTTTGCTGGAATAAGGGCTCTTAAGATCAGCAAAGTTAAGCAACGTCCGCCGCGGTCATGACTTGGATGGGTGACCGCTAGTGACATTACTACTGAGCGTGCACGTGCTTCGGAGGGCACGTTAAGCCGTCGTCGGTCCCGGTTGTTGTCCTACGATGGCAATTCTTAAAGCATGGTGGTAGGCATTTTGCGAATGCCCGCCTGGCTAGCTACCACCCTCAAGTAGAAATCTGTAGCCAAGCACCTAACGGCGTGTTCCGGCAACTGTCCTTGAGAGCCAGTAGTTCTAGGTTAGCCTGAACAACATCTTCGACCACATCATCACTAACCATCAGGTGTGACAGTGGTCAAAGGATCTATCAGGCATAAAAAATGTGACAGAAATGACAGTCAACCCATCTCGTAGGTGTTCCACGTTTTAAAATAGGTCGTGTTTGGAAATCACTCGGTATAAAAGTTACAAGAGTCACCAGAGTTCGGATATCAGTGGAAAATTTAAAAAAATCAAAAATCATGACTTACTTTGTATTTCTACTACTACTGTCTTAGCTTTTGTCACTCTTAATGATGTGCGGATTCTAACGAAACCCCAAATCTACATCCATATCCCTTGAGGCATTAACTTTACACTCCCTTTGGGCATCCGTGTGAAAACTATAAAAACAATGCAATAGGGGTGAGATTTTACACCTGTTTTCTGAGAGGTTATTAGTAGTATTTTTTAAATTTCTAAATTAGAAACGTACTTTTTGTATATACATTTTTATTTCGTCAAGTACTTATTACACAAGTTATAATAATAATATAGCCTATTATTCAGATCCACATGATTAAATAACATAGAAAACTTAAATTTAATGTAAACCTTATTTTAGTCTCTTATTTGAATTTTACTTATTTTCTGTAGATCTGTTTGCCAGTCGACAAAGGCCTCCTCCAACCTTTTCCACTCATGTCTTTGTTGAGCAACTCTGTTCCATGTGACGCCTGCTACGTGCCTTATGTCATCATCCCATCTTTTTTGCGGTCTACCTCTTTTTCTTTTACCTTCTCTAGGATACCAATGTGTCACAATTTTGCTCCATTTATCTTTTCCTCTTACCATATGTCCTGCCCATCGCCATTTAAGCCTTCTAATTTTGCACGTTATGTCTATAACCTATGTTTTGCTTCTTATTATACGGTTTCTCAGTCGGTCTGACTTTTCCACATTCATCATGATCCTTTCCATTGCGTATTGGCATGATGCAAGTTTGCTTGTGATAAGGCCCATGTTTAGCTGCCATTCATGAGAACTGGTAGTATGTAAGTGTTAAATAGTTTGCTTTTGATATTCATATGAAGGTTTTTATCTTTCATAGTCTCTTTCGAACCCCAGTACCTTCTCCAACCATTGGTTATTCTTCTTTCAACTTCTATGCGCATCGGATTCTCGCAGTACTCTGGCTGTAAACATTCTTTATTAAGCGGTTGTATTTGTGTTCAATTCCTTGTTCTTTTAATGACTCCCATATCTTTTTGTGAAACAAAGAATCGATAAATGCGATGTAGTAGGTACATTTGTATTCTGTGTACTTCTCCATAACTTGGCGTACTACATGAATGTGGTGGATCGTTGAATAGTCTTTACGATAACCCGCCTGCTCGATGGGTTGGTGTGCGTCCTAGGAGGAAGAATATATATGGTGGAGTAGCTATGCGCGTATATCCGATAGAGACAGAGTATAAATACCAAATATTGCAGAATTGCCAGTGTTCCATAACATTACCCAAATTACAATGAAGCTATTAGAAAAATATTGCCGCGCCTACTGAAAAAATACATTTGCATGGTACTTGCTCAAGGTGGACTGGACCGTTCAATTTGTTATATCGGGGTATTCAAAATGTAATGTGTGTTGCTAGATCGGATAACTTTAGTGCGTGTATTGTTTTTAAATTGCGCAAATCGGAAATTATACCCGTATTTTGGCATCATAACTTACAAATATATAATTGTTTCTTAACTGTTTTTGCAGATTAGTAGAGAAATATATGAAACCAGATACATATACGTAAGACACAATAACAAAATACTCTATAAAGGATCTCTGATTTGAGTAAATTAAATATCTACAAATGTTATTCGATCTCGCAACAAATAGACTTATAGACTTTCTATATGCGAAATTTCGTTGAAAACTTCGGCGTTGAGTGACTTGAAGGTTTGTATGAGTAACAAACTCATACAAACTTTCGTACCTATAATATTTCATGGTGTGCACTTAAAATAAAACATAGTAATAATGTATTTATAGCTTTATGGTATATAAAACATACGTGTGAATAACATTGAGATTAAACATTTTGGCACCACTTACAATTTAATTAATGAATTATGCATTTTTTTATTTAATTAATTTTGTCGTCCAGTTGCAGGAATCCATACACGATGAAGGACAGCATCCTTATGAAAACTGCAAATCAAAATTTAATTGCGTTAATTTTACTGCATAAATGGTCAAAAGTGGTTCATACAAAATTACCCACTTTTATGGGAAATATCTTCGGTCATGAGCTGGTTTTCCGAAAATTGCTATAATTCGAAAAAGTATAATTTTTGATCTATGTTCACACTCTCTTTTCTCCCTAAATAAATTTCATCATGGTAGAGCGAGATAGATAGACAAAAGAACACTACTTAATTTTTATGGATTATAATCTCAAAATCAAGAAATTATTTTGTAGTAAAATGTAAGATTATCAAATAATTTAGCACGCAGACATTCATGTTGTGATCAGAAATTCATATATGATTCGCATAGACTGTGTAAAAATGGTGAAGACATATGAAAAATAGCACTTACATGTGATACGTAAGGTGTTCCATATTTCGTTCTGTTCTGTTTTTACAGCCAAGAATTCTGCATTTCAACATGTTTGGTGGAAGCAGCAGCGTTGAATTTAACTTACAATTTACAATACACACTTCAAAGTCATTGTTTAACACGAATAAAGGACACTTTCAAGCACCGAATAAATTTGTCTGCCACAAAACTGCTTTGTGGCAAACAAAGAAATCGCATACGCCGAGCAAGACAAAAAAAACTGATGCTGTCTCTTTCAAACTAATACAAGCGTATATATTACCATTCTTGTCTCCCAACCAACAGAATATAAATGTCTTCTCCATCTTAGATATTCTTCCTCCTAGTGTGCGTCTAATATGTTTTCAATCCTATTTAGTATGATCTTGGCAGATACCTTGTATATGTTGGACATAAGGCTGATAGGGTGATAGTTCCCAATTTCGTATTTGTCTCCTTTTTTATATAAAAGAATAATATTTGATTCTGTCCATTGCCAGGGGATAATTTCATTATTTAATATCTCGTTAAACATGTCAGTGAGGACTGGTGTTATAACTTCTTTGATTTCTAATACACAAGTTGAATAAGCTTAAATAGTAGCCACGTGAATTTGAAATTTAGAAATGCGCGATGAAACGGAGAAAAAAATGTACACATGACGCACGAAAAATGTACAAAATATACGAGTCCAATTTAAAACAAAATAAATATAATCAGAAGGATTAGAAAAAAACCTAGGCCAAAGGACACTTCACTGCGGTTCATATCAAACCATATGCACTATTTGGACGGTATTCAATAGGTTCATAAAAAGCTAAACAGACTCCACGATAGCCATATGACGTCATATATAACGTCACCTCCAGCTGCGTATAACGCTCACAGATAAGTGGTAGTGCAGCGTGTGCACAAACGTCAAACTCAAATTTTACAGGTTCCTATATTTTTTACCGGCGGCGGTATGCCTTTATTAACTAAACTACACACTATATACAACACTACTGTACATATAATATAACGTTATATACTCCGCAGAAAGATTCTGTGTAGCCCAGAGAGCGCAGGAGAGAGCAATGCTCGGTATCTCGCAAAGACCTTATACATAAGGTCTTTGGTATCTCCATACGCGATTAGGAAACCATCATGCATCTATATGCGATAGTGGCTAAATTAAAGACTATAAGAAGCAGTAAATATAGTAAAAAAAATAGATATAAGTAGGTAAAAACAGATATAGACACCATAAGAAAAGAAAACTGAAAACCTAGCGGTCTCTCATTTTATAATTCTTATAAAATAAAAATATAATATATAATCGTGTCATATAATCCTGGATTTGAGAAAATTACCTACAACGCAGGGTAGGAGAAAAACAAAATTTTCACCCATTTATCTATGTATTGGACCACTCCAGAATATAATTTTTATTGGAGGTTGAGTTTGTGTTATTTAAAATTTTACACCAAATATCTGAATTTCGAGTTTGTCTAGAAACCCGTGACATACGACGGACAGACAAAAATCTTGCTCTTTGGGAACACCAAAAAGTGACCACAATCTATTGAATCCGTTTTACAAAGGAGAATTTTATGCTTTATGATATTTATGATTTATACATTATGACAATAGAGAGTACATAATTTATTATCTGAGTCATAGAATGGTAACTTTTTAAATCAAATTTTATTAAACAAAAAAATCAGACGAAGTTGAATATTTTCTACAATGACTATACAAGAAAGCAAAACAAGCTATGAAGAATTCGTGAAGCCTACATGTGAAGATACGGAGCCGTGTTCGGCGTTATGCTTGGCGGCGCCCTTCAGCGACGACCCAGAGGCCGTTGCGGAGCGAGAGAGTGTACACTATGGAAGGCTATCGCGGAGCCAAGCGCTGGCCGGCTCCGGAGGCCGCAAAGTGCGCGTCTATGCCGACGGAATCTACGACATGTTCCACCAGGGACACGCGCGCCAGCTCTACCAAGCGAAGAATGTGTTTCCCAACGTCTATCTCATCGTAGGAGTCTGCAGCGATGCCCTCACACTCCGCCGGAAAGGACGCACCGTCATGCGAGAAGACGAGCGGTACGAAGCCGTCCGACACTGCAGATACGTCGACGAGGTACTCCGCGACGCACCCTGGGAATACCCCGAAGAGTTCCTCAACAAAAACAAGATCGACTTCCTTGCCCACGACGCAATTCCTTACACTGCAGGGAATTGCGAAGACACCTACGCCACTATCAAGGCTAACGACATGTTTGTGATCACAAAAAGGACCGAAGGCATCTCCACATCAGATATGATTTCAAGGATAGTACGCGACTATGATGTTTATGTTAGAATGAATCTCGCGCAAGGATACTCCGCAAAAGAGCTGAACATATCCTTCATAGACGAGAACAAGTTCCGGTTGCAGAAAAAGATGGACGAACTGAAGAATAAAGGTAAGAAGGTAATAACGAATATAGGGGAGAAAAGGGTGGATATATTGACGAGATGGGAAGAGAAATCTCGAGAGCTGATCGACGCATTTCTACTTCTTTTTGGGTTTGATGGAAGGTTGACCAGTATTTGGAACGAGTCGAAGGGACGGCTTATGCAAGCGCTCAGCCAACCGTCTTCTTTAACATCTTCGCCTAGGCCCAGTGAGAACGGAGACTGTTTCGAGCCGATATGGACACCGGAAGAGTTGGGTTCAAAAGCCGCTCAGAACTCGGAAGAGGTCTTAAATCAGCAGTCGACTGACCATTGTGACCATGGCTTTGAGGACAGTGATAATGAGGATTATGAGGACACCAGCCAGTCTTTCTAGACCCCAAGGTTTACGTTTTGCTTTCCTCTTGAACGCTTCCCAAAAACATCGAGAAGCACTATGTAGTTGAATTATTGTGCCTTTGTTATTTAGACAAAATTTAATTAATGTGTTAATTTATTATTAGTTGTTTACGTTTCATAATACGATTAGTAACTATATTTTAATAGATATTTACAGTAAATTATAGTTTTTATAATACGTTGGTTTGATTATTTATCGTCGTTTCACGTCACTAACACTGAAGAATTTGGAGCTCCATGTCTACTGTCACAAGGTGAAGTGAGTCTCAGGGCAAATTATATTCAGAAAGAGTGTATGGCTTACAGATATTAATAGAGTATATGATATTTTAGAGGATGTGACAAATACTATGCCTGCAGACGGTCCACCTGATGGTAAGTGGTCACCGCCTACCCGCAGCATTACTCGTCTATTACCAACCCGCTGTCCTAGTTGGACGGTTCCGATGCGTTGCCTATCATTAATAGAAAGAATTCTATTCACGCCTCTTTTGAAGCGGTTTAGATTGTAGACCTGAAGGAAAACCTCAGGTGGAAGAGCATTCTACAACTTACAGGTGCGTAGCAGAAACAGACGATTAAATCAAATAGTACGAAGCTTCCACGTAACTTTAATGTGCGGATGGCCCTTCTGACGATAGCGACCAGTTCCAGCGTCCAATCAAAGCGGCCAATAAAAGTGTGAGGGAGGTATGTGGTCAAAAATCTCATCAGAGCATTCCCCATTATAGTACCTGTGGAACAGACATAGCAAGCCAACGACACGACGTACGCTCAGCGATTCCAGTCAATTTTGGGTCATCGACAAGTCTGACGGCTCGAGAGATGAGAGCAGTGCTCCATACGTGTATATATATAAAAGCTTTATATATATAAATAACGTGTCACGTTGCTTGTCCGCGATGGACTCCTAAGCTACTGAACCGAAAAAAATATATATACTATAAGTGTGCAATTTGATACAAATTGAAAGATAGGATAGCGTACATCCCAATTTATAGTCGTAATTATATATATATATCTAAATATTAATTATTTAAATTAAAAACCTAATTCATAAAACTAATTATATATCCCACCCCTGACCGCACCGGGTGCCAGGGTACCCATAACGCTGACGACATTGCCGCGATATATGGCAATGGCCAATCTTTGGACCAGGTACGATCCGGAGCGGGAGTCACCCGTCTTCTCCCTCAATCTGCACCCTATTTAATCTATCTAATATTTATCTTGATAGAAAATAAATAAAGATAGGCACAGCTAGTCTGAAATAAAACTATATGGCAACATCTTCCGTATTCTCAGTACGTAACACAACGTAATAAGTAGATTAATTGGTAGAGTCAACTAATCACACAGTTATTTAGTCAATAAACTTGGTAATTACTTTGTTCGATAAGGTAGTTAAGAGTTTTATTTACGTTTCCTTATGGTCTACTGGTTTGAAGACGTGGAGTGGTGTTGGATTCTTTTTTTTTACCATGCTTCTGTCTGTTCTTCCGGATGGAATCTTGCAATTTAAACCTCTGGTCTATTTTCGCTCAAAATTTTAGGGCTCGAATTTTTCCCCAAAATTTTAAAATTTTGTATTATTATTACTACCATTTAAATATACCAAAATTGTAATATTTATTGCGATTATAATACTAGAATGATTTATAAAGAAATTTACAAATTATGTTATTGATTTGCTATTTATTATGACGTTAATGAACTTGTTTAAATTTGTATTTATTTTATGCAAATAAGAACAAAAAATATTTGAATGTCAGATTGATGAAGTATGATGCTATGACAATCTTATAACAAACTAAGACCTTTATTGTACTTACCATATTTCTTGCAAATTAAATTATTATCATTATCAAAATTTTATGATTAGGCATCTTTACCACATTGCCAAAGGCATTGCTCCTGTGGATTGCATTGCTTCCTAATATTTTGATGTTGGTGACCGTGCATTTTGTATAACGTATCTACAGGTTGGTTAGTTAGAATACCTACCTGTGGCGCAGTTACAGCGTATCGTATTATACTTATATATTAATATTTTATTTTAAATGTTGTTTTTAAAATTTTATTATTAAGTATATTTTTTTCTATTTACACTGCGCAAGGGTACATCTATTCCAATTATGAAATCTATTATGATATCTATTCCAAAGTTGAAAGGTAAAATTTCAAGCACTATGGAAAAAATATGGTCATTTGCGGTATTCGAATCCGCGCGTCATCCACCTTTTTTTATACCAGATAGGTTAACCTTTGATCACTATCTCACCTGGTGATAAGTGATGATGTGGTCGAAGATGTTGTTGTGGCTAACCTAGAATTGCTAGCTCTCAAGGAAAGCTGCCGGAACACACCGTTAAGTGGTTGGAGATAGATTTTCTACTTGACGGTGTTAGGTAGCCAGGCAAGCATTCGCAAAATGACCTACCACCATGCTATAACGACTGCCATCCTAAGACATTCGGGACCGACGGCTTAACGTGCCCTCCGAAGCATGCACGCTCAGTAGTAACGATAATAGTGGTCACCCATCATACAAGTCATGACAGCGGCGAACGTTTCTGATTGGTTATAAACAAAGCAAACTTCGCTACGAGCGCTTCAAAATACACCTATAGGTAGTCATCATGCTGGGCACGCTGCCAACTGGGAGTGGGCTGGAGCAATTGGACTGCCTGTGAGTCTGCTATGACTTATAGGTTGTCTAAATGCTTTTATCGAAGTAGCTGTAGTGTTGTATCTATATACAACACTCTTCGTAGTATTTTGTTAATAAAGGCATACCGCCAGTTTTAAAAGTATATTCAAATATCTTTTCTATTTATCATTAATATTCAATTTTCTATGATTTTCTAAAATTGCGCTTATCTAGGCTTGTATCAATAGCTATAATATATTGTAAGCTAAGTAAGGCAGCATATAATTATTTGTGCTACTTAATAAAAACAAATTGTATGCCAGTTAATGGTGAAACATGTATAGATCTGTTAATTGTATTTATTAAGACCATCTTGTTATAACCATGTTTCTTGAAATAAATTTCATTTCATTTATAGAGAATTGTATCAACGTACATTTAACATCTAATTATTACGTGGCAGTGTTCCGGCAGCAGTCCTTCAGAGCCAGAGAAATTACAGGCACATGAGACTTAACAAATGTCTCAAGGTGACGGGCGCAGCGCAGTGCTATTCGTGACTTGTGACGAAATGTTGTAGGCAGAGCTAAGTCCGTTTAACATCAGGTGGGCCTCGAGCTTTTTCCGTCACAATAACATAAAAAAAAATATACAATAACATAAAAACACGGTAAGTTGGTTACTTACTCGTAGATGCTATGATACCTGTAAATTTCATCCAAGGCGAGTGATCACAAGGCAAGGTTATGTTCTTCTCACGATGTGCTATCTACTGACATAAGGAATAATTATGCACTTTGTATTCTTTACGAGTACCCATCCAGACGAATGTCTGTCTGTAATTAATGTCTATGTCGTTTTACTCTCGTGAATGTTTAAACTACCTACGGTATTTATGTTAGTGTCGAACTTTTTTTTTTACAAAATATGGTACCGACTACACTGAAAAGTATGAAATAACTTCAAAGTCAAAATTATTTATTCCATTTAGGCGTCTACGACGCACTTATGACGGTCAATTACAAATTATAATATTGAAATATTCTACAATGTATTGCCACGTTCAGCAAAAATTGTCGGACCCATGCTGATTGAAAACACTCTGAGAACACATTTTCATGATCCGACTTCAACAAATTATGTGTTTTTCCGCAGAGCTACAGTATGGATTCCTTCAAAAAGGGTGTTAAAAGAGTCTTACAGGGTCGGCAACGCATTGGTAACGCCCCAAGTGTTGCAAATGTCCATAGGCGACGGTAACCGCTTACCACCAGGTGGGCCGTCTGCTTGTTTGCCACTCAATGACATAAAAAAAAATTTCATAGTAGCTTTCCGGGCGCGGCTCCGCCCGCGCGTAAGTCGGTTATCGCGCAAAAACATTAACCTCTTTTTGCGCAGTTGGATAAAAACTATCATATGTTTTTTCCCGGGTCTCAAACTATTTTCATACCAAATTTCATTCAAATCGGTCCTGTAGTTTTGGCGTGAAAGCGTAACAGACAGACAGTGTTACTTTCGCAATTATAATATTAATAGTAATGATTTTACAGTGTTTGAAGTCGGTTCCCTTTTTCGAAAAAAATATTTGTCCATCCTTTTTAGTGATTAATAATTAATTATTATTAATTAATTATTTAGTGATTTTATACGTTACTGGTTATTATAATCGATTTTCATTCACCTACAATACTTGTCACCGTCGACAAAACTTGCAACTACCAAGTCATCTATGTATCTCAAGCATTTTTCAGGAAGTTGAGTGTGCTTAAAAACTACTTGACCGATTTTGATGAAATTTATAAGTGGCTACCTCAGACGTATACCCTTTTAATGAAAAAATAATTATCAACATCGGAGTACTCTGTAAAAAGATATGCGTGGTCATACATAAAAAATATACGTGTCAACAGAGAACATCCCCCTTTTTTGGAAGTTGGTTAAAACATATTGCGCCGTAGGTATACAAGAGTCTTCATAGCGTTCCACACAAAATATGACGAACGCTACGCTACCGTTATTGGCAAAAAGAACTTAAGTGTGCTCGAGTAAATTCGCGATAAAATAATTAAATAAATTAATATTACACAAAAGTAAAAAAAAAATAAAACAATAGGAATTTGTAATTATAATTATAAATTAATTAAAAACAATAGGAATTTGTAATTATAATTACAAATTCGTGTTGTTATTTTTTTTTTGACATATATGTTATACACCGCAAACTTATCAAGATATGTTGATAAATACTAGAGTTACAACTGCTAGAAGATATTTTTAGAGCTATGTTCATAATTTTTTTTATCACGTAAATTGATTGTGATCTTGTTTTGGGATCAATAGGAATCTCATAAATATGATCAAAATTTACATATATTTTTTGTTTTGCCACAAACGTAATAGTACGGCTCAACTTATTTTTTAAAAGAACCTTATTTGGCTCCTCTCCTCGTCAGCTCCACCTTAAGAACACTTACACCTTTTTATTCTCAACCATGTGATACTCGAGATACGTAATTAAACAGACATTCAATAAATTAACTTATTTTATGTCATATTTTCATAAAAACTAACCTGAGTTGACATACTTATTAACTACGTATACCGGCTAGAACTCACGGTGTTTAGTCGTTATCTCCGACCGGTGTTCGAGCAGTAAAGACGCTCATTCTCAAGGAATGCGTGCAGCTTCGAGGGCCGCTAGACGCGCACTGCGGGCGGCTGCTCGCAACGCCCTCTGCGAAACTTGAGGAACGGCGGGCAGCAATGGCATCGCAGGCGTGGTAGGGGCGCGTCACTGTCACTATCTTCACTGCACTCGTCAAAAGTATGTGTAGGGTCTTCGCACAGTATTGCAATTACGTCTGATTCGCGGGTAAACAGTTTAGCACTGGTCGAGGCACAATTAAGCACGGGTTTCCACGCAGAAGGTAGATTCCAGCCACCGTCCCTATTTTATGTTATTGTGACGGAACAAGCACGAGGCTCACCTAATGTTAAGCGGACTAGCCTCTGCGTATAACAGTTGCATTTCGTTACAAGCGACGATGCAATGCGGCCGTCACCCTGATACATACAGTTGTCAACTCTTGCCTGTAATTTCACTGGCTCTCAAGGACTGCTGCCGGAACACACCGTTAGGTGCTTGGCGACAGATTTTCTACTTGAGGGTGGTAGCTAGCCAGGCGGGCATTTGCAAAGTGCCCTACCACCATGCTGTAACGACTGCTATCCTAAGACAACAACCGGGACCGACGGCTTAACGTGCCCTCCGTAGCACGGAAGCGCTCAGAAGTAATGTCACCAGCGGTCACCCATCCAAGTCATGACCGCGGCGGACGTTGCTTAACTTTGCTGATCGATTCAGAATGGCTAAGCAAACTTCGCTACGAGCGCTTCAAAATTTCTTTTGTTACGTCTTATATTTATTGTTTGTATTTTTGTGTCTTGTTATAAGAAATGTTTTTTGTATGTTTTTTGCTATAAAAAAAGCTTATTCTATTCTATTCTACATATTTTTTTTCCAAAATAACATGATATTATAGGCCCATTGAGCAACAGAAGTAGAAGGGACTGATCCATTTCACAATCACATAAATTGGTCAATAAGAAACCTTATAAGGTAAGCACGATTATCGCAAAAACCAAGAACAATACGCTTACTTCTTTTTAAATACACAATAGGCAAATTAATTCGATATGGGATTATCAAAGATTTCTTTAGCTTAGGCCAAGGCACTTGTGACGACCTCCAGTGAACAATTAAGGTTAGTTGTACGCAGTGATTGTTACCTGTGCCTAATACCGGCCACACACCAAACGATATCGAATGCGATTTGAGCTAAATATTCGAACGGTCTCGAGCAGTCGTCCCGTGTGCGAAGGAGATCGATTCGATTTTTCAAAACTGTAGTCTGTAGATGGCTAGAGTAAAAAATTGAATAGATAGCTGGAAACGGGGGAATATATGTATATTTGATTTCCCGTATCATTGTATCAGCCGGATAGTCTACTGATAAACACAGCCTCCCCCGTTAAGGGGGGATTTGATATAATCCCTGGTATGTTACCTTAAGTCGCCTCTTACGACGCTCACAGGGAGCAAGGGGGTTGACATTCTAGCCCGGCACCCCACGATGCGTATTTCTCGTATACACAACTCCTTTACATAGTAGCGTTTGTATTCACAATGATTTAGGCTGATGTGTTGACGGGCCACTGTTACATGGGCAATAAACTGTACATGTTCGAATGGAGTCGGTGATCGCATTCGATATCGTAAGATGTGTGGGACCCATTATAGATTCTGTGGGAGTGCGCCTACGCATAGCGAGGTCTCACTCGGCGTGGGGATATTCGTGTGTTTCAGCGCCTGATCAGATCTTCATTAAATTTAGTAAGTAGTTTGTATAAATAGAATTTCTGAATACCCACGATTCTGAATCACTAACTTACACTAACCCACACATTTATGGAGGACAATACAGGGTTATCGGTAAAATGCTAATAACCACTTAGGGTTGACTTCTGCTAGTCCTAACAAAAATTTTAATATGAAATTTTTATTGATTAGAGAGAAAAAAAAGTGTTTTTTTTACGGAATAACAAGGACCACCTGGTGTTAAAAGTCTCTTGTGCCTTAATGTATTATTTCATAATAATATGTTTTATAACTTTGCTCGATGTAAATATTCAAAACTATATTCAATAGGAGCACGGCGCAGTCCAGTGTTCCCGCGACGGGCACTCTCTACGGGCTCGGCTCGGAGTAAGCATTAAAACACAAAAAAAAAACTTAAAATGTTTGTTAGGACTAGCAGAAGTCAACCCTAAGATGTTGTACGCATTTTACCAATAACCCTGTATATTCGCCTCGGACGAGGACCGAACCCGATGTATAATACTGCGGCTGTCAAGTGGGAAATTTGTGGATTGCTATTTTGATATTGCTGAGTGGAATTATTAAGCTCATAATATCAGATAATAAACTTAATTACTTACATATTTAATATCAAGCGTTACAGTGAGGATTAGTTAAGAATTATTCATTAAATATATTCAAAAATATTTGTTATTTTATCGGCCAAATTTGTAGGGGTTGGATATATGGGTTAAAATTTTCATGCAGTGAAGCTCAAGCCGGCATGGCAGTGGGAATCGAACCCTGGACCTGCAGCACGGCAGACCACAGCTACTACCGCTCGGCTATCATTGCTTCAAAAAAGTATGTAGCCCGAGGTTTCAGTTCGCGGCCGCAGACAAAATATTTTTTTACGGTTTTTTTACCTCGGCCCTCTACTGTTCGTAAACTAACTCAAGGTACCTCACACACACTAATATTATTAATGCGAAAGTTTGTGAGTGAGATTATGAGAGTGGGAGTGTTTGTTTTTTACTCTGTGAAAGGGCCGATTTAGATTAAACTTTGCAATATAGATTGCTTAAGGTAAAGTGAGTCTCAAAAGGCAAATTTTGAACATGGTTTCAAGGAAGAGTGTACGCTTTATATATATTTATTATTCTTGAGGATATGACTAATACTATGCCTGATTCGAAAACACACTTATATATTACTCTCGATAGGAAAATTAACATTATTACACCTCCATAATTTCCCTTAGTTAAAATTTGTGTCTGTCTAGTAAATCGTATCAGTACAGATTTTATTTGTAATTATTATATAGCCCTGTGACTCAGCACCTGTATGATTTTTTCCGTTTTTAAAAAGCTCACTTTTACATGAATCATGTAAAAAATCGATCACACTATTTAATCCAAGCGCATCAAAGATAATGATGACAGTATAGCTTAATTCATAAATGGACGATATCGTCCACGCGGGTGCCAATGAGATCGATACTATTGCTTAGTTCTGTTTCGCTTACTCGCATGCGAATTGAGGTTTCTTTGTACTACTCCCGCAGTTTGACATTTTTCAAAGACCACTTCATTTTAAGTCCTGTATTAACTTGAATCCTTTTCATTATCATCACTTTTCATAACTGTCGATGCGGGTGAAACCGCGGGGTAAAGCAATAGTTATTACTTTTCGAAGCGCTCGTAGCGAAGTTTGTTGAATAAGGGTTAATGACCCTTCAGCTAAGTTAAGAAACGTCCGCCTCGATCATTACTTGGATGGGTGACCGCTGGTGACATTACTACTGAGCGTGCACGTGCTTCGGAGGGCACGTTAAGCCGTCGGTCCCGTTGTTGTCTTAGGATGGCAGTCGTTATAGCATGGTGGTAGGGCATTTTGCGAATGCCCATCTGGCTAGCTACCACCCTCAGGTAGAAAATCTGTCGCCAAGCACCCAACGGCGTGTTCCGGCAGCTGTTCTTGAGAGCCAGAATTCTAGGTTATCCAGAACAACATCTTCGACCACATCAGGTGAGATTATAGTCAATCAGCTAAATAATAACTAAAAAAAATTACACTATATCTTCTCTAATAAGTAATAACACGAAGACATCAGAGAGTTTAAATACAAATCTTAGGAAGACATAATAAAAATATGTCAGCTAACAACACGCAAGGACAAAGAGAATTTAATTAATAAGCGCAAGGATATAATTCTGAAAGTTTTGACGGTTTTATGCCAGATTATTATTATTATTAGCCTTAGGAAATTCATGCAAAATTACACCAAGTTTGAACACTTGTACTCAATAAAATAATAAATTACCAAACTATTTGCGTTTGCATGTAAAACGTTACGAAGGCACTTCTCTTAATCCGCAACCTTTAAATGTAAGGACCATAAATAGGTTACAAGAATTTTGTAACAAAACTTATCTAAGACTTCTGACATCGGAGTCTAAGATCAATTTTAACTGTACACTACATTGTATTGACGCCCTAAACAAAACTTGAAATTCTGCCTATTTGCAGCCATAAACCCGCTGCCAAGATAATAAACACTTACTCTTTATCATTCATACAAACTATTTATATTCATTTTAAACCTTATATCCATAACGATTAACACTACTTCAGAGAAATTGTCCACTTTCGAACGCACGTTAAGTTTGTCACGAACCCGGCGTACAAATGAATCGTAGACAACTTCAGTTAGATTCCAAATGCCATGCGCGAGAGTCGCTCGCACGCACGCACCGCGAAATCCTCATTGAAATACAGAAAAAACACCGTTATATTTCAAATATAAACCGTAAACAACAACAGTGTAAACAAAAGTGATGTTCAAACGATAAATTTCAAGTGAAAGTGATTCTGAGAGAACTGTCAGTGCACAAGGCCGTATTCGTTACAAATGTTGAGCAAAACCAACGTCAGACAAACATGGAAGACGTGTACACAATAAAAGTTAAAACAAAACCTGATACGAGGAATTTGTATCCATCTGAAAGGCGGTATTCTGCTTCAACTGTGTCTGGACTAGCTTGGGTACACATAGCTTTGGCAGCTACGTCTTTTTTACTTGCATGTTTGGCTTTGGTGAACCCAAACGTCGAGACAGAAGACAGTAAAAACTCCACAGTAAACGATGAGGCTTACAATTATACAGAAGAATTTACGAATAAGACGGTGCTTGGAGATGAGCAGTACGGAAATAGCTATATTTTAGTGATAGCGCCGAGTTTGATAACAGTTTTTGGATTGGCGGCAGGCGTCGCTAGTATTCTAGCTTCGGTACGATGGTATGTAGATAGAAATATAACATGGTTGTTCGCGATGTCTGTTTTATCAACGTTGGTGTCCTTTGTGTCGTTTGTGCTAATAGCTGCCTGGTTCGTGACTACATCCGAAGGCGATATAACAGATTTTTACAAAGATAAAGTGCCCTTTAAAGACTTCATTGTAGTAAAACACACGGATGTGCTTGTAAAGAACGAATCACATATGATTATCTCTTTAAATAGCAAGACTGAAGACGAAACTTCACACAGTTTTACTAAACGAGTGCTCAGTATCAATATTTTGATAGCCGCATTCTTGGAGTTGCTGTGGTCTATATTGAGCGTTAAAATATCTTATAAAGGCATGAGAAGTAATTACAAAGAAGACAATGAAAGGAGAGGCAATTGTATATCAGTAGTTACGAAAATTAAAGGGAACGACATGCGAAAGATACCAAGAAACAAACTTGTGCCCCCTAAACCAGATTTAATCGAACACTATCCAAGTAGGAAGATTAAGAAAATCTTCCTAGCTCAAGACGACAATGGGTTTTATTTAAAAAACCAAAACAATAAGACTAAAAACACGGAAACGAGTTCCGAAATCTACAAAGAACGGATGATGAGTTTCTTAAATAGATGTGCTTCTTTAGAAGGCATTTCTAATCCGGAATTGAACACCCCGAGCGTTAACTCCGAACCTGTACTTAATACTATACCAGAAGCATCTAGTATAGAAGTCCAAAGAGCACAAGACGATGTCAAAGCAAGTCCAACTCACGTGAGCTGGGGCGACACTCCAGACCATACAATTTACAATCAAAACACGTTGAATTTGGAAAAGATTTTCAATTTTAAGAAGGAAAAAGCCGATGTTGATGATAAAGAATAAATTATTAACATAGTTAAAGGAAAGTTATGTGCGTGCAAATTTCTAAAGTGAATATCTAAGTGAAACAGTGCGACGTTTGTGAAGTGAGTAATGTTGCATGATTTAAGGCATTTAACGACGTAATGGAGGCGTCGCAAATAGTGAATTCTCAGTGAAATGAGATTTTAACCCAGTCAACAATATTATTTCCTAGCGTTTCTCAATTAACTATTACAAATAGCAATTGAATTAATTACTTTAGATTTTAATATTTTTATGTTTGCAATGACGCAATCTCTGCGGATTACATTACAAAATTACAAATTTACGCGAGGAAAAATTTAAGTCATGTGCTATTTTCATGACTTCGAACTAGCTAACATGACAATGAGTCATAACTAAAAATTTTCCTATCTTTCTTTAACCAACGTATTGGGACGCGGGACGCGGGTTCGAATCCCGCACATGACTTTCGCGATGTTTCCTTTCGTTTTGTAATTACTTTAGATTTCGTTGCGCATATTTTAGTTTAGTTATACCACATGAATAAATAACCGTTATTTATTAATTTGGTTATAATGACCACATATCGACGCTGGAAAGCGCAAAGCACCTACCTACATTTACTCTATGGTCACGGCTGCAATCAATCCTTAAAACATTAAAACCTTTTTACTTTGTAGGGTACGCAAAAGCTCCGCTCAGTGATCCGAATCTCATAGGTTTATGGCTCGTAAAATATAGACAATAGCGTGTTTTTGTAATATTTTTAGGGCAGACCTGTTCACTCACGAATGCAGGGTGGGCACGCCCTTTAACAGAAAATCATTGATGCCTGTCGAAAAAACGGATGAGATAGGTTTATATATACTTATGAGATTTCATTTTTAAATGTTTTTCACACCCGTATTACGTACATAAATCAATTGAAATTATGTTACGATATGAAATATTTTTTATCACGCGCGATTTGAAAAGGCTTCATTTATAATAAACAATCTTTTCGGTTTATGGGTAACGAAATAACACGCCAGAAATTTCAACAACGGCAATAATAGATATTGCTGGACTGACTTTGTTTAGTGGTAAGGCATTTTGCGAATGCTCACTTGGCAAGTTCAAGTGGAAAATCTGTTGACAAGCACCTAACAGCATCGAGAAATACATCACACGCTCTTTCCTTGAAAACCAGTTGTAGCTTAATGCTAGTTAAGCTGAAGCAGTTCTTTCGATACATATGTAGTTTTATCATATTTTATATACAAAATGGATTGCATAGTGGTAGGGTATTTTGCGAATGCCCGCCTGGCTAGCTACCACCCTCAACTAAAAAATCTGTCGCCAAGCACCCAACGGTGTGTTCCGGCAGCTGTGCTTGAGAGCCAGTAATTCTAGGTTAGCTTGAACAACATCTTCGAACACATCAACACTTACCATCAGTTGAGATTGTGGTCAAAGGCTAACCTATCATGAATAAAAAAAAATGTTTAAACTCGTTGATATTTAGCATGCATATAGTCTTAAGCCTAAAACGTTTGTTTCTGGTTTGCCAGTTATTCGTTTTAATATAATTTAGCATCTCTTACTGTAAAAATCGAATTTGCCAACAAAACAATTTTTCAAAATAATTTCGAAAACTGGCAATCCAGAAGCATAGATTTTAGACTCAAGGCCTGTACTGTACTGTAGTCTGTAACAGCCGGATCGTCCACTGCTGAACACAGCCTCCCCTATTAAGGGGGTATTTGCCATAATCCCCACGCTTGGCAGGCGTCTTGGAGATCGCAGTGTAATTTGGCAGTTCTTTAGAAGGCGCTGCTGCCCACCTTCCAGTATTTTTCCCTTAGTCGCCTCTTACGACACCCACGGGATTATATGGGGAGGTGCAATACTAACCCGGCACCCCACGGGGACCGGCACCTCACGGGGCAAGGCTCAAGGCCTTGGTATGAAATATTTTATCGAGTGTGAACACTTGGTATTTAAAATATGATGAAACTAAGGTTATATGGAAAGACCTACTAGCCTTAAAAGTTTGCCATTTTCGACCACATCAACACTTAACATCGTGAGATTGATGTTAAAACTATCCTATCGGTTATTAGGTAAAGTAATATTGTTAATAGCACAAATATATTTTAGCTCAAAATTGCTTCAGGGTTAATTAAAGAACCGATTTCGACACCCAAAAACGTAAAATGATATGTTGAAGTGTACCGACTTGGTGGTGCTCAAAAAATGGAACCGACTTCAACACTCAAAATGTGAAATAATTTGTTGAAGTCGGTACCACGATTGTTCAAAGTACCTATTACCACAATATTGTTTTTGTGACCTTACTACTTACAGGGTCGATTGTCATTCACTGTCAATAACTGAATCATCAAGATAGGAAAACACTTTTCGGTTATTGGAGTGTTCAAAAACGACTTGACCGATTTTGACAAAATTTACGCGGAATCATCAAAATCAGTTCACCTAGTCGAAAGTTCTGAGGCAACAGACATTTAAAAAAATACGCGTCAATTTGAGAACCTTCCTTATTTTGAAGTCAAAAATAAAGTAAGGTCTTTTCGGGCAAGCCTATAACTTTTTTTTACCCGGGAAAATCCTATAACCTAACCTAACAGTATATCCCGGCAGCAGTAATTGACAGTCAATACCTTACCTTACAAGCTCGGAAAGAAGTTATTTTTCATTCGAAATGTGCGTGGGAATCTACATTTTGTTATCCGCTAGCGTGGAAAAGGATATTAAAATTCAAACCTGTATAAAAATTCCATAAAATGAATTGAAGTAAATTATTACAAATTTTTGTAAAGTTACTTAAATTTTGACTATAAATAAAACGGAAATTTACTCGTTATTTAAGCAGATTTTCTAGTATTTTCCTACTGTAGTTAGGTGAAAAATTGAGTGTTGCGCTCGGCAGCATATTTATATTGCGTATCGTACCTTTGAAAACTTCGGTACGCTCAGAATTGTTTAGTTTGGACTTCTCGCGTTATTCTTGGTTCAATCGTAGTATCCATTGCTTCGTCAGGTCAATAACAATTTCTATTTTGAGTGGTGATTATAGGTATGCTCAATTGCGCAATAGGATTGTATCATTCGCCAAAGGAGTAGTCAAAAAATCAATTTTGATCACTTCCTGAACAATAGTTATTTATTATGCAAGGCTGCATAGTTGTTTGGCGCGAATACTTATATAGAAACATTAGGAGGCGAAGAATCCTATGTTTAAAAATATAATCTTGAGCGTTGCGAAGGTTTCAAAGGTACAATTTTGAAGCAGTGAGTGACAAGGAATGGCATTGGCTAGGACTGCCACGCAGCAGGTCAATGGTTCGAATCCTGCCGCGGGCTTGAGCTTCACCGCATGGTGGAAGGGCATTTTGCGAATGCCTGCCTGGCTAGCTACCACCCTCAAGTAGAAAAGCTGTCGCCAAGCTCCTAACGGTGTGTTCCGGCAGCGGTCCTTGAGAGCCAGTGTATTTACAGGCACATGAGGCTTAACAACTATGTCTCAAGCTGACGGGCGCAGTGCAATTCGTGACTTGTGACGAAATGCATCTGTTATAGGCAGAGGCTAGTCCGTTTAACATCATGTGGGCCTCGAGCTTGTTCCGTCACAATAACATAAAAAAAAACGAGACAAAAAAGTCTATGATCCGCGGAAATCACTTTTATCCACCTCACTGAGGAAATTGCTTATGTGCAAAAAAAACAGCTTAAATAAAATCGCAATAAGTATTAATTTACATTAAAAATAAATATTAATAATCGGTTATACTGAGATCTATAATGTTTTTTGTAACAGTTATAAAAGTTATAAGTAATTGTTCGAATTTTAAAATGCTTTTTATCCGCTAGCGTGAAAAAGCATTTTAAAATTCGAATAAATTACTGGCTCAAGAGACTATTAATAGGTGGTCGTCGTAATTAATCCGTCACTAACACATTAAATACGGAACCCTAAAAACCGGCCAAGTGCCAGTGGGACTCGCGCACGAAGGGTTCCGTACTGTCCATTATCTATAACCTAATCTTGCTAGTTGCACTTTTCGCAGTGTACGATTGAGTGATTGTCACCTTTAGGTATTAGTATCGAGCAAGGAGCGGTAAAAAAATCAAGTTTATTGTATAGAAGCGTGTAAATTTCAACTGTCTAGCTATCACCGTTCTTGAGATACAGCCTGGTGACAGACGGACGGACGGACAGCGAAGTCTCAGTAATAGGGTCCCGTTTTTACCCTTTGGGTACGGAACCCTAAAAAATCAATAAAATAAAATAAATAAAACATTCATCTCAAATGTTTGTTAGGAATAACAGAAGTCAACTCTTAAGAGGTTGTTAGCATTTTTCTAATATATATTGGGCTCAAGGTCATGCTCGCTAAATCAGCTATTATGAACAAGTGTAAAGGTATGAGTACCTAAGTAGGTATTTAAAATAAAACGAAACGTTTGTATGGAAAGCGTAAACACTAAACTTAAATAAATTCCTTACTATTTCGGTCCAGACTTGTTTAGTAAATATATACTATAACCAGTATAAATATTTATTTTCGCGCCAATTCAACCACGTGATTTTTTATTTTTTTTTATGTTATGGAGTGGCAAACAAGCAGGCGGCCCACCTGATGGTAAGCGGTTACCGTCGCCTATGGACATTTGCAACACCAGGGGCGTTACCAATGCGTTGCCGACCCTTTTAACACCCTTTTTGAAGGAATCCATACTGTAGCTCTGCGGGAAAACACTAGATGGAAGATCATTCCACATTTTAACATTTATTTTTAACCTACTTAAAAAAGGAGGAGGTTCTCAATTGGAATGTAGTTTTTGTGTCTGTTACCTTATAACTTTTTACAGGGCGATTTTGATGGTTTTTTTATAATCGAAAGCATGTCATTATCGGTGCATGTCATGAGATCCAATTTAAATGTCATTCTCAAATCAGGTGACGTCTCCTGAATCTCCTGATTGAGTTCCAGTAGTGTGCGTATGTGCGTCTACTGCATGCTTGTCTACCTGTCTTTGTCATTCATTAAAATGTATCGTATACAATGGAAGTGTAGCTGTGTGCGTTATATGCTTGTGGTAAATTTTCTCCATATTAGACTGTCGTGATATTAGAGCGTTCCCGATGTTGTTTTATATATAGGGTTATTGGTAATATGCTAAAAACCTCTTAGGGTTGACATTTGCTAGTCCTAAGAAACATTTTGAGATATATTTTTTTGTTTTGTTTTTTTTTGTGTATTAATGCCTACTCCGAGCCAAGAGCGTTCACCGCAGCAACACTGCACCGCGCCGTGCTCCCTTTGAATAGAGTTTTGAAAATTACGTCGAGCAAAGTAATAAAAAAATATGAAATAATACATTACAGGCACAAGAGACTTTTAACATCAGGTGGTCCTCGTACTTATTCCGCCAAAAACATATAAAAAACACGAAAAAAATATTTTAAAAAACATTTTTTTTTCAAAACAAAAAAAAAATTATCTCAGAATATTTCTTAGCGCTAGCAGATGTCAACCCTAAGAGGTTGTTAGCATATTACCAATAACCCTGTATATCGACTAGCGATCCGCCCCGGCTCCTCTTAGGAGCAATGCTGATATAAATAATCTATAATATCTTCGATATATACATTTTAATTACATGCTGTAAATGACTGTATTCATCTACGAGTATATTAAATGCACAATGTATAGGTACTTAATAAGATAAGGATTAATACTGTATTGCTTAAAATCGATTATTGTTGGTTACCCTTGAGAGATAGACATATACCATCTCTACTTTTTTTGTAGACCTTTTTAAGATGTACAATTCTGTAGTACATTATTTTGATCTATCTCGAAGGGTTCAGCCAGCGTTTGCAATGTAAGGGCAACAAAAAGTTTTTATTTACGATATCACATTAGAAACCTCTAAAATTATCAGTGTTTCTCGAATATATTATGCTTGTTTCATACATATAAACCTTCTTTGAATTACTCTACCTATTTAAAAACATCATCAAAATCCGTTGGGTAGTTTTAAAGATCTAAGTGTATATGTATAGGGACAGACAGACAGCGAGAAGCGACTTTGTTTTATATATTATGTAGTGATGATATACATTTATTTTTTCGATATAAACACTAATTTGGTTTTAACTTTTTCCTCATGTATAAGAAAACTCGGCCAAGTGCGAGTCGGACTCGCGCACGAAGGGTTCCGTACCATTAGCTATACAACATAAAACTTCATACATTAACCTTTTGTTGTTTTAACGTGCGCGAGTCCGACTCGCACTTGGCCAAATTTTTGTATATTTTGTTGTTACAGCGGCAAGAGAAATACATCGTCTGTGAAAATTTCAACTGTCTAGCTATCACCGTTCTTGAGATACAGCCTGGTGACAGACGGATGGACAGACGGACAGCAAAGTCTCAGTAATAGGGTCCCGTTTTTACCCTTTGGGTACGGAACCCTAATAAAAACGAGATTACTCATGTACTTTGACATAGAGAAATAATAAATGATTGTCCTATTCATTTATCTATGACTTAGATAAGCCACATAATTATATTTATATGACTCTAGTTTCGACCACATCCGGTGGTCTTTTCAAGGAGTGTTTTGCGAGACCTCGCGGTAACGTCTTGCTTTGCAACGTTTATTCTTATCAATTGTAACTATGTAATAAGTATTGATTGAACAGCCGGACCTAAGTCTAATTGTAGGTACTGTAACTGTAACAGTCGGATCGTCCACTGCTGAACACAGCTTCCCCTATTAAGGGGGTATTTGCCATAATCCCCACGCTTGGCAGGCGTCTTGGGAATCGCAGTGTAAGTAGGCAGTTCTTTAGAAGGCGCTGCTGCCCACCTTCCAGTAGTTTTCCCTTAGTCGCCTCTTACGACACCCGCAGGATTATATGGGGAGGTGCAATCCTAACCCGGCACCCCACGGGGCTCTAACCGCACCCCACGGGACCAATTGTAGGTACTAAAACTAATCTACGAATAAATATGTTAAGAAGTGTAACTCTCAAACAGCCACCGCGTTGACTTCGGACCAAATTTAATAAAACACGCCCAATCTTCGAAACTCAATTGGCTTAGATAGGCCGTACTCCACTTGACGCCAATAACGTTAGTATCGATAATTCTGACTACATTTTGCGTCTATGGTATATTTAATTCCATAGATTTAATATAATGACACAATGTGGTCGAAATTATCGAAAATAACGTTATTGGCGTCAAGTGGAATACGACCTTAATTGATTTGGCGCTTAGAAATGATCGCATACGATTGGACGCGTCGAGGTTGTTGCGCCGCACGGTAGTTTAATAAACTACGCCCGCCGTGGTAAGGTTTGCGTTCTGCTGTTTTGTGCTTCACTTACATTTCTTTACATATTTCTACGTATACCTCCTATATCGTATTTCAAATCATGAGAACAACGTGTAAGAAACCCGAAAATACCTAACTTCAATGATACAATATCGCAGAAAGTGAAATTAAAGTCGATATACCGTGACGATTGTGTTAGACATTGAGAAACTTAGAAAGTGTTATCGAATACTTTACGAACTGTAAAATATTAACATTACGAGTGTTGAAAAGGCACTTTTTATCGTCAGTCTGACTCCAATAGTCTGGTTGGAGGCTACTTAGTCTTATGATGGTCAAAAATTATTATCCCGCGGTTCAATTTACGCAAATATGCCATGATTGCACTGTTTGCACGCAAACGCTCGGTTCCTAGCGTGCTAGCTAACACCATGATAGCAATATGATCAAACTCAAATTTTGATAGATGAATAAGGAGATTTGTTTTGTGTGGTTAGAATTTTTTATACGTAAAACAATCTTGTTCACAATATGTTTGGAAATGAAATACTTCTAATGTCGATGATATTTTGGGTCAATTGCGAAATATCAAAACGACAATTAGCGGATGTTATAAGCGCAGCTGCTAATCGGTTCACATTCTTTATATTTTCGTATTTCAGTTATGAACGTTTGCAATGTATTCAGCGAAAGTAGTGTTAGCGTGATTTAAACCGTAAAGTTGATAAGGCGCCGGGACTACAGAGAGCGTTCTCGAATGACTTCCGCTTTCTGCGGCTGCGTGCGCTGTGAAGTATGCAATCGCTTCGATGCACACACAACAGCTGTCAGATTGCGGCAGACAGAGAACGCACGTTCTATCTATTGAGTCAGTTGTAGGGTAGAATCTTTGTAGTAAAAGGATGTAACTTTTGTCATAGACAATGTTGTCTAGCAACGATTTGTTATTCGCCTCTTGTTATGTCAATGTAGAAGACACATATTAAATTGAAAAACTTGGACTCGTAGAACTCTCAACCCAGAACTGACGCTCGCTGTGGGCCCGGCGCCTTAGAGCACAACTTGCATCTCTTTTCACCATTTCGATGGCAAGGGGACCTGGTAGACACGGGTTCGATACCCGTGGGTCAAGAAAACAAAATATTGTGCTTTTAAATTTGTCTATGTAAACTATTAGGTAGTTTTAAGTCAATACTTATGTATTTAGATCTCGTAGGTATATTATAAATATATTGGGATGTATAATTATTAAAACAATGTCTTGTATTTGCATGAAGGGGTACAAAAATCATCTAGGCTGGATAGGTCGATTTATTTTTGTTTTTTTCTCTGGACTTGCGGCCCTTCTGTCCATAGCTATAACCACTTGGCTATATAAACTGTTCTTCTAACATAAGACACATACGTCTAACCTCAATATACAAAAGCCGTTCGTACAGGTCTAACCGGTTAGTGCACTAGATCTTGACCGGCAACTCGAAGTGCCTAATAAAAAACCAGAAGGTTCACTCTGCAAAGCCATTCCAATAAAAAAGCGACACTAGCTACGAAGCAATAAAGTGCACTTCAGCTCGCAAAGCAAGGAATACCTAATATTTATATTCACCTACAAGCCGCCTCTCTTTCTGTGCACGCATAGCTCTGATCTCTTCTAACGCGGCTCGCACGCACAATAATCCCTTCCGGACGGATACGGCGATGTACCTAAAGTGCGGAGTGAGCCAGGGCTGGTAGTGCCAGCTTTATACAGGCAGTTGGCTGACGTCTTCGCCGTTCGTTTATCATCATCTGTCTAATTAATCTCACCTATTTTCTGTACGTTTAACCTATCATACTCTCAAGTAGAAAATCTGTCACCAAGCACCTTACGGTGTTCCTGTAGCTCTCCATGAGAATTAGTAATTCTAGGTAAACCTGAACAACATCTTCGACCATCACTTACCATCGATGAGATAGTGGTCAAAGGGTAGCCCTATCAGCTAGAAATAAATTAAATGAAACCCAAGGACATCATATGGAATATAAATAAATCATATTGTATATTTTCATTTCGGAAATCCATTTTGTACTTATCAGTACGCACAATTTTCAAATCAAATCATATCGACTTAGCCTACCAAGCGTGCCACAATGCTTCAGGGTTGTCGCATATATATAAATTATCCAAATTACTAGTAAGTTTAAGAAAATCCATGACATTATGTACATATATACCTACTTATTAATTATATTAAATACTTATTTCACTAGCAATAAGAGACTGAATATTTTATATTTTTATAAAATAAACTTATGATTTTAATTGTTGGTTTCATTATATTTTAAGGCAGTGTATACTTTTTTTAAGTTATTGTGACGGATCAAGCTCGAGGCCCACCTGATGTTAAGCGGACTAACCTCTACCTATAATAGATGCGTGTCGCCACAAGTCACGATTTGCACTGCGCCCGTCACCTTGAGTCATAGTTGCCAAGTCTCGTGTGGCAGGTTAGGTGCTTGGCGAAATATTTTCTACTTGAGGGTGGTCGCTAGCCAGGTGGGCATTCGCAAAATGCCCTTCTACCATGCGCGAGAAACTCACCACAAACTCCGCCCTCGGCGGGATTCAAACCATGGACCTGCTGCGCGTCAGTCCATAGCCAATGCCCTGAGCCATAACTGCTTCAAACTTTCTAATACTGAAGTCCGGTATAGTTGAGTTGTCAACAGGGGTAAGCAATCCCTAAAAATATCCCTATTAATGGACTCCTAGTACTTTGGCAGTTTAACTACCGAAGTTATTGATGTACTAAGTAATTTTTTTAATATTTTTTGTTTGCGATAACGCATGTTCTGCGGATTAGGTACATTACAAATTTACGAGACGAAAAATTTAAGTAATGTGCGGGATTCGAACCCGCGTCCATCCACCCGTTCAGCCGGGGTATGCTCTAATCCAATTGAGCTAACATGACAATGAGTCCATAACTCAAACTTTTCCTATCGTTCTTTTTAACCATCGTATTGGGATGGAGCGACATCTATAGTTCAACTTACGTTGCACTGATGAGCTGTGATTGAGTTGAACTGTGATCATTGTGTTAGCTCAATTGGATTAGAGCATACCCCGGCTAAAGGGGCGGATGGAAGAGGTTTCGAAGCCCGCACATTACTTAATTTTTTTCTCTCGTAAATTTCTAATTTTGTAATACTAAGTACATACTTACAAACTTACATTAAGCTACCTCTATACTATTAATATTGCCCCGTGGGCTGCCGGGCTGGAATGTGAACATTCCTGTGGGTGTCGTAAAAGGCGACTAGGAGTAAAAAACCAGAAGGTGACCAGCAGCGCCTTCTGAGGAACTGATATCAAAAACTGCGATCCCCAAGGCGCCTGCCAAGCGTGGGGATAATGGCAAACACCTCATAAGTGGCGAAGGCTATGTTCAGCAGTGGACAATGCGGCTGATACATGTGTCTTGGTCGGTACCACTGCAGTGTCAGATATTGTCGCGAAGATGGCTGGCTGATGCTTCCGCCATTCACAAAATTACTACTCTAGGGCAGTCATTAATAGGCGCGTCGAGCGAAGCGAGCAAGAGCGTATTAGGTTACTTGTGCCTACGCGCGAGCGGAGCAAGGGAAGCGAGCGTGCCGCAGTAGCAGTCGTCGATGCACCAGAAAAAGTTAGGCAAGTAAAAGTGTTATTGATCCAAGTAGTTTTTGACGCAACGATGGCCGAGCGGTAATAGGTATGGACTGCGGCGCCGCAGGTCCATGGTTCGATACCCACCGCGGCCTTTATCTTCACCGCATGGTGGAAGGGCATTTTGCGAACTCTCGTCTGGCAAGCTAAAACAACTCAAGTAGAAAATCTGTCGCCAAGCACCCAACAGTGTATTCCGTCAGCAGTTCTTGAGAGCTAGTAAAATTTTGAAGCGCTCGTAGCGAAGTTTGCTTAGCCGTTCTGAACCGATTAGCAAAGTTAAGCAACGTCCACCGCGGTCATGATTTGGATGGGTGACCGCTGGTGACATTACTACTGAGCGCTTCCGTGCTTCGGCGGGCACGTTAAGCCGTCGGTCCCGGTTGTTGTCTTAGGATAGCAGTCGTTATAGCATGATGGTAGGGCATTTTACGAATGCCCGCCTGGCCAGCTACCACCTTCAAGTAGAAAATCTGTCGCCAAGCACCTAACGGTGTGTTCCGGCAGCTGTCCTTGAGAGCCAGTAATTCTAAGTTAGCCTGAACAACATCTTCGACCACATCATCACTTACCATCAGGTGAGATAGTGGTCAAAGACCAACCTATCAGGCATAAAAAAAAAATTACAGGCACATGAGATTTAACAATAACAACTGTCTCAGGGTGACGGGCGCAGAGCAATTCGTCACATGACGAAATGCTTCAATTATAGGCAGAGGTTAGTCCGCTTAACATCAGGTGGGCCTCGTGCTTGCTCCGTCACAAACACACAAAAAAGTACTTACCTGTTATTTTAAACGGCTGAATATCATTCAGGCCACTAGTCGAACGGCTTCGATGAGTTAATTTAACGGCTAATTGAGTTGTTTTAAGTTAAGTTAGTTAAGTTTCCCGGAGCTGTAGCGCGTCTGGGATGTTTTTGAGGCGCGCATTGATACATTCAACGCAATCCAGCGTAAAAGGGTAGCGTCATTCATGTTCAGAGTTGACAGATGTCAAAACGCCATTGTAAGGAGTCTGGCAGACTGCAACCTACCAACGTTGGTTGGCCACCTATATTTGTTTTCTTTTCTTTCCATTTTATTCTATTTTATTATGAATATTATTTTTTTGTACAATGGATCATGAATCTGAAATATTTCTATTATTATTATTTTACACCGTTGCCAGTAAAATCTTGTGTTAACTTTAAACTAGCCCTACATTGGTTCGAATCCTTTTTTTTTTTTTTTTTTTTTTTTTTTTTTTATTCGTGTGGAAAATGCCTTTACGCATATTCGCCCACCAAAGGGGTGGGGTATGTCGGGCTCGGCACCAACTACTCCCACAGCAGCAAGTGCCCCTACCGACTAAAAACCACACGGTGTTTCTACGAGACGCCTTAATGCATTGGGCCGCGGGAACGCTTTAGAACTCTACCATGGCCCACGCAGCGTTGACCCACTTTGGGTCCCAGCCCCATGAGGCGAAATTGGATCTACTTCGCCCTCGTCGTCCTTGAGGGGCACGCGGAAACACCGCGCGCGCCACCTCGAGGTCGTTGTTGTGGCGGTAGTCACCCCTTGGACTACCGCCGGACCTCGGTTATGGGGGATGCAGGAGGGCATAGAGTCTCCTCCGCTGCCCTGTTCTCCGTTGGCGGATTGGGAGGTTTGAAGTAATCTCCCGCTCCCTTTCCGCCACCTCCTTCAGTGACATCACCTCTTCACAGAATGAGATGCCTGCGTTCCACGATGTCTCATTCTCCAGCATGGCTTTAATCAAAGCCGGAAGCGACACGTCGTCCCCCACTGCTGCATTGAGTACACTACGCTGTGCAGCCCACGCCAGGCACATTTCTAGAGTGTGTTGCGCTGTGTCTTCCCCGCAATCACAGTGATGGCATTCGGTCGTTGGCTCCCTTCCGGCTATTTTGCACAGATACTTGCCGAAGCAGCCATGCCCCGAAAGCATCTGTACAAACCGGAAGGTAAGCGACCCATGTGCCCTGTCCAGCCAGTCCTGCAATACTGGGCGAACCGCCTCAACTGTCCAGCTACCAGACCTGGGATGGGCCAGCCGCTCCCTCCATTTTTCTAGCATGGAGCGTCGGGCATGGAACTTCCACGCTTCAATCACCCCAGGCGAGGGGTGCTCAGCTCGGAGGCGAAGCCCTACACGCCAATAGTACATCGACGAATAGTACTCCGCCTCTAGATCCCACGGAGGGGAACCCGCCAGCAAGCACGCCGCTTCAAAAGAAATGGTGCGGTAGCCACGAATAACACCGATGGCCATTACCCTTTGAGATCTCCTCAAGAGGGCAATGGATTTCTCCGTTAGGGCGTCCTCCCAGATGGGGGCACCATATAACGCCATCGACCGCACCACTCCCAGATATAAGCCACGGCTGCTAGCGTTTGGTCCCCCGAGATTGGGCAACAGCCGCTTTAGTGCGGCCGCAGCACTCAACAGCCTAGGAGCAATGCGCCTGAAGTGCGCCAGGAAGTTCCACCTAGCATCAAGGGTGAGTCCGAGATAAATAATCTCGGATCCAATCTCGATGCGCGTGCCGCTAAAAATGATATGGGATCCTTGCGGCGGGGCACGACGTGGTCCGTGAAAACACACGGCCTGTGACTTGCTGAGGGCCACTTGGAGTCCCAGTGCACCAATCCTGCTGACGACTGACGCTAATGTCACGGTGGCTAGACGGGCAGCATCCTCAAATGTCTTTCCCCGGGCTGTGACAAGCGTATCGTCTGCATAGCAGGTAATGCCGGCGCCCGGATCGAGATCTCCCCGTAATACCCAGTCGTAACCGATGTTCCACAAGAGCGGACCAAGGACTGATCCCTGTGGAACACCGCACGACATCGCTGTCCTCTGGGTACTGCCATCTCTCACAGGATACGAGATGTACCGTTCCGAGAGGTAGGCACTTACAATTCGGCTGAGGTATGGAGGTACTCGGTGAAATCGCAACGCCTCCCGTATACAGGCCCAGGGCAAAGAGTTAAATGCATTCGCTATGTCTAAAGACACAGCGAGCATCACTTCTCCCTGGGCTACAGCGTCGTCCGAGTACGCTCTGACACGCCTGATGGCGTCGATGGTAGACCGGCCTTCTCGGAAGCCGAATTGGTGAACAGACAGATCCGGACCCACACCGCCAAGATGCTTATTGAGGCGAGCCGCAATAATACGCTCGAATAGTTTGTCCGCCTCATCCAGCATCACTATGGGGCGGTAGGCGGAAGGAGAATCTGCTGGTCTTCCGTCTTTCCTCAGTAAAACTAGCCTGCCCGTCTTCCACAGTGAAGGGAACTGTCCCAACTCTAAACAGGTATGCAGTAGCCTGCGGAAACGATCCCCTAGCGCTTCCAGCGCCAAGACCCAGGCTTTACCCGGAATTCCATCGGGCCCTGGAGCCTTGTTTTTGGCCCTCAGTCTGAAAATAGCTGCGCTAAGCTCTCCCTGCGTTACAGGTGGCACCTCTGCAGCTCCCTCCTCCTCCGTTAATTGCGAAGGTGCCATTGCTGGAGGCGTAGTCTCAGCTATGTGCGGGAAAAGAGATGAAACCACACTGTCCAGCAAATGAGGTGAGAGACTCTCTGTCAGAGGTGGCGCCCATTGCCGGATCTTCCCTCGAATCAGCTTATACGGGCGACCCCACGGATCTCGACTGAGACTTTCTAAGAGCTCGGCTTTTGCTTCGGCCTTGGCGTTGCTGATGGACAGCTGTAGGGACCTAACCGCGGCCCTGTAGATCTCATAGAGCCGTTTTTCTTCCTCTTCGTCACGGTGGCGACGTCTGCGGTGCCTAGTATACTGGCGTCTTGCTTCCACGCAGCTGATGCGAAGGTTTGCAATGTCCTGAGACCACCAGTAGACTGCGCGCCTTGGAGATCGGCCTTTGGCTCGCGACATGCCCGCATTGCAAATTTGCGACATGGCGTCCTGGAACCATTCGGCCTCCTCCTCAACCTCCACTGGGACATCCGAAGGGGACTGCCAGGCTTGAACTATTGAGGCTTCTATGATCAACTCTCTGTCCAATGACTTTAGCACCCATCGGGGGGACCTACAAGGCCGACGAACGACTGGGTCCCTTGCAGATTGGGATACGTCAAATCGAACATATAAATGGTCGGATGACGTCTCCACTTCTTCCACGACCCGCCAACCCTTAATAAGACGTGCGACGGAAGGGGACGCGAACGAGAGGTCGATAATGGACCCCCCATTATGCCGTACACACGTGTTAACTGACCCTCGATTCAAAACCAGGAGGCCAGTCATTGTCGCCCATTCCTCTAAAGCCTCACCACGCGCATCAGTCGCTGGGCTTCCCCATGCCAAAGATTTGGCATTGAAGTCACCCACGACGAGTGCCGGACGGGGTAGAGTTTGCCCAATGAGGGCCCCTACACTTCCAAGGAACGATTCAAACTCGGCGAGGCTTTTGTTCGGCGAGAAGTACACCCCGATGAGGACAGTCTCCCTCCACTGCACCGCAACGTATCCCCGGCCCCTCGCAATAATCAAGAGAGGTGGAGCAGCACCAGAAGACACTATGGCAACCGAGCCGTCTACGTCGCCTATCCAGTTATCTCGGGGAAGAACGAAGTAGGGGTCCGCAACCACAGTGATCTCAATCAACCATTCCGCCATAGTTTGCAGAAGCAAGTCCTGTGCAGCTGCACAATGATTAATGTTCGCCTGGAGAAAGCGATGAGCCATAATCAAATCAATTAGTGATCATCGCCTCCTCACTTCCCCCATGATCGGGGGGGCGGCTTGATGCTACTGGGGCTTTGGCAGCTAGGTCAGCTGCTTTTGGCCCCCGTTTTGGTTTAGGTGGGCAGCATGATTTGCTCCCCAACCTGTGTTGCGCTGGTCTTTTCGCGGCTGTGCACAGAGAGCACTGAGCCGCAGACGCACAACACTTGGCCGCTTTATGACCGGTTTGACCGCAGCGATAGCATTCATCGCTACGATCAACCTCCGCGGTGCACTGAGCACGGACGTGCCCAGTGTGCAGGCACCGGAAGCATCTCCTAGGCCTGGGCTCTAGTAACTTAACTTGTGCTGAGATCCACCCAACCAAAAGTCTGCCACCATTTCCCAGTCGCTTGGCAGCAGCCACCGGACAACGCACGAATAGGGAGCATGTGCCTTGGGAGTCACGGCGTATTTCCCCATGCATAACCTCTTCCAGTGAGCATCCTCCGCGTTGAACGATAGCAGCCACTACCTCTTCAGCGGAAACGGAATCATCTAGTCCAGAGACCCTCAGCTCCGCACGCTTTACTGGCCTTGATACGGTCGCATACTCCTGGCCCAGCGTGTCCCTCAACTTTTGGGCCAATGTATCCGCTTTTTTGCCACTGTCCGCACCTGGGATTTCCAATATACGGGCACCAGTAGCTGCCTTGCGGAATCTGAGGCCGCTGATTCCGCAGCTAGCGAGATCTACTTTTTGGCGGGCTTCCCTAATTAAGTCAGCATAATTCGCCCCATTCTTCTCAGCGTCAGGCTGTAGCGTGATCACTACAGCCGATGATCGAGGTGCATGCAACTTCACCGGAGCCAGTTGTCTGCTGGGCGTTGCAGTTACCACTTTTGTTGGTAGGACTTGGGACTGGGATGTCATCGCCTTCTTTCTTCCCTTTCTAACCACCGTAGACCACTCCAAGTCCATAGACTTGGGTGCTGATGTCAGAGGATGGGGTACCGCCTTTATAGGGGCCGCTATTACCGTATTCTGCCCTTTTTTGGGCTTTTGAATAGCCGCAGGTTTTACCGGATGTGCGTCTAGTTTCGCGGTAGTAACTGCCTTGGCAGCATTACTCCTATCCGCCGCAAGCGGAGGGCGTTGTCGCTTCTCAGGGAGAAGGCGATCCTCCAAAGCCTCAAGCCGCGCATTCACCATGCTGCCAACTTGCAGCATCAGTGATCGCGTCAGCTCCTCCAGCCGTTCGTCACCCTGCGAGAGTGCAGGTTTTGACACCTCCATTCTTTTAGGTGACGGTCGCTGCTGTTGTGTTGGGGCATGGTCTTTGGAGACTTTTGCCACCTCCCTGCGAAGCTCTGCCATCTCACTTTTCATGGACGCCACCTCTCCCTGCAGACGCACATTATCTGCCAACAGCTTGGCGTTCACGTCGATCACGTTCCTCTTCAGGAGGACTTCCGCCACCGCCATTATAGACGAAGCCGAGTCCTTAAGAGCACGCTGGAGTGTGCCCTTTAGGTTTTTGGATTTCGTCGCTACTTCCTGCACTATTGCGACGTCATTCATTATGATGCGGTTGAGGGCATCGGCCGTTTCGGCGTCTTCATCCCCCGCAACTTGCAATCTTAGTGCTGCCCTACGTGACGCGGCTTCCTGAGCCCGGTCTTCGAGCATAAGCTCAGCCTCCTGTTTCCTCTCCTTGAGGAATTCCCTACGCTTTGGAGCCCTCATGCCATCCACAGGGGTGGGTGATTTGAACGCCTCAGAACGAGAAAATTCGCTATAGCTAGACGAAAGCTCAGATGGTGTCCCTTTCTTTCGTCGTTTCACAGCACTTTTCCTGGTGCTATTAAAAACAGGCAATCCTACTGCTGCCTCCCTCCTGCCTCTGCTTCCACTACTCTCCCTATCCTTACTTCTCTCTCTTTCTATCTCCCCAAAGCAGTTCTTGCCCCCCCCAGAATACGAGGGGCAGGATGTTGCCTCTGCAGTGTTAGTGGGCACTGCAGAAGCAACACCGAGGGATTCCCCGGACTCATCGAGCCGGAACCCTCCTGGGGTAGTTTCTTCAGAAGCTGCTATTTCCATTTTTTTTCCTTCTTTTTTGTAAAGGGGGTGAGGTCCCCCAGAGTGCGCTCTCGCGACCAGTTACCCCCTGGCCATTCATACCCTCGGCGAGCACTACCTTGGTATTAGGGTTTTAAAGGGTTTTAAAGCACGCGGTGAGAACCTCAACAAGAAGAAAATTTTCTTGATGAAGTCCCCACCGCGCACCTCCCATGCTGCCGCTTCCCGGATATTCCAGGACGCCGGCAGAGCTACCAGCTTTGGCACACGCCACCGCTACTTGGCATAAGGCCAAGACGCCGACCGTGCCATGCAGCTAATTAAAGCCGCTCCATCTTAGACCGCCGCTACCTAGAAAATTTCTAAGATGCAGAGCAAGCCCTCATATTTTGCCCGACAGAGTGGCCGATTCGACCGCTCCCTGCCGCGCCGCCGGCCTTGCAGGCCCGCCATCCCCCGACCCGGAGGTCCGCTGCAGCTGCGGTAGGGCAGCTGCCCCATGTTTGGCCCGACAGGGTGGCCGGGTTGACCCTCCCTGCCGCGCCACAGGCTATTTAGCCCCTCCTCGGCAGTGACTCCACCAACCTAGCCACTGCCCGCCCCGTCAACTGTGCCCTATGCTTTCTTCATAGGGACATGCAGAGGGACCCAACGCGACAGGATTTTAGCCAACGGCCAACAAGATCCATACAAAGAAGTTATTGACCGTTGCCCAGGGCGCACCGGCCCAAAACGCTGCTGTACCCCCCGGATAAAACGTATCCATAAGGGACCAGCAGCATCCGGGCACGCGAGGAGGTATCCTGACCTAGCACCCCTTGGTTCGAATCCTACCTCAAGCTTGTTCACAAGGAATAAGTTATATATAATAATATAATGTAATCATAAATGTGTGTTCCTTGAGAGCCAGTTTATAAGGTAATGGTCAAGATTTTTAAAGCGCTCGTAGCGAAGTTTGCTTAGCCGTTCTGAACCGATCAGCTAAGTAAAGCAAAATCCTCCACATTCATGAGTTGGATGAGTGACCGTTAGTGTCATTACTACTGAGAGTGCACGTCGGAGGGCACAATAAGCTATCGGTTGTTGTCTTCGGATGGCAATCGTTACAGCATGGTGGTAGGGCCTTTTTCGAATTCTCGTCTGGCTAGCTACCACACTCAAGTAGAAAAATTGTCGCCAAGTCAACAAACGGCGTGTTCTAGCAACTAATTGCCAGTAATTCTAGGTTTTCCTGAACAGCATGCTCGACCACATCATCACTTACCATCAGGTGCACGCCATTATTTTACATATGGTCTGGCAACACAACCCGTATAGAATATATCTCTCTGCTATACAGGGTTATTGGTAATATACTAACAACCTCTTAGGGTTGACATCTGTTAGTCGTAACAAACATTTTGAGATATTTTTTTATTTTTCTTTTGTGTTTTAATGCCTACTCCGAGCCAAGAGCGTTCACCGCGGTAACACTGGACCGCATGGTGGGCTGAAAATCGGCTTTCATAGACGTAGAGATTTCAAATTTAAAGTGCCGGTTTTTTCGCCGGATATCGCCTCTATTAGCTATTAATATATACAAAAACCACATCCGAGTTAATTCTGCACAAAAACGAAAGAATTATATTTTTTTTACGAAAAACTAGCACGAAGCCATTATGAAAAATCCAATTATCTCTTAAACGGCAAGGAAAACCGTAATATCTTTACAGGGGGTTTTAGCACTAATTATTTATGTTTTTTTGACATACTCTACTAAACGGTTTCCGATGCCGTTTTTTTTTTAAAATCATCGAAATATTTTTATTTATAGATAGATAGAATAGATAGAAAACTCTTTATTGTTACACCACTTTAGAAATCTAAAAGATCACACATTAAATTATAATAACATAGTGTTACAATGGGCGGCCTTATCACTAAAAGTGATCTCTACCAGGCAACCTTAGGATGGAGTTGAACGAGTAAAACAATAGAGGCGGGTGTAGTCCAAATACATAATCAAATTTCATAAAAACATTTTAAAATAAAACGTATTTTAGTGTAATTTCTAAACAAATATATAAACATATACATAGCAACATACATAAATAGATAATGATATATACATATACCTATAAATTATATAAAAATATAGTGCAAAATTAATTGGACAAATAAAACCTTTTAACTTGATCCTTGAACATATTGAGAGTCGGTGCTTGTCTGATTGATACAGGAAGAGAATTCCACAAGCGGGCAGCCTGAATAGTGAAGGATTTGCTATAAAACGAACTCGTATGAGGATGGATTTCAAGTGTGAGATTTTCTGATGACCTTAACGTGTATGAAGAACAGTGAAGGAAATCGAAGCGTTCCTTGAGATAGCGCGGGGATGTAGGACTGAACAATATATTGTAAAGGAGACTGAGATTATGAGCATTCCGGCGAAAACGTATATTCAGCCAATTGAGCTTAGAACGATTAATGAGATACGTGATCATATCTGCCTAAACCAAATATGAATCTAATGCAAAAATTTTGAAGACGCTCAAGTTTATCTAGCTGTTCCTCCGTGAGATCTAGATAGCAGGCATCAGCGTAGTCAAGAATAGGAAGTAAAAGAGATTGAGCTAATGCAATTTTAGTGGCTGTTGGAAGAAAGTTGCGCAACCTTTTTAAGGATCCTGCTGCGGCAAATAGCTTGCGACTGGTGATTTGTAGCTGTTGATCCCACCTCATATAGCGATCCATTATTATTCCAAGATTTTTTACAGAGCTACTAAAGGGAATAGCAATAACACCAAAGAAAACTTGAGGAAGTAATATCCAGTCTATTGTAGACAGCAATCTTGAGCTACCAATTACTATTGTTTGTGTCTTAATGGGATTTACTTGTAACCCAAAAGAATTGCTCCATTTAGCTATACGATCAAGATCAGCATTAACAGTCTGAATTGCTTCAGATAGTTTATTCACTGGTGCCTTAGAATAAATCTGTAGATCGTCTGCATATAAATGGTAGGAAGAAGTGAGGTTGTGAGAAATGGAATTAATAAACAAAGCAAACAATAAAGGAGATAAGACGCCACCTTGCGGGACGCCTGCTGACGTGTTACACCACAAAGAGTATTTATCTTCAAGGCGAACACGCTGCCTGCGCCCGTACAGATAACTGTGAAACCAATCAACTACCGTTGGAGAAATGTTAATTGAGCGAAGGAGAGCAAGAAGAATGTCAAAATTAACAGTGTTAAAGGCGTTGCTAAAATCTAATAGAGTTAATACGGTAAGTTGGCCGTTGTCCATTCCAAGACGGATATCATCAGTAATTTTGATGAGAGTAGTTACAGTGCTATGCCCAGGTCGAAAGCCAGATTGAAAAGGGTTTAAGAGATTGTGACTAGATAAGAATTTGCTAATTTGGTTGTAGATAAGACGCTCGAAAACTCTTAACAGGAATGGAAGGATAGAAATGGGTCGATAATCGGAATAAGATTTAGGGTTTGATTTTTTAGCCAAGGGAATAATTTGAGCGTCTTTCCAAATTGAGGGAAATACTCTATCAGAGACAGAGTTATTAAAAATGTGACAGAGAACAGGAAGTATAACATCTAAGATGGGCATAACCATGTTACGACTTATGCCATCAACACCAACAGCATTGGAAGTGATTGAAATTACGCTCTTCTTAACATCACAAGCGGATAGTTGATTAAAAATAAATGGAGAATGATCGGGAGTCGGTAAAGTTGAAAGATAACGTAAGGTATTGTTTTTATCTGAGATGTTAATATCAGATGACGAAGAGAAATGTTGGTTGAGCGAATTGATATTTAAATCATTAGGAATAGACTCTTGTCGTGATTTACCTATGCTCAATGACCTGAGAAATTTCCAAACTTTGGCAGGGTCCTCGTTAGCGACAGACTTGTGAACATGGTGGCGTAAAGCATCCCTACACACCATATTGCAGCGATTGCGAGATTTAACATACACAGCTTTATTTTCATCACTTGGTTGACGCTTGTATTTACTTTTAGTGACTGCTTTTTTATGCATTAACACTTTTATGTCATTGGTTAGCCAAGGAGCTGGAAGGTGTTTTAATTTTATAGCTCGCAGAGGGGCATGCTTATCATAACACCGTGTTAATAAGGAGTTGAAAATAGCAACTTGGTCATTCACAGTCGCTGCATTATATACCGGAGACCAGTCGACTTCTTGGGCATCATTAAGGGCATTATTAATTTATATTTACATATGAAATGGTATTTTTTAACAAATAAGTTTAAAACATCGATACAAAAAAGCTCCATCATCCTAAGGATATTTGCGAATAGTTTTGACTGTCAGTACATGAACCACTGTTGTATGGTTCATATACTGACCAATGAGCAAATGAGGCGCAGTTACTTGTGAATTTAATTTAAGTTGTAATCACCTACCTAATAATTCGTGTATGACTGTATGTATGTTGGTCGAAATAAAATGATTATTATTATATAATAAGAAAACTATGTAAAATTAGCTGTTTATTTTTTTGATTAAATAAAAAAGAGGTTACAAATTTATCATCAAATTACTATAATTACAATTTTAAAAAATATTTTACATGGAATTAATAACTTAACTTATTGGCACAATAAACTAACACAAACAACATGAATTAACATCATTAAATATTAAAAATTATCCTTATCACTCTCGTTGTCGGACTCCAATTCTGAGTCCGTATCTATCTAGATTGGATATATAAAAAATTCAAACTCAGTTTCCTGAAACCGAATTAAGTCGAGAAATTCAGCAAAACATCTCTGCTTTATCTTGGCAATCTAACTTAGGCCTTTGTGCACTTAGGAAAGGATCTAAAGAAACAATAAGCATATTAAGGATATCTTGATTACAATCTTGCCTGCTTCTTTTCCGCGAATGGTGTTCCCGGAACCTCCTAAAATCTTTGTTTCAAGACTCTGAGGCTTCTTCCGAGAGAGTACCAATCGGCACAATATCATTTTTCTCGATTATATCAGGCCCGTGTATTAATAATTTATGTACGGTTGACGACATGTAGTACCAGCCGTATAATTCAACGTACATTTCTGCTGTTTTGCGGGCAAAGTCTTTGAATTTGATTAGGTGAATTTCCTCGCCAGTTGTTACTGCTTGCAATATCACAGCAAGTCTTTTAATAAGCTTTTCATCCAACCCGGTAATAGCTGCAGTTTTATTGGGAAACTTGAAAAACTTTCTTGCGGTAACAGACATTCCATGCAAGTTATACGGGCGTGTAGGGATGACAAGCCAAATTCGTATATGTCAGAACACAGTCTTGGACGTTACAGCATCTAAGCGGTTCATTTCTGTAGGTTTTGCTAAGCACAGGTAGCACGACATTTGATCTGGCTACGTAAAGGTAAGTGCAAACTTTTAGCGTCGATCATTGTTATCATTAGTTGATGAGTCACTCTGTGACTATTACTGCACTCTGTGGGGATAAGGGCCTTAATTTTATCATCCATTTGTCTTTTGATATCAATGACAACTGCTTCGCTCTCCTTTACAAAATTAAACTGAACTGAACGACAATACAAATCTGAGCATGGTTTCGGGTTGCACTTTATAGTAGGATGGATGAATATTTGTTAACACCTTCCCGAATGGGCCTCCTCTAAGGGCCAGCCTCTCGCAACGTAATACATTGCCACTTTGACAGTTTTAGAGAAAGAAGCAATCCAAGTGCTTTCTTTGGTGTAAATATGACTGTTATCACTGGTTTCTTAAGTGTTTGATTTATTTTAACGGATGCTTCAGGATTTTTCATCATGTATTCGATTCACAGATGCGATATCTTCGTGCCCTTCTTCTTTTAAACGTGCTGCAGCTGCGTATGCCAATTCACTCGAATCCTCGTTTGTATGATCATCAGATCTTCTCTTTTTCTGTTTTTACCCAGATCTTCGAATGGGTTTCGGGACCTTTTTGTAATTGTTCCAACGGACGATGATGTCGACGGTTCTTGAGAGACTAAGTATGGTCTTGATATCTCACTAACAGTTGGTTCTTGATTAACTAGAGTTTGAATACAATTTGGCCAATCAATATTTGCTTGCAGCCAATTTCCGTACAGTCTTCAGAAATTATTAATAAATCGGTTGGATTTCTTCCACCTCTGTAAAACAGCTTGCTTGAATCTCCGCGAAATTCTTTGAGAATTACTTGATCTTCGGCGGAAAGGCAATCGCCTAGGCGGGTTACAACTGCACCAAACAGTACTTCATGATTAAATGAAGTACTCTCACTTTTTAGAAGAACAAATAAGTCGGCACGGTCATAGTATTTAAGGAATATTTTTTTGCCGGACACGTTCCTATTACGGTCATGGTATGGTACAGTACAGTGGGCAGAGATCTTAAAAGTTTGCGTTCCTCAACTTTTACAATAAAAGGAGCCATTTCATATGTAAAAATCATAAAAATATTTCGATGATATTTAAAAAAAAAACGGCAGTGATAACCGTTTTGTAAAGTATGTCGAAAAATCATAAATAATTAGTACTAAAACCCTCTGCAAGGATATTACGGTTTTCCTTGCCGTTTAAGAGATAATTGGATTTTTCATACTGGCTTCATACAAGTTTTTCGTAAAAAAAATACTGTTCATTCGTTTTTGTGCATAATTAACTCAGATGTGATTTTTGTATATATTAATAACTAATAGAAGCGATATCCGGCAAAAAAACCACCACTTTCAAATTGAAATCTCTAAGTCTATGAAAGCCGATTTTCAGCCCACCGTGGACCGCGCCTTGCTAGTTTTGAATATTTACGTCGAGCAAAGTAATGAAAAATATGAAATAATAGATACATTACAGGCACAAGAGACTTTTAACATTAGATGGGCCTCGTACTTATTCAGTCAAAAACATATAAAAAACGCGAAAAAAGTTTATTTTTTAAAACCATTTTTTTTTATCTCAATATGTTTGTTAGGGCTAGCAGATGTCAACCCTAAGAGGTTGTTAGCATATTACCAATAACCCTATAGTTCGTCGTGGCGCACGCGCCTGTAATTGTAAATTATTTATTTTATACATAATACAATTATTGTGGAAGTGTGTACATTATATGGTGTAAAATGGTTATCACAGCAACTTATTTCCTATTATTCTTCTTATTGTACTTCTTGTTGTTTTCTATTTAGCATACTTAGCCTATTTATTCACCCCTTGATGCACATACACCTTCTTAAGCACCATCGCTGGATGACTGGTAGATAATGCCTTAGCATTAAGTCCTCCTTTTGTACAAATTATGCTTTTTCGTGCAATAATGTATAAAGGACGCACCGAGCTTTTTGGGCGCGCCGCGTATGTGTGCGGGAGTAAGGCACACAACACAAGGAAGGTGTATTGTCCACAGATTATTCGAAAAAAAAACACGATTAGCGGCGATGTATTCACCGGACGCTCGGAAGTGCTAGACTGGTAGTGACTCTGGCAATTACCCCGAATTCGTCTAGTGAATATGGAGGGCATACAACTGATCTTCAGGTAAAAAAATCTTAGGGGACAAAGCATCGCGACTCTGGCTAAAATGGGCGGAACATGCGTGAATTTGAGTATTTCCTTCGTATAATAAAACAAATACCTATTTGAAAAATGTAATGTGTATACGTTATAGAAAACATGTTGTTTTTTTTATTATTCAAATACTGACGACTCTCCGTTGAGTATTTACGTACAGGTAGCACGACATTTGATCTGGCTACGTAAAGGTAAGTGCAAACTTTTAGCGTCGATCATTGTTATCATTAGTTGATGAGTCACTCTGTGACTATTACTGCACTCTGTGGGGATAAGGGCCTTAATTTTATCATCCATTTGTCTTTTGATATCAATGACAACTGCTTCGCTCTCCTTTACAAAATTAAACTGAACTGAACGACAATACAAATCTGAGCATGGTTTCGGGTTGCACTTTATAGTAGGATGGATGAATATTTGTTAACACCTTCCCGAATGGGCCTCCTCTAAGGGCCAGCCTCTCGCAACGTAATACATTGCCACTTTGACAGTTTTAGAGAAAGAAGCAATCCAAGTGCTTTCTTTGGTGTAAATATGACTGTTATCACTGGTTTCTTAAGTGTTTGATTTATTTTAACGGATGCTTCAGGATTTTTCATCATGTATTCGATTCACAGATGCGATATCTTCGTGCCCTTCTTCTTTTAAACGTGCTGCAGCTGCGTATGCCAATTCACTCGAATCCTCGTTTGTATGATCATCAGATCTTCTCTTTTTCTGTTTTTACCCAGATCTTCGAATGGGTTTCGGGACCTTTTTGTAATTGTTCCAACGGACGATGATGTCGACGGTTCTTGAGAGACTAAGTATGGTCTTGATATCTCACTAACAGTTGGTTCTTGATTAACTAGAGTTTGAATACAATTTGGCCAATCAATATTTGCTTGCAGCCAATTTCCGTACAGTCTTCAGAAATTATTAATAAATCGGTTGGATTTCTTCCACCTCTGTAAAACAGCTTGCTTGAATCTCCGCGAAATTCTTTGAGAATTACTTGATCTTCGGCGGAAAGGCAATCGCCTAGGCGGGTTACAACTGCACCAAACAGTACTTCATGATTAAATGAAGTACTCTCACTTTTTAGAAGAACAAATAAGTCGGCACGGTCATAGTATTTAAGGAATATTTTTTTGCCGGACACGTTCCTATTACGGTCATGGTATGGTACAGTACAGTGGGCAGAGATCTTAAAAGTTTGCGTTCCTCAACTTAAACAATAAAAGGAGCCATTTCATATGTAAAAATCATAAAAATATTTCGATGATATTTAAAAAAAAAACGGCAGTGATAACCGTTTTGTAAAGTATGTCGAAAAATCATAAATAATTAGTACTAAAACCCTCTGCAAGGATATTACGGTTTTCCTTGCCGTTTAAGAGATAATTGGATTTTTCATACTGGCTTCATACAAGTTTTTCGTAAAAAAAATACTGTTCATTCGTTTTTGTGCAGAATTAACTCAGATGTGATTTTTGTATATATTAATAACTAATAGAAGCGATATCCGGCAAAAAAACCACCACTTTCAAATTGAAATCTCTAAGTCTATGAAAGCCGATTTTCAGCCCACCGTGGACCGCGCCTTGCTAGTTTTGAATATTTACGTCGAGCAAAGTAATGAAAAATATGAAATAATAGATACATTACAGGCACAAGAGACTTTTAACATTAGATGGGCCTCGTACTTATTCAGTCAAAAACATATAAAAAACGCGAAAAAAGTTTATTTTTTAAAACCATTTTTTTTATCTCAATATGTTTGTTAGGGCTAGCAGATGTCAACCCTAAGAGGTTGTTAGCATATTACCAATAACCCTATAGTTCGTCGTGGCGCACGCGCCTGTAATTGTAAATTATTTATTTTATACATAATACAATTATTGTGGAAGTGTGTACATTATATGGTGTAAAATGGTTATCACAGCAACTTATTTCCTATTATTCTTCTTATTGTACTTCTTGTTGTTTTCTATTTAGCATACTTAGCCTATTTATTCACCCCTTGATGCACATACACCTTCTTAAGCACCATCGCTGGATGACTGGTAGATAATGCCTTAGCATTAAGTCCTCCTTTTGTACAAATTATGCTTTTTCTGCAATAATGTATAAAGGACGCACCGAGCTTTTTGGGCGCGCCGCGTATGTGTGCGGGAGTAAGGCACACAACACAAGGAAGGTGTATTGTCCACAGATTATTCGAAAAAAAAAACACGATTAGCGGCGATGTATTCACCGGACGCTCGGAAGTGCTAGACTGGTAGTGACTCTGGCAATTACCCCGAATTCGTCTAGTGAATATGGAGGGCATACAACTGATCTTCAGGTAAAAAAATCTTAGGGGACAAAGCATCGCGACTCTGGCTAAAATGGGCGGAACATGCGTGAATTTGAGTATTTCCTTCGTATAATAAAACAAATACCTATTTGAAAAATGTAATGTGTATACGTTATAGAAAACATGTTGTTTTTTTTATTATTCAAATACTGACGACTCTCCGTTGAGTATTTACGCCGTATGTTTTCTCACGATGTTTCAATTAGTGTACCTACGATGTATAAATTACATCCAGCACGCACTTCCCTAAAACCTTTTGGCGTGCACACTACTGTTTCTTTCCTATAGAAAAGCTACTAAGGTGAAACCATAAACAATACTTGTCGACGATCGAACCTGGGAACTTCGCAGATTGGAATGAAAGATCCCTTGTTTTTTTCCTGTTACCTGTGTTAAATTCCTTTATGCATATCCCTCCAGGGGGAGGTGGGCGAGATATGTCCGACTCGGCACCGTCTACTCCCTCAGTAGCAAGTGGGGCACTTGCCGACCTAAAAATACAGGATGAATTCTGGCGGTCCTCGGCGGGAACGCGGGGCCACGAACCCGCTACTACGATCGCACCACTGCTCCAACGACTCTAAATATTTGTATATATTTCATTCGAAAATGGGCCAAGTGCGATTTGGACTCGCGCACGAAGGGTTCTGTACCATTAGCTATACAACATTAGACAGTATGAATATACTCTTTTCGGACTTCAAAAAAGGAGGAGGCCCTCAGTCGTCTGTTTTTTTTAATTGTTTGTTGCCTCAGAACTTTTGACTGGGTGAACCGATTTTGATAATTCTTTTTTAATTGAAAGCTGATGCTTGTCGTTTGGTCCCATTAAAATTTTATCAAAATCAGTCAAGCCGTTTTTGAGTTACCCTCCAATAACTGAAACATATTTTCTTATCTCGAAGATATACGGTCGTTGACAGTGAATGACAATCGCTCCCGTAAGTAACAAGGGTCACGAAAACGTATGAAGTGAATTTTTTTTTTACCAAAATATGGAACCGACTTCATCACTCAAGTGTAAAATAACTTGTCGAAGTCACCACTGGGTGAATCCATACCGCTGCGCACAATATTGTGATAATAGGTACTTTTGAACTATCATGGTCGGTACCACTTCAACAAGTTATTTCACACTTTTGAGTGTTAAGTCAGTTCTATTTTTTGCCCAATGTTTTTTTACGAACTGTACTGATCCCTTCGTGCGCGAGTCCGTCTCGCAATTGGCCGATTTTTAGTATTTGTTATAGCAGCAACAGAAATACATCATCTGTGAAAATTTCAACTGTCTAGCTATCACCGTTCTTGAGATACAGCCTGGTGACAGACGGACGGACGGCCGGACAGTGGAGTCTTAGTAATAGGGTCCCGTTGTTACCCTTTGTGTACTTTAAAAATGAAACAAGTGCTTATAGTAAAAATACATACTTTATTTGGTACATTTTAAAAGGAACGTATTTACTTAGGTTCAATTTCACATATTTTTTATCATATCAAGAAGTATCTCATACTTATCAAATAAAGTATTTACATTTGTTTAAGGTTTATGCGGGTTTGATTCCCGGTAAGGCATACATTTTGGGTTCGTCAAATAAATAAATTTGAAGAATTAATTATAATAATTATTTTTTATTATTACCAAGCTCAGATTTTCAAATAAGTCATTTTGAGATCTGCAACTTTTTTTTATGCCTGATAGGTTAGCCTTTGACCACTATCTCACCTGATGGTAAGTGATGACGTGGTCGAAGATGTTGTTTAGGCTAACCTAGAATTACTGGCTCTCAAGGACAGCTGCCGGAACACACCGTTAGGTGCTTGGCGACAGATTTTCAACTTGAGGGTGGTAGCTAGCCAGGCGGGCATTTGCAAAGTGCCCTACCACCGTGCAATATGCCACTATGGCAGATGTTGTAGTTATTTTAAATGCACATTTTCTTCTATTATGTTTTATTTCCTGAATTTGCAACAATAACTCATTCATTTCTCTTATGGCTTTAATTATCTTTCAGCGATTACGAGTGGCAGTCAAAAAAAGCATCTACATATAACACTTAGGGCCTGTTTTTATGTTCGAGTAAGTTCCGGTTATACTACCCAGAACATATTTAGAGCTAGTTTCACCATACTCTGTTATTTATTTGACGCCTTGTTAATCTTTTTAACGGACTGTTAAATGAACCGAGTGTCCCACCAACTGTTAATGGATGATTAATTCTGTTAACAAGGCAAGTTGTTCATAGAACGTAGACTGATTTGACAGCTCTGTTATTTTTAAAGTCCCATTAGGTAATGCCTGATTTAGCGTAAACAAACATGGTATGGTGAAATTAGCCCTTAGTAAACAAAACACTATCTTTGCGTTTCACAGTCATCGATTTAGCCTAACCATCGGTTAAAGCTTGGAACGCGCTGTATATTATTAGTCATTTTTGTAATTCAGTTTTTTTATGTGTTGGTGAGCAACCCGAAACTTTATTAGGACATTCTGAAACGGACCCTAATAAAAAAAATAATGCATTTTTATGAATAAAGTATCTCTATAATAAAAGTTACTAATATATGAACGAATCTTTTAGTTTTTACTTGTATCATGACGGTTGAAATTCGTCTAATTATGTGTTTTGCATAATTTTGTGCCATCTTTAACAATCTGGATGGCAAAGCATAGGTACCTTCTGAACAAGCGTGTACCACCGCCGACCGCATCATCATTTAACATCAGACGATGACAGCGGTCAAATTTAAGATAAAAACATGTAAAAAAAATACTTAACTTCGATTTGTAATCTACATTACCTACAAAAGTAGTTGGACAACCTTCAGGCCATAATCAGCCTGTATATACTAATTTAACGCATTCAGGAGTTACTTTGCGAAAATATAATTAAACAAATACGTCGCTAGCTAATTACGACCAGTACTGAGAATTCCCAATGGCAGTTAAGATCAGGGCGGTGGCAATTCATAAAAGCTAAACTATTTTTGTCAGTGAAGATATTATGTTCTATTCGATATCACTTTACAGAACTAACATACTTTAAAAACTGACATTTTGCGCTAATGACATATTAGGTATATCTATTTGTGAATTTGACGTAATGCATCTTAAACCATATGCGTCTCATGACAATTTGCGTTCCTGACATTATGCGTAAGCTGCTTTCCCAACCCTACTTCATATGTGAGAAAAGGGTTGAAATATGATGATGATAACACCACAGAGAAGCCTAATACAAATATTTTCAACACCCTTGCTCGTAAAGTGAGCTTTATTATATCGTTCCTCGGCCATAAACCGAACTATAACACCCTCGTGCATAATAATATTATACAATGCGTGCGTGATAGAATTATCCCTACAAAGTTATGTTAGTATCTAACTGAATTTATATGCGAGTAAACAGAACATTTTCAATTTAACCGGGTAATACAGATTTGTAACAACAAAGAGGTTTGAGGCTGACGCCCGGTTTCTCGACGGCCATTCAAATCTATGATCAACTAACAGAGCTGCTAAGTTAACAGCACTGTCAAATCAAATTGGGTTGCTGAAAGGGCGATTAGGATAAAATTAACTAATTAGAAATCAATGTTAACTGATCCGAGAAAGTAAATTTTGTATATGGCAACCTTCCTTTTTCCCTTCAATATGATTTATCGTTCATTCACTTTCGTGTCAAGTTGACAAATTAAAAGGCGGCAATTTGGTGATTTTTTCAAAAACTAATCCTGAGCGAGTGCAATTTATTTGAAAATTGTTTAATTTTGAAATAATATAGTAATGGCTACTTCAAGGGGAAAAAAATACACAGAACGCGAGAAATGCACGCTGTTGAGTATAATAGATAGGCAAGTATCTACCCATTTTAAGTTTTAATTATGTATTAAGCAAATGTTCTAGACCTTTATCTTTCGATGTCTTCTGTTTTCAGATATAAATCTATAATTGAAAATAAAGTTACAAATGGGGCCAGCATACAAAAAAAAATGAAGCTTGGGCAAAAATAACTCTGGCCTACAATGCTTGAGCTGAGGAACCCCGGACTCAAAAGCAGCTGCAAACTGCATATCTGAACCTCAAAAGAGTTAGGTACGAGGAAAACAGTGGCTGATGAAAACGTAAGTCCAAGTACCTTCTTATCTATTTAGACAGCTTTATCTATTCTTCTTATAAGAATATGTGAGTATGTAAGAATAACAATCTTTTTATTTCAGGTCAAACAGTATGTACTCCGAAAAACTGAATGCCAGAGTTCACAGATGGGGACCGATAGATTACAGGACAATCAATGGACAGATACCGATAGTACAGATAATGTAAAGCTCAGATGCTCTGATATCTAAGAAACTAATAACTATGTCCTTGCAGAGGATCTTACATTTTATTCTAGTTTAGTTACCTAATGGTGTTCAATAATGTCATATAGTTGAAATAGTATACTAAAAATAATAATAAAATAATAATATAATATTTATGTAATATATATAAATATATATTATAATATTTATGTAATATATATAAATATATATTTTTAATAATATAATATTTATGGGAGATAAGCATGTTTCAGCTCTAACATTTGATTACTTTAATCATGCAAATGTCACAGCCGACTAGCATAATTGGCCATTTCGATTAACAGCTTAGCCTTTTCACATCATGTTATAACTTAGTTATGTATTTGTTTACCTTCTGTTTTTAGAATTATGATGAAAATATAATCAAAAAGTTAAAGTTAGTGTGTTTCAAAAACCTGTACCTGGCCCTGAACTCCTCGTCACTATAATGTTCCATAGGATACATTCTTTGACGATAAAATCTAGACCTGGTAGCCGATTGCTCATCTTCACTGCTACTAGTCAATGACAAAGATGAAAGAGAGGATTCCATCACCTACACTATAAAGAGCAATCCAAGTATAGTTTTATTCGTTCTTGTATTGTGCACAGAAATCTATTTGGCTAGTATGTTTTCACGGTTCCGTTTTAATTACTTAGCAGGAATGTCAAAATAGTCCGCTTAATAGTAACATAAGTGGATATTTATATAAAGTTCTGAGAAAACAGCAAAATAGGGAGCAAAGTTGGTAATTTACACGTTAATCGTCCGATCTCGGTAGATTAGCTAACAAATTATTTGACAGCGGGTTGACATGATATTTAAGCTTGAACGCTCGTTCAGAAACCCAACTTACGATTTAACTAGAGATTAGTGTTCAAATTTGACTGCTGTGTTAACTGATCAGAGATTACTATCAAAGTACTTGATCAGCGTTCCTGCACCCCGAACTCGAATTAACAAGAGATTTAACACATGATTACTTAATTTGTTATTTGAATAGCCGTCGAGAAACCGGGCGTGAGTATATGTAATCAACCAACATACAACCCCAACACCCAAAAAAAAAGGCGCGCTATTTTCCATAAATGTTGTATGTTGTTTGTATCGCATTTTTGCAATATATTTTTTTTTCCTCGCAAGGGTGTTGAAAAAGTGCGTATGAAACTCGTGAGCAACTTGCTCATTATACACTCGGATGATTTACGCAACAGCCTCGTGTATAATAAGCAACTTAGCTCACTTGTATATCATAATATATTATTAATGACTGGGGTCAATGACCGTTAATCTTCATGCTCGGAAAATGTACTTTCGAGTATAAATTTTCGCAAAGTAACAGCTGATTCTACAAATATTCTTAAGTATGAGCTCAGTTTAAACTGGTCATTTCTACAAACATAGGCACCACCTACGTAAGAAGAGCCGTGCGCTATCTCTCTTTCGAACTATTTGATAAACACAATTTGTAACCTAGGTTCGACCTAGGAATATAAAGGATCATTTTATGACTATTTCCAATTCGGGTTTCGTTGGTTACCATTAAGTAACCAGTTTCTATCTAGGAACCACAATTGGTTATCAACTGGGATCAATATTAAGGGAGAATCCCCTTAAATTGCAGTGAGAACCAGTTTAAACTGAGCTCTCGGTTTCTGCTTAACATTGCAGACACCGTAAAGCCCAATTTACACTTCAACGAGTACAGTAGCGAGTTAAGTTGTAAGTTAACGACTATGTAGTAAGTAGTGTGCAATGGAGGTGTATAAAAAGTATTATATGTAGATTACCTACCATAGTAAAAAAATGACTTTAAAAAGTTTACTTCATACCAATTGAAGGCGCGTCTCTGTACTTAAAAAACAGATTGATCATGAAAAAATGCAGTGCGCTGTATTTAACTCGCAGGCTAGTCAAGTTGGCGGGAGGGGGGAGGGGGGATTGCGGGGAGCGGGGTTCGTGTGAGCATCGCAAGACTCATTGACACTGGACTAGGATCTTTATTCTATTTTTTAAGAAAGACATCGGTCATAACTCGCTTAGCATTATATTATATATATTATTGAAGCAATGATGGCCGAGCTTAGCTTAGCTATGGACTGCCATACCGCAGGTCCCTGGTTCGTTCCCCACCACCGGCTTCAGCTTCACCGTATTGGTTGAAGGGCATTTTGCGATTGAATGATGACTTCAACAAGTTATTTCACACTTTTGAGTGTTGAAGTCGGTTCCATATTTCGGTAAAAAAAATGTTTTCCCCATACTCGTTTTAATTTTGAGATGCATTTATCAATACGAGACTTATAAATCGCAATGAACATTAATTAAACTACTTCTTCGAAGCGTCCAAACTCGCTTAAGTACTAAACTCTCCAGGATGGCAAGTATATTGGTAAAAATTAAGAAATAATTTTAATTTCAATTATAATAACCAAAATATATTACCAATCCAATACTTTTGTACATCGACGAAAGAGGCCTGGGTCCAATTCCACGGGTCAAGAACCTAGTTTGGGAACCAGGAGCACCATAATCATATTATTGTTGTCATAATTTTCCATTGTCACACAATAATTGTTTTTATTATTATTATTATTATAATTAACTCGCTACTGTACTTATCAATGTGTAATTCAGCCTTAAATTGTATGTTGTACTTACATAACTTATATTTAGTAAGGCGCTTGGTGGGATACGATGAGGTCACATCTTGTACAGCTTATGTAAGCGGTTCCTCTGTGAAGTACGGATGTTGGAGGCAGTCTAACGCAGTCAGTCGCTTGGCTGGATCGAATATTAACATGTTCTGGAAAATAAACATAAAATATATATAAATAAAAAAAAAATATGTCAAAACCATTTGAATTTTATTCATTTCACTTAAAATAGGGTATTACAATGATATTAGGTTATTATATTAGTTCTCCTATTTTGCCGTTACTCGGCATGTGAATTTGCAAAAAATATATTAAAATGGTATATTGTACAATTCAATGTTATGTTATTTAAAAAAGAAAAGAATTCTTTAAAAAATATATAAAAAATATGGAAGCAATCAGTACTAAACAGTACTAATATTATAAATGCGAAAGTAACTTTGTCTGTCTGTCTGTTACGCTTCCACGCCAAAACTTCTGGACCGATTTGAATGAAATTTGGTATGGAGATAGTTTGAGACCCGGGAAAAAACATAGGATAGTTTTTATCCGACTGCGCAAAAAGAGGTTAATGTTTTTGCGCGATAACCGACATACGCGCGGGCGGAGCAGCGCCCGGAAAGCTAGTAATATTATAAATGCGAAAGTACGATTAACTCTGTCTGTCTGTCTGTTACGCTTTCACGCCAAAACTACTGGACCGATTTGAATGAAATTTGGTATGGAAATAGATTGAGACCCGGGAAAAAACATAGGATAATTTTTATCCAACTGCGCAAAAAGATGTTAATGGTTTTGCGCGATAACCGACATACGCGCGGGCGGAGCCGCGCCCGGATAGCTAGAACGTTATAAATATAAAAAAGAACGAAATATGTAAGTATATAAAAAAAAATATAGAAACTTATTATATTCAATGTCAAATGCGTGGGTCAACATTATTAGTAGGTCAGTATGTCAAAATAAATATGTATAAAACTTGGTATGTCAAAAGAATTATGTACCTATTTAAAAAAAAATGCCAAGTAAATAATTAAATAAAATGTCTAATTGCATTAAAGATATGTTGTTATTTAACATCTTAGGAAGACTCAAAAATTCTTTCATACAATAAAAACGTTTTTCAATAAGCCAAGTTTTAAGTTTTTTTCGAAAATATCTACCTACAGGTAAGCTCTTTTAGATATGTTAGTATATAACTTAAAATAGTAAGTAGATAAGCTAGTAGTGAAGCAATGATGGCCGAGCGGTAATAGTTATATAGTGTCTGCTGGTCCATGGTTCGATTCCCCCGCCGGCTTGGGCTTCACTGCACGGTGGAAGGACATTTTGCGGATGTTCGCCTGGCTAGCTATCACCCTCTAGTAGAAAATCTGTCACCAAGCACCTACACTTCACCAGGAATCTACACTTGCTCAGCAAATACCTTCAAGCAGAAGCAATGATAGCAGTAATACCACCCTTAAATAGAAAATCGGTAGCCAAGCACTTAATACGGCAGCAGTCCTTGAGAGCTAGTAAAATTACAGGCACATGAGATTCAACAACTTCATGTCTCAGGGATTTTAAATATTAATATTTTAACCCAATTTTAATATTTATATTTTTGCAATGACTATTTTTCCCTATCGTAAATGATTAATGTAATCCGCGGAACATGCGCCATTGAAATAATATATTTAAAATACAAACACATATTAAGTAATTTACGAGGGAAAAAATTATAGTTATGTGCGGGATTCGGACCCGCGTCTTTTGTGTCATGTTAGTTCAATTGGTTAGAGCATACCCCGGCTAGAGGGGTGGATGGACGCGGGTTCGAATCCCGCACATGCCATATTAAGTAAGTTTCATCTGGCCACCTAATACGGTTCTAAAGAAACATACTCGTACTTTTGAAAGTCGACAGACAGACGGACAGATGGACAGCCGAGGTTTAGTAATATGGTCTCATTTCTAGTATGGAACCCCAAAAACCATCCACATTTTATTTATTTTAATTAAATATGTATGAACTTTATTATTTTTACTTGATTACCTTGATAAGGTCCAAAGCGTGGGGGTGTATCTTCGGTAGGACCCTCCCCAAGTCCTGAGGCTTGTAGTCTGGGAAGCTGTCCAGAAGTATAGAGACGTTATCTGGCCATTCGTGGCGTGGCGGCCTTCCCAGCAACCTGTAAAATAGATGTTAATTTTACGAGGGAAGTTTCACGTGCCAGATTTTATGCCGATTTCTAAAAAAATAAATGGATTTAATGACATTTTTTCGGAGTATATATTACATTTAACAACATTTTCTGACGTTCACGGTTACCAGATTTTAATAAATTTTTTGACAAGATATTAGATTTAATTATATTTTTTGAGAATATATTAATTACATTGAATGACGGTTTCTCAAGTGAGATTAGAATTAACGACCTTTTATGACAATAAAGTAAAAAGATATGTATGTTTGTGTGCAAGATACAAAGATGGACGATAAGGGTTATTGACCGATATTCTTCCTGCAATGTAACTCAGTTCAACCAATATGCCAATTACAGATGCAAAGTTGACTTCTTCATGCCTTAATCACATCGGCGACATTGAAGAAATTTGGCACAGAGATAGCTGTGACTGTTATAAGTCAGATGAAAATTGCACCTCAAAGGTGCCCAGGTCCATACAACTTCACCAAGTATTATTAAAACAATACAATTATGGTGGTACAAACGACGAACATATACAGGGCGTCCCACGGATATGCCTCATGGAGGGAAAGTACCTTGAATATTGTAGGAACAATTTACTTTGTTAAATTTCTTAGTCTTTCTTTTATTCTGACACTATGTTATTTAGCAAAAAATAATCCTTATGATGAAGGCTTTCGATCGGTATAATAAAACTACAGGTTGATCATTTTTCTCCTGTAACGGGTTCGATTCCCGGTTAAACCATGTAATTATTTACATATCTATGAATGCAGTTTATATTGATTTTTCAATTCAAATAATGTCTTCTTTCAGTAAAATGTTCCATCTACAATATTCAAGGTACTTTACCTCCATGTGGCATATCCGTGGGATGCCCTGTATATGCAATGCAGTTAGTCAAAGTTAGAAGATTTTACTTCCTCAGCATTTGCCCAGGGTTTTGTACCATTTCACCAAATCACAACTAAATTCGACCAATTTGCTAGAACAAACCAGTTACCTAAATATGCAGTGCAGCTGATCAGAGTCAGAAGACCCCGGCAGAAGAGCAGAACGAGTGTGAAGCTGCGCCAGCACGCAGCCACAGGACCACACGTCTACTGCAGTGTTGTACGATACACCGAGGAGGACTTCTGGAGGACGATACCAGAGTGTTACCACCTGAAAGTTACAATAGACGAGCATTAGAAATCTTACGTATAGTAGTAATCTTATATAGCATACGCACAGAAACGTGGTTATAAATTACAAGGTCAAGCAATAAATCCCAAAATTGCCCAGGCTCTATTGAGTTGTTGATAGCATCATAAGCACCACATATCAGTACTAATATTATAAATGCGAAAGTAACTCTGTCTGTCTGTCTGTTACGCTTTCACACAAAAAATGAAATTTGGTATGGAAATAGTTTGAGACCCGGGAAAAAACATAGGATAGTTTTTATCCAACTGCGCAAAAAGAGGTTAATGTTTTTGCGCGATAACCGACATACGCGCGGGCGGAACTGCGCCCGGAAAGCTATTACTTTGAAAAATCTTTTATGGGATATGAAGGCACAAACAGCTCTCTTGGTGGTACGTCCTCACATGTGACCACGGTCATCCCCAAAACCAAAGGCCATTATGGGCCTTTGAAGCCTTTGAAGAGACAATATGCTATTTTCTTGAAAGTTCCTTAGTCAGGTCAGAGATACCTTAAATGGGAGATTCCCATTTAAGGTATTTCCGGTTGCAGAAAAAGCTGTGCGAGACAGAAATGACAGTTGAAGTTTGCCTTAACTATGTTGGTAAGGAAAACCTTGGTATTGTAAGCAAGGTCCAAGTCAACATTCATGCGGTCTGTTGTGGTCACCATATGGTGGTTGCTTCACGTCCAGGTGGATATTTTTGTTTTTACTTCACCTTCAAATCTTCCCCAGTTGTTCTTACCATTCTTAGCTCCAAACCTCCATTTCTGGTAAAGAATCCTATAACTAACTACATACCACGCTGGTAAACTTTATTTCAGAGTTGTAAAGCTTGGGGAAGCCGGGTGAGCGAGCTTCACACCGCTCATAGTGATGATCAAAAGCTGGTGAGATTACCTGTCTATCGGAGATAGCTTATGTTTTTATTTTAGCTTCAAAACTTGGCTAAGCTTTTCCAGCTTATCGCCCCGTTCCAATTCTGCTAAACAAACCATAGGTAATTTAAATTAAACATTTGTAACCTTAATGTCTGTCATAAGTCTTGGCAAGGAAGAAGTCAGTGAAATTCAAGTGGTCCGTGGTAGTCCCTTAAAAGCGGTGCACCTCTGTGTATAAAAATATTTTTTTATATTTACCTTGTGAAGTTTCCGAAGGTTTTCCAGCTGTACTCACCGTTCCTAGCTTCAAAACTATAATTTTGCTAAAGAAACCAGCTCAATCATCATTCACATGAACCACATACCACGCTGGTAAGCTTCATCTCGGTGTCGTAAGTCTTGGCGAGGCCAAAGTCAGCGAGCTTCACGCGGCCCGTGGTGGTCACCAAGAGGTTATGGGGCTTCAGGTCGCGGTGGACGATGCGGTGGGAATGAAGGAAGTCTATGCCCGATAGGATGTCATAAGACATACTCTGAAACAGAGAGATTGTCATGTTGTAGAACTACAGTTTAATATATTCTTTTTTTATTGCCGATAGACTAGCCTTTGACCACAATCTAACTTGATGGTAAGTGATGGTATGGTTGAACATGGTATACAGGCTTGATTTTCAATGACTGGCTCTCAAAGACAGCTGGAATACACCATTAGGTCTTTGGATATATATATTTTCTACTTGAGGGTCATAGCTCGCCAGGCGGGCATACGTCATGCACCCTACGACCACTCTATAATGACTGCCATCCTAAGACAACAAATGGGAACAGAGAACTCTGACACTGCATGAAAGCGTTGGATTTTTAGGCCAATGGAAGTCTCTGACATAGTACAACAATTACCATCTTAAGAAACCAGGACCGATGATGGCTTAATATGTCCACTAAAGTATGGAAGCACTCAGAAGTATATTCCATTAGCGGTCACTCATCCAAGTAATTACAGCAGAGAATGCTGCTTAACCTTGGTGATTGGTAAAAACAGCAAGGAAAGATGCACTATGAGCGCTTCTCTTCTCGAAATTGGTGAATGACAAGTAAGATGTCCATCAACTAGCTACTGGCTTGGTGTTTGGATTATGCTGTTCAGCTCTTTTAGAAACCAGTACTAACCTTTGACCACTATCTCCCAGGTTGTTTGAGCTTGTTCAAGGAAGGACCCGACAGTTAAGAGAGTTGTCTGAGTGCCACTGGCTACACACACTGGTTGCAGATTTTTATCTTAAGCTCTATGTGATGTTAGACAAGCAGTGTATCAGAATTTACCTAATTCTGTCCATAACCTGTCGGGTGCCGAGTTAATTGCATTTTATTTGCAAGGTGGTAGGGCTTTTGCGAATGCCCGCCTGGCTAGCTACCACCCTCAAGTAGAAAATTTGTCGCCAAGCTCCTAACGATGCTTTCCAGAAGCTGTCCTTGAGAGCCAGTAATTCAAGGTTAACTTGAACAGTATCTTTGACCACATCACTTACCATCAGGTGAGGTATTATAGGCACAAAAAAAAGATTGCCCGCCTGGCTAGCTACCACCCTCAAGTAGAAAGTTTGTCGCCAAGCTCCTAACGATGCTTTCCAGAAGCTGTCCTTGAGAGCCAGTAATTCAAGGTTAACTTGAACAATATCTTTGACCACATCACTTACCATCAGGTGAGGTATTATAGGCACAAAAAAAAAGATTGCAGTCCAAATTTGAAATTGAAACTAAGAAGCATGATTTCAACTGTCACAATGACAGCAGTCACATCAAAGACTCACTTTTGTGTAACACCTACGACACCATAATGGAAACAAAATGTGCACTCTAACCAGGAAACTACGCCTCACTTTTTGCAGTGGATTTTTGTATCTTACCCTGATAGTATTTTGTGCTAGAGGAGCAGGCGCTCTTTTCAGATATGACTCCAGGTCTTGGTCCACATGTTCGAATACCAGAAAGAGTACCAGTTGCTGTTCTCGCTCCATTGACTGCCCTCCGTGGCACACATCCAGGAGTCTGTAATGATGATGTATACTATTTGAAGACTTAATAGTTTTTTTGCAGCTCTTAAGAAAGTTTAAGATAATATTGTCACACCTGGTTACAACAAAAAAGTTGGTATGGGTATCACATTCTTATGTTTCATTTCGTACAGAAGGATTTTTCCACGACATTGGTGGTGAGTGGTAGACTGAGCAGTGCTTTGCTAACGATAATTTCTTTGAGGAATAATGGGTGACATATATCTGAGCCAGGAATGAAAACCCATATTTTAGTAGTCATCCTATATACTGCCAGGGTCTTGGAGATTCACAGCATCGTGCTTGGGCATTTTGTGAATGTTCCTGGCTTCTTGCCACTCTCTAGAATAGGAGATCCATTGGCAAGCACCTATCGGCATGTTATTTCTTTTCTTGTGGGATTGTGGTGAAACATGCACAAGGCCCACCTGATGTAAAGCGCAACCTCTGCTTATAACAGGTACATTTCATCAGAAGTGATAAACTGCACTGCGCCCATCGTGCGTGATGGGCGTTGTGCAGTTATGGAATTTCAGTTGCAGTCAGTGTGCAGTAATGAAATTTTATAATTACGTACTGGTTCTTAAAGATTACTGCCGGAACACAATGTGCAAGGTGACAGATTTTCTACTTGTCAGTGTTAGTAAAATGACCTTCCACCGTGCGATGAAGCTCAAGCCAGCGGTTGGGATTGAACCATGGACCTGGCACAGCAGTCAAAAGCTATTACTGCTCTGCTATCACTGCTTCCCCAGCTGTCCCAGTAACTGTCCTTGACCGACAGCTTCTAGGTTTAACCAGATAACATCTTCGGCCACTATACTCAGTATAGTGTTATATAATAGCTCAGTAAGCAAGCTGTAAGTTTATTATCAGATATATAAAAAACTGAGATAGGTTATACTTACCATGGAACAAATCCTTGAAGCGCTGTAAGATATAGTAAGTTAGTTTCTCATAAATTATATTATTATTTTGATGCTTTCAAGATATTATCATTGAAGTTTTTACATTAATGGCTCCTAAGTGACTAAGCTTCCAATGTGATATATAAAGGAACTGTTTAAACCCCATGTGGATTTGAATCCACAACTATCCATCTTGGGGATGAGGACATACTTTACCAATCTAAACAACCATTGACAAGTGAATCATAGCACTTATTTATCTTTTCTTTCTTATTACCTCTATAGAACGCTATTTAATTGAAACATTTTTTAAAAAGAGGACATACTGCCAATTTAAGCAACCACGGTGTAGTGAATCATAGTATTAATTTACCTTTTCATTCTTATTTACCTCTTAAGATCGCTAATTAATTGAAGCAATTGAACCATTTTTATAATAAATAATAACGAACACAGCACTGCAGGATTGTCACTGTGGATTTGTCACTTCTAGACATTTGTTCTTACATATTGTTTGCCCAGTAATTGATTTGCTACAGTGCCCTTCAGACTTAAACACAAAAGTATATGCACACTTCTGCTTCTAGGCAGAATATCTGACCCTGCAGTGGTACCTGCCAAGTCAGACTCTTCTTCAAAAGACCTACTACCTGGAAGGTAGGTCAATGTTAAAGTGGTTTTGATCTTCTTGTGGAAGTCTCTTGCTATGTATACTGTAAGGTTTAAAATTATGATACCTGACTATATTAGGATGTCTATATGCCTCCAGTTGTCGCAACAGTGCTATTTCTCTAACGGTAGACAGCGGGATACCATCTTCTGTCAGCGCTACTTTGACTTTTTTCATCGCTACAATCTGGCCGCCGTTGTGTAGGTCTCGTGCTTTGTATACTGTACCGTATGCTCCTGGAAGTTGAAAAAATAACTAACTGTCATAAAATGAATTTATTTAATCAAATGGAATATTAAAAGTGTGTGGTTTGGGAATTTTAATTAACTTTCTGATAAACCCATACAGACTTGTAAAACAATTGTATCTATTCTTATTTTGAGTGAATCCACTACACTAAGTTAATTTGACATCTGTAATTCTTTTTTTTGTAATAGACTATAGTAATGATGCATATACTTCTCAATAGACTACCTGGCCTTGAGCATAAGAAAATGGTTGAAATGTGTGAGCGATAAGGATTACTGTAACAGGTTCAAAACTTTACAGTGAGGTCAGTAAATATATAATGTAAAATATATTATAGGTGTAGGCATAAGTAAACCTATTTCGTTATATCCTCTATGTTTGAGAGTTAAGATGATTTGAAAGTTTTGGATTAGTTTAAATTTAATACTATTAATCCACAGTAATTCTGATGTATAATCTGGAACCGGCGCCATGTTATACGCGAAAGACCGGTATTTAAATACATTCGACAGACTCTTGATGTTCAGGGTAATGTTTTTTTTTGTAGTTCACAAAAAATGCGCGAAAACAATGCCCGCCGGCACATGTTAAATCTAGGTTATTTACATTACAAGATAATGTTATTACCTGTTCCAATAACATTGAGTTCTTCGTATTTTTTAGCATTTTGAAATAGGGCACTAACATCGCTAATAGAAGCCACGGCAGGTGGAGTATGAGATGTGCTTGCTGCCGACATCTTATAAAGTTTACGAACACTTTTCACCTTTAAAATATCATTGATTGCACGCTAATCACTTTAAGTCACAAATCAGAGCAATCCAAATATCTATACAAGTCAAATAAAAATTCAAAGCCTTTACTTTTAAATCCAAATGAAATAACTTTCAAGGCTTAACTTTTGCAAGCTGCATGGAAGTTTTAGTTTTTGTACTATTTAATGTCTGTGATAGAAAAGTGCATTGAACTCAAATCAAACACCTGCTGTGCTGACCATTGAAATTAAATATCAGCTTTTTTATAAGAAAATGTTGTCAGTTAATAGACATTTAAAAAAGTTGGATTATACTATTGGCTTTTTACACTGCCACCTATTAGCGAGTAGCTGAAATATTTAGAAAATAAATTATTTAAGCGTCATCTGTTGCAGAAACATTACCTTACAAGCGATTTATACTGAAAGTAAATTGCTGTATTAAAAATTTATATTACACAGATTTCTAATACATTTACATTTATTACTCAACAAAATTATTTTAGCTTCAATATAAAGAAGAAAAATAATTATCTTGATAAACCACGGCAATATTACTAAACAGTCTAAATTCTTGTTATAATGTACTTCATAGTTAAATACAAAAACAGTGTAACTTTTAAGAACTTTCTAAAAAAAATCTGTTTAGTAGCGTGATTACTTTAGTTTCAGTTTCTTAACTTTTTCATCAAAAAGACAGATCTGTCGGGCTCGTCCGGGATTTGAACCCGGGACCTCTCGCACCCGAAGCGAGAATCATACCCCTAGACCAACGAGCCATGTGATGCAACCGTGAATTTATGTATTACTTCCCTAACAGAGTAACCTATTACAGATTTCGATTCATATCATAGCACATTTTTTTATAATGTTGGACCTTTTATTAATTTTGTGCATTTGATAAATCTGTACTACAACATATATATGTAAGACATTATTATATGCTCACTTTAATGCAGTAACAATGATTTATATAGAAAAATAAAGAAAATATGTTAAAAATTAAATCATTTTAGCACCAGAACTAAGAGCGGACACCTCGAGGCGTTTTAGAAAGTTGACGCGCGAAAGGAGAAAAAAATTACCGCTACATGACACCCTATATCCGTCTTCCTCATACCAACCATACTCGCGTATTCCATCTCATTCTATCGTAAGAAATCAAGTGGGCTCGCTCTATTGAAGCCAGTCTAGTGTGGACGTTGCGCGCGCATGCTCCGAAATGGCGGCAAAATTAAATTAAATTAAAAAAAAAAGCAAACAATAGAAAGCGTAACATAAATTTAGAAAGAGAACTTATTGACGTTGACATCTGCAATAAAATACCGCGTTTTTTTTCTTCTAAAAGTAGCAAAAGGAAATGTGGCGTGCATGACACAGTGTATGGATAGAAATGTGAAAGTTTTACTCAGTGTAGGAAACAGTGTTTTTCAAAAGATATCCTACATTTCGTGGTCAGCTGTTGGCTTACTTCTTTAGAAATCGTGAGTATGTTATACGTAAGATTTAAGTAGTAAATGAATGATAGCGTTCGCTAATCTTTAGTCATTTTAGTAAATGTGCATAGAGGTTCACGTAGAATGTATATAGGTAGGTAAGTATAAAGAGGTCCAGTTTCTTTTTTCACTCATTCATCATCTATTTATTCACATATTAATGTTGACACGGTGCAAAGTCTTCTCTAATAAGTAATATATAACACAAGAGCATAGAAATAGCTCTCTTAAACAACACGCTAAGAAATTATAGATTTTTTTGATGTTAATAAGTTCAGAGACAGAAAGCAGTGCCTGATGGTAAGCATCACGTCTGCCCATTACAGTTACAGTGTCACCATTGTGTGTGTAACAATGCATTGCGCTCGACACCCGACACATTCATTTTTAAGTCTTGATTGTTCGGTAATTTCGCTTGCTACAGTGCTTCAAACCTAACCACTGCAGTGTTTCCACAATGCTGCTTGATAGGTAGAATATTATGAAACTGCTGTGGTATACCCAACAAGACGGCCTCTTGCTTTAGTTCCCTATCACCTAGTTTGTCACCTGATTGGCACTACAAGGGAACCACGTGTGGGGTTTCGAGATTAAAGGTAACTCCCCACGGATGGGGGTGACTCAGCCCCCGAAAAATGGTAAAGCCATAATTGATGTAAAACCTTTGCGTTAGGCCAATCATCCTAGCGAATGTTCTAGTTGATAGAAAGAAATGCATTAAAATTCTGAAAAAACCGATTACGCGAATGTGGAACAAAACCCAATTAACAAAAGCGTAGGTAAGTAGGTACCTACTTATAATAGATTGCTGCTCATTATGCACATTTTTCCTTTCGTCATCGCTCCTTGGAATAACCACAGGATGAGATGGAAGGATGTGAGTTCTAGGTCATTCCACCGGTGAGCGACCCCATTATTAATAATCGTGACGTAACTTAACCAACCGGAAACAGAACAAAATTTACTTTACATAATCGAATTCAGTTCTAGTAAGAAAGCTTGCCTAGTCACTCTTAACCGATCAACTAAGTTAAGCAACGTCCGCCGCGGTCATGACTTGGATGGGTGACCGTTAGATCTATGCCGTTAGTCACATTACTACTACGCGCGTAGTAACTAAAGTCGTCGGTCCCGGTTGCTGTCTTAGGATGGTTGTAAAGTTGTGCTTTCATCCTCAAGTAGAAAATCTGTCGTCAAGCACCTAACGGTGTTTACGGCTGGTGTCATTGAGAAGCAGTTATTCTAGGCTTGCCTGAACAACGAGTTCGGTCACTTACCATCAGGTTTGATAGAGGTCAAGGGCTAGCATATAAGCAATAAATAAAAACGTTCTATATAGGAATATTATTTATTTATTCATAGCTGTTTTCCTAATACAGAAAAGTATTAGTAGCCTTCTGCATGCTTCTGTTAAGTTCTAATTTTAATATATCAACTGCGTTGTTGGTTGAGTAGCGTAAAGTTGTTTTGGAACCTCGAAGTTTAGCGTTCAATCCCCAGGTCTGTCAGTCTTGAGTCGACAACTGTACCTGGCCTACATATCTGTCGAAACATGGGTGTTTAGAATGCCTCTGCGTACCTTTATTTATGGGGATATAAGGCCGTGGTGATATATTTTTGTATGCTGTGTTGGGAAAACTTAACATGTTAACTACTTATAATTTAGGTATTCCAGAAAACGTGTACTCAAACTTACGGTATTTTACGAAGAGAGTGTAATTAAAAAAAAATAGTAACACTCATTTATAGTTAATTACGATTATAGTTTAAACTATTCAGAGTGAAAAGAGCTCAACGTGATGCGTAATCTTTTATAGAAAGTACTTCAACGCGTTTCGTAATCTTTCGTAGGAACGACCTCAACGGACTCTTTAAGTTTTAGTATATTATTTAGTACACTCTCGAGTAGAAAATCTGTCGCCAAGTACCTAACAGTGTGCTCCGGTAAATCTCCCGAAATCTTTAATAGCCAGAAAAATTACAGGCACATGATGAGACCTAATAACTGTATGCTTCACTATGACGGGCGCGGTGCAGTTCGTCACTTGTGACGAAATGCATCTGTTATAGGCAGGGGATAACGCTTATCATCAGGTGGACCTCGGACTTATTCCATCACAATAACATTAAAAAATACCGTCATTAATACGCTCCATAATCTTTCCTAGAAAGTACACAAACGCGCCGTCATCTTCGGTAGAAACGTCTTCAACGCGTTTCGTAAACTTTATTACATAGTCTCCGTAGAAGACACTCCAATAGGCACTACGTAATAACTAAAATTAACTTCGTAGGGAGATTTAAACGCGCTTCGTGATTTATCGTAGATAATACTTCAGGGCGCTTCGTAATGTTTCGTAGAAAAGACTTCAACAAGCACATCTAACACACCTCATTATATTTCGAAGAAAAGACCAATTCGCTCCGTAATGAAAACTCCGTAAAAATACATTAAAACTATCGCCAATGTTTTGTAGAAGACAAAAACGCACTGTAGACATCACTGCAACACGTTTGGTAAACTTTAGTACTTCGTAGAAGACACTTCAAGGCACTCCGTAATCTTCCATAGGGAAGTAATGTTTCATGGCAAAGAATTCAACTCGATCCTTCACCTTTCATCAAGCCTTCAACAAATCTCATAAAGTTTCGTAGAAAAGACTTCAGCGCGCTCTTTAATGAAGACTCCGTAAAATAACTTTAAAACGATCGATAATGTTTTGTAGAAGACAAAAACGCACTATAGAAATCACTGCAACGCGTTTCGTAAACTTTAGTACATATAAACTTCGTAGAAGACACTCCAAGGCACTCCGTAATTGGAAGTAATGTTTCATGGAAAAGACTTCAACGCGATCCTTCACCTTTCGTCAAGCTTTCAGCAAATCTTATAAAGTTTCGTAGAAAAGACTTCAACGCGCTCCGTAATGAAGACCCCGTAAAAGTACATTAAAACTATCGCCAATGTTTCGCAGACGACATAAACGCGCCGTTGTCTTACGTAGACATTACTGCAACACGTTTCGTAAACTTTAGTACATAAACTTCGTAGTACGCACTTCAACGCACTCTGCAATCTTCCGTAGGAAAGACTTCAACGCGCTCCGTCATCATTCGTAGAAAACGTTAATAGAGTTTCGTAATGGTCTTTACTTTCCTTCTAAGCCTCGTTGAAAGCAAAATATATAAAAATGAGTCAGTTAAATATTAGGAAATCTGTATGCGCGTTTTATTGTCCAGTATCTTTATTTGATATGGCTGCAAAATTGTTATTTTGCGCAAATACTTTTATTGAAACCTGCGGAAGCGAAGGATTCTAGGATTCAACAATGAGAGAAGCGAGTGGCACAAAATATTGAATCCTGAGCGTACCGAAGGTTTCAATGGTATGATACGCAAATACAACTTTGCTGCATCAGCATAAATAAAGAAGGAAATTTGCATTTTTAGTTATTTTATTACAGAGTCAAAATCAAATCAATATCAATATATTTTTTTTATTAGCATCTTTGACCACTATCTCATATGATGGTGAGTGATGATGTGGTGGAAGATGTTGTTCAGGCTAACCTAGAATTCTTAAACTAATCAAATAATCTCCCCTGATAATAAGCGTCTTTGCATAATTTAGGGTCCGTTTCAGAATATCCTAATAAATTGCTAACCAACAAATAAAATAACTGGATGATAAAAATGACAGTTGACATGCAGCGCGTTTCAAGCTTTAACCGATGGATAGACTAAATCGATGACTGTGAAACGCAAAGATAGTGTTTGTAAAATATGTTCTGGGTAGTACAACCGGAACTTAATCGAACATTCCGAAACAGGCCCTTAGAATAGTAAACAACACCTTTCCAAGCTTGTGATGTGAAAACGTATAGGTATGTGTATTTAAACCGGAGAGTATAAAAGTCTGTACAAATCTTTTTACGAACTTTTGTGATCAAAATAGATGTTTCTAGTTATATTTTCAAAATGGCGTTTAAGTAGGTGAGTTAGAAATCCGGTAAATCACAAACCTAACTGGTTTATAAAATATTTAAATGTGATTGGCTCTAATATGTGGAGGAACAGTTAATATCTTTGCATAAGCATTTAAAACCAGCTTTAAACTTTACACAGTTATATTGATGCCCAAAGTTTAATGATCTTTGACATTTTTATCCGGCTTCGAAAAAGAAGGAGGTTCGTAATTCGATATATATTATTTATGTCCCTATGTTAGTTCACTTAGAAATCTCTATGTCGTCTCTAATGTTGTTATTTTAGAATAATTAATTGATTTTATACTATTTTTAAGCTTCAAAAAAAATACAGTCGAATTGAGTACCAATTTATTTTAAGATATATATATTTTTTTTTATGTTATCGCAAAAGAACAAGCTCGAGGCCCACCTGATGTTAAGCGGACTAACCTGTGCCTATAACAGATGCATTTTGTCACAAGCCAAGAACTGCACTGCGCCCGTCACCTTGAGACATAGTTGTTAAGTCTCATGTGCCTGCATTTCACTGGCTCTCAAGGACTGCAGCCAGAACAGACCGTCAGGTGCTTGGCGACAGATTTTCTACTTGATTGTGGTCGCTTAGCCAGGCGGGCATTCGCAAAATGCCCTCCCACCATGCAAAATGATTATTGTTAAATATGGATTTCCGCAAAGTAACGCCTGAATCTATTCATTAGATAACAGTATGTTTCCGAATGAGTAGGTGCATGCTGCTGCGCATTCCTCACCTAGTTGTGTACCCGTCCAGAGACACAGTTACTCTATAATTGTTACATGAACAACATACAGTTTACTGTACTGTAGCAGCCGGGGCGTCCACTGCTTGCTCGCCTGGCTAGCTACCACCCTCAAGTAGAAAGATATAGAGAAGTTTTATCAGCCCTCTTGTAAGTTTTTTACAGTCAAGTCCAAGGTGCATTTAAAACATATTTATAGTACTTAAATATATTAAATTCTAATTACATCTATGTAAATACTTGATTAAAATTTAATAATCATAATATTTTACACTTAATACAGTTAAATACAATTTGCAGTTATCACGTTTGCACTTGTCCTAAGAACAAAGATTCTACAAGCTGCAATGACATATATTCTTTTTATGTGTAGAAGGGATTGTTTTCAAGCTGTTTGGTAATTTATTATACAACAGTACCTTGTTTCTGGGCTTTAGGGAATCTGATTTTTGGCACAACCCGAATTTCATTATCAGTACTAATATTATAAATGCGAAAGTAACTCTGTCTGTCTGTCTGTTACGCTTTCACGCCAAATCTACTGGGCCGATTTGAATGAAATTTGGTATGGAAATAGTTTGAGACCCGGGAAAAAACATAGGATAGTTTTTATCCAACTGCGCAAAAGGAGGTTAATGTTTTCACGCGATAACCGAAATACGCGCGGGCGCAGCCGCGACCGGAAAGCTGGTTTTTTTTAATTCGCTTTTCATTATTACGCAGATTGTAAGGTGGAACCTTTTCTGCTTTTCTGGAATATTAATCGTCAAGTTCTATTGTTTTTTTTAATCTTATTGTGTAAGGTACATCTTCAATCTAGTGACACCTGTCACAGAAATTCGGACGAGACGTCAACGGTTTACTTTCGCATTTCTAGTAGTAAAACGTCAACAGCGATGTTCAACGTTTTTCACGTTAATTGAAGCAATGATGGCCGAGCGGTAATAGCTGTAGACTGCAGCGCCGCAGGTCCCTGGTTCAATCCCCACCGCGGGCTTGAGCTTCACCGCATGGTGGAAGGGCATTTTGCAAATGTTCGCCTGACTAGCTACCACCCTCAAGTAGAAAATCTGTCGCCAAGCATATAACAGTGTGTTCCGGCAGTAATCCTTGAGAGCCAGTAAAATTACGGGAACACGAGACTTAACAACTATGTCTCAAGGTGACGGGCGCAGTGCAATTCGTGACTTGTGAGGAAATGCATCTGTTATAGGCAGAGGTTTGTCCACTTAACGTCAGGTGGGCCTCGAGCTTGTTCAACCACAATTACAATAAAAAAATGTAAATCACTCAATATATTTAATTGTTTACACCGCGATCACTTCTTTTTTTTTAGTAATATGAACTGATTTTGTGTTTTTTTTTATTGGGTTGAGCATACCTTCAAATTGATCTCATATAGTTATATTTCATTATATTCGGTAAGTATGCCATTTATTAACAAAATACTACGAACTTTATACAACACTACAGCTACTACAATAAAAGCATTTAGACAACCTATAAGTCATAGCAGACTCATAGGCAGTCTAAATGCTCCAGATCAGTACCAGTTGGCAGCGTGCCCAGCATGCTGGCAGCATTGCCCCGTTGAATTGCAATGATTATTGAGCCAAATAGGTGCCAGCATTTTGATCGTCGCATCGACCAAGCACTCAGATAAGTTTTGGATTATTTTTGATAGATTTTGTTTCTACGGGTTATTGTAAACTCGCCACAAAGTAAATTCGCCACAGACAAAAAAACATATGTAAACTCGCCACAGTCCTGTTTTTGCTGTGTAAATTCGCCACATATTATTTTGAAGTACTGTAAACTTGCCACATTTGGGTTTTCCGTACAGACTGCAGAAAAATCAAATAAAAAGCAGAATAATATCAACATATATTTTTTGTTATCAATCAACAGCAAAGTTACACTTAAAATATTTTTATTGATCACAGCAGGGTCACTCCTAAAAATATTTATTAATTACAGTCATACTTATATATATATACTTCTTCTTTAAATAATTAAATAAATAATTACTTTTGATTCTTTAAAGTTTATAGCCAACGGAAAAAATAAATAGTATAGGTACTATGATGATATGCGGTGATTGCAATTCCTGTTAGTGACTAATATTTTAGGCGAGTGAACGATCTTGTAAATAGAAACACCACTCAAACTAGAGAAACTAAATTAAAAAAAAAACCTGAAGGTATGTAATACCTTGTGGGAACCCGACCATAATAAAGTGCGGACTGTGTTTTGAGTCAGCATGGTACCGACTTCAACAAGTAATTATACTTTTTAATATTGGAAGATCTGTTTTTTTACGCCGTTGACCACTATCTCACCTGATGGTAAGTAATGATGTGGTTGAAGATGTTGTTCAGGCTAACCTAGAATTACTGGCTCTCGAGGACAGGTGATACTGCCTGGGTCTGTATTTCCGGTTAAGTACAATATGAGGGTTTTCAAAACACGAGTGAATTGGTATCTTCTGGGTAAGCGCGCTCCATCATCGATCGCATCATCACTTAACATCAGGTGAAATAGTGGTCAAGTGCTACCCAGTTTGGTATAAACAAAATAGATTCCGGAACACATCGTTAGGAGCTTGGTGACAGATTTTCTGCTTGCGGGTGGTAGCTAGCCAGGCGGGCATTCGCATTATGCCCTACCACCATGCTATAACGACTGCCACCTTAAGACTACAACCGACACGCGAGGCTTAACGTGCCCTCCGAAGCACGGTAGCACTCAGTAGTAATGCCACTAGCTGTCACCCATCCAACTCCTGACCGCGGCGGACGTTGCTTAACTTAGCTGATCGATTAAGAATGGCTAAGCAAACTTCGCTACGAGCGCAAATAAAGCTTGTATATATTTTTCATAGTTTACTTTTTTTTTTTTTTTTTATTCGTGATAGTTTAGCCTTTGACCACTATCTCACCTGATGTTAAGTGATGATGTGGTCGAAGATGTTGTACAGGCTAACCTAGAATTACTTGTCTCCATCTACTAAAATCTTCGTAACCCGAATACCTACAATAGCCTGGGAGCCGCCGTCACTCGGTTCACACAAGCTTACGACTTGTCTGTTCAGATAAATACTAGCGTGAAGAATGCTCTCTTAAGGGGAAGCGTGCAAGACGTTCCGTTCTATTGCGCGTAAAGTTTTTAATTCATACAGCAATGTAACTTCTGAAGCTTAAGTTTAAAGCGAATTACACAGGTCACATTTACCTTGACATCATTTTGATGCTTAATTTTTTTTAAGGTACACAATTTTTTCATCTCGATGGAAAATCGAATCCGCGTTTAACACACAGGGTATCTTTACTACTGAGCTATCGAGACTGCCTTGATTGAGCCGAAATTTGAGCTTTAATTTCATTATTTTATCCTTTCGATGGTTTAAAAATTAATATTATTTATGAAAACTTCTTTAAATGACCACATCTGCCAATGAACATTCCTTGAAATTACCACTTTTACAAATGCCCCCTTCTCAATGTAACTGCTACTACGACTTCTTTAAAAAAATTACAGTTACCATTTTACTTTTACAAATGGCTATTTTATATCCAGGCAGCAAGGAGGAGCACTCATTAATGACGTATACTAATTGGACTTCATGTCGTCATCTTAACCTCACGAATCACGTGATGGTGCAAAATACACTCGAGAGCAATGAATCCGGGTCACTTAAAGAATCCTAAAAATCTCGGAAACTAAAAATGCTAGGTTAATGCAATAAATTGTATTTAATAGACAATGTAATACTCCTTAAATGAAGGTATTAAAACTTCTTAGTTATTGTAAAGTTATATCATAAAAAAATCAAATTTGAAAAAGGGCCACTTTCGAAGATGGAACTACGAAATTACAGCATTTGGTTTTGCTTTTGTTTGTAATCTGTCATTTATGTGGGTACATAAACCATGTTGATAGTGCTCTATATTCATTATTCAAGCTGAAATTATGTCGCTTACGCCTGAAGAATGCACCAGAATACTTACAATGCTGGAAACCGGCCGGAGTCAGCGCGATACAGCCAGGACTGTCGGTGTGTCGCTGTCAACAGTACAAAGAGTTCTCCGACGTTACGAAGAAACTGGTTCTAACCTACGCAGACCAGGAACGGGCAGAACCAGGTGTACCACAGCACGAGAAGACCGATACTTGGTGAACACCATGCTTCGAAATCGCTTTCTCACAGGAACTGAACTCACCAATCAGTTTCGACGCCTCGGAGGAAGTAACCCAAGTGCATGGACAGTAAGACGTCGGCTTGCTGAATCTAACTTAAAACCCCTTAGACCTGCAAACGGCCCTAAACTGGAGCGTGGGCATCGTATTTCGAGACTAAGATATGCCCAGAGCCACGTAAATTGGAGTATTGAAGATTGGTCAAAAGTTATGTTCTCCGACGAATCAAAATGTATGCTCTACAAGCACGATGGAAGACACAGAGTGTATCGAAGACCTTATTGTCTATTAAATACAATTTATTGCATTAACCTATCATTTTTAGTTTCCGAGATTTTTAACATTCTTTAAGTGACCCGGATTCATTGCTCTCGAGTGTATTAAACGTAATTTTTACGTCAAAATATGACGTCTATATGAGACGTCTGAAGGCTTTGTATTACAAATATTTTGAAAACAACTACTACCAATTACAAGTCAAAATATAAACGACATTACAAATGTGATGGATCACGCGATAGTGTCAAAAACGTCATATACATCGCTATCATGCGCTCTCCGGATCTCCTGGCGATGCATTTTATATACTTTATAGCCTAGTGCCAGGGTATTTTGCAAATGCTCGCCTAGCTAGCTACCAACCTCAAGTAGAAAATCTTTCGCCAAGCACCTGACAGTGTGTTGCCTTGCTGTCCTTGAGAGCCAGTAATTCCAGGTTAGCCTGAACAACATCTTCGACCACACATCACTTACCATCAGGTGAGATAGTGGTCAAAGGCTAGCCTATCAGGCATAAATAAAAAGTAAACGAAACGCGTCGATTTGTCTACGTGGTGTTTAAGAAAATTGCGCAACATTAGCACTACATATATTTTAGATTTTCTACAATATGAAATTAATGTTTTTTTTAAATTATTTTTTAATGTTTGTCTTGTCTCTATCTACAATAATAATATAAAGAGGACAGATTTGCATGTAGAGAATAAACTTAAAAACTACTGGACCGATTTGAAAAATTCGTTCACCATTAGAGTCCTACATTATCCATGATGAACAAAAGCTATAAGTAGATATTTTAATTTTATTTTTGTTAAATACCCGTGTGGATCCAGTGCGACCCGCTAGTTGATTAATATAGAGATAAGCCTTACCTTACCTCTGTTCCTTAGAACAGAGAAAGGACAGTTCACATAATTAGAGACACGAGTTAACACGATTTTGTATGGCAAAAGCGCCCCTTGCGGTAATTAAGTGAATCAAGCATCTCGTTATAAACCGCGTTTACTTGCTCGCGGCGTATCACATGTAAATCTCATATTAAGCCCGCGGGTACCTGCCTGGCCTTAACGCGGTATGTCCGAGTGACCGCTGAGACCGGTTTCATTTCATGTGGGTCACTGGTGCCTGCCATGCCCTTGCGATGCGGGCCACGCGCCTTCTTATACAGGCTTGGGGTACTATCACAAACTTTTTTTTTAAAGAAGCAGGTTAATACCTCGGTTTTTGTACTTATGCTCTCCGATTACTCGAATAATCTTGGACCGATTCGAGAAATTACTTTTTTATCCGACAAATAAAGGAGGAGGTTCCTTCTCAATTTGACAGGATAATGAAAACAATGTACAATGGCCCCTTCACCAACATCATTGAGTTATCTCTAATAATACGTATTTTATATACGAACTCAGTAATTTTTTTGTTAATTATTTTTCAAAAATGAGGAGATTTTCAATTGGTCGGAATCTTTTTTTGTAAGTACCCCGATTACTCAAGAACGCGTGGACTAATTCGAAAAGTTCAATTTTTTTTAGCCGTGGCTCTCAAAGGGTCCCGTTTTGAATGGAACCCTAAAAACGATATTACACTTGCTTTCATTGTTGTTAGTGTTGTGACATCGCAATGATAAAGTGCTTGTGATAATCGTAAAGTACCCGCATAATGTCATAACATATGATTAAAAGTGAAAATTTCATGCGAAAAGTTTCAAAATTCAGAACAGAGGCGATTGCTAAGTTGAACTAGAACTATAGGTGTCGCTCCATCCCTATATTATAGTTAAGAACTGTTGTGTGGACCGATTCAGATGTCGTAAAAAAATCATATGGACACACATACCTTATTATTATATATATTTATTAGCCTTTGACCACTATCTCACCTGATGGTAAGTGATGAGGTGGTCGAGGATGTTGTTCAGGCTAACCTAGAGTTACTGGCTCTCAAGGACAGCTGCCGGAACATACGGTTAGGTGCTTGGCGACAGATTCTCAACTTGAGGGTGGTAGCTAGCCAGGCGGGCATTCGCAAAGTGCCCTACCACCATGCTGTAACGACTGCCATCCTAAGACAACAACCGGGACCGACGGCTTAACGTGCCCTCCAAAGCACGGAAGCGCTCAGTAGTAATGTCAGCAGCGGTCACCCATCCAAGTCATGACCGCGGCGGACGTTGCTTAACTTTGCTGATCGATTCAGAATGGCTAATCAAACTTGGCTACGAGCGCTTCAAAATATATATAATATAATAAAATAATAAAAGACGATTATCTCGAAAACGGTTATGTTTGGGGTGAGGTGTTGCATAGTGAAATCAGTCAGAAAAGATGGGTACTACTCGCTCTTAACGGATCTAGGTCGACTTAACCAATAACCTTGTATACAACGTACAGCTTTTTTGTCATTAGACAATACAAACTTGTTTTTTTAGAGGTAACTCTAGAAAGCTTAAAAGTACTCTTGACATCACATAAGAAACCTGAAAAATTATCAGTGTTCCTCTACTATATTATGCATGTATTAAACACATAAACTTTCCTCTTGAACCACTCTATCTATTAAAAACCGCATCAAAATCCGTTGCGTAGTTTTAAATATCTAAGCATACATAGGGATAATGAATAGATTCAGGCGTTACTTTGCGGAAATCCATATTTAACAATAACAAATATTTTAGAAATATTTTGCGCACGATCGAGAAAGATCGGTCTTTCTCGATCGTGCGCTCGCAGAGTCAAGACCTCCTGAGGATGCTTAGTGTAGAATCGAAACGCGTCGAAAAAAAATTCTTCCGGTTTGGCTGCGTGGCGTTTGTGACGTCACGTCGGCTTAGCAGGAAAATTAGGCGGAATGGTCACTGGATATAATTTTGTATTTATTAAGAGTTTTATTGAAATATTAATTTGATGTTTAATTAGAATATTTTAAAAAATACTTGTTATTATCATACATAGGGACATACAGCGGGAACACTTTGTTATATTCTATTTGATAAAACTCATAGAATTCTAAAACTGTGTCATAATTACGCCATAATGGCAGTTGACGTCATAAAAACTACGCAACGTAATATCACTTGACCCGAGGCACGATTCTTTAGCTCAGCCTTGAACAATTTAGTAGAGGATATCCGCTTTCACCCCAACTTTAATGACAGATGGTGAAGTGGCACTCATTTTTATTTATAGCTAATAGGATAGCCTTTGTTCTCTTACCTAATGGTAAGTGATGATGTGGTCGAAGATGTTTTTGAGGCTAACTTAGAATTACTGGCTTTTAAGGACAGCTGCCGGAACACACCGTTAGGGCCGCAGAACATGCGTTATTGCAAACATAAAAATATTATAATAAAAGGGATTAGAGTTGCCGCGAATAGTTGTTATAGCGAATAGTCGAATACCGATTAATCGCCATTCACTTTGGCGAATAGTGGAATAACTCGACATTACTATTCGACATGAATAAGTCACATTAAAATATTTCTAACTTCTTCTAAGGTTGTGAGAAAATAAAACAATAAGGTTAAGGAAATCTGTTTCATGTTATACATACCTACATATATTTAACGTAGTAATTTAATTTTTCATTTAATTATTATTAACTAATTTAATTTCATGTATATGATAGGCACAGGCACATATTACAGATAATAATTAATACTGTGTATTATTTTATTTCGTAAAATAATAAAAATTTATTATTTTTAACTCCTTAGTTTTTTGTTCGATAAAAGTTTATTTTAGATGACTATTCGCCGAATGCCGAATAAAAGCTATACTATTCGGTATTCGACGAATATCAAAAAAAATATCGAGAAACGCCGAATACCGAATAATAGCGAGTATTCGCGGCAACTTTAAAAGGGATGCCGCATCAATAACAAGTTTAAAGCTAATTGCAAAATTAGTCTTGTTTGAAGTACAACGTAAGTTGAACTATATATGTCGCTCCATCTCAATACGATGGTTGAAGAACGATAGGAAAAAATGAGTTATGACTCATGGTCATGTTAGCTCATATGGTTTAGAGCATACCCCGGCTAAAGGGGTGGATGGACGCGGCTTTGAATCCCGTACATGACTTAAATTTTTCCTCTCAAAAATTTGTAATTTCGTAACACTGTTAGAAAGATGGCGTCAGATTTTCTACTTGAGGCGCAAAATGTCCTACCACCATGCTATATAAACTGCCTTGCACAACCACCAAGACCGACGCGCGACGGCTTATCGGAAACCACTTTTTTCAACCGACTTTTCAACAGAATTTGAAAAGTCAAATTTTTCACTTTTTCACAGAATCACAGAATCTTTCTCAATCAATGTATATACTCGTATATTTAGAATTAAAAAAAATACAATGTATATATATTTAGAAATTAGAATATATTAATTTGGAAATAACTAAACAACTCTTCAGGGGGTCCTTATTCAAGAAACGTGTTATTTTTAAAGTGTTTTTGTTTTGAATGATATAATGAATGAAATGAGATTGACTAAACAGGTATACGTGGGGCAAGTGAACGGAAGTGTTGGAAGGGGAAGATCTAGGCGAACATTCCGAAATCAGATTGAAGACGTTCTGAAAAAGGAGGACAGGTCAGGAGTACCCTAAACTGACGCTCATGTATGAAAGGATTGATGAGTGTAGATGAAGCGAAGCCGTGTCAGATTCCCGCTATGGATCTGGAACTGTATAAAATAAACATTTTATAGTTTTGGTAACTCCCTCGGTGTAGTCGCAACTCCATTACACAATTTATTTGATACGTTTCAGTGAAAGAAGTCGATAGGAAAAACAATGAATAATTTGGGACAAAGCTACCTTTGTACGTAATTATTTATTATTAATATAAAAAATTTAGTCTCGATCGTGCGCTCGGTAAGTCAAGACCTCCTGAAGATGCTTCCTTTAGAAGCGAAACTAGTCGGGTATTCTTCCGGTTAGGCTGCGTGATGTTTGTGACGTCACGTAAATAACAGGAAAATTAGGCGGAATATGATTTGATGCTTTTTTAAGTGTTTTATTTAAATATTATTTAATATATTTTAGGATACTTTTAAAAGTATTTGTTATTATTAAGAAAAGTAACCTTAAAGCTCTATAAGTTTTGGTAATAAGTCATTATTATTAAAGTATAGACACATTTCGTAAGTTTTATAGGTATTGTAGGATGTTCAGGTTTTCGAACGAGTCTGGATTGGTTCGTTTCGCCACTGTAACATTAAATGAACAGTTAATTTTTCACCATGAGCCAACAACAGATATGTGTGTCAAGCGCGTTAAAACGGTAGTGATAAAAATTCCGACATTTGCATTTTCTATGGCTGATAAAAAACCGTTTTGAGTCAATGAACTGCCAATACTGTATACATTTTATAATATTTTTTTAAGAAATCACAGGCAAATGAGTCTTTGTCTTAGGGTGACGGGCGCAGTATAGTTCGTCACTTGTGAGGAAATGCATCTGTTATTGGCTGACCCCGGCCCCGGATTTGCACGGGTATTTAACAAAAATTCAAAAACTACATATACATATAAAAAAGTAGTTATTGTGACATAATTGTAATAGTGACACTAATATTATTGCTAACTTTTTTGTAGATATTGATGTCCTCTATAAAATTATAGAACATCACTTTGCTCTATTGTCAATAATTTCCGCAGGGGATGCGATATAACGATTTTTTGGGTATTTTATTCACGCGTTGTGTTACGAATTCAACGAAATTTGGTTACCGTCGAAAATCTGTCGCCTGAGATCCAGTAATTCTAGGTTAGCCTGAACAACATGTTTGACCATTTCATCACTTACCATCAGGTGAGATAGTGGTCAAAGGCTAACCTATCTGAAAAAAAATTATCTCAGCATTCGCGACTACCTGGACAGGTGCGAATTTTGTGCTCTTATTAATTTTATTTTTATTTTAGCCGTCTTAGGGGACGATCCCTAAATTATTAAGCCGGGGGAAGTCAGATGATTATATATATATTTATTATAATTATAAAATATATATATTATAGTTTTTCTCTGCCTATAACAGATGCATTTTGTCACAAGTCACGAATTGCACTGCGCCCGTCACCTTGAGACATAGTTGTTAAGTCACATATACCTGTAAACTACTGGCTCTAAAGGACTGCTGCCGGAACACAACGTTAGGTGCTTGACGACAGATTTTCTACTTGAGGGTTGTCGTTAGCCAGGCGGGCATTCGCAAAATGCCCTACCACCATAAGGTGAAGCTCAAGCCCGCGGCGGGATACTAAGACGAAAGTCTTAGTATCAAATCTATTATCTGAACCTCTCGTAGCGAAGTTTGCTTAGCCATTCTGAACCGATCAGCAAAGCTAAGCAACGTCCGCCGCGGTCATGAGTAGGACGGGTGACCGCTGGTAACATTACTACTGAGCGTGCACGTGCTTCGGAGGGCACGTTAAGCCGTCGGTCCCGGTTGTTGTCTTAGGATAGCAGTCGTTATAGCATGGTGGTAGGGCATTTTGCAAATGCCCGATTGGCTAGCTACCACCCTCAATTAGGAAATCTGTCGCCAAGCACTTAACGGTGTGTTCTGGCAGGTCTCCTTGAGAGCCAGTAATTCTAGGTTAGCCTGAACAACATTTTCGACCACATCATCACTTACCATCAGGTGAGATAGTGGTCAAAGGCTAACCTATCAGGCATAAAAAAACTTTTAATAATATTTATCTATATTGATTTGATCTTGTCTTTCATCTTAATATCACATCAATTATCATCCAAGCCCTAGATAACGTACAAACAGACGAACAAACAGAATGGCGTGCATCCGTGAGTAACGGTGCGTCGGGCAGGTGGAGCCGAGTGACCCACATAACTAGGTATGCGATGCGTAGTGAATCAACAACTGAGAGACTACATGTTTAACTAAAAATTACAAAATACGCCTTTCAAAAATTATTTGCACTGATATATAGTTTTTGCATAATTCTGTTTGCACTTTCATCTGTGTTTCTGGATACCGACTATTGTTATCAGTAACCCAAATTTTATAATTTGTAAGAAATGCGCTGGACTGAATGGTGATTTATAGTTAAACCCGTCAGAATTGTAAGATTACGAGAACAATAGAATTTCATTCATAGTACCGGCAGTCCCGTTTCCCCGATATAATACCTAGCTAGTATGCATACATTTTGAATTTTGAATCTTGCATTTTAATAAGACAATTGTATGTGTTATTAATACGCAAGATATAAAAACCATTCGAAACAATTGACTAAATGTAATTTTAGCAATTATAATATTGAAATAAATATTATTATCAAGAGAAACTCTTTTTTGCTAACGGTATATTTAATATATGGTAATTATTTCTTTCAATCAAATTTATCGGGGGGAACTGAGATCGTGGGCAACTGACACGGGGGGAGTTGACATTGGGTGCGTATGCCACTAACCCTAGCAAACTTAATAAAGATGGACTTTGGATTCCAATTCTGCAAAAAAATTATATATATTTGTATATTCCCTCTTTTCTTCCTGGATATAACCTATAGAGCAATCATTTTTAACCAACTTCAAAAAAGGAGGAGGTTCTCAATTCAACTGTCTTTTTTATACGCTCAAAAAAGAAGTGTTATGTATTTAGGGTTCAAGTATGTATGTTTGTAAGTTTCTTTATGCCAATCGGCCGATGTTAATGTATGAGATATCGTTAGATTCGTCTTGATAGCCCAAGCGACATATAAAAACAGGCTTTTATGCATTACACCATTAAAAGCTGTTTCAGTGCGCTCACATCGGCCATAAAACAAATAAGAAATAAACGAGCAACTTTTTCATCGCAACAATTGTAATAATTTTCAGATTTTTTTGTCTTAGATTATTTTATTACACATATTAACTAAACAACTTTCAACGGTTAAACTTAATCCTGGTCTTTGGGTGACTGGTCACCAAGTTTGTAGTAAGAGAGATGACCAAGAAGAGAGAAGAAAAGAAAAACCCAAGTCACTGCAAAGTGTTTGAAACGTCGGTCAAAAATAATGATAAATATACGCGATTTAAACCGTTTAAAGTTGTTTAATTACTATGTATTGCAATATTTTCTTATATTCGCGCATTTTGATCAGAGAAATTGACGTTAATGCCACGTTGCAGCGCACGCAAACATGAACCTTATTCCAACAGCCGCTTGATTGATTTTCGTATATCTACTCACTAGCAACAAGTTGCTGAACCCGCAAGATTTTCCTATTAAAATTTCGTGAAGCAATAATGGCAGAGCAGTTATAGCTATGGACTGCAGTGCCGCAGGTCCCTGGTTCGATCCCACTACCGCGCCTGCTTGAGCTTCACCGCATGGTGGAAGGGCATTTTGCGAATGCCCGTCTGGCTAGCTACCACCCTCAAGCAGAAAATCTGTCGCCAAGCACTTAACTGTGTGTTCAGACAGTCGTTCTTTCGAACCAGTAAAATCAATCCCATAAGACTTAGATAGATAGATAGATAGATAGATAGATAGATAGATAGATAAACTCTTTATTGCAACACAAAGCTTAATTTAAAAATAAATAAAAAACTTATAACTATACAATATAACTAAGTGAAACAATGGGCGGTCTTATCGCTTAAAGCGATCTCTTCCAGACAACCCAACAATATTGGAGATTTTGACAGTATATGGACAGGGTTTTTAAGCTAATGTTACTAAAACAGTAAAAAAAGAATAGTTAAGGATCTTAATTAAACAACACAAAAATGAATTATACATATATATGAAAATATACGTACGCATAAGAATTATAGAAACATATATAGATATACATAACATACAATAATTATATATATATATATTTATACATATACTTTACTTACATAAATATTTTTAACATGTACATATAAATACAAAAATATACCTAAATAGGCATTTGAAACATATTATAGAAAAAATAAGTTCAGTAATGTTGTATGTACATATCCAAAGTTATAGTGAAAGATAATAAGTTTTGACCTGATTTTTAAAAGATTCCAATGAACGAGCACGTTTTATTTCAAGTGGTAGAGGATTCCACAATCTAACAGCTTCAGAAGTAAAAGAACAATGATAGAAGGAGGTTCTACTTACGGGTTAACAAATGTATGTCTCAATGTGACGGGTGCAGTGACTAAAATGCATCTGTTATAGGCAGAGGTTAATTCAAATTCAAAGTCAAAATTATTTATTCAATTTAGGCGTTTACGACGCTCTTATGAAGGTCAATTACAAATTTTAATATTGAAATATTCTACATTGTACTGCCACTTAACCTTAATCCGCTTAACGTCAGGTGGGCCTCGTGCTTGTTCCGTCACAATTGCATACAAAAAGCAAGTAAACGGATACAGGAAACAAGCTATTGCAATGTGCTTCAAAACAGCACTCACGTCTTTCTCACCTAAATTCCCAGTCTAATGTGAGTCATTCTTACACACGCGCGCAGGGTTCCGTATCAAAGAAAAGGAAACCACTTTTGTTTTAAACGTTTTCGAAAACTGTGAGAAAGTACTGTATCAAGAACTGTATTTGTCTTGTCTACTGTTGAACACCACCTCCCCTATTCACCCTCCCATTTTGAATCAGTGATGGCTCAGTGGCATTGGTTATGAACTGCCGCGCAGCAGGTCCATGGTTCGAATCCCGCCGCGGGCTTGAGACGAAATGCATCTGTTATAGGTAGAGGTTAGTCCGCATAAAATCAGGTTGGCCTCGAGCTTCTTCCGTCACAATGATATAAAAAAAAGTCTGTATGGGGCCAGTAAAAACAAAAATAAAAAAAAATTACAAATTATTGGAGTTGTTACATAATTTTTTGTTCCGAACGGGAATCGAAAACGCGTTCTCCGATATCGCGCCGGATGATTATTCCATTTGGCTGATGTGATTTGGTTAGCACGCGATAGAGCTTGTAATCATATTTAGAAATGAAAAAAATGTTAATAAATAATTACATAATTTTTAAATTTCAATATGATCACATTGGATACATCACAGTGGGGGCCTAAAAACCGGAAGAATTTAGCGTGAAGCGCACGATTGAGAGTAATTCATTCGCGATCGTTCGCTCGAAATCTCAAGACCTGCGTGTAGAAGTAAAACGCGTCGAAAATTCTTCCGGTTTATTTACCGGAAATCAACTTCAGTCAACTTAACAGGAAATAAGTGGAATTGTCACTAGATATACTTTTATATACATTAAATGTTCTTCTAAAATATCAATTTATTGTTTCCTTAAAATATTTGTTATTATTAACAGATTAAAAAGTTTTCATATCAATAAAATGTTTAGAATGCATTGATATCAAGTTGAAAATATTCATTCGCAAAGATCTAAAATTTAAGGATCTAAAAAACACCGTCGAATGTAGTGTAAGTTTTCGGAGGCCTTTAAGGACATATACCCGGCAGCCAAAGTGCTAACTTTCATGTAAATTCAACTTGTTATTAAAAAAAAACTCGCATGTAAATATAATGTATTATTAGACCTATCGTTTCTGGCTTAAAACCTTTTTCTTTTGGACTATAATTAAAATTTTAAATATATAGCGTTTAGTATATATATAGCACTCGTTTTTAGGAGTTTGAGCCAGTTATTTGTAGCTCCAGGTTTATTTAAAAAGTATAGTAACCATGTATAAATAACTTCCCATTATAGAAAGTAGATTATATTTCCCATGTTTGTGGTGCAATAGAAATATTAAAAACATGCTTATTTTTCTTGAAAGAGATGCTTAAAATTGGGTCTTTCTTTTATCTAAAATTACGAGTTTTTGAGCTAGAGTAATTTCAAAACTGTATAATTTAATGAAAATCTGATGCACCACAAACCTAGATATTAGGGTAGTGATTACGTAGGTAAAAAATCATTGAGTTTTATTCGCTATTATTAAAATGAGATTGGAGCTGCGTTTTGTATGGGGGCGTTCGTCTAAAATATACCCTTAACATTGTTTGTTGCTTCAGTTCCAGAAGTTTGTATTAAAATAGGATATTGCTTTCAACAAGATTTCTAATCTAATTTCGCCAATTTCTTTACCAAAACTAATTCCGCAGCAATGATGAATTCATTGCTTGATGAATGATTGATATTAATAAATACATAAATAAACCTAGTTAATAGACATCCTATCAATATTGACGTCTTCGCATGAAAGAGACCATATAACCGTCTTTCAAATTCCACTATAAACGGTTCTTGATTGTACTTGGGTGAGAGTTGCGATTACCTTGCTCTTGTATGTTATTTTTTATTATTATTAAATCTTTTGCACTACAGACTCTGAGTCCGTACTCTTTTTAGATTTTCCTTTTTTTTATAAATTTAATACAATTTATAAATTATTTGTCGTCTCCAATACATCGTCTTCCTGAAGGGAAGGGTGTTAGTATGTAACAATCTGAACACTAGGGTGAGTCTTTTTTTTGTTTTATATTGTACATGTTTTGTTATATATATTTTTCTTATATCTGTTTGTTAGCAGCCGACATTTACATTAAGTTTATTACCTCTGTTATTATTATTACCTCTGTGTTATTGCAATATTTCAATTTGCGGTTTTATTAAGGCTGGAGTTCACGGAGCGCTTTCCATACAAACGTAGTTCTGTCATATTTTAAATACAAAGTGCTCAAACTCGGTGAAACTTTGCATCTATGTCCTTGAGCCTAATATCCATGCTTTTGGTTTACCACATTGTTGAAAAATTAAGTATTTGAACGCACTGGAATTATTATCATGACATTATAAAATAAAGAATAAATAAAAAAAATGGCCAGCCAGAAGCATAGATATTAGGATCAGCAATATGCAAACAAAATTTCGCTGAGTTCGAATTGACTCCCCCGATCTTCTTTTTCAAATAGGTTTAGTGACACCTACACGATCTTTCAGACATAATTAATTATTTACTAAATATAACATAATTATTTACTCGTCCCTATATGCTCTACAAATTATAGACAAAATTCTTATTTTATTAGATATTCCAAATTTATAAACGATTTGGACTTGCCTGAGTTTGACTTGCACAACACGTCACCTAATAAAGTTCGTACATTGCTTACGAAAAGTTGGTTCGATTGCGCTGTGGTTGGTACCTTTGACGAGTTTCAGAACCCGAGTGATCTCTAAACCTGTTGAACTTATTTTTATTTTTTAGTAGTTTTTTATTTTTTAATACGTAAGCATCTATGCTCTATATGCGAAAACAATTTATTAGAGTATAGTTATAGTAATTTAGTTTAAGATAGTTATAAAAACTCTGTATGTTTTCCGAAGAAAATAAAATTAACATATTACGAAACTAAGTTTGTATAGAGAGCGCTTCGTGTACTCTTAAGAATTCGCACTGTCTACCGAAAATGCTTCTGCGGTCGACCATCGACGCCTTTTTTTCAAATATTTTTAAAAGTATCTTAAGAAAACATTAAATAATATATTAATTAAACACTTAAAAAAATATACAAATATATATCTAATGACAATTCCGCCTAATTTTCCTATTATCTACGTGACGTCTCAAACGCCACGCAGTCTAACCGGAAGAATATTCAACTAGTTTCGCTTCTAAACGAAGCATCTTCAGGAGGTCTTGACTCACTGAGCGCACGAACGAGACAGACGCCTGAATCTATTCATTAAAAAATATTCTCTGTACGGAACCCTAGGCAAGTATAGTTACGTAACAGAAATCCCCAGTGGCAGTCCACTGTGTCGCATATGACACATTGTGCTTGTAACGTAATGGTCGTTGCGAAACGAGAAACTGTGTCGGCACTCGTCTTGCAAGACATCCTGCGTGAATCATATTATTTTAGAGATTCGGTGTCAGATTTTGTCTTAAGTTACAAAACAATAAACAAGTATAAATGAATTAAAAAAGTAAAAACACTGTACTGTAACAGCCGGATCGTCCACTGCTGAACACAGCCTCCCCTATTAAGGGGGTATTGGCCATATTCCCCACGCTTGGCAGGAGTCTTGGGGATCGCAGTGTAAGTTGGCAGTTCTTTAGAAGGCGCTGCTGCCCACCTTCCAGTATTTTCCCCTCAGTCGCTTCTTACGACACCCACGGCATGATATGGGGAGATGCAATTCTAATCCGTCACCCCACGGGGTAATGTATTTTAGCAAATAAATAATTTGATTGATTGATTGATTGGTTACGTTAAATCCTTACTAATTGAAAGTGTTCTCAAGTCTTGCCGTGTATCACATAAAACAATTGTGTATTCAGCAAGTGTGGGTGACGCGCGTGACCGACTGCCAGTTCCGTTATATATAATCAAACTTTTAGGTCAATGTTTACTATTCAGAACTACCTACATAACTTTGTTATTTTGGGGCGTTACTTAAACTTTGTTCTTATCTAGGTCTTGTATTTACAAGTAGTAAATCTGTCGCCTAGCACCTAACGGTGTGTTCCGGCAGCAGTCCTTGCGAGCCACTGAAATTACAGGCACATGGTACTTAACAAATGTACGAGTATGTCTCAAGGTGACGGGCGCAGTGTAGTTCATATACTTGTGGCGTAATGTATCTTTTATAAGCAGAGGTTACCGCTTAACATCAGGTGAGCCTCGTGCTACCGTCACAATACCAATAAAATAATAAGTTTTTATAGTACTGTCTGAAACTTTTAAGTTTTGAGTCGCGTAGTAAAATACAATGCCTACTCCGAGCCTTATCCTTATATATATATATATATATATATTTTGGACCATTCGCACAATATCTTTATAAATTATAGCCTATGCGTTATTCTACTATATTATTGCAAAGTTTCATGAAAATCCATTCAGTAGTTTTTGCGTGAAAGAGTAACAAACATCCATACATACTTACAAAATTTCGCATAATATTAGTGAAGACCAGCTATACCTGCGACTTCGTTCGCGATGGCCGTACCTGCAGACTAATTATTCACATTTGAGCACTTTTTATCTCATATTAAGCAACGCTGCGGTCTGCGGTGAAGCACTCTTAGTAAAGCATAGCTCGGAAAGGAGCTTTTACTTATGATTTGAAAACCCCCTGATTGTATTTTCTAGAAGACATTAGATAAATAACCCAGAGATCCTTGGCGGTTCGCACAATAAATGTTGAGGCAAAGTAGGTACTTTGTGCGTTTCTTTAGCATTTCGATTTCAAAACCGCGCTTTTGTTTAGAGGTAGCACAAAAAATTATTAGATGGTACACTTCCATTGCACAACTCTCCGAAATGTATCCGACAAAAGATATATAGTTAAAATAGTGATTGTGGCGAATGGAATTGAAAATGGCAAAATGAATGATTGAAACCTGGCTACGCGTTTACAACACAGCGAAAAGCGAATTACAAATAAGTGTACTTTTTGACTTTCATCCCCTTTCCCAGGAGAACCTTGCTGAATTTTGGGATAAAAAGTATCCTACGTCCTTCTTCGTAGTATTAACTCAAATCGTGTTAAGTTTCATTTAAATCCATTCATTAGTTTTGGAGTGATGCGCGGCCGGGATACAGACATAACAGGCAGACAAAAATAAGAAAAATACAGTTTTGGCATCAATAACAGCTACAGGGTGCTCTCAAAAAATATTTTCAAAATATCTGCAATGTACAGAATTGGACCTGTTACGGTTTTATGATAAGTATCGATATTAATTATCGATGTCCGTGCCAAATATTAAGTCGATACACCGATATTACGGTTACTTACGTGTTTTGTATTCAGTGCGCGAGCGCACGTCCGTCTGGCACACTTGTCTATATATGGAATTGAATGTAATAAAAGTTACATACGATTCGAGTATGCGCAGTAGTCGAGACGAATTGCTGAGCATAACATGGATTGACAGTGCGGGTGCCGGGTCCATCGCGTTGAAGAAGAAGAGGCACAAGTCACAAACGCTGTCAAAACCAAAATCGTCTATTCAATTTTGGACGACGCTCTCTCATACTTCTTAAAGTCAATTACATAATTTACTATGAAAATATTCTACTGCCGCGTTCAGCAAAAATGCTATAGAGCCACTTCGAGAAGAACGGGCTGGAAACTCGGGCCCATTCATTATAAAATATGTCTTAACTCTATTTTAATAAAAAAAAATACAATAACGCATGGCTCTGCGGATTACATTACAAATTTACGAGGGGAAACATTATAGTCATGTGCGGGATTCGAACCCGCGTCATTCACCCCTATAGCCGGGGTATGCTCTGACCGACTGAGCTAACATGACCATGAGTCGTAACTCTAATTTTCCTATCGTTCTTTAACTATCGTTTGGGGATAGAGCGACACCTATAGTTAAACTTACTTGTTATAATTTTTCCTCTTGTTGATTGGAATATCCCAAGCTACACACATCAAAAAAGTCTAAGCAACTTGTACTAATATGTAGTGGTACTGTTGAGCCGCTGGATGAACTTCCCGAACGCACCTGAGCCTTTCAGTATATCCGGGCCGACGGTACACTCTCACCCTTCTTGTATCAAGCCTAAACCCGAATCGCGACTCTTCGGAAAACATAATTTTATCCCATTGCTCCTGGGTCCATGTTCTGCGTTATCTACACCATTCAATTCGACGAGCGCGATTCCCGTGACGTGTCGGCGGGACCTGATTGGGCGTCGAGCTCGTAGGCCGTACTGATGCAGTCGATTTCGCACAGTTTGGGGACTTACAACAACTCCACTTGAATTCTGTAGGCTCAAACTTATCTCTCGAGCGGTTAACATCGGCTGGCGTCTTGCAGTCAGTTGGATGTTCAATGGACGAAAAGTTTTTTTTACAACCAGCCAGTATGTCACCAAAAACAAAAAAGTTTACATACCCACGCACCTTGAGAGAGATATGAGAAAAGACTTAAAATTGATTAATTAAATTATTAAATTAAATTATTACTTATTGAGATAAAAACGCAATCAATCAGTTACATTTACCTCATAAAAAATAATTAGGAACATTTCATACATGGTCAATTTAAACGTTACGTCACAAAGCACGACATATAACAAATACAGAACAAAAACACAGAAAAATCATTACTTAGTCAAAATTATTAAAATTCTCCAGCTCCAGTGAGCTATCTCCATTTGTACATCGGTCCCATTGGTCGGGTAAATTCTCACAATATTTGGCAAATATTTCACAGACATTTTTCAATGAGTCAATCATGATGTCACATTCAGTGTTGGTCGCAAGAACTGCATTGAGGTGGCGGCGAGTCCTAACTAACGGGGACATACAGCGCGCAACAGTACGACCAGCGTCAACATGGAAAAAGTCATGTGCCTTACCGCGCCTATTTGCCGGTGTCCATGGGTTGTGCGGCACGAATAGAGTGCACATAAGGTCATGAAGCTGCACGGAATCTAGTAACCCTCTCAGCACCTTGTAACCAACAATGAGCTGACCCAGCGTCCTTCTCAACTCCAGTGAGTTGTAGCCGAGCTGGCCCAGCAAGAACTTTGTCGGTTACATGAAAGGGTAATAGCCGTACAGTTTCTTGTACAATGACCTCAGAAAAGCCTTTTGGACCTTTTCCAGCATTCGCATTATTTTAATATAATTGGTAAAATTTGTGACATGATGCTATTATAATATTTTGTTTTGTAATAATCACCAATTTAATTCCTGGGACTTACTTTCCTAGGGAGTAGAGTGAAGGGGCCCTTTTACGTAAGCATCAATGCACCCCTCCACCGCTCGACCCTCTTTCCCTGCCTAACCTAATTTGGTAAGATCCTTTGGATACACGTTCTAGGATGGAAGTTTCTGTTGTTTACTAATATTATAAATGAAAAAAGTTGTAAATGAAACGGCTGGACTGATTTGTATGAAACTTAGAATGTAGATCGATTAGGTCCTGGATACTTTGGATATTTTTCATCAACATCATCATCAGTACACTACATCTTTAATACCAGCAGTATGACTTTATTAACTAAATACTACGATTTATGTAGAACACTACATCAAGATAGCATTTAAACAATATATAAGTCATAGCAGACTCACAGGCAGTCCAAATGCTCAAGACCACTACCAGTTGGCAGCATGCCTATCATGCTGGCACATTGCCCCGTTGAATTCCAAAGCTTATTCGTTGCTCCAAATGGGTGCCAGTTTTAAAATATGGAAATCCATAAAGATACGTTTTATTATTCACTTCTAAAGTAGAACAGCTGTCACATAATGAGCACCATTTCCAATCTGGGTCACGAGAACTAACCAACGTACACCACAACATTACTCACGTGTGGTTGTGGTCATGATTAAAGTGGACTATTACATGTAAAACCGGCCAAGTGCGCGTCGGAGTCAAACACCATGGACTCAGTACCAACACACAATACAACCAATATCTATATCAGTACTTCAGTACTAATATTATAAATGCGAAAGTAACTCTGTCTGTTACGCTTTCACGCCAATACTACTGGACCGATTTGAATGAAATTTGGTATGGAGATAGTTTGAGACCCGGGAAATAACATAAGATAGTTTTTATCCGACTGCGCAAAAAGAGGTTAATGTTTTTGCGCGATAGCCGACATACGCGCGGGCGGAGCCGCGCCCGGAAAGCTAGTACAGAATAAAAAAACAATGGATATAATGCGCACAATATTGTGATAATAGATACTTTTGAACTATCAAGGTACCGACTTCAACAAGTTATTTCACACTTTTTGATCCTAGGTTAGTACTTTGTGCTCTGTAACAAATTTATTGTATCTACTGTATAGCTTAGGGCCTGTTTCAGAATGTTCGAGTAAGTTCCTGTTACTACCCAGAACATATTTAATAAATAAAACACTATCTTTGCGTTTCACAGTCATTGATTTAGCCTATCCATCGGTTAAAGCTTGTAACGCGCTGCGTGCAATGACAAGTGTCATTTTTATCATTCAGTTAGTTTATGTGTTGCATAACAACCCGAAACTTTATTAGGACATTATGAAACGGGCCCTTAGCTATGTTAGTTTTATTGTTAAACTTTGATATTAATATATGGGAGAGACTACCCTTATGCAGCACAGTTTTTACTAAATCAAAAGGCAGAGTTTCAACAACTTCTGTGCAATGTAAGTTTTTCAATAAAGGTGTTATTATTATTTTGAGTGTTGAAGTAGATTCCATTTTTTGTTTTAATATTGTTAAGTTTGCAATAACGCCTGCTAGGCGAATTACATTACAAAATTACAAATTTACAAGAGAAAAAATTATAGTCATGTGCGGGATTCGAACCCGCGTCCATCCACCCCTTTAGCCGGGGTATGCTCTAACCAATTGAGCTAACATGACACAATGACTCATAACTGTAAATGACGTCATCATTTACAAGTTTAAAACCAATTGCAAAATTGGTCTTGTTTGTAGTACAACGCAAGTTGAACTATAGGTGTCGCTCCATCCCAATACGATGGTTGCATGAAGAACGAGAGCAAAAATTACAGTTATGAGTCATTGTGTCATGTTAGCTCAATTGGTTAGAGCATACCCCGGCTAAAGGGGTGGATGGACGCGGGTTCGAATCCCGCACATGACTATAATTTTTTCTCTCGTAAATTTGTAATTCCATTTTTTGGTTTAAATTATTTTCACTCTTTCTAGTAGCCCTGCTACTGACGGAATGAATTGTCATTCACTGTCAATGATTATATTATCAAGATAGGAAAATATTTTTCAGTTGTTCGAGTGTAACTCAGAAACTAACTAAAATACGAGACGCAATACACCCATCATCGCCAATATCATTGGTTCTTCTGTCATCGTGATGTGTGTGCAATCTGCGCGATCACAGTAGGTATAATAGGTTTAGAGCCCGTTTCAGAATGTCATGATAAAGTATCGGGTTGCTATGCAACAAATAAAACAACTGAATGATAAAAATGACAGTTAATATGCAACGCGTTTCAAGCTTTAACCGATGGATAGGCTAAATCGATGACTGTGAAACGCAAAGATAGTGTTTTATTTACTAAATATATTCTGGGTAGTAAAACCGGAACTTACTCGAACATTCTGAAACAGGCCCTAAGTGGAGAAGTGTGCATATTGAGTTGAGACTGAAAGATCTCTACCTGGTTATACTAAGTACATCTCTACATAGTTCTAAACTAATAGCATAAACTACAATCTCAAGTAGAAACAAACGTTAAATTATTTGCATTAACAAAAAGCGCGTTGAAGTCTTTTAGGTATATGGAATGTTATACAGAAAGAATCATATGCTACAATATTTGAATGAACAAGAAGCACGTTGAAGTCTTTTTAACCGACTTCCAAAAAAGGAGGAGGTTCTCAGTTCGTCAGTATTTTTTTTTTATGTTTGTTACCTCAGATCTCTTGACTGAGTGAACCGATTTTGAAAATTATTTTTTTGTTTGAAAGCTGATGCTTGTCGTTTGATCCCATTTTAAATTTCATCAAAATCGGTCAAGCTGTTTTTGAGTTACACTAAAAAGATTGAAAAAAAATTTTTAACAAAAAATGGAACCGACTTCAACACCCAAAAGTGTGAAATAACTTGTTGAAGTCGGTACCATGCCCACAATATTGTGATAATAGGTACTTTTGAACCATCATGGTACCAACTTCAACAAGTTATTTCACACTTTTGGGTGTTGAAGTCGGTTCCATTTTTTGTTAAAAAATTTTATATGGAAAGTTTTTATTGTTAAAATGAATCCATTACATAACTTGATATTCGTATATGAATTACATATTATAATTAATTGAGTAATTAAGTTCTCAGGGAAAGTTAAAATAAAACTAAGCCCGATTTTATTAAACATTATGCCTTATAGGGTACCGTCCCTAAAGGGCATAGCAGAGCCATAAATGGGACGGCTGGTATAACAATTTGTTTACAAATTGAGCCCAAAATGAAGATTGGACTAGGAATTCGATTGCGTTTTTTTCGGAGGGTTTTAATACATGAAAAGGTAGTAGGTATAACAAACGCATGGTGGTAGTGCATTTTGCGAATGCCCGCATAGCTAGCTACCACCTTCAAGTAGAAAATCTGTCGCCAAGCACCTAACGGTGTGTTCAGGCAGCTGTCCTTGAGAGCCAGTAATTCAAGGTTAAGCCTGTTAACACCTTCGATCACATCACTTACCATCGACTTGAGATTGTGGTCAAAGGCTAACCTATCATAAATAAAAAAAAGACACATGGTATTGCGGATTTGTAGATATTAATGTTCTCTATAAAATTGTAGTACCTACCTCACTTTGCTTTATTATCAACAATTCCGCAGCGTGCGGGATATAATATTAATTGAACCGAGGAGTGTCGGGCTCTGTCAATATTTCTTCCAGTCTCTTACGACTAAGGGTAACACAGCAAAATGTAGCAAAGGGGCAGTAGTGCTTTCTGAGGAACTGATCATAGGTGAGCCAGTGGACGATTCTTCTTGTACAGAACGCGATATAACGATTTTTTTAACACGTTGGATTACCTTATCTTACACACACACACACACACCCTCTCTCTCACACACACACACACACACACACACACACACACACACATACACCATAAAACGCACGCGCTAAACCGATGTTTAATAATTAATATATATTTTTCTCCTTGTTGTATAAACTTGCCTTATTTTCAGTTCTTGTAAGTCAGGCATAACAACTAAACAAGTAAATCTAGATGGAAGAAGCCACTCTGGCACACGAAACACAGTTTTTATTAACTAGTTCGGGAGCCAATGGATTCAACAAGTAATACCTGTAACATTTTTATGCCAAATAAATTATTATTATTATTATCGAAATTTTCCTACGGATCCCTAGTTTTTTTTAAATATTCTATAGCCTGTGTATATTCTATGTATGTTCATTAGGGATAATGTAGGATTCTAATGGTGAAAGAATTTTTCAAATTAGTCGAGTAGTTTTAAGTTTATTCGTTACATACAAAAATACAAATTTATTCGTTACATACAAAAACACATTCTTTCCTCTTTATAATATTTAATAGATTATTTTTCATCCGGTTTGGGACTTCTATCCCAATATTGTACTACTTTGGTGCTGGTATGTTGACATTCGATTAACATTCAACACCTTTTCAGTGCCATTTTTAAATTGATATCTGTAATGCTAAACATTTGAGGCATGCTTAGCAAAAATATAGATTATTTTTCTAGTTGGCAACCCAATGTTACTGTCCTTTACAGGACTGAAACATTGGTATCACCGCTGGAAGTTATCTTTTTCCAACCGGAAAAGAAATCTAAGTTTTCACAAGTAAATTTACATTTCATCTGTAAATATATTTGTCTTTCTTTTCAGATATAAGAAACAAATGAGACAGCTGTACCGGAATCAAGCGTGTGCGCAGTGTTGTGAAGTGAAAAAGACTATGTGAACAAATCATTTATAGCTTCCCGCCAAAACAAGATGGCCGTCGCAAGATGGCGGCAATGGCGCCTCGGCGCTGTTTTATTCGCTATATTCATACAAATCGTAAATGGTGAGTATTTATACCTATTTATTGCATTTGAACAATGCTGTATTATTATATAAAAGTAGGAGGTAGTAGGGAAATATTTATATTGATTCATTTTCAGCATTAATAGACCAACATATGTCTTTTCAACTACAAAAAGGAGGTCCTCTGTTTGGCTGTAGGTACGTTTTTTTTTTACGTGATTACTCCGCAAATTGTGAATTGATTTTAATGATTATTTTTTGTTGGATAGATACATACATACTTCAAAAGAGATCCTATTTAAATTACATCAAAATCAGTTCAGTGGTTTTTAAGTTACACCACAGAATAAAAAGTATCAGAAAGATCACTCCGCAAAGCCATTCCACTAAATGAGCGACTCTAGCTACCAAGAAATAAAGTGCACTTCAGCTCGCAACGCACGGAGTACCTAATATTTATATTCAGCTAAAAGGCGTCTCTCTTTCTATCACATAGCCACACATAGTTCTGATCTCTTCTGACGCGGCACGCACCGTACAATAAGCCCGTCCGCACGGATACGTCTGTAGCTTTGTACCTAAATTGCAGAGTGAGCTAGGGCTGGTTATTCTCAAATAACTTAGAAAGTATTCTGCCAATATGCCTATAAAATACTACAGCGATGACACGGTAATTGCAAATCTTGTCTATGGTGACCAGTATTGTAAAATGAAATGTAATTTATTCACTTAAAATAGGGTGTTACCCTGATATTAGGTTTTTTTATATTAGTTCTCCTATTTGCCGTTACGCGGCATGTGAGTTAGCAAAGAAAAGATATTTAAATGGTATATATACAATCCAATGTCATGTGTTGTATAAATAATAAATAAATTATATACAAAAAAAGGAGATAATTCAATATCAAGTCTTAATTATTTAAAAATACAAAACTAATGATGCCAGTATGTAAATATAAAAAATATGGAAGCAATACATAATAGGTATATAATTATATAAACGTAACGCAACGTTAAATTGCGGCAGTATATATATATATATATAATATAGTTACAAGAAAAATTCGTGGTTCAAAATAATAAACGAAACCATCTTCTATTCTGAAAAATAGGTATATGTACTAATGAGTAAAAAATAGGTATGTACTAAGTAGTTTATATACTTGTAAAAGTCGGACCATGAAAATGTGAGCTGAGAGTAATCTGAATCAGCAAAGTACCGACATCAACATATTATCTCATACTTTTCAATGTATTAAAGTCGGTTAAATTTAAAAAAAAAAAAAAAACTGATTGCTATGTATCACTGACCACGTTATGTTAGATTGGTAGAGCATCTCGTGATGCTCGTGATCGATGATCTAAATTTGACGTTTGTAACACATTTCGTTTATGAGCCAGACATATATTTTTGCTTCTGTGGAAACGCGTCAATAATTCTTCCGGTTTGGCTGCGTGGCGTTTGTGACGTCACATCGGCTTAGCAGGAAAATTGAGCGGAATTGTCACTAGATATATTTTATATGTGTTTAAAGAATGTTTCTTAAATATTAATTTTATGTTTTTTTTTTAATATTCTTTATAATTAAATATGGATTTCCGTAAAGTAATACCTGAATCTATTGACTATCGTAAGAAGGTTGTTTCCAATGGTTTGCGATATCGAATCCCACGCAGGCGTCAAATTAAACATTAGGAAAGCCTAAAAAAACATGAAAAGTAATCTTAATATTACAAAATGAATTCGTTCGGTCACGCACGACTTATGTCGGATCGCCAAATCGATCGGATTGGTCGCGTCATCGGCAAAGGCAAACGACCGCCAGTCCTTGAGCAGACCATGTTGTACGCTGCACTCGACGGGTGTTATTCAAATTGCCATAACGTTTAAATGATTTATTTTTAAGAAGAAAACACAACCTATTATAAAATTCTAAATTAACGTAGCAATAAAATAAAATGTTAAAAAACAATTCACTATTCAACGAGATTTTAGTTTTTGATGTAGGTAAGTATTTAAATGTTTAAGGAAAGACAAATATGTAGGAAATACATCTTCGCCAATATTATTTTTATTTATTTACGTGTTCAACCGCCGTATCTCCGCCAAAATCCGGAATCTTGACATACGAAAGCATTTTGCCTGTAGCTGTAACGGAAACGCTTCGTTCTCGCTTTGCGCTCGTTCGGTCAATAATGAGTTAAAGTTTGCAATTTGTATGAAAGTAAGCGTCCAAAACTACTGATCGAAAAAAAACTTTTTTTCATGGTCATATATAAAGGAAACATTTTTACCATCAGCGGGATTCCAACCCACATGGTCAAGGACCTCGACATGGTCCTCTAATATAAGCTACCGTGATGATAACTCATAGTTTGAATTTGTTCTCGTTTGTAGGGTTCAGTGGGACCCTTACTAAGCCATAGCTATGCATCGGTTAGTCCGTATGTTTGGAACTAGAAATAGGTAGCCAGCTGAATTTTTCACAGAATGTATGCCTCGTGGGGTGCCCCGGGTCTAAATTACACCTCCCCATATCATCCCGCGGGTGTCGTAAGAGGCGACTAAGGGAAAAATACTGGAAGGTGGACATCAGCGCCTTCTAAAGAACTGCTGTCTTAAGCTGCGACCTCTTAGCCGCCGGCCAAGCGTGGGGATTATGTCAAATACTTTTTTTTTTTATGGATGATAGGTTAGCCTTTGACCACTATCTCACCTGATGTTAAGTGATGATGTGGTCGAAGATGTTGTACAGGCTAACCTAGAATTACTGGCTCTCAAGGGCTGCTGCCGGAACACACCGTTAGGTGCTTGGCGACAGATTTTCAACTTGAGGGTGGTAGCTAGCCAGGCGGGCATTCGCAATGTGCCCTACCACCATGCTGTAACGACTGCCGTCCTAAGACAATAACGTGCCCTCCGAAGCACGCTCAGTAGTTATGCCACTAGCGGTCACCCATCCAACTCATGATCGCGGCGGACGTTGCTCAACTTAGCTGATCGGAACGGCTAAGCAATTTTCGTTACGAATACCTAGAAAATTGGGATTTCAGGATCAGTTATTTTTTTCAATTATTTTTCGTCATGCAACTGGGACCGCACATACCACATGTGATTTCAGGCTCAGATATTTTTTTTAATTATTTTTCGTCATGCAACTGGGACCGCACATACGAGTACCACAAGACGTAAATCGTACAATTACCAGAAAATTCAGCAAAAAAAGAAAATAAAGCAAAACCCAAATAAGCCAAACAAATCTCAAAATACACCGGTTTGTTTATACGCAAGATAACAAAACCAGTTGCAAAAAAGGAAAGTGCGGCTTCGGCATTCAGATGCGGTGAAAGTGAAGCAGTATATCATTTATATTGTTATCATTTAGCATTGTGAAAACACTACGTTAATACCGGCTTAAAACTTACTGCTCTTAACCGGATAAAACCGGTTAAGTGCCAGACGGTCCTTGATATGCGAGGATCGGCATCTCAACAACATGTTTAGGGAGCGATTGCTCGATTAAGTCACTTTGAAGTTGAACTCAAACACACGCTGCCGACCGTTAGTGGGCTGGAGCATTTGGACTGCCTCTGAGTCAGCATTGACTAATAGGTTGTCGAAGTGCTTTCATTGTACAGTCGAATTAAAAAAGCTAGTGATCAAAAAGCAGCCATATCTATGTACTATGCGTATGCCTTTTCCTGGATAAAGTATGGCATTTTTCTCTGGGGCCATAGCGTTGAAGCAGATAGTATATTTGTATGCCAAAAAAAATGTGTCAGAATAATAGTAAATATTCGAATACCAGAAAGCTGCAAGCGTCACTTCGTACATTTGAAGATCTTAACTATATATATATATATATATAGTATTATTATTATTTATATATTCAATATATATATTGGAAGTAGCTAAATTTGTAAGAAAATATACACACTTTTATGAAAAGGAGGGTGATCAAATACGCAGGTACCCGACACGATACCCAAATAATTTAACTAGCACCACCTTGGAACTTAAGAGGCATTTCACATTTTGATGCGTGTATCGAAGATTTTAAGCGCTTAATTTACTATCATAGGAAAGATCTACAAATTGTTGAATAATTGATAAAAATTGAATAATCTGTTCCCTTTTCTGTTGATGTACCACATTTACAAATATTACTTCAAGTATTTTGTAGTGACCAATCTCCCGCACCTTGTTTTACGAATTACTGTATGCATAGCCATCTTCTGAGCTCTATCTCTTGTACGAAAATTCATCAAATTAACTTTTAACAAAATCTATACATCAGGCATAATCTTGTTGACACATAGTGTGCTAGAATATCGATAATTTATCATAATTATGGAATAAAAATTAAAGACCTTGCGCCAATTTTCACGAATCATATACGCATTTTAACACGATTTATTGCGTTAAATAAGGAGTAATTCCAAACAGATATTATATCAGAAGAAAGTGCATTCTCCAATTAATATAATCTCAATTAACTGTGATACTAACTCTGTTTTCTTGGTCAGGAAAAAATATTTAACACAACTCTAAATTATCATGATTTACTCATGCCAATTACAATTTTTTTATATCACAACTTATATTTATTTATTAATGAGTGCAAATATCAAAATGAGTTACTCACAGTCACGCTATTCCGTCCTCACTTCTTTCACTTGTGTAAGCGATGCGCTGGCATTTACCTAAACGTCAGTAGCGTGATTTTGTGAAATGGCTCTTAACGATGTACAAAACGGGACCGTTTCTTATGTCGATAAAAATTTATAATAAAATTCCAGAGGACATAAAATCAATACAAAATGATTTTATGACTTAAACGAATTCTTTAATTATCAATTGTATTAAGAAAAAAAAAAGTCATAAATAAAATAGATCGGTCAGTTCTCTCTCTCTATATTGCTACATCTACTTTATGTTATACAGTGTCATATGACACTGTATAACATAAAATTTGTTAGACCAATAATTGTAAACTCATATGATGCAATAAAAATTATGATTATGATTATGACTCTTGTTAATTCAAACCTGCGATAATTCTAACCTCTCTATAATTCAAAGTTATCACGAGTTCCCTAGAAAATATCTTTATTTCTCGAACTACTTAAATGTTGTATACATATTATGTGTCATAATATACTAAAAGAGGAAATATTTGTATTTACATTAAAACTACTAGACTTTGAAAAAAATCTTTCACCATTAGATTTTAAATTTTACCTGATGAACATAGGCTATAGAATATTATTAAAAATAAACAAAACATATTTTTTTTTAAATAGATGTGCTTATACGGGGCGGCTACCTAGTTTTTTTTATTATTGACATGACGCATGGTCCGCGTATTTCTAACGATAGGAAAAATTATAAACATGTGCTCCCGGAAACGATTTTGACTGTTCGGAATCGCTCACTGTTATAACGAAACTTGCTGTTTTTTTTATTGCTGGTAGGTAATCTTTTGACCACAATCTGACTGATGATAAGTGATGATGTGGTCGATGGTGTTGTTCAGCCTAATCTAGAATTACTGGCTCTTAAGTACAGCTGCCGGATCACACCGTTAGGTGTAATAAATATCATATAACTTTCCATAAAATTATACTAACGTCCTATTTGAAATACCAAATGTTCATACGGTGAAATTTTGCATGCATATCCTATAATCCCTAAATTTTATATTAGAAATCCATCGAAAACTATTTATTTGTAATTATTTTGAAAATATGTACATAATATTTTACAAATTATTAAAGTACATTTTTTTTTGCCCCGGGCTGGAATCGAAAATGCATCCTCCGATTTCGCGCGGGATGCCTAAACCACTCACACACTTATGTGCCTAAGTACATAATTTAGCGGAAATCTGGCAAACCAAAAGCTTAGATATTAAACTAGCTTTCCGGGCGCGGCTCCGCCCGCGCGTATGTCGGTTATCGCGCAAAAACATTAACCTCTTTTTACGCAGTTGGATAAAAACTGTCCTATGTTATTTCCCGGGGCGCAAACTATTTCCATACCAAATTTCATTCAAATCGGTCCAGTAGTTTTGGCGTGAAAGCGTAACAGACAGACAGAGTTACTTTCGCATTTATAATATTAGTACTGACTAAAGTACAATAAATTACCAATGTCGCTTAAAGAGCTCAAAAATATATTGAGAAATAATTAATATATCATAAATGATTATATATTAAAATATATTAAATATATTGAGCTTAAATGTTTAAAAAATTTAAAAAACACCCAAAAGTGTGAAATAACTTGTTGAAGTCGGTACCATGATGGTTCAAAAGTACCTACTATCACAATATTGTGGGCATGGTACCGACTTCGACAAGTTATTTCACACTTTTGGGTGTTGAAGTCGGTTCCATTTTTTGTTAAATTTTTTTTTCAGTCTTTTAAGTGTAACTCAAAAACGGCTTGACCGATTTTGATGAAATTTAAAATGGGACCAAACGACAAGCATCAGCTTTCAAACAAAAAAAGAATTATTAAAATCGGTTCACCCAGCCAAGAGATCTGAGGTAACAAACATAAAAAAAAAAAAAAAATACAGACGAACTGAGAACCTCCTCCTTTTTTGGAAATCGGTTAAAATCTACTGAAGTCATGGTTTTTGGACAAAAGGAGACTTCTTAAGGCTCTAATAATATTACATTTATTCTATAAAACTAGCAATTTCTTATTTTCTTGACATTTAAAATGTAATTGTATAGTTTGACTATAAAGAACAAACTTTGACATATATAATTATTACGATTTTAATGACACTATTATTGTTAATTTTAAAATTGATATTTTTTAATTTTGTTATTTCCATTTTATTTATTTTTTTATATAAAAGAATTATTTTATTAATGCCACCAAATTCACATGCCGTGTAACGGCAAAATAGGAGAGCTTAAATTAAAATACCTTAGACCTATACGTTTATTATATTTAGTTTATTTACCCTATTTTTTGTGAATTATATTCATTTCATTTCATTTCAAAGGCAAATGCAAAATTTCACCGAGTTTGATCACTTGGTATTTAAATATGATGAATCTACGCTTGTTTGGAAAGCGTAGTAAATAGAAAAATTGTTAGATGATCTTATACTAGGTACTCGTATACAGGGTTATTGGTAAAATACTAACAACCTCTTAGAGTTGACTTCTGCTAGTCCCAATCCTAACAAACATTTTGAGTTTTTTTTTGTTTTGAAGTAAAAAAAATATGTTAATTTTTTTTTGTTTTAATGCCTACTCTGAGCTAAGAGCGCCTGCCAAGGCAACACTGGATCGCACCGTGCTCCCTTTGAATTACATCGAGCAAAGTACTAAAAAATATGAAATAATACATTACAGGCACAAGAGACTTAACATCAGGCGGTACTCGTACTTATTCAGTCAAAAAAACATAAAAACCTTGTTTTTTTTAATTATTTTTAGCTTTTCTAAACAAAAAAAAATCATCTCAAAATAATGTTGTCTTAGGTTTTCGCGATTGTTACACATAGTAAATAAACAACTTTAAATGGTTTAAATCGCGTATATTTGTCATTATTTTGTCCCGACGTTTCAAACACTTTGCAGTGATCGTGGTCACGGGGTGACTATCGGGACAAAATAATGACAAATATACGCGATTAAACCGTTTAAAGTTGTTTAATTGTCATCTCAAAATGTTTGTTAGGACTAGCAGAAGTCAACCCTAAGAGGTTGTTAGCATTTTACCAATAACCCTGTATAAATCTTCAGTATTATAGTAATTTCCCAAGTATTTTATTACGTTCTTTTGCACGTAATGAATTAATTTTATATAACATGCTTCTATCACCTTTATGTCTCAAGACATAAGGTTCAAATTGTTGTTTTATTTATTCAATGGCAGATGTAGGAGTCATTGTACCACAATCGTCACGGTTAGTTACGGTTTATATGGTGACGTTAGTTTGCCGTTAGTAGCTTCGTTTTTCTAGGTTTTAGGGTTCTGTTAGGTAATACGGGACCCTGTTATTACGGTGTCTTAGTAAAGTCAGGGTAATGTTATATATACAGTAGTGTAACTCGGCTCTGTCTTCGAAATAAGTACCTACAGCCGCGCTGTACGTAAACATGCGATAGGGCTGCCCACCTCACGCATTTTTATTACATTTGCCTACTTTGTGTTTCTATTTAGTTTTGTGATTGTAAATATACTTTTTTTATATAAACAAATAAAATACTCTGTGAATTGAACAGGAAGTGCTCACTAAAAATGCGTGTTGTTTTCTTGACCAGTAGGTAGATTTCAACAAAAAAACATGTTTATGTTTGAATAAAATAAAAAATTGTTCTTAAAAATTGGCGACCGAAAAATATTTGTGAGACGTACGAAATGCTTTATTATTGTATTTTAAAGTATTAAAAATCCACATTCTAATAACTACCTGTAATATTATTATAACTTGCTTATAACTACTACCTATTTCACTCGGGTTTTTTACTACACTTTATAATACACTTTCCTTCACTCTATTCACTTTTTTTTATTAATTGAGATATTTTTTTCGCGGGATAAAAGGAAATACTTGTCCATTAAAAAGACACACATACCGTCAACTATATGTAGACTATAATTTTTTTTTTATAGTATTTACTAAAATTATTTTATAGTATTACCTTTCAGTTTCCAGGTAATCAAAAAAGTTATCTCTGGATGCGTTTTTGACGAATTCTAGTAACTTAAAACAGCACAATATAATATCTTACTTGTCATAAATTTTATATGTAAATATGAACTTGAACTTATTTTAGCTGAAAAAATCGGGCGGTTATTGTTAAAAAACAACAAACCATTCGCTCGTCACTACGGCGTAGTCACGACACTCGAGTGCCCAGTGTTACCGTGGCGGGCGGTCTTGGCTCGGAGTAGGCATTGTCTTTTACTAAGAGACTCAAAACTGTCAAAAACACATAAAATAACATAAAAATTAATCTCAAAATGTTTGTTAGGACTAGCAGAAGTCAACCCTAAGAGGTTGTAAGCATTTTACCAATAACCCATATAAAATAAATAAAATACCTATAGCATCTTGAGGTTCTCTCAAGGTTATTGGCGTGGCCCCAAGCCCACCAATCCAACTGCAGAACCACAGGTACAGTTGTGCCTCTATGGCGTACAACATAATTTTCCTGACATTATGTGACATAACAATAAGGTGACATAATTGAATTTGAATTGCTTAACTGACAACAATGGCTTCACAAAGTATATTATATATAATAGCGCTGTACAGACAGACAAGGTACTTTCACCAGGAATTGCGTCTGAACTTTGCAACTAGTTGTTTGTACATTATCAACTGTAAATAGGCATTTTTTTATGTTAATGTGACGGAACAAGCTCGAGGCCCACCTGATGTTAAGCGGTATCCTCTGCCTATAACAGATGCATTTCGTCACAAGTCACTAATTGCACTGCGCTCGTCACCTTGAGACATAGTTGTTAAGTCTCATGTGCCTTTAATTTCACTGGCTCTCAAGGACTCCTGCCGGAACACACCGTTAGGTGCTTGGCAACAGATTTTCTACTTGACGGTGGTCGCTAGCCAGGCGGGCACTCGCAAAATGCCCTTCCACAATGCGGTGAATCTCAAGCCCGTGGCAGGATTCGAACCATGGACCTGCTGCATGGCAGTCCATAGCCAATGCCACTGAGCCATCACTGCTTCAGAATTCAGCTAGTCCTAAGAATTTGTCTTCCACTATACATCTCATTGACAAATTACTGGAGCACAAAATGAATAATATTGCCTAAAAGAGCCAAAAGTACAGTACTTCTATAAAGTTAAGCCTGTTCGCAGTTCCGACCAAATCGACACTCCCATCGGGTGAGATTGTGTCCAAAATCTAACCTTTCAGCAATAAAAAAAAGTTGGACAATATTTTAGGAGATATTTAGGTAATTCACGAATACTTTGGTTGATGTGTTTGAAGAAGACAGGCATTGCTTCAATAACAATATAAGTACCGAATTTGCGTATAAATGACAGTTGAAGTGTTTTAGCAATGTATTTTTGCATTGATGCCTGCTATAAGTGGTTCGAATCCTAGTTATTATATTCAAATTCTTCCTGCCGTTGTAATTTGGCAAGGTGACACTTGGGGTGTTTCGTGAATGCTTCTAAGTAAACATCTACCCAAGCCATACCAGCATTTCAGCACTTTTTATAATCACCTCTTTCCTCTCATTACAGGTTACGAAGAAACCTACACGATATCACAGCTGTCACCAAAATCAGCATCCAACGAACAACTACCAGAAGACACAGTCTTGAAAACTAGCAAGACTGACAACTTAGCATTTAGTATAGAACCCAGCGTTATATTTGAAGAACCAGAGGTTATAGAAGACATAGTAAGAGAAGAAGAAGATGAAAAGCATTACATAGTCGCAAGATCTGCTGATCCTATAGTTAGAGAATCTAGATCAATAAATTTCGATGAGATACCATCGTCTAATAATGAAATTGACAACGAATTAGAATTACATAATAAGAGGAAATATTATGACATACATCCAACGAAAACGGTAGATTATCTACATAGTAATGATGAGGCTATTCTGTCTTCTGAGGGGTTTGGAGACAGGCTTGAGTTTAGGTTTCCGGGGGAAGGGAAGCGGGTTCCGTACGGGCGTGCACTAGCTCCAGCGGGACCCAGAATCAGGCCTACTGCAGTGCAACCCATATTCGCGACAGCCACCCCTAGGAATGAAGGTAGACAGAATAGTGAAATACAAAACATAATCACTGGAATTGTAAAGCTACTTAACGGTAATGTTAACGTTCAAGCGAATACTCAATTGCTCAGGCCTGGACGTCCAATGGCTTCCAGGATCAACAATCGAGGACCTCCTAGAATATCAGACGTTCCACCTTTACATGATTTTGAGAAGCCTTTAATTCCACCACATGGTTTACTCCCAACAAAAACACCACCACCGTATCCATTTGAAAGACCACCAGTTCAGGTGAACTTACCTGAGCAGATTGTTCCACCTTTAGCTCCAAGACCTGGCTTACACAGACCAATGCCTCCATGGCAACGGCCACGACCTAGACCTCCAAATAGACGACCGAATCCTGGCTTACCAATGTATAAACCAAATTTTCCGATCATACCTGATTTCCCAGAAGTTTCCCAAGACGAAAGACCTGAAGAAGTCACAGTGAATGAAAACGAAACTGTACATTCAGAGAACACTATACACCACGAAGACGATATAGTTCCAACTCCTGAAGTAACTACTAATCCTGATATAGATAAAGACACTAAAGAAACATTTACCGAAACTACAACTAGCACTACTTCAACTACTACGACGACTACAACGACTACAACTACAGAAGCTACAACGACTGAACCTACAACGACTTCAACAACAACTGAAAAGGCAACAACATCGACTACAGAGAGACCAAAGACTGAAAAACCAATAAAACCTGAAAAAGAAAAGAAGAAGGAAACGCCTGTAATTGAAAAAGACAAAGGCAAAGATAAACACAAAATTACTGATGAGAAACCTCAAAAGGCTGAAGACAAAACAACACCTTCGAGTAATAAAGTATCACAGAGTACTGAATCACCAGAAGTTAATGTCATCACAGAAGTGAAACCACCTGAAATTAAAGAACCACAGACAAACAAACGGCCAGATGATAAAATCGAAACTAACCCTATCAAGAACGAGACGGGAATAGAAGAAGTTATACAGTCTTCTATATTAGATACTAAACCTAGTTCATCATCAGGAGTATTGCAACCTACTCCTACAGAAGGTCTTGTTTCTCATGCCTCAACTGTAGTGGAATCTTCCAGAATCCCCATTGAAACTTCTTCGATTAATACACAGCCTTTGCCTTGTAAGTATTTTTAGTATTTTATTATTTGTAATTTTCTTTGATGTTACCGACCGGATTGATGATACCGGCCTTAAGAAAAAAGAGAGGGTAAAGAACATTGAACACATTCATTTTTAGTGAATTGTAGTCTTTGACATACTAATTAGTTGTTTTGTAACACAGGCTACGAATTAATATATAAAGAAATGTAACTCTCTCTATGTAAAATAGTTACTGCTTAGATTTTGGACTCATTAAATTAGCAATTCCAAAACACGCGCAATCTTCCTTATTGGATTGGTTACTAGATTTGGTGCTTAGAAATGATCGTATCCAATAGGATGCGATACGCAACATTACCGCGACGCGACTTATTAGTCGCGTTTAGTTGCGCCGCACGGTACAGTTTAAACCACGCCAGCCGCGGTAAGGTTTGCGTTCTGCTGTTTTTAATCTTACATTTCTTTACAATTTTTTTCGTAGAACATAGGTTAAATTGGTTTAAAAGTAGCGACAAGTCAAGTCATAAATAGGATATGGCATACTGGCTCTCTATGACAGTTAAGTGTCTGGCGACAGATTTTCTACTTGATGGTGGTACTTGTAGTGAGCCAAGCGACCACTCGCAAAATGCTCTACCATCCTTCAGTGAATAAGGACCATGGTCTATCTATCATAACGGGCTGTGTGGTCGATAGCAAATCGTCATTGCATGTTGGTAGGGCATTTTTTAAAGCATGCCCGGATAGCTAAGTAAAAAGTCCGTTGCCAAGCACCTCACGGTGTGTTGTGGCAGCTGTTCTTGAGAGCTAGTAATTCTAGGTTTGCCTGAATAACATCTTCGACCACGTCTTAACTTTACATCAGTTAAGATGGTCAAATGCTGTTTACAAATAAGAACACTGTTGTTGTTAAAGACTAACCAACAATTTGAATAAATAATCGCCCGAAAATATTTAGTCGTAGATAATCTGGTGTTGCGGTAAACCCTTAGCTGATGTTTACCAGTAAATATGCACTTCAAATCTTGATTGATTTAGGTTATTTATTATCACCTACCAATTTTGCAGCAACAGAAGGCGTACCCTACCATCCGTACCGGCCTCGGCCCGGGATCGTCCTGGATGACCCTGACTTCAAGCCGCACGGCAGCCGCCGCCGTCCCGACGCCCCAGTCATCACAGCCGTGGACAGCCACCTTCCTGGCTACGGCGAGATCTTCGACGTCACAGTTTCAGCTATTCAAGGCCCTGGAGAGAAAGGGGGTGCATCTGGTAAGTTACTTGCATCATTAGACTAGACGACCTCTTTTCTGGTTCATGAAGAATTCTTCAATTCTATTTTTCTGATTAATACGAAATGTACGATCTTGTTGAGGGTGGTTTTAATTTAATGTTATGTTAACTTAATAGTAGTCGTGGGGTGCCGGCTAGAATGTCACCCCCATCTCTTCCCGTGAGTGTCGTTTTATTTACGTATACGATATTATATATATATATATATATATTATATATATATAATAATATTTCGTGGTGGCCTCTTTCTCGGTTGGTCCAGTTCAGATGAAGTTGTTTGGAGAAGTACAGTGGAAATCTTCAATAAATGACATCAAATCTATCCTGTGAAACCATTGTAGTTCAGATGAAGTTCTTTAGTAAGAAGTACAACGGAACTCTTCAATGAATGACAGTAAATGTGTCGTGGTTACTTAGGTTTATTTAGTTATAGTGCATTTTTAGTTTCAGAACATTTTCTGTTTGAAGTGTGTTTTGTTTTATTTTTTAAATTAGGAATTCAGCATCGCCGTTTGTATACTCTATTTGAATGGACGTGTGTATTGTAAAGACAAATAAATTCCATATTTATGTATCAGCTAGTTCTGAAGAAGTGCCATGTTCCACTGTGATCCCCAAGACGCCGGCCAAACCTGCCTCCCTCCCCCATGGGAGGAGGTTGTTTTTCAATGGTGTACGTAAAAGTTCAAGATATTGATGAATAATCATCAGTCCATTCCAATATGGGATTCCAAATCAACATGAAAAGAGAGCGAGAGAACTGCTTTGATGATGATGTAGGCTATTTTTTTTACCAGCGGAATGCCTTTATTTACTAAATACTACGAACTATTATACAACACTACAGCTACTACTACTACTTTTGGAAAATACGATGAGCTCCCGGTCCGCACGGACCCAACGTCTCTACACCAAACGGCTCAAATATGTAACCCATACCGAGATTAGCATACTTGAGCCCCTTTAGTTGTTCCGCCCTCACGTTGGATTCAGAAAGATGTGACGGCGCTAGTGTCTACGCAAGTAGCGTCCCGCACTAAGGGCCGTCCTAACTCCCACGGAACCAGATTCATGCCGTCAGGTCTTTTACCATCGTCGCGCATTTGCCCCGTGGGGTGCCGGGTTGGAATTGCAACTCCCCATATCATCCCATGAGTGTCGTAAGAGGCGACTTAGAGAAAAATACTGGAAAGTGGGCTGCAGCGTCTTCTAAAGATCTGCCAACTTACATTGCCAAGACGCCTGCCAAACGTGGGGATTATTGCAATTACCCCATTGATGGGGGAGGCTGTGTACAGTAGTAGACAATCCAGCTGTTACAGTACGCATTGGACAACCTAATTTTTTTTGTCCTTCAGTGCATATCCAGAACATAAACCCGCTATCTGGTCAGTCGGAGGATGACATCATAGTGTCAGCGTCTGGTCAGCAAGGGTTCGTCTCCATCGACGGAAAGAGGACCTACCTGAACCTCTTCGATACTGCCACCGCTGCCAGTAGCATTAAACCTACCAGAGTTCAGACCTTACCGCAGCCGTCTGGTGAGTCTTTTTTTTATGGCTGATAGGTAAGCCTTTGACCACAATCTCACCCGATGGTAAGTGATGATGTGGTCGAAGGTGTTAACAGGCTTAACCTAGAATTACTGGCTTTCAAGAACAGCTGCCGGAACACACCGTAAGGTGCTTGGCGACAGATTTCTACTTGAGGGTGGTCGCTAGCCAGGCGGGCATACGCAAAATTCTCTTCCACCATGCGGTGAAGCCCGTGGTGGGATTCGAACCATGGACCTGCTGCGCGGCAGTCCATAGCCAATGCCACTGAGCCAACACTGCTTCAAAACTTTTTTATTATACCACACTTTTTTAATTAGTATTAATTGATATTGTCATATGATTGGTGTAATTTACATTGGTACCTATTTAATAATTTAAATTATTTATAATTTAATTTAATTTTGAGTAACCTAGAAATTTCGATCAAGTTGCATTGACCGCAATAATAACAAATATTTTTTAAACAATTTTAAGAAGACATTAAATTAATATTTTAATAAAACACTTAAAAATACAAAAATATATATGATGACAATTCCGCCTAATTTTCCTGCTAAGCCGACGTGACGTCACAAACGCGGAAGAATTTTTCGACGCGTTTCGCTTCTACACGAAGCATCCTCAGGAGGTCTTGACTCTGCGAGCGCACGATCGATCTATTTATTATTCATTGCATTGACCGTGGTAATGAGTAGACTGACGCGGTTAGGTTAGCATGAGGCCCACCTGATGTTAAGCGGTAACTTCAGCTGTAACAGATACATTTCATCACAAGTGATCAACTACTCTGCGCCTGTCATCCTGATACATAAAGTTGTTAATTCTCATTATGTGATCATTCTGACTCTCAAGGAATACACTGTTAGGTGCTTGGCGACAGATATTCTACTTGAGGGGGCCAGTCATGGGAGTATTCGTAAAATGCTGTCCTGCCATTAAAATGTATGCTTGATTAGACCTGTTAGTGATATAAAAACATAGATAAATTGTTTTTTTTTTTGTAATAACGCATGCTCCGCGATTAATCCCATACGATGGTTAAGAACGAGAGGTCAAATAAGAGTTATGAGTCATATGTTATGTTGGCTTAACCGGCTGTAGGGGTGGATGGCGCGGGTACGAATCCCGCACATGACTATAACTTTTCGTCTCGTTGTAATATTTTAATAAATATATTGTCTTAATTTTTTTTCTGTTTCAGTGCCGCCTCTGGTGCCGCCGCCGTTAGCCCCTACTATAACCCAGGGGGTGGGCCAGGGGGTAGCTATACCAGCTGATGACGTGCAGGCGCCTCCCGTGAGAAGACCTCAGCAGCACCACCCCGTACATCGTCCTCAACAAGGGTTCAGAAGACCTCCGGCTACAGTCAGGTAAGCATTTTGTACACGAATACCAAAAAAAAATCGGCCAAGTGCGAGTTCGACTCGCGCTTGGCCAGCTTTGTGTATTTGTTGTTATAGCGGCAACGGAAATACATCAACTGTGAAAATTTCAACTGTCTAACTATCACCGTTTTTGAGATACAGCCTAGTGACAGACGGACGGCGAAGTTCCGTTTTTACCCTTTGGGTACGGAACCCTAAAAACTACAAAACAGTTCATATAATTTATATTTTGTTGGTTTTTGTTCCAGAATTGACACTTGCATAGTCGGCGATGACTCCACGTGCGATCAGGCGCAGAACGAGAAGTGCAGGACTGAAGCAGGTAAGGACAAATTTAACAATTTATTGGAGCACAAAACTTTTTGCTCCGGATGGGATTCGAACCTGCGTCCTCCAAAATACGCCGAATGCCTATTGCACTCGGCCACCGGGACATACTCCTTGAAGCCGAAACTTTTAGCTACGATTGATAGGGGACGGTGCGCGGCCATCAGACTACTAGACTTCATCTGATCGAAACAAGTGTTTTTTCAAACACTTAACTCTCTGTATGATGTCGCTACACTTCTATATTTCTAAATATGATTAAAAGCTCTACCGCGTGCTAAGCGAAAATCGTATTTACAAATTATTGGAATATTTTCAACTCTAAATAATATGGTTCTGGTGAAATGTTTAGGCATCCGGTGCGAAATTGGAAAACGCAGGGTTCGATTCCTAAGAAAAATATGCTCCAATAATTTTTCGCATCATCACTTGAAATTGAAGCAGTGATGGCTCAGTGGCATTAGCTATGGACTGCCGCGCATCAGGTTCAAGGTTCGAATTCCGACGCGGGATCGAGCTTCACCGCACATTGCAAGGCCATTTTGCGAATGCCCGCCTGGCTTGCGACCACCCTCAAGTAGAAAATCTGTCGCCAAGCACCTAACGGTGTGTTCCGGCAGCTGTCCTTGAGTGCCAGTAATTCTAGTCAGTCTTCGACCACATCTAAGACCACATCACTTACCATCAGATGAGATTGTGGTCACAGCCCGGACTGGAGTATGATGGTCCGTATTGTTGCAGGTATATCTAGCTGCCAGTGCCGGCCGGGGTACGCTCGGAGGATCCACCGCGACCCTTGCCGGAGGGTGGTCTCCTTGGTACTCAATCTGAGAGTAGATCGCCTCTACGATAGAAAGGTACGTCTGTACTTGTGTACTATCTCTTTTAACATAGAGAAGCGCTCGTAGCGAAGTTTGCTTAGCCATTCTGAACCGATCAGCAAAGTTAAGCAACGTCCGCCTCGGTCATGACTTGGATGGGTGACCGTTGGTGACATTAGTACTGAGCACTTCCGTGCTTCGGAGGGCACGTTAAGCCGTCGGTCCCGTTTGTTGTCTTAGGATGGCAGTCGTTATAGCATGGTGGTAGGGCATTTTGCGAATGCCCGCCTGGCTAGCTACCACCCTCAAGTAGAAAATCTGTCGCCAAGCACTTTAGGGTGTGTTCCGGCAGCTGTCCTTGAGAGCCAGTAATTCTAGGTTAGCCTGATCAACATCTTCGACCACATCATCACTTACCATCAGGTGAGATAGTGGTCAAAGGCTAACCTATGATGAAAAAAAAAAAAAATAATAAAGAAGATACCTCTCGTGTTTTTAAACTGTCACTGCCACTTGTATTTTATTTAACTCTAGCGACCCGCCCTGGCTTCGCTCGGATGCAATGCTGATACTAAATATACTACAGAATGTATTTATATACAACGTTTACAGCTTTTTTGTCATTAGACAATACAAACATGTTTTCTTTAGAGGTAGAGAAAGAGCGACCTATAATTGGCCATGTGAAAAACACTCAACTCTCAAATCATGATTATTATGAGTTATCCATAAGAGATAGACATATACTATTGCAGATTTTTTTGTTGACCTTTTCAAGGTGTACAATTCTGTAGTATATTATTTTGATCTATCTCGTGGGGTTCAGCTAGCGTTTGCAATGTAAGCGCAACAAATTTATTTACGACATCACATTAGATACCTCTTAAATGATCAGTGTTTGTCTACTATATTATGCATGTATTTATCTTCTTCTTTCTCTTTATATAAAGCTCGATTACCACACACTGACTGACTGACTGACTCACTGACTGACTGACTGACTGACATAATTGTTCTCCCAGAAGGAGCAGAGTAGGGTTAAAATGAAGTATGGTGGAAATGTAGGGGGGGTTTAGGTGAGTATGGGAAAAATCGAAAATCATTAAAATGACGCCTGCCAAGTAATGATGGATGACATATCTCGAAAACGGTAAGAGATAGATAGGGGGTGTTTGAACAAATGTCATAGGGAATCTGGAGAGCAGTCAAATGACACGTGTCAAAAGTGCTCCTCTCATTCTTCATACTGCATTTGGAGTATTTTCCTTACATTTTCGACTGTATTTGGAGTTTGTATGGGATTTTTGACTAATTTTGGAGTTACTGTCATACAAGAAGGTATAGCGAGCCCGAAGGGCGAGCTTCAGGTGAGGCTGAAGGCCGAACTTTCGGCCCGCGAGGCCGAAGGCCGAGCGGATGGTGCGCGAGCCCGAAGGGCGAGCGTTTGGCGAGGCCGCAGGCCGAGCCGTGTTAGTGTCTTGCGAGGCCGAAGGCCGAGCCATATTAGTGCCTTGCGAGGCCGAAGGCCGAGCTCCGAATTGACATGCTCCTCTCATTCTTCATACTGCATTTGGAGTATTTTACCATACAAAACCGACTGTTTTTGGAGTTTTTGTGGGATTTTCGACTGAATTTGGAGTTACTGTCATACATGAAGGTATAGCGAGCCCGAAGGGCGAGCTTTTCTGGTGAGGCCGAAGGCCGAACTTTCGGCCCGCGAGGCCGAAGGCCGAGCTTAAGGTGTGCGAGCCCGCAGGGCGAGCTCATGGCGAGGCCGTAGGCCGAGCCGTGCAAGTGTCTTGCGAGGCCGAAGGCCGAGCTCCGAATCGACATGCACCTCTCATTCTTCATACTGTATTTGGAGTATTTCACCATACATTACCGACTGTTTTAGGAGTTTTTGTGGGAGTTTTGACTACATTTGGAGTAACTGTCCGAGGCCTAAGGCCGAGCTCCGACTTGAGGGTATTTTCCACATCTCCGACTGGTCTCCAAGGTAACTGCCCGCGATAACCAAAGCACCTACGAGTGGGGTTCCTTTACCGAATTGACTCAGAACCTTGGTACGATTCTGGCCGTACCACTTTTTTATGGCAGTAGGGTAAATCTGGTTTGGTGGCTACAGTTTAGTTCCTTATTGTATTAAGAGTTTATATGGGATTTCATACTTCTATTGGAGTTTTGAACAAATTTTTTTTTAAATGTAAAAGTTGCTTTTATGACAGTTCGTACTGACTCAAGATAGATGCGGGCCGCTCGCGGCCCGCACACCACTTACCATCTAGTTTATATATATAAAGCTCGATTACCACACACTGACTGACTGACTGACTGACTCACTGACTGACTGACTGACTGACTGACATAATTGTTCTCCCAGAAGGAGTCGTGTAGGAAGAAAGTGATGTATAGCAAAAATGTTCAGAAGGTTTTGGTGAGTATGGGAAAAATCGAAAATCATAAAAATGACGCCTGCCAAGTAAAGACGGATGACATATCTCGAAAACGGTAAGAGATAGATAGGGGGTGCTCGACCAAATGTCATAGGGGATCGGGAGAGCAGTCGAATGACACCTGTCAAAAATGCTCCTCTCATTCTTCATTCTTCATTTGGAGTATTTTTCTTACATTTTCGACTGTATTTGGAGTTTTTGTGGGATTTTCGACTGTTTTTGGAGTTTTTGTCCTATAACAGGGAATGTTTTGAAATCTGTCATTTTTTTTTAGGCTCAGATGCTCCTCTCATTCTTCATACTGCGTTTGGAGTATTATACCGTACATTTTCGACTGTATGTGGGGTTTTTGTGGGATTTTCGACTGAATTTGGAGTTAAGGTCCTACATCAGTGTATAGCGAGCCCGAAGGGCGAGCTTCTGGTGAGGCCGAAGGCCGAACTCCGACCCGCGAGGCCGAAGGCCGAGCGTATGGTGCGCGAGCCCGCAGGGCGAGCGCATGGCGAGGCCGCAGGCCGAGCCGTATTAGTGTCTTGCGAGGCCGAAGGCCGAGCTCTGAATTTACACCTCCTCTCATTGTTCATACTGTATCTGGAGTATTTCACCTTACATTTTCGACTGTATTTGGAGTTTTAGTGGGATTTTCGACTGAATTTGGAGTTTTTGTCCTAAAACAGTGAAATTTATTTTTTTATCATGCTTTGATGCTCCTCTCATTCTTCATACTGCATTTGGAGTATTTTACCTTACATTTTCGACTGTACTTGGAGTTTTTGTGGGAATTTCGACTGAATTTGGAGTTACTGTCATACATGAAGGTATAGCGAGCCCGAAGGGCGAGCTTCTGGTGAGGCCGAAGGCCGAACTTTCGGCCCGCGAGGCCGAAGGCCGAGCTTAAGGTGTGCGAGCCCGCAGGGCGAGCTCATGGCGAGGCCGAAGGCCGAGCCGTGTAAGTGTCTTGCGAGGCCGAAGGCCGAGCTCCGAATTGACATGCTCCTCTCATTCTTCATACTGTATTTGGAGTATTTCACCATACATTACCGACTGTTTTAGGAGTTTTTGTGGGAGTTTTGACTACATTTGGAGTAACTGTCCGAGGCCTAAGGCCGAGCTCCGACTTGAGGGTATTTTCCACATCTCCGACTGGTCTCCATGGTAACTGCCCGCGATAACCAAAGCACCTACGAGTGGGGTTCCTTTACCGAAGTGACTTAGAACCTTGGTACGATTCTGACCGTACCACTTTTTTATGGCAGTAGGGTGAATCTGGTTTGGTGGCTACAGTATGAATCTCTACTGTATTCAGAGTTTATATGGGATTTGATACTTCTATTGGAGATTTGTTTTTTTTTATGTTTAAATGTATAAGGTGCTTTTATGACAGTTCGTACTGACTCAAGATAGATGCGGGCCGCTTGCGGCCCGCACACTGCCTGAAAAACTAGTTATACATATAAACCTTTATCTTGAATCACTCTAACTATATAAAAAAACCGCATTAAAATCTGTTGCGTAGTTTTTAAGATCAAAGCATATATATGGACAGACAGACAGCGGGAAGCGACTTTGTTTTATACTATGTAGTTGCCCCGTGGGGTTAGAATTGCACCTCCCCATATCATCCCGTGGGTGTCGTAAGTGGCGACTAAGGGGAAAGTACTGGAAGGTGGTAGCCTAGCCATTTTACGAAATAGCCTAAATAATCCTGAATGATATTCAGCCACTCAAAGAGTTAAAAATACTAATTTGGCATTTCTTAGCCTACTGAATAGGTTCAAGCGTTACTTTGCGGAAATCCATATTTAATAATGACAAATATATTTTTAAAAGTACCTATCTTTAGAAAACATCAAATAACATTTTAATGAAACACTTAAAAAAATAGAAAATTATATATATCTAGTGACAATTCCGCCAAATTTTCCTGTTATCTACGTGACGTCACAAACGCCACGCAGCCTAACCGGAAGCATATTCGACTAGTTTCGCTTCTAAGCGAAGCGTCTTCAGGAGGTCTTGACTCACCGAGCGCACGATCGAGGAGACTCGATCGTACGTGGCGTTTGTGAACAGGAAAATTAGGCGGAATTGTCACTAGATATATATTATATTTTTATATTTATTAAGTGTTTCATTAAAATGTTATTTAATGTTTTCTTAAGATACTTTCAAAAATATATTCGTTATTATTTCTTAGTCTCTTTAGTCATAAATTTTATTTGTATTTATTGTTTGGTCTATAGGTATGTTTGTTCCTACGGCACAGAAAGCGCTATTAGTATCAATTTACTACTTATAAATAATATTTGGATATTTTTATTTGCAGGTTGCGTGGGATGCAAAACTAGCAGATAAAGATTCAGAGCCGTATCAACAGCTTAGCTACGAAGCTGTTAGAGCTGTAAGTTATTATTATTATTAATTTTTAAACTACTGAACCGACTTCGAAATCTGAAATATAAGAATTAGCTTGTGGAAGTCCAGACCAGATGTTGTGACCTGTGTTTGAATAAGCATACACAGTCCAAACGCCTGCAATAAGAAGTATACAAATCATAGTCTTGGACTTGGTCCAGCGTCTGTTCTTCATGTCAGCAATGTATTCTTTTACCCGGATACCAACGCTCCTTTTTGTTTGCCCAAAGTCTGTGGTTAGTGAACATGCCCAGGACAAACCCAACTACTACATTCGGATCGACAAACCACAAATCCTCGCCAGAGAGACTCGGTTTTTGCCAAGAATGTTACGCGTGGCTATTGAAATCAAAAGGCACCCAAATTTCAATAGAGATAATTTTTCTTTAGTTTTTTTTTTTAGTTTATTTAATGATGATGGTTGGCAAGTACCACCTGCTTGGGATCATGTTATCAAATTAATTAAATCCCATAGCCGACACAAATCTGCAAGACCTCTGGACACTGTGAGCGAATACTGCGTGAATAGGGAACGTTATGATTAATATAAAGTTTCTGACGGTAGACCAAATAATTTCTTCATAACTCATGTGACAAATAAAACCAATTAATCACCCCGTGGCACGATTAAAAAAACAAGAAAAAAAAAACACGATCACTGCACAGTGTTTGAAACGTCGGGACAAAAATAATGATAAATATAAGGTGGATATTAATTCATCAACAACACTGCGGGGGATGGTGTAGAATCGATAACGGAATGTGTTCCACTCATGTTTAATTTTCACATACACAAAAAGTCTGTACTATTGCTTAAGCTGTGGCACGTTGGCTTTGGGAATAATAGCAAGGACAACCGCGGTTTACGAACACGGTGTATCTACTCTATTCACACACACACGCACGATTGCTACGCGAAGTCAATGAACTGCTATACTAGGCACAATAGACAGCTGTTTTGTGTACCTATTCTGCCTAGTCGGTCTATGGCAGCTGGCGACAAAAGAACGCGCGACGCGGTAGCGGTTTAACACAATACGGCGTACCTAAGTAGCTGCAACACCATACAGTACGTTCCTACGTAAACTTGAAATTAAAAAGAATGTAGGTAAGTAACATTTTTATCATTTAGAAGAGTTTAATCGATTGTCGATTATGCAAAGCATTCGGCAGTCTAGCTAGATTGGCCGGTAAGGCCTTCGCGTTCGTCAGAATAGTTACGTGAAACAGCTTCATCTATCACTAGGCCAAAACAGCTGTTTTGACCTAGTGATAGCGTCTAATTGACATCGGCTAGCGTTCGTACGTATGAGAATGGAGTAAACCGTGGTTCTCGCTATCATACTAAAAGGCAACGCGCCGAGCTTAGAAAATAGTTATACTGATTTTTTGTAAGTGAAAATTAAACATGAGTGGAACACATTCCGTTATCGATTCGACACCATCCCGCTCAGTATTGTTGATGAATTAATATCCACCTTATATACGCGATTTAAACCGTTTAAAGTAGTTTAATTACTTTGTTTAATAATCGCGAAAACCTTAAACAAAGTATACAGTTCGTTATTTTCATAATAATGTGGTATCACTATATTCTTAATAATGGGCACGCTGCCTGAAAGTTAATTAAATTTGTAACGTTTTCAGATCGACTCTGCGTTCTCAATGACCCCATTCTCCGATGACTTCGTGAGCGGCTCCGTGAACATGGTGCACAAGGGAGACGAGAACAACCAGGGGGTCTTCGTCAATTATACTATACTGGTAAGATATGCATAGCGGTAGGGCATTTGGAGAATACCTGACATGCTAGCCACCTTCAAGTAGAAAACCTATGGCGAATAATCTTGACCTCTTAGCACCTGCAGTGGATATCGTAAATTGCTACTGTTTTTTATATTGTTATAATTTTATGCAATGGGATATATGAAGTCAATTTGGTGTCCCAAAGACAGGGGATATTGTCGGACACATTCAATAAAAAAATCACCCATTGATAATTGGAAAAACCTTTTTTCGTTGGGACACGTGTATCGCGTGTTCAGGTTAGCGCAGGTAAGCTTCAACCCTGTAGGCCCGGGTTATAAAGAATACGGTTACGGTAACCCCTGCCTGTCGTAACAGCCGACTAAAAGGGGACTAGAGTTCGGGGATGGTAGGAGATGGGGATCTTATTATCCCACCAACGAGCTCGAAGAAGATAGCGTCACTGTGTGGCAAGTGACGTTATGCCATTCTATATGGCTCCAGAAGGCAAAGTAATAACTTAAGAGATGCCTATTGGCAATGTGATAGGATAGTTCTCGGTGTGGTCCTCAGGAGAACCCGGGGCTCTACGCTAGCAAATCACAGAGGAAGGCCACCGAGGGGGTTTTAGTGGGTGAAAGCCCCACATAACCTGGAATGTTCCCCAATAGCACCCGGGTATCTGGTAAGATTTCCCCCCCCCCGTAACAAAAAAAAAAAAAGGACTGTAAGCTTGGCTACTGCGAGCGAGTGATGCGAGTAATCGCCCGCCTCACTCGCTCACTCGCTCATAGCCGAGCTACACAACTATCGGAACTACGCACTCGCTCCCCGCGGCTCGCCTTTTCTAATTCTACTCGTTTTTTTCTTTTTTTTTTAATGGTTCGCTAACGGGACAATACAACTTTTACATACTAAATTAATTTGTAACAATAGGATCCATACTTACACTACGGTTTAAATCACGCAAACACTGCTGTCACTGCATACATTACAAAAGCTTGGTTCATAACTGAAATACGAGAATATGCACTGTTTGCGCGCAAACGATGTGAACCGATATGTAGCCGCGCTTATAACATCTGCTAACTGTCAATTTGCCTTTTCGCAATTGACCCAAAATCTAATTATTGATAATAGAAGTATTGCATTTCAAGGCATTCTTTTGTGAACAGATATTTGTACGTTCAACATTCTAACCACAACAACAAAAATCTCATCTATCTGTCAAGATTTGAGTTTGACGTTTGTGCATACATTGCACTACCACTTTTCTGTGAGCGTTGTTTGCGGCCGGAGGTGACGTCAAAGATGACGTCATTATGCTATCGTGGTGTCTGTTTAGCAAGTTATGAACCGACCGTTTGCGTGCATACAGTGCAAATAGCGCATGTTTGCGTGACTTGAACCACAGTGTTAGTTGAACGCCCTTCTAGGTGCGAACACAACATGCACACAAATCATTTGTTTACATTCGGTAAATTACTTACATTACTGGTAATAAAAGAAAAAAATACAGAAAATACAAATTTGAGAATTATACATAGTTTTAGGTAACGTTGTTAGGAAAACAAGAAAAATATACGATTAGGTAACAAATTTAAGAAACATTACGATAGAAGAATGACTTAAGACTATTTTTTTTTTATTTTTTTTTTTATGATTGGTTTCGTTCATTTTCCACAGACTCCGGGGTCCGTGCCATTTTTTAAGTTAACCGAGAAATTTGTTAAGTATTTACATTACTATGGGGAGCATTCTTACATACTAAATGGGGAACACAGTTTTAAGGAATATACTACTACTAAATAGTAGCAAACAGATTTGCACTGGCATTCCGAACGGACCAGTGTCCTCAAGCAGCACTCGTTCACGAGTTGACTCGCGTCCGCGTGTCAGCCATCGTCCTCCTCAACCATTTTTGAGGGAAGAGGGCGACCCGACACACGATGCCACCGCTTGCCAACACATTTTCGTGAGCATGACTGTTCCGAATGCCTGCACGAATCCGCTTGCTAATAGGGGAGAAAACTATAATTAAACACTAAATCTTTACACATTACAATAAAAACTGACTTAAGACTATTAACCGTTCATCGTTGCCGGTGAGACAACTAACTGCCTTAGGCCTAATTTCACCATACCATGTTTGTTTACGCTAAATCAGGCATTAGCTAATGGGTCTTTAAAAATACCAGAGCTGTTAAATCAGTCTACGTTCTATGAAGTTAACTGAATTAATCATCCATTAACAGTTGGTGGGACACTCGGTTCAGTTAACAGTCCGTTAAAAGGATTAACAAGGCGTCATATAAATAACAGAGTATGGTGAAACTAGGCCTAAGCCTATCATGTTAAGGCCTAATTTCACCATACCATGTTTGTTTACGCTAAATCAGGCATTAGCTAATGTGTCTTTAAAAATAACAGAGCTGTTAAATCAGTCTACGTTCTATGAAGTTAACTGAATTAATCATCCATTAACAGTTGGTGGGACACTCGGTTCAGTTAACAGTCCGTTAAAAGGATTAACGAGGCGTCAAATAAATAACAGAGTATGGTAAAACTAGGCCTTACAGTTAGGAACGGGGGGTGTTCTAGCCCGGCACCCCACGGGCACCCCTGTGAACTTGCCTTGTTTATACATTTTTTGAGGCAGTGATAGCTCAGTGGCTTTGGCTATGGACTGCCGCGCAGCAGGTCCATGGTTCGAATCCCGACACGGGCTTAAGCTTCACCGCATGGTGGAAGGGCATTTTTGCGAATGCCCGCCTGGCTAGCGACCACCCTCATGTTGAAAATCTGTCGCCAAGCACCTAACGGTGTGTTCCGGCAGCTGTCCTTGAGAGCCAGTTATTCTAGGTTAAGCCTGTTAACACCTTCGACCACATCATCACTTACCATCACGTGAGATTATGGTCAAAGGCTTACCTATCAGCAATAAAAAAAAAAAAAAAAAAAAAACATAATTTAATTCTTGTTGGCAGATGCAAGAAACAGCGGAGACTCTCCGTGCGTCGGTAGCCACAGAGATTCAGAAGCACATCCTGGGCGTGATCCGGCGGCGCTCCAACAACGTGGGCGCCTCCGCGCTGTGGGTCGACTCCGTCGCGGGCAGCGTGCTGCCGCTGCACGGTACGTGCTCCTCATCATCTACTTCCAACATCACCTTTGGGCATATGCCTCTCCTAATGTATATCACAGACTGATCTTTTACAGCTGATTGGCCTTAGATAAAGTAATAATTTTGAAGCGCTCGTAGCGAGGTTTGCTTAGCCATTCTGAACTGATCAGCAAAGTTAAGCAACGTCCGCCTCGGTCACGAGTTGAATGGGTATTTATTCGGAGGGCACGTTAAGCCGTCAGTCCCGTTGTTGTCTTAGGATAGCAGTCGTTATAGCATGGTGGTAGGGTATTTTGCGATCGCGCGTAGCTAGCTACCACCCTCAAGTAGAAAATCTGTCGCCAAACATCTAACGGTGCGTTCCGGCACCGCCTCGAGAGCCAGTAATTCTGGGTTAGCCTGAACAACAATAAAACTACCAAGCATAAAAAAAAAATTGATACCACTCAGATTTTTCTTCGTTGTAATTTTGTTAAATGGGTCTGTTGTGAGTTTTATTTTCAAAAAGTTTTTTTTTTCCGAAAATGCTTATTTTTTTTTAGTTTTCAATATTTAATAGGTAATCCAAAAGCTCGGACAGAGCTGTGTTCCTTCTTCGTTCGGATTATCGGGACTACTGATACTGTGACTGTACCAAAGAATAAATATAAACAGAATTTTATAAAAGAAAAAAGATGTGCTGCAAGAAACGTTAGTATGATTTTCGCTCATAATGCTTGTAATCATATTCAATCATATATATATATATATATATATATACTCGTATATATATAATGGTAGCGACATCACTGCGAGAGTTAAGTTGAATAAAACACTTGTTTCGATCAGATGAAGTCTAGTAGTCTGGTTGATGGCCGCGCACCGTCCCCTAAAACGGTTTTTTTTTTTTTTTTTTGTTTTTAATTGCTGATAGGTAAGCCTTTGACCACAATCTCACCTGATGGTAAGTGATGATGTGGTCGAAGGTGTTAACCTAGAAAGTTTTTTTATAGTTGTTTAAGTAATACAATTGGAGCATTGCCTAAACATGCATGAATATACTATATGTTTATTAGGATTATTTAGATTAGAAACTAGGAATATTATAATTATGTATGTATTTGTTAACACCTTTATGAATAATTAATAAACAATAATAGTAGTTTATGTAACTGTCATATAATAGAGGGTATTAAAACACGAGTGTAGTTTTTTGAAACGAGCCGCAGGCGAGTTTCAAAATAAGATTACACGAGTGTTTTAATACCTAATTATATGCAGTTGCATACACTACTTTATTTAATCTCATGGCTATAGGTAGATACATTAAATAAAATGCAATATAAAAACCAGCGCGTTGCGCGCTCACCATAGATAATATGTACTTAAATTGAATTGAAACCTCCTTGGTCGAGATACATTGTACTTTAATAATTAAAAAAATTGTTTTAAAGCATTGTTTTGTTAGGAGAACAATGCTTTAATTTAACTTTTTAATTTTCTTAAAGAAGTATGTACATAAAATATGTCCCAACGTGAGTGTTTTTTGCCGGTTTTATTTATAATATTTAAATACATAAAATATGCCAATAAAAGTCTGTATTTAATTTCATAATTAGAATATTAACGAATGAGATTATATAAACAATATTATCAGGTTAAGTATTACACTGCTTTGTTTTATAAAATACTATACATAATGAAATAAATAAAAAAAAAACTATAAAGTTTCGTATCGAAAGAATATGTTCCGGTGGCTGAATGGTTTAGGTATCTAGTGAAATCGGAGGATACAGGTTCGATTACCACCCGAGAAAAAAGTGTGTTCCAATATTTTGTAAAAGTAATTTTCTCTTGCTTGTAATCGTATTTAGAAATATAGGTCATTATAACATAAGTGGAATTATTTTTATCCCTTTCCAGATTTGGATGAGTGCGCGTCATCAGATTTCAACGATTGTCATCAACTCGCCACGTGTACCAACATTTGGGGAGGGTTTAGGTGAGTTTTTTTTTTTTTTTATGCTTGATAGGTTAGCCTTTGACCACTATCTCACCTGATGGTAAGTGATGATGTGGTCGAAGATGTTGTTCAGGCTAACCTAGAATTAGTTTAGAATTAGTTTCCTTTTGGTCCACTGCTATATTTTTTTTTTTTTTTTTTTTTTTTATGCCTTATAGGATAGCCTTTGACCACTATCTCACCTGATGGTAGGTGATGATGTGGTCGAGGATGTTGTTCAGACTAACCTAGAGTAACTGGCTCTCAAGGACAGCTGCCGGAACACACCGTTAAGTGCTTGGCGACAGATTTTCAACTTGAGGGTGGTAGCTAGCCAGGCGGGCATTTGCAAAGTGCCCTACCACCATGCTGTAACGACTGCTATCCTAAGACAACAACCGGGACCGACGGCTTAACGTGCCCTCCGAAGCACGGAAGCGCTCAGTAGTAATGCCCAACCAGCGGTCACCCATCCAAGTCATGACCGCGGCGGACGTTGCTTAACTTTGCTGATCGATTCAGAATGGCTATGCAAACTTGGCTACGAGCGCTTCGAACGGATATCACGTCGAAATTCCCTAGCCACGTGATGTATTTCCTAATACCACAAGTTGTATTGTTGTAGAAGAAATCACCCTCACGTACCTAACAGTATGGTCCAGGAGCTGTCCTTGAGAGCCAATAGTTCTAGGTTAGATTAAAATTAATAAATTCAAAATGCACTTACAATCAGGTGGGATGGTGGTTAAAAGACAGTTTAGTTTAGTTTTTTTTTTTTGTTTTTTATTTAATTTTTAAGTTAAATTATAAATCAGGTGGGATGGTGGTTAAAAGACAGTTTAAGTTAAAAGACAGTTTAGTTTAGTTATTTTTTTATTTTTTTTTTATTTAATTATGTTAAATTATAAAAAATAAATTATTAATTTAACCTAAAATTAAATTATAATTATTATAAATTATTCTTCAAAATGCACTTACTATCAGGTGGGATAGTGGTCAAAAGACCAATCATATATGAAAAAAAACACCGCTTATTATTCTCGCACATCTTTGGTGCCTAATAAGGGAAGACTCTGTTTGGATGTTATGGATCTTGATGAAGGCGATGATATTTTTTATACATTACTGTGCCTCCTTTCTTCCGCGTACTGGTGGGATGTGGAACGACCTTCCTCCAGAGGTCTTTACGCGAAGCTACGACATGGAACATTTTAAAAGGGGCATCTACAAATTCCTCTCTGGGCAGGCAACGCATCGGCAGCGCAGCTAGTGTTGCAGATGTCCATAGGCGGCGGTTATGTTTACGGCGGGCCGTCTGCTTGTTTGTCACCCATTATATAAAAAAAAAGAATCTGCCCTTAAAGTTATTGTCGTCGTCAGATGCACGTGCCCGGATACAACCCTGGACCCGCAGGCGGGCGAGGCGCGCGGCGGCCGGCAATGCCGCGCGTGTCCCGCCTCGCACTGCAACGAGCGCGGGCAATGCCGATACGCCAACTCACAGCCTTACTGCAGGTATGTCGTGTGCACCCGTATCAGTACTAATATTATAAATGCGAAAGTAACTCTGTTTGTCTGTCTGTCTGTCTGTTACGCTTTCACGCCAAAACCACAGGACCGATTTGAATGAAATTTGGTATGGAAATAGTTTGAGACCCGGGAAAAAACATAGGATAGTTTTTATCCAACTGCGCAATAAGAGGTTAATGTTTTTGAGCGATAACCGACATACGCGCGGGCGGAGCCGCGCCCGGAAAGCTAGTATTATAGATGCGAAAGTAACTGTCTGTCTGTTACGCTTTCACGCCAAAACTACTGGACCGATTTAAATGAAATTTGCTATGGAAATAGTTTGAGATCCGGGAAAAAACATGGGATAGTTTTTATCCAACTGCGCAATAATAGGTTAATGTTTTTGAGCGATAACCGACATACGCGCGGGCGGAGCCGCGCCCGGAAAGCTAGTATTACTTATAGATGCGAAAGTAACTGTCTGTCTGTTACGCTTTCACGCCAAAACTACTGGACCGATTTAAATGAAATTTGCTATGGAAATAGTTTGAGATCCGGGAAAAAACATGGGATAGTTTTTATCCAACTGCGCAATAATAGGTTAATGTTTTTGAGCGATAACCGACATACGCGCGGGCGGAGCCGCACCCGGAAAGCTAGTTTATTATATGTGATATTTCGTATGTTTTTCGGAAGATCGGTATATTGTTGGAAAATTTAGCTTACAATTTGAAAATATAGATTGTTTATAGTAGAATTGTAGTGAATAAGTTTATGTTTGTTTGTTAATTACAACATTGTTTCTTGGTTAATTTTGATATTATTCTAGTAATTCATTTTAACTTTAACTAAAACTTGTTTAGTTTTAGTTAAAGTTAAAATGAATTCAGCTTTTACCATTACAGTCAATCACAGCAACGATATGTGTTGTAAATTAATTTGTTTTTCGGAAGCTTTATTATTTCCCACATAAAATTGACCTATTTTTACACGACCGCCATAAACAAGGAGTTTTTTTTTTATTATTTTTATGCGTTATAGGCAAGCATTCGGCCGCCTGATGGAAAGTGATGATGTGGCGGAAGATGTAGCATGCTTGCCTAGAAAATACCTATTCACTCTAGACTTGAAGGGTCCCAAATTATACTGTTCGGGAAACAAGGACGCGGGCAATGTGTTCCATTCCTTCGCTGTACGGAAGATAAATGTGGAAGCGAAACGCTTCGAACGAACTGGAGGAATGGAACCATGAAAGGATGACGGCTATCAGAGCGCTTTGTAGTCCGATGATAAAGGGGGCATGGAGGAATCAACGCGTGTAATACGTGTAGGAGTGTTATGATTTCAGTGTTCATGTATGTATGTTTGTTTCTTAATTCCACTATAACTTCTAAACGGCTTAACCGATATTGATAGCGCAAGTGATAAAAAAACTGGAGGATTTTAGACGCCATATTGTGAGTTTTTTTTTATTCCAAACCCATTGCAAATTATTTATTTTCTTTGAGCGTTTTATCGTTATATTTATGAAATCCTATTTCAAGCCCTTCATTTTGATAGCCTACATGATGGGTTTGGAAGAAAGAAAAATAAATCCTCAAAATATGGCGTATAAAATCTGCCATTTATTTTTTAAATATTTTTTATGCACCTACTATATAGAGTATCTATTTAGAGTACTTGCGCTATCATTAAAATCGGTTAAGCCGTTTAGAAGTATTGATGGAACAAACATATATACATACATGAGCCCTGAAAACATTCCTTTTTTGGCCACTCGTGTAATAAAATAAATTGCAGCCATGTTTTTTACTTTTTCAATTAATATATAGTTGTATAATTTGTAGTTGTACATCCGGGTACTACGGCAGTAAGTGTGAGGTGGACGGCGAAGTGGTCGGCGTCGCCGTCGGCGCCTCGCTCGCGGCCGCGCTCGTCATCGCGCTCACACTCGCTGCTCTCATGTCTTGGAGGTAAGAGTGTTCTCACTATTGTATCACTTTGATGGGTTGGGGGCAAGATTGTTGTCATTATTGTATCACTTTGATGGGTTGGGGGCAAGATTGTTGTCATTATTGTATCACTTTGATGGGTTGGGGGCTAGATTGTTGTCATTATTGTATCATTTTGATGGGTTGGGGGCAAGATTGTTGTCATTATTGTATCACTTTGATGGGTTGGGGGCAAGATTGTTGTCATTATTGTATCACTTTGATGGGTTGGGGGCAAGATTGTTGTCATTATTGTATCACTTTGATGGGTTGGGGGCAAGATTGTTGTCATTATTGTATCACTTTGATGTGTTGGGGGTAAGATTGTTGTCATTATTGTATCACTGATGTCTTGGAGGTAAGATTGTTATCATAATTGTAGCATTTTGATGGCTTGGGGTAAGATTGTTTTCATTATTGTATTACTATGATGGGTTGGGGGTAAGATTGTTGTCATTATTGTATCACTCTGATGGGTTGGGGGTAAGATTGTTGTCATTATTGTATCACTGATGTCTTGGAGGTAAGATTGTTATCATAATTGTATCATTTTGATGGCTTGGGGTAAGATTCTTTTCATTATTGTATTACTTTGATTGGTTGGGGGTAAGATTGTTGTCATTATTGTATCACTTTGATGGGTTGGGGGTAAGATTGTTGTCATTATTGTATCACTGATGTCTTGGAGGTAAGATTGTTATCATAATTGTAGCATTTTGATGGCTTGGGGTAAGATTGTTTTCATTATTGTATTACTTTGATGGGTTGGGGGTAAGATTGTTGTCATTATTGTATCACTTTGATGGGTTGGGGGCAAGATTGTTGTCATTATTGTATCACTTTGATGGGTTGGGGGCAAGATTGTTGTCATTATTGTATCACTTTGATGGGTTGGGGGCAAGATTGTTGTCATTATTGTATCACTTTGATGGGTTGGGGGCAAGATTGTTGTCATTATTGTATCACTCTGATGGGTTGGGGGTAAGATTGTTGTCATTATTGTATCACTGATGTCTTGGAGGTAAGATTGTTATCATAATTGTAGCATTTTGATGGCTTGGGGTAAGATTGTTTTCATTATTGTATTACTTTGATGGGTTGGGGGTAAGATTGTTGTCATTATTGTATCACTCTGATGGGTTGGGGGTAAGATTGTTGTCATTATTGTATCACTGATGTCTTGGAGGTAAGATTGTTATCATAATTGTATCATTTTGATGGCTTGGGGTAAGATTGTTTTCATTATTGTATTACTTTGATGGGTTGGGGGTAAGATTGTTGTCATTATTTATATCACTTTGATGTCTTGGAGGTAAGATTGTTGTCATTAATTGTATCATTTTGATCTCTTGGATTAAAAGTATAAATGGTACAAAAATCATAAATAACAACAACTGAACATTGAGGGGGAAAAAACATAAGTTTGCCGATCCCACTTTACAATCAGTGATAGCCGAGTGGTATTAAAAAAGCTATAGACTGCTATACTACAGGTGGAACATTTCCCACCACCAGCTTGAGCTTTATATGATTGATTGGAATGGAAGTTTATTTTGCGATTGCTCGCCTGGCTAGCTACCACCCTCAATCTGACGCCAAGCAACTAATTATAGTCCGGCCTCAGTTGGACAGCCAAACCAAGTCCGTTTACCATCCTCAACATCATCACTTAGCTACAGATGAGATACTGGTCAAGGCCTATTAGCAATAAAGAAAGAGCTGACGATAACGATAATGTATTGGCAGTATTTTTAATATCATAATTTCTTGTCCACAGCCGTAAATGGTCTCGCGAGCAGAAGGCGGCTGGTATGGGATCACCCGTGTTCAACTACATGGCTGCGAATACCATCAAGACTCCGCCAGTGGGGGCACCGCCATATCAAGTAACTACCCATTAACTTTACATGTTTAATCATATAGGAGAAACCTGGGCAAGATGCATAGTGTGGATAAAAATAATTTCGAAATTTTTGGTAATTAGAATAAAATTTTCAAAGTTTTCCAGTATTTTCTCGCTTCAATACACGCGAGCCACAATCCCCAATTGTTTCCCGTTTGTTTGTGCGCGAACGGTGCGTTTTTTTTTTATTAATCGCTTGTAGCGGAATTTGCTTAGCCGTTCTGAACCGATCGGCAAAGTTAAGCAACGTCCGCCTCGATCATTACTTGGATGGGTGACCGCTGGTGACATTACTACTGAGCGTGCACGTGCTTCGGAGGGCACGTTAAGCCGTCGGTCCCGTTGTTGTCTTAGGATGGCAGTCGTTATAGCATGGTGGTAGGGCATTTTGCGAATGCCCATCTGGCTAGCTACCACCCTCAAGTAGAAAATCTGTCGCCAAGCACCTAACGGTGTGTTCTGGCAGCTGTGTTTGAGAGCCAGTTATTCTAGGTTGACCTGAACAACATCTTCGACCACATCATCACTTATCATCAGGTGAGATAATGGTCAAAGGCTAACCTATCAGGTATAAAAAAAGACATCACAAAACAAGACATCTGACAGCACAAAACTGTCGCTGCTTCAAAATTACATTAGATTTAAAAAATATCTGATGTTTCCAAAGATCTATAATAGATGGCGTTATAATACTCTCTCCAGTCACGACATGTTCTACCGGTGACGCCGTGACGTTTCAACCAATAGAATGCGTGAGTGCATGTTGTTCTCACCCACACAAAGGTGTTCGTGCGGTCGGCCACCGATCGGCATATGAACTCACACTTTTAACATTCATGCTATTCAACTGCGGGTACTTTAAAAAATATATTTTAACTTGTGTTTATTTATTTTGATTTGGTATCGTTTTAAAATGTTTTATATAAATTTAAACAACGCCTAAATTGTAAACCTAATGATGTTGAAGAGTGAAAATGCCTAACACAAGTATTGATACAATACTTAATAGGTGTTTTTAACCATGGTTGAACCTATTTGTACTCACATTTTGTATTTGTATTTTTTTTTTTGATCCCATATAAAAAGATTTTCCCGAATACTTTTTAAAATACTTAATTTTGAGACTAACCTTCGCATATGCGTCTTGCCCGGGCTTCCCCTACATAATGCTTACAAAACCAAAATGGCGGATTTTATTCGGATAAATATAAAAAAAAAATTAAAAGACTTGGAGTACGATCATATATAGTAGAGTTGCCACAAATAGTTGTTATAGCGAATAGTCGAATACCGATTAATCGCCATTCACTTTGGCGAATAGTCGAATAACTCGACATTACTATTCGACATAAATAAGGCACATTAAATATATTTTTAACTTCTTCTAAGATTGTGAGAAAAGAAAACAATAAAGTTAAATAAATATATTTCATGTTATACATACCTACATTTATATTCAACGTAGTAATTTAATTTTTCATTTAATTATTATTAACTAATTTAATTTCATGAATATGATAGGCACAGGCACATATTACAGATAATAATTAATACCGTGTATTGTTTTATTAAGGAAAGTAATAAAAAAATATTATTTTTAACCCATTAGTTTATTTTAGACGACTATTCGCCGAATGCCGAATAATAGCTAAGTATTATTCGGTATTTGACGAATATCAAAAAAAATATCCGAATTATGCCGAATACCGAATAATAGCGAGTATTCGCGGCAACTTTAATATATAGTATCTATGTGGTCCGTAGCATGTTCTTTTATAATTTTTAACCGACTTCAAAAAAAGAAGGAGTATTTTTTATGTTTGTTACCTCAGAACTTTTTATTGGGTGAACCAATTTTGATGTTTCTTTTTTTATTTCAAAACTGATGCTTGCCGTGTGGTCTCATTTTAATTTCATCAAAATCGGTCAAGCCGTTTTTGAGTTACACTCTTGTGACTGAAAAGATTTTTCCTATCTTGATGATATAGTAATTGCTAGTGAATGCCAATTGATCCCGTAAGTAGCATGAGACACAAAAAGGATTTTTGGGGGGAGATTATTTTTTTACCTAAAAATGGAACTGACTTTAACACTCAAAAGTGTGTTGGAGAGTACTTTTGAGTGTTGGAGATGGTTCCATTCTTTAGAATAGAGAATAGAATAGAAAACTCTTTATTGTTACACCACATTTAACATATTAAAGTTTACATCATAAGATTTAATTAAATAATAATAATATAGTGTTACAATGGGCGGCCTTATCACTAAAAGTGATCTCTACCAGGCAACCTTAGGATGGAGTTGAATAAACAAAACTATTGGGGCGGGTGTAGTCTAACAATTAACAATGAAAAAGTACAAATTCATAAAAATATTTTAAAAATGAAACTAAATTTATTAGTGTTTCTAAACAAATGTATAAAAATAGCATGTAAGTTTTTAAAATAAATAAATACACACATAAATATATATATATATATATATACATATCAACATACATAAATAGATAATGATATACATATATAAATCAATCATATAAAAATACATATCATAATATTATCCCATATAAAGCCTAGAAATTTTCAAAAATGTAGTGCAAAATTAATTGGACAAATAAAACTTTTTTACTTGATCCTAGAACATTCTGAGAGTTGGTGCTTGTCTTATAGATACAGGTATAAACTTTTTTATTGAAATTTGCTTGAGTTAATCTTTTTTTTGTCTAGGTAACAATGGAAGAGAGACTGAGATGGGCGCAAATAGCGGAAGCGATGGTGCAGGCGAACCATTATGCAGTGAGTACACCATGAAGTGATATTCTACCAACTGATCCCATCCTCATTCTATGGTACATATGAGAGAACAGGACACTAAGTGAAGCAGTGATGGCTCAGTGGCATTAGCTATGGACTGCCGCGCAGCAAGTTCATGGTTCGAATACCGCTGCAAGATTGAGTTTCATTGCGAGGTGAAACTCGGCGGGCTATCGAATTTTGCGCATGAGACTTAACAACTATATGTCTCTATGTGACGTGCGCAGTGCAAATCGTCACATATCGAAATGCATCTGTTATAGGCAGTGGTTAATCCTATTAACATCAGGTGGGCCTTGAACTTGTTCCGATAAAATAACATTAAAAAAAAACTATTACTAAACCTGTTCAAGCTTAGCGCTTTTCAAGACGACGGTGGCGCCACCAAGTAATGCTTCAATTACAACTCGTTATGCTTCGAAAGTCAAACCATAGTGGTATCTGTGACCTGTATATTTTTTTTCTTTCCACAAAATGGCGTCATTCAACATTAGACTCTCAAACCACAAAATTTGTAAAAATTTACTGATAAAGTCAAATTTAAGTAATTTATTGAAAGTTATTTGGACCTTTAAAAAGTTTTGTGTTCTGAGCCAAGAGCGCCCGCCGCGGCAACCCTGGACCACGCCGTGCTCCCTTTGAATACAGTTTTGAATATTTACATCGAGCAAAGTAATGAAAAATATGAAATAATACATTACAGGCACCAGAGACTTTTAACATCAGGTGGTCCTCGTACTTATTCAGTCAAAAAACAAATAAAAAAACTAAAAAAAATATATCTAAATGTTTGTTAGGACTAGCAGAAGTCAACCCTAAGAGGTTGTTAGCATTTTACCAATAACCCTGTATATAGAATCTTGCTTTAGGCATAGTACATGTCATATCCTGTAGAATGACATATAAGGACTTAGTAGCACTTCTGAAACAAACATATTTTCGTCTTGGTAACCGACTTCCAAAAAGGAGGAGGTTCTCAATTCGTCTTTTTTCTTATGTTTGTTATCTCAGATCATTTGACTGTGTGAACTTATTTTGAAAAATATTTTTTGTTTTAAAGCTGATGCTTGTCGTTTGGTCCCATTTAAATTTCAACAAAATCGGTCGAGCCGTTTTTTACTCGTAGTTACGCTTCAATAACTGAAAAATATTTACTTATCTTGATGATAATAATATAGTCGATGACAATGAATGACAATAGATCCCGTTAGTAGGTCACTATAAAGAGTCATAAAAAAATCTAAACAAAAGATGGAACCGACTTCAACATGCATAAGTGTGAAATAACTTGTCGATGTCGGTACCATGCGCACAATATTGTGATAATAGGTACTTTTGAACTATCACGGTACCAACTTCAATGACTTATTTCATACTTTTGCATGTTGAAGTCGGTTCCATCTTTTTGTTTAATTTTTTTTTAAATACCAAGTATTCACTCACATATATAATGCTGAGTCTAATAACTATGCTTCCGGTTTGCCAGTTTTTCGATTTATTATTTAGTTTACCCCTAAATGTGCATATACGAACTCATAATAATAATATTAAAAAAAAATCATAATAATAATATTAATATAAGGATTTATTAATGTTTTATTGGAATATTTTTAGAAATACATACTTAAATTTTCTGGAATCTAACAAACCAGAAGTATAGATTAGGCTTACATGCAAAATGTCACTGATATTGAACACTTGGTATTAAAAATATAGTGAAGCTACGTTTTTTGGAAACGTGCGAAAGTGTGACAGTATAGTCTGTTTTTTTTTTAACAAACGAGTACTGAGTATGTCTCTCGCACGTTTCCGATATTGACAGAGTGAGATGGGTCATTGCCGTTATTGGTCAATGCCTTTGTTCTTGTTTTAAATCGTTAAGTTCCGTTCATATTGATGAAAATTTTTATACTTAGTATCTTCATAACAAAATTTTCTGTTCGCGTTATGATATAAAACAATATTGTAACAGTAGATATATGCGCTAGAACATATAGGTAAATCAAATAATTCTATCCAATAAATTATTCTGATGAAATTTCTTCAGATACGTCAATAATAAATTGCTCTAACATATTTCGTACATGATTGTCGACTCCGTACATTTTTATTTTTATCTTGGTTATCACATGATTGAGAAATGACCACCATTTTTATCATTTTAGCTACTCCTTGTAACATAGTTCAGACTTCATAAATTCATATTTTGTACATGATTGTCGACTCCGTACATTTTTATTTTTATCTTGGTTATCACATGATTGAGAAATGACCACCATTTTTATCATTTTAGCTACTCCTTGTAACATAGTTCAGACTTCATAAATTTTATAAGTTTTGTTATTTCCTGGCATAGCCCTTCACTTGAGACCAAACGAGTTCATTTGGGTTCAGCTTACATTGATACGTCGTCAAACGAATAACGAGACGATTTGTAGACTTAGCTACATATTTTTTTTCAAAATGATTTTTGTTTTGCTTACCCTAATTCAATAGTTGCAACTTTAGTATTGATTCGTTACAAGCAATATATATATTACGAATAATTTGCTTTTAAGTCGAAGACTCAACTGTATGTACCTACAAGTAACTACAGAGTTCGTATGGAACGGACTTTATGTTGATTACATTGGCCAATAGCAACGCAGTAACATTTTTGGTACTCGTTTGTTAAGGCGATATGGTCTGACAAAGTAACATCTTTGAAAATCTAGATAAAATACTTCTTCGATTACCTAAGTTGCATTCTTTTGATATGTATATCTTCAGTTCATAAACTTAATTATGATCTCGGCAAAAACACGATTACGTAAAAAATCCTCGATAGATTTAATTTTTGAAAAATATGCTTTTTAAATTTTATTATCGCCGATATCTTAAAACTATAATTAATATTAACACTAAACTGGTTTTATTCGATAGTTTATTAGTATATCTAAATATTTGCCTAATATTTTATCAATATCTATAGTGGATGATTTTCTGGCAATTTTTTCTCATTATAAACTACGAGATCCCTTGTGCCCGTGTCGCCAGTACGCCCGTGACCGCTGTCAACGACGGTACTGTGCTCGTTTCTTTCGCGCACGGATTGTATACGCTATTTCGGAATCGACGAATAAATAAATGGGAAACCACAGTATAAAAAATAAGGAACGCTTACGTCAGCTGAGGGAGCATAGTTATTATGATATTGATTAGGGATCGAAATCGGTAAGTACTAACTAGTAGGTAAGTAACTAATACATTTATCAAATGAATAAGCCACATGATGGCCTTTGTCGGTGTAGAAAATAAAATCAAATATATTTCATATGTATCAGTATTTCAGTATTATCAGTACTAATATTATAAATGCGAAAGTAACTCTGTCTGTCTGTCTGTCTGTCTGTTACGCTTTCACGCCAAAACTACTGGACCGATTTGAATGAAATTTGGTATGGAGATAGTTTGAGACCCGGGAAAAAACATAGGATAGTTTTTATTCGACTGCGCAAAAAGAGGTTAATGTTTTCGCGCGATAACCGACATACGCGCGGGCGGAGCCGCGCCCGGAAAGCTAGTAATATTATAAATGCGAAAGTAACTCTGTCTGTCTGTCTGTTACGCTTTCACGCCAAAACTACTGGACCTATTTGAATGAAATTTGGTATGGAAATAGTTTGAGACCCGGGAAAAAACATAGGATAGTTTTTATCCAACTGCGCAAAAAGAGGTTAATGTTTTTGCGCGATAACCAACATACGCGCAGGTGGAGCCGCGCCCGGAAAGCTAGTGGTATAATAATCACATAAGTAAATGCTTAGTATATTCCACGTTTTGATATTTCCCTATTACTCAGGTTCATCTGTACTGGACGACTTATTTGCAAATCGCCGTTTAGTTTGCGCATGTAGCGCCAACATATCAATATCAATAACGATTTCGTCTGCCAACTGAAGAAAGTTGCTCCGATTTGGCTGAAAATAAAAATCTAGGTTGTTCTGGACGTCCTCACTCCGAATGCAGACCTTATTTCGATGACGTCTGCCAAGTGAAAAAAGTTACTCCAATTTGGATGAAAATCGATATCTAGGATGTTCTGGATGTCCTTATTCCAAATTTGGAATTTATTTTACGATGACGTCTGCCAAGTGAAAAAAGATACTCTGATTTGGCTGAAAATCGATATCTAGGTTGTTCTGGATGTCCTTATTCCAAATTTGGAATTTATTTATTGATGACGTCTGCCAGGTGAAAAAAGTGACTCCGATTGGGCTGAAAATCGATGTCTAGGTAGTTCTGAACGTCCGTATTACGAATTTAGAATTTGATTTCCGATGACGTCTGCCAATAGAAAAAAGTTACTCCAATTTGGATGAAAATTGATATCTAGGTTGTGCTGGATGTCTTCATTACAAATTTGGTATTTTTTCTTCGATGGCGTCTGCCAAGTGAAAAAAGATACTCTGATTCAGCTGAAAATCGATATCTACGAGTAGGTTGTTCTGGATGTCCTTATTCCAAATTTGGAAATGATTTTTGATGACGTCTGCAGATTAAGAAAAGTTACTCCAATTTGCATGAAAATCGATATATATGTTGTTCTGGATGTCCTCATTCCAAATTTGGAATTTATTTTTCGATGCCGTCTGCCGTCCAAATGAAAAAAGTTACTCTCATTTAGATGAAAATCGATATCTAGGTAGTTCTGAACGTCCATATTACGAATTTAGAATTTGTTTCCGATGATGTCTGCCAAGTTAAAAAAGTTACTCCAATATGGATGAAAATAGATATCTACGTTGTTCTGGATGTCCTCATTCCAAATTTGGAATTATTTTTTATGACGCCTGCCAAGTGAAAAAAGATACTCTGATTTGGCTGATAATCGATATCTAGGTTGTTGTGGATGTCCTTATTTCAAATTTGGAATTTATTTTTTGATTACGTCTGCCAAGTATGAAAAGTTACTCCGGTTTGGATGAAAATCGATATCTAGGTTGTTCTAGATGTCCTTATTCCAAATACGGAATTTAATTTTCAATGACGACTGCCAAGTGAAAAAAGTGACTCCGATTTGGCTGAAAATCGATATCTGGGTAGTTCTAAACGTCCGTATAACGAATTCAAAATATGTTTTTCGAGGACGTCTGCCAAGTGAAAAAAGTTACTCCGATTTGTTTGAAAATAAATTTCTAGGCTGAAATGGACGTCGTTATTCTGAATATGTATTTTTTTCGGATGGCGTCAGCCAAGAGAAGACAAATGACGTATCTCTAAAACGGTATTATGGAGTGTAAATATCAGTAATATATTTACAGTTGTAGTGCGTACTGGGTTACTCGGTGTCTTAGTAGGAAGTAGGTACTAATCCGAAATTATCTCAATGTTGACCTACCTACTCTTTTGATAAACGTATTATTCCTAAGATTTTCTGAATACGGAAAAATGAAATATGAACTGTTCCACAGAAAAAGTAATTCACTCTCCACTTAGCAAAATATATGGAAAAGCATAATTTCAGGTTGGTGCCACAGTAAAAGTTATTTATAATGACAACGCAAAGGAAGGGAAGACTTCAATCAGCTTTTTTCGACCGTTCCGTGTTACCATGTATGAATGTACAGAATATTACAATTACAATACCTTCCTTCTATATTACGATGCTAAGCTGATACTTATTATTATACACATTGAAATAATAAGCTTATTCTGAGATTATACATAAGTATTTGCTGTCATTGATATTTTGCATACCCGCTACGAACTCAATAATCAAACAAAAATTATAAAGATTATGGTTTATTTTTAGTTTGTCCAATCCTTACGCTAGTAAAATAACGTATAATAACCCCGATCTTTATGGCAGTTCGCTATGGGGTGGTGTACAACAAACGAGATAGTATACTTTACCTCGGAATTGGAACGCAAACCTATAAAAAAAAAACAGATATAACCGAGTAACGTAGCTAGTAATTTTTGAAAGTAAATATAATCGAAAATATGTACCTAATTATATAGTATATAATTAGCGAATTGACTGTAGATTATCTTCAGCTTATAATTTTCCATAGTAAAGGATGTTATAAGTACCTACTCACTTACTAAATACAAATCTTGAAATTATAAATTTACCTTTTTGTACTTACTAATAATTGCTATAAGTAGATAGATTTATAAGGGATTTATAATTATGACTTATGAGGGTAGGATTGCCTACATTTAAATTTTGTACACATGCTACGGTATACAAAGAAACAGTAGCATATGAAGCAGTGATTCTTGAGTAGTGTTTCGTCAGCAGTGAGAGTCAGTAATTTTAGTCACTTTACCATTCTTGACTATATTCTATACTCGTGATTTGGTTTGGTATACACATGTTGTAAATATGATAATAGTTCAATTTACATATAGTAAATCATGGTTTTAGGGAACTAGGCGTGTCGCAACTTATAGACAATGGTGGTAGCGCCCAGGAGAATTCGAACAAATCTTTTGCTAACTTCAAAATGACCTTGGTTTCGAGAGTTGAGTAAGTACTTGTCTAGATTTTTATATTTGATGTATTTTATATAAATACATCTTATCATAACTTTTTTACAGGTATTCGGCAGGCGCATTTCAAGATATATATTTTTGTATTTATGTAATGTAGGTAATATATAAGTTAACTGTCAGTGTAAGTACTATAATATCTTGCTCACCGCCGTCCCTTGGATCCCTTTAAATGATGTCTCTCCTTCCAATGGTTGTCTGGAAGAGATCGCGTTCAGCGATAAGACCGCCAAATGTTACATTATTTTAAATTGTGTTTCTGCATAAACTATTTATACGGTGTTTCAATAAAGTGTATATCAATCTATCAAATTATATGCGATTGAACAGGGCATTTTCAATTTAACCGGGTAATGTATCCCTATAAAGTTAAGTTATTACCAAACTGCAACTTTTATGCAAGTAAACAGAGTATTTTCAATTTAACCGGGTTATTCAGATTTGTTACAACAAAGAGGTTTATATGTAATCAACACCATACATTTGCCTCGTGCAAAAAAATAAAAAGACGCGTGGCACTCGGAGACTGCCGCGGTAAAGCTATTACATAGCATTTTTAATCAACTTATGCAATTATAAATCTCGACACGTTAGTTGTCAAAACCTTTTTTTCTGCCAAAATTTAGTTCCTTTTACGCCCTGTAGAGGCGCTGATCAAATATAATATCACCGCTGTGCCGGTCGGAGTGGGGGGTGTTAGGTTATTTTCGTTACGGAATTCCAGGATTCGGTCTCCACGCTCAAGGCCCACGATAGAAGCTATGTAATAGCTTAAAAACTTGCGCGCTACATTCCATAATTTTCGTATAATGTATTATTGTGTTTGTATCGCATTTGTGCAATTTTTTTTTCTCGCAAGGGTGTTGAAAAAGTGTGTATGAAACTCGTGAGCAACTTACTCATTATACACTTGGCTGAATTACGCCCTCGCCTACGGCTCGGGCTGCAACCTACAGCCTCGTCTATAATGAGCAACTTAGCTCAATTGTACAATAATCTACTATTACGCACGTAAATATTATGAATCCACCCGTAATATTATTACTTCGCCCGTGTCTGTAGTGTTGCAGTTTAAAGCCATAGAAACTACACTTTTAACATGATTGTCATTGTAGCAAAACGTGGAAAAAAATATTGTAATAAATGTTAAGCTTGCGAAACTGTAATTTTTACACTGTGACGCTGTTTTCGGACTGGAGGTCGTTGACCGCGTCGCGTAATTCGCGGCTAGTCCATGCGTGTGGCTATGCGTACTTATCTTATTCTATAGGGATACGTTCGAGCGCTATTTGCCTAAACTGTCCGGAAAACGTCGCCTTAAAAAGAAACAGAACTTTGTGCACTTTGCACTTTTTTTTTATTTATTTTTTATTTTAAATCTACACTCCACAGACTCCAGGGTCCGTGACTTTTTTTAACTATGACATAATTTATTAGTAAACAAGAAATATGAAATAGGAAACATGCAACATTCCAAGGGGGAACAGTGTTAAAAGTTTTTTTTTTTCTTTTTTTTCCGTTAATGTCATTAGCACTAGCATCCAGAGCAGACCAGTATCCTCTAGCAGCACCCGTTCACACTTTGCACTTTGGCGAACACTCTTTAAAAGACATGCTCGATATTTGCCTCTTGACATTACAATTTACAATGTTAGTACAAAAGATTTGTCATTTTATGTTTTTGAGTTATGCTAATCGCCAAAATAACTAATTATTTATGCATGTGTTTAAATCTTCCAAAAGTGGTTTCCCCTTATGTGTATATATGTTATTTTGTAATTATAGCCACGTTAGCCCCTCGAAAAAAAAAAATCTATACTGATATTATAAAGAAGAAAGATTTGTATTTTTGTATGCAACGCATAAACTAAGCTAAGTATATAAGCTATAATCTATCTAATAATAATATAATAATAATATAATCTATCTCTATCTAAGCTTCTAGATCGATTTGGATGATATTGGGTATGGAAATAGTTTGAGCACAGAAAAGAGAAAGCTATATCTCTATGAGTTTGAGACCCAGGAAGGGACATATGATAGTTTTATCCAACTGCGCAAAAGAGTTTTTGCGCGATAACCGAATTCCGAAATAAGCGCGGGTGGAGCCGAGGCTGGAAAGCTAGTTTTTTTGAAGCGCTCGTAGCGAAGTTTGCTTAGCCATTCTGAATCGATCAGCAAAGTTAAGCAACGTCCGCCGCGGTCAGGAGTTGGATGGGTGACCGCTGGTGACATTACTACTGCGAGCGCTTCCGTGCTTCGGAGGGCACGTTAAGCCGTCGGTCCCGGTTGTTGTCTTAGGACGGCAGTCGTTACAGCATGGTGGTAGGGCACTTTGCTAATGCCCGCCTGGCTAGCTACCACCCTCAAGTCGAAAATCTGTCGCCAAGCACCTAACGGTGTGTTCCGGCAGCTGTCCTTGAGAGCCAGTAATTCTAAGTTAGCCTGTACAACATCTTCGACCGCATCATCACTTACCATCAGGTGAGATAGTGGTCAAAGGCTAACCTATAAGGCATAAAAAAAATAGTTATTTATAATTTTGTTATTGTTTCAGTCGGAGGCCCAAACGATGCAAACTCGGCCATCTTCGGCTATGTTCGGCGGATATCCTACTCTGCCACCGGTACCCATGCCCAGGTAAAGTTTTTTTTAAATATAATATCATTATATTTAAAACATAACACGAATAATGAATTAAATTTAAGATTTTTTTAAAACAGTAATTTTTGATACAAGTGCATAAATTAAGACAATGAAATCCATACTAATATTATAATTGCGAAAGTAAGTCTGTCTGTCTCGCTTTCACGCCAAAACTACTGGACCTATTTGGATGAAATTTGGTATGGAAATAGCTTGAGATGCGGGGAGAACATATGATAGTTTTAACTAACTGCGCAGAAAGAGGTTATTGTTTTTGCGCGATAACCGATATACGCGCGGATGGAAAAAGCTAGTCTATTTATATTTATATATATTATTAAAAAAATAAATCGTATTTAGGGCTAAAGACAAGCTGGAGGTGAAGTTTTACAATAATTTGGTGTCCAAGTCATATGTTTTTAGGCTTGCCTTTGACCACCATCTCAGCTGATGGTAAGTGACGATGTCGTCGAAGATGTAGTTTAGGTTAACATAGAATGGATAGCTGCCAAAACACACCTTTAGGTGCTTGGCGACAAGTTTTCTACTTGAGGGTGGTAGCAGCCAGCCAGGCGGTAATTCTCATTATGCCCGACAACTATAATATATAAGAAGCTTGTGCTCGTGGCGGGAGTTGACCTTGGAACTTCTTTCCAGCAGTACATAGTTATTGCGACTGGGCAGTCAGCGCTTTAAATTAATGCGATTTTGATATGAGGAGTTCCTCTGATTAACTTTTATTTGTATATGAAATATTTTTTTTTTACCGGCGGTATGCTTTTATTAAACAAAATACTATAAACTATATACAACTACAGCTACTACAATAAAAGCATTTAGACAACCTATAAGTCATAGCATACTCATAGGCAGTCCAAATGCTCCAGCCCACTCCCAGTTGGCAGCGTGCCCAACATGCTGGCAGCATTGCCCCGTTGAATTGCAATGCTTATGCAATTAATGCTTATCATGTGATTTGACGTGAGAATTTCATGTGATTTTGACGTGACGAGTTGTAAGAATATGACATGATGATGATAGGAGAGGATAATGTGATGAGAATGTGAGAAAGCAATGTGCTAATGACGCGAGAAGAGCATGTGAGTGAGCATATTCTCTTGGTTCTAAAATGAATAATATTACCGTCAGGATGGGTATGCACGGCGGGCTTCACAACGGTACACTGAACACGGTGGCTTCGAGAGCAAACACTGCCGCTTCACATCATAACTTATACGGTAAGGTTATTTTAAGCATTTTACATGTTCGTAAATATTGTTTGGTACTTATGACAACTGGGATTCAACTGTCAAATAAAATTTAAAATTGTTGTAACTTAAAACTTTTAAAATGTTATTTTGTTGTAAATATATTTATACAGTGGGATAAAATGTACGATTGAGATGGTTATGACGTTATTTTAGAAATCAGCAAGTATTTAACCATTACCTAATAGTCCATAGTATATGTACCAAGATCCATCAAAATCCATTCAGCAATTTCATAGGGAACCAACAAACACACGCACACGTATTAGCAACAATTAGGAAATTAAAAACCTGACTGTGTGTGTAACTTGGTATTGGTCTATGATGACTTCTACTTTATGAAAGATCACAGCATTTCTTAAGTATAATATTATACCTGGTTATTGGTAATATGCTAACAACCTCTTAGGGTTGACATCTGCTAGTCCTAACAAATATTTTGAAATATAAAAAAAATGTTGTTTTTTTTTGTTTTTTATTGCCTACTTCGAGCCAAGAGCGTTCACCGCGGTAACACTGGACCGCGCCTTGCTAGTTTTGAATATTTACGTCGAGAAAAGTAATAAAAAATATCAAATAATACATTACAGGCACAAGAGACTCTTAAAATCAGATGGGCTTCGTACTTATTCCACCTAAAACACATAAAAAATAGAAAAAAAAAATACTAAAAAAATTTTTTTTTTCAAAACTAAAATATATTTTTCTCAAAATGATTGTTAGGACTAGCAGATGTCAACCCTAAGAGGTTGTAAGTATATTACCAATAACCCTGTATATAAAACATATAACCTACCTCCCTTGAGGTGCCAGGATAGAATGTCACCCCCATCTCATCCCGTGGGTATTGTGTTGACTAAGAGTAAAATACTAGCAGCGCCTTCGGAGGAACTTCTATCTTATTCTGCAAATCCCCCCCCCCCCCCCCCCTCCGTAATGGGATAATCCGGCTAATACAGTAACTTACCTCCAGGTTACACAAACCACATGGCGAGTGAGTCGACGAGCTCCGAAGCGTCGAGTCACGTCCAGGAGAGAGCTGATCTCCTGGTACCGAGACCTAAGTCCAGGGCGAGGAGTATGCACGTAAGTTATCATTTATATTCAATACCTAATGTGTGTATTATAATACCTAATGTGTGTAATACCTAATGTGTGTATTATAATACACACATCAAAAGTGCCTAGGGATCATTTATATTTTGAACTATAACTGACTTGTTTGGCAGAAAAACGAAAAAAAAATTTTTTTTTGCTATGTTTATTGTAAAATTATATTAATTAATAATCTGTGTTTCTCCGCATAAATCTGAGCATTTAGGTTGAAGAAATAAACTGTTTAATACTTACTTGATTTTCTCGAAAACGTACTTGATCCCTTGCCACTTTTGATGTGTGTATATTAGGTATGCACACTTGTACATGGGATAAATGAATGAAAGTCTTTGATGGGGAAGACCTACCCGAACGTTTCGATATCAATTAATTAACCTTAGATTGTATCCAGATGATATATCAGCAAAAAAAGCTATAACACAATAAATAACCCAATAGTTTCAAAAAGATGTTCATTAAACGTCAGCATTTATTTTACGCAAAGTATACCTAACTATAATTGCCAGTATAATAGTAATTCCGGTTAGCTTGAACAACATCTTCGACCACATCGTCACTTACCATCAGGTGAGATAGTGGTCAAAGGCTAACCTATCAGGCAACAATAAAAAACTCGTCAGTGTTGACATCAAATAAGTTACCTAAAACTTTTGTGCGCAGTAAATTGATGTCTGAAAAGTTACGTAAAACTCTTTTGTGCGGTAGATGTCATTTCGTAAGTTATTTACAACTCTTTTGTGCAGTAGATATCTTCGGTGCAGAAGATATCTACCGCACAGAAAAAGAAGATGAAGAATATTATTATGACGTTTTATATGTTCTGTAAAACTGCACAATAAGTACTTTCAGACATTTTCATATGCTGTGTATTTTTTTTCTGAACGGTTGATGATTTTTTTATAAAATCTGTAACTACTATTAAATAAATCCTTAGGCTTAATCGCTAATTTTTTATCGAATCCCAACATTGTTATCTGTTCTATTATTTAAATTATATCTATTAGCGGCTCGCCCCGACTTCGCACGGGTAATTACGACTATAAATTGAGATATAAGCTATTTTATCTTTTAATTTGGATCAAATTGCATACGGTGTGCAAATCAAATTTAAAATTGATTCAGTAGTTTAGGAGTCCATCGCGGACAAACAACGAGACACGTAATTTTATATATAAAGAAAGATTGAATCAAAGATATTATTTAAATTTTGACACTGATTTTTTTATGAAAAATTTTACCTTAATGGGACTCAAGAAGTACTTCTAGAATGGAACTAGCCAGTTGCTTTGTTTTAAGTAACTCTGTTTTTTGAAGAAGAAGAGAATGTATAAAATTGTTTTCTTTTTCAGAATCAAAATGGAATCTATTACGACGTGGACTATGAAAATGCAGAGCCTATTTATGGCTCAAAAGGAATACCTTTGTCTACTTACACAGTCAGCAGGGGACCGCCTTTTTATAGGTCTTGAAAATTTAAATATTAAACTCGTAGCGTTGTGAAACTCTTTGAATCGCTAGCCTGAGCTAATTCGAGCTAAAATTTGTTTAAGTTTAATTATTTAAAATGAGAGAAATATTACATCTTTATATTTTTGGCTCAAGTAAAATTGAAAATTCAATCAATTATTTGTCTCACGAATAAGAGTAAATTCTGTTCTTTACTTGTATCACGAACAAATATTTAGTTCTGTTATTTATGTGTGTCACGAAGAAAGGTACATTTTGTTATTTACTTGTGTCACGAAGAAAAGTAAATTCTGTAAGTACATGTGTCACGAAAATAATTAAATTTTGTAAACTTACATGTGTCAAGAAAAATAGTTAATTCTGCAAAAATACAAGGGTCACGATAAAGGTACATTTTTATATTTACTTGTGTCACGAAGTGAATTTAATTCTATTATATTCTTGTATCACGAAAAGAAAGAAAAAATGTATACTTTTCTTACGTGGAACAGTAAATTTCCGTTCGCACTCTTGTAAACTAAATTATACCATTTACCCATACACAGTATAAAAAAATTACCTAGTCTTATAAAGAGAAGTAAATTTTGTTATTTTGTTTTCCCATGAAGAAAACTCAAGTACTTTATTTGCAAAGAAAAGTAACTTTCTTTTATTTTCTTTTCTCGTACTGATATCAATCAGTAATTAAATTAATTGATTTGAATAACCAGTCATTTTAAAGGTATTTAAAATAATTTATAATTAGTATAGTACTTTTTAAATAAAAGTGTAAGGTGGATAAAGTATACCACGTTTTTCACAAACCACAAAAAGTGGTTGCAAATATACAAAATAATAATAATATCTTAAGGCCTAATTTCACCATACTCTGTTATTTATTTGACGCCTTGTTAATCCTTTTAACGGACTGTTAACTGAACCGAGTGTCCCACCAACTGTTAATGGATGATTGTTTCAGTTAACTTCATAGAACGTAGGCTGATTTAACAGCTCTGTTATTTTTAAAGACCCATTAGCTAATGCCTGATTTAGCGTAAACAAACATGGTATGGTGAAATTAGGCCTAAATGTAGCTATCGTCCTGATACGCCAGTAAATTAATATGAATGAAAGGAAAAATTGAACTATAACTCACTTCACCACGGTAGCTCAGCTGGCAGCTTAGCATGTTCCGGCACCAAAACGGATGGTCACAGGTTCTAAACCCGCATGTGGTTAATTTTTTTCCTTTCCTTGTGATTTTATAAGATTTTTTTTTTGACAGGGTTATAGGAAAATGTTAACAACCTCTTAGATTTGACTTGTGTTGGAACTAAAATACATTTTTATAAAAAAATATGTATGTTTAAAAAAGAAGTTATAAAAAAACATTCTACAAATATGTTTGTTAGGACTAACAGAAGTCAACTCTTAAGAGGTTGTAAGCATTATTGCAATAACCCTGTATATAAAAAAAGATAATTATTTTGTATAAAATATAATAAATTGTATGATAAGACTGTATAACAGCGACGATAATATTAAATACTATAATTATTAGATTTATTTATATAAGTATTTACGCACACTGAACGAGCATATTAATATTCTGTCAGATGGAAAAATATGTATTCTATCGGGATGCGAACCTGCAACAACAGTCCTCCAGACATGTCGCTTTACTTCTTAGCTATAGAAGCACCTGCCTGTAATCTCATATTTATCCAACATAGGCGGATGTGTAAACTTGTAGTCACAGGTTCAAATCCCACTAGTAGCCAAGCGGTTTTCCATTTAACATATTTTTTCCATTTAACAGATTTTTCCCATTTAACAGAATTTTTCCATTTCACAGGATATTATCTTTTATATTTATAATTATTTTTCAGATTTTAATTTTAGATCAGATACAGCGAAAATGTAGACCACCTCGTTGATTGAGTGGCGTAGTGTCGCTTTCTAATCTGAGGTTCTGGGTTTGATCCTCAATCTTCAAGATTTCCTTATAATTACTACTAGTTTTCACTCGCTGTCTGGAACTAACTTTGGTAGAAGATGTCACATATATATAGGATACAAAATTATATTCGGTGAAACATGGATCCTTGGGCATCACTGCCTACCCTTTCAGGAATATATAAGAGTAATGATAATATTAATAGATTTGATTTAACTTTTTATAAATTTTATATTTTAAGTTTTGAATATTGTGAAATAAATAATTTATAAAAACACTGTAAATAAATAAATTTTATAGAAAGTAAGTTTGTTTTGCTGTAATTTTAAATGTAAAGCTTTTTTATATATTATTTTTTTAATTAAATGTTTTCAGTGAATATTATTATAAATTATACATATGACGTAATATTGTATTTCAATATTGAAAGTGAAAAAATAACATAAAAAGAACCTATACACATATTATAATATGAGTAACACAATAATCGATCAGTCGTAACAGTAAAGTTACTATTAAAATTATTTAAAATTTTATTTTATGATCTCTCCTTCATATGTTTTACAGTAAATTGCATTTATTTTATGTATAGACAATGTTTACAAATAAAATATTGTATAAGCCCATTGTTATTTGTTTTTTTACAAAATCTCAAACAAATGTACATAATAAAATTAGATTGCTTCGTCCATATAGCAAATTCAGGTTTTATTAACTTTAACCAGTCAAAGTCAAAATCATTTATTCAATTTAGGCGTCTACGACGCTATTATGAAGGTCAATCACAAATTTTAATATTGAAAAATACTACATTGTGCTGCCACGTTCAGCAAACAAAAATTATAGAGCCACTGCGAGAAGAACGAGCAAGAAACTCGGGGCAATTCTTTTAAGCGTTTTTTAACAATGTGTTAAGTACATACTATACTTATAGTAAAATTATTACAATACTTAATTTACATTACGTAGGTAACAGGCGCTAACTTGGCAGAGGCGAACCAGTCCAAGCATTTTTGTCGTTTAAGTAATTACAATTCACAAACTGTGTAGTAAGATTTCTTTATCAAAATGTTCTTCCCATGCAACTTGAATTTTCTTTCTGTGAGCGTTGTAATATGTTTGGGCAATTTATTATAAAACCGCACACAATTGCCTAAGAAGGACCTTTTATTTGTCTTTGCTAATCTAAAACCTGGCACCGCTATTTTATCTTTATTCCTAGTGCTATAATCGTGATTGTAACTGTTTGATTTAAATTTGCTAAAATTTTTACGAACATACATAATATTTTCAAATAGTAGATAGATAGATAGATAGAAAACTCTTTATTGTTACACCACATTTTAAATATTAAAGTTTACATCATAAGATTTAATTAAATAATAATAACATAGTGTTACAATGGGCGGCCTTATCACTAAAAGTGATCTCTACCAGGCAACCTTAGGATGGAGTTGAATAAACAAAACTATTGGGGCGGGTGTAGTCTAACAATTAACAATAAAAAAGTACAAATTTATAAAAATATTTTAAAAATAAAACTAAATTTCTTAGTGTTTTTAAACAAATATATAAAAATAGCATGTAAGTTTTTAAAATAAATAAATACACACATAAATATATATATATATATACATATCAACATACATAAATATATAATTATATACATATATAAATACATCATATAAAAATACATATCATAATATTATCCCATATAAAGCCTAGAAATTTTCAAAAATGTAGTGCAAAATTAATTGGACAAATAAAACTTTTTTACTTGATCCTTGATCATTCTGAGAGTTGGTGCTTGTCTTATAAATACAGGAAGAGAATTCCATAAGCGAGCAGCCTGAATAGTGAAAGATTTGCTATAAAACGAACTCGTATGAGTCCGTGGTCCTCAAATCTATGGTTCTTTTAACCATCGCATTGGGATGGAGCGACATCTATAGTTCAACTTACATTGTACTACAAGAAGACTAATTTTGCTATTAGCATTAAATTTGTTAATGATGACGCAACCCTATAATTTTAAAAATTGCTCATGCTCTGCGGATTACATTACAAAGATTGCAAGGCAGGTATGAGTTGTTTCTCAATTTCAGACTTGTATATCAACGACGACTTTTTCACGATTACTCAAGCCTTACGCCGTAACAATAAGTTTTCGCATAACCTTTTTTAGCCTACCTTCATGCGATTGGTACAAAATAATGTCTTCATACAGTTGTTTCTCTAATGAAATTCTCGAAGAATAAGACCTTGATGATTCTTCATGTGGAAGCGAAACGCGTATAAAAAATATAAACTATACCTTTGAAAAGGCTAGAAAAATTGTATGACCTGCAAATACTGTCTACTCGTATGTATAGACAGGAATAAAACTATTTAAATTTGTACTTATAAACCGTATATACAACAGCTCACAGTATCACTTTGATCGAGCTATGCTCAGCAGTTTATCATAAGCCTTATTATTCGCTTTTATTATCCACGTCATTTATTTTATAACATAATTTACATATTTTTACAACATACATAAATATAAAAAAAAATTATAAAAAACTTAAAACTAGGATGCCGCCGGCAGCGGGACTGGGCCCAAGCTACCAGCGGTTAGGACTGCAGAGAGAGAAACCTCCGGACAATGCGTGTCGAGTATCACTGCCTTCTGCATCTGACCCTTGATCCAACCTGATCTGACAAGGTCGTATTGAAGGGCAAATTGCTGGTGAATGATCCTGCGGCCACTTGGTTGTGTCTGTGCAAATACTCACCGTTAGCAAGATGAGAACAACCGGAAATGATATGCCTGAGTGACTCTCCGGGACGGCGGCATGCTCGACAAATGTCGACCGTACCGTCCTTCAGGATGTATTTCCGATAGTTGTTCGTCATCATTACTTCGTCTGCAATTGCACAGGCAAAACCCTCGGTTACTACAAAGAGGTCTCCGAAGCGTAGCCAGTTCACCGAAGCGGGTAGGTCCACATCAGGCCCTGTTAGTTGTTTATTTATTATATTATTAGCTATACTCAGCAGTTTACTCAGAAAAAAGCTGGTTGGTGGCAACCAGTGTTTTATGAAAGTTATGGCAAAAAGTGAGCTGTATTATCAGAAAAAACGAGTTATAATTATAATATTAAAGAAATGTTACAGGTATAATGTTTGAAAGTAAATACACGATGTGGAAATCAATTCTTTATTTAAGGTGTCAATTATACTAAAACATTAAATTACTTGTAATTGATTTATAGTAAATTAAATATGTTTTTATTAAATTAAATCCTTATATTTATATAATACTTATTGAGTATTGACCACTTAACTAAACCAAAAAAAACGCAAATTATTTTACAGCATTGGCCGAAAATATTCCAATAGTCAAATGTAAGTAATATTCAATGTCAAAAATTTAAACAACCTAGTCTGAGCTTTAAAAATATTCTATGATATACTATTATATTTATAACCTATTGTAAAAACTTGCCTTTAAAAAGCGTCTTTACCTCAACTATAAAAGTACTAGGTAAACTAAAAAGCTTCTTTAGCTCATCTATGAAAGTACCAGGTAAACTAAAAAGTTTCCTTAGCTCATCTATGAAAGTACTAGGTAAACTAAAAAGTTTCCTTAGCTCATCTATGAAAGTACTAGGTAAACTAAAAAGTTTCTTTAGCTCATCTATGAAAGTACTAGGTAAACTAAAAAGTTTCTTTAGCTCATCTATGAAAGTACTAGGTAAACTAACAAGTTTCTTTAGCTCATCTATGAAAGTACTAGGTAAACTAACAAGTTTCTTTAGCTCATCTATGAAAGTACTAGGTAAACTAAAAAGTTTATTTAGCTCGATTATAAAAGTGCTGGGTAAACTCGGAAGCTTCTTTACCTCTACTATAAAAGTGCAGGACAAGTTATAAGAAACATAAGGTTTATTATAAACAAAGAATAAATTCGGCCAAGGCCAACTTGTGCCCTAATTGACTTTATATAAAAAGACATAATAAATCAATAAGATTTTTAACAAAGAACTAACGAATATAATGAGTTATTACGTAAAAGTAATAATCATTGCAAAACATTAATTGATTCGTTATTGAAACCTAAAATTTACTATGTGTAGTGTAATTCTAATTATTTTTGCAAGTTATTGTTTCCATTAAAGTAATTTTATTTTAAGCTACTATTGATTTAAAGCCAATATAGATATGTAACAATTATATTTTGGAAAATAACGCGGGTCCTAACCGGTTCCCAATAAGTTAATAATTAATATGTCATTGAAAAAAGTTTTTTAACCCCATTGGGATTCCTTTAAAATCGTGAGCTGTTTCTTCTGAACAGCTGCTCTTACAAATTAACTTCTAAGATAACAGTTATTAAGGACATTATAGTTGAACCTGTAGCCAGATTCATTGACGTCATCTGTCACCAGATTGTCGGAATGGAAGTGCACGTAGAGAGGTCCAGGGGGTGTTGCTGTAAACAAAGATCCATAGATGAATGATATATAAAACGAGAGATTCCGTAACAACACACATTAATTTCGAAAAAAGAACACGCAAAGTATCGAATTTACGGGCCAAGAAAAATCAAATCCATTGCTTTTTGAATTTGGAACACTACAACGCTGCATCAATGTTGTATGAAACGGCGTGCTGGGGTTATTAAATACTCTTTGATTGGATCTCTTTTATCATTCTTGGCATACCAATGTAAGTCTCTTTGCTTTGTACTTTTTAACTTTGTGTTGTTGTAAATAAAGTCATAGATGAAAGATGAACGAAAGAATACTTACATGCGATAATTTGGTTAGCAGCCGATTGGCCACAATACTTGGAGCCGCGGAGTCCATCAGCTGTTTCAGCTTCAGGTATAAACAAGTAGTCTTCCGATTGCGGCACTCCCTGAGTCACCGGGTTAATTTGACAATCAGTGTCTACATGCATGTTATCTTGGTGTCGGTACGCCATTTCAAAGCTGGCTGACGTTAATCTAAACAAGAAAAATATATATTAATAAAATGAAGCAAGAGTCACCGACGTCTTTCTTTCACACATTTTGAATATGTTTTGAAGGGTAAATTCATCACAATACAACCAAAATATGCAAACGTCCTGTGGCGAAGGTGTAAATTTTGCTCGTGTGTAATACGCCGCGAGTAAATGAGATTTTGTATGACAAAGGACAGCGCCCCTTGCTGCGCGGTAGATGATTCAACATCTATATTTCTCAAATATGCATTTAATGTTGTCATTATTTTCGAAAAAAGAACACTCGAAGTATCGAATTTGCAGACCAAGACAATCAAATCCATTGTCCATTTGTTATTTTGATACATAACAAATATAAATTTAATAATTAAAATGGGTTCCAATGTTTCAGAGAATTAAATGGAGATTGATTGTACTCCACCAGATTTAAGATCAGAAGCCAAATCGGCAATGGAAAACCTGCTTCGAGCGAAGTCAAAATAAAAATACATATGAAAATTGTCTATGACAATTGTATGAATTGATAAACGAGAAAAAGTCTGTTTTATTTCCCTGCTTTCTTTTGAGAAAAGCACTATGTATGCTACGGCGGATATGGCAATTGTATTAATGCTCTCAAACTCACGCTCGACATGCAATTGCCTATTTCACGGCCTTTGCAATAATTTACTATTATTCCTCTCTACTTATAAGAGTAAATTTTGCCAGTACTAAATTTACGTACAGGCAAAGAACTCGATAGCAGCCATTGTTTTTCGTGTACTGCTTTATTTGTGTGACCTGGAGTGATATCGGCTACTGAGCTGGGTTACCAGCTTTTAGTAAGATGTTCATGTCCGACGAATTGTGGGTTTTAGATGTGTAGCAACATCTTCAGAAAACATTAAGTATTATATTTGGCTGTATTGTCACTATAAATGATTTTTTATTATTGTTTAGTTATAATTATGTATACAAGTTCGTAGAATGAACAATAATTTGATCAAAACTAGAAACTGAGCACGACAATAACTATAAAATTCTGAATAACATTTTTGATACATTAAGATGTGGCATAAATTGCCATTTTAGTTTATTTTTATCGTGCTTACAAGGAATTTTTAATCAGTACTTATAATACACAGTTCTGAAGCGTTCGACGTATTTTGCTTAGCCCTACTTAACCTATCAGCTAAGATAAGTAACGTCTGCTGCGGTCACGACTTGGATGGATGACCGCTACAGACATTACTACTGAGCGTGCACGTGCTTCGGAGGGCACGTTAAGCCATCGGTCCCGGTTGTTGTCTTAGGATGGCAGTCGTTATAGCTATAGCCATATATAGTTATAGCCACCACTCTCAAGTAGAAAATTTGTAGCCAAGCACGTAACGGTGTGTTCCGGCAGCTGTCCTTATGAGCCAGTAATACTAAGTTAGCCTGAACAACATCTTCGACCATAATCGTCGCTTACTATAAGGCCTGATAGTGTTCAAAGGCTATATGTAAAAAAAAGAGTATATTCATACACTTACTTGACCCCACAGACATCAGAGCTTCTCTTAAAACAGGTAGCATATGCCAAGTTAGCGATGTAGGGGCCAGCTCCTCGGTTGTAGTTGAAACTCTCAAAGGATCCGCTGCGATCAGGGTAGTACTGGAGGCAGCCTGGCGGTGCTGCAGATAATGACATAACGTTTATGAAACGATCGAATACTTATGTTTTTAGGATTCCGTGCCTCATAAAGAAACAACGGAATGGTTATAGGATCACTATGTCGTCTGGCTGTCTGTCAAGACCCTGTTTCTCAGGAACGCGTGGAGGTATCAAGCTGAAATTTATATTGAATACTCAAGCTTACTTTTCCTTGGAGCTGTGAAAAAATCAAACTTCTAAGCCAACGCAATCAATAGATACAGCGGTTTCTGCCACAAATTTTCGACACTCGCAAGGCAATCAAAACCTACAGGGTATTTACTTCCCGTAAACTGAAATGTTGTCGTTTGAGGCGACAAAAGGAAAAAAGCACCAAAATGCCAGAAGGTGGGCAGCAGCGCCTTCCGAAGAAGTGCTATCTTACACTGCGATCCACGCCGCATGTCAAGAGGTATGGCATATCCCCTCTTAATGGGGGAGGCTGTGCTCAGCAGTGGACAATCCGGCTAATACAATACAGTTATCCACTTATTCCTGACATCAAATATCTCAATCAAAAAGTTGAAGAAATTACAACACATTTTTTTGAGTACATTTTACTTATTAATCTTTAAAGGAATGATCATAATTTGATGCGATTTGTCAGAAATTCAGTCATTAAAAAAAATAAGACATAATAAGTGTTGAAGCTGCCCAAGCTGCCAACCATTTCCTACTTTTTGAGCGCTCGTAGCGAAGTTTGCTTAGTTAATAAGGGTTTATTTAGTTTTTAGATATAACTTTGGATGTTTTTCTATTGAGGAAACTTTAAATAATCGTGATTCCAAAGTGTATGATTTATAGAATGAATCCTTAAATATAATATATATTAAATGCATAACTCAAAGTTAAGAAACAAAGATACAGCAAGGGATCAAACAAAACACAATTACGTATCGCTGCCTCAGTGCAGGTTTAACTTACCGATCATGTACTCATCTCTATCGGCAGATGAGGTGAAAGGCGTCGAAGGTAGGGATGATGTGATGGCGTCGAGTATACCGTCCCGGTATTTACTGTAAAAAATATTATGGTTTAAACTTTGTTTTTTAGAATATAAATATAACTCGTTTAATTATTGTGATTTGATGTTCGCTTAGAACGTAAAATGCTTTGTAAGGTAATATTCCCTTAAGACATAAAAAAGCATTGTAAAGAGAGAGATATTAGCTTAGGACGTAAAAGTGCATAAAGAGATATTATCTTAGGATCTAAGAGCGCTTTTAGTTTCATGATAATATATTGAAATATTTTAATACCCACTTACAAATTTTAATTTCAAGCACTGTGATGTGCAAAAGCGATACAATTTACAAAATTTTTCGTTTAATTGGAATTAAACCCATGGGTAACGGGGAGGCCGTTACTTTAACTCTTTGGCCACCGAGACAGTGGATTGTCATGTAAACGTTAATTTGGAGTTAGTATTTGAAATTATTCAAAAATTGTACGCGTTGTTGGCAACACATCATCGCTTTGAAATCTTCCACCTGGAAACCTGGATTGGGTCCCCAGTTTGGGCTGTTATTTTGTTCTGACAAACGAATTCCCAATTGCGAACGAGGCTAAAACTGTACCCTAGAGAGCAAAAAAGTTCTCCTATTACATGAAAATTAGATAGTGATTCAAAACCTCTGCCTCCGAGGATATTGGCTTGACTATATGAAATAATAGGAGCGGTGTAATTAGCTATCTACCCAAATTTGAAGAATATCGGGAAGTCCAAAAACAATGGGAAGACGATATCCACCTAACCTTTTGGCCGTATTGGACTAGATTGGATTAATTTCGATGCATTTTATATTATTTTTTACTTTGATACGTATTGTTAAATTTAAAGGTATTGATTAGAGTTGCCGCGAATAGTTGTTATAGCGAATAGTCGAATACCGATTAATCGCCTTTCGCTTTGGCGAATAGTCGAATAACTCGACATTACTATTCGACATAAATAAGGTACATTAAGTATATTTCTAACTTCTTCTAAGGTTGTGAGAAAAGAAAACAATAAGGTTAAATAAATCTGTTTCATGTTATACATACCTACATATATATAACATAGTAATTAAATTTTTCACTTTATTATTATTAACTAATGTATATCATTATCTATTTCTCATTATATCACTATCATTTCATGAATATGATAGGCACAGGCACATATTACACATAATAATGAATACTGTGTATTGTTTTATTAAGGAAAATGATAAAAATTGATTATTTTTAACTCATTAGTTTTTTGTCCGATAAAAGTTAATTTAGACGACTATTCGCCGAATGCCGAATATTAGCTAAGTATTATTCGGTATTCGACGAATATAAAAAAAATGTCGAGTAATGCCGAATACCGAATAACAGCGAGTATTCGCGGCAACTTTAGTATTGATGATATTAAATTATGTAATTGAAATTTTGGTTTCCTTACCAGATATTGTTTTGAAAATTTGCGTATGTTAAAATTTGCACACCATTGTAATGGCAGTATTTTTATGCATTACCACCTGCTGTATCCAAACTACGTTCTAGTAAATAAATGGATTTGAATAGAGTTGCAGAGGACAGGGCACAATATAGAGAGTCGGAGGAGGCCTATGCCAAGAGGCGCAATAAGCTGCGGGACATCTTACAATTTCATTTATTATAATATGTTCAATCACTTTCTAATTTCTAATAATGAACACATTTATTTTGATATTTTTATGCTAAAAATACATATAAAACTAAAAAAATAATAAAACTTATTGCCATCTACCAGCTGGTTACAACCTGACCTACAACCTCACAAAATAAAAGACGGCTTCCCCCACGTCACAAAGAATGCCTATTTGCATTATTTGGCATTATTTTTACCTGTTTGCATTATTTGGCATCTTTACATTGTGGGTCGGTCTATTTATACTACTACTATAGAAGATTAGATCTGCATTTTTTCTTGTTCTTACCCAAGCGTATTGAAGCACTCCAACTGGGTGACTTTGATCTTCCAGGTTGCTTGAGGCAGATTGGGCTGGGAGTTGCGATCGGCGATCTTGAAGTTGATTCTGATCGAACGGCTGTTGGTTGACGCGTTCACTCTCACGTACACTGGAAAAGGAAATGGCTAAGATTGTATGAGCGGTTCTAAAGAAACAATGATCTTAGATTTCTTTCAGTTTTTTTTATTTTTGTACCTACTTTAAATTTCGTCTCGCGGTCCCATGAAGCAGTGTTTGCGTAACAAAATAATAGAAATTAGAGAAATGTAACAAATATATTAAAACATATTTTAGAATACTTTTCCAAAATTACATAAAAAATATTTAAAAATTCAAAAATACATTTAAAAAAAATTCTTTATTCATCTTTACTTATCTCATTTATCATCAGTACTTCAGTACTAATATTATAGATGCGAAAGTAACTCTGTCTGTCTGTCTATCTGTTACGCTTTCACGCCAAAACTACTGGACCGATTTGAATGAAATTTGCTATGGAAATAGTTTGAGACCCGGGATAGTATTTATCCAACTGCGCAAAAAGAGGTTAATGTTGTGCGCGATAACCGACATACGCGCGGGCGGAGCCGCACCCGGAAAGCTAGTAACTTCTAAATGGTCGATTTATATGTATGACATATTGTTAGATTCGTCTTGATAGCGCAAGTGACACTGGGTACATAAAAATAAATAAAAAACACACTGGCGCATTTTAGACATTATATTGCGAGATAAAAAAAATTTTTTTTCTTCAAATCCTTCGAGTGGGGTATCAAAATGAAGTGCTTTAAAAACCAATTCTATAAATATATAATAACTTGCAGTTTTCATCTAAAACGTTTAACGAAAATAAATAATGTGCAATCGGGTTTTTTACTTTTTATTTAATTTATACTTGTTTTACTAAATGATCTCTGAAACATTTATTCAAAAGTTTCTTTGATAAAACATTTTTTTTTCAAAAGTATCTTTGAAAACACATTTTTTTTCCAGTTTCTTTAAAAAATATATTTTTTTCCAAAAAATTTTTGAAACAACATTTTTCCAAAATTATCTTTAAATATTTGTTGAAAGATAATTTTGGAAAAATGTGCTTTCAAAGATTTTCAAAGGTTGGACTGAAAATTAAGCTAATTTTATTGATAACATTGACTTACAATGCTGTCCATTGTTGTCACCGCACAGAGGTGGCAAGTAGTCAGAATTAGCTTGCAGGTTGGTCACTTGGAAAATGTCGTTCCTGCAGGTGTATCCTGGACGCTGTGTCACGTTCTCTACTGGCTCAACCTTATAAACACAAAATTAATAAAACATATGACATACACTACTAAAAAACATGAAACCTAATTTGTTTTTGTTTACTTGGATGACAATTATTCCTTTATCATCCAGTTATTTAGATAAGTGACAGTTACCAGTTATTAATAATTAAAAACAATGTACTGAACTGATTTTAATGAAATTTCTATGAGACTAATCTGAAAGATCTGAAAGTAAGTATATCCTTTCAAATAAATAAAGAACTTATAAAATCATATTATTAATGACGGAGTTATAAAAAACTTGCGACAAAATTGCGATCCTTCTTTCCTCTTTTGAAATCGGTTAGAGGTACTACTCCATTTTACCCGCGCTAAAATGTATCATAACGCGCTCCTCCGGGGACTTTTTTACCCTATAGGGTACTTTTTACCCTATAGGGTACTTTTTTGCCCTATAAGGTACTTTTTACCCTGCAGAGTACTTTTTTACCCAATAGGGTACCTTTTTACTTTACAGGGTACTTTTTCAACCCATTAGGGTATTTTTTCTACCCATTAGGCTACCTTTTCTATCATATAGGATACTTATAATACAATTTCAAGCAGAAGCCAAAACTTTTTACTGTTTTATATTCTTGTGTTGTATTTTGGGTTTTTTGAAATCCATATTTACCCATCTGTATGATACATACCGTAGTAGGAGGTGCAAGATTGAACGTCTCAAAATCGATCCTCATTTGACAAACATTGTTGTTGTTAATTTCGATATTGTAAGAACATTCCAAGCCGGAGGACTCCCTGCTCAAGGGCGGGTTGATGAAGACCGCCACCTTTGTATTCGTGCGTACATCGCAGGCGTTCACTGAAAATTGAATACAGAGCCATCTGTTAGCCCACCGACTCAACTTTTTGACAGCTAGCAGTACTGTGACAAAACTTCGTATGATTATCATCGATCTGCCATGGACTTCAGCCAAGGTAATGTTATCTATATAACATTACCGTGCTTCAGCTGCACAGCGAGGAGAGATTATGGTAGTAAGGCATTTTGAAAATTTTCCTGGCTAACACTTTAAATTGAGTCTAAAACAAAAAAACCTTGATTGGTGTTTTTGAGAGTCAGTTCCCATGCTATCATTTTAGATCACATAATCACATACCAACGAGTGAAATAGCATGGTAATACATGCTCTAATCTCTTTAGTCCTACAAGATTTTAAAAAGTATGAAGTTGGTCAAAATATGGTTATCATAAAATACGGTTTGTGATTACTTAAATGACTGCACACAAGCTCTGCCTGTCACCTGCGTAATTTAAACAAAAATTGAAATAATTTTATTATTTAGTAAGGATGTAAAGTATTGTTAAAAGATGTTTAAAAGAATGGGCCCGAGTTTCTTGCCTGTTTTTCTCGCTGTGGCTCTATACATTTTTTTTTGTCGAATGTGGCAGTACAATTTAAAATATTTCAATATTTAAATTTGTAACTGACATTCATAAGAGCGTCGTAAATTTAATAAATTCTATTGACTTTGACTTTATCCAAAGCGAAAAATAATTTTCAAGTTCATAAGGAAAATTTCAGTTCGGATACCGGCTACTCGTTCTTGACTTGACCCTTGCAGAATTTTCAGTATTACTACACTTTTATATGCTAAAAAAAATTTGTAGAAGATTGCCATTGCAACACTTACAAGAGCAACAGGTAGCAAACACCCCACAGAATCCAATAGCTTTCCCGCCTTGTGTGTTGCACTGGTTCCGAGCAAGGCATACGCCTCCAGTCGATCTATCAGTGCCCAGACATTGCTCTCCGTTACCCACTGTGAATATACTGCCCGGAGATTGGCGAGGGGCTGGAAAAAAATACAGTAAAAATAAAAGCATTAGTATAATTATAACTAAGTACTGTCGTATATATTTTTTAGAGAATATATATAACAATATATATATATATATAGAATTTTATTTCCCATTAACTGGAATGGTACTAGTGTACCCTGGTTCGATTCCCGCTATGAGTAAAAGATTTTGTGGGCTTAGTCAAATTTACGTAATTTTCTCTTAGGACGCGATAGTGCTTGTTATCTTATTCAGAAATACATTTATATATCCATAAAAACATTTACTTTTATAGCAATCACACAGGAACTGTGTCCTGATTCCTACAAAAGTATAACATAATAAATTCAGTAAATAACAAAATTTATTATTTATATTGTCCGTTATTAATGTTCCTATGAATTCTCTTCTAGCGATTCGCCAGCATTGATATGATGTTCGCCAGCATGCTTACTTTGCTGTGTTTACTATAATCTTACCACTCCTCCTCGACTCGCACGTTATCGCATTTATCACCTCTTTGATCTGACCAATAATAACGCTGAATAAAAATAAATATGTAACAGAGTACAAATCAGACATATTGGTGGGATGACAAGCGAAGCGAGAATGAGTGACAAGGTTAAAGGTGAACGGGAGCGAAGCGAGCGATACGAACGTGTAAGTATATGTTCACGACATTTCGAGGTAAGTACTTGGTAAGTAGACGTGAGCTCTGATTTAGTTTTAATACTTTGATATTTCGTTGTGAAATCTTATCCTAGTTAACTATAATATCATTAGGGATATAATTCTATTACATCTGCCGCAATCCAACATACACAGATTCTCAAATGAGATAACTTACTTCTGTTAAGATGTGAAGTGGCTCCAATGTGCGCAGCGGCGAAAAGCAGAACTAATCTGCATAACGAATTAACCGCCATGTTGTGTTCAATCTGCAAAAACACAGCAATTGAAGTAAAAATGTATAAGGTGCTGTAAAACATTTGTTTAATGTAGCCTGATCAGATAAAAAAATACTTCGTGGCATTAGTTAGACCTTAAATATGCTAGTTCTGTCAACAAGTGGTAAGTATCTTTACCAAGAGTCTGTCTTGATGGCACTGCAGTGCCAGATGTTCTGCCTTAAAGCAGCAGTATGCAAACACTACTGTGACACCTAAAAACTAAATAGATTTACTGTTTACTGTTTATCATATGCTTGAAATCCGGGCAACGTGTTCGATCACTAATGTGATTATTAGTCATTAAAAAATAAAATTTATAACATGGTTTATTAAGGAAACAAATCAAAGATGGCGTTGTAAATAATTAAATCTCACTTGCACTCTGTAGACAGTAGGCTGCGTTCGGAAACGAGTAATTTCTAAACAATGTTACACTTGTCATATTATGTTCATCATTTTTCAATCATTATCATGTTAACTTTGTTTTTTTGAGCATCGAGTAACTGACGAGAAACTAGTCTTCTCATAATTATTCCCCACCATTTTGAAGACTAATTTCTATGACAAATATTAATTACTAAAACTTGGAAAATAATATATACGCCAAAAAAGGTACACATTCTTAGTTCAAACAATTTTTTGTAGTAAATGATTTTTACATGGAGTAACAAACAATGCAATAAATGGGCTCTTAAATGACAACTGACTACCATTAATTTGACAGGTGAAAATCTTCACCTTATTTTGCATCGGGGAACATATTCAAAACCGCAGATTATATTTGTGCCGAACGTTTGTTGATTACCTGCGGCGATGCGCTGGTAAAGTAAGCTCGATTAGGCCAGATGCTCAAGGCTATTGGCGTCTCTATAAGCCTTAAGAAGAAGTTGTAGTTGAACATATTCAAATGTTATGTGAATTTTTATACGTTTTTCGAACGGCCTCGAGTGAATGTAAGAATTTACCGAGGTGACTTCTGGACGTGATACGGGTAGGTAACTTTAAGATTTCTGAACGACACCACTTGGTCTGTGGACACCACTAAGTTTTGTGTGCAAGTGACATAATATTATTGATTTTCAGCGCCATCTTCGATTCGTGTTTATATATCGTAATACTATATACATAAAGAAAGGTACGTGATACAAATAAGACCTACTAAATAATAAAACATCTAGCAAAAACGATGGACTTAACATAGCGTCAATTCTTTAGGTATTATTAAGGACATAATGAATGAAAATTCCCAGCTAACGGCAATTCACCTTAAGCTGTATCTTTATTATTTCTTTTAATATTAAACATGTCGAAAAGTGATGTTTATAAGGCCTATGCGCATACCATAATAAAGCCTTCTTTTCTTAAAATTCGCAATTTTGTTGCAGAAGTTAATTAATGCAGATATGATATATAAACCTAACTATGTATAAATTGATTAGTATTTGCAAAAAATGCACTTAGAGTATAATTTGTGATGTTATCATAGTTTTCCAAAAAGCTGAAAAAGGCTTAAGGCCGTAAAAACCCATCCAAGCCAAATTAGACTACATACGCAATGTCATTATTTAATTTCTATAATAACTAGCTGAAACAGCAGACGTTGTTTTGAAATATAGGCAAATAAATATGAAAAAAAAAACAATTTGAAAAAAAAGTTAACGTCCTATTCTCAGACCTACTGAATATACACACAAAATTTCCTAGAAATCGGTGAAGCCGTTTCGGAGAAGTTTTGTTACTAACACTTTGACACGAGAATCAGTACTAATATTATAAATGCGAAAGTAACTCTGTCTGTCTGTCTGTCTGTCTGTCTGTCTGTCTGTCTGTTACGCTTTCACGCCAAAACTACTGGACCGATTTGAATGAAATTTGGTATGGAGATAGTTTGAGACCCGGGAAAAAACATAGGATAGTTTTTATCCGACTGCGCAAAAAGAGGTTAATGATTTCGCGCGATAACCGACATGCGCGCGGGCGGAGCCGCGCCCGGAAAGCTAGTTTTATATATATTAGAAGAGATACGGTGCAAAAAGGAATAAAATTAATCTAAAGTGTGTTTGCAATTAGTAAGAAGCAGCACTTGCAGTTGTAATGAGAAAATAATTGAAAAGTAGCAGTATTTAATATAGGTCGTCTGTCTGGAAGAGATCGCCAAGCTAAGCGATAAGACCGCATATTGTTACACTCAATCATATTTTATATTGGTATGTTTATAATTTTTTCTATGGTGTCTCAATAAAGTTTTATCTATCTATCAATCGATTTGAAATAAGTTAGTCCTTATTTTTTAGCCGAATTCACAAAAAATTAGGTTTTCAATTCGTATGTTTTTTTTTAAATTTCTTACCACAGAACTTTTGACTGGGTGAACTGATTTAGAAAAATCTTTTTTGCTTGAAAGCTGATGCTTGTCGTTTGTTCCCATTTAAATTTCATCAAAATTTAAAAAAGTCAAGGCGTTTTTGAGTTACACTCCTATAACTAAAAATATTTACCTATGTTGATGATATAGTCGTTAACAGTGAATTACAATCGATCCCATAAGTAGCAAGGGTCACTAAAAAGAGTGAAAAAAGTGTTTAACCAAAAAACCGTCTTCAACACTGAAAAGTGTGAAATAACTTGTCAAAGTCGGAACCATGCACACAATATTGTGATAATAGGTAGGTGCTTTTGAACTATCATGGTATCGACTTCAACAAGTTATTTCACACATTTGAGTGCTGAAGTCGGTTCCATTTTTTGCTAAAAAAATTATCATGCACCTTCCGTAAAATCTTACATGCATTAGAAAACTGCAGTTATATTTTAAGTATCATCTCAAGAACTTTCTTCGTAAACTTCCAACTGTACTTTGCAGTACACACACACATAGGTACTTGTGTCACAGGTTAAGTAATAGTAATTGTACTCATACATGTGTATGTACTCATCAACACGACGCGGCCTAACGGGTAACGGAACCTCTCAATCAAAACTAACAATCAATTAATCTTGAGAAAGAATTTGATCGTGATACCTCGTGAACTCATTTTGGAAGATTTCCTGTTCTGTATATATGAGCCGGATAATTTACTGCTGAACACAACCTTCCCCATTAAGCGGGGGTTTGCCATAATCCCCACGCTTGACAGGCGTCTTGGGGATCGCAGTTTAAGATATCAGTTCCTCAGAAGGCGATGCTGCCCACATTCCGGTACTTTACCTTTAGTCGCCTCTTACGACACCCACGGGTAGCAATAGGGTGATATTCTAGCCCGGCACCCCACGGGGTTTGGAATATTTAAGTCTATTATCCCCGCGTGGTGCAAGGGCATTTTTCGAATACTAGCCTGGCTAGTTCGAGTTGAAAATCGGTCGCCAAGCACCTAACAGTGTGTTCCGGAAGCAGTCTTTGAGAGCCAATCAGTAATTATGAAATTACAGGCACATGAGAAGACAACTGCACCTATGTGTAAGGTTATGGGCGCATAGCCGTTCGTACGAAATTCATCTGTTATAGGCAGTGGTTTCCGCTTACTATCAGGCGGGCTTTGTTCCATTACAATCTGACGAAAAAAAAGATTTAGGCAACATATAGGCCATTGCAAGCCCATAGGAAGTCGAAACGCTCCAACCCCCACTAAAAGTCGATAGCGTGCCCAGAATGCTGGCAGTATTTCCCCGTTGGATTGCAAAGCGTATTTATTAGTTGAGCGTATAAGTGCCAGCAATTTGATTGATCACGAGTCGCAACGACCAAGCACTCTAACTAGCTTTGGAAAATACAATAAGCTCCCGATCTCCACGGACTCAACGTCTTAGCTTATCATCTTCGACCACATCTTATCATATGGATTGTAGTCAACGTTATATCTATAGACAAAAAAGATGTGAAACAAGCGCCAAATAACGTATTACAACTTTGCATAGCGATATATTTATAAAAAAATGTTAGTAATCTGTATATACATATATAACAATTTACCATTTTTTTTCCGGCTGTATGCCTTTATTAAACAAAATACTATGAACTATATACAACACTACAGCTACTACAATAAAAGCATTTAGACAACCTATAAGTCATAGCAGACTCACAGGCAGTCCAAATGCTCCAGCCCACTCCCAGTTGGCAGCGTGCCCAGCATGCTGGCAGCGTTGCCCCGTTGAATTGCAATGCTTATTCGTTGAGCCAAATATGTGCCAGCATTTTGATCACGCGTCGCATCGACCAAGGGCTCAGATAGGTTTTGGAAAATAAAATAAAAAAAATAAAATAACAATTTACCTAATAATATTAAAATTTTAGAAGAAACAACTTAGTGACTGGCTGTTGTGCAAATGTTTTATAGCATTTAACAGGATCTTAGTTATAATTATAGATATAATGTTTAATAATAATATACATATTACAGATTACCTCAATTATATTATATGTAAAAGATAACTAAAGTGTAACAACAGATATTTCTGACTAAAATTAACATATTTAACTTAAAAAAATAAAATTAAAATAAAAACTTAAAATTACTACAAACTAATCCAATATTCCGCTACCATTAGGCAGTGTTCCCAAAATGCTGGCCGCATTGCCACGTTGTATGGCAATGCTTATCCTCTGTCCAAAGTATATGCCAGCATTTTGGTCACAAGTGGCGTCGATATATATAGTTAATATATATATAATATATATATAGTTTTTATAGATGAATAATATTAATATTTGTATTGTATTCTGGCAAACAATTGTTTTTTTTTTTTTTTTTTTTTTTTATGCCTGATAGGTTAGCCTTTGACCACTATCTCACCTGATGGTAAGTGATGATGTGGTCGAAGATGTTGTACAGGCTAACCTAGAATTGATATACTATATACTACATTTGTTTCATTGAATTGAGTGTAACTTAAAAACTACTTCGTCAAAAATGATGAAATTTCTACGTACACAACATGTATATTTACTCTACCCAACAAATATAGTATGATGAAGATTTGATGAACGCGTAAAAATGATGCGTTGTCAAAAAATCGACTCAAGAACACAACTTTTTCTAAAAGGGTAAAGAAAACATTTTATTTTCACAAAGCTACTAAATTGAAGCAATGATGGCCGAGCATTAATAGCGGCAGCGGGCTGCTTTGAGAAAATCTGTCGCCAAGCACCTAACAGTGTGTTCCGGCATCATTTCTTGAGAGCCAGTTAAATTGCAGGCACATGAGACTTAACAACGATGACTCAGTGTGATGGGTGCAGTGCAATTCTTGACTTGTGACGAAATGCATCTGTTATAGGCAGAGGTTAGTCCGCTTAACATCAGGCCTCGTGCTTGTTCCGTCACAATAACATTTGATTTGGAACGTTCTAAATTGATCTTCAAACAAAAAAACAAAAACTAATTGCTGTACCTCCTTGAACTCCTCGATACCAAGACATACGCTTCTCTCTGTCAATCTTTATGTATAAAAATTACGTGTCGCGTTGTTTGTCCGCGATGGACTCCTAAACTACTGAACCGATTTTAAATTTGATTTGCACACGGAGTGCAATTTGATGTAAATTGAAAGATAGGCTAGATAGGTTACATCTCAATTTATAGTCGTAATTACCCGTGAGAAGCCGGGGCGGGCCGCTAGTAAGCAATATAATACAGCTTTTAATAAAGCGTTATTTATTCGTAAAACATTAATTTAAATTGTAGACCATTCAAGGCACCATTAGTGCTATTCGCCGGTCTATCATTACCGTACAACATTATCATTAGTGGTCCAGCCTCTTTCCTATGCGAGGGGGAGATAGATCATTAAAACTAATGGATGGCTTTTTCCATGGAGATGGATGACACGATATTTTACTGTTAGGTATGGTAAGTTATTACATTTAACTGTTGTGCTTCTTGAATAAAACGGCATATTTTTATTTTAGCTCTATATTGATAGATTTTACCAGGTTTTAAGCAAAAGTCCTTCTTGGTACGTATATCACAGTGTCAGATTCTGCCTTGAAGCATTATGTGCTACAGTGCTCGTGAAAGGCACTGTCGCATGTGAAATTACTGTGTGATTGAGGCATAAGAACTCACATCTCAAGGTGACGAGAGCAGTATGAAATGGATCGTAGGGAACCTCTGACGGATCTTTAAAGAAAAATGATATTTTAACTTTACCGAGTATGTATATTTTTGAAAATATTATGTATGTTCGGAAAAACTTTATTAAATTTAAACCAAACAGTGACAATCACACATAACACTAGGAATAAAGATAAAATAGCGGTGCCAGGTTTTAGATTAGCAAAGACAAATAAAAGGTCCTTCTTAGGAAATTGTGTGCGGTTTTATAATAAATTGCCCAAACATATTACAACGCTCACAGAAAGAAAATTCAAGTTGCATGTGAAGAATATTTTGATAAAGAAATCTTACTACACAGTTTGTGATTACTTAAACGACAAAAATGCTTGGACTGGTTCGCCTCTGCCAAGCTAGCGCCTGTCACCTACGTAATGCAAATAAATATAATAATTTTAATTTTATAATACAGTATATTTAAAAGAATGGCCCCGAGTTTCTTGCCCGTTCTTATCGCAGTGGTTCTATACATTTTGTTGAACGTGGCAGTACGATGTAGAATATTTATCAATATTAAAATTGTATTGTAATTGTAGCGCTCGTAGCGAAGTTTGCTTAGCCATTCTTAACCGATCAGCAAAGTTAAGCAACGTCCGCCTCGGTCATGAGTTGGATGGGTGACCGCTGGTGACATTACTACTGAGCGCTTCCGAGCTTCGGAGGGCACGTTAAACCGTCGGTCCCGGTTGTTGTCTTAGGATGGCAGTCGTTAAAGCATGGTGGTAGGGCATTTTGCGTATGCCCGCCTGGCTAGAGACCACCCTCAAGTAGAATCTGCCGCCAAGCACGTAACGGTGTGTTCCGGTAGCTGTCCTTGAGAGCCAGTTATTCTAGGTTAGCCTGAACAACATCTTCGACCACATCATCACTTACCATCAGGTGAGATAGTGGTCAAAGGCTAACCTATAGAGCATAAAAAAAAAAACTTGTAATTGACTTTCATAAGAGCGGTTTGACTTTCGTTGACGCCTAAATTGAATAAATGATTTTTGACTTGGTCAGTGTCATGTAGAACGAAAAGGGTGACAATCGTGTGAGATGCTCATCTCAGAACTTTATATAAAAAACAGGTCAAGTGCGAGCTGTGCGAGTGGGACTCGCGCACGAAGGGTTCAGTACCATCTATAACATATTCATGCCAGTTACAGACACTTTTCGAGTATCTAGTGTCAAGAATCGGTAAAAAAAAACAAGTTTGTTGTATGGGAGCCCCCCTTAAATATTTATTATATTTTATTTTTAGTATTTTTTGTTATTGCGGAAATAGAAATACATCATCTGTGAAAATTTCAACTGTCTAGCTATCGCCGTTCTTGAGATAAAGCCTGATGACAGACGGACGTACGGATGGACAGTGAAGTCTCAGTAATAAGGTCCCGTTGTTACCCTTGGGGTACGGAACCCTAAAAACCATAAAAAAATATTTGATAGTGTATCTCGTCCCTTTTGTACATTAATTTTAACTGTCAAATCATAAACAGAAGCTTATTTAGCAATAAAAGTTTACAACATGTATTAATAGCATATTATGTTCTATGTTAATAGTAAACGCTGTCTTAAGTTTAGATTTCATCGCTGGTTTAAAGCGATAAAATAAATTTTAATTGTCACTTAATTTTTTTTATTCATACCTGGTTTGTTTAATTTATAAATACTCAAAACTTTATTGTGTTCTGTATAGGATTATTAATCTACACTAATATTATAAAGAGGAAAGATTTGTATTTTTGTATGTAACGAATAAACTTAAAATTACTGGACCGTTTTTAAAAAATCTTTCACCATTCTAATTTCGAATCCTACATTATCCCTGATGAACATAGGCTATAGAATATTTTCAAAAAATATGTTATTTTTTATAATTTTTGTTAATTATCTGTCCGAAGCCGGTGTCGTCCACTGTACTAATTATGTTAATTGATCCTAATATTTCGTTGATGTTGATGTCTTAAAATAATCATTGTTATTTATAAAGGTCATTAATACGCAAGAAAAAAAAAACATAATACTTGTGTGTCCCTGCATGTCTTTGGAGGCAAGGAGAATCTTAGTACGTGTAGTAGTGTGGGTTTACCTTAAGATTGTTTTATAGAGTAGATTTGATGCAATACCATTGAGCCATCTCAATGGCATTGGCAGTTTTAGTGGACTGCCGCGCAGCAGGTCCATGGTTCGAATCCCTCCAAGGGCTTGAGCTTCTCCGCACGGTGGAAAGTCATTTTGCGAATGCCCGCCTGGCTAGCGACCATCCTCAAGTAGAAAATCTGTCGCCAAGCACCTAACGGTGTGTTCTGGCAGTTGTCCTTGAGAGCCAGTAATTCTAGGTTAGTCTGAAACACACCTTCGACCATAGCATCACTTAGCATCAGGTGAGATAGTGGTCAAAGGCTAACCCTATCCAGCATGAAAAAAATATTTAATAAATTTTTTTGTTACAGAAAATATTACATAATAGGTACTTATATGTAATATTTAACCTGAAGTATACAGATACAACATCTAAACACATTTACCTAAATTGTCTAATTATCTGCCACAATTTTTTAGGGTTCCCTGCGATAATATGGAATCCTGTTACGAGTAAACCTAGAAAAGTAGTTTGACAAGAGGCTTGTAAAATATTTTAATACCTACAGTACCTATTTTTGATATGCAGGTTGTCGATATTTTAAAGTTTTATAAGTGAATATTTTTATATAGATATTACATTCATTCGCCGGATGAACTCGTGTACAAAGAATTCTACTGCCACTAACAGATTGAAAACGAAGATTCTGGTGAAACAATATATGTGTAACAAATCTTCCCTAGATAAATCAAAGGATTGTTTTTGAATATCGGGTATGTACTTAGCATTCTATAGAGCTTACTATTCAGTGAAAGAATTTCTAACAGACCAATCGATCATTGATTCATAAAAATTATATAATATGACATAATTAAATTATATTACTATTACTTTCATAGTAATATTTAACCTGTAAGAAATCTTATTAATAAATAATTCTCATTCTAATTCTAATTCATTTTAAGAGGCATTTCACATTTTGATGCGTGTATCGAAGATTTTAAGCGCTTAATTTACTATCACAGGAAAGATCTTCAAATTGTTGAATAATTGATAAAAATAGAATAATCTGTTCCCTTTTCAGTTAATGTACCACATTTACAAATATTACTTCAATTATTTTGTAGTGACCAATCTCCCGCACCTTGTTTTACGAATTAACGTACACATAGCCATCTTCTGAGCTCTATCTCTTGTATAAAAAATCATCAAATTAACTTTTTTTAAAATCTATACATCAGGCATATAATCTTGTTGACACATAGTGTGCTAGAATATCGATTATTTATTATAATTATGGAATAAAAATTTAAGACCTTGCGTAAATTCCACGAATTATATAAGCATTTTAACACGATTTATTGCGTTACATAAAGTGTAATTCCAAACAGATATTATATCAGAAGAAAGTGCATTCTCCAATTAATCATGATACTAACTCTGTTTTCTTGGTCAGGAAAAAATATTTAATATAACTCTAAATTATCATTGTTTACTCATGCCAATAACACAATTTTTATATCACAACTTATATTTATTTATTAATGAGTGCAAATATCAAAATAAGTTAAACTCACAGTCACGCTATTCTGTCGTCACTTCTTTCACTTGTGTAAGCGATGCGCTGGCATTTACCTAAACATCAGTAGCGTGATTTTGTGAAATGGCTCTTAACCGACTTCAAAATTTGTTTTCTAGAATGAGGTTTATTTTACGTTTGCTACCTCAGAAGTTTTGAGCGTGGGAACCGATTTTGATAATTTTTTTTTTTGCTTGTCGTTTGGTCACATTTAAATTTATCAAAATAGGTCAAGCCGTTTTTGAGTTACACTCCAATAACTGAAAAAAAAAATCCTATCTTGATGATATGGTCGTTGACAATGAATGATAATGGATCCCATAAGTTGCAAGGGTCACTAAAAGGGGCGAAAAAATTTCAACCAAAAACTGGAACCAACTTTAAAACTCAAAAGTGTCAAATAACTTGTCGAAATCGTTACCATGCGCACAATATTGTGATAATAGATACTTTTGAACTATCATGGTACCGACTTCAACAAGTTATTTCACACTTTTGAGTGTTGAAGTCGGTTACAATTTTGATGGAATTTTTTTTTATACCTGAGTACCTTATTTTTAAAGTACGTAAGTATCTGCAATTGTTATTCAACCACAGAAAAGAGAAAGCGAATATAATTATTTAAAGAGAATAGTATTATATCTCTATGCATCTAACTGACAAAAAAACCGATAAAATTTTAAATTTCCTATCAAAAACCATACCATTTACTTTAAAACTGAATGATAGTCTAATACTTCCGGTATGAATTTCAACCTCAAAATCCCGACGCCTAAGTATCTCACCAAACTCGTCAAACAACCGGTTAAGTTGAACGAACGGTTAAGACATAACCTAAGATTAACCGATCAATAATAAACATTACTTATCTAACGGTTTATCTATTACTGTACTTTGAGTTTCGTAACTGGTAATGGCAGATAGTAATTTATTTCTATATTGAACCTGTACTAGATTTTTTTGACCACACACGATAAACAGCATAGGTGTACGATTCATGTTTTATATTGAGATCTAGAACAAACAGGAAAATGGCGGGTAAAACTGGCAAGTGTCGAATTGAAGATAAGCAGAACTAAAACTGATCGTGTGTTCTGTGATTTTGTGTAAATACATTTTTTTCATAAGCCTTAAATCACGGTAATATTATCTATAAATATTATCGCGCTAAAATGTTAAGGGTGAATTAGCAGGTCAGTTCTCCATACAAACGTCGTATGGTGATCACACCCTTATTTGGGGATTAAGGTCCAAAACAAAGCATCACATCGATTTATTTCTTTATTATCTAGGCTTGTATCGTAACGTTTTTTTAATAAGATAATTAACTCGAGAGTTATGAGCCTCGAAACATTTTCATATAAAGTTTTCGGAGACTCATAACTTTCAACTTAATTATCTTTTAAAAATTTCGGCATCATACAAGCCTAGATAATTATGAGATCTATCGGTATTATGATTTAATAATAACAAATATTTTAAGAAAACATCGAATTAATATTTTAATTTTCCTGCTAAGCCGACGTGACGTCACAAGCGCCACGCATCCGAACCGGAAGAATTTTTCGACGCGTTTCGATTCTACACGAAGCATCCTCAGGAGCATCAGGAACATCTTGACTCTAGGATCGCACGATCGAGAAATATGATTTGTTTTGGACCTAAAATCTCAAATAAGGGAGTGATCACCCTATACGACGTTTTTAATTGAGAACTGACCAACCAGTTGACCCTTAAGAAAGGAACAATGATCGTAATATCGTTATTTTTATCAAATAAATAATTAATTTGTCAGAATACACGTAGGTTATTGTAACAATTTCGAGTGTTAAGAAAAGATTCGTCAAATTATTCAACCTACAGGCAGGCGTATTCACATTTATGTCTAGATTGCTTATGTCAATAAATTTAATCATTATTAACTACATAAAACTGTTGTCTGATAATTACTTTCGGAGGTTTTTTTTTAATTTATTTTTCCTTACAGACTAGAATGGTAGAATGTTTGCATTGTATTGCTTAAAATAATTATTGTAAGTTTTCTCAATTAAAAACTCACTTAAATTATCAAAGTAACGTATTTTTAAAATACGTTCTTTTGACATGAATTCAAATCAGTCATGCTAAATAAACTTTTAATGAACATATCGAGAGGTTCGAATTTTAAAAACCTTTTTCACGCCCGTAGATAAAATCACTTTTTTGTCTGCAAATTTCGAAAGATAAAAAACGATTTTCCTAGCTTTTGAGATGAAAAAAATATAATTTAAGTTATGTACTCAATCAATGCAATATTTTATTACGCGACTACCCAGAAACAGGAGAATTATGTTTTCAGGGTTCTTTCTATGTATGTTTGTGAGTTTCTTCCAAAAGGAGTGTTATGTTTTCAGGGTTCATGTATGTATTTATATATGTTTGTGAGATTCTTTATTCAACGATAACTTCTAAACGGCTTAAACGATTTTAATGTGTGAGATATCGTTAGATTCGTCTTAATGGTGCAAGTGACACTGGGTACAAAAAAAATGAAAACGAACTTAGAGATTTTTGGCGTCATATTGGGAGAAAAAGAAATTTCTTCCAAACCCATCGGGTGGAGTATCAACATGAAGGGCTTTTCAACACGATTCTTAAAATATACAGGGTTATTGGAAAAATGTTAACAACCTCTTAGGGTTGACTTCTGCTAGTCCTAACAAACATTTTGAGATGTTTTTTTTGTGTTTTTTTATATGTTTTTGACGGACTAAGCACGAGGACTACCTTTTTTTAATGTTATTGTGACGGGACAGGCTCGAGGCCCACTTGATGTTAAGCGGACGTACCTCTGCCTATAACAGATGCATTTCGTCACAAGTCACGAATTGCACTGCGCCCGTCACCTTGAGACGTAGTTGTTAAGTCATGTGCCTGTAAATTGATAACCTGATGATAAAAGTCTCTAGTGCCTGTAATGTAAATATTCTCGATGTAAATATTCAAAACTGTATTCAAAAGGAGCACGGCGCGGTCCAGTATTGCCATTTTCATCATTCATATTTTTTTTTGTATTCAAACCAATAAACAAAATATCATCTCAAAATGTTTGTTAGGACTAGCAGAAGTCAACCCTAAGATGTTGTTAGCATTTTACCAATAACCCTGTATATGACATAAAATTTTAATAATGGAACGATAAATTGCTTTACAAAAATTAATAATTTGCATTTGGGTTTTATTAGCTTTTAATTAATGTAGTTTTAAATACTTGTTGTGTTCTGGCTATTTCCAAAAGCACGTAGGCAATATTATGGTGATACAACAAAAGCTGCATAGCTAGGCTTTTGAAAGAGTCTTTTGTGGTTCCAATTGCTTTTTCAGTAATAAAACTTTATGAACATGAATGATGTATGTCTTTAGAATTTCTAAGGTATAGTTTCTAGAAAACACGTATGAATAGAAGAAAATGGCACCGCTTTCTGTATTAAGTATTCTATGGGTTTTCTTTGAAATCATAAAATGGTTTGTTTCACGGTCTACAGCTATTGAGACGCTCCAGACAATTCTGTTTATCTCAATTTTGTTTTAAAATATGTAAGTTTGTAAAGTCCATTTACATTTTTTTATTTCAGGGTTCATGTATGTATGTAAGTATGTTTATGAGTTTCTTTATTCCACCATAACTTCTAAACGGCTTAACCGATTTTGATGTAAGGTATATGGTTAGATTTGTCTTGATAACCCAAGTAACACAAGGTACATAAAAAAAATAGAAAAACAAAGTGGTGGATTTTTAACCCCATATTGTAAGGTAAAAAAAATATTTTTCTTCCAAACCTCTTCTTATCAAAATGAAGAGCTTTAAAAAAGGATTCCATAAGATTTTCTACTTGAGGGTGGTCGCTAGCCAGGCGGGCATTCACAAACTACCCTTCCACTAGTGAAGCTCAAGCCCGCGGCGGTATTCGAACCATGGATCTGCTGCGCGGCAGTCAATAGCCAATGCCACTGAGCCATCACTGCTTCAATACGTTTTACCACGGACGTGTTTATAAAACAAATTTTTTAACGCCCAATTTTTTTTAGAATCCTATTTCTTTAACCGTCGGTATCCCATTATTAACAAAATACTACGGAGTATGTTTACAGTACAGCTACTACAATAAAAGCATATAATATAGACAATCTACAAGACATTTTTTTTAATGCATGATAGGTTAGCCTTTGACCACCATCTCACATGATGGTAAGTGATTATGTGGTCGAAGGTGTTGTTCAGGCTAACCTAGAATTACTGGCTCTCAAGGACAGGTGCCGGAACACACCGTTAGATGCTTGGCGACAGATTTTCTACTTGAGGGTGGTAGCTAGTCAAGCGTACCATGGTAAAACGACTGCCATCCGAAGACAACAACCGGGATCGACGGATTAACGTGCCCTCCGAAGCACGTGCACGCTCAGTAGTAATGTCACCAGCAGTCACCCATCCAACTCATGACCGCGGCGGACGTTGCTTAGCTTTGCTGATCGGTTCAGAATAGCTCAGCAAACTTCGCTACGAGCGCTTCAGAATACAAAGGCAGTCCAAATGCTTTGAAAAAACAATTTCCCACGTGTTCTCTACAAGCGTAGTTTTCTCTCATTTTGAATTAATACCGGGTATTGAAACTCAGTAGAATTTTTCATGCACGATGTTGTCGTAAGGTTTGTTGATCCGAAATTTGACTAATTCAATATAGCTCCCCTCAATTTTTGAGTACGCAATGGGCGGGTTACAAAATATGGCCGACACAAAACTGCAGTCATGACCTCTAGACACCGTGAGCGAATACTACTTGCATATGTCCAAAGTCAAAGTCAAAATCATTTATTAAATTTAGGCGTCTACCACGCTCTTATAAAGGTCAATTACAAATTTTAAGATTGAAATATTGTACATTCTACTGCCACGTTCAGCAAGGAAAAAATGTATACGTATGTATATATGCCTATGCGAGAAGAACGGGCAAGAAATGTCCTTTAACAATGTGTTACATACATACTATATAATAAAATTATTACAATATTTGTTTAAATTACGTAGGTGTCAAACGGTAGCGCACGATAAATCAAAGCAATAATCAACCCACGACCACTGCAAAGTGGGATAAAATGAAAAAAAAGGAGTTGACTTCCTGCATTGAAAAGTATGATATATATTGTTGAAGTCAGTACTATGTTACAAATACATATGTAAAGAAATCTAAGTCAAGCTCAAAAACAGAGCGCAAAACTTACCGCGGCGGGCATTGTTAGAACTGCTCAACAACATTACCGCGACGCGAGCAATCCGATGAGATTATTAGCGCCAAATCAATCAACCAATGTATTTAGAAGATAATTGTGAACTTGTTTAGTCAGAAATCAAAGCGATAATTGCTCTCTAAAGGAGTTGACTTCCTGCACTGAAAAGTATGATGGATATTGTTGAAGTCCGTACCATGCTACAAATACATATGTAAAGAAATCTAAGTCAAGCTCAAAAACAGGAGAGCGCAAATTTTTTTGGCATATTTTGACTACAGAATCAAATTGCATTTGGTTAAATTGATTGGATTATATTTTTCAAATATTTACTTAATTTTAATAGGTTCAAAAATATACGCCATTCGTTCAGAAGCTAAAAATAATATCCACTATTTTTTATTTTCCTATTTAATATAAATTTTATAAAAATATGTATTATGCAACGTTTAATTTAGTTTTGTATTTATATAAGATTGTTTATGAATTTCAGCGGCATTATATCACATTATTTAATTACTATAATAAATGTGACCTCGTTTTTTTCAGTTCGTATTTCAGTTACATTATTAATATTGTTTTTATCAATTAGATTGTAAGATGGATCAGATTTTATTTTCACAAATAAATACCTTTAACCTACATTAGAAACTCTTTTCCCCAAAAAATGGACTTTAAGTAAAGCACTATAAATGATTTACGATAAATACAATAATTAATATAAAATGTACATACGTGTTATCCCTCGGGCAGCTCGAACGGAAATCGCATAGGTAATTATATAACGCGGAGCTTTATATACCAGCAGCCTTGGCAATGACCGCCGATAGTGTAAGAGATAACATTCAAAAGCTCTCAATCACTTTCATCGAGATATTTGAGATGTTAAATTGTTGTAGGCTATCGATATTAATGGTTGTTAATCATTTATAAGTATGACAATAGTGATTAATTTGTCAGGAAATATTTTTAGCAAGCTTTTTGATATACCTATTGTTGTTTTATATAGAACGAAAATATAGTATATGTACAGTTAGATTGTAACACTAGCAACGTTTTATAATTAATTATTTTGAATATTAAATGTAATAGGTATTTAGTTTTGTTCAATATAAATAAAAAGTAAGTATTGAAATGTACATCGAGGCTTATTTCTGTAGCGCCTAGTTACCTTTCGTTCTTATGAACGAAAGGTAATCTGAAGATCAATTTTCCGTTTCATCACTCTTGTATAAACAAGAGTGTACTGGCCGCACACAATGTTCGTACAAAAGAGCTTTTATTGGTTAAATTTTTCTATAAGTGCAGAGCAATGAAGCGTAAAAATATCAAAGTGTATTTGGTATTCTTTTTATTACAAAGAAGAACTCATATTTACTTGTAGAAAATTCATGAGAAGCATCATCAACAGCCATGACATCCACTGGTTGAACAAATTGTGGATCGCAGTGTAACATCAGAAGGCACTGATGCCTACTGTTAGGAATTATAAGGAAATACTACTATGTTTTAAGAATATTCATAATGTTAAAATAAACGAGTAGTTGGGGGAGGCGTTCGGTTAACTCCAGTTACATTTTATAGTCAGTCTTGCTTCGGCATTCAATTCAAACGGACGATAAATTGTGACGTAGTGAATAAGTAGGAAGTGATAAGTGTGTCTGTATATATGTGATAATGTTTTAAAATGAGGTACGTACATAGTTATGGTAAAGCTATAATATATTTTTGTAACACAATGTTAAAAGAAGTTTAAAAGATGGGCCCCAAGTTTCTTGCCCGTTCTTCTCGCAGAGGCCCTATAAACTTTATATGCTGAGCGTGGCAGTATAATAAAGAAATAAATGCGTGAGAATCAATTTTGGTGTATCCTTTTATAATTTAGTATCTCGCTTTCACTACCTTCTGGTATTTTTCATTTCATCGCTGCTTACAACACCCGCATGAAGATATGGGAGGCGAGGAAGTGGAGTTGCGATTATGGTCCTCTCCTAGTAAAATAATAATTTAATTCTTAATTAAATAAATTATATTTAAATATAAGTGTATAATATGCTAAATAATAATCAAACTGTTGTTCTTCTTTTTTTCCTTCTGTACCTTTCTCTACTTCCACATTAATTTTATAAATTTGAAAGTATTAACATTCACGCCAGAAAGTTATGAATAAATTTAGAATTATTCATGTATCTTGGGATTATTACATTTTATTCCCATTTACTATGTAATTTCGAGCAATACTCTCATTCAAGTCTTATCTCGCTTTATGTTATAGACAACATTACCTCTTACCAGCCAATAAAATAGCCTTCAATGATTAAACAAACTGTTCTAAAATAATATTATGACACCGGCTCCTGGGCTACAATTCTTTCACCGGTCACGACGACGCCTGAGTACTTGCGCCATCTCCCATCTACATACATACTCAGCAATGTTTGTTCCCAGCACAAACGGAACTTTCATCTAATATATGGAATGGCATTTGTTTCCGTCGCTAACTTGATTATGTTCAAACTTATGTAGATTGTCATTGACATGGTAGTAGGGCATTTTACGAAAGCCCGCCTCGCTAGTTACCATCGTAATGTTAAAATCTGCCGCTAAGCACTATACTTATATACTGCTATAAGTAAAATCTAAATCAAATTCGTAAATTGAATGAATGAATGGATATTGTTATATTATAAGTTAGGTCCCCTCTTTTCTTTTTGCTAATATAATTACTATACCTACCAACCAACCACAGTTTATTCCAGACTATTATCTGACTTAACACTGAGTGAAGAGACTAGTTCACCCTCAACACGGGTATCCTAGAGTGGGGGCTATAGTGACACGTAGACAACTTTATTAAAAACTAACAGTCCGCCCCGGCTTCGCACGGGTGTTTAACAATAATTTCAAAAATTATTTTAAACACATAAAAAAGTAGTTATTGTGACATAACTGTAATAGTTAGACACATAGTATTCCGTAACTTTTTATAGATATTGATGTCTTCTATAAAATTTTAGTACATCACTTTGCTCTATTTTTAATTATTTCCGCTGTGTATGCGATATAAGGATTTATTTTGGTATATTTTTCGCACTTTGGGTTGCATTATCGCAGTTTTCATACGGATCCCCAACTTTTTGAAAATCTTCTATAGCCTATGTTCATCAAGGATAGTGTAGGATTCTAATGGTGAAAGAATTTTTCAAATCGGTCCAGTATTTTCAGAGCCCAATGAAATCTTTCCTCTTTATTACATTAGTTTAGATATATAGGTACCGAGCAAATAAGTTTATTGTATGCTATTCTTTAGGAATCATTGTACGTTCTCATATCGATACTTATAAATATAAGTATCGATATGAGAACGTAGTACAAATATACTACAATAATTATGCACCTAAGGTATAAATAGCATCAAATAATACTGTTCCAGGAAGCTTGGGCGTACCCAGCTTACACTTACACTATCTGTGAGTATGTGGACGAAGTTTCTTAATAAATTTATTATTAATTTAATGCTTTTTTTTATGTTATTGTGACGGTACAAGCTCGAGGTTCACCTGATGTTAAACGGTATCCTATGCCAATAACAGATGCATTTCTTCACAAGTCACAAATTGCACTGCGCCCGTAACCTTGAGACATAGTAGTTAAGTCTCATGTGCCTGTAATTTCACTGGCTCTCAAGGACTGCTGCCGGAACACCGTAAGGTGCCATGCGGTGAAGCTCAAGCCCGCGGCGGGATTCAAACCATGGACCTGCTGCGCGGCAGTCCATAGGCTATGCCACTGAGCCATCGCTGCTTCAAGTTTTCTTATAAAGGGCAAAACATTTTGAGTTAGTATAGTTGAGTGATAGTAATGAGTGCTACATATACCTAAAGAATACAAGAACATAGTGTCTTCCTAATTTAATAGAACTAAATAAGATAGGTGTTAAAGAACACATTGTTAATTTAAACCCATTAAGGAGTTTTTTCAAAATAAAATTACTTATTAATCAATATTGTTGGCTAGATTGTAATCATCATCATCATCATCAGCTGGAAGACGTCCACTGTTGAACAAAGGCCTCCCCCATAGACCTCCACAAAGAACGGCTATCAGCCGCTTGTCTCTCTCCTGGTTACAAGATTGTCAAATATTGTAATGCAATGAGAATAATATTAGGATCAGAATATAAGAATCATATTAGGAAAAAAATGTTTTTACCGACTTTAAAAACGAAGGAGGTTATCAATTCGGCTGTTTTTTTATGTTTCTTACCTGAGAACTTGTGACTAGTTGACCGATTTTGGTGATTCTTTTTTTATTTGAAAGCTGATGCTTCCCGTGTAGTTTCATTTAAATTTAATCAAAATTGGTTGAGTCGTTTTTGAGTTACACTCCAATAACTGAAAAGTGTTTTCCTATCTTCATGATATAGTCATTGACAGTGAATGACAATTGCTCCCGTAAGTAACAAGAGTCACTAAAAAGGGTGAAAATATTTTTTTACCTTATAATGGAACCGACTTCAACACTGGAAAGTGTGAAATAACTTGTCGAAGTCGGTACCATGCGCACTATTGTGATTATAGGTACTTTTGAACAACCGACTTCAACAAGTTATTTCACAGTTTTGAGTGATGAAGCCGGTTCCATTTTTTTTTAAATAAAAATAAAGCAAATGTTATCCAAACTAATTACTCGTTTTGATGTAACCGTTGTGGTTGATCCTACATGACATCAGTTGTGTACTTTTGAACTATCATGGTACTGACTTCAACAAGTTATTTCACACTTTTGAGTGTCAAAGTCTGTTCCATTTTTAGGTACCTAAACAATTTTTTCATCTTATTTTTTTTTAATATTGCATGTATATTTGTTATTATACTTTTCTCAACCAACGTCACCATTTTTCATTCATTAAAGTATAATTATGTAAATCCTATTATGTTTTGCCTACTACTTCGGGGAATACAGGCATTATTATATTACGTACCTATTAAACTTACTTTTCTCAACTTACGTCACCATTTTTCATTCATTCATTAAAGTATAATTATGTAAATCCTATTATGTTTTGCCTACTACTTCGGGGAATACAGGCATTATTATATTACGTACCTATTATACTTACTTTTCTCAACTAACGTCACCATTTTTCATTCACTCATTAAAGTATAATTATGTAAATCCTATTATGTTTTGCCTACTACTTCGGGGAATACAGGCATTATTATATTACGTACCTATTATACTTACTTTTCTCAACTAACGTCACCATTTTTCATTCACTCATTAAAGTATAATTATGTAAATCCTATTATGTTTTGCCTACTACTTCGGGGAATACAGGCATTATTATATTACGTACCTATTATACTTACTTTTCTCAACTAACGTCACCATTTTTCATTCACTCATTAAAGTATAATTATGTAAATCCTATTATGTTTTGCCTACTACTTCGGGGAATACAGGCATTATTATATTACGTACCTATTATACTTACTGTTCTCAACTAACGTCACCATTTTTCATTCATTAAAGTATAATTATGTAAATCCTATTATGTTTGTGTAATCAAATGGTTGTTGTTCAGAACTAATGGAGAAACAGGTTCTTCATTGTTTTATTTTGTCGTCTGTTATTATAACGGTGATAGAACAAAGTTCGATTCCCTTTTTGGACATTCAGTGGGATGTCTCATAAAGTTTCCGTGGAATATTGTAACTGAGTAGAAGGGCCAAATGGACGAGAACACGGTACGAAAATGCTGGCGTCTAATACAGATTTTGGTATACCAATGAGCCCATATCTTTATGGGCTTATACATATTATACAAGCCTCTTTACTTGATATTGTTTCAACATTTTTACACGACTGCCCAAAAAAGGAGTATTATGTTTTAAGGGTTCATGTATGTATTACAAAATTAATAATGTACGAGAGGAAAATTTAAGTCATGTGCGGGATTCGAACCCGCATCCATCCACCCCTTTAGCCGGGGTAAGCTCTAATCCAATTGAGCTAACATGACAATGAGTCCATAACTCAATTTTTTCCTATCGTTCTTTTTAGCTTTTTTTGTAATTATAGGGTTGCGTCATCAATCATCATTAACAAGTTTAAAGCTAATAGCAAAATTAGTCTTGTTTGTAGTACAACGTAAGTTGAACTATATATGTCACTCCATCCCAATACGATGGTTAAAGAACGATAGGAAAAATTATAATTCATGTATGTATGTTTGTGACTTTCTTTATTCCACCTTAACTTCTAAACGGCTCTACCGATTTTAATGTATAATATATCATTAGATTCATCTTATTTTCTTTATTTCCACTTGATAACATGTTTTTGTGTGGGAATTCTGACTTCCACATTAAAAAAGATATAAAATAAATTATAAAACGAAAAACTGCCAAACCAGATGCATACACTTTGGGTTCTAGGCCATGCATGCATAATTTCAACGAGTTTGAACTTTATTTTAATTTAATATATAATATTGACTAGCGACCCGCCCCGGCTTCGGACGATACTAAATAATCTGTAATATCTTTAAAAATATTAATTTAAATAACATGTTGTAAAGGGCCATTTTGATCTATATAAAATGCAAAATGTATTTAAGGTACTTAAATGGATAAGGATTAATGCTGTATTGCTTAAAATCGCTTCGTAAATATGCCATTATTTGTCATAAAAGTAAAGGATAAAAATAGTTATTGTTTTAGCCCTTTTCAAGATGTACAATACATTATTTTTATATATCTGGTAGGGTTCAGCCAGCGTTTGCAGTGCAAGTGCAAACATGTATTTATTTACGACATCACATGAGAAACATCTAAAACTATCTGTGTTCCTCTACTATATTATGCATGTATTATACATATAAACTTTCCTCTTGAATCACTCTATCTATTTAAAACCGCATCAAAATTCAATGCGTAGTTATAAAGATCTAAGCATACATAGGGACAGACAGACAGCGAGAAGTGACTTTGTTTTAAACTATGTAGTGATATAATATTATAAAGAGGAAAGATTTTTATTTTTGTAAACAACGAAAAAAATTAAAAGTACTCGACCGATACGGATTAAATTGGTTGTGGAAATAGTTTGAGACCCAGTAAAGGGCATAGGATACTTTTTATCCAACTGCGCAAAAGGAGGTTAATGATTTTGCTCGATAACCGAAATAAGCGCGGGCGGAGCCGCGACCGTTAAGCTAGTTTAATATATGAGGTAACTATTTTTGTATATAAAGAGCTTTGAATACACTAAAAACACGAATAAATCAATCAAAGTTTGTTCAATTTATAAATAACGTATTGTTTTTAAAATTTATAATTATTCAATATAAATATTATATTCATTTTCCGTGAATATTTTACATTTCAAGTAACAATACAGCGTACTTGCATTGTGTCCAGTATGCCTTTCCAGATAAAACAGTATTTCATTGTTATAACCAAAGACTTTTTCTTTGGCATACAATTATATTTAGTTAAAAATATTTCTATGAGTCCAAAAATTGTATCGTGTAAAAATTGTAAACATGGGTTAACGGTTTCTAAATTGTTATAATCTAAAATTGTTATGCTTTCTTTTTATAGACTGACTATCTTCTTTTTCGTATCACTCTACATCTTTATATTTATGTATATCACGGGGAGTGTTGAGGAACTGTTCGGTTTACTACCTGCAGCTCAATTTCGCCACCGGACTTCCCGACAAACCATGTTTCATCAATTTCATGTCGACGTCTGGCAGTCCACAACCTTGCGATTTTCACGGCATTTCCTACCTCGCACTGCCACATTATGGAACCAGCTGCCAGGTGAAGTATTTCCGAATGGATACGACTTAGGAACCTTCAAGAAGAGAGCATATTCCCACCTTAAAGGCCGGGACGCATTCTCGAGACCTCTGGTGTTGCGGATGTTTGTGGGCGACGGTGATCATTTATCATCAGGTGAGCCACCACACAATATATATATATAAGTATATATATATAAACTATCCCGTGTGACAATCGATCCCGTAAGTACTCGTAGCAAGAGTCCCTATCACTATATATTTTTTATTATTCACTGACAACGACTATATTATCAAGATAGGTAAATATTTTTCAGTTATTGGAGTGTAACCCAAAAACGGCTAGACTAATTTTGATGAAATTTAAATAGTACCAAACGATAAGCATCATCATTCAAACAAAAAAATAATTTTCAAAATCGGTTCAACCATTTAGGAGTTCTGAGGGAGCAAACATAAAGAACAGAAGGATCTAGAACCCCTCCTTTTTTGGAAGTCGGTTAATAAAACATTATAGACACATGAGACTTAACCACTTTACGTCACAGGGTTATGGACTCTATGCAGCTCGTGACTTGTGACGAAATGCATCTGTTATAGGCAGAGGTTAGTCCGCTTAACATCAGGTGGGTCTCGTCTTGGTCCGTAACCTAATTATATAAAAAATACGTTTACACAGAAACCTTTACCTATGGACTGCCGTTCAGGAGGCATCTTGCGAATGCTAGCCTGCCTAGCTACAGCCCTCAAGAAGAAATCTGTCGCGAAGCACCTAACAGTGTATTCCGATAGTCATCGTTGGGAGTCCGTTCCAGGTTAGCCTGTTTACAATCTTTGACCATATACTCAAACATCATCATAGACGCCCAATTATGTTGCAGTATTTAAATTTTGCCACGGTATTGACTATATAAAAGTTAACATCAGGCAATTGGTTTTAGAATAGGAAAAATCTTATACAAGATTGCAAAATCATACCGTCGAATTTGGCGGCTCAATAAAATCGGTCCCATGCTGATTCAAATCAATCTGAGATAATATTTTCCATTTATTTTTAGTGACTTTTCCGACCATGGTCCGACTTCAACAAGTTATTTCATACTTTTCATTTTAATAATTTTATTACAATAAAAAGTATGTTAGTATATTTTATTTAATCGATTTTTTACTCCCTTACAACACTGGCCACCATCGACAAAACTTGCAATTATCATCTAGGTATGTCAAGGATTTTTATGTTGAAATTTGTATGGTACAACCTGAGGTACCCTTTTCAATAAAAAATAATTATTAAAATCGGAATACTCTGTGAAAAGTTATGCATGGTCATATCTACATAAAAAAATACGTTTTGATTTGAGAACCTCCTCCTTTTTTGGAAGTTAGTTAATTAAAAACAAATTGGGCCACATGATTACAGCTGATATAATATGACGGTTTTACAATACAATAAAACCGATATTATGTGCCTTCCGGAAAACATACAGCATTGCTGTGAAGAAGCAGTCGTATACTTATCTTGTAATCTGTGGTCGTCTATATCATCTGTTGTACCACAGACATTTTAGTTCGCCTGTCAGCCACTGTGTGGCGCCAGCAAGGGCGCCGGAACCGACGCCATCTTCTACGAAGTTCATAGTCTTCACCAGGAAGTACTTTCCGCAATGCTGTATGTTTTCCTTTCGGCACATAATATCGGTTTTATTGTATTGTAAAACCGTCATATTGATGTGCCTTCCGGAAAACATACAGCATTGCTGTGAAGACGTGTTTGTTATCTGCTGGTGAAGAAAGCTTCCTTTTGTTATAAAGCACAACGCTATGATGAGTTTTAAATCAGTACTTTTCAATGAAAAGTTATTAATTACAGATATATACAATGATTACATGTGCCTCATCGATCTATCTGACTTATGGTTTATGTTGTCTATTGATTTGATTCTAATTAACAATTATCAATTGTCATATAAAATAGATATATACTACACTCAGAGAACTAGCATTAATCACAATTTTTACCTAATAAGTTTTAACAGGATGGAGTAAATGTGTTAAAAAATGTGTTAAGACCATCCCTAGGAATTTCTATCTCGCGACAGTAATGATTGAAAAAAGTGTTGGGTGATTTTCAATTTCCGCAAGACAGGATATCATCAATCGGTTGATTATCTAGCCACCGTAGAGAAGCTACTGCTGATCTGCAGCTTCCCGGAGATGCACTGATACCACTGTCCTTGAGAACTGTGCGTACCCAATTCCCAATTACAGTGCGTGAAGCTGCTTTTATACTACCACATACCGTAATGAAAAGATTATTAAAATTGTTATTGTTTTCAGATCTTCTAGGTTGCGTTTTTTCTATTAAGGATCTAATTAATGTGACTGGACATAATATGTTTCTGTCTTGATGTTTTGATAGTTTCCAAGCAGATTGACGATGATTGTGAGTGTCGGTTTTAGATCCAAAGACTGGCACTAAAAAAATATTATCACCATTATCGTAGAAACTATCTGATGAGATCCTTAAAAGCGTCAAATCGTGAACTCTGCGGCCCGACGCCAATAAAAGAACAGTAGCTGTCCTTCGAGCTAATTCAAATAAAGTGTCTTTGGCTGGGTTAGACGACAGCCAATTTAGTACGATTCTGGGATCCCATGTAATTGAAGATTTTAACGCTTTAGGTTTAGCTATGCCGATTGCTTTGAGAACGTGTTTGATAATGAAGTTTGAAAAAGCTTGTTCTTCTACATGAGGCCCACAAAATGTCATAACAGCCGATTTGTGCACCAGAATAGTACTATACGATAAATTTTCGTTCAATAATAGGTGTATAAGAAATCTGGCTACATCAGTAGACTGAGGAGTTTTCGGATTCACCGCAGCTCTGGACCACCACGATAACCATCGTTTTATAGCTGGAAGGTATGTTGTGAGTGTAGATTGTCGCCAACTGTTTCTTAATATATCTTTTTCATGTATGGACCAATCTTTTATTTGCTCTCCCCACCCCCAATTTTCCAGATTTTCAGGGTTAATCTGTGTCTGCACTTGTGGAGGGGGTTGTGATGTCGTGACATCTATCAGAGTTTCTGATAAGTTCTGAAGCTCGTGAGGGGCGTCCAGTGCCCTCGACTTCAGGTCTTGTAGCCAGAAGGCTTGGGGCCAATCTGGAGCCACTATCAAGTAAGTTCCCTTGGCTCTGTTCAGATGTGCTAACACTCTGGGTATTAAGCTGGGAGGTGGGAACACCCAAGCTAGACCGTAATTCCAAGTTCTGCTGAAGGCATCTGTGTAACTTGCTGATCGATCTTTGCAGTCTATCGATACGTAGTTCCGCACTATAGCAGTCTTTCGTGACGCAAATAGATCTATTTCCGGTCGGCCCCATTTCTGGAAGACTTCCGCAGTGGCCTTGGGCATGAGATGCCATTCTGCAGGGTATTTCCCTCGAGATAACCTGTCTGCTATTATGTTGTACCTGCCCGGGAGGTAATACGCTGACAGTGTAATGTTGAGCTTGTCTGCAAGTTCCAGAAGTTTGACTGTCAGATACAGCAACGTTAGCGATTTTGTCCCTCCTTCTTTCCGAATGTACGCTATCAAGGTTCGATTGTCTGACTGGATCAGTACATGTGAATCTACAAGTCTTTCCGAGTTTATGTCGATTGCTGTGAACACTGCGTATAACTCTTTTTTGTTGCTGTGCCATCGTCTTTGATGGGTTGACCATACACCTGACATTGCTTTCCCATCGAGTTGGGCACCCCAGCCCACATCCAAAGCGTCCGTCGCAGGGAAGTGAGACACTGGTTTCTTGTGTATCGGTAAGGAGTGTTGTGTAGCTCCGCGCCACCACGTCATCTCCTGATACACATTCTGAGGAATAGTTCGTACATGACGGGGGTGTTTCTTGTCGAAACGTCGTAAGAAAATTTGGGAATTTCGACAATGTAGTCTGCCACGGGGGATGACAAAATTTGCAAAATTCAACTGCCCCAGTAATGTTTGTAATTGCCTTAAATTGATGTGAGTTTTTTGTATGTGGAGGTTTAGAGTTTCGTTGAGCCTGATTATTTTCTTCGGTGGCAGAGCCATTTTGTTCTTGATTGTTTGCCACCGTATCCCTAGATATTCCAAGTCCTGTGTTGGTGTTAATACAGATTTTTGGAAATTGATTATCCAGCCCAGGTGCTCCAAGTGTCTTACGGCTTCCGCAGCCTGAAGACTTAGCTTGGTTCGGTCTTGGTGTACCAAAAGAAAGTCGTCTAAGTAGATTAGCACTCGACATTCTTTTGCACGCAAGGTCTCCGCGACCCAGCATGTTACAGAAGAGAAAAGGTGAGGTGCTGAAGCCAAACCAAAAGGAAGGCAGGTCATCTCGTAGAGTTGGTTTTGGTAACTGATCCTTAGGAAAGGCCTGTGCGCATTTTCGATAGGGACATGAAAATAGGCCTGCGAAATGTCGACTTTTACCATCCAATCTCCAGGTAGGAGAAAGTCTGGGACCGTTGCATGTGAAATCAGTTGAAAGTGTTTGGCCTTTACATATTTGTTTAGCTCCCGAAGATCGAATATGGGGCGCATTGATCCGTCGCTTTTCTTCCGCAGAAAAAGCTTGGAGATGAAACTCGGAGTTTTTTTTGCCACAATCTGAAGGATATTTTGATCCAAAAGTTCCTGAATTATTTGAGACATGGCAGGAGACGTTTTTGTAGCAAAACGATTCATTACCGTTTCTGACGGCCAAATCAAAGGGGGTTTTTTGAAAAGGGGTATTCGTGCACCCGTGATTGTAGACATAATGAATTTGTTGGCATCCATTGCCTGCCACTTTTCCTTGAACGTGGCTAGTTGACCCCCCTTGAATAACTGTGTCGGATAGTCATTTTTTTCTGTCTTTGTTACGAAATGTAAATTTTTTGGTTTGTTTATTGTTGTCTGCCTTGCCTCTGTAAGTCTGTTTAGTCTGTTGTTTCCCATCATTGATATGATGGCTAGTTTTTGATTGGCTATTTTGATAGCCTCTCGAAGTTGAAGGTTCATTAAACTTTCGCTTGTTGGGCTTCTCATTCGATTTGAAGGCTTGTGTTGGCGTTAACCAGTGATGGGGTCCGCCAAGGGACTGAACGAGCGAAAGTAGCTTTGTTTTATCGAACAAAAATTCCTCACTGGGTGGTATGTTGTTCAAAGCAGCTTGTATATTTTTATTCGGTATTTCCGCTAGTAATCTCGAACGTCTTATCTCCACGCATTCAGCCCTTTTACCGCAGACGATTTGTAAAGTTCGTTCCGAGTTTTTATAAGAAGCAGACGATTCACCGAATGACGTACTCATTTTGTTAAAAAGATTATCGACATTAAATTCACTTGGATTTTTTACTGCCCAATCTAATATATCTTGTAAGCCTGATTGTAACAATTCCCTCTGATACAACAAAGCATTGGTTATTCCAGCCATAACTAGTTCAGTAGGCGCCAGGAAATCTTTTCCTTTATTCAAACAACACAGTTCATCATTTATCTTAAGATTGCAGAATCCTGGGGTTGCTGTCATATCAGCCAATGCATTAGTGTAACGTACATGTTGCCATAACGGCGTATTAAAGTGTTGTAAATTGACAAGTTGATTTAATCTCTTTGCATCAGCGGGATTCAAGCATTTTTTCTCATTAAAATCCGTTTTACATGTACCTAGTTCCAGAACTTTCGACGTTGAAGCCGAAGGGTTGGTCAGAAAACTTGAACTTTGATTAATTGGTTGGTCTGAATCAACTTAAATGCTGGATCCGTTACTATCAGGCATACAATTTTGATGCATTATAAAATTAGTAAGGAAACTGACCTGGTTGTATAATGCGTCGATCCTCGGATCGACCGTTACCTGCGGATCCAGCCTTCGCTTCTTCCGCGGAGGGTCCTCGCCTTCTTCCTCGTTACTGGAACAACTCGAGCTTGAATTTTCCTCATCTTCTCGGCACGAATCCTTTTCTTCCGGTGTTCTGGAATAATTATGGTCATTAGTATTCTGATCGGAATTGCGATCCATTGTTCCGAAAAGGTTTTAGCCGGTAAAGGGTGTTCAATTAGTATATGTAACACCGCGTGGCAAGATTTTTGCTTTAAATATTTTCCGTAAATTTATTTATTGAAATCAGTAGACTAGTCACTACGATTTTAGTTTATTTTACTATTAACGGATACAAAGTTTTTAAATTTTAATGGATTTAATAGATTTTTGTGGATTTCGACCACTCGCGACGAAAGTACACAACGCTATGAACTTCAGACTTCTTGCTAGAAGATGGCGTCGGTTCCGGCGCCCTTGCTGGCGCCACACAGTGGCTGACAGGCGAACTAAAATGTCTGTGGTACAACAGATGATATAGACGACCACAGATTACAAGATAAGTATACGACTGCTTCTTCACAGCAATGCTGTATGTTTTCCGGAAGGCACATCAATAATACACTATTTCTATACGCTTTGTCAGAGATAATAAAAGGCCATACCAAGAAGTTTCTTATTCTCTATGGCAGAAATCCAACAAATTTAAAAATTGTCTACTTGGTTTGACGTTCTGTGATATCAAAGGCCTCTTAAATTTATATGGTTTATACTGTAAAATTATTCGCGTAATAATTGAGTTATCTCGTATGACTTACTAACTTGATTGTATTACCTTTTTTGATTAAATCCAGAAAACAGCTGGTAAAATGTTCCTCCACACTTTCTCAGCGAACAATAAAATTAATATTCTGAACCTGTTTGGAGTCTTTTAAGTTAGATGGCTATGCGATAAGAATTCTGCGACTTCATTAAATCCTTTTTTGGTATTTTTGTGTCACTTCACTTTCGACTTTTACTTGAATCATCTGACCGTAGCAAGGCATAATAATGAGTTTATTGATAGGCTAGCAATGATATAACTAATAGTGGCTCTCTGAGCTGTAGACCTCGCGAGTCTGCCCTTGCATAGCTTACAATTGATTAAGGTTCACTGCGCATGCTAATCGGAGAATTGGTCAAGAAATACAAAAATCTAGATATGTAATTTAATATAAAATATTCTTAGACTTATGTCCAAGAAAATCAATAAAATGAGGGCCCCAGCGAAGGCTAGTTGTATCAGAAATAGGTAGGTAAGTAGTAAATATACAATAGTTTTACATAGGTAATATGGTAATGTGTTTGTCTCGAATTAAAATACTGGCTACAGAAACATGGAAAAAAAATAAGTGATTACACCGATGCGCTAGCAATAGTATAACTATAATCACTAAAGGGAATATTCACCTGATGCCTAGCTAACACCGTTAACACGCTGACATATGATAAAATACCATCACTATCAGACTGCCTAGGAGTGAAAGAGAGGCAGCGATTGTCAAATCGCGATCAATTTTGAAGCGCTCGTAGCGAAGTTTGCTTAGTTGTTCTTAACCGATCAGCAAAGTTAAGCAACGTTCAACGCGGTCATGAGTTCGATGGGTGACCGCTAGCAACATTACTACTGAGCGTGAACGTGCTTCGGAGGGCACGTTGGTCCCGGTTTTTGTGTTAGGTTAGGATGGCAGTCGTTAAAGCATGGTGGTGATCATTTTTCGAATGCCCACCTGGATAGCTACCATCCTTAAGTAAAAAATCTGTCGCCAAGCACCTAACGTTGTGTTCCGGCAGCTGTCCTTGAGAGCCAGTGAAATTACAGGAACCCTAAGACTTTACAAATAACACATTACAAATTACAGGCTAGCCAGGCGGGCATTCGCAAAAAGCCCTTCCACCATGCGGTGAAGCTCAATCCCGCGGCGGAATTCGAACCATGAACCTGCTACACGGCAGTCCATAGTCAATGCCACTGACCCATCACTGCTTCACAAATATGTATCTCTTATGTAGTTCTAGTATCTCTTGATAAGGTTTACATTTTAATGAGACGAATAACTTAGCATTGGATGGATTCACCGTGTGGGTGCCGAGTCCATAGCGTTGCAGAGGAAGAGGCTAGAGGGGCCTGGGACTTGCAATCCAGGAATAGGCTCCCCTTGTATTTTTAACATACGTAAATAATTAGGATATTTACGTAACGGCCTTGATTTAAAAGTCAATTTTTCAATTTGATTCTATCAAGAAAAGTTTAAAGTTACGTGTTTTGGAATTAACTTGGCCCTCGAGAATATGATCAAGTTGGCCATTACGCAATTTTTCTAACAAAAAATTATACCAAAAAATGGAACCGACTTCAACACCCAAAAGTGTGAAATAACTTCTTGTCGGTACCTTGACAGTTAAAAAGTACCTATTATCACAATATTGTGCGCGTTTGACTTGGTGAACTGATTTTGATAATTCTTTTTTGTTTGAAAGCTGATGCTTGTCGTTTGGTCCCATTTAAATTACATCAAAATCGTTCAAGCAGGTTTTGTGTTACACTCCAATAACTGAAAAATATTAACATTTCTTGATGATATAGTTGTTAACAATGAATGGCAATCAATCCAGTAAGTAGCAAGGGTCACTAAAAAGAATGAAAAAAAAAATGTTTAACCAAAAAATGGAACCGACTTCAACACTCAAAAGTTATTTCACACTTAGAGTGTTGAAGTTGGTTCCATTTTTAGGGTTCCGTACCCAAAGGGTAAACACGGGACCCTATTACTGAGACTTCGCAATCCGTCCTTCCGTCTGTCACCAGGCTGTATCATATAGAACGATGATAGCTAGACAGTTGAAATTTTCACAGATGATGTATTTCTGTTGCCGCTATAACAACAAATACAAAAAGTTGTCCAAGTGCGACTCGGACTCGCGCACGTTACAACAAAAAAAGGTTAAAATATGAAGTCTAATGTTGTATAGCTAATGGTACGGAACCCTTCGTGCGCGAGTCCGACTCGCACTTGGCCGTTTTTTTTTTATAACACACTCATCGCTTATCTTGACCTCAGTGAAAACCTTTAGAATGTAGAAAAATAACATCTACGGCCATAGATAGTACTTTAGAAGTCAACGAATGCTCAAGTGTGAGTAGAGGCCACTTCAAGTTTGAGCAAATAGACCGGAGTGATGTACATACATACCTACGTATACATATATAGCTTCCATAGTAACTATTACTTGAACTACGTACGATAGAACTGACTGTTTAAATTTTAAAGGTCGATTTACGTTAGACCGTGCCGGGCTAATTACAAGATTTGTTACAAGCTGTGTGATTGTTAGTTCGATTGATCGAACAGCTTGGAAAGGATTAAACGCGAACTGGAAATGTGAATCTCAGAATAATTATATAATTAATGCGAATGTATTGGTGCATGTGTGTGTGTTTTGGTTATAATTTACCGTTGGAACGGCTGAATGCATTGATGAAAGTTTCACAATGAACATTTAATTACTATAAATGATTTAATGGCTTCCGGTAGAAGCCGAAACATTGTAGATATAGCGATATCGACTCATAGTAAGTCGTTTCACGCTCAAACACCCGTGTTTTCATATATAAAATGTAAATATGAGCGTAAGTTTTTATATTCAAATTCAAATTCATTTATTGTATTAGAATGTATGTTGTTCAAAGTTCTTATAGTAATGAAAAGTGTGCCGTATACAATCTACCTCATGAAGAAGTGTGCAACATTGGTTAAATATTTACCTACTCTAAATTATATCCCGATTTGATTACTTTATAATATTCATTTCATACATATTTCATTAATAAGATTAGTCTCAAAATAAGATTAAGATAGAAATGCTCAATAAATATAGATTAACGTAAATTAAATATCACAAAATATTCCAATTGAAAAATGATTAGATTAAATACAATAAATAATAACAATTAATTACAAATAACGTCATATTTTTACTAGTTTTATTTATATCACATACAATTGCTAAGCAACCAAGATTTAATTTTTTGTCTAAATTTAGTCTTATTTAGTATTTTTATTTCTTTTGGTAGTTTATTATAAATTTTTATTGTCATAACAAAGGCATTTTTTTAGGCAACTGTAACATATAACTTGGATTGGAAGATATAGTCTGTTTAGGTGTTTTGTTTGCTTTTCTATGACATCCGAATGTCTAAAAAACATAATATATCTGGATGATCTTGTTCAAATTTACCAACTTCCATGATGTACTGTGACGGGTAGGCGCCACAAAGAAGTAAAACTACTATAGTTATATGTATAAGAAAAAATATAATTAATAAAAAACAGTCTTTAGGCAGAGCACGGGGTTCACACACACTGAATAAGTCCAAGTCGCTTTAGAAAACTACTATCCTGGCTAGAAGTTGGAATTCCAGGGTAGGGTCACCCGTGACCTCCACTTGTCAGCGGTCCTGCCAGTGTGACGCACACATTCGGATGACTCCTCCGGTTGTTGCCTGCTCTGGGCAGGGTAGTATAACAGGTATTAAAACCCTGTAATATAAATTCCGGTGATTTATGAGCTGTCCAGATTTCACATCCTGACTGCAACATCCAACAACAGCGTCATAGCATAGCGCAGGCATAGTAGTGTGAAGCAGTGATCAGATGAGGCAGTCCAGGCGATGTTTACATGAATGATTTATTCAGATGATAAAATGATATTATAGTAGAAGAATACGGAAATAGATACATTCAATAGTTTTACAAGTAAGACAGTTGACATGGGATAATTAAATAGTTTTGGTATGATAATCATGACAATACGCAGCATGGGTGATACCTACAGCTAAGCATTGATGGTTATATTAATATAGAATACACATTAAAAATGTTATTTTACAGTTTACACTAACATTACAAATAATTAGTATTTATTTATCATGATGAGGGTAATTATAAATTCCGTATTCTGATCTAAATAAAGTGTAAAGTAACAGTATTACAACACTTACCCAGTATGGGGTTTAATACACTTATAACACTATGATATAGCTGAGAAACAATAACTTGGATTCAACTCCACTTTGAGCTAATGTTTACTTAGGGATTTACTGTATAATCGTACTTAGTTTCCGAGCGGTAGCTAGCGTAGACTGCCGAAAGGAATGCGATCGCCGTATGAGTCCGTGCCGTATGAGGTGAGGGGAAGTCGGTGAACCGGTCGGAGCTAGTTACGGTCTCGCGTATACCTTTTGTTATCTCTTAGCAATTTAAAAAGTATTCATAATTTATAGAAACTAGGATGTTACAGTACATACAAGGTAATGGAAGGATATTGAACTGTTTGAATATAGGCCGACAGCTATCGGTAGACCAGGCTCCGAAAATTGCCCGGACACATTTTTTGTACGATAAATGCTCTACCAATAATAATAATTATATTGCGAATTGCACGGGCACACTTTTTTCTCCGGTTCCTTATCCGAACTGTGACTGCATGGTTTTGGAAAGAGTTTCATTTGTTAATTATTTAGGGCTGCACATCGACGTCATCGACAACATTTTAAATTGGCAAAAACACATTGATATTCTCTGTGGCCGAGTTCGGAAACTAATGTTTACTTTTAAAAAACTCAGATCCTCCACTGACTAACACACGCTAAGGACTGTAAATTTTTCTCTGGCACAGTCTATATTGACATACAGCATATGTGTTTGGGGTGGCACTTACATAACTTCTATGCTCAGAGTAGCTTTCTACTCTGAGCATAGAGTAGAAAGCTACTCTGAGCTTTCTACTCTATGATCTACGTTAGATCATAGAGTAGAAAGCTCTATGATCTAACGTAGATCATAGTGACGTCACGTCGGGTTACCAGGAAGAAAAAGAAAAAAAAAAATTCTTCCGGTTTGGCTGCGTGGCGTTGTGACGTCACGTCGGGTTACCAGGAAAATTAGGCGGAATTGTCACTAGATATATTTTTGTATTTTTTAAGTGTTTTATTAAAATATTAATTTGATGTTTTCTTAAAATATTTAAAAAATATTTATTATTATTAAATATTCTTTTATTGACATACATTGATTACAGTACATACAATGAACCCATAGGTTCCCGAACTAGTGTTTAACTGTGTTTCAGGAATCAGTGGCTCCAATTTTTAACTTCTGGTCAATTTACATTTTATCTATATTATTATGTACCACAGCGTGATGCATGGCTCTCGCTCGAACTAGTGAAATTGTGACGTGAATAACGAAGCTCGCATGCTTGGACGCCACGTGCCGTGTCCCTGACATGGGCTGATGTGAATAATCTTTAAAGGGAGCAATGCACTTTTTTGTGTACTTTTCTATGCTGTAAGTAATGTGTAATGGTGTGCGGAAAAGTGCGCCATTTATTTTTAATGTTAGGTACATTATGGTTGGTTTACCCTATCTCATATATTACATTCTTAAATGCTACGACTATTATATATTGCAAGACTAACTTATATTTAAAGCATTTTTGTGAAAAACTTAGTGTTATTTGAGATAAAATTTCTTTAAAGGGGTTAAAAAGTTGCCATAATCCCCATGCTTGACGTCTTGGAGATCGCAGTACAAGTTGTCAGTTCTTCAGAAGGCGCTGCTTCCCACCTTCTGGTATTTTCCCTTAGTCGCTTACGACACCCACGGGAAGAAATGTGGGGGTTATATTCTAACGCGGCACCCCACGGTGCAGTCTATAGTTATAGTAAATCGTATTATTTTGTTTATAATTATTATATTATTATGTAGCAACCTTGTGACTGTGTGTAGGGTACCTGAAAAGATTTTTCCGTAATTAAAAAAACTAATTTTCACATGAATTTATTTTCAAAAATTCGCCCTCGCTATTTAAATATTAGATAGGTACGTAGTTGTGTTTCACTCACTGGCATGCGAAACGAGGTCCTACGCCCTCAGTCTGTAATTTTTAACCGACTTCCAAAAATGGAGGAGGTTCTCAATTTATATATTTTTTTATGTTTGTTACCTCACAACTTTTGACATGTTGAACCGATTTTGATATTTCTTTTTTCGTTTGAAAGCTGATGCTTGTCATTTGGTCTCATTTAAATTTCATCAAAATCGGTCAAGCAGTTTTTGAGTTACACTCCAATAACTGAAAAATATTTTCCTATCTTGATGATACAGTCGTTGACAATGAATGACAATCGATCCCGTAAGTAGCAAGGTTCATTAAAATGAGTGAAAATTTTTCTAATCAAAAATGGAACGGTCTTTAACACCCAAAAGTGTGAGATAACTTGTTGAATATTGTGATTATAGGTACTTTTGAACTATCGTGGTACCAACTTCAACAAGTTATTTCACACTTTTGGGTGTTAAAGTCGGTTTCATTTTTTGGTTAAAAATTTTTACAAAGACCAATTTGTCTTAATGGAAATTAATTAAAATACTAGATTTTCAACGCGACTGTACCTGTATACTTAATTGAAGGTACAAGGTACAAGTGCAATCAACACACAAGCGTCAAGTTAACGCTAACTAACTGAAGATTGAGGTAAATTTGTGTCAGTTACAGTTATCTGTTTACCTTTTAACTGACCTCCCAATTTGGTCGGATTCAACTTTTAACCAACCAAATTCGAAGGAATACCGCTACATGCAGTGTTAAGGAGAGAACGATAAACAAACATTTATGCTAATAATTTGCATAGTGGTAGGGCATTTTGCGAATGCCCGCCTGGCTAACTACCACCCTCAAGTAGAACATCTGTCGCCAAACACCCAACGGTGTGTTCCGTCAGCTGTACTTAGATATTAATTCTGAGTAAGCCAGAACAACATCTTCAACCACATCACCACTTACCATCAGGTAAGATAGTGGTCTAAGGCTATCTATACGTTGTGTAAAAAGATGTGGTGATATGTGATATCAACAACAGCTAGCGCATGACAACAGTAGACGGCACGACGCATAAACATGGCGGTGCACCTAAGCACAGAACTGCCTAAAGCAGTGATGGCTCAGTGGCATTGGCTATGGACTGCCGCGCAGCAAGTCCATGGTTCGAATCCCGCCACGGTCTTCAGCTTCACCGCGTGGTGGAAGGGAATTTTCGAATGCCCGCCTGGCGAACGACCACCCTCAAGTAGAAAATCTGTCGCCAAACACCTAACGGTGTGTTCCGGCAGCATTCCTTGAGAGCCAGTGAAATTACAGGCACATGATACTTTACAACATAGTATCACGGTGACGGGCGCAGTGCAATTCGTGATTTGTGACGAAATGTAAGGTTAGTCCGCTTAACATCAGGAGGGCCTCAAGCTTGTTCCGTCACAATAACAAAAAAAAACACACATTGATCAATCTCAAATTGACTATTCTGCTAGCTGCTCGGCTAAATCCATCTAAACTTTACTGAAAAGATGCTAAAATCATGCTAGAATGCTCTTATCACAAGCATACCTACAAATTTCAGGAGGTATACATTTTACTTAGCAGTAGGTACCTACTTATATAATAAAAAGAAATGTACGAAAAGAACCGATTATATTTCTGAAAAAAAAATGAGCAACAAATTGTAAATATGTTTGTAAATAGAATGTGCTTTCTAGGCATTATACTGACTAAAAGACATTTATTGACTTTTTTTTTGTTAGGGTAAGACAATTCTTGACGAACTGATAGCCGATATCATTCATTGCAGAATCACAGGCAGTCCCAATGCTCCAGCCAGCACGGTAATATTATCTATAAGTACAGTATTTTAACTCAGCCCTGTCCGTAAACATGCTATAGGGCTACCCGCGTCTAAAATTTTAATTACATTTGCCTACTTTGTGTTTTATGATTTTTAGCTTTATGATTGTAAATATACTTTTTTTATATAAACAAAATACTTTGTGAATTGAATGGGAAGTGTTCGAAAAATGCGTTATTTTTTATTGGTAGATTTTAAAAAAATGTTTATGTTTGAATAGGTAACAAATCGGTCCTATAAATTTGCTTTATTGGTATGTATATGTTGTTATAGCAGCAGCAGAAATACTTAACAACCATCTACTAAATATAGTAAATACATACATTAGTATTCATACATACAGTACTAAAAAAACTAAGTAGGTATTATTAATAATAAAATGCCTCCCTCCCTCATTACTTTGAATATACAGTATACAAACTAACAAAACAAAACACACATGCCCACAGGTTTTAACACAAGCGTACCTACCGTATCATGATGCATGAACCGCCTATAATTACCTATTTCACTCGTGTCAATCACTTTCCTTTACTCTATTCACTTTTTTTATTAATCCAGATATCTTTTTTGCGGCAGATAAAATGAAATACTTCTCCATTAAACAGACACACATTATGTACCTAAATACTAGTAAGTAGTATTATTATATGTTATTTAGTTAGTAAAATTATTTTATAGTCTTACATTTCAGAGTTTCCATGTAATATAAAAAAGTTATCTCTGGTTTGACGAATTCATGCAACCAAAAACAGTACCATATATCCTACTCGTCATATAAAATATGTACTTGAACTTGTGAAAAAATCGCGCGGTTATTGTTAAAAAACTAACACACCGTCCGTTCGTCACTGCGATGCGGCGCATTCGCGACTGTTTGCATGCCGAGCGCATGCCGAGATCGGAGCGCGTAGGTATAGCTTGCGCTTCGTACGTTTGTATGAAGTTGAAATACTGTATAGATAATATTGCCGTGGCTCCAGCACAGTTTGCAGATTGCGCAGTATATTGCCACATGAATAAAGTACCATTATACATTCATGAGGCATTGCCCCGCTAAATTGCATTGCTTATTCGTTGAGCCAAATAGGTGCCAGCATTTGGACCACACGTCGCATCGACAAAGCGCTCTAATAAGTTTTGAAATACGATGAGCTCCCAGACCCAACGGTTCTACACCAAACGGCTCAAATATATAGCCACTACCGAGGTTAGCATACTTGCGCCGCTTGAGCCACACCGCCGAAGTAGCCGCAGCGCCAGCCCTCACGTTGGTTTCAGAAAGATGTGACAGCGCTAAAGTGTCTACGCAAGTAGCGTCCCACACTAAGGGCCGTCCTAACTTCCACGGAACCAGAGTCATGCCGTCAGGTCTTTTACCATCGTCACGCATCAGACCATTCGGTTCGAGAATAGCTGCAACATTGGCGCTGGTAAAGGCTCGGGGAATGATATTGTTAAGGCTGGCGGGCAATTCAACCAGCACTTCGAGTACAGGAGAGGCCATGGTGACCATATACTGGTCGCCATGGTTCCAAGTTTTTTTTTAGTACATTAAGGTGGCATACGGTCTGCCTGATGGTAAGCAGTTACCGTTGCCTACTCCACCGGGAAAATAACAGCGGGGAGCTCATTCCACAATCGGAGCGTCCGCGGAAGAAAAGTCCTTTGAGCCCGCACAGACTCCCCGTCGATGGCGAGAGTTGCGATGGTGGATGGTAGCTGTGGGCATCAATAATTTTTAAACAAGTAATTTTTTGGGTAACCTAAAACTTGTCTTATTTCAATTCAAGAAATCGTAAAAAACGAGCCGCATGTCTAAGTTTTAAATTAATCAGGTATGTCCTACATTTACTTTCTGCGTTTAATTCAAAATGTTTAAAAAAAAATGTCCACCCGTGCGGTCGGACGGGCCGGGACGAAGCCGGGACTGGCCGCTGGTAGTTTTATATGTATTTGAAAGAATATTTAATTCAACGTGTCATCACTGATATTGGTGATCTGCGGATCGACACGTATTCAAAAACTGTACTATCGCTAGTACTAGTGTGTTTATACCTATTAGTTCAAAATGTTTAGTAATATGCTCGAGCAATATAATAGTTCATTCAAATAACGCTTGCGCGAGCTAACTTTTCTGGTGCCGCCATCTGTTTATACAGGTTGTACCCTTAAGCAAAAGTCTTAGCAGGGGGCGCTGTCAATGGGCTGGGTCAATGGGCAGATCACTTCCCGAAGCGCGTTCCTGCAAGGTCTTGGCCAAATATTGGTTGAGCTAGATTAAATCGATGCTCCTGGAATGGAACAACCTTTAACAGCTATGACAAAATTTTCATCATGATTTGGAAATCTGGCTCATTAGGTAGTTAAACAATAAAAATTTAGTTATCACTAATATTGACTTAGCTTGTACACGATTTATTGTTTATTGTAAAAATTTTCACATTTGACAGCTAGCAAAGATTTGGCTGATTCAAAAGGTAGTAAAATGTTGGCTAGGCAGAGCATAATTAGCTCTGACAGCTCGCCCGGAACGGGTAAGATCAAACCTTGTCAGGATCATTTAAGCTCGATTGGAATGCTGGAACGGCGTGTAACCGCGTTTAGACCACAAAAATTGTATTGGCTGAAGGCTTGCAGGAACGCACCCACATACAAACGCAGTTTCATCGTGAAGATCGTGTTAAAAAAGTTTGACTTACCTAAGCTCAATTATTTTCCTAAATTAACCGAGGTATTTGTAAAATAAAATTTGTTACTTTTCCATTTTATTATTTGAGAACAATAGCATCTAGCGGATAAAGGCAGTACTAGAAGGACACACTAGATTTTTTTTATTTTCAAAAGTTCTACCTGTTGGCGGTTAGTAGAACTATAATGAAAAGACGCTGGATATTGGGCGAAGAAGTAGAAACAAAAACTTACAGAGTGCGCAGTTCTCAAATAATGATATTGCCATCTATAGGCTTTCTTAGGTAAAAATGTATTGAGATGTTGTTTTCGTAAAACTGCCTACATCATGCATTCATCCAGAGGCACGACCACAGTAACAGCACATATTTATTCATGTGTTAACACAAAGATTACGAAAGATACGTTTATTCGTATTAACGTTTGTAAACGACGACACCCGTGCCGTCAATTGATATATGTACTTGTATAGATTATGTTCCGAATGCGCCAGAGTGCGACATAAAAACGGACATTCTATGAGAGCAACAGGGATAGCGCGCAACGATGTCGTAACAAGATTATTATAACATTTTGCATTAAAACAAAATTGTTATTAGGTGTTGGAAGATAAACACAGCGTCGCGTCGGTATGAAGATGCATTTGGTACTATTACCTGAATTCTTTTTCGCCTTTATAGGTCTAAATATGACCTGTATACTGTTCGTTACCCAGCTTGATGTTATCTGTGCACTTCATTTGTCAAGGGTTTTGAAGTTTTATGTCATATCATAGTCTTCACCACGTGTTTATCTTCCAACACATAATAACAATTTTGTTTTAATGCAAAATGTTATATTATGTGTCTCCAATAAACACAGAGTCGGTATGAAGACCTGTTTGTTATCTGCTGGTGACGAACACAAACGCTTCTGTTGAAAATAATTTTCCTTTATCAACTTCCTCTGCAAAAAATCAAATCCTTTATCAACGCAAAATAATTAACAGGTAAGCACATAAAAATAAAAGCTATTTTTTTTTTGGGGCTAAGCAATGACAAGGAAATTAAAAAAATAAAAACTCATTGTCCTCTGAAGGATTACAAGTACCTACTGAATACTAATAGGAATTGAATAGGAATTAGTTACCTATTAAAGTTTGCTATTCCCTATTGCATATGAACATCTGCTCCGAGCAATGTCATATGATATGCAATAGCTTAAACCATACTGGAATCATTATTATTTCCAATAGTTACTTGGGTTAAATTTGTGACGATAATAACTAAGAATTTAGGCCTACACCTAAAATTAAGTAGTTTATCATGTAAAAGCATGTCCCTCACCCATGTGAGCTTAAGTTCAGTAAACTGCTAATCTAAGCAGATTAGCATAAAAACATTGTGTATGTAGGTATATAAGAGGTCAAGTTCCCATTACTGGCCCGTCATTTATCACCCATTACTGAAAGTAGGTAACGACCCAAGTTTGCCTGAAGTTCTTAATATGTATAGAAAATAATTTTCAGTAACTTATTTCAGAATTGGTATCATACACTGTTGACACTGTTTTGTAGGCCCCAACAATTTGTTGAATTGGTTTGTTCCATGGGAGGCAGATGTCATTAATGTATTGATATCTATGCAACAAGCAATAATATCTGGTTGATGATGACTAACTGTTTTACAATGTATCAACCCTGCCAAGCCTTGTGTCTGATATTACCAACTACATCCTGTTGTGGTTGTGCACTTGTTGGTATCCTTAACATATTTGTCCCAATACATAAATAGGACATTATTATGTAGTAGCAACTGTACCCTTCCGTAGGGTCATTAGACTAATAGAGTGTATCGTCATATCAGTTTTAATAGCTTGCATATTAAATTAAGAAGAACATTGTTCTAAACATACATGTGTCGTGTTCTTATAGGAGCAACTGAATCCTTCTGTAAGATAATAGGCTGATAGGGAAGTTGCCCTGTCAACTTCAACAGTTTGCATTATAGATTTAAATATACCGTGTCCATTCAGCAACATGAACATTCAATTTGTGCTAATCATGATTAGCTTGGAGCAACTGTACCCTTCCGAAAGGTAATTGGCTGATGGGGGGAAATCACCCCGCCAGTCTCAACAGTGCATGTTAAAATTAAGTGGAATATTGTAGCTGTGTCAAAATTATATATATACTTATCATGGTTAAGTTGGAGCAACTGTACCCTTTCGAAGGGTAATGGGCTGATGGGGGAATCGCCCCATCTTCAGCATCAGCTTGCATGTTAAATGAAATGGAATTTTGTGCCAGTTACAAAAACATTACTTATCCTGATCATCTTGAAACAACTGCACCCTTCCATAAGTAGTAGGCTGCTAAGGAGAATCATCCAAAGCCATCAAAGCCTCAATAGTTTGCATATTAAACTACTCCAATCCAAAGTCCAATTTCAAGGGTCTCTTTTTCCTTGATATGTTATATTTGGCAGTCAATGTTCACATAGAATGTGTATGTCAAATGGGCATTCAACTCCTTTTCCTGGGTAAAGCTCTTTAATCCAAGCGGATTGTAAACAATAACAACAACAGAATTCCACTCATAATTGACGACATCGGGTTCCGTGTGACACGCAGCAGTTAATTACTATGACCATAACACGGAAAGATGCACAACTAATTTGTTGTATGATTTTATCATAGAACGGTAGTTGTACCCTTCTGCAGGGTAATGTGCTATATAAACTGTAGTCAGGTTTATAAGCATCAACAACTTGCATTTGTATGTAGTACAAATAATATTTAAGAGTACTACTTGTACTCCTATGGTCCTTGATTGGCAACTGTACCCTCCCGAAGGGCTGTAAGAAGGCATCTGAATATGATAGTACAGATAATATTTTACAGTAATACATGTACTTCTACAAGAAGTGATTGGCCACTATACCCTCCTGGAGAGCTGTAAGAAGGAATCTGAATAGGGAAGTACAGATAATATTTTAGAGTACTACATGTACTCCTATAGTCATTAATTGTTAACTATGCCCTTCCGAAGGGCTGTAAGAAGATGACAGAACAGTGCCCCAAACTTGTATGTAATGAGGTAGTGTTCATTATATTTATCCCATAGTAGTTGTTAGGCGGCCTGTTTTCTGCACCCATGCTGTCTATATATTGCACATTATTGTAATTGTGATTATCATGTGCATTAACAACTGGTATCTCTACTCTCTCAAATAATAATGTTTTATATGAGAAAAAAATCCCATCTGTATTATATAATACACAGAGAAGTAGATGCTTTGACCCTCCAAATAAGGGTAATAAGCTGATGAGAAAATATTTCTTTAATGTGTGGATGACTTGTGTTGTAAATGGTTTAACAATATAATATCATAGCACTATCTGAGGTGTTCTGCTGCTAAAATAGCTCATATCAACACAGTGTTGACCTACAAGCTGCAGGTTTAAAATTCTTTTTGATAATAAATATTTGCGAATGTTATAATTGAATATTGAGATTATGCATCTATGCATATGGTGATATTGTGGTGAGGTGTAGCATGACAATTCATAGTATGCATTCAAATTTTAGAAAAGTCTCTTCAGCAACTCTATAGCATCTACCACGAAAGTCTGAATTATCATCTGATGCATTCTAAAGCCAACCTTATGCTACGGTTAGTTTATAGATATAAACTTATGCCGTCTTATTACAAAACGTAGACCAACTGTGGTCTAACGAAAGTACTGGTTTAGAACCATCGTTTAAGTCAAATCCTTATTACAAAACCTAGTTTATCGTTGATTCGAGAATCATCTATGGTCTAAAGTTAGTCTTCCGATGACCCTAGTTTAACTATGGTACTAACCTCAAAAATAGCTATCAAGTTCGCCATTTTAAAATTATCTTGATCTTTGTTACAAATTATATCTCTAATTTTTCGTTTTTTTTTAAAGAAAAATGGATTTTGACAACTAAGATTACATGGATTTAGACGATTTGGAGTTATTAGAGGCTACCCGGCAACCTATAGCTTAGACATCGCATGAACCCTTTCGACCTAACAGAACTGGAACAGTAATTCTAAATCTATATTGCGTAATACACGGAACGTCGTGAACGAAGGGAGTCATAGAGAATGAACTTTTTTCGTATTTAATCTATGATCAATATATAAACCATGGACTAACTGGTCTTCGATAGGTCTGCGTTTTGTAATAAAGTCAAGCACTAACTGCTTAGTACCGCAACAAACTCGGTCTAGGTTTAAACCCTGATTTAGTCTGTGTTTTGTAATAAGACGGATGATGTTTGCTTACGTACTAGGTAAGGGCATTTATGTGTTACCACCACCTATTCTCATTAAATGAAAGAAAGAAAATATGCCCTTCTAATTTTGTATAACAATAAATATCAAGTGCACTAAAAAAAAATGCTTATACTTAAAGTCTGCCCCAGACCAGGAAACTTCCCTCCCATAGTAGGAATGACTCAAAATAGTCGATAATAATAATAAAATTAATTATAACACTATGTTAGTGTTCCCCATACATGAACATTTTAGATGACCGGTTTACATAGCTTTTATCTCTGCCACAATGAGATCTTAATATGGCTTACCAAAGACAATGCTCTCTAGTTTGAGCTTTTGGACACTGGTTTAGTAGCAACAAATTCAAAGCTAGGTCTGTAGAGGTTATAAAGGATCTCCGCAATCCATTATCTTTATCACAAGCCTAGTTTGTACAATGTGTTAGCAACTAAAGTTCAATTTCCGCGCGAAATGTATTCAAGCAACTTATACTTACTAAGAGCAAGAAGCTCAATATTTATTCTCAGTTATTTGTAACTTAAAATGCACTGCTCTTCTTATTAATAAATACCTACTTTCAAAGGGTTGTTCATTTAACATGTGTTAAAGGTATGATATGGAGAACATGTTCAGTGAAAGCTTCAAGAAATTTACCCTAATGTGGGTTTGATGATTAATATACAGCTAAACAACCTTCTTGAAGTTAGAATGTCTTCTCTTTAACATGTTTGTACAGTAAAGCTTAAGAACTTCGGCTTTAAACCAGCTAGTTGCTAATTCTCTTGATCATCCTGTATGGCCAATCTGATGAGGCAGTCAGCCAAGGTATTAAAGGTATTTTAAGTGAAGCAGGTTAAAATTACAAGTATTTCTAGGTGACTATGTATATCCTTGTACTTATGTCAATATATTAGTGATCAGTTAATGATGCTCCAAATACACTTGCAATCATTTTCTACTAATATTAAAACATTGTTCATGAAATACTGCAGTTTATATATGTATTTATAACATACATAAGACTGGACAGCTATATTTAAGCTTCCAATGTTTTGTTATATTGACTATGATAGATAAATTTTTTTTTTTTTTTTTTAATGCCTAATAGGTTAGCCTTTGACCACTATCTCACCTGATGGTAAGTGATGATGTGGTCGAAGATGTTGTACAGGCTAACCTAGAATTACTGGCTCTCAAGGACAGCTGCCGGAACACACCGTTAGGTGCTTGGCGACAGATTTTCAACTTGAGGGTGGTAGCTAGCCAGGCGGGCATTCGCAAAGTGCCCTACCACCATGCTGTAACGACTGCCATCCTAAGACAACAACCGGGACCGACGACTTAACGTGCCCTCCGAAGCACGGAAGCGCTCAGTAGTAATGTCACCAGCGGTCACCCATCCAACTCCTGACCGCGGCGGACGTTGCTTAACTTTATAATAATAATAATAATAAACCATTTATTTCAGGCAACTTAGCATTATAAATAACACAGGCCCATAAAATATATACCTTAACCTAACATATATAAAAGTTTATATTATGACATGTTATAATTTTAATTTAATGATCACGTCTTTTCTGCTGACGCGATGCGCGAGTCGTCCGGTATCCGACCGATTTTGCTGATCGATTCAGAATGGCTAAGCAAACTTCGCTACGAGCGCTTCAAACATACTTATAAGAATTGGTATATTATCTTAGTTTGCATACTTATTCGTATTCTTGATCATAGATCATGTCAGCATTGCCAGCAAACAGTGTTTTATTTATATGAACCTATTATATTCAACATGGTGTACCATGAAGATTAAGTTTTGTCAAAAACAAATAAAAGGAAAGCACACTATCGCCGAGATAGAAAGATGAGATGGATAAAATCCATAGCTGAACTTGATGTGTGTAGGTAACAAAATATAAGTTCAAACTTACGTATGATACCTACTTAAATTATCGAGAATAACTCAAAAAAAACCACTGTAGATCTTTTCAGATTATTGGAAAACACAGCACAGAATGTGCGTTATCCACACTATATACATTACCACCACACTTAATACGAACTTTTAGCATCTGTTACTTGTCGTACCTATATCGTTTATATTTCATTGAATTTCATTTTTATTGCAAAAATGCGTAAAGCCGCTATAAAAAATATCTAACACTATGATATGACATAAAACTTCAAAACCCTTGACAGATGAAGTGCACAGATAACATCAAGCTGGGTAACGAACAGTATACAGGTGATTTTTAGACCTATAAAGGCGAAATTCAGGTAATAGTATCAAATGCATCTTCATACCGACGCTGTGTTTATTGGAGACACATAATAGTGCATTTGTGTTTGCATTCATGATATTGTATGGATCTTTCAATGAAAGCTTTTCGTCATGTTTTCCTTTTTTAAATTGCCTATTTTGAAACTTTTCTTCAAACTGTCTTCTCTTGCTATGATTTCCAGATATATTGCAGCCTTTACTAGTGCTAGGATTTTGGTCAGTTTTGTTTATATAATTTAATTTCCTGTATCGTGTTTCCGGCGGTAAGACGGAGTTTTTATTCTCCTGTTAAGCTTGGTAAATCAATATTATGTCCTTCTGTTAACTCGTTTCCTATTTTACTGGATAAATCGGTATTCTCTTCTTCAGTTAATATGATTCTTATTTTCTTTAAAAATTCGGTATTTTGTTGTCCTGTTAACCCGTTTTCTGTGTCTTTCTATATACCTAAAAAGAAACTCCTTTTGACTTAACACTTTATTTCACAACGTTACCAACTATTTCGTCTTTATAAGTATTAATAATTATATAACACAACTATATCTTCCACGGTAATTTCTCCACGTCTGGAGCCAACGAGTGATCTTTACAGAATGATCTACAGTACCCGGCTTCGCTCGGTAGTTCGTTCCACCCCTACCCCAGTAACTTGTAGTGGTGGGAACGAGAACGGAATGGGAGGGGAGCACGATACCGGTGTTGCCACTTTATTAAAATCTATGGAAGTTTTAAATCAAGACAACCCCAGTGTTGCCACTTTATTAAAATCTATGGAAGTTTTAAAATCATGACATACCAAACGAGAAAACGTGTGTCCACACACACATTAGAATCCACACATTCCACACGCACAGAGCAGAAATCAAAGCGGAAAGTTGTAACTAGAGCGTCGTGATAGACTTTTACTATCAAGCGGCGACAGAAAACATGACACCTAAAATTTTGACCAAACACTACTAGAAAAAATATATGCTTAACGTATAGATCATATAATAGTATGTTCTATGGCTTAACTACATAAATTATATGATATAGCGATACATAAATTCGCTGCACGTCCGCGCGTCTTTTGCTTGCGGCTGCTTTATGAATCTTTTATTTTTGATTCAGTAAGTCAGCCCTAAGAAAGCGCATCAGTCATGTGATGGTCAATAGTGATTGCTACTATCATATCGCGCGCTGTACATAGCGAAAGTAACGCAAAGTCTAGCGCATTAGACACGTTTTTGCGTTTACTGATCTGAGAGTGGTAGCGATTAAATTTGTATGTATTTTTTCTCTTTGAAAGGACAGTGTTTATCTATTAGTAGGTAATCTGTGCCCTGGTCGTGATTAGTCAATATAAGAGAACTGAACTTACCATTTTTCTTTCGATCAACGATGCACCGTGGAACTCGAAATGAGATTCAATGACTGACTGAATTCTTAGCCCGGCAGCACTCTTCATGCCGCAATCGGTATCCTAATAGATTGTATTATAAATATGTATCATAATGTGCTGTAATTGCGTTAGATATGCTAAGGATGACTTATGGATTTGAAGTTTTCATTACTAATACAAAAACAGTATGTAACATAGCATTTTTATTGTATTCGAAAACAATTATTATATTGAATACTAGTCATAAACATTCTAGGTGGATATAAACTTCCTATGCTTATTAAGCCTTTGAAAACTAATCGAATAGTCCCAAAGATTAAGCTACTTATGCTTAGGATCTATGGTAGAAATGTAACAATGCGTTATTTCTCCTTAGAAAAATATGAATATATTGCACTTTAGGTAAACAAAATTTGGGTAATTGATTCAAATAGAACTCGTTCCGTAGATTCCGAATATGTATACAACTCAATTTCACAAAAATTGTCACATGGGTTGTTTATACTTAGTTAGCTTGGCAGAGTTAGTACTCATAAATAACATAATTACGAGAGAAAAAAATATATTTTAAACAACATAATATACTTTTTTGCCCTGTGGCAACACTAACTAATACATGTCGTGATGTTTTCTCCGTATTTTAATAATTATTTTATATAGAAAATAAGGCTAATTTGTTGTGTTTTCAAGTTAAAAGTGTTAATTAAAAGTAGCTTTATATAGTGAACAAAGCCTGTTGGTGACATATTCACTAAACAGTGAATAAAAATCATAGTGCGTCATCCTGCAGCAGCGGTTGGAAATTCAAACACCTTGGATTTACTGGGGAGTAATATGTCTAAAATCTATCTCTAAGTACACATTTAACACAATTCCACTAACACTCACTTGTGAGCTACGTTAATAATCACACATTGGCAGTGTACTGACTCTCTTTGCTTGACAAAATAGTGGAAGCAAAGTTGATGTTTTTCTTTTGTCTCAGACATATCACTACTATTTGACACCCAATCCTAGCTGCAACTCATTCTCAAAGTTATTTATTTGTAGTAGTCAAGTCTACAAAAATTACCTGTTATAAAAAACATATGTTATGGTACCTGAGTACCTATTACCTATTAGGTACTTACAATCATTCATTTGTCAGATAAAAGTTTCATACTTTTTCTCTCCCATCTGTTTCTAACCATTGTCTGTTCAACTAATTTCTCTGTGTTTCTACTGCTTAACATATTTCCTGTTTCTTTTTCCCTTTTATCTGTTGCATATATGAATGTAAACAAATAATAGATATGTTATGTAGGTTGTACTGGGTTGGAGTGTACCCTTGGGGGCGCAAAAAAAAAAAAAATTTTTTTTTCTCTTTAATGACCTTCTGGGAGGTCAACAAACGTCCTCGGTCAATGACCTTAACTTTGGGGTCATTGACCTTAGTAACCTTAATACAGGTCCGACACTTAGAAAAATTTTTCAACATTTTCGATGTATGGTTAACCTATGTTTTTTTTGATGCCAAGTGAAAGAGGCACCAATAGCTAGCATCTTTAGTTCGGGACGACCTCGTCTAGTCCCGCCGGTAGCCCACTTACAACCAAATAAGTTTGTCTTTATGTGCCTACCTAGAGAAGTATGCGACTGAGGTGGGGGTCGCCCTAACAAAATTAGTAGCTATGACTGTACTCTACCCAAAACTACGAAAAAAACCAGGGGTCAATTGGACATGAAATTTTCGTCAAAATTTTTCTAAGTCCCAAATCTCTCAAATCTAGTTAGTACAGCAGGTGTAGCGAAGGGGGCGCAGATTTTAACCCCAATTAACCTATGTTTTTTTTGATGCCAAGTGAAAGAGGCACCAATAGCTAGCATCTTTAGTTCGGGACGACGTCGTCTAGTCCCGCCGGTAGCCCACTTACAACCAAATAAGTTTGTCTTTATGTGCCTACCAAGGGAAGTATACGACTGAGGTGGGGGTCGCCCTAACAAAATTAGTAGCTACGAGTGCCCTCCGCCCAAAACTACGAAAAAAACCAGGGGTCCATTGGACATGAAATTTTCGTCAAAATTTTTCTAAGTCCCAAATCTCTCAAATCTAGTTAGTACAGCAGGTGTAGCGAAGGGGGCGCAGATTTTAACCCCAATTAACCTATGTTTTTTTTGATGCCAAGTGAAAGAGGCACCAATAGCTAGCATCTTTAGTTCGGGATGACCTCGTCTAGTCCCGCCGGTAGCCCACTTACAACCAAATAAGTTTGTCTTTATGTGCCTACCTAGAGAAGTATACGACTGAGGTGGGGGTCGCCCTAACAAAATTAGTGGCTATGACTGTATTCTACCCGAAACTACAAAAAAAACCAGGGGTCAATTGGACATGAAATTTTCGTCAAAATTTTTCTAAGTCCCAAATCTCTCAAATCTAGTTAGTACAGCAGCAGTAGCGAAGGGGGCGCAAGAAGGTAGATGTACCTAAGTATGTCAGGTTACTTGCACGTTATAGTTAAGCAACGTCCGCTGCAGTAATTACTTGGATGGGTGACCGCTACAGGCATTATTCAGTAGCAATGCCTCCAGCGGTCACTTTACTTGAGGGTCGTCTACGGTCCCGGTTGTTGTATTGGCTGGCAGTCGTTAAATTTTTTTTTGGGGGTAGGGCACCTCAAGTAGAAAATCTGTTTTAACCTTTTTTTTATTAGATTCTGACTGAACATGCGCCTCTTGGTCCACCTGATGTTAAGCAGTAACTTCTGCATATAACATGCATATCGTCACTCTACTTTTGACTTCATAAATAGTTGTTTTTCTTTACATGAGTAGCACCTATTTCTAATTGAGAGGTTACAACTGATTTAGATTTTGTGTTTTTTTTTCGGGATTTATATTCGAGTATTTACCTACATATTATGTATGTGCCTATACACAATTATGTACATTTATTTTAGAACCTATAGAATACAAAGGAGACGATCAGTGCAAGAGTCGTGTACGTATACATGCATACCCTTGAGCTGACCGCCTCTTTTGAAGTACAGTGTCCTTTTTATTCTGTGGTACAGTGATGTTAATCGCAAAAGCACCTTTCTATTTACCCTAAGCAGTTAGAGTGACCGTGCGATAGTGGTCGCATGAGAAACTGCAGGGGTCATGAGCAAAAGCTCGACACCTCAGCCAGCCCCGTTCGCGGAGCTGAAGAGATATATGGTGAAAAGCAACCACTTCAGCAAAAAAGGGAAGTTTCATTTAACCAAATCTCTACGAAATAATCATATGATTAATATTTAAATTTCAATTATACGCGCACCCTATAACGTATGGAATGTAAATTCTAAGTTAAAAATCTCTTTATGCGTTGCTAAGAGTGCAGCGGGCGGGCGGGGGTGCGGTAATGCGGCGGCGCGGCACGCTGCGGAGGGGGAGTGGTACTGCCGCTCGCGCTGTTTAGATAAGAACAATAACATTAGTTTCAAATAGGACCTTCGTAGTGCTCCATGTACCTATAGTAGATGTATTGTATAGGTATGGCAAGGAAGTACAGATAATATATACATAATTAAAAAATATACATCATAGGTCTTCGTAACTTTTGTAAAAATACATAGTATTTTTTATTAAGGTATAGCCTATCGGACCTGATGGTGAGTAGTTAGTATAGTTCATATGACCATTGCAAATTATCAAAATTGAAATCAGAATATGCAGTGAATACTCGACCAATTTTATTATACGAACATATCCAGTACAACGAAATGAAATTAAAACTATTTAGGTATTTATTGGGTTATATATAAACGATGTCTATAAGTATTTACATTACACACAATGCTTAGATAGATATTAATAATAGTCAATTAAACTAAACATTAAAGTATTTAATCACAAAAATTAGATACTCTAATATAAAAAAATGCCGTATCAATAATTAAGTAAGTAAGAAATTTAACAGGCGGGGAGACGGCTATAGTAGGTATACTGTGACGTGAAATACCTATCGCGCTTAGGCTGGCTGGCGCATAGCGGTATGGAGTTACAAAATGAGATACTAGAATTAAAAAAACGGTCAAATGCGTGTCGTGCCACGCACAATGTAGGGTTCCCTAGAAGCCCGTTATCATAATAGGTACCTACTTATAACGATTCTGTAGTTCTTTATTCTCCTCCACTTTCTTCCGGGTTAGTGGCATACGCACCCAATGTCAACTCCCCCCGTGTCAGTTGCCCACGATCTCAGTTCCCCCCGATAAATTTTGAGCGAATATTTTTTTGTGATTTGTACTGTCAGCAGCGAAAGTGTATATAAAGTTATTTAAAAAAAAATGAGGGCACACAAGTTTAGGTTGGTTAAGAGATTTTTGTCATAGATAAGCTTACTTTGTAAAACTTATAATAAGAACTTACTGTATATATTATGCAAGTATAAGAATAAATAAAGGATTATAAGAAAAGTAAAGGAAAGACTGATTTTCTACGATCATTTATTAATTTGAAAGTTTCATTGTAAATATCAACAACAATATTAACATTACAGCAGGCAAAAACAGCATTTACAAATCACTTAAAATTGTACAAAGTATATAAAATAAACAATATTAAACACTCAATAAAAGGAAATCAATAATCGAAAACATTTAAAATTACTAAAAGAAAAAACTAAAAGTTAGATACTATAAGGGGTTAAGTATGAAATTGCCGTTTTGTATTGAAAAATTGAAATTGTTTTTTTTTAATCAAACATTTTTATTTAATTAAAATACCACATACCATCACTATCTATAAATTGCTGCCATCTAATAAGAATGTCATCAATGCCTTTGCGATAGAACTCTGGTGATCTAGATTCGACAAACTGTGAAAACATTTTGTACTGCCTGGGAAGAAAACTTTTTATCACATAGAAAATTGACCGAATCATGAAAAAATACGGAGGGTGACGAATGGTTTCTAATCGCAATTCCTGTAGAGTTAAAACGGTTTCTCGTGCTGTATGAGGTCTCGCGTTATCATGAAGCAATAATGGTGAAGATCGATTTATGAGTCGGGGATGTTTCATTACTAGTTTTGCAATTATTGTTCGGAGTTCGGTACGGTAGACATCTGCCGTTATTGCTTGACCAGATCGGAGAAAGCTATAGTGAATAACACCATGCTGAGACCACAAAACAGTAACCATTGCCTTGGTAAGCTTTGCTTTAGGACACAGTTGCGGTTATATTTTTTATTTCTCTTACAATAAGGTTAATGCGATTATCCTGTTTTCATCTTTGATGTAATCAAACAATACAAGGGGATTACATTTTGCGGGGATTAATATATGAAGTGGTTCCTTAAAATTTGTTATTGAAACTTTCAAATCTTTGCTATGCTTTCTACATAATGTGTTTTTCATCCTTCTGAATGCTGGAATGTCCAAAGTACAACAATAATATTTTAATTTTGAAAAATTACAAAATACGCCTTTCAAAAATTATTTGCACTGATATATAGTTTTAGCATAATTCTGTTTTCACTTTCATCTGTGTTTCTGGATACCGACTATTGTTATCAGTAACCCAAATTTTATAATTTGTAAGAAATGCACTTTACTGAATGGTGATTTATAGTTAAACCCGTCAGAATTGAAAGATTACGAGAACAATAGAATTTCATTCATAGTACCCGCAGTCCCGTTTCCCCGATATAATACCTAGCTAGTATGCATACATTTTGAATTTTGAATCTTGCATTTTAATAACACAATTGTATGTGTTATTAATACGCAAGATATAAAAACCATTCGAAACAATTGACTAAATATAATTTTAGCAATTATAATATTGTAATAAATATATTATTATCAAGAGAAACTCTTTTTTGCTAACGGTATATTTAATATCTGGTAATTATTTCTTTCAATCAAATTTATCGGGGGGAACTGAGATCGTGGGCAACTGACACGGGGGGAGTTGACATTGGGTGCGTATGCCACTAACCCTTTCTTCCTGCTAAATTAAGAAATAAGAGTACGATTGCCGCCAAGTTATTATTTCAATTTTAATTCGAAAATTAAACAAAAATTGTTTGTGAATTCTATAGGTATATATACTCAAATGAAAACGTAACGATAGCGCGATTCAGAATCCGTTGGTACCTACATTGTAAGAATTTGAATGTCATTTAATTTATATGCTGTAGGATGTACCTACCTATAAATAATTATTCTATTATAATATAAAGCCCAGTATGCTGGCAGCATTGCCCCGTTGAATTGCAATGCTTATTCATTGAGCCAAATATATGTGCCAGCTATTGTTAAATGCTTTTATTGTAGGTAGTCGCTGTAGTGTTGTAAATAGTTCATAGTATTTTGTTTAATTAAGTCTGGCCATAAATAATGTAAAATTTTAAAACTTTTCAGCTTTAGAATTATTTAGAATTTGGAACGCGTTTATTACTATTATTAAAATTTTCTTTCGATTTCACGACATTTCATATACCTACTATTTCGTGTTCATTATCAAATAATAATATGAAATGAGGTGTTAAAGAAAATAGGATAGCAGTATTCGCTTTTTACAATGTAGGTAGGTATTGAGCCGTCGCGTCGGTCATATTCCAGACACTTCAAAAGCTATGGTATCAGCCGTATGTTCGTAGGTATATCGTAATATCAACAGATACATCAACACTTACCTACTCTGTCGAAGACCATAAAAAAATCAGGGCAGCCGCTTGCTGTTAGAACTACAAATTAATGCTGTTAAAGCTAGAATTGGTCGAAATCCCATAAGGAAGTAAAAATATTATGTAAGTATTAGTAAAAAAATCCAGGGTATCAGCTATTCCCATACCAAATTTAATCCAAATCCATCCAGCCGTTTAGGAGTGAAGAAGCAACAAACATACTCTTGTGATTTTTATTTGTATATATGGTAATAAACTATACTTAATAAAATTACTGTAGAGATTTTATTGAATAAATGATTTTGACTTTGACTTTAACTAAGTACGAAGTTCTAATTGAACTCAAACTTCTGAATTAAAAACGACCTATGTTATTATTATTACCCCTACCTACCGAGGTGATATTTAGATAAATAATAAGTACCTACCGATAATATTTACGAAGTGCATACAATAGTGCACAAGCGTGCCACAGCAGCCAAAGCGTGCCACGCCGCGCCCCGCGCGGCCCTCACCCCGCGCGGCCCAAGCCGCGACGCGACCGAGTCCGCACGCTTCGTAATAATAATAACATTATTTATGGGATCTATATTATTAAGGGCAAGACCGTCGCAAAATTCGCATGTTTACAAAACTATGATCTCAAAATGTATGTATATTCTCGCTAAGTTTTTCGTAAATGGTTATAAAAATATACCCATATTGTTTGTAGGTATATCGTTATTTTCCTAATATTGATTGTTAGTTTAGATACCTACCTTAGTTGAACTTTTACAATAAAGATTGATATCGTGCTTGTTTTATTCTTATATAAGTACATTTAAGAATAAAAAAAGAACTAACGACCGGTAAATAGGTTCCTACGTAGGTATGTGTGACGCCGCTGTATATAACAAATCAAATATACCTATACAATTAAGTATTATGCATGAATTACGATTTGTGACGACGGACGGACAGAGACAATGTCATATTGTCTCAAGCCACGTAACGTGCGTACGTCAAGCCTTGATTCAAGATGAATGTACCTATTTTGGCGGGGAGTAGGTACAGTACAGACGTTACGTCACGTGAGATTATATGATGATAGGCGTTATGTTAGGTATATAATTATATAACATATTTATCATACTATTGTCTATTATATATTTTCATTCGTAGGTAATAAAATATTTTCTTATTTTTTTATTATCTTTCGTTTTAAAATAACATCTATACATATCATTGTTATTGGTACCTAGTTGTAGTTCACACTAACGACATCATTATGAATATTTTTAACCAAAAATTGGAACCGACTTCAACACCCAAAAGTGTGAAATAACTTGTTCAAGTCGGTACCATGATAGTTCAAAAGTACCTATTCCTATTATTTTGGGTGTTGCAGTCGGTTCCAATTTTTGGTTAAGAAAAATACAATTGTGTGTTTTGCAAGACAAACACACATTTTTCAAAATTTTGTTTAGAGAAACCACAATTTTCGGTGAGTAATTTTACAAAATTAGACAGAGATGAGGAGGAAACTATTGAGTTCATACTAGAAATAAGTAGGTATCAACCATTGACCTCAATGTACGTAACGTATTATCTCGATGATATCAACCTATGCAGCGTTCATTTTTTTATCTTTCATTGAAGTCCCACTAGTTCCAGACTAACCTATTGGTGTATGAGAGTTGTCACTTGGCTTGGGTTCCTTACAGCGATGCAGGACATATATCTCGTAGCTATGAACTCCACTGCAAACCCGTTAAATAAAACTTGCCTATTAAAATTAAATCAGGTACATAATTCAATCAGATGATATTTTTCGGAACAGCGACAGCATTGTCTTTAAAACTTTTGAGCACTCATTGCTGCCGACGTATTAGCAATATGGATGACACACGCTTAGCAATCGTCAATGTATGGCGTGAGGCAAACATAATCCCGCCTCGTATATCGCGTCCAAAAGGTCGTAGGCGCAATGACATCGGCGGTGGTTACACGTTTTAGTCGAAACGTGCCGTTTATTTCATCGAACGTTATAAACGATATACCTATATAAAGCTATATCGTATAACAATACTAGCTTTCCAGCCGCGGCTCCGCCCACGTGTATGTCGGTTATCGCGCAAAACCATTAACCTCCGTATACGCAGTTGGATAAAAACTATTCCACGTCCTTCCCCGGGTCTTCAGCTATTTCCATACCAAATTTCATCCAAATCGGTTCTGTACTTTTAAAGTTTATTCGTTGCATATAAAAATACAAATCTTTCCTCTTTATAATATAAGTGTAGATGTAGCACTTGTAAACACAAATGTCACCATAAAGAAACCACTGCAATGTATTTATTTAATTCACAGGATTTATACAGTTTTAGCACAGAAATACGATTTTTTACCATAAAAACTCAATAAAATATCTACGTAGTCGCAGCAGTGTAAATAACTGCTTTTCAGATAGTTGCCGTAGATTTGTTTTATTTTATTCAGGTGACAGGAATTGACCACTTCTCCACATGGTAAGTGATGATGTGGTCGAAGATTTTGTTCAGAGTATCTTAGAATTACTGATTCTCAAGGATAGCTTTCGAAACACGCAGGTTACTTGGCGACAGATTTTCTGCTTCAAGGTGGCAGCTAGCCAGGCGGACATTCGCGAAATGCCCTACCACCATGCTACAACGACGCGAGGACCCGACATCCGAGGACAGCACAGCACTCGGGAGTGCTGTCCTCGGATGTCGGGACCGATCGAGACGGCTTCTATCAGGCATTAAAAAAAACTTAATATATCACACATTTTTGTAACCTCTCTTATTAGTTTGAAATAGGCGCTACTAATGTTACTATTATTAATTAATATTTTTGAAAAACAACTCTTATTTGCTTTCCTTATATATGAAGTGAAAAGTAGAGTGTTTAACACGGCTGAGTCATCAAATCCTACATGGAGTGTTATAGCGCTTAGTAGATAGTCTAAATATCTCGTATTGGAATTGATTCGTTTCGATCCTTGTACTATACTATAACAATCTACTATTCTATACACAGTAGGTACCTACCTATCATGGTTTGTGCCCTGCCCACTGCCGCGCGCCCGCGCTGGCTCAAACTTCATCATATTGTGGAAGGGCATTTTCCGAATTCTCGCCTACCACCCTCAAGAAAAAATCTGTCGCCAATCACCTAAAAGTGTTTTCTGGTAGCACTCATTGAGAGCACTAAGTATAGTTTTGTATATCTCAGGGTGATGGGCGCAGTGCATGTTATAATATGCATAAGTTACTGCTTTACATCAGGTGGACGTCTTGCATGTTCAGTCACAAGTCACAATACTCACAATTCAACAAAAGAAGGTTCTTGGCGACAGATTTTCTACTTGATGTGATGGTGGTGGCTAGGCTACCCAGGCGGGCATTCGCAAAATGCCCTACCACCAAATTGTAACGACTGCCATCCAAGACAACAACCGGGATCGACAACGACCCTCTACCTACAATACCTACCTACCTATCTTTTAAAAACAATTGGTTACATTCCTCCGTTTATAAATAATATCATAGCTTACATTTAAACTAGGTATACCTAGGTACAAAGACATCCAAATGAAAATATAGCTAGGTACAATAGCAAGAAAATAAGTTGGTACCTCTACCTACCTACATAGGTGTACCTATACTTAGTTAGAAATCGCCTCCCAACGAGTTCGACCATTTTTATTATGTTTTGTCTTCGATTTGACTTCGATCGTTGGTATGAAATGTAACGCAACATAGCGCCGAGCGCTCGCCGCCCTTGAGACGCTGGGCTTGCGGCGAGCGCGCGGCGTCGTCGGAACAGAGCTTTAACCTCTTTTTGCGCGTTGGATAAAAACTATCCTATATTCCTTCCTTTGGTCTCAAACTATGTCCATACCAAATTTCATCCAAATCTCTCCAGTAGTATTAAGTTTATTCGTTGCATACAAAAATACAAATCTTTCCTCGTTATAATAATATAGGGGCTCTCGGAGCTGTAAACCTCGCGAGTCTGCCCTAGCATAGATTACAATTGAATAAAGGTTGGGGATGTCTTGATCTAATGGGAGAATGGTTCCACACCATTCTCCCATTAGATATTATGTAATGTAAATAATAAATGCTCTATAGGTAAAGTCCGCGTGTCATGTCATGACTCATGACACGCGCGCCCCAGCAAAAGCTAATTGTATCATTAATAAGTAGGTAAAATATACAATAATTTTACAAACTCATACTTAACTTATAAACAGCTCAGAACAAAAAGATATAGAAACTATTTCATTGTATTTGACCGTCTCGTTGGTAGAGTGGCGTAAATTATTGCATTGATTGCTTTCTTGAGGTTCTGTCTCCGATTTCCGTGTTAGATATTGGATAGAAAATATTTTAAGCCCTAGTTTTATATCAGTTTTTTCTATTTTTAGATAAAGTTTAAATGGAATATCATATAACAAACAAAATAAATAATGTTATAGGATTGAATAATGAATTCACAAAAATTCTGCCAGAATTATATTTTGACTAAATTGAATTTCATGAATGAACTGCAGGTTTATTAAATATTGTTAAATTAAATGAAAGTTTATACTGGATTACTGTTAAGTGGGATTTTTTAAATTTTGATGATTTCATTTTCTCTTTTTTTATCTCGATAATTATACAAAAACATCAAATATGTTTCAGTTATTGGGGTGTAACTCAAAAACGGCTTGACCGATTGCGATGAAATTTAAGTGGGATCAAACGGCAAATATCAGTTTTCAAATAAAAAAAGAATTATAAAAATCTAAAAAATAGAATAGAATAGAATAAAATATCATTTATTTGCTACAAATGTGAGTATACAAAAATGTGAATAACAATAATGTTGTTAAAAGTAAGTAAATCAATTTGAGATCTAGCACATTTTACCAAATTACTGGCATGCAAAAACGTATAATAAGAATGTCATTTCTAGAAGTAGGTAAGTATTTATTCTTATGGTAAACAGGTTTCTTAAATCTAATCGAATAAAACTAACCATTCGTCTTAAAAAATTGAACAAAAACAATAATAGGGAAACCAGTCATAAAATAATATTTTATTTTTGCCAAAAAGAATACCCGGTGATCAACAGATTCGAACCATAGGTTTTGGATTCCCAGTCTCTTTACCCGCCACTGCGCCACGCTTACTTTAAGACCTACGGCGAAAATAAGCATCCATATACGCGTATCCATATACAACTTTACTAACTATTCAGAACTATTAAACTATTCAAGGCCCGTTTCAGAATGTCGTAATAAATTTTCGGGTTGCTATGCAACACATAAAATAACTGAATGATAAAAATGACAGTTGACATGCAGCGCGTTTCAAGCTTTAACTGATGGATAGGCTAAATCGATGACTGTGAAACGCAAAGATAGTGTTTTATATATTAAATATGTTTTGGGTAGTAAAACCGGAACTTACTCGAACATTCTGACCTCATACTAACGTACTGTACTAATAGGTCGGTACTGAACTACTTAAAAATAAATAAAAAAGCCGATAAGTACTTACCTAAAAATAAACTATATAGTAATATATATAATAGTAATATATATAACTATACTAGGTATTTATAACGCCTTTTTTTGCTGATATAGTGCCTTTCACCACAATCTTACTTGATTGTAAGTGTTGATGTGATCGAAAATGTTAACAAGGCTTAACCTATACAATTACTGGCTCTCAAGGACAGCTGCCGGAACACACCGTTAGGTGCTTGTCGACAGATTTACTACTTGAAGGTGGTCGCCCTTCCACCATGCGGTGAAGCTCAAGCCCGTGGCGGGATTCAAACCATGTACCTGCTGCGCGGCGATCCATAGCCAATGCCACTGAGCCATCACTGCTTCACTATTTAAATTAATGTTTCAACTATTCTCATTACAGAAGAAATAGGTACTGCATCTCCCTAGTGTTCATATTTATTCGAAAATGGGCATACAATTCATTATTGTAAATGTGTAGGTATGTCGTATCTCTTCTTATTTTAGTCGTATCTCTTCTTATTTTATTCCCTTCAACGTAATATTGGGTGAACCCAAAATGTGTTATTTTATGTCTCTTATAATTAACCATTTAGGTAGGCACATAAAGACAAACTTATTTGGTGGTAAGTGGGCTACCGGCGGGACTAGACGACGTCGTCCCGAACTAAAGATGCTAGCTATTGGTGCCTCTTTCACTTGGCATCAAAAAAAACATAGGTTAATTGGGGTTAAAATCTGCGCCCCCTTCGCTACACCTGCTGTACTAACTAGATTTGAGAGATTTGGGACTTAGAAAAATTTTGACGAAAATTTCATGTCCAATCGACACCTGGTTTTTTTTGTAGTTTCGGGTAGAATACAGTCATAGCCACTAATTTTGTTAGGGCGACCCCCACCTCAGTCGTATACTTCTCTAGGTAGGCACATAAAGACAAACTTATTTGGTTGTAAGTGGGCTACCGGCGGGACTAGACGAGGTCATCCCGAACTAAAGATGCTAGCTATTGGTGCCTCTTTCACTTGGCATCAAAAAAAACATAGGTTAATTGGGGTTAAAATCTGCGCCCCCTTCGCTACACCTGCTGTACTAACTAGATTTGAGAGATTTGGGACTTAGAAAAATTTTGACGAAAATTTCATGTCCAATGGACCCCTGGTTTTTTTCGTAGTTTCGGGTAGAATACAGTCATAGCCACTAATTTTGTTAGGGCGACCCCCACCTCAGTCGTATACTTCTCTAGGTAGGCACATAAAGACAAACTTATTTGGTTGTAAGTGGGCTACCGGCGGGACTAGACGACGTCGTCCCGAACTAAAGATGCTAGCTATTGGTGCCTCTTTCACTTGGCATCAAAAAAAACATAGGTTAATTGGGGTTAAAATCTGCGCCCCCTTCGCTACACCTGCTGTACTAACTAGATTTGAGAGATTTGGGACTTAGAAAAATTTTGAAGAAAATTTCATGTCCAATCGACACCTGGTTTTTTTTGTAGTTTCGGGTAGAATACAGTCATAGCCACTAATTTTGTTAGGGCGACCCCCACCTCAGTCGTATACTTCCCTTGGTAGGCACATAAAGACAAACTTATTTGGTTGTAAGTGGGCTACCGGCGGGACTAGACGACGTCGTCCCGAACTAAAGATGCTAGCTATTGGTGCCTCTTTCACTTGGCATCAAAAAAAACATAGGTTAATTGGGGTTAAAATCTGCGCCCCCTTCGCTACACCTGCTGTACTAACCAGATTTGAGAGATTTGAATTTCATGTCCAATGGACCCCTGGTTTTTTTCGTAGTTTTGGGCGGAGGGCACTCGTAGCTACTAATTTTGTTAGGGCGACCCCCACCTCAGTCGTATACTTCTCTAGGTAGGCACATAAAGACAAACTTATTTGGTTGTAAGTGGGCTACCGGCGGGACTAGACGAGGTCATCCCGAACTAAAGATGCTAGCTATTGGTGCCTCTTTCACTTGGCATCAAAAAAAACATAGGTTAATTGGGGTTAAAATCTGCGCCCCCTTCGCTACACCTGCTACACAAACTAGATTTGGGACTTAGAAAAAATTTTGACGAAAATTTCATGTCCAATGGACCCCTGGTTTTTTTCGTAGTTTTGGGCGGAGGGCACTCGTAGCTACTAATTTTGTTAGGGCGACCCCCACCTCAGTCGTATACTTCCCTTGGTAGGCACATAAAGACAAACTTATTTGGTTGTAAGTGGGCTACCGGCGGGACTAGACGACGTCGTCCCGAACTAAAGATGCTAGCTATTGGTGCCTCTTTCACTTGGCATCAAAAAAAACATAGGTTAATTGGGGTTAAAATCTGCGCCCCCTTCGCTACACCTGCTGTACTAACCAGATTTGAGAGATTTGAATTTCATGTCCAATGGACCCCTGGTTTTTTTCGTAGTTTTGGGCGGAGGGCACTCGTAGCTACTAATTTTGTTAGGGCGACCCCCACCTCAGTCGTATACTTCTCTAGGTAGGCACATAAAGACAAACTTATTTGGTTGTAAGTGGGCTACCGGCGGGACTAGACGACGTCGTCCCGAACTAAAGATGCTAGCTATTGGTGCCTCTTTCACTTGGCATCAAAAAAAACATAGGTTAACCATACATCGAAAATGTTGAAAAATTTTTCTAAGTGTCGGACCTGTATTAAGGTTACTAAGGTCAATGACCCCAAAGTTAAGGTCATTGACCGAGGACGTTTGTTGACCTCCCAGAAGGTCATTAAAGCGAAAAAAAAATTTTTTTTTTTTTTTGCGCCCCCAAGGGTACACTCCAACCTTGTACTGTTTTCAAACTTGATTGTTGATTTTGTTTACAATATTAGGTATGCACCATTCTTGTAATTTATATATAAATTAATTGTAACTTTGAGATTGAATTGTGAGAATTACATACCATAACACTCCCCTTGCACTTAAAATACTTTTTGAAACGGTAACTTAGCTACTTTTATCTGTTTTGCAGACATTGTTCGGAGTTGTTGATGCTTCAGTATGCCTGTAACTACTAGGAAAACCTTGGCAAGAGAACTGGAAGAGAAACTAAGAATTTCTCTGCAAGATCTTCAAAAGTACAAAGAACTCTCTGATCAGCTTCTACAAGAAAGAGAAGACAGTGAGGTTGAGGTGAACCAAATTGTCTCAAAAAACACTGAGCTCAAGAATGAACTTGCTGGTTTATACACCAATTACTCAGAAGCACTCTATCAAAATGAACAGCTACAGAACATTGTATTGTCATTTAAAGAATGTAGCGAGACACATGAACAGGCCTTGAGCCGTATATCAGAATTGGAGTTTGAATTAAGCAAGGCTCAAGATGAAATCTCAGTGTTAAACTCAACAAAGTTCAGTGAACAGGCCGCTGACACCTTAAATTTATATAATGAGCTGGTCGGTAGTGGCATGGAATCAGCAAGCTCCCTGCCACCAATTGAAACTATTGACTTGACTGATGAGAACACTATATGCAGTCAAATTCCAGTCTTTCGGAGCCATAAAAAAGTCAAAAAGTATTTTAAGCTTAAGAAACTGATGTTTAAGTGTAAAAAACAACTTAAAAACCTAAACTATTTCAAGAAAAATGTGAATTTGGTGAAAGATAAGCTACTATTACAGGAAAAACTTCAAAATTGTCTGGATGAAGTAGAAATCACAAAACAATTGTATGATGATGATACTCTGAGTCTTCGCTCTGAGCTGCTAGACAAAGAGAAATTATTGCAAAATATTTTCTCTAGCTACTTATCAGCTCAAAACCATCTTAGTGAGCACTACAATGAAGCGATAAGTTTATTAGATCTTGTGACCACCAATATGGAGAGTGTGAGAACTATTGAGTGTGCATGCTCAAGGTCTATGGGTCAGCTTCAACCAACCAGAGAGCCCCATGCAATACCAACAATTTGCCATACACCTCTGCCATTGAACAAAACATGCACAGAAGCAGCGCAGAGGAAGAATCAGAGTATCACCACTAACCAGGATATGGTTACCAAGGTTTTGGTATTTTCAGATGCAATAGGCAAAAACTTTGGTTCATTACTAGGTAATTCACTTCACTGCTCTGTAGAAAATTACTGCATGCCTGGTGCTTCTTATCAACAGATTGAGAAGAAAATTATGGCTTCTGAAATTGATAGGAATACCATTGTTATATTGTACTTAGGCCAAAGTTTAGATATTGACAGGAAACAGTTAATAGCAAATGTTACCTCATTGATAAGCCTTAGTGCATTTAAAATTATGTTATGTGCTTTTCCCTATTCAGAGGCACTGACTAAAAATCAGAATGAGCATATTCATTCTTTAAATACCATATTATTTAATATGACATGTCGTCATAGTGACAAACTTTTATTTTTTGACTGTAATAAATTTATTACTAAATTTATGTTGACTCGGGATAGGATGTACCTACCTAAGAAATATAAAAATCTGATTGCTACTTTGGTAGCTTATAATATTGAGTCGGTTATAGGAAATATAACCAAGTCTTCTATTGACGCTACAGATTTTAGTACATGTACTAATAGAAATGTGGAGTCAGACTATTTAAACTTTTAAGTCCGACAACAGGGAAGTGTTCTGACATAGCACTGTACTACCAAAATATAAATCGCTTCCCTGGCAAAATACTTGAAATTGAAATGCTCTTAGATAAATATCCTTTTGATATATTATGCTTTACTGAAACATGGCTAAGAGCAGATACAATGTTATTTAATGTTAAGAATTTTAGTGTAGGCAGTGCGTTTAACAGATCATCTGCAGAAGGAGGAGGGTGTATTATTCTTGTAAATAATAACTTAAAATTTAAAGAACGCCGTGACTTAGTCAGATGTTCTGTCGAACGTGTCTGTGAAGTTGCTTGTGTGGAGGTGGACAGGCATCTTGTGTTGTGTGTATATCGACCACCAACAGATCAAGGTCGTGCTCAAAATTTTGCAGAATTTTTATCCACTATGGAAAGTATACTGCGGAAAATCTCTAAATGCAGAAAACCCATATTTGTATGTGGTGATTTTAATATAGATATTTTAATGAATTCTAAAAATAAGACTGATCTTATTTCATTATTTAAGTCATTTAATTTGAAATTTCTGTTCTGTGAGCCCACTAGGATAACAGACACTTCATCTACCTGTATAGACAATATATACTCAAACTGTAAGATTAAAGAAAAGTTAATATTGAAAGGTATTAGGTCTGATCATGAGGGCCTTGCGATAAAATTTGATGGAAATAGAGAAACAGAGAGGTATGAAGTTGAACATAGGCCGTTAACAACCAGTAGGCTAGAAATTCTCGGTACCAACATAGAAGCTAAGCTTGGCATAACAAGTTTTTCTCACTGTGACCCGAATGACATCTACAATAACTTATTTTCTTTAGTAAATATTGAGTTTCAAAAAGTTTGTCCAAAAATAAAGAAACAAATAAATGGAAAATTGAAGTTTGGTGATTGGGCAACTAGAGGTATCCGAAAAAGTAGAGATTATTTGTTTGATCTGTATCGCAGGAAAAATTTAACATCTTGCAAGCAGTTTCATGATTATGTTAGGAACTATTCAAAAATTTTTAAGTCTGTTTGCTTGTGTGCTAAATCTCTTTTTATTAGAGACAAAATTAGCAAGTCTAAAAATAAAATAAAAACCATTTGGAAGACTATAAATACTGAGACTGGTAAGAATAAACCTAGAGATTCAACATATGTCTTAACTATTAATAAACATCAAATCTCTGATCCAATACAAGTGGCGAATATATTTGAAAATTTTTTTTCTAACTTACCCCTAGAAGCCACTAAATCATTGGATTCTTGTCCAAATGTAGCAGAAGCCCTATTAAAACATAATTTTCCCTGCAAAACACCGGACTTCTCTTTCAGATATACGTCAAACTTTGAAATTATAAAGACATTCAAAAGTTTAAACATAAAGAGTACTGAAGACTTGTGGGGTATGTCAGTTAAAGTGGCTGAGTCTATTATTTGCATTATTGCACCATACTTAGTAACAATATTCAATCTTTGTGTTGATAGAGGAAGTTTCCCCGACTTAATGAAACTAAGTAAAATCACTCCAATTTTGAAGTCGGGGGCTGCATCTGACCCTTGCAATTATAGACCTATTTCCATCTTACCCGTTCTGAGTAAAGTATTCGAAAAAATTATGCTCAAACAACTTTTATCTCATTTTAATGAGCATAATATATTGAATGAGAATCAGTTTGGTTTCACTAAGAGCAGATCGACAACAGATGCAGGTGTTCAATTGATGTCACATATACTTGAAGCCTGGGAGAGTTCACATGATGCTATTGGCGTATTTTGTGATCTTTCCAAGGCATTCGACTGTGTAGAACACTGCACTCTGATTCGTAAGCTTTCACACTATGGTGTTCGTGGAAAAGCTTTGAATCTAATAGAGTCATATCTGTCTGACAGGCTACAGATGGTTGGAATAAATGGCAATACTTCTTCCGGGTCTTTCGTAAAAATAGGTGTACCGCAGGGATCAATTTTGGGACCTTTTCTGTTCCTAGCGTATATTAATGATCTGCCTTGCATGGTCAAAGATTTCTGTGATATTGTTTTATTCGCGGATGATACCTCTCTGATTTTTAAAGTAGATAGGAAAGATAGTGAACTCATTCATGTAAATAATGTGTTATCTATGATCTCTGGATGGTTCGCCGCCAATAATCTTCTGTTAAATTCAAAAAAGACCAAATGTTTAAAGTTTTCATTACCAAATGTTCCTTATGTTGAACCAAACATTAAGCTTGGCCTAGATAAACTCTCTATTGACAAAGCGACAGTCTTTCTGGGAATCAAAATGGATTCAACTTTACAGTGGGATCCACATATACATGATCTAGCCGGAAGACTTAGTTCTGCTGCATATGCAGTTTGTAAGATAAGACAGTTAACAGATGTAGCTACTGCACGGCTAGTTTATTTCGCATACTTCCACAGTATTATGTCGTATGGTGTATTGCTGTGGGGAGCTGCTGCTGAGATAGAGACAATCTTTATCTTACAAAAGCGTGCAATGCGAGCCATATATGAAATGGATCCTAGGGAATCTCTAAGGGATCTTTTTAAAGAAATTGATATATTAACTTTACCGAGTCTGTATATATTTGAAAATATTATGTATGTTCGGAAAAAATTGAGTAAATTTAAATTAAACAGTGACAACCATCATTACAACACTAGGAACAAATATAAATTAACGGTACCATGTTTTAGATTAGCAAAGACAAATAAAAGGTCCTTTTTAGGTAATTGTGTGCGGTTTTATAATAAAATTCCCGAACATATTACAATGCTCACAGAAGGAAAATTCAAATTGCGCGTGAAAAATATTTTGATGAAGAAATCCTACTACACAGTTTGTGATTACTTAAACGACAAAAATGCTTGGAAAATTCCACCTCTGCCAAGCCATCACATGTCTCCTACGTAATTTAAACAAATATTGTAATAATTGTATAATATTGTTTATAACACATTGTAAAAAGACGTTTAAAAGAATGGCCCCGAGTTTCTTGCCCGTTCTTCTCGCAGTGGCTCTATAAACTTTTTTTGCTGAACGTGGCAGTACAATGTAGAATATTTCAATATTAAAATTTGTAATTGACCTTCATAAGAGCGTCGTAGACGCCTAAATTGAATAAATGATTTTGAATTTGAATTTGAATTTGACTTCCCTTTCACATTCCGTATCATTATTTATTTACCATAGCAACGCCGTAGTTTGGTAAGTACCTATTCTGTTACGGCGTGCGGCATATCTCTCATCTATTATTGAATAAGTTTACACCGTGTTTAAGCTTATTTGATTAGACTCGGTGAGCATATTCTGTACATAAACTCAATGATGGATTACTTAACTCTTTTGCAAAAAAAAACGGGCACTTCAATGAAGAAGAACAAGAAATAGGTTTTGTTAATTTGACGATGTATTGGCATGTTTTTTGAAGCATCCTGGCATGATTCTTTACGTTCCAAATTTAAAATTTGAAATTATTAAAAGAAAAATAATGATTATTGTGGATTATTCTAAAATTGCTTTACTAATGGCGCGAATTACTGAAACGATTTTTAACTGATTACGATATATTAAAAATTTTTGGATATTTTCTGCAAATTAAATAATTAAATCTTTCTTTTTACATTAAATACTACTTTTTGATATGAGTGATAAAGCGATAAGGGCCGGTAAAATTACAGCCCTACTTGAAGAAGGTTGTTCGCAAACTTACGTGTCTCAGCGGCTAAATGTGAGTCGTTCAACTTTCCAGAGGACTTGGCAACGGTATCAAGAGACTGGTTCGGTCAAAAAAAGACCCGGTTCGGGAAGAAAACGATGCACAGAACCAAGAGATGACCGCTTTTTGGTGAGTCAGGCGTTGCGTAATCGTTAGGCGTCAAGTGTGGACCTGAAGAAGAGCCTTGAAGAAGTAAGAGGAGTAGAAGTTAGCTTGTGGACGGTCAGGAGGAGGCTTTTGGCTGCCAAGAGTTACCGCCCAGCTCGCAAGCACGTCTTTACCATCAGTGATGCATTCCGCTTATAAAAACTATAGTAATTAGTGGCTTCGCATACTGTGTGCGTGATACACATACAATCATTTCAAAACGTGGCCTGTTATTTTTGTTGCGATTGCAGAACTACTGTGTTTCTAGATCATGATATGTAAATGCTATACCAATTTGGACTTTTGCAAACAAACTAAGAACTTTTATATATCACTTAATTTTATTTGGTTTTCTATAACAAAATTACGAACAATTATCTTTTTTCCAAATATAAAATTACGGAATAATCGTAACCAGTTATCACTGATAGATGTAGAGTGTAGGATTAGATTAGAATGCAATATCTTGGTCAAACAAAGAGCATGTAATAAAGATCTAGTAAATAGGTCAACATCCTGAGAGAAAAAATACCTACCAACATATTTTGTAAATATTGGCATTATATGGTTGTCAAACTACACAACATCTTCTCCTAGTCTATACATTTACTGTTTCTTTGTAACTTCTTCCACATATCCTTAACGTGAAAGCAAAAAGTAAGTTCAAACGCTATAGAAATAAGGTTCAAAACAGATTGCAGTTACAGCGAACGGGACGGCAACGCCGCGTACAGTAACGTTTTTAACGACATATTTAAATATTTAGGCGGAAAGAAATGTTTTTGCTTATTACGCAAAAACTATGAGGCCCATTGTTTTGAAAATTTTGGTGCCAATGTCACAAATTCTACCCAACATTTTAAGCTATTAAACAGTAGTCTAGCCTTTCCCGTTTGAGCTGTACAGCATGTGCTAGCTGGGGACATGTGTCTCCAGCTTACACGTTTATTTGAGCTTGTAGCTCCAAAACCTTAATAGCCACAGACTCGAAAATTTTAGTGCCGATGGCACAAATTTTGCTCTAAATTTTGACATATTAAACAAAGTCTTAGGCCGATTCGTTCAGAAGATACAGATGAGCAGCTGTAGACACGTGATCTCCAGCTTACACGTTGTAATCGGGTCATTACTACCACAGCTTTCAAGTAGGGCGTTCCAATTTTTTTGTGCCACTTGCACAAAATATGCTCTAAATCCATGGCTATAGTATAAAATCACATCTTCAGCCATTTCGTATATACAGCATGTGTCAGCTGGAGACCATAACGCCAGCTAACACACTAATAATCACATGTAGCATCGAAGTTTGTTTGGCACCTACATTTTGAGTTGGTATTCATTATTGCACTAAATCTGCTCTAAATATTGGCATATTCAGCATTAAGTAATTTCAATTGAGTAAGCTGGAGCAATACACATTATACATAATATACTATTTTACCTCATTTGACGTTAAAATATTAATATATAAAGGGCTTTTTTGCGTTGGCTACCGCTCCGCTTATAATAAAATCATATCAAAGGTTAACGTGGCGTAGATCCAAGAATTTTATTGAAATTCAAACAATCGCTTTTATAAATATATTCAATGTGCAGACAGACACGCTGATACAACAGATTTACGAATAGATAATGGCCGGAGACTGGAATGAGAGCCAGTTTTTCGGCCACTAAGTCTTTTCCAGGTCGGTCAACTAGACAATACTACTAGTAGTCCGGCCACCATATTCTCATACATGTGAGATCAACTGACGTATCTAAATCTACATTTACACTGGTCGTGCGCGATTTGCAACACCGCACCGCACATCTCCAATTCTCCATAGTAGAATATTTATAGCAACGTGTCATCACTGATATTAGTGATCTATTGATGGACACGCAATCAAAAACTATATAAGAAATAAGAAGTATGATATGCACTAAAAAAACACGCAGTTTGAATAGATTGTTCGAATACTATTGAATTCATTCAAATAACGCTTCCGCGCGCTAACTTTTCTAGCGCCGCCATCTATATATAGGTTGGTGCATCCTGGAGTAAAAGTCTTTACAGAGGGCGCTCTAGTCAATAGGCAGATCTCCCATACAAACGTAGTTCCATCGTATCTTAATGTACCAAGTGTTAGAAAAGTTTGATTTACCTAAACTCAATTATTTTCCTATATTCACCGAGGTATGAAAACACCATTATGATTTGTTGAGTTTGTTCTTATGGATTTCTTGTTATAATATTTGTAAAATATAATGTGTGACTTCTCAATTTTTTTAATGCTTATTAGGTTAGCCTTTGAAGTTTGACCACTATCTCACCTGATGGTAAGTAAGGTGTTGTTCAGGCTCACTTTGAGAATTACTGGCTCTCAAGGACTGCTGCCGGAACACACCGTTAGGTGCTTGGCGACAGATTTTCTACTTGAGGGTGGTCGCTAGCCAGGTGGGTATTCGCAAAATGCCCTTCCACCATGCGGTGACCGCTAGCGGCATTACTACAGCAGCGTGCACGTGCTTCGGAGGGTACATGCCGGGCCGTCATGACAGTCGTGGCATGGTGGTAGGGCATCTCTGTGGCGGTAAAAGGGGGGCTATATTCAGCAGTGGATATCTTTAAATAATATAACAGCCAAGTGGAAACCAATGCTTTTTATCATACTTTAATAAATAAAACTTAAACGTTACTATTAATTTATATTTAGATACTTATAACCTCGAGTTCTACTCACACTTAAGTACATATTTACTGTTTACTATACTGTATCATCCGGATTGTCCACTACTGAACACAGCCTCCTCCATTGAGGGAGGTTTTCCACAATCCCTACACTTGGCAAGCGTCTTGGGGAGCGCTGTTGAGGATAATCAGTTCCTCAGAAGTGACTACTGCCCACCTTCCGGTAGTTTACCTTTAGTCGCTTGATATAACACCCACGGTTAGCAATGACATTCTAGCCCAGCTATGTAGAGTATGAAAATACTTGTTGTAGTCGGTGTAAACCATACTGAGCTGATATCATATTTAAGCTCACATTTTCATGGGTAACTTGCACAAACTATTTCATACATTTAAGTGGTAGAAGTCAGTTTTGTCTCTTTTTTTTAATTTTCCTTCGTTTAGTGTTACATATTACATTGGTAACAATTGTCCATCACCCAGCACAATATTATATGCTGCTCAACCATAGACAAGACTTACAATTAGGTACCATGTTATATTGAGTATATTTTATTTGATTGAGGTATAGGCATATCGACAAATACTTTTTCACCTCACAAGCACGGAAATGTGTTGTTTATTATTCGAAAGCTGCGTAGAAAAGTTCCTATTATCCTCCGCCATGCAAAATGAAGCTCACGTAGTGAAGTTTGCTTAGTTGTTCTTAACCGATCATCTATATTATCTGCTTGACCGCCGCGGTCACGACTTCGATTGGTGACCGTGCCATTCTTGTCTTAGAATGGCTGTCGTTATAGCATGGTGTTAGGGCATTTTGCGAATGTCCACCTGGCTACCACCCTCAAGTAGAAAATATGTCGCGAAACACCTAACGGCGTGTTTTGGCAGCTGTCCTTGAGAGCCAGTTATTCTAGGATAGCTTAAATAACAATTTCGACCACATCATCACTTATCATCACGTGAGATGGTGGTCAAAGGCTAATTTATCAAGCATAAAAAAAAATCGTTGTGTATGGACATGCTTATATTCACATTTAGGGGTAAAATAAATGATACTTCGAAAAACAGGCAACCCAGATATTAAAAAATATATAAAATAAAATTATATGGTTGAGCAAGTTTAGAGAGAGGTTAGTTCGAAAAAAAAATACCAAAAATGGAACCGACTTCAACATTCAAAAGTATATGAAATAACTTGCTGAAGTCACTACCATGATAGTTCAAAAAACCTATGATCACAATATTGTTCGACATGTTGTTTCACACTTTGAATGAAGAAGTCGGTTCCAAGTTTTGGTTAAAAATAATTCAATCTTTTTAGTGAACCTTGCTCCTTATGGGATTGATTGCTATTCACTGTCAACGACTATATCATCAAGATAGGAAAATATATTTCAGTTATTGGAGTGTAACTCAAAAACGGCTTCACCGGTTTTCATGAAATTTAAATGAGGTAAAAAAATAAATTATCAAAATCGGTTCAACCAGTCATAAGTTCTGTAGTAACAAACATAAAAAACAGATTAAATAAGAACCTCCTTATTTGTCGTCCGTTAAAATAGCCTTGATTGTAGTAAAACGTAAGTTGAACTATAGTTTTAGGGCCCTTTTCAGAATGTTCGAGTAAGTTCCGGTTTTACTACCCATATCATATTTAATAAATAAAACACTATCTTTGCGTTTCACAGTCATCGGTTTAGCCTATCTATCGGTTAATGCTTGAAACATGTTAACTGTCATTTTTATGATTCAGTTATTTTATATGTTGCATAGCAACCCGAAACTTTATTAGGACATTCTGAAACGGGCCCTTAGTATAGAATACAAAATATTTTATTTGTAACATCACAATGTATGATAACAGAAAATAAAAAACAAAACATAGCTATAAAAATGGCACAATACATGTAATTGTTACAAATTGGCCCCAACTCAGCATAATACCAGCTGTGCGCCAGCGCTGATCATCCGTTGTGGAGCCATTTGGTGAATTCACTTACCGGCATACACACACAACAGTATAAATATATATATATATATAATCAGTACTAATATTATAAATGCGAAAGTAATTCTGTCTGTCTGTTACGATTTCACGCCAAAACTACTGGACCGATTTGAATGAAATTTGGTGTAGAAATACTTGAGACCCGGGAAAAAACATAGGATAGTTTTTATCCAACTGCGCAAAAAGAGGTTAATGTTTTTGCGCGATAACCGACATACGCGCGGGCGGAGCCGCGCCCGGAAAGCTAGTATTCCATAAATATTCCTTTTTATAATCTGTTACTCTTTTAAATATAGATAATAGCCACAGATGAGTATTTAAAGTTGGTTGGGCTCATAATGTCTTAACTATTAATAAACATCAAATCTCTGATCCAATACAAGTGGCGAATATATTTGAAAATTTTTTTTCTAACTTACCCCTAGAAGCCACTAAATCATTGGATTCTTGTCCCAATGTAGCAGAAGCCCTATTAAAACATAATTTTCCCTGCAAAACACCGGACTTCTCTTTCAGATACACAACAAACTTTGAAATTATAAAGACATTCAAAAGTTTAAACATAAAGAGTACTGAAGACTTGTGGGGTATGTCAGTTAAAGTGGCAGAGTCTATTATTTGCATTATTGCACCATACTTAGTAACAATATTCAATCTTTGTGTTGATAGAGGAAGTTTCCCCGACTTAATGAAACTAAGTAAAATCACCCCAATTTTGAAGTCGGGGGCTGCATCTGACCCTTGCAATTATAGACCTATTTCCATCTTACCCGTTCTGAGTAAAGTATTCGAAAAAATTATGCTCAAACAACTTTTATCTCATTTTAATGAGCATAATGAGCATGTTTTAGATTAGCAAAGACAAATAAAAGGTCCTTTTTAGGTAATTGTGTGCGGTTTTATAATAAAATTCCCGAACATATGTAACCTGGCTAAGGCCAGGTACAATAAATTATAAAAATTATTAGAATAAAATTACTTAGAATTGAAGAGCAGCGCCATCTGCTCAAGCCGCAGCGTACTAAATGGTATGAATGACTGTTTGCTATCACACTGTCTACACACCTCACTGTAGTACCGATCGTGGCTAGAATCATTTAGTTCTTCACTAAACCTATAGAGGTCGCAATAATAAATATGTACGTACCGTCCAAACTTCACGACGGGCAAAGATGAGCGAACTTCAGACTTAAGCCAGAGCTCAAAACTTCCGGCTGTTTAGCAAAAATTTCAAAATAATAAAGCCTCCGATTGGCTCTGATCATCATAAACGATTTAGCAGCGAAGATTACCTTATTTGGTAATGCTTTGAGGAACAAACTTCCGGTAGACTCAAGGTGTCTTCAATGAGAGAGTGCTTCGTCACTTGTTACGAGACAACCGGACCGTGAAGAACTAAAGAAATAGTTACTAAATTCTCTTAACTATAATTTAATACAAAAGCTTTCAAACTTTCTGCCCCGTTCTAGGGTGAGTGATAGATTATAAGATGTATTCTGTGATCTAGCCATAATACTGTGTTATTCTAACCTTAAATTGGCAACGCCATTGTGTAAATTAACAGTGCTAAATACTTCTATATCTGTTCCTTTTAGTGTCTGAACTTTATTACATATACCATGTGCTTGTAATCAGTGAGTAAGCTCTTAAAGCCGCCACAATGTATGAACATGTGTAAACTAGATTGCAAATACTTCTGGTATGTAACCTAATTTTAACAACCAGTGCACTCAACCATGTGACAACTATATGCTAGGAATGCTCTTCAAGCTCCTAATGCATTGTAACCTTTTTGTACCTAACCTTTTCTCTTTTTTATCTGTTCATATTATCTTCAACTTTTGTAATTTTGTAATGTCATTGTGTTTTTATATCTAGCCCTTCAGGCAACCTAGCCCTTCAGGCAACCTCATGTTTGTTGGTGGGCCACATCCAAAGGCTCTCTGCTCGTCCCCAAATGCTCAGTAGCAGGGACAGTGGATCCACCAGCTCAACGTCACACTGGACCTAATTTAACCGGAGCCATGTGGATTCCAGGGTTCCAGTAGGAGGCTGATCTCCGGCTTCACTTCTAACCCGCTGGCTTCTGCAAGCTACAAGGCCAGCAACTTCCTTATCGACCGCTGCCACTCTACGGTTCCACGGACCCGTCTCTACAGCATCTGGCTGGGACGACCTACCGGCGCGGCTCTCAGGCTGACCACGAGCGGAGTGCATCACAGCGCCTGCTGCTGAGCACGTGCTACTCTTCACTTACCGGAGATAAGTCCTTCAAAAAGGAAGTCTACCACACGCCACCTGTCTGAAATCCACGACCCTTCTCATACTTGCTATATCTACCCTTCTAAACGTTCTTAATATATCTCTAAACCTCTTATTCTGTTTTCTTTTATGCCCCCTACTATCTACTGCTAGGTAGGAAGGTGACACATATTACAATGCTCACAGAAGGAAAATTCAAATTGCACGTGTTACGTGTGCGCCCTTCGTTACCCTCCAATATAAAATGCTGATGCAGCGACGCCGGAGTTCCCGAGCATCACGACACCAGCTTCGTGTACCACCAGTTGGAGTCGATCGCCGAAACCGCTCACTTGTCGGCCACGGTAATTTAAATAATTTATCGCGGTTAAATAAAAATTAGTTTTTAAAAAGTGGGTTCATGTATGAATTCACCTAACTGGCGCAGTCTTGCGGATACTTTTTGCGCCTAAAATCGGACTTTTCGAAAATCAAAAGTACGGAAACTGTGCGTGAAAAGTGAAACCTACTTATATACAAAGTTTAGTGTTAAGTGTAAACTAAAATAAATAACAAATGCCGTTGTTTAAAAATAAAATGAACGAGATGATGCTGATTCTGTAAGTCCAGATCCTTGTCCTTATTTATATGTGTATTTTCTATTTGACATGTATTTTATTGACTTTTGACTTAATTGATTGAAGTTCTAGAGTAGATCTTTACCAATATAAGATAAAAATAAAACTTTATTTTAGAGTACCTAGAGTAGGACTCTACTGAAAAAATAATATAATAAAGATATTGATTAATAAACAATTATATTATATCGTTGATGGTTATACTATCGCAGTCTAACTAGGTATCGTTTGTTAAATCTTTTAATTGTTGATACCGGCGATTGCTTAGTTGTAAGTTTGTTCGTAAGCGCTATATTTATTGAAAATGGAGGCAGCGGCTCTGAACATTTTTAAATCTGCTATAGAGATTGTTCCAACTTACGATGGGAACCCAAATCAATTGTATAGATACTTGGGAACTGCTGGAACGATTCTAACACAGTTTTATATACCTGAAAACCCTAATTGCTTCCAAAACCAATTGGTACTTAATAGCATTTTAGGTAAATTAAGAGGAAAGGCGGAAGAAGTTGTAAACATTAATGGTGCTACAACATGGGATAGTGTAAAAAGTGTGCTGTTACAGCATTTTTCAGATCAAAGAGATGAGAACTCACTAACTCGAGACTTAGTGAATTTAAAGCAAGATAATGACGATGCTCAAGCATTTTACAATCGTTGCATGCACATACTTAATACAATAATTAATTACGTTAATTTACATGAAAATAATGAAGCAGTGAAAGAGTGCAAGCGTAACTTTTTTAGATCGCAGTGTTTAAAAACATTTTTGGCTGGTTTAAGGGAACCATTGGGCTCCACTATTCGAGCAATGAGACCTAATGATATGCCTTCAGCGTTACAATATATTAAAGAAGAGGAAAATATAAGTTATTTGCGTAAAAATAGTACAACAGTGCAACAACAACATAATAAAAACGTTTTTCCACAAAATAAACATAATTTAAATATGTTCAGACGACCATTACCAACGTCCAATAATACTCAATTTAATTTTAACAGACAAAGCAATTTCTCTAACCCATCGCGACAGGTCGGTCAGCAAATCCTAAGACCACCTCAATTGGTTAGTAATTATCAACCAAGACCGTTTCAACTAAGGCCTGATCAACATTCGAGTGGCATAATGCGAGCTTCACAACCTCAACCTATGAGTGGAATATCGTACCGCTCAGCAAACCGACCACCTTTTGTGCAAAATCGATCATATCAACCGAATCCTAACCCCAACTTGTCGCTACATGCTCAGGAAACTACCTCAGTATGTGGTGATGATTATTATTGTGCAGAATACAACCAGGATAATTATTATGACGGTTATTACGACGAAAACGCTTATTCTAATGAATACTACAATCAAATACCTATGCAGCCTTCTCGCTATGCAGATACTGAACCAATTTCTGAACAAAATACTCAATTTAACGAGGTAGGAACTTCGGCTCCACAGAATGAACAAAATTTTCACGAGGTTCTGAAATCCAAAAACCCGCCGTAATCGAAATTAACGCTCACATTAAGAGAGAACTCCCTTATATTGAAATAAAAAATCCACCCCTAAAATTATTAATCGATACTGGTGCTAATCAGTCATTTTTAGGACCTGACGTCATTCAAAGGTATTATTCTGACATACCTCTAATACACGAACCATTTACTGTGACCAATTTACACTGTACTACCGTTAATCAGTTCTCGGTAGAGATCCCGTTGTTTGAAGAGTTTTGCGATAAGGGCTCAGCGAAGTTCTTTATCTATAAATTCCACAACGTGTTCGACGGACTGATTGGGTACAAGCTACTTGAGCAACTTAAGGCTAAAGTTGATTTAGAGACCAAACAACTCGTTACGGAAAAAGCGGTTAATCCGATATCAATTTATAAATCCGGTATAAAAAATTTATTTGAAGGATTAGTGAAAGGAAATTCAATTAAGACCATGAAAATTCCTGTTTCGATAGAAAACTCTGAAATTTACTTGCCAGAAACAGTTATAAATAAATGTATCATTCCATCATCAGTTTCTCAGTCGAGTCACGGATACGCTTATTTTGAGATTCGAAACCCAACGGACAATGACATCATCGTGAGTTTAGTTTCTCCTTTGGAAGTGTACAGTATGAAAGAAAATTTTGAACTACATAACTTTGATACTGTATCATATAAAGGTAATAATATAGAGTCCTTGATAAAAACAGACCATTTAAATGAAGAGGAAAAACATCAATTGTTGCGACTTTGCGAAAAATATTCTGACATTTTTCATGATGAAAATCAGCCTCTGACCTTTACAAATCAGATAAAGCATAGAATTAAAACTACCGATGAAGTACCTGTCCACGTACGAAATTATAGGTATCCCCACATTCATAAAGAAGAAATTCAAGACCAAATAAACAAAATGTTAGCTCAAAATATAATACAACCCTCAGATAGTCCATGGTCATCCCCTATATGGATTGTACCGAAAAAACCTGACAGTAACGGTAAAATGAAATGGCGACTTGTAGTTGACTACAGAAAACTTAATGAAAAAACAATATCCGATAGATACCCCATACCAAATATATCAGAAATCCTAGATAAGCTAGGTAGGTGTCAATATTTCAACACCATAGACCTCTACAGCGGCTTTCATCAAATTGAGGTCCATAAGGACGATATTCCTAAAACTAGTTTTTCTGTAGATAATGGACATTATGAATATCTTCGTATGCCATTTGGTTTAAAAAACGGACCTTCTACGTTCCAACGCGTAATGGACAACGTCCTCCGCGGGCTCCCTAACGTTATAGTATACTGTGACGATATCATTATCCATAGTGTCAGCTTGCAAGAAGCTATAATCAACACAGAAAACGTCTTTCGACGCCTCAGAGAAGCTAATTTCAAAATTCACCCCGAAAAATCCATATTTTTGAAGCGAGAAACACCTTTCTTAGGGCATATTGTCACACCAGAAGGAATAAAACCTGACCCAAAAAAAATTGATGCTATTTTAAAGTATCCCATACCAAAAACTCAGAAAGAGATAAAATCATTCCTCGGTCTACTTGGATATTATCGCAAGTTTATACCAAATCTAGCCAAACTGACAAAACCCTTAACATCCTGTCTTAAAAAAGGTGCTAAGATAGAACTCAATTCTCAGTATATAAACTGCTTTAAGCTGTGTCAAAACATCCTGACCAACGATCCGGTATTACAATACCCCGAATTCGATAAGGAATTCAATCTCCGGACGGACGCATCGAATTTTGCAATAGGCGCAGTTTTGTCCCAAGGCACAATCGGCTCTGATAAGCCTATCGCTTACGCTTCTCGGACCTTAAACGACAACGAAGTGAATTACAGTACGATAGAGAAGGAGTTGTTAGCCATTGTGTGGGCAACAAAATATTTCAGACCATATTTGTTCGGACGTAAGTTTAATATAATAACTGACCACAAACCATTACAGTACTTGTTCAACCTTAAAGAACCAAATTCCCGGCTAATACGGTGGCGATTAAAATTAGAAGATTATGACTATAATATTTCTTACAAAAAAGGTTCCTCGAACACCAACGCAGACGCTTTATCGCGAATAGAAATTCAAAATAATGATTTAAGCCCAATTATTATAGACTCTGATGACGAAAACATAGCGGATCAAAACATGTCTTTAATTGTAAACGCAAACTCAGAACTACCAGATTTAAATGAAGAACTAAAAGTACTTAAAGATGACAGCAGTCTTGTCCAATCGGCAGACGAAGACCCAATTCTCGACATACCTATTTCTGAGCTTCCCGTAAATACATGTAACAACCAATTGTTTATCGAAATCGTGCATCATTCATCTGCGAAAACGAACGTGAAAGAGATTTTCCCTGGAAAGAAAAGAATATATGCTCAAATATCTCGAAATAAATTAGAATCCGAAATAATTACGCTATTTAAAGAATATATATCCCCAAAACGAAAATATGGCATTTACATATCCGACATTGACTACATCCCAAACGTAACCGTCGTTTTGCAAAAAACCTTTAAAAATACTGCATACAAATTATCTTTTTACAAAAACAAATTAGAAGATGTAACCGACAAAGACAAACAAATACAGATAGTAAAAAACTTTCACGAAGGAAAAACCAACCACCGCGGCATTCATGAACTGGAGGAAAGAATTAAAAGAACATATTATTGGCCAAATCTTACAAAATTTATAGCTTCATTTATCAATAATTGCGAAATATGCCAAACATGTAAATATGAAAGGAATCCCAATACACAACGCTTCCAAATCGTACCAATACCAAACAAACCATTTGAAGTTTTACACGTCGATACTTTATCAGTAAACGGACAAAAGTTCTTAACAATTATCGATACATTTTCAAAATATGCCCAAGCATATCCATTACAAAGTGTTACCGGAATAAGTGTCCTAAACGGTCTAACAATGTTTATGACTCATCATGGCTTACCTTTATGCCTGACGACAGACTCCGGAACAGAGTTTAAAAATCTCCCATTAAAAGAATTTGCAAAATTACACAAAATAAATCTTCATTTCATTAGTGTAAATAACCCTGAATCCAATGGAGCAATAGAAAGATTTCATTCTACTATTTTAGAGCATATCCGCATCTTAAGTCAAACTCGTCCAGAACTCTCAACAAATGAATTAATGCTCTACGCTGTCTTAGGCTACAATAACTCAATCCACTCCATTACAAACAGAAAACCAATCGAAATAATAAATGGTCACATTGATAATTTAGATCCTTTTGATATAAACTTAGAGTCAACATATCTGCAAAGCTATGTACAAAAACACAAGGAAACTACTCAATACCTGTATTCTTTGTTAAACAAAACCCTTCAAGAAAAGCGTGCAATAACTATGGAAAAACGTAACGAAAACCGTCAACCACCGATTGTCTACGCAGAAAACATTAATTGTTATTCTAAAAATCCATTAGCACCCAGGCATAAAACCCAACCGAGATATATAACCCGTCAGGTAAAGAAAGATTTAGGTATAAAAATACTAGATGTTCGAGACGTTACATTCAATAAGAGAAATCTAAGGAGGCCACTCAATAATCAGAATAATGTGTTGCAGGATCATCTTAACAACACATCGGGCAGTCCAGGGCCAAGCACCTCAAGTGTCCCTGACCCCCCTAATAAATAACCCGGGCGTCCTGCCATTTCAATTGGGAATTACTAAAATCCAAAATAGCGAACATAACTTTGTTCACTATATAGACTTAAGTATAATTAAAGAAAGTATAAGTAGTTTAGAAAATCATATTATAGCATTTATTGATTACATTAAGCAAGCGGATCCACGCTATTTTAGTAACTTCTTTGTGTCTAAGCAAATATTACTCGATAGGCTAAGCCATATAACTTTAAAATATAACTCCATAAGTATATCTAGCTCTAAGTTTAAGCGAGGTCTTATAAATGGTCTGGGTTCCGTAATAAAGAGCATCACTGGAAATTTAGACTATGATGATGCTGTTGAGATCACGAACGCTATCTCCACTTTACACAAAAATCAACAAGTCATTCAAACCTCATTTAATAGAGCTATTTCATTGAACAAACATCTAATAAATACTTATAACTCTACAATCGCCGCAATCACGAATAATCAAAACAAAATATATCTTAAGATTAATGAAATAATCAGAGAAATCAATATGACAGATTACAGACTCAATGATTTTATTAAAATGGTAAGTTTATTCGACTTACTCAAAATAAATTGCCAAATAATTTTAGAAACATTAGTTTCAATAGAAAACTCTCTGTCATTTTCTCGGTTAGGAACAGTTCATCATGACATGTTATCGTATGCAAATGTTGAGTACATTTCTGAAACTTTGATTACTCTATACGACTCCGACGAGCTAATTATAAACAAATTTACTGACATGAGACTCTACTATGATCTACTTGAATCTGGATCTTATTACTATGACAACATGATTGTTTTTATATTAACGTTTCCTATTATGTATAAAAATAAATATTCCTATTATCACCTTTATCCCTCACCAACTGTAAATAATTCTATTATTATCCCTCCTAAACCCTACCTGGCAATGGACGATGAACGCTATCAGTACATGGACAAGATATGCAAAAAGTTTGAAGAACTATATTTCTGTCAAGAGTCAACATACCAGTACCCGAGCAGTAACAAAGACTGTATTTATAAACTTATAACGGCTCAAGATATATCTACGTGTCTCTACACTACATTTAAAAGTTCAACGGAAATTTGGCAAAAGTTTGACGACAAGCATTACTTACTGACATGTCCTATAAGTACTAATATTAAGCTCAGCTGTCATGGAGAAAGTCATAGTTCAATACAAGGAACATATTTAGTTGAAATCCCGGAAAGTTGCAGCATCTCTACAAAATTAAGTACTAAGAAAAATATAAATAATAAACTTCAAGGTCAACCTATCAAGCTGTTATCCTTTAACTTGTCAAATATAACTATTAAGAACATAGAGCAGCCTCTGAAGGTAGAAAATATTGATCTGAGTCGGCTCTACGAACTGGAAGCTTTATTAGATAAAGAAATTCCCATAAAAATAGACACTATCGAAACTTCAACAACGTTTAACTATTGGACCTTGCCTATATATATAATTTTGAGTACATTTGGATGTTTTTTGATTTATAAAAGGATGAGAAAATTGAGAATGTGCAACTCTACTGAAGCTGCGCAAAATGTTGAGATCCGGCTCTCGGAACCTCAGCCCTTTTTCATACAATCTTGAAAAATGGGCCTCGGACTTAACGAGGGGGATGTTACGTGTGCGCCCTTCGTTACCCTCCAATATAAAATGCTGATGCAGCGACGCCGGAGTTCCCGAGCATCACGACACCAGCTTCGTGTACCACCAGTTGGAGTCGATCGCCGAAACCGCTCACTTGTCGGCCACGGTAATTTAAATAATTTATCGCGGTTAAATAAAAATTAGTTTTTAAAAAGTGGGTTCATGTATGAATTCACCTAACTCACGTGAAAAATATTTTGATGAAGAAATCCTACTACACAGTTTGTGATTACTTAAACGACAAAAATGCTTGGAAAATTCCACCTCTGCCAAGCCATCACATGTCTCCTACGTAATTTAAACAAATATTGTAATAATTGTATTATATTGTTTATAACACATTGTAAAAAGACGTTTAAAAGAATGGCCCCGAGTTTCTTGCCCGTTCTTCTCGCAGTGGCTCTATAAACTTTTTTTGCTGAACGTGGCAGTACAATGTAGAATATTTCAATATTAAAATTTGTAATTGACCTTCATAAGAGCGTCGTAGACGCCTAAATTGAATAAATGATTTTGAATTTGAATTTGAATGCAATCATAATGTATCGTGTTTGAGCGTTTCCTCCTTCTTCTGGTGTGCAGTTATATAATTTAAGTCAAATTCAAATTCAAAATCATTTATTCAATTTAGGCGTCTACGACGCTCTTATGAAGGTCAATTACAAACTTTAATATTGAAATATTGTACATTGTACTGCCACGTTCAGCAAAAAAAATTATAGAGCCACTGCGAGAAGAACGGGCAAGAAACTCGGGGCCATTCTTTTAAACGTCTGTTTACAATTTGTTATAAACAATATAATACAATAATTACAATATTTGTTTAAATTACGTAGGAGACAGGTGATGGCTTGGCAGAGGTGGAATTTTCCAAGCATTTTTGTCGTTTGTAAAACTAAGTACAGTTTGCAAGTTTCGCTCCATCCCTTTGCAATGGATATGAACTAGATGAAAATTAGAGTTATGAGTCACATATATGTTTAGCTGTATTGAGGCGGAATTGGCACTAGATATAATTTAATATTTTTTAAGTGTTTTATTAATATATCAATTTGATGTTTTCATGAGATATTTTTTATTATTGTTATTATGAAAATGGTCAGAGAATGAAATCACTTGAAATAGTATGTAAATAAACTGTGACCATTTCTATAGAAGATTTTTTCGTTCATTCGTAGAAGAATCAACAGCAAGCCATCATCATGCCGGTGACAAGGAGTACGAGCGGAAGAGGACGGGCTGCACCTCAAACATCGACGAGCTCCGAGGGAACGGAGCCGACAGCGAATGAATCAACGGGAACTCAAAAACGGCTTGACCAATTTTGATATATAAATGGGGCTAAACGACAAGCATCAGCTTTTAAACAAAAAAAAATATTTTAACAGTTCTTCCAGTCAAAAGTTCTGAGGTAACGAACATAAAAAGAGACGAATGGAGAACCTTTTCCTTTTTTGGAAGTCGGTTAAAAATCCTTATATCACGTACGGTGCGGAAATTATTGTCAAAATCACAGAAAAGAGAAAGCAATTTATATCTCTATGGTCAAAATAGCAAAGTGATGAACCCAATTTTATAGAGGACATCAATATCTACAAAAAAGTTAGCAATACCACATACTGTAATAGTTAGATGCTATGTCCCAATAACTACTTTAAGAGCCTGTTTCAGATGTTCGAGTAAGTTCCGGTTTTACTACCCAGAACATATTTAATAAACAAAACACTATCTTTGCGTTTCACAGTCATTGATTTAGCCTATCCATCGGTTAAAGCTTGAAACACGCTGCATGTCAACTGTCATTTTTATCATTCGGTTATTTTATGTGTTGCATGGCAACCCGAAAATTTATTAGGACATTCTAAAACGGGCCCTAAGTGTGTCAATTTATAATGTTTGGCGTTTAGCTATGTAGTGAATTATTAAGGCCCTTGGGTACGTCAAATTCGTACTTTCTAAAGCGAACTCCTCCGTAACCGCTGAAGTTGAAGACTTGAAAAAAATATATTTTATAGATGAATTCAAGCACAACATTTGCAACATATGATTTTACGGTATTACTATTACTTTTGCCTTAAAAAAAATTCAAACTACATACTATTTCTTGACTTATATGGCGAACTCCTTCTAAACGGCTACGATTTTTGAAAAATAAATTGTACCTAATATATGAAAAACACGGGTGTTTGAGCGTGAACTTACTATGAGTCGATATCGCTATCGACAATGTTTCGGCTTCTACCGGAAGCCTTCCTCAGGATTTTGAGTGTGGTACGTCCGCCGCGGTCGCGTCACGCTTCACACTGCGGGCGGCAGCTCGCTGTGCTCGAGCAGACGGCGCTGGCGGTGGGGGTCGCTGCGGGGAGTGTTGTGGCGAACGCTGCGTTTTCGGTAGAGGATGCGATGCACCATCTTCATCGCTACTGCTTTCTTCAGATGACACCATCGCAGTCCGACAAGCAAAACTAACTGTGTCCACCATCTCCTGCTTCACATTTTTCAAACCTCCATGAAGACAAGTTCTCCAGCTTTGTGACAGCGCCCACCCTCTAACTCTGTTGAAATTAGGACGACGACTAATTTCTATAGCCTCGCGGATTTTGCGCGGTACGTAAAACTTCTCCTTAGCTAAAACCCGGGCTTTGTCGAAACGGATGTAGTGCGTCGTCCCAGATGTCAGGGCGTGCTCTGCCACAGCAGACTGATGGCTGTCCGCGTTTCTCATGGAGCGAATGTGTTCTCCGAGCCTTGTGGACACGTTCCTTTTTGTTTCACCTATATAGCATTCACCACAATCGCATGGAATCATGTAGACTCCGGGGATTCCCAGTGAGTCCTTATCTTTCGGAGATCGCAGTAATTGCCTAATTTGTGAGGGGGGGCGGAATATCGTCTTGATAGAAAATTTACGCCGTAGCAAGTTTCCGATTTTATCCGTCACCCCCTTGATAAATGGTAGGTATGCTACTGCCCTCTCTGCTGTTGTTGTCCGGTTCCGTGCAGACGTGTTTGCAATCCTATTGCTTTGCTTCCAGCTATACCCATTGGACTCTAGTACTGAGCGTACATGGGCAAGTTCCATATCCACATGTTGAGGATCACACAATCTTAGCGCTCTGTTAATGAGTGACCTAGGCACGGAAGCTAGGTGTGACGGGTGATGATGTGAATCCGCTTTTAGGTAACTATCGGTATGTGTTGGTTTACGGTACACGGTGTGTGAAATTCGACCGTTCTGTTTTCGTTTTACCAACACATCCAGAAAAGGCAACGTACCATTTTTCTCTTTTTCCACCGTGAAAGCTATTTTTGGATGTTTTTTATTTAGGTGTTCTAATAAAGGTATCAAGTCATCCTTATGTAGAATGGCAAACACTTCGTCCACATACCGCCACCAGTATTTTGGTTTGAATGATATGCCGCTCAATTCCGTTTGCTCAAACCACTCCATGAAGATGTTGGCTATCACTGGAGCTATAGGTGAGCCCATGGCAACACCCTCTGTCTGTAGGTAGTAGTCACCCCGCCATAAAAAGTATCCACTTGTTAGTATGACCTCTATTACTTTCAAATACTCGATAGGTATGAGAGCAGTATGGAATAAATTCTCAATTATCTTAATGGTGTCAGCTATCGGTATGTTAGTAAATAATGACGTCACATCAAAACTCACCATAAGTTCGTCCGAGCTGAGCACCACTTCCTCTAACATATTAACAAAATGCACAGAGTCCTTGACGAAACTCGTGGTGTTGCCTGTTAACGGAAGTAGTATATCAGCCATAAAACGAGCGGTCCTATAGGTGGGCGAGTCAATTTGACTAACAATAGGTCGTAATAGTCGATATCGACTCATAGTAAGTTCACGCTCAAACACCCGTGTTTTTCATATATTAGATATAAATATGAACGTAAGTTTTTATAAAATAAATTGTACCATTAAATTTCTAGATTGTTATACTACAATTATAACATAGCATTTGTAAATCCATTGATATTTTCCTAAGAAAATGTCGAATTATTCAGATTCAGAACGCTTGCGGTTCCGAGGTGCTCTGCGCGGACGCGGGCGGCAGTGTTGCGCAAGCGTTGGCACGGGGAGGCTGTGTCGCTCGTAGCTCCGCTCGCGCTTTCGACTGATAACGATCTTGTCTTTGTATTAGTGCATTGACACGCGAGATTCGTAGCTGTGTGCGTGCAATGATTCGCTCGCTGCAGAGGGCCAACTTGATTGCGACGTGAAGTATGCGCGGTGACGCTTTATTATTGGTATTTTGTAGACAAATTTTATTCGTATCGTCTCACATATGAAAAGAATCAAAACTTGAAATTGACAATGTTGTGGGTAAATTACAATGGGCGGCCTTATCAATAAGATCAATGAAAAGTTTTATAATATATGTACAAAATTAATTAGTAATGTCTATAACGCTCTCATGTTATAACTGGTTAACTAAAGATAATATATTTTTTTATATTATGGTAAATAGTTTCCGGCTTTAGTAGTTTGTAGGGTACAAAATGGTTCTCTACTACATTTAGAGTTTGTATGGGGCTACATACATCTTTTGGAGTTCTAAGCTTTTCTTGATAATTGTATTAGGTGTTTTGATATAGGTTAATTAATACTACATAAAGATAACGTCTGCCAAGTGAAGATGGATAACGTATCTCGAAAATAGTGAGATATAGGTAAGGGAGATTAGCACCGTGGGGTGCCGGGTTAGAATTGCACCTCCCCATATAATCCCGTGGGTGTCGTAAGAGGCGATTAAGGGAAAACTACTGGAAGGTGGGCAGCCACGTGGGGTGCCGGGTTAGAATTGCACCTCCCCATATCATCCCGTGGGTGTCGTCAGAAGCGTCTAAGGGAAAACTACTTAAAGGGGGGCAGCAGCGCCTTCTAAAGAACTGCCAACTTACATTGCGATCCCCAAGACGCCTGCCAAGTGTGGGGATTATGGCAAATACCCCCTTAAAAAGTGAGGCTGTGTTCAGCAGTGGACGAACTGACTGTTACAGTTACAGTACTGAAAATCGATATATAGGTTTTTCTGGACGTCCTTATTCCAAATTTGGAATTTATTTTTCGATGACGTCTGCCAAGTGAAAAAAGTTAGTCCGATATGGCTGAAAATCGATATCTAGGTTGTGCTGTGCGTCATTATTCTGAATTTGGAATGTATATTCCGATGACGTCTGCCAAGTGAAAAAAGTTACCTAGATTTGGCTGAAATTCAAAATCTAGGTAGTTCTAGACGTCTTTATTCCGAATTTGGAATTTATTTTTCTATGACGTCTGCCAAGTGAAGAAAGTTACTCCGATTTGGCTGAAATTCAAAATCTAGGTAGTTCTAGACGTCTTTATTCCGAATTTGGTATTTATTTTTCGATGACGTCTGCCAGTTGAAGAAAGTTACTCCGATTTGGCTGAAATTCAAAATCTAGGTAGTTTTAGACGTCTTTATTCCGAATTTGGTATTTATTTTTCAATGACGTCTGCCAAGTGAAGAAAGTTACTCCGATTTGGCTGAAATTCAAACTCTAAGTAGTTCTGGACGTCTTTATTCCGAATTTTGAACGTATTTTTCTATGACGTCTGCCAAGTGTGGAAAGTTACTCCAATTTGGATGAAATTCAAAATCTAGGTAGTTCTGGACGTCTTTATTCCGAATTTGGAATGTATTTTACGATGACGTCTGCCAAGTAAAAAAAGTTGCTCCGATTTGGCTAATAATCGAAATCAAGGTTTTTCTGGACGTCTTTTTTCCAAATTTGAAATTATTTTTTCGACGACATCTGCCAAGTGAAGAAAGTAACTCTGATTTAGCTGAAATTGAAAATCTAGGTAGTTCTGGACGTTTTTATTCCGAATTTGGAATTTATTTTTCGATGACGTCTGCCATGGGAAGTAAGTTACTCTGAATTGGCTGAAAATCAATATCTAAGTTTTTCTGGACGTCCTTATTCCAGATTAGGAATTTATATTCCGATGACGGCTGCCAAGTGAAAAAGTTCCTCCGATTTTGCTGAAAATCGATATCTAGGTTGCGCTGTGCGTCAATATTCCGAATATGGAATAATTTTATCTATGTCGTCTGCCAAGTGAAGAAAAATACTCAGAATTGACTAAAAATGGATATCTAGGTTGTTTTAGACGTTATTATTCCAAATTTAGAATTTGTTTACGATGACGTATGCCCAGTAGATAAAGTAACTTCGATTTAGCTGAAAAGATCGATCGTCTAGAACAACCTAGATATCGATCTAGGTTGTTCTAGACGTCTTAATTCCAAATCTAGAATTTATTTAACAATGACGTCGGCCAAGTGGAAAAAGTTACTTTGATTTGGCTACAAATCGATACTTATCTTGGTTTTCCTGGACGCTTTTCTATTCGTACTATCGATCTTAATTGTTATTAACTTGTTGTGAAGTGCGTGAATCCCTCTAGGGTGAGTTCCTTATTTATTATTGTTATTTCATAGTGCTGACTAAAACCTATGTAACGTAAACAGCTGTGCTGCCCTACCGCGCTAGACTGTGAGTTTTAAAATGTGAGTCGCTGGTAACAGTACCACGATCGTGTCGGCGCGGCTTGGCAACAGTTGGCTGAGGAATATCAGCTACTAAGACGGTGTCTTCCTTCCAGGATTCCACTTCACTGATTTAATCCGAGGACGGGTGTTTCGAGCACTCACTACCGAGATCCAGAACTATCAGCTGACGCCAAGACCGCCATATCTGGGACCTGGATCACGTGTACTATCAGGCCAGTGTCTCCCTCCGGTCTATGTAACTTCAGTAGAACTGTGCGGCTGTGCAACCTGATAAGGCTTGGCCTAATAAACTTTTCAAACCTACTCCCTGAGTTTACCTACCTACCTGCTGGCCGTGGGATGATTAGCAGTTCCCTATCGCCGCAGTACGATAAAAGTAGGAAAATTATGATTACTTATCAAAGACGCACGAATTAACATCAAAATAATATTTTGACGAACCTCGACGTTTCGATCAAGTTGCATTGACCGTGGTCACGAGTAGACTGAAGAAGCGGGTGTCATTGTCTTGAGGAGCGGCGGGAGCGATTTAAATCTACCCCGCTTGGTTTTCGTTAATGTAATTTAGAAACATGAGTTTAGTTCACGAAAGTTTAAAGAAAAGTACTTATAAATCAATTATTCAAATCTCCTAATAAATGAGAAAGTATATCGGTTACCTTTTCACGATGGAACCAATCTTTACAATATAGCTGTAGATAAATTGCCCATATTATTATTTCCTAGACAAGAAATTATTCATCTCATATCTCGTACCCGGAAAGTAGTGTTTGTTTGATGCGAGTAGCGGGTGGAAGACTGCTTCCCACCTATGGGCGGGAAAATCTAAAGGTAAATACTTCCTTCTCAAGGGCCGACATGCACAAACGTTGGCCATTTTGTATTTTTGCGTACGACACAGTCGTCCCTATTCTTATTTTTCAATGTATTTTCGCCATTACACAAATCTTCCTTTTATGTCGTCGTTTTTAAACGCGTAAACCCGCGTCGGCTATAATCTTATTTATAAGAAGATTTGAATAAACAATTGATTATTATAATTTTCGTACTCTTATCCGGTACATCTTAGCGTTTTAAAAATACGTCATCTATCTTTACTTAGCAAACGTCATTGAAAAATGAAATCCAAATGTAGAATAATGACGCCCAGCACAACCTAGATATCGGAGTAACTTTCTTCCCTTGACAGACGCCATTAAAAAAATAAATCTTAATTCGGAATAATGACGCCCAGCACAACCTAAATATCGATTTTCAGCCAAATTGAAGTAGTTTTTCACTTGGCAGACGTCATCGGAAAGTAAATTCCAAATTTGGAATAAGGACGCCCCGAAAAACCTAGATATCGATTTTTAGCCAAATCTTAGTAACTTTTCTCACTAGGCAGACGTCATCGAAAAATAAATTCCAAATTTGGAATAAAAACGTCCAGAATAATAATAATAATATAAACAATAATATAAATCTTTATTTAAGCCAATAACACTTTTTCCAAATCTTGTATTGCTGGTGGTCTTCACACTTCGACGTTGAAGTTTGTATCGTTAAGACCTTAATTGATAGCTGTACAGTGCACAATTGACTTCAGTACAATTTTTCACGTAAACTAGTTATAAACATATATTTAACTTACAAATTATCCATAAAATAACATCTTGTTCAGTTTCATACATTTTTTTTATAAATTATCCACACAGGTGGTATTTATATTTTAACTAAATTTGTGTTATTTACGTGTTTGTATGTATGATGCTATATGGTGATATATAAACTGAAAAATTCAGGACTTGATTATATAAATATGTTTTAATAAAAGGGCTAAATCTTCTTGCAAAAGTTGTACGAATGACAGGTTATTTTAATACTCGTTTATGTAGCATATTACTAAAATTTGCAGATTTTTTAAAGAGTCTGTGTGCGAACTGAAAACAACCTAGATATCGATTTTCAGCCAAATCGAAGTACATTTTTCACTTGGCAGACGTCAACGTAAAACAAATTCTTAACATGGAATAATAACGTCTACAACAACCTAGATATCAATTTTCAGTCACACCGTAGCATTTTTCTTCACTTGGCAGATGACATTGAAAAAATAATTCCAAATTTGGAATAATGACTCTCAGCACAGCCTAAATATCGAGTATCAGACAAATCTGAGTAACTTTCTTCACTCGGCAGATGACATTGAAAAATAAAGAAAAGGAATAAAGACGTCCAGAACAACCTAGGTAGGTACACTATACATTTTCATTTGACGACTGATCTCAGTCGCAGTTGCAATTGCGGATACTCACTAGAATCGTACGGAATCGCGCATCTGCATATTCTTTGACCGTTATATTTGTGCAGCGAGCGCGGAACGTATGCGGCGATGCGCGAGTAAAGTAAGCTCGATTAGGTCCAGATGCTCAAGGCCATTGGCGACTCTAATCGCCTTAAATTTAGTTGAGTGCTGTTCGCTTGCTTCAGGGTTATTTGGAATATTATGAAGTATTTGCTATCCACTGCTCCTCATACTATACAATACTACCTGGTGCACTCGGTACTTTGTTTGTACTTGTATTGACTAATTTTAATGATTTGTTGTTATAGTTTTATTAATTAAACATAGTTTTACACCGCTTCAAAATAAGGAGGAGGTTCTCAGTTAGACTGTTATTTTTTTGGGTTGGTGCTTGTCATATGGCCACATTTAAATTTGAGTATGATCTAACGAGAAGTATTTTAGTTAACCTAATTTGGTTTCAACTACATTGAGGATGTACTCATTTTCACTTGTCGATATAAAAAGAACTGTATACGAGCGTTTGGATGAACAGCGTATTTCGTGTACCTACCCTTTCTGGTTTGGCGAAGTGCTGATGAGGCTCTTTGGAGACATACAATGGCACGCTTCAATAAACAACAGCAAATCATCGTAGTGCTGCAATCATTTATGTATATACTTTAAGTGCATTTTATGTTTTAGAATATTTTCTATTTGAAGTCGTTTTTTTGTTATTGGATTGTTCCTGGACACACCGTACTCATATTGTTGTACTGGTGTATATAGTAACTATATTTTGGATAGGAACGTAGTTAGTTGTTGTGGAAGCTTCTCTTCCCCACCTTGATAGCTGCACCTATAGTTCTTCACTCACTGTTCAACTTCTAAACAATTTCTTAGGCAGTAATATAAGGTCTATTTCTTTTTTGATGACATAATAATCATCAAGTCTATTTTACGTAACAATATCAACCTTTCTCTCCACACATTTTGCCGCGCAAACACTCACCGGCGGGAAATCACGTAGCAAATAATTTTATTAATACTTCTAAGCTAATTATAATAGCCTAATATCCAGTAAGCCTTTAAAATAATTAAAAAAAAAGTTTTTTTAAATGTTTTGGATGAATTAGTTTAAGTTAAACAAACACTGCTGCGCTGTACGCGCGCTGCACGTGGCGGATATGACCTTTTTTTTAAAGTATATCCTTTGAAGCCATGATGTGGTTGAAGATGTTGTTAAGGCTAACCTAGAGTTATTTGTTCAAAATGTGTTAAAACTAGATAATACTTTCACATTTTGTGATTCTCTGATTTTAAAATTTCAACACAGATTTGTTACGGAATTTGACAACGTTTAGCGAAAGTTATCGTTGCGGACTTCCAAGAAATAGTTTTTAAAACAGCTGCATTTCTGTCGCCAAGCACCTAATGGTGTATTACGGCCGTGGCTCCGCACGCGCGTCTACTCTTATTGCGCAAAACCATTAAGCCTCTTTTTGCGCAGTTGGATAAAAACTATCCAATATCCTTCCCCGGGTTTCAAACCATTTCTGTACCAAATTTCGTCCAAATCTGTCTAATACTTTTTAAGTTTATTAGTTGTAGGTATACAAAAATACAAAAAAAAAAACAAAATCTTTCCTCTTTATAATACTGGTGTAGATTTAATATATATATTATAAAGTGACTATCGTATACATTAAACAAGAGTCTATCAATGGACTCGTACCACAGATTAACCCCAATACAATAATAGGGGGTAATCTGTGACTCGTATACCTATCCCACCCACCACCCGGTCACGGTAATGTTATCTATCTATATACCGTGACCCGGTCGTGGAAGTCAGGGCACGCAGTTTCCCATGTCATTTGCATGTGCAGTCACCGTCCACAAATCTCAAGGATAGACATTGGAAAGGTCATTGTCGATTATCAAGTGACAGAGGCTTGCCGGCGTTGCGCGTATGTAAACGTCTAGAAGATCTTATGTTCGATAGCAATTTAGACTTTGAAAGACTTCAAAACATTATAATTATGAAAGCTATACAACTAAGAACAGAAGAAGACATTAGATTAATGATACGATACTAGCCAACCTTAAACTTTCTATCGATTCGGTTGTACCTATCCGGTACACGCACTACGCACTGCAATACGGGCACACGTACGATGATTAAATATCAAACATTGATTTACATTCTTAAGTAGATAAAAATAATAAAGAGGACATTGCGCTCAGATGTACAAACAAAAAACTTCTCAACAGAGTATAAATACTGTAACAGCCGGATCGTCCACTGCCGAACACAGCCTCCCCTACTAAGGGGGTATTTGCCATAATCCCCACACTTGGCAGGCGTTTTGGGGATCGCAGTGTAAGTTGGCAGTTCTTTAGAAGGCGCTGCTACCCACCTTCCAGTATTTTTCCCTCTTACGACACCCACGGGATGATATGGGGAGGTGCAATTCTAACCCGGCACCTCACGGGGTAGCCTTTGACCACTATCTCACCTGATGGTAAGTGATGATGTAGTCGAAGATGTTATTCAGGCTAGCCCAGAATGACTGGCACTCAAGGATAGCTGCCGGAACACACCGTTAGGTGCTTGGCGACATATATATTTAATGTGCTGAAAGGCCGTTGTTTATATGGCCATGTTAATTAATCATAATCATTGCATTAACATTTAACAGTTAATTATGAACAGTCTGTCTGTACTATTTTGTAGAGATATGCTCTACAAAATTTTACAAACAAGAGTCGAGATATCGCGAGTCCAGTTCGGTTCGGGGCGAACTACTAGTTTTAACAGTTAGCAAGCAACTTAGCAGCAGTTACCATTGGTGACCGAGTTGATCAACTGCAGTATCTATCACATCACATCACACTGGCACTGGCCGTGATATGCAACCAACATCGCACAGCACAATTCCATCGTAGAATAAATAATTAATTAAAATAACGTGTCATCACTGATATTAGTGACTAAAACAGACACGCATTCAAAAACTTGGAAAAACCAAAATTCTTGTGACGATGTTCAGAACTCGGAGGGATCGGTTACTTTGTTCGGATACTATTGAATTCATTCAAATCACGCTTCCGCGCGCTAACTTTTCGAGTGCCGCCATCTATATATAGGTTGGTGCAACCTGGAGTAAAAGTCTTTACAGAGGGCGCTCTAGTCAATAGGCAGATCGCATCGCATACAAACGTAGTTTGTATATAACAAAAGTACGTGAAGAAAACTTTGGACCGCTAAACTAACGTGACACTATTCTTAGTGTCACTAATCTTGGCTTGTACTTTATTACTTTGTACTTTTATATTAGCTTGTACACAATTTATTATTTACTGTAAAATCTGTCACATTTGACAGCTAGCCTAGATTTATCTGATTCAAAAGGTAGGTGGTAAAATGTTGGCTAGGCAGAGCATAATTAGCTCTGACAGGTCGGCCGGAACGGGTAAGATCAAATCTTGTCAGGATCATTTAAACTCGATTGGAATGCTGGAACGGCGTGTATCCGACAACAAAACTTGTCTTGACTGAAAGCTTGCAGGAACGCACCCACATACAATCATAAATCATTTATTCACTTGCGAGAATAGGTAAACAACATTTATAAACATTGTGTTCTTAAATAGGTTACTTTAGTTCCTCTATCTCCGCTAAAAAAGCATGCAAGGGTTATTTATACATGCGAAATATTATTTGCAGATCACATTAATAAGAAAATATTAATACAAAAAATGTCACACTTATAGAATAATATACCAATATCATAACTTTAATAAAATTATTTTACATTTTTATCGTTTAGAAAGTCATTAACAGTATAATACGATGTTTCTATCAAAAATTTGTTAAGAGCACATTTGAAAGTCCTAATCTCATTTTCAGCACGTATACTCGTACTTTTTGGTACTTTATTGTAAATGATCGGGGCCATACAAAACAATCTACAACGCAACAAAAAGGATTTGTACTTAATTGGCAGATGACGCAGTTGTCCCTACTTTCATCTTCATATTTGACAAATAACTTCGGATAGCTTTTTACAAATACCGCTACTTCGCTGATATAAATCGACGGCATTGTTAAGAGTTTTAAGGTTCTGAAGTGTTCTTTGCATGAGTCAAACGGTTTTAAGCCTAGTATTGCTCGAACACATAGTTTTTGCGCTATAAAAACTTTCAGTTTATCCGTGGAGTTTCCCCAAAACAGGATACCATATCTTATTATCGGAGCAACGTGAGCATGGTATGCTGTTGGCAATGTATTTATGGTTGATATTTTGCTCAATTTGTAAAGGGCAGAATATGAGGATTTATACAGTTTCTTGCATATATTATCAATGTGATATTTCCATGTCAATTTATTGTCAATACACGGAAAAAAAAGATGTCTTAAAGGTTAGGTTAGGTTAGGTTAGGTTAGGTTAGGTTAGGTTAGGTTGGGGTGCTTGGTCAGGATACCTCCTCGTGTGCTTGAATGCTGCTGGTCTCTTATGGATGCCTTTTATCCGGGGAGTACAGCAGTATTTGGGCCGGTGCACCCTGGGCAGCAGTCAATAACTTCTCTATATGGGATCTTGTTGGCTGCTGGCTAAAATCCTGACACGTAGGTGCCCTCCGCGTGTCCCTATGAAGCTAGCATAGGGCACAGTGGACGGGCAGGCGGTTCATCCGCGGAGTCGGGGTCTCGAGAAGGGACAGCGGACCCGTAGGGTCGTCGGATGGCCGGTCTGCAAGACTGGTGGCACGTCAGGTTCATCCTGTCGTGCGAGGAGCGACGTCGTGTTTTCGACGGTTGGCGCGGCAGGGAGGGTCAACTCGGCCACCCTGTCGGGCAAAATTGGAGGAGCAGCTGCCTTTCCGTAGCTGCAGCGGACCTTCGGGTCGTGGGATGGCCGGTCTGCAAGGCCGGCGGCGCGGCAGGGAGGGTCAACTCGGCCACCCTGTCGGGCACACTCTTGGACGGCAGTCGCCTTACAGCGGCTGCAGCGGACCTGCGGGTCGTGGGATGGCGGGCCTTCAAGGCTCGCGGCGCGGCAGGGAGGGTCAACTCGGCCACCCTGTCGGGCATCATGCGTCTCCGAATCCTACGGTTTCGGTGCCCGCCTATGGGATGCATGGCTGGGGGGAACCCGGTCGCGAGGGCACCACTAGGGGACCTCACCCCTTCAAAAAGGAAAAACCACTATGAAAAGTACAGCGATTGGTAATAATCCCCAGGTGGGTAAATCCCACCCTTCGCAAGAAGGCTGCCCCACCGTATCTGGGGGGGGCAACAACCGCTTCGTGGGCTCCGGCCCACGCACCAACGACCATGGCAAACTCAAAAAGGACACCGATTCTGCTTTGAACGACGACCCAGGCAAGACAATGGAGGAGTTAGCACCTTCTAGGTGCAGCGACCTGATCCCGTTATCAAAACGGGAACCTCGAGTGGTACTGGAGCGCATGGACAGCGCCAGACCAGTAACTCTGAGAGTGGACGCCTTGGCAGGGCCAGAGCGCAATCCATGCGCCACCTCTGCCGCCTCGTTAATGAACGAGAGCGAGGAGGAGGCAGCGAGCGCCTCTTCTGCGCCTGAATCAGGCGCGGGAGTGGCCCCGCTGCGCGAGTTGCTTCGGATTCCGACTCCGAATTTATCGGAGGAGTCGGAGTCCGACGCAATGACGTGGGAGACCGTGTCGTCGCGCGGCTCCCAAAGGAGAAGGAAGCGACGATTGGAGGAGGACGATGGGGACCTCAGTGACCCCTTACCGTCACCGAAGGTCCCGGCTGCTCGACGCGGCAAAGGACGCGGCAGGGGAAAGCCACCCACGACCGGCGAGTATGTCGGCCTGGCGAAAGCCAAGGCCGAGTTGAACCGGGCGCGAGAGGAGGAGCTCCGGCTCATCGCCGAGAAGGAGCTTGCGGACGAGCTGCAGCAGCGGAGGGCGGCATCAACTACCGCCCAGTTTCTGAAGGTGCCGGAACCTCCGGCTACCAACCTGAGGCTGGGCGACTGCGATGCCGCTCACTTGGAGAAACTGCTTCTGGACTCGGTGGACACTGTATTGACGGTGGCCACCAAGTCCAAAAACTTGAAGGGCACGTGCGTGAAGGCCCTGAAGGACGCTGCGATGACCATCAAAGCGTCCTTCCAGGAATCGCGGGCCCGCACGATGCCCGAGGAGATGGCCTTGCTGGTCAAGGCGAACCAGCAGCTGGCGGCTGAGCTAAAGGAGCTCCGTCGCCAAATGGACGAAATGCGGTCTGCACGGGTGGCAGCGCCAGTGGCTCAGTCCCCTATGCCCCTCATTGGCGATGAGGCGATGCGGAAGGTCATGGTGCAGGTGGGCACCATGATCAACGCCCGCTTCGAGAGCTTGGAGGAGAGGCTGTTACCGGCGAAAACCCTCAGACCCCCTCTCGCGGTAGATCGGCGAAGAGTGTCTGAGGAGCAACCTACAGCGACTACCAGTCGCGGACCCGCCCCGGAGATTGTTCCAGTGCAGAAGAAGAAGGCTGGCGCCGGGATGCAACCGGCAGCGGCTTCAAGTCGTGGAGCGGCCCCTGGACTCACCCAGGGGCAAAAGAAGAAGGCCAAGAAGGCTGCGAAGGGCCCCGCTCCTGCAGCTGTGGCACTGGTGCCTGCCCCTGCCCCGCCCCCTCTGACAGAGGCGTGGCACGTGGTGGCCAGACGCGGCATGGAAAAGCGGAGGGACAGGGGAGTGGCGACTAGGGAGCAGGGACCTGCTCGCCCGGCGCCTAATCCGACACCTATCCCGCCTCCACCACCGCCCAAGAAGAAGTCCCCGCCCAAAACCAAGGGCACGGCCAAACTCCGCTCCCCCCGGACCGCAGCTGTGGTTATCACGCTGCAACCTGGGGCGGCGGAGAAAGAGGTGACTTACGCCGGAGTCTTGGGTGAGGCCAAGGCCAAAATCAAGCTCTCCGAGCTGGGTCTGCCGCCGTTGACCATCCGAACGGCGGCCACCGGGGCCTGGATTCTGGAGGTTCCTGGTGAGGACAATGCCAAGAAGGCGGATGTCCTCGCCAGGAGACTTGAAGAGATATTTGGGGACCGAACGGAGGTCAAGATATCCAGGCCGACCACCACCGCAGACTTGAGGGTCACCGGCCTGGATGACTCGGCCACCCCCGAAGAGTTGGCGAATGCGCTGGCAGTCCAGGGCGGGTGTCCCTTGGCGGCTGTAGCAATCGGGGTCATTAGAAGAGGACCGGCGGGGATGGGGACGGCATTTGTGCGTTGCCCCGTTACCGCAGCGAAAAAGATAGCGGCCAGTGGGCGCGTTCTGGTGGGCTGGGTGGCGGCGCGAGTCGGCATCCTCGACCCCAGACCGCGTCGCTGTTTCCGCTGCTTGTCTTTGGGCCACGTCGCGGCCCAATGCAAGGCCGAGACAGACCGCAGCGACGAGTGCTACCGCTGCGGTCAACAGGCCCACAAGGCCCGAGATTGCTCTGCTGCCCCCCGCTGCTCACTCTGTGCGGCTGCGGGTAAGCCAGCAGACCACCTCTCCGGGGGCAAGGCATGTGCCAAGCCCCCGTCAAAGTCAGGGGCTCGAAGGAAGGCCGTCGCGACTGAGGCCCAGGTCCAGTCGCGACCGTCTCCCTCCAAACAAGGACGGGCGGACTGCATGGAGGTGGGTTAGTATGGCCCTAACCTTCCTCCAGGCGAACGTGAACCACTCCGCCCGCGCTCAGGATTTACTCCTGCAGTGTATGGCGGAGCGGTGCATCAAAGTGGCGGTGGTTGCAGAGCCGTACTCGGTCCCACCCAGGAGTGACTGGGTGGGGGGCCTTGACAGCTTGGTGGCAATCACCACACAGTCGCCGACTCCATCCCCCCCTCTCGAAGGGCTAACGAGAGGCATGGGTTTCGTGGCGGCAGGAGTGGGCCCTGTCGTCATCGTAGGTGTGTATCACTCCCGGAATAGGCCCCGGCACGAACTGGAGGCTCTTCTCGGTGAGGTGGGAACCTTTATAGGTCAGACCCGCCCGCGTCCCGTGATCGTCATGGGGGACCTCAACGCCAAATCCTTGGCGTGGGGGTCCCCGTCGACCTGTCCGCGGGGCGTCACCGTGTTGGAGTGGGTGGCCGAGATGGGCCTCTGCGTCGTGAACACCGGGAGTGAGAACACCTGTGTCCGCCAATGGGGTGGATCGATCGTCGACGTGACGTTTGCCACCCCAGACCTCGCCTGCCAAATTCGCGACTGGCAGGTGCTGGTGGACGAGGAGACGCTCTCCGACCACCGGTATATCCGGTTCAGCGTCTCCCCGTCCTCGGCGGACACGGTGGGGGAGGGATCCGGCGAGATCGGTCCGCGATGGGCTCTGAAGCGTCTCAATGCCGAGTTGCTGCAGGAGGCGGCCCTCGTCGAAGCGTGGAACGGCACTTCGCAGGAGGATGACCCCGTAGACTTGGATGTGTTGGCGGACAGACTGTGTGCGGCGTTGTCGCGTATCTGCGATGCAGCGATGCCGCGTGCGACAGCCCCACGGTCCAGACGCCAGGTCTACTGGTGGTCAGAGGAGATTGCCGAACTCCGAAGACGCTGCGTGAGGAGGCGCCGCCGATACCAGCGGTATCGTAGGCGAAGGCGGCAGGAGACGGAGGAGTGCGAGTCTCTGTATGCCGCCTACCGAGACGCTTCGAGGGTCCTTCGCGTGGCCATTGACGAGGCGAAGCGGCGATCCTGGCAGGAGCTGCTGGAAGGGCTGGAGCGCGATCCGTGGGGCCGCCCGTACCAATGGGCGCGGCAGAAGCTGCGCCCGTGGGCACCCCCCGTGACTGCCTCGCTCCAACCGGCTGTTCTCCAGAGGGTGGTGGGAGGGCTGTTCCCCGGTCCTCCGGGAGACGATTTCTCGCCACCTTTCGCCGTTCCCTCGTCGACCGATCTCGCCGAGGTGGAGGAGGAGGAGCCTGCTCCGGTCTCCGAAGGGGAGCTGGGCGCAGCAGTGCTCAGGATGAGGGCCAAGAACACGGCACCCGGGCCAGACGGCATACCGGGCCGTGTGTGGGCACTCTCCTTGGAGCACCTGGCGCCCGCTCTCAGGGCCCTGTTTGACAGGTGCCTTCGAGAAGGGAAGTTCCCCAGGAGATGGAGGAGGGGCAGACTCGTCCTCATCAGGAAGGAGGGACGTCCCGCGGACGAGCCTTCGGGTTATCGTCCGATTGTGCTGCTTGACGAGGCGGGAAAGCTGTTGGAGAGGGTGATCGCCGCCCGCCTCGTCAGGCACCTCGAGACGTCCGGACCGGACTTGGCGCCCACCCAGTTCGGGTTCCGGAGAGGTCGTTCGACGCTGGACGCCATCTCCCGCGTCCGCGATCTCTCCGAGGAGGCGTGCTCCAGCGGCGGCGTAATGTTGGCGGTGTCTTTAGACATCGCCAACGCGTTCAACACGCTGCCCTGGACCACGATACTCGGTGGTCTGGAGAACCACCGAGTGCCGTCGTACCTGCGCAGACTCGTCGAAGACTACCTCTCCTATAGAGAGGTGGTTTTCCCAACGGCGAGCGGGGTGGGCCGGAGCCCCATGGCGCGCGGCGTCCCTCAGGGGTCGGTTTTAGGACCCCTGCTGTGGAACGTCGGCTATGACTGGGCCCTCCGTGGCCGTGGTCTTCATGGCGTCGGCGTCGTTTGTTACGCCGACGACACGCTGGTCACCGCCCGGGGTGGCACCTACAGGGAGGCGGCAATCCTCGCCACGGCCGGAGTCGCGATGGTCGTGGCCAGGATCAGGAGGCTGGGTCTGGAGGTGGCGCTCCACAAATCGGAGGCCATATGCTTCCATGGTCCCCGACGGGCACCACCTGCAGACTCATCGATAGTAGTGGGAGGAACCTCCATCCCCGTCAGGTCGACGCTGAAGTATCTCGGCGTCGTCCTTGATAGCCGATGGAGGTTCGAGGCGCACATGCGGCGACTGTCCCCCAAACTGATGGGGGCAGCCGGCGCACTGAGTCGCCTCCTCCCCAATCTTGGGGGTGGAGAGGGCAGCTGCCGCCGCCTCTATACAGCGGTGGTCAGCTCGATGGCCCTATACGGAGCCCCCATATGGTCCGGGGCGCTCGATCGGCGGGAGACTGCCCTGCTGGTTGCAGCCCAACGGACCATGGCGGTGAGAGTGTGCCGGGGCTATCGGACACTCTCACACGAGGTGGCGTGCGCCCTCGCTGGCCTGCTCCCCTGGGACCTTGAGGCCGAAGTCTTGGCCTCGGTCTACCGCCGCAGAGTGCGTGCACGGGAGCGGGACGAGCGACCGGCGCCGCGGGAGTTAGCGCATTGGCGCAACAACGCCAGGGCGTTGGCTCTCGAGAGGTGGGAGGGACGGCTCCTCGACGGGTCCACTCAGAGGGGGGATAGCAGTCGACGACTCCTCGACGCTATCCAGCCCGTTCTCCGAGAGTGGATCGATCGGAGACATGGGAGGCTCTCATTTCGGCTGACGCAGGTGCTCTCGGGACATGGCTGTTTCGGGAGTTACCTGCATCGAATCGCCCGGAGAGAAGCTTCCCCGGCATGCCATCAGTGCGGCTACGCGGTAGACACCGCCCAGCACGCGCTGGAGGCATGTCCAGGAGGAGCAGCACCGCGACAGGCTCTGGTCGCGGTCGTGGGGGGGGACCTCTCATTGCCGACCATCCTCGCCGGGATGGTCGCCGATGAGAGTTGTTGGGAGGCAGTGGCCTCCTCTGGCGAGATTATTGTCTCGCAGAGGGAGGCAGCGGAGCGTGAGAGGGAGAGAGATCCTCTCTCTCTTCCGCTCCGGAGAGCGCGGACACGGCGGCGGGCTAATCGAGCCCGCACTCCGTCTCCGCTGAGAGGGCCTGGGTCGTCGGATGCGGGGGCATCTGGCACCCTTCAGAGATAGGCCCTCTCGCGATGGTGACGCCCCTTCCGTGTTCGGGGGGCGTCACACGAGGTGGAGGGGTGTTCCTATTGACACCCCTCACCGAGGAGAGCCCGCCACTTTACAGCGGGCAGCGGCGTCGACGGGGGCTGCGGTATTGAATAGCTAGCGGTCCCGTGCCCCTCGTCCTCAGTCGACGACGTCGGAACACCGTGGTGGTTTTAGACGGTATGGGTGCCTTCTGCACCGAGCCCGTCATATCCCGTCTGCCCCCCCAGCAGGCGGGAATGCGTAAATGCATTTCCCCACGAAAAAAAAAAAAAAAAAAAAAAAAAAAAAAAAGGTTAGGTTAGGTTAGGTTAGGTTAGGTTAGGTTAGGTTAGGTTAGGTTAGGTTTGGGCGGGTCTGGGTTTATTCATTAATAGTTGCTTTGCCTAGCTTGCATGCCTTGCGCTGATTGTTTTGGATAAACTCAGGCCTTCCTTACTCATCCCGGATGGGTAAGGCGGCAACGGTCTTAGGGGAGAGCGCAAGTCGTGATGATCCCTAAGGCAAGTCTGACGGATACCTTCTCGTGGTGCTGCCTGTTATTGGTTCATTTCCTTCCGAAATAAACGCAACAGAACACCGTCAGGCGCCGCGTGTATTGTTATCTATATGTGTATGTATATGTATATATTGTTTCTGTATATATTTGTATTATTTGTGTATATTATGTAGTTCACAGGGCTATTTAACCCCTTATTAGTAACCAAATTGAAAATGCTCGGTACAGACCGGGGCCGTATTCAACTGTCTGTCATCTGTATTATACGTGCTAAGGTGCTTAGCACCTCTTTAAGACAGATGACAGAATAGACTTACGGTGTATAAATTGTAGTTTTAAGGCAAGGCTACAGATAATTTGTCATGTTTATGAGTAGATGAAAAACAGTTTGGCGGTGTGTGTGTTAAAATAGGGACCCCTCTAACTGGCAAACACCAGCGCCTACTACTGTCAAACGTATTGTTACATAATCGAAAATAACCGCTGTCTTTTATTTGGTAGTGACCCCTGTTCCGATAACTCACGTTATTGGAGGCGGGGACAAACTGGCTGGACTAGTTCCAAAACCCCGATGATAAGTGTATCCTTAGACTTCGGGAAAATACCTCCAAGGTATTGTCAGTCTTCTGAACTCTAAACTTCCGGAGGCTTGAGTAGAAAGATTGAAGCCTGTCCACTTCCCCAACAATTTTGCTTATGGTCACAATTTATTATTATATCTATAATTATTTTGCTGTACACAATGTCGAAAGTAAATAGAGACGTCAAAGGGAAGTTCACAAAAGGCCCTTCTCAGGGCCAAGTAATTGTTTTGTCTGAAGACCGCTCAAGCGGCACTTCTGCGAGTCGGAAAAACGCCCCATCTCAGGGCCAAACTACAAGGGTTTCTTCACGAGATCCGTCGGAGGTCTCCATGGGGGACGAAAGGAGGTCGGACGTAGAGTCCGTATTTGAGGAGTCTGCTGACGAAGTTGACAGCCAGAGGAAGCGGCCTTACTCCTCATTCTACGCGCCCGGCTACCTAGAGTCGGACACTGAGATCGAGGGGACGGTGGCCGCTAAGGTCAGTACGGCGCGGAGGGGAAGGGCGAAGGGCACCAAAACCGGCCCCACGCGAGAGGAATTTGTTAAGCCCAAGCCACTAGTGGAGGAGCTGGCGGAGGTCCTGCAGAGCAGGAAGTTCAAAAAGGGGCCCGCCGCTGTGGCCGCCGGAAGCCTACTCGACACTGGAAGTGATTCCGATGTCCTTGCCGGGTTCGGTGACCTCAGCGGGCTTAACGCCCAAGAGCTTAGGGCACAAGCAGGAGGGATGCTCGCCTGCATCCTAGAGGTTGCCAAAAAATCCGGCAACCTGAAAGGCGAATTTGTTGCTCGCCTGAAAAGGTCTGCGTCAACCCTGAGGGAGGTTGTCGACGCACTGGCCAGCAGGAGTGAGGCGGAGGAGACGCGGCGGCTGAGAGCCGAGAACAGTCGCGTGCGCCTCGAGTTGGAAGCCTGCAAGGCAGAGGTGAAGGCGCTGCGTCGCGGCTTCACCGAAGCAAAGACCCAGGCGGCTGCCGCCACGTCTGCTGCTACAGTAGCAGCAGCAGCCGCTGCCGCCGAGACGCCGGCCCCCCCTGCTGTTGTACTGGGGGCTGAACTAGTGGAGGAGATGACGCGCTCCTTGACAACCACGTTCGGGCAAATGCTCAATGCCCGACTCGCAGGTATCGAGGACCGCCTCCTGCCAGCGCCGGTTCTTCGCCCGCCTCTCAGGGCGGACGCCAAGAAGGCTGCACCAGCGGTTGCACCCCCACCCCCGAAACCAGCCCCTCGAAAGCGGGTTGGCAAGGCGTCACAGGCTGCTGCCACGCCCTCGACTGCGGCTCCCATCGCCCCAAAAACGACCGTGCCAACTGCTGTGGCCCAGGCGGAAACCTGGGTTGCAGTAGTGAAAAAGGGGAAAGGCAAAGGGAAGGGCAAATCGTCCTCCTCAGCCACGCCCGCTCCCGCTCCTGTCCCAGCAGCTCGTGCCCCCCCCTACGCCGCGAAGCCTCAAGTCAACAAGGCTTCCACCGCCGCCAGGCCCAAGAAGGCAAAGACGATGAAAGCCCCCAAATCCGCGGCTGTTGTGCTGACGCTGCAGCCCGAAGCCGCGGTAAAGGGGGTCACATACAAGGCCATCGTCGAGGCGGCGCAGGAAAAGGTCGATCTCCAAGGATTGGGGATCGACCGCATCCACTTCCGCCAGACGGCCACGGGAGCCAGAATGCTCGAGATTCCTGGCTCTCAAAGCGGCGACAAAGCGGACAGGCTCGCGGAGAAGCTCCGCGGTGTCCTGTCCGAGGTGGCCAACGTCTCGAGGCCCGTAAAGTCCGCGCAATTGCACGTGACGGGCCTGGACGACGCCGCCACTAAGGAGAAAGTGGCGGCGGCGGTCGCTAAGGTGGGCGGCTGTGACGTACTGCACGTCAAAGCCGGAGAGGTGCAGCGAAGCTTCGGCGGGACCGGCTCCTCCCTTGTTTCCTGCCCGATTGCAGCAGCCAAAGTGCTGCTGGCACAGGGCAGGCTTTTGGTAGGGTGGAGCTCGGTGCGAGTGGTGGCACTGGCGGCGCGTCCCATGCGCTGCTTCAGGTGCATGGGACTCGGCCATACGCGGCCCCAGTGTCCCTCGTCGGCAGACAGGGGGGACCTGTGCTTCCGTTGTGGAGGCGCAGGCCACAAGGCGGTGAGCTGCCAGAGGAGGGCCCCACACTGCGCGATATGCGCTGAATCGGGGCGACCCGCCGAGCACAGGATGGGGGGACAAAACTGTGTCCCCCCAAAGACGAAGGGACAGGCCGCCAGGACCCCGGCCATCTCCCGACCGGCATCTAGAGCCGCTGCTGAGGTTGTTCGCCGTGCGGCGAGCATGGAGGTTGTGCCGTCCGATTAATGGATCAAGTCGGACAGCACAATCTCCTCCAGACGAATTTAAACCACTGCGTCAGGGCTCAGGATTTGCTTATGCAGTCCCTGGCGCAGTGGCGGATCGATTTGGCGGTCGCCGCGGAGCCGTACTACATTCCCCAGTCCCATCCCTACTGGGCTGGGGATCTGGACGGCTCCGTAGCGATAATTGGACGTGCCAGTGGCGGCCCCCCCCTCTCGGTGTTAGAGAGGGGTTCGGGGTACGTGGTGGCCAAGTGGGAGCGGTATGCGGTAGTGGGCACATACTTCTCCCCCAATAGGACCGTCGCGGAGCTGGAGGTCTATCTAGACCTCCTGGCCGCGGCGGTGAGAAGGCAGGCACCACGTGAGGTCCTCCTCATGGGGGACCTGAACGCCAAGGCCCAGGCCTGGGGCAACCCCTCCACTGACACTCGCGGGGAGATTGTCGTGGAGTGGGCGGTTGCCGCAGGGCTGACCCTCCTCAACAGGGGGTCGGTCCACACGTGCGTGCGACACAACGGGGGGTCCGTGGTGGACCTTTCGTTCGCCACCCCGGTGGTCGCAGCACGTGTCCAGGCCTGGAGAGTGGAGGCGGAGGTGGCGACTCTCTCGGACCATAACTACATCCGGTTCGAGATCGCCACCTCCCACCAAGGAGGGACTCGGCGCGTGGAGAGGGCGGTTTTTGCGCGCTGGGCGATTGGTCGCCTCGATGCAGAGTTGGCTGAGGAGGCGGCCATCGTACAGTCATGGGTGGCCGCCCCCATGCACCCGGAGGTGGACATCGCGGCGGGCCACTTCCGAGAGGCGGTGACGGCCGTCTGCGACGCCGCCATGCCGAGGTCCCGACGCCGCCCCGAGCGCCGCCAGGTTTATTGGTGGTGCTCGGAGATCGAAGATCTCCGAGCGCGATGCTCGGAGACGCGCCGCCTCTATTATCATTGCAGGAGGCGGCGTCACGGCCGGACGGACGACCAGCTGCCGGCGGAGCAGCTGGCGGCCGAGCAGCTCCTGCATGGCGATGTAAAGTTAGCCAAACAGGAGCTGAAGCTGGCCATCGGCAGGGCTAAGGCCCTAGGCTGGAGTGAGGAGCTGGGGGGCCTCGACAGGGACCCATGGGGGCGCCCGTATAAGGCTGCCCGGAATAAGTTCCGGGGCAGCGCGCCCCCTATCACAGAGTCCCTGGAGCCAGAGCTCCTGGAGAGGGTGCTGGGGGGGCTATTCCCCGACAGCGACCCCCACTACACCCCTCCACCGATGGCCACGCCGTCCTTCCAGGAGGAGGAGGACCCGGCCTCCATTCCGCCTATCTCAGAGGTGGAGATGGAGGTAGCAGTCTCTCGCCTGAGTGGCAAGAAGACTGCCCCGGGACCAGACGGGATTCCCGGGCGGGTCCTCAGGATCGCCCTTAGGGAGATGGGCGGTCAGCTTCGGGAACTGTTCGACGCGTGCCTCACGTCGGGTCAGTTCCCGAAGCTCTGGAAGGACGGGCGATTGTGCCTGTTGCGGAAGGAAGGGCGAGACGCCGACTCGCCCGCCGCATACAGGCCAATCGTGCTGCTGGATGACACGGCGAAGCTGCTGGAGAGAATAGTAGCTTCCCGTGTCATCCGGCATCTGGGGGGAACTGGGCCTGAACTTTCAGAGGCCCAGTTCGGATTCAGAGCAGGGCGGTCGACGATAGACGCCCTGCTCTGGATCAAGGGGTGGACGCAGGACGCGGTCAGCGGGGGGGAAAAGGCGTTGGCTGTCTCGCTGGACATTGCCAACGCCTTCAACAGCCTACCGCACGGAACAATACGGGAGGCGCTCCGCTATCACGGAGTGCCCCTGTATCTGCGTAGGCTGTTGGCTGACTACCTCCAGGACCGCGAGGTCCTGGTGGAGGGACGCGACGGTCTGAGGCGACGTCGCGTGTCCTGCGGGGTTCCGCAGGGGTCGGTGTTGGGGCCGCTCCTGTGGAACATTGGCTACGACTGGGTGCTCCGCGGCACGTTTCCCGCAAGTATGCGGGTTGCGTGCTACGCGGATGACACCCTAGTCGTAGTCAAGGGGAGGGACCTCGGGGAGACGGTGCGGCGGGCCACGGTGGCCACGACACTCGTGGTCGGCCGCATACGTGCCCTGGGGCTGGAGGTCGCCCTCTCCAAGACCGAGGCCCTAATGTTCCATGGGCCTCGGGGGGGACCCCCTCCAGGAACGAGGATAGACCTGGACGGGGTCCTGGTCCGGGTTGGGACCCAGATGAGGTACCTGGGTCTCATCCTGGACGGGCGGTGGACTTTTGGGGCCCACTTCACACAACTGGCCCCAAAAGTCATAGGCGCCGCAGCCGCCCTTGGGAGGCTGCTGCCCAACGTGGGCGGCCCGAACGCCACATGTCGTCGCCTGTACTCCGGAGTGATCCGGAGTATGGCCTTGTACGGGGCACCTGTCTGGGTGGACGCCCTCGGTCGCGCCAATAAGGCCCTGCTGCGACGTCCGCAGCGGGTCATCGCGACGAGGGCGATACGCGGGTACCGCACGGTGTCCTGGACGGCGGGATGCGTGCTGGCCGGTGATCCCCCATGGGAGCTCCAAGCGGAGATCCTCGCCGAAGTGTACCACTTCGTGGCGGCGAGGAGATCCCGCGGGGAGCCTCCAGCGTGGGAGGAGGTCACGCGCATGCGGCGGCGGGCGCGGGCCGCCCTGTTGAGGCGGTGGACGGAGGACCTGGCTCCACCGGTCCCTGGACAGAGGACGGTGGATGCCATTCGCCCGGTCCTCCGGAGGTGGGTAGGGCGGCGATTCGGGTCGCTGACCTTCCGATTGGTGCAGGTGCTTTCCGGACACGGATGTTTCGGAAAGTACCTGCATCACATCGCGAGACGGGAGGCGACCCCCGCCTGTCACGAGTGTGGAGCGCCAGAAGACACGGCGCTCCACACGCTGGAGGAGTGCGCCGCGTGGAGTCCCATGCGGCACACCCTCACAGCGGTCATTGGCGCAGATCTGTCGCTGCCGAGCGTGGTTAACGCTATGCTCGGCAGCGACGGATCGTGGCAGGCGGTGGTCTCTTTCTGCGAAGCGGTGATGGCGCAGAAAGAGGCCGTGGAGCGGGCGAGGGAGGACGACGTCCTCACGGACCCGCTCCGGCGTAGACGAACTGGGGGGAGGAGAAGGCGGTTCGGGCGCCTTCTCGCTCTTTCCTAGTGCTGTGCGGATCATCGGTGGAGAGTCGGGGGATTCTCCACTGGCTTGCACGATCCCACACGTCTGGGGGATGGCCTCAATGAGCCGGGTCATCCCTCCATTGGCCGGGGCCCGTCATCGGTGACGGGCCGGCCGCCGGGGCGAGATGGTGACTGCTAACGCTACCCCATTTCGCCCTACTAGGCGGCAGACTGCTCATCCCGGGTTTTTAGTGGGTAACCTCACTTACTACCCCCCCGTGGGGGTAGTAAGGCCCTTCAGGCGAGGACTCCCACATAACCACTCCGCTCCCCCCGGGGCGGGTGGTATCCATAAAGGATTTTCCCGGGTGAAAAAAAAAAAAAAAAAAAAAAGGTTAGGTTAGGTTGGGCGGGTCTGGGTTTATTCATTAATAGTTGCTTTGCCTAGCTTGCATGCCTTGCGCTGCTTGTTTTGGATAAACTCAGGCCTTCCTTACTCATCCCGGATGGGTAAGGAGGCAACGGTCTTAGGGGAGAGCGCAAGTCGTGATGATCCCTAAGGCAAGTCTGACGGATACCTTCTCGTGGTGCTGCCTGTTATTGGTTTATTTCCTTCCGAAATAAACGCAACAGAACACCGTCAGGCGCCGCGTGTATTGTTATCTATATGTGTATGTATATGTATATATTGTCTCTGTATATATTTGTATTATGTGTGTATATTATGTAGTTCACAGGGCTATTTAACCCCTTATTAGTAACCAAATTGTAAATGCTCGGTACAGACCGGGGCCGTATTTAACTGTCTGTCATCTGTATTATACGTGCTAAGGCGCTTAGCACCTCTTTAAGACAGATGACAGAATAGACTTACGGTGTATAAATTGTAGTTTTAAGGCAAGGCTACAGATAATTTGTCATGTTTATGAGTAGATGAAAAACAGTTTGGCGGTGTGTGTGTTAAAATAGGGACCCCTCTAACTGGCAAACACCAGCGCCTACTACTGTCAAACGTATTGTTACATAATCGAAAATAACCGCTGTCTTTTATTTGGTAGTGACCCCTGTTCCGATAACTCACGTTATTGGAGGCGGGGACAAACTGGCTGGACTAGTTCCAAAACCCCGATGATAAGTGTATCCTTAGACTTCGGGAAAATACCTCCAAGGTATTGTCAGTCTTCTGAACTCTAAACTTCCGGAGGCTTGAGTAGAAAGATTGAAGCCTGTCCAATCCCCAAAAACTATTGCTTATGGTCACAATTAATAATTATTTTCTATAATTATTCAGTATGCCGAAATCTGTGACAATGCCTGTGAAAGTTAATAGAGACCGGAAAGGGAAATTTACCAAAGGCCCTTCTCAGGGCCATGCCGATGAGTCTGCATCGGCATCGGATGCGAGCCGCGCACCATCTGCGGCTAGCGTTTTTGTTCGGCCAGACGATTTTTCGGACTCCGACGTAGAGTCCGTCACGTTTGAGTCGGATGCCTCGACGGCGACAGCGGAAGGTCGCCAGCAGGCACAGAAGCGGGCCTACTTGAGGGCTGGGTCATGCTCGTCAGACTCCACGACGAGTAAGCCCAAAAAGAATAGGGCTAAAAAGCTTCCCACAGTCGTTGCCGACACCCACGACGTGGGGCTTGTAGATGCCCAACGCCAGCTCAACCTGGCTAAGCGGGCACAGGTCCAGATGGACCTTGAAGAGAAGGTTGCCGCGAAGGAGCAGCAGGCTCGCACCGCGCGGGCCAAGTCCGGGTACGGTGCGTCCACCGTCCTCTACTCGGACCACTCCCTTGCCGAGCTGGAGCGCATGGCGCAGGAGGACGAAGGGGAGATAGTGGAGGTCGCCTCGAAGTCCTCAAATCTCAAAGGGACGTTCCAAAAGTCCTTAAAATGCAGGGCCGCGAGTATGCGCGGAATTATTCGGGAGCTAGCTCAACGCACCGCAACCGAGGAAACGCGGCAACTGCAGGCGAAGGTCGACCGCCTGCAATTAGAGGTCAGCCAGCTACATCAAAAGCTGGCTGAAGTCACGGCCCGGCCAACTCAGGCTGAGCCAAGACCAGCGGCGGAGGGCCCCTCTTCCTCCAACCTTGAGGATGTCATCCGCAAGGTTGTCCTGGAGGAAAGGGCCTTTACGAGAGCCTGCTTCGCCGGCATCGAAGACAGGCTCTTGCCGGAGAGTCGCATCCGCCCACCACTTGCGGCGGACAAGAGGCAAAATAAGCCGGGGCCGTCCTCCCAAAAGGCGGACACGAGGCCAAACAAGCCGGGGCCATCCTCCCAAACGGAGGATGCATTCCTACCCTCCTCCACTCCCTCCGTCCAACCTTGGACGGAGGTGGTTAAAAGGGGAAAGGGCAAGGCCAAGACGAAGGCGGCCGCCCCCTCTGCCATCCCCACAGCCGCCGCTCCCTTCCCGTCCCAGGCGACCAGTAAGGGAAAAGGGAAGGGGAAGAAGTCAGCCCCGAAGCCCCCCTCCGCTGCTCCGGTAGCCAAAAGGGCCCCCGCTGGTCTGGGGAAACCTAAACCCCTGGTTCCCCCTAAAACCGCAGCCGTTGTGGTGACGCTCACCGTGGAGGCTGCGGATCGAGGCGAGACTTATGAGTCCGTCCTCAAGCGGGCACGTGCTAGCGCCGACCCGACCCAACTGGGGATCGGACCAATCACGTGCCGCCGGACACAAGCCGGGTCTCGAATTTTCGAGTTCCCGGGGGCTCAGGGCGGTGCCAACGCGGACCTCTTCGCCTCCAAAATGAAGGAGGTCATCGCGGACGCGGCTAAGGTCGTCAGGCCTGTTAAGTTGGCGACCTTGGAGGTGACCAATCTGGACGATTCGGTCACCAAAGAGGAGGTGGTGGCGGCGGTCGCAGCAATGGGGGGTTGCGACGTCGCAGCGGTGCAGGGCAGGGGGGGCATCCGGTCTGGCCGGGGTGGTATGGGTACCATCCGCCTCGAGTGCCCAATCACAGCGGCCAGAGCCGTCCTCGCCAAAGGACGGCTTACAGTGGGTTTCAGCTCCTGCGGAGTCCGAGCACTGGAAGATCAGCCTCTGCGCTGCTTCAGGTGCTTCGGGATCGGGCACACCCGGGCCCTTTGCCCGTCCGAGGTGGACAGGGCGGACAGCTGCTACCGCTGCGGCAAAGAGGGGCACAAGTCCGCCTCCTGCACGGCCACCACGCCACGCTGCGCAGTGTGCGCCGCCAGCGGCCGCCCGGCGGGTCATATCATGAAGGGGAGGAACTGCAATCCTCCCCCCAAGAAGGGCAAAGTGCAGGCGCCGACCCAGCCTGCCTTGGCTACCGCCGTCCCTGAAAAGGGAACTCCGGCGGCCGATGAGGGAGGTGCGATGTCCAATTGATGGATAGGGTCGAGCATCGTATCCTCCAGGCGAACACCAACCACTGCAAAACAGCCCAGGACCTGCTGATGCAGTCCATGGCTGAGTGGTTGGTGGACGTGGCGGTGGTTGCTGAGCCATACTCGATCCCTGGCCGTTGGCTGGGTGATCGGGATGGCTTGGTGGCAATGGTGTCGCGGTCTTCCACAGACTCCCCTCCCCTCTCGCTCTTAGAGAGGGGACCGGGATATGTGGCCGCCGCGTGGGGAGATATAGCTTTCGTGGGCGTTTATTTCTCCCCAAACCGCCCTCTGTCGGATTTCGAGAATTTTCTCGAAATCTTGACCGCAGTCGTCGGTAGGGCGGCGCCGCGCCAGGTCGCCGTTTTGGGCGACCTTAACGCCAAGTCGGTGGTCTGGGGTAACCCGGCCGCCACTTGTAACGTCCGGGGTCGTGCAGTGGAATACTGGGCGGCCTCGTCCGGTGTGTCCCTCCTCAACAGAGGCTCGGTCCAGACGTGTGTGCGGCAACGGGGAGGGTCAGTGGTGGACGTCTCGTTCGCCACCCCCGTTCTAGCTGCCCGCGTCATGAACTGGCGGGTGGAGATGGTGGAGACTTTGTCGGACCACCGATACGTGCGGTTCGACATCTCCACCCAGGGCCCCCGGAGGACGGTCCCCTCGGGCCGTTCTCCCTTTCCACGGTGGGCTCTCACCCGCCTGGACCGGGAAGCGGCAATGGAGGCAGCATTCGTCCAGGACTGGCTCGCTCCCCCTCTCGAGGTCCTGGACGTGGACTCCGCAGCGGCCGAAATCAGGAAGTCCCTGACCGAGGTGTGCAACGCCAGCATGCCTCGGTCTCGCCGCCCACCTCCCCGTCGCGCCGTTTATTGGTGGTCGGAGGAGTTAGCGGGGCTCCGAGCAGCCTGTGTGGCGGCAAGGAGAGCCTACACGCGGAGTCGACGGCGCAGCCACCGGAATGAGGCCAGCGAGGACCTCCTTTACGCTGCGTACGTTGAGGCGAGGAGGGTCCTCAAATCGGCCATTGGCGCCGCCGATGACGCGGCGAAAGCCGAATTGCTGGAGGGTCTCGACAGGGACCCGTATGGGAGACCATACAAGGCGGCGCGGAACAAACTGCGCCCCTCTGGTCCCCCGCTGACGGAGTCTCTCGAGCCGGCATTGCTGGATGGGGTGGTCCGGTCCCTGTTTCCGAACGGGTCCAACTTCGCCCCACCAGTGATGGATCCCCCGCAGGGGGCGGCCCCACTGGAGGAGGAGGAAGAGGAGGCTTCTCCGGTGACGGGGACGGAGTTTGAAGGGGAGATTCTCCGACTCCGCGCGAAGAGGACGGCCCCTGGGCCGGATGGCATCCCCGCGCGGGTGGTGGCCATCGCCGCCTTCCAAATGGGCGAGAGGTTTCGGGACCTATTCAGCACGTGTTTCACGTCTGGAAGGTTCCCGAAGCCTTGGAAGGAGGGGCAGTTGTGCCTCCTCCGGAAGGAGGGACGCCCGGCGGACTCCCCCTCGGCATACCGACCCATCGTTTTGCTGGATGAGGTCGGTAAAATGTTCGAGGGGATCATCGCCAACAGGCTTAAAGGCCACCTGCGGGGGGTCGGGCCGGAACTGTCAGACGCCCAATTCGGCTTTCGAAGGGGGCGTTCGACCGTGGACGCGTTGGCCCGACTCAAGGGCCAGGTGCGGGAGGCGACGGAGGCAGGGGACGGGGTTTTGGCTGTGTCGTTTGACATAGCCAATGCCTTCAACTCCGTCCCCCATTCGACAATCTTGGAGGCACTCCGCTATCACGGAGTGCCTCGGTATCTGCGGTGTCTCCTGGCCGACTACCTGGGGGACCGAGCTGTCCTCCTTGTAGATCGCGCGGGCCAGCTCCGTCGGTATGATGTGGGGTCCGGTGTTCCACAGGGGTCTGTCCTGGGACCACTCCTGTGGAACATCGGATTCGACTGGCTCCTGCGGGGAAGTCTCCTCCGTGGCACGAGTGTCATCTGCTATGCGGATGACACTCTTCTCACCGCCCGGGGGGGAGACTTTAGAGAGGCGGCGAGTCTGGCCTCGGCCGGCGGATCCCTAGTCGCGGGAAGGATCCGCCGACTTGGATTGAGGGTGGCGTTGGAGAAGACCGAGGCCGTGTTTTTCCACGGGCCTCGGCAGCGCATTCCCCCTGACACCCACATTGTCGTGGAGGGTGTCAGGATCGAGGTGAAGGCCCAGATGAAATATCTGGGCCTAGTCCTCGACAGCAGGTGGCGCTTCGGCCCGCACTTCAGCGGGCTGTCGACGCGCCTGCTTAAGGTTGCGGGCGCCCTCTCGTGGCTCCTTCCGAATGTGGGGGGGCCAAGGGCACGATGCCGGCGCTTGTACGCCGGCATCTTGAAGAGCATGGCCCTATACGGGGCCCCAATCTGGGCGGACTCCCTCCAAAGGAGGGAGAACGCCACATCACTCCGCAGGCCCCAAAGGGCCATTGCACTGCGGGTGGCGAGGGCCTACCGATCGGTGGGTTTCGCGGCGGCGTGCGCTCTGGCTGGCACCCCTCCCTGGGAGCTCGAGGCGGGAGTGCTCGCCAGAGTGTACGAGTGGACGGCGGGGCGCAAAGCCCGCGGGGAACACCCCGCCTTGGAGGAGCGAGAGGCCGTACGGCGTGAGGCGAGGGACGCTGTCGTCCATCATTGGATGGAGGACCTCGCCGCCGCCACTTTTGGGCGCCGTACACTCGATGCGCTTGGGCCAGTCCTGCAGGATTGGTTGGGACGGCCCCATGGCTTCCTCTCGTTCCGTCTGGTGCAGGTGTTGACCGGGCATGGGTGCTTCGGCTCATACCTGCACCGGATCGGAAGGGAGGAAGCAGCAGCGTGCCACCATTGTCCCGCGGTGGAAGACACGGCGCAGCACACCCGAGAGGTGTGTGCGTCGTGGACCGAGCTGCGCCGCAGCTTGGTTAATGCTATCGGGCCGGACCTCTCTCTTCCCAGCGTGGTCAATGCCATGTTGGGGAGCGAAGAGGCCTAGGCAGCGGTCGCCTCCTTTTGTGAAGACGTGATATCGCAAAAGGAGGTGGCAGAGCGCGCAAGGGAGGAAGACCCCCTTGCTGCGCCACTGCGCAGACGTCGAAGGGGCGGGAGAAGGCGATTGAACAATCACCTTCCCCCTCCCGGTGGTGAGTAGCGAGAGACAGGCGCGGGGGCGTCTTCTCTCGCATTGCACATGCTCACCACCTCCGTCGGGCGGGAATGGCCACGCATTCCTGGTCATTCCCGAGCCCCTCCCGTAGGGAGGGGCATGTAGGCCCCGCTGTAAAGCGGGCGGTCGTCGGCGGAGGACTGGACGTAAAGGCTCTGCCAGTCTCCCAGTCCTCCTCCATACAGACGATGCTGGAATGCCGCTGGGTCGTTTAGTGGGTATACCGGTCTTCTACCGGGGAGTCCCACATAACCCCCCCATCCCCCATGGGGGGGTATGCGTAACGCATTTTTCCCAGCGAGAAAAAAAAAAAAAAAAAAAGGTTAGGTTAGGTTAGGTTAGGTTAGGTTAGGTTAGGTTTTTTTTTTTTTTTTTTTTTTTTTTTTTTTTTTTTTTTTTTTTTTTTTTTTTTTGCGACTGTCCCCTGACAGCGGTCAGAGACTTTGACTTTTCTTGATTTTAATTTCTACAGATGGGATGCGTTCTTGATTTATTTTAAAAGAGAATTGCTGTTTTTATTTTTGACCTTGTTTATTTTACTGTTATTGATTTATCTATAATGTCGCCTATTATACATTTCATCAAATAATTTTTTTTTTTTTTTATTTTTTTTTTACTCATTATATTTTGTATGCTATTTTCATATATATTTATTATATATGAATAACATATTTTAGTTACTTTTGTTTCTTATTATTACTTTTGTTCCTATATTTGTACAATATTCTATAAAATCCTGGTTTGTGACTAGGGTACTCAAATTTTGGGCTGTGAGTGTCATTCGCAGCTTTTGCTCCAGATCAAAACGCTCTCTACTGTGGACAGGACAGTCCAGAAGAACATGTGGGACCGTCTCTTGTGATTGCGGGTCACATACGCATGATGGGTTCTCCTTACACTTGAATCGGTTCAAGTATTCGGAGAACCCACCATGCCCCGTCATGATCTGAGTTATTATGCCCGTTGGTTGGAGCTGTCTAATCACCTTGTATGCTGTTTTTACTTCGGGGAAGAACAATTTTGTCACGGACGCGGTTTCTCCGGACACATATCTACGATTCCATTTGTCCAGCGAGTCCAAACGGATTTGTCGCTTGACAAATGAAATCGGACATTGGTCGTAGTCCGGTTTTCTTTTTGTTTTAAGGGCAGCCTCTTTCGCTAGTTGGTCAGCGCGCTCATTCCCTTCGAGTCCTGCGTGGGCCTTTATCCAGAACAACGAGACTGTCTTTCCTGCACGTGCTACTGAGTTAAGGTTTCTACGGGTTTCCACGGCTAGGGGATGCATCGTCTGATGGTTTGTAACCGTTTCCAACGATGATCTCGAGTCACTATATATGCCGAAGGTGGTTTGCGGACTTTTTTGTATCTCCCTTGTGGCTTCGCATATGGCCAGTAGTTCTGCCTGGTAGACTGTGCAGAATGGCGGCAGCTTCAATTTTCTGGTTTTGGTCTCAACCTCATTGCTCCAAAGAGACAATGCGGCTCCGACCTTACCATCAATTTTACTGCCGTCCGTATATATTCTGATGTCTTGGTTGGTGTGTGCATCTACTTGTTCTTGGTCCACCAGGTCGATGAACTCCAAGGCCATATGCTCCGCCGGATGGGGTATGTTTGCGTACATTTCCATACGTTCCACCTCCCTGTCTCCCAGCACTGGCTGGGGAGCTCCTCTCTTTGCCTCATACAGTGCTGCTGCTTCCTGTATCCTGATGTCGAGAGGAAGTATCCCAGCCAGTACTAGTGCCGAGTTTAGGGAGACGGTTCGATAGGCCCTGCATAGTTTTTGGGCGAAGCCCCGCTGTACTGCATTTAACTGTTTTTGTACGCAAATTTTGTTCGTCGCTGGTGCCCATACACCCGCGGCATACATAATGACTGGTTCCACCACAGCCGTATAGATGGTACGTATTATTTCTGGCTGTAGGCCCCAGCAAATTCGTGCAGTCCTGGCTAGTTGTTTATAAAAGCTCAGTGCCTTTCTGCAGACGTTCTCCACGTGGCTGTTAAAGGTCAGCTTTTCGTCTACAGTGAGCCCTAAAATTTTTATTTCTTTAGCCATGCTGATGCCGATCCCTCCCATGCTCAGGTGTGGGGTATCGTATTTTAACTTTCGTGTAAGCAACATCGCGTTCGTTTTGTGCGGAGCAAACTTCAGTTTATTTTTGATACCCCATTCCTGAACGTAAGCGAGAGCGGCATTCGCGCGGCGCTGGACTTCCATTGCCGTGTTTCCGTCGAACAAGAGAACCACGTCATCTGCAAAAGCCTGACAGTAGTCACCCCTGCTTTCTAGCCCCTTTAGCAATGGATCGAGCAGCAAGTTCCAGAGAATCGGACCCCCAATCGATCCCTGGACGCATCCCTTGGACGTTGGTCTAGAGACCTCTGTACCAGAATACCTCAGCCTCACCAATCTGTCCTGCAAATAGCTGTCTACAAGTCTTCTTAAGTTAACTGGACATTTTTCCTCCGCCAATCGAACTCTAATTGCAGGCCACCAAGCGCTGTCGAAGGCTCCCTCTATGTCTAGTGATACCATAGTGACGATTTTCTTTTGTTCCAGCTTAACGCGTATATGTTTTATCATGTCATAGAGGGAGTCTTCGGTGCTGCGTTGGGGCATGAATCCGTATTGGCGGGTACTTAATCTTGGAAGTACAAAGTACTTTAGCCTGTTGACAAGCATCTTTTCCAGAATTTTACCCATCACTGGCAAAAGCCCAATAGGTCTGTAGGATTTTGGCTCTGTATACCTCTCTTTGCCTGGTTTCCTCAGAGCCACTACCGTTGCCTCCTTCCAGATAACCGGGAAATGGCTTAGTTCGAGGCATTTATTTGCCAGTGATAGGTAAACTTCTGGGCTGTGGTTGATGGCATGCTCACAAATGTCGGCGGTTAAACCATCCGATCCCGGGGCCTTTTTCGGATTGAAGCTGCTCATTGTAGCTTCAAGCTCTGCTATTGTAAACGTTGGGTCATGTTGTTCATCATGACCCATGACGTTTATTTTATTGGCTTCAGCCCTGATGCGTTTGTGGTCATTATTGTCATCTTCCTCATTGTCTTCGGGGAAGAAAGTATCCATTAAAAGTCTGGCTGACTCCTTTTGATCCAGCATCTTACCATTTTTGATTAGAGGCAAGTCTTCCTTTCTTTTTTCCGTTCTCCTAATCACACGGTATATGCCTTCCCAAAGCCCTTCCTTAGTTTGCTTTCCACAGAACTCTTTCCAGCTTTCTATGTGACTTTGTGCTGCTTTTAATTCATAGTTTTCTTTTGATTGCAGGTACTCCTGGATGACCTTCTTCCTGCGGACTGGCGCTGCACATCGGATTCTGCGCTTCTTCGTAAGGACGTCTTGCTTCAGCTTGACGAGCTCGTTTGTCCACCATGCAAAGGTAAGTTCACTTATATTCTTCTTAAGCGGTATACTGTCGTTACATGCCTGAATAATTAAAAGTATATATTTTTCTATTATTTGTTCCAAATGTATTTTAGTGTTAATTTTGTCTATTTCAATTTTGTTAATGTGATATTCTAACAGCAACTGTGCCATTTTCTCATGAAAATGGACCCAGTCTGCTTTTTTACTGTTGTATTTTCGTGTCGTACGACTTATGCTTGTACCTTTCGCTTTGGTGAGCCTGATTTTAAAGGTGATAGCGTTGTGATCTGAGCTCGTCATATTTTCGTCGACTGTCCAGTCTTCTATCCGGTCAAGTATATCCAGTGTGCATGCCGTCACGTCTACATAACTGGAGTATGTTTTGTCTCCTCTTACAGTGCTGAAAGTCGGGATGTTTCCTTCATTGAGCACCTGCAATCCCATTTCCTCTAGCGCACCAGCCATTTCCTCTCCTCGATTGTCCACTCTTGTACTTCCCCACCATGCACTTTTCGCGTTTGCGTCGCCTCCCCATATCGTCCTTTGGCCCAACTCTTGTTCTATTAGCTTTAGCTGCTCCAGGTATGGCTGTATAGGTTCAGGATCGGGTTCGAAGTAGAATGAGACTACGGTGATCTCCCATGCAGTTGTTTTTAATTTCACCACTACGATGTTGGTCGTGGTGTATTGTGGGTATTGGATGACGTCCATGTCGTTATTGAACACTGCAATGGCCGCTTTGACGGTTCCGCTACCCTGATCAGCGCACTGGAAGATCCGTACTCCATTATAGTCCCGCATTCTACCCCTCCCACCCACATACGGCTCCTGAAGCAATGCAAACGCCATCTTTTTGTTGGTTGCTTCCAGCAATAGCTCGTCGGTAGCTAGTTGTTTGCGTTGGAGGTTTGCTTGGACTGCGGTGTATTGGCGTGTCGTATTTACGCCTTGAGCCACCTTAGCAATAGGCTATGGTGGCTCTGGCCAGAGCTTCCCACTTTCTCCTTATCGGGCAATCTTGGCTAAACGCATTGTGGTCGACCTTTTCCATTTTCCCACGTACACAGTTGCTACATGACGGGGCTGCAGCAGAAAGCCAATCCGCGCACTGTGATTTTACGTGAGGGCCTCCGCAATGGCTACACTTTTCTACAGTTTCCTTACAAAACCGTCGGCCGTGCCCGTAGCCAAGGCACATCGAGCATTGGACCAGTGGTGACTGATCTGCCACTCTGATCCGCTGCAGATCAACGTGAACCGTCCCTGCGTCCACCATACGCTGCCAAAGTTTTGGGGAGACCCTCAAGACGACGTGACTAGCGTGCGGATTTCTTGTTTTCTTCTTATATGCTACTAGCATCCTATCTTCGGATTTGTCAATATCTAAGAATACTGTCCGGTTTTGGTTCCGCAGAGCTCGCAGCACTTCCTCGTCACTATTGTACATTAGGACGTCCCTGAGGATTACCAGGGGATCTTTGTTTTTTATCTCTTCTACGTTGAGTTCTCCTGCCTTACCTAGCCTGTCTTTGACTTTTTGTCTTTCCTCTTCGGTTCTACAGCCAACTATTACTTTCCTATCTTTCGCTTTTCTAATTCTTTCTACCGTCACTCCTCCTTCTTTCGCGTTTACTGCCTTTCTTATTTTACTCAAGACCTCCTCTCCTGTTTCAGTCTCATCCTTTGCCGTGACAACTACGGAGTGCAGTGCGGTCTGTTCTGGGCATAGCCTCATCGGTTGTGTCGCCACTGCACTCGCATAACTTTTCCTTTCCAGCGTCTCCTTTAACACTTCCATCCTATCGTTATTCTCTTTTAGCAGCTTCGTATGTTCTTCAAGCTTTTTAGTAAATTCTGTGAATTCTGTACTGTCACTTTCCTGTTTTCTCCTTGGTGGGTTCTCTTTTTCTTGCTCCTGGTCAGTTGCTTTCTTTTTGTTTGCCCCCTTTACTGAGTCCGTCTCTTTCACCAGCTGGAAGAGGCGGTCTATCGCCTGGATTACCTCGGCTTTTATTTCGGACTTTAAATTCCTGGAATGCCCCAAGTTAATTTTGGCTTTGGTTACACAAGCTCTTGCTTCCGAAATTCTATCTGTGAACTTGGTTTTTTCCTGCTTTTGTGTATTTCCTGCCAACTCCATGGACACTCTGCGTGCTGCAGTTGGTTTTGGGTCTTGGGAGTTCACTAGAAAGGTTTTGTTAGGGGGAGGAGTAGTCTTAGTTTCAATATGTGGTTTTCCAGTCTCCCACTCACCGATACTCTTTCTCACATTTTTTGTGTGTGAAGGTCCTACTTGACCTGTTTGGTTATCAGTCGTCTTTATTTGGAGATCTTCGTCAGTTGTATTTGTTGATTTTGCGGGTGTCCGGTAACCAAACATACTGACAAGGGGTGTCGCAGTCGGAAATACGTAATAAGCGTCTTAGTCAAAATAAAGTTTCAAATTTACTACTATGGTAAATTTTTGTTATCGTCAAGTATTCTTCAAGTATGATTGAGCGTGTAAAATGCGCCAATCAATGTAAAAAGCAAATAATATATTCACAAAAGTGAATGTCAATAATTAAAATAAAAATAACTAATCGAAAATTATGTTGTATAATTTGGTCCCAATTTGTGAGAGTCACGTAACTTTACGGATTTTTTAATACTTAAAATCCTAGTCTCTATGCTTGCGCCTATCCACGAAAATTTAAAAAATAATAAGTTTTTAAAAAAAAATTTCTTAATATATTTCTGTATAATTATATTGTCCACCCTTTTAAATGATGGCAAAACCAAGGGATGGGCACAGCTAAGTGTTTCAGTTGGTTTGTATGAAAATGTGTTTTTATTGGTGCACGGTCCGCTAAAGTTCTCTTGGGAGGGTGGGCGGGTCCTCCTTAGGGTGGGTGGGTGGGTTAAAATTAACTGTAAAACTTAAAGTTAGGTATTTTACTATTATTTTGTTATATTTTAAAAAGTATAGCTCCGATCGCGCTCAATCCAACGGGACACGATCGGGGACCGCGGCCCGCGTGTCTTGATGCGTGGAGCTATTTAAAAAGGCCGAAATCTGATTTTTAATTTTGAGAATACACTAATTTTTGAAATTTATGACTGTAAAATGTTAATAACTTTTTCGCTATTGAACCTAATTACCTAAAAACAACGCAGGACGGTCCGCCACCAGCGGTTGCAAATTACAAAACACTAAAACACCACACAAGTAGGAAACGAACAAAGACAGCACGAATATATAAAATTTCTTACAAAAATGTTTGCAATAACAGGTTTTATCTGTCTGGTGTAAAATTTTATTATGGGACGATACTATTTAAACTAATTAGTTGATTTGCGCTACCAGAGACGCAAATTTTGGTAGGCTACACTCTATATTAGGACTTGGATTTGACTATGTCGTATTCCTAATGTATGGGGAGTGGTACAGCTTAGGTGAATTTTCTGTGTTAAATTTACTAAGATTTTGCTATATTTTAAAAAGTATAGCTCCGATCGCGCTCAATCCAACGGGACACGATCGGGGACCGCGGCCCGCGTGTCTTGATGCGTGGAGCTATTTAAAAAGGCCGAAATCTGATTTTTAATTTTGAGAATACACTAATTTTTGAAATTTATGACTGTAAAATGTTAATAACTTTTTCGCTATTGAACCTAATTACCTAAAAACAACGCAGGACGGTCCGCCACCAGCGGTTGCAAATTACAAAACACTAAAACACCACACAAGTAGGAAACGAACAAAGACAGCACGAATATATAAAATTTCTTACAAAAATGTTTGCAATAACAGGTTTTATCTGTCTGGTGTAAAATTTTATTATGGGACGATACTATTTAAACTAATTAGTTGATTTGCGCTACCAGAGACGCAAATTTTGGTAGGCTACACTCTATATTAGGACTTGGATTTGACTATGTCGTATTCCTAATGTATGGGGAGTGGTACAGCTTAGGTGAATTTTCTGTGTTAAATTTACTAAGATTTTGCTATATTTTAAAAAGTATAGCTCCGATCGCGCTCAATCCAACGGGACACGATCGGGGACCGCGGCCCGCGTGTCTTGATGCGTGGAGCTATTTAAAAAGGCCGAAATCTGATTTTTAATTTTGAGAATACACTAATTTTTGAAATTTATGACTGTAAAATGTTAATAACTTTTTCGCTATTGAACCTAATTACCTAAAAACAACGCAGGACGGTCCGCCACCAGCGGTTGCAAATTACAAAACACTAAAACACCACACAAGTAGGAAACGAACAAAGACAGCACGAATATATAAAATTTCTTACAAAAATGTTTGCAATAACAGGTTTTATCTGTCTGGTGTAAAATTTTATTATGGGACGATACTATTTAAACTAATTAGTTGATTTGCGCTACCAGAGACGCAAATTTTGGTAGGCTACACTCTATATTAGGACTTGGATTTGACTATGTCGTATTCCTAATGTATGGGGAGTGGTACAGCTTAGGTGAATTTTCTGTGTTAAATTTACTAAGATTTTGCTATATTTTAAAAAGTATAGCTCCGATCGCGCTCAATCCAACGGGACACGATCGGGGACCGCGGCCCGCGTGTCTTGATGCGTGGAGCTATTTAAAAAGGCCGAAATCTGATTTTTAATTTTGAGAATACACTAATTTTTGAAATTTATGACTGTAAAATGTTAATAACTTTTTCGCTATTGAACCTAATTACCTAAAAACAACGCAGGACGGTCCGCCACCAGCGGTTGCAAATTACAAAACACTAAAACACCACACAAGTAGGAAACGAACAAAGACAGCACGAATATATAAAATTTCTTACAAAAATGTTTGCAATAACAGGTTTTATCTGTCTGGTGTAAAATTTTATTATGGGACGATACTATTTAAACTAATTAGTTGATTTGCGCTACCAGAGACGCAAATTTTGGTAGGCTACACTCTATATTAGGACTTGGATTTGACTATGTCGTATTCCTAATGTATGGGGAGTGGTACAGCTTAGGTGAATTTTCTGTGTTAAATTTACTAAGATTTTGCTATATTTTAAAAAGTATAGCTCCGATCGCGCTCAATCCAACGGGACACGATCGGGGACCGCGGCCCGCGTGTCTTGATGCGTGGAGCTATTTAAAAAGGCCGAAATCTGATTTTTAATTTTGAGAATACACTAATTTTTGAAATTTATGACTGTAAAATGTTAATAACTTTTTCGCTATTGAACCTAATTACCTAAAAACAACGCAGGACGGTCCGCCACCAGCGGTTGCAAATTACAAAACACTAAAACACCACACAAGTAGGAAACGAACAAAGACAGCACGAATATATAAAATTTCTTACAAAAATGTTTGCAATAACAGGTTTTATCTGTCTGGTGTAAAATTTTATTATGGGACGATACTATTTAAACTAATTAGTTGATTTGCGCTACCAGAGACGCAAATTTTGGTAGGCTACACTCTATATTAGGACTTGGATTTGACTATGTCGTATTCCTAATGTATGGGGAGTGGTACAGCTTAGGTGAATTTTCTGTGTTAAATTTACTAAGATTTTGCTATATTTTAAAAAGTATAGCTCCGATCGCGCTCAATCCAACGGGACACGATCGGGGACCGCGGCCCGCGTGTCTTGATGCGTGGAGCTATTTAAAAAGGCCGAAATCTGATTTTTAATTTTGAGAATACACTAATTTTTGAAATTTATGACTGTAAAATGTTAATAACTTTTTCGCTATTGAACCTAATTACCTAAAAACAACGCAGGACGGTCCGCCACCAGCGGTTGCAAATTACAAAACACTAAAACACCACACAAGTAGGAAACGAACAAAGACAGCACGAATATATAAAATTTCTTACAAAAATGTTTGCAATAACAGGTTTTATCTGTCTGGTGTAAAATTTTATTATGGGACGATACTATTTAAACTAATTAGTTGATTTGCGCTACCAGAGACGCAAATTTTGGTAGGCTACACTCTATATTAGGACTTGGATTTGACTATGTCGTATTCCTAATGTATGGGGAGTGGTACAGCTTAGGTGAATTTTCTGTGTTAAATTTACTAAGATTTTGCTATATTTTAAAAAGTATAGCTCCGATCGCGCTCAATCCAACGGGACACGATCGGGGACCGCGGCCCGCGTGTCTTGATGCGTGGAGCTATTTAAAAAGGCCGAAATCTGATTTTTAATTTTGAGAATACACTAATTTTTGAAATTTATGACTGTAAAATGTTAATAACTTTTTCGCTATTGAACCTAATTACCTAAAAACAACGCAGGACGGTCCGCCACCAGCGGTTGCAAATTACAAAACACTAAAACACCACACAAGTAGGAAACGAACAAAGACAGCACGAATATATAAAATTTCTTACAAAAATGTTTGCAATAACAGGTTTTATCTGTCTGGTGTAAAATTTTATTATGGGACGATACTATTTAAACTAATTAGTTGATTTGCGCTACCAGAGACGCAAATTTTGGTAGGCTACACTCTATATTAGGACTTGGATTTGACTATGTCGTATTCCTAATGTATGGGGAGTGGTACAGCTTAGGTGAATTTTCTGTGTTAAATTTACTAAGATTTTGCTATATTTTAAAAAGTATAGCTCCGATCGCGCTCAATCCAACGGGACACGATCGGGGACCGCGGCCCGCGTGTCTTGATGCGTGGAGCTATTTAAAAAGGCCGAAATCTGATTTTTAATTTTGAGAATACACTAATTTTTGAAATTTATGACTGTAAAATGTTAATAACTTTTTCGCTATTGAACCTAATTACCTAAAAACAACGCAGGACGGTCCGCCACCAGCGGTTGCAAATTACAAAACACTAAAACACCACACAAGTAGGAAACGAACAAAGACAGCACGAATATATAAAATTTCTTACAAAAATGTTTGCAATAACAGGTTTTATCTGTCTGGTGTAAAATTTTATTATGGGACGATACTATTTAAACTAATTAGTTGATTTGCGCTACCAGAGACGCAAATTTTGGTAGGCTACACTCTATATTAGGACTTGGATTTGACTATGTCGTATTCCTAATGTATGGGGAGTGGTACAGCTTAGGTGAATTTTCTGTGTTAAATTTACTAAGATTTTGCTATATTTTAAAAAGTATAGCTCCGATCGCGCTCAATCCAACGGGACACGATCGGGGACCGCGGCCCGCGTGTCTTGATGCGTGGAGCTATTTAAAAAGGCCGAAATCTGATTTTTAATTTTGAGAATACACTAATTTTTGAAATTTATGACTGTAAAATGTTAATAACTTTTTCGCTATTGAACCTAATTACCTAAAAACAACGCAGGACGGTCCGCCACCAGCGGTTGCAAATTACAAAACACTAAAACACCACACAAGTAGGAAACGAACAAAGACAGCACGAATATATAAAATTTCTTACAAAAATGTTTGCAATAACAGGTTTTATCTGTCTGGTGTAAAATTTTATTATGGGACGATACTATTTAAACTAATTAGTTGATTTGCGCTACCAGAGACGCAAATTTTGGTAGGCTACACTCTATATTAGGACTTGGATTTGACTATGTCGTATTCCTAATGTATGGGGAGTGGTACAGCTTAGGTGAATTTTCTGTGTTAAATTTACTAAGATTTTGCTATATTTTAAAAAGTATAGCTCCGATCGCGCTCAATCCAACGGGACACGATCGGGGACCGCGGCCCGCGTGTCTTGATGCGTGGAGCTATTTAAAAAGGCCGAAATCTGATTTTTAATTTTGAGAATACACTAATTTTTGAAATTTATGACTGTAAAATGTTAATAACTTTTTCGCTATTGAACCTAATTACCTAAAAACAACGCAGGACGGTCCGCCACCAGCGGTTGCAAATTACAAAACACTAAAACACCACACAAGTAGGAAACGAACAAAGACAGCACGAATATATAAAATTTCTTACAAAAATGTTTGCAATAACAGGTTTTATCTGTCTGGTGTAAAATTTTATTATGGGACGATACTATTTAAACTAATTAGTTGATTTGCGCTACCAGAGACGCAAATTTTGGTAGGCTACACTCTATATTAGGACTTGGATTTGACTATGTCGTATTCCTAATGTATGGGGAGTGGTACAGCTTAGGTGAATTTTCTGTGTTAAATTTACTAAGATTTTGCTATATTTTAAAAAGTATAGCTCCGATCGCGCTCAATCCAACGGGACACGATCGGGGACCGCGGCCCGCGTGTCTTGATGCGTGGAGCTATTTAAAAAGGCCGAAATCTGATTTTTAATTTTGAGAATACACTAATTTTTGAAATTTATGACTGTAAAATGTTAATAACTTTTTCGCTATTGAACCTAATTACCTAAAAACAACGCAGGACGGTCCGCCACCAGCGGTTGCAAATTACAAAACACTAAAACACCACACAAGTAGGAAACGAACAAAGACAGCACGAATATATAAAATTTCTTACAAAAATGTTTGCAATAACAGGTTTTATCTGTCTGGTGTAAAATTTTATTATGGGACGATACTATTTAAACTAATTAGTTGATTTGCGCTACCAGAGACGCAAATTTTGGTAGGCTACACTCTATATTAGGACTTGGATTTGACTATGTCGTATTCCTAATGTATGGGGAGTGGTACAGCTTAGGTGAATTTTCTGTGTTAAATTTACTAAGATTTTGCTATATTTTAAAAAGTATAGCTCCGATCGCGCTCAATCCAACGGGACACGATCGGGGACCGCGGCCCGCGTGTCTTGATGCGTGGAGCTATTTAAAAAGGCCGAAATCTGATTTTTAATTTTGAGAATACACTAATTTTTGAAATTTATGACTGTAAAATGTTAATAACTTTTTCGCTATTGAACCTAATTACCTAAAAACAACGCAGGACGGTCCGCCACCAGCGGTTGCAAATTACAAAACACTAAAACACCACACAAGTAGGAAACGAACAAAGACAGCACGAATATATAAAATTTCTTACAAAAATGTTTGCAATAACAGGTTTTATCTGTCTGGTGTAAAATTTTATTATGGGACGATACTATTTAAACTAATTAGTTGATTTGCGCTACCAGAGACGCAAATTTTGGTAGGCTACACTCTATATTAGGACTTGGATTTGACTATGTCGTATTCCTAATGTATGGGGAGTGGTACAGCTTAGGTGAATTTTCTGTGTTAAATTTACTAAGATTTTGCTATATTTTAAAAAGTATAGCTCCGATCGCGCTCAATCCAACGGGACACGATCGGGGACCGCGGCCCGCGTGTCTTGATGCGTGGAGCTATTTAAAAAGGCCGAAATCTGATTTTTAATTTTGAGAATACACTAATTTTTGAAATTTATGACTGTAAAATGTTAATAACTTTTTCGCTATTGAACCTAATTACCTAAAAACAACGCAGGACGGTCCGCCACCAGCGGTTGCAAATTACAAAACACTAAAACACCACACAAGTAGGAAACGAACAAAGACAGCACGAATATATAAAATTTCTTACAAAAATGTTTGCAATAACAGGTTTTATCTGTCTGGTGTAAAATTTTATTATGGGACGATACTATTTAAACTAATTAGTTGATTTGCGCTACCAGAGACGCAAATTTTGGTAGGCTACACTCTATATTAGGACTTGGATTTGACTATGTCGTATTCCTAATGTATGGGGAGTGGTACAGCTTAGGTGAATTTTCTGTGTTAAATTTACTAAGATTTTGCTATATTTTAAAAAGTATAGCTCCGATCGCGCTCAATCCAACGGGACACGATCGGGGACCGCGGCCCGCGTGTCTTGATGCGTGGAGCTATTTAAAAAGGCCGAAATCTGATTTTTAATTTTGAGAATACACTAATTTTTGAAATTTATGACTGTAAAATGTTAATAACTTTTTCGCTATTGAACCTAATTACCTAAAAACAACGCAGGACGGTCCGCCACCAGCGGTTGCAAATTACAAAACACTAAAACACCACACAAGTAGGAAACGAACAAAGACAGCACGAATATATAAAATTTCTTACAAAAATGTTTGCAATAACAGGTTTTATCTGTCTGGTGTAAAATTTTATTATGGGACGATACTATTTAAACTAATTAGTTGATTTGCGCTACCAGAGACGCAAATTTTGGTAGGCTACACTCTATATTAGGACTTGGATTTGACTATGTCGTATTCCTAATGTATGGGGAGTGGTACAGCTTAGGTGAATTTTCTGTGTTAAATTTACTAAGATTTTGCTATATTTTAAAAAGTATAGCTCCGATCGCGCTCAATCCAACGGGACACGATCGGGGACCGCGGCCCGCGTGTCTTGATGCGTGGAGCTATTTAAAAAGGCCGAAATCTGATTTTTAATTTTGAGAATACACTAATTTTTGAAATTTATGACTGTAAAATGTTAATAACTTTTTCGCTATTGAACCTAATTACCTAAAAACAACGCAGGACGGTCCGCCACCAGCGGTTGCAAATTACAAAACACTAAAACACCACACAAGTAGGAAACGAACAAAGACAGCACGAATATATAAAATTTCTTACAAAAATGTTTGCAATAACAGGTTTTATCTGTCTGGTGTAAAATTTTATTATGGGACGATACTATTTAAACTAATTAGTTGATTTGCGCTACCAGAGACGCAAATTTTGGTAGGCTACACTCTATATTAGGACTTGGATTTGACTATGTCGTATTCCTAATGTATGGGGAGTGGTACAGCTTAGGTGAATTTTCTGTGTTAAATTTACTAAGATTTTGCTATATTTTAAAAAGTATAGCTCCGATCGCGCTCAATCCAACGGGACACGATCGGGGACCGCGGCCCGCGTGTCTTGATGCGTGGAGCTATTTAAAAAGGCCGAAATCTGATTTTTAATTTTGAGAATACACTAATTTTTGAAATTTATGACTGTAAAATGTTAATAACTTTTTCGCTATTGAACCTAATTACCTAAAAACAACGCAGGACGGTCCGCCACCAGCGGTTGCAAATTACAAAACACTAAAACACCACACAAGTAGGAAACGAACAAAGACAGCACGAATATATAAAATTTCTTACAAAAATGTTTGCAATAACAGGTTTTATCTGTCTGGTGTAAAATTTTATTATGGGACGATACTATTTAAACTAATTAGTTGATTTGCGCTACCAGAGACGCAAATTTTGGTAGGCTACACTCTATATTAGGACTTGGATTTGACTATGTCGTATTCCTAATGTATGGGGAGTGGTACAGCTTAGGTGAATTTTCTGTGTTAAATTTACTAAGATTTTGCTATATTTTAAAAAGTATAGCTCCGATCGCGCTCAATCCAACGGGACACGATCGGGGACCGCGGCCCGCGTGTCTTGATGCGTGGAGCTATTTAAAAAGGCCGAAATCTGATTTTTAATTTTGAGAATACACTAATTTTTGAAATTTATGACTGTAAAATGTTAATAACTTTTTCGCTATTGAACCTAATTACCTAAAAACAACGCAGGACGGTCCGCCACCAGCGGTTGCAAATTACAAAACACTAAAACACCACACAAGTAGGAAACGAACAAAGACAGCACGAATATATAAAATTTCTTACAAAAATGTTTGCAATAACAGGTTTTATCTGTCTGGTGTAAAATTTTATTATGGGACGATACTATTTAAACTAATTAGTTGATTTGCGCTACCAGAGACGCAAATTTTGGTAGGCTACACTCTATATTAGGACTTGGATTTGACTATGTCGTATTCCTAATGTATGGGGAGTGGTACAGCTTAGGTGAATTTTCTGTGTTAAATTTACTAAGATTTTGCTATATTTTAAAAAGTATAGCTCCGATCGCGCTCAATCCAACGGGACACGATCGGGGACCGCGGCCCGCGTGTCTTGATGCGTGGAGCTATTTAAAAAGGCCGAAATCTGATTTTTAATTTTGAGAATACACTAATTTTTGAAATTTATGACTGTAAAATGTTAATAACTTTTTCGCTATTGAACCTAATTACCTAAAAACAACGCAGGACGGTCCGCCACCAGCGGTTGCAAATTACAAAACACTAAAACACCACACAAGTAGGAAACGAACAAAGACAGCACGAATATATAAAATTTCTTACAAAAATGTTTGCAATAACAGGTTTTATCTGTCTGGTGTAAAATTTTATTATGGGACGATACTATTTAAACTAATTAGTTGATTTGCGCTACCAGAGACGCAAATTTTGGTAGGCTACACTCTATATTAGGACTTGGATTTGACTATGTCGTATTCCTAATGTATGGGGAGTGGTACAGCTTAGGTGAATTTTCTGTGTTAAATTTACTAAGATTTTGCTATATTTTAAAAAGTATAGCTCCGATCGCGCTCAATCCAACGGGACACGATCGGGGACCGCGGCCCGCGTGTCTTGATGCGTGGAGCTATTTAAAAAGGCCGAAATCTGATTTTTAATTTTGAGAATACACTAATTTTTGAAATTTATGACTGTAAAATGTTAATAACTTTTTCGCTATTGAACCTAATTACCTAAAAACAACGCAGGACGGTCCGCCACCAGCGGTTGCAAATTACAAAACACTAAAACACCACACAAGTAGGAAACGAACAAAGACAGCACGAATATATAAAATTTCTTACAAAAATGTTTGCAATAACAGGTTTTATCTGTCTGGTGTAAAATTTTATTATGGGACGATACTATTTAAACTAATTAGTTGATTTGCGCTACCAGAGACGCAAATTTTGGTAGGCTACACTCTATATTAGGACTTGGATTTGACTATGTCGTATTCCTAATGTATGGGGAGTGGTACAGCTTAGGTGAATTTTCTGTGTTAAATTTACTAAGATTTTGCTATATTTTAAAAAGTATAGCTCCGATCGCGCTCAATCCAACGGGACACGATCGGGGACCGCGGCCCGCGTGTCTTGATGCGTGGAGCTATTTAAAAAGGCCGAAATCTGATTTTTAATTTTGAGAATACACTAATTTTTGAAATTTATGACTGTAAAATGTTAATAACTTTTTCGCTATTGAACCTAATTACCTAAAAACAACGCAGGACGGTCCGCCACCAGCGGTTGCAAATTACAAAACACTAAAACACCACACAAGTAGGAAACGAACAAAGACAGCACGAATATATAAAATTTCTTACAAAAATGTTTGCAATAACAGGTTTTATCTGTCTGGTGTAAAATTTTATTATGGGACGATACTATTTAAACTAATTAGTTGATTTGCGCTACCAGAGACGCAAATTTTGGTAGGCTACACTCTATATTAGGACTTGGATTTGACTATGTCGTATTCCTAATGTATGGGGAGTGGTACAGCTTAGGTGAATTTTCTGTGTTAAATTTACTAAGATTTTGCTATATTTTAAAAAGTATAGCTCCGATCGCGCTCAATCCAACGGGACACGATCGGGGACCGCGGCCCGCGTGTCTTGATGCGTGGAGCTATTTAAAAAGGCCGAAATCTGATTTTTAATTTTGAGAATACACTAATTTTTGAAATTTATGACTGTAAAATGTTAATAACTTTTTCGCTATTGAACCTAATTACCTAAAAACAACGCAGGACGGTCCGCCACCAGCGGTTGCAAATTACAAAACACTAAAACACCACACAAGTAGGAAACGAACAAAGACAGCACGAATATATAAAATTTCTTACAAAAATGTTTGCAATAACAGGTTTTATCTGTCTGGTGTAAAATTTTATTATGGGACGATACTATTTAAACTAATTAGTTGATTTGCGCTACCAGAGACGCAAATTTTGGTAGGCTACACTCTATATTAGGACTTGGATTTGACTATGTCGTATTCCTAATGTATGGGGAGTGGTACAGCTTAGGTGAATTTTCTGTGTTAAATTTACTAAGATTTTGCTATATTTTAAAAAGTATAGCTCCGATCGCGCTCAATCCAACGGGACACGATCGGGGACCGCGGCCCGCGTGTCTTGATGCGTGGAGCTATTTAAAAAGGCCGAAATCTGATTTTTAATTTTGAGAATACACTAATTTTTGAAATTTATGACTGTAAAATGTTAATAACTTTTTCGCTATTGAACCTAATTACCTAAAAACAACGCAGGACGGTCCGCCACCAGCGGTTGCAAATTACAAAACACTAAAACACCACACAAGTAGGAAACGAACAAAGACAGCACGAATATATAAAATTTCTTACAAAAATGTTTGCAATAACAGGTTTTATCTGTCTGGTGTAAAATTTTATTATGGGACGATACTATTTAAACTAATTAGTTGATTTGCGCTACCAGAGACGCAAATTTTGGTAGGCTACACTCTATATTAGGACTTGGATTTGACTATGTCGTATTCCTAATGTATGGGGAGTGGTACAGCTTAGGTGAATTTTCTGTGTTAAATTTACTAAGATTTTGCTATATTTTAAAAAGTATAGCTCCGATCGCGCTCAATCCAACGGGACACGATCGGGGACCGCGGCCCGCGTGTCTTGATGCGTGGAGCTATTTAAAAAGGCCGAAATCTGATTTTTAATTTTGAGAATACACTAATTTTTGAAATTTATGACTGTAAAATGTTAATAACTTTTTCGCTATTGAACCTAATTACCTAAAAACAACGCAGGACGGTCCGCCACCAGCGGTTGCAAATTACAAAACACTAAAACACCACACAAGTAGGAAACGAACAAAGACAGCACGAATATATAAAATTTCTTACAAAAATGTTTGCAATAACAGGTTTTATCTGTCTGGTGTAAAATTTTATTATGGGACGATACTATTTAAACTAATTAGTTGATTTGCGCTACCAGAGACGCAAATTTTGGTAGGCTACACTCTATATTAGGACTTGGATTTGACTATGTCGTATTCCTAATGTATGGGGAGTGGTACAGCTTAGGTGAATTTTCTGTGTTAAATTTACTAAGATTTTGCTATATTTTAAAAAGTATAGCTCCGATCGCGCTCAATCCAACGGGACACGATCGGGGACCGCGGCCCGCGTGTCTTGATGCGTGGAGCTATTTAAAAAGGCCGAAATCTGATTTTTAATTTTGAGAATACACTAATTTTTGAAATTTATGACTGTAAAATGTTAATAACTTTTTCGCTATTGAACCTAATTACCTAAAAACAACGCAGGACGGTCCGCCACCAGCGGTTGCAAATTACAAAACACTAAAACACCACACAAGTAGGAAACGAACAAAGACAGCACGAATATATAAAATTTCTTACAAAAATGTTTGCAATAACAGGTTTTATCTGTCTGGTGTAAAATTTTATTATGGGACGATACTATTTAAACTAATTAGTTGATTTGCGCTACCAGAGACGCAAATTTTGGTAGGCTACACTCTATATTAGGACTTGGATTTGACTATGTCGTATTCCTAATGTATGGGGAGTGGTACAGCTTAGGTGAATTTTCTGTGTTAAATTTACTAAGATTTTGCTATATTTTAAAAAGTATAGCTCCGATCGCGCTCAATCCAACGGGACACGATCGGGGACCGCGGCCCGCGTGTCTTGATGCGTGGAGCTATTTAAAAAGGCCGAAATCTGATTTTTAATTTTGAGAATACACTAATTTTTGAAATTTATGACTGTAAAATGTTAATAACTTTTTCGCTATTGAACCTAATTACCTAAAAACAACGCAGGACGGTCCGCCACCAGCGGTTGCAAATTACAAAACACTAAAACACCACACAAGTAGGAAACGAACAAAGACAGCACGAATATATAAAATTTCTTACAAAAATGTTTGCAATAACAGGTTTTATCTGTCTGGTGTAAAATTTTATTATGGGACGATACTATTTAAACTAATTAGTTGATTTGCGCTACCAGAGACGCAAATTTTGGTAGGCTACACTCTATATTAGGACTTGGATTTGACTATGTCGTATTCCTAATGTATGGGGAGTGGTACAGCTTAGGTGAATTTTCTGTGTTAAATTTACTAAGATTTTGCTATATTTTAAAAAGTATAGCTCCGATCGCGCTCAATCCAACGGGACACGATCGGGGACCGCGGCCCGCGTGTCTTGATGCGTGGAGCTATTTAAAAAGGCCGAAATCTGATTTTTAATTTTGAAAATACACTAATTTTTGAAATTTATGACTGTAAAATGTTAATAACTTTTTCGCTATTGAACCTAATTACCTAAAAACAACGCAGGACGGTCCGCCACCAGCGGTTGCAAATTACAAAACACTAAAACACCACACAAGTAGGAAACGAACAAAGACAGCACGAATATATAAAATTTCTTACAAAAATGTTTGCAATAACAGGTTTTATCTGTCTGGTGTAAAATTTTATTATGGGACGATACTATTTAAACTAATTAGTTGATTTGCGCTACCAGAGACGCAAATTTTGGTAGGCTACACTCTATATTAGGACTTGGATTTGACTATGTCGTATTCCTAATGTATGGGGAGTGGTACAGCTTAGGTGAATTTTCTGTGTTAAATTTACTAAGATTTTGCTATATTTTAAAAAGTATAGCTCCGATCGCGCTCAATCCAACGGGACACGATCGGGGACCGCGGCCCGCGTGTCTTGATGCGTGGAGCTATTTAAAAAGGCCGAAATCTGATTTTTAATTTTGAGAATACACTAATTTTTGAAATTTATGACTGTAAAATGTTAATAACTTTTTCGCTATTGAACCTAATTACCTAAAAACAACGCAGGACGGTCCGCCACCAGCGGTTGCAAATTACAAAACACTAAAACACCACACAAGTAGGAAACGAACAAAGACAGCACGAATATATAAAATTTCTTACAAAAATGTTTGCAATAACAGGTTTTATCTGTCTGGTGTAAAATTTTATTATGGGACGATACTATTTAAACTAATTAGTTGATTTGCGCTACCAGAGACGCAAATTTTGGTAGGCTACACTCTATATTAGGACTTGGATTTGACTATGTCGTATTCCTAATGTATGGGGAGTGGTACAGCTTAGGTGAATTTTCTGTGTTAAATTTACTAAGATTTTGCTATATTTTAAAAAGTATAGCTCCGATCGCGCTCAATCCAACGGGACACGATCGGGGACCGCGGCCCGCGTGTCTTGATGCGTGGAGCTATTTAAAAAGGCCGAAATCTGATTTTTAATTTTGAGAATACACTAATTTTTGAAATTTATGACTGTAAAATGTTAATAACTTTTTCGCTATTGAACCTAATTACCTAAAAACAACGCAGGACGGTCCGCCACCAGCGGTTGCAAATTACAAAACACTAAAACACCACACAAGTAGGAAACGAACAAAGACAGCACGAATATATAAAATTTCTTACAAAAATGTTTGCAATAACAGGTTTTATCTGTCTGGTGTAAAATTTTATTATGGGACGATACTATTTAAACTAATTAGTTGATTTGCGCTACCAGAGACGCAAATTTTGGTAGGCTACACTCTATATTAGGACTTGGATTTGACTATGTCGTATTCCTCGGTTAGGTTAGGTTAGGTTAGGTTAGGTTAGGTTAGGTTAGGTTAGGTTAGGTTAGGTTAGGTTAGGTTAGGTTAGGTTAGGTTAGGTTAGGTTAGGTTAGGTTAGGTTAGGTTAGGTTAATCAACACAATATCGACTTGGTCAAGACAAATGTAGTTTCATATATGGGCGGAAACAATATATTCTTGATATAAATGTAAAAATAAATTACTATATTAATTTGTACATGACTTTATTGACAATTATGTTACAAGTACAATCCACTTCGTAAGCTGTTCTAGACAAGAATCCCCTAACTTTCCCGCGTTTTTCTCCACGTCACACACATGCCATTCATTGCCGCTAGAGGCGCCGTAGGCGCGTCACAGATAACTCTGAATAATTTCTCACGACCATAGATTCACAATGCAATACTAATATGGATCGCTAACATAAGTAAAATATTGTTTCAGTTTTATTGTCTTCTTACAAGACATTCGTTCTTGAAACAAGAATTTCGAAAATTTGTGTTAAGAATGTATGTTGTCTTATTTAGAGAATAAACAGTCAAGACAATAATTATTCTATGTTATTTTAAACAATCTTTATCTTAAAAACAAGACTTACATGTTTCATACTGAGAAAATATGTTCTTAGGTGAAACCACTACTACTCTTAGCTAAAGAGATGTTTGTTTCTTGACAAGACACGTATATCTTATACTAAAATAGTGTATTTTAGGTGAAGCTTCTACTATTCATAGCTGAAGAGACAATTATTTCCAGACAAAACTCGTTTGTCTCATACTAACACAATGTAATCTTAGGTAAAGCTTGTATTTTTCTTAGCTGAAGTGATGTTGATTTTCGCACAAGACTCGTATGTTTCATACTAAAACAACACATTCTTAAGTAAAACCTCTACTATTCTTAGACGAAGAGATGTCTTGTTTCTAGGCAAGAATCATATATCTCATACTAACACAATGCATTATTAGAAGAACCCTCTACTACTCTTAGCTGAAGAGATATTTGTTTTCAGCTGAGACTCGTATGTTTTATTCTAAAAGGATGAAACCTTAGATTAAGCCTCTAATATTCTTAGAGGAAGAGATAATTGTTTCCAGAAAAGACTCATGTGTTTCACACTAACACTATATATATTTAGGTGTAGCCTCTACTTTTCTTAGCTGAAGTGATATTGGTTTTATGACAAGACTCGTATGTTTCATTCTAAAACAATGTAACTTTAGATTAAGCCTCTAATATTCTAAGAGGAAGAGATAATTGTTTCCAGAAAAGGCTCATGTGTTTCACACTAACACTATATATTTTTAGGTGAAGCCTCTACTTTTCTTAGCTGAAGTGATATTGGTTTTATGACAAGACTCGTATGTTTCATTCTAAAACAATGTAACTTTAGATGAAGCCTCTAATATTCTAAGAGGAAGAGATAATTGTTTCTAGAAAAGACTAGTGTGTTTCATACTAACAAAATATATTCTTAAGTCAAGCCTCTACTTTTCTTAGCTGTAGTGATATATATTTCAGACAAGACTCGTATTTTTCATTCTAACACAATGTATTCTTAGGTGAAGCCTCTACTTTTCTTAGCAAAAATTATAATTATATTCACACAAGACTAGTATGTTTCATACTAAAACAACGATTTCTTAGACGAATATATTTATGTCTGTTTTCAGGGAAGCCTCTTATATATCATACTAACACAATGCATTTTTAGAAGAATCCTCTACTACTCTTAGCTGAAGAGATATTTGTTTTTAGATAAGACTCGGTATCTTTCTTTCTAACACTATGTAACCTTAGATGAAGCCTCTGATTTTCTTAGAGGAAGAGATAATTGTTTCTGGAGAAGACTTGTGTGTTTCATACTAACGCAATATATTCTTAGGTGAAGCCTATACTTTTCTTAGCGGAAGTCATATTTGTTTTCAGAAAAGACTTCTTGTATTGCGGCAAAAATGTATTGTTTTATACTAATACCATGTATTATTAATTAACCTTTTAATATTTAATACTGAAAAATATTGGTATTTGAGTGAAACTAATGTATTAGTTTAACTCAAATACCAATATTTTTTTTATTAGCTAAGAATAGTAAAGATATCACTATAGATTAATTATATAGTCTGAAATAAACAAATATTGTACCATTAAAAAAAGGTAAGAATACAAAACCACTTCTGCTAACAATATTTTGAGTTTATTATGTCAGCATATTTTTTTAAATCCTAAAGTGTAAGTTTTTATCTAAGCCTACATGATTTAACTATGATGTTTGAGTATGAATCATAAATCGTACAGGTAGGTACTGGACGGTAAATTAAATGCAATGTTTTTTGAAAAAAAGATGGATCATATATTTATTGAAATTAAAACTCTTACATATATACAACAAGTATAGAAACTACCATTACACATTTCAGGTAAATTTAATCAAAGGGTATTGTTAAATCTGCAATATAATTATTTTACATACTGCCATAAGACATAATGGAAAATTTTCATAAAACACCACACATCAATTTCTAGCACTTAATTTTACAGGACACAATCAGTATGTATTATATAGCTAATATATATGTATTATGACAAATACAATATATGACATTTTACCGTAGGTTCAGTTAAAAGTTTTTGCACATTTGATTAATAGGTTAACTCAAGATATTCGTTCGATGTTCACTCAGAATCGACATGGTCCACTGTATTTTATTATATTACTAAAAAACTAAATAATCACCTATGAATAAGAATTAACGAGGGCCGTGTCGGTTCTGATCTACCAATAGTTTATTTTTTTAAATAAACTATTGTAAATAAATATTTATTTAAATAAACTATTGGTAGATCCCCGATTGTGTCCAGTGAATGAAAATTACCATTAAAATTTTCTAGCATTTTGTCATACCAGCTTTTACAATATCCCTAGCAACAATATACAATTAATTGTACAAAACCCATTATCTTAAAACATTAACTATTTGTTAATTGATGTTTGGTTGCAAGTGTCAATGGTAGGTTTTTTCTACAAGATATTGATTGAGCTACTGCTTTTAATTCCTTATGTTTCGATTCAAACTTGAACGCGCTTACTAATATGGGAGGAACGATTTGTTCAATTACTCTACGGTAATGTAGTAGAAAATGGTGTTTGGGTTTTAAAGAGTTGAATAAACAGAATCAGAAAGAGTTGAAACAGTTGAATAAACTTTTCAATTTATCTAGATAATTTTCGATCATATTTGTTAAATAATCAAGAAGCTCCACAGTAAAAACCTGAGATGTTAATATTTCAGTTATTTCTAACAGACACAAGTAATGTTTCCACGTAAGATCACCAATGTGCACTAAGTCACCTACGATAAATCTGAAGTTCCGAACAAGGCACAGCATTTCCGAAGCTGAAAAAATTAACTGTCCATTTTGTAAATTTTGCTTAGTAATCGAAGGTGGACAATTTTTTTCCGTTTTCAAGTATGTAAAAAATTTTATTCGCGCATTTAATGTCTTTAGTGAAAAATAATTACTATCGAGTAGTTTTTGAATAATAACACACATATCGTACCTATTTACGCCTTCACACAGATCATGCATAACATCACATGTGAGATTTTTATAGGTATGAAAATTTAACTGATGCCATATACATACTTCTTTTATGCCTACTTTATCTTCGCAATGTTTATCGTAGTCAATCGCATTGCAGATGTTTAGAGGGCGCAACTTAGTGTCACTTTTAGTGAGATCTTTGGGTGTGATACAAAATCTACAAAAATGATTTGAAGCAAAACTTTCGTGAAAGCCCAAAATAGAGTGTAGGCCCAGGTTATCGCCAGATATATTTGCTAGGCAAATTTAACAAGAATTGTATGCTCCTTACATACTATAAGAATTCCTTCATGGGCTAAAAAATTTGATTCTGCTATTAATGGACCAAAAACGGATTCATTTCCAAAAGTATTTTTATCTGATGTATAAAATATGAACGTTAGCAAAATATTTTCAAGACGACTACTGAATTTTAGTGGTACCGTAGAAATAGTTGCATACACTACACCGATCTTTTGATTACCAGCATGACTTCCTAACGGATTTTCCGATTCAAAGCCATCGTAATATATAATAGTAATAATAAA